>JALAZF010000688.1:1256872-2513744 GCA_022829125.1 Lathyrus tuberosus | reverse complement strand
AAAGGACCGTTAGTGTTCCACTCTACATTGTATTGGATTGCCAAAAAAACATTCTTAAAAATTATGCGCTTGTTTTTCGCACCAAGGGTGCGTTCCTGTTCAAGTGCTACCTACACCTTCCTATGGTATGTTACATCCCATCATCTTCTTCTACAATACAAGGTAACATTACCAAAAATAAACATTCTTGACAAATGGTATTTGAATTCTTGCATGTGTAGCATAAACATTCTTGAGAAGCTTGACTTTTCCTTCACTTCTCTACAACATCAAATCCAAGGTTCATTTTACATTCATTTCCTTCTCTTCTTTACAACATCCAATCAAACTGTGTTCCTGCATTTAGGTTGTATGAAACAAACAGTACATTGACATACTTCATTTTACATTGTACCGCTCCAACATTTTTTGGGTCATTTTTGGAAGTAAACATCACAAGACAATCTTCTTGATCTATTTTGCATCATAAAATCAAAGGAGTCTTCCTGTTGTTCAAAAGGTTTTGCTTTTCACATTAATCAAACCCTTACTTAAATTTAGAACAGTGACTTCTTGCATGAAACAAACATTAAAAAAGTTTAATACAACCAAAAAAATAAAAAGAAAAACATTAGCAAAGTGACTTCTTGCATGAAACAAACATTCGAAAAGATTAATACATTTGTTTGCGGGAAACAAAGGACCGTTAGTGTTCCTCTTTACCTTGTATTGGATTGCCTAAAAAACATTCTTAAAAATTCTACTCTTGTTTTTCGCTCCAAGGGAGCGTTCCTGTTCAAGTGCTACCTACACCTTCCTATGGTATGTTACATCCCATCATCTTCTTCTACAGTACATGGTAACATTACCAAAAATAAACATTCTTGACAAAAGGTATTTGAATTCTTACAGGTGTTGCAGAAACATTCTTGAGAAGCTTGACTTTTCCTTCTCTTCTCGATAACATCAAATCCAAGGTTCATTTTACATTCATTTCCATTTCTTCTTTACAACATCAAATCAAAGTTGTGTTCTTGCATTTAGGTTGTATGAAACAAACAGTACCTTGACATACTTCATTTTACATTGTACCGCACCAACATTTTTTGAGTCATTCTTAGAAGTAAACATTACATGACAATCTCCTTGATCTTCTCTGCAGCATAAAATCAAAGGAGTCTTCCTGTTGTTCAAAAGGTTTTGCTTTTCAAATTCATCAAACCCTAACTTAAGTTTTTTGGAGTCATTCTTGGAAGTAAACATCACATAAAAATATTCTTGATCTTATCTGCAGCATAAAATCAAAGGAGTTTTCCTGTTGTTCAAAAGGTTTTGCTTTTCATATTCATCAAACCCTTACTTAAATTTAGAACAGTAACTTCTTGCATGAAACAACCATTTTTAAAGTTTAATACAACCAAAAAAATAAAAAGACCAACATTAGAACAGTGAATTCTTACAAGAAACAAACAGTCGAAAAGTTTAATATAGTTGTTTGAGGGAAACAAAGGACCGTTAGTGTTCCACTCTACATTGTATTGGATTGCCAAAAAAACATTCTTAAAAATTCTGCTCTTGTTTTTCGCACCAAGGGTGCGTTCCTGTTCAAGTGCTACCTACACCTTCCTATGGTATGTTACATCCCATCATCTTCTTCTACAATACATGGTAACATTACCAAAAATAAACATTCTTGACAAATGGTATTTGAATTCTTGCATGTGTAGCATAAACATTCTTGAGAAGCTTGACTTTTCCTTCTCTTCTCTACAACATCAAATCCAAGGTTCATTTTACATTCATTTCCTTCTCTTCTTTACAACATCCAATCAAAGTTGTGTTCCTGCATTTAGGTTGTATGAAACAAACAGTACATTGACATACTTCATTTTACATTGTACCGCGCCAACATTTTTTGGGTCATTTTTGGAAGTAAACATCACAAGACAATCTTCTTGATCTTCTTTGCATCATAAAATCAAAGGAGTCTTCCTGTTGTTCAAAAGGTTTTGCTTTTCACATTAATCAAACCCATACTTAAATTTAGAAAAGTGACTTCTAGCATGAAACAAACATTAAAAAAGTTTAATACAACCAAAAAAATAAAAAGAAAAACATTAGCAAAGTGACTTCATGCATGAAACAAACATTCGAAAAGATTAATACATTTGTTTGCGGGAAACAAAGGACCGTTAGTGTTCCTCTTTACATTGTATTGGATTGCCTAAAAAACATTCTTAAAAATTCTACTCTTGTTTTTCGCTCCAAGGGTGCCTTCCTGTTCAAGTGCTACCTACACCTTCCTATGGTATGTTACATCCCATCATCTTCTTCTACAGTACATGGTAACATTACCAAAAATAAACATTCTTGACAAAAGGTATTTGAATTCTTGCAGTTGTTGCAGAAACATTCTTGAGAAGCTTGACTTTTCCGTCTCTTCTCGATAACATCAAATCCAAGGTTCATTTTACATTCATTTCCTTTTCTTCTTTACAACATCAAATCAAAGTTGTGTTCTTGCATTTAGGTTGTATGAAACAAACAGTACCTTGACATACTTCATTTTACATTGTACCGCACCAACATTTTTTGAGTCATTCTTAGAAGTAAACATTACATGACAATCTCCTTGATCTTCCCTGCAGCATAAAATCAAAGGAGTCTTCCTGTTGTTCAAAAGGTTTTGCTTTTCAAATTCATCGAACCCTAACTTAAGTTTATTGGAGTCATTCTTGGAAGTAAACATCACATAAAAATATTCTTGATCTTATCTGCAGCATAAAATCAAAGGAGTTTTCCTGTTGTTCAAAAGGTTTTGCTTTTCATATTCATCAAACCCTTACTTAAATTTAGAACAGTAACTTCTTGCATGAAACAACCATTCGAAAAGTTTAATACAACCAAAAAAATAAAAATACCAACATTAGAACAGTGAATTCTTACAAGAAACAAACATTCGAAAAGTTTAATATAGTTGTTTGAGGGAAACAAAGGACCGTTAGTGTTCCACTCTACATTGTATTGGATTGCCAAAAAAACATTCTTAAAAATTCTGCTCTTGTTTTTCGCACCAAGGGTGCGTTCCTGTTCAAGTGCTACCTACACCTTCCTATGGTATGTTACATCCCATCATCTTCTTCTACAATACATGGTAACATTACCAAAAATAAACATTCTTGACAAATGGTATTTGAATTCTTGCATGTGTAGCATAAACATTCTTGAGAAGCTTGACTTTTCCTTCTCTTCTCTACAACATCAAATCCAAGGTTCATTTTACATTCATTTCCTTCTCTTCTTTACAACATCCAATCAAACTGTGTTCCTGCATTTAGGTTGTATGAAACAAATAGTACATTGACATACTTCATTTTACATTGTACCGCTCCAGCATTTTTTGGGTCATTTTTGGAAGTAAACATCACAAGACAATCTTCTTGATCTTCTTTGCATCATGAAATCAAAGCAGTCTTCCTGTTGTTCAAAAGGTTTTGCTTTTCACATTAATCAAACCCTTACTTAAATTTAGAACAGTGACTTCTTGCATGAAACAAACATTAAAAAAGTTTTATACAACCAAAAAAATAAAAAGAAAAACATTAGCAAAGTGACTTCTTACATGAGACAAACATTCGAAAAGATTAATACATTTGTTTGCGGGAAACAAAGAACCGTTAGTGTTCCTCTTTACATTGTATTGGATTGCCTAAAAAACATTCTTAAAAATTCTACTCTTGTTTTTCGCTCCAAGGGTGCGTTCCTGTTCAAGTGCTACCTACACCTTCCTATGGTATGTTACATCCCATCATCTTCTTCTACAGTACATGGTAACATTACCAAAAATAAACATTCTTGACAAAAGGTATTTGAATTCTTGCAGGTGTTGCAGAAACATTCTTGAGAAGCTTGACTTTTCCTTCTCTTCTCGATAACATCAAATCCAAGGTTCATTTTACATTCATTTCCTTTTCTTCTTTACAACATCAAATCAAAGTTGTGTTCTTGCATTTAGGTTGTATGAAACAAACAGTACCTTGACATACTTCATTTTACATTGTACCGCACCAACATTTTTTGAGTCATTCTTAGAAGTAAACATTAGATGACAATCTCCTTGATCTTCTCTGCAGCATAAAATCAAAGGAGTCTTCCTGTTGTTCAAAAGGTTTTGCTTTTCAAATTCATCAAACCCTAACTTAAGTTTTTTGGAGTCATTCTTGGAAGTAAACATCACATAAAAATATTCTTGATCTTATCTGCAGCATAAAATCAAAGAGTTTTCCTGTTGTTCAAAAGGTTTTGCCTTTCATATTCATCAAACCCTTACTTAAATTTAGAACAGTAACTTCTTGCATGAAACAACCATTCGAAAAGTTTAATACAACCAAAAAAATAAAAAGACCAACATTAGAACAGTGAATTCTTACAAGAAACAAACATTCGAAAAGTTTAATATAGTTGTTTGAGGGAAACAAAGGACCGTTAGTGTTCCACTCTACATTGTATTGGATTGCCAAAAAAACATTCTTAAAAATTCTGCTCTTGTTTTTCGCACCAAGGGTGCGTTCCTGTTCAAATGCTACCTACACCTTCCTATGGTATGTTACATCCCATCATCTTCTTCTACAATACATGGTAACATTACCAAAAACAAAACTTTCTTGACAAATGGTATTTGAATTCTTGCATGTGTAGCATAAACATTCTTGAGAAGCTTGACTTTTCCCTCTCTTCTCTACAACATCAAATCCAAGGTTCATTTTACATTCATTTCCTTCTCTTCTTTACAACATCCAATCAAAGCTGTGTTCCTGCATTTAGGTTGTATGAAACAAACAGTACATTGACATACTTCATTTTACATTGTACCGCTCCAAAATTTTTTGGGTCATTTTTGGAAGTAAACATCACAAGACAGTCTTCTTGATCTTCTTTGCATCATAAAATCAAAGGAGTCTTCCTGTTGTTCAAAAGGTTTTGCTCTTCACATTAATCAAACCCTTACTTAAATTTAGAACAGTGACTTCTTGCATGAAACAAATATTAAAAAAGTTTTATACAACCAAAAAAATAAAAAGAAAAACATTAGCAAAGTGACTTCTTGCATGAAACAAGCATTCGAAAAGATTAATACATTTGTTTGCGGGAAACAAAGGACCGTTAGTGTTCCTCTTTACATTGTATTGGATTGCCTAAAAAACATTCTTAAAAATTATACTCTTGTTTTTCGCTCCAAGGGTGCGTTCCTGTTCAAGTGCTACCTACACCTTCCTATGGTATGTTACATCCCATCATCTTCTTCTACAATACATGGTAACATTACCAAAAATAAACATTCTTTACAAATGGTATTTGAATTCTTGCATGTGTAGCATAAACATTCTTGAGAAGCTTGACTTTTCCTTCTCTTCTCTACAACATCAAATCCAAGGTTCATTTTACATTCATTTCCTTCTCTTCTTTACAACATCCAATCAAAGTTGTGTTCCTGCATTTAGGTTGTATGAAACAAACAGTACATTGACATACTTCATTTTACATTGTACCGCGCCAACATTTTTTGGGTCATTTTTGGAAGTAAACATCACAAGACAATCTTCTTGATCTTCTTTGCATCATAAAATCAAAGGAGTCTTCCTGTTGTTCAAAAGGTTTTCCTTTTCATATTCATCAAACCCTTACTTAAATTTAGAACAGTAACTTCTTGCATGAAACAACCATTCGAAAAGTTTAATACAACCAAAAAAATAAAAAGACCAACATTAGAAAAGGGAATTCTTACAAGAAACAAACAGTCGAAAAGTTTAATATAGTTGTTTGAGGGAAACAAAGGACCGTTAGTGTTCCACTCTACATTGTATTGGATTGCCAAAAAAACATTCTTAAAAATTCTGCTCTTGTTTTTCGCACCAAGGGTGCGTTCCTGTTCAAGTGCTACCTACACCTTCCTATGGTATGTTACATCCCATCATCTTCTTCTACAATACATGGTAACATTACCAAAAATAAACATTCTTGACAAATGGTATTTGAATTCTTGCATGTGTAGCATAAACATTCTTGAGAAGGTTGACTTTTCCTTCTCTTCTCTACAACATCAAATCCAAGGTTCATTTTACATTCATTTCCTTCTCTTCTTTACAACATCCAATCAAAGTTGTGTTCCTGCATTTAGGTTGTATGAAACAAACAGTACATTGACATACTTCATTTTACATTGTACCGCGCCAACATTTTTTGGGTCATTTTTGGAAGTAAACATCACAAGACAATCTTCTTGATCTTCTTTGCATCATAAAATCAAAGGAGTCTTCCTGTTGTTCAAAAGGTTTTGCTTTTCATATTCATCAAACCCTTACTTAAATTTAGAACAGTAACTTCTTGCATGAAACAACCATTCGAAAAATTTAATACAACCAAAAAAATAAAAAGACCAACATTAGAAAAGGGAATTCTTACAAGAAACAAACAGTCGAAAAGTTTAATATAGTTGTTTGAGGGAAACAAAGGACCGTTAGTGTTCCACTCTACATTGTATTGGATTGCCAAAAAAACATTCTTAAAAATTCTGCTCTTGTTTTTGGCACCAAGGGTGCGTTCCTGTTCAAGTGCTACCTACACCTTCCTATGGTATGTAACATCCCATCATCTTCTTCTACAATACATGGTAACATTACCAAAAATAAACATTCTTGACAAAAGGTATTTGACTTCTTGCAGGTATTGCAGAAACATTTTTGAGAAGCTTGACTTTTCCGTCTCTTCTCGATAACATCAAATCCAAGGTTCATTTTACATTCATTTCCTTTTCTTCTTTACAACATCAAATCAAAGTTTTGTTCTTGTACTTAGGTTGTATGAAACAAACAGTACCTTGACATACTTCATTTTACATTGTACCACACCAACATTTTTTGAGTCATTCTTAGAAGTAAACCTTACAAGACAATCTCCTTGATCTTCTCTGCAGCATAAAATCAAAGAGGTCTTCCTGTTGTTCAAAAGGTTTTGCTTTTCAAATTCATCAAACCCTAACTTATGTTTTTTGGAGTCATTCTTGGAAGTAAACATCACATAAAAATATTCTTGATCTTATCAGCAGCATAAAATCAAAGGAGTTTTCCTGTTGTTCAAAAGGTTTTGCTTTTCACATTCATCAAACCCTTACTTAAATTTAGAACAGTAACTTCTTGCATGAAACAACCATTCGAAAAGTTTAATACAACCAAAAAAATAAAAAGACCAACATTAGAACAGTGAATTCTTACAAGAAACAAACATTCGAAAAGTTTAATATAGTTGTTTGAGGGAAACAAAGGACCGTTAGTGTTCCACTCTACATTGTATTGGATTGCCAAAAAAACATTCTTAAAAATTCTGCTCTTGTTTTTCGCACCAAGGGTATGTTCCTATTCAAGTGCTACCTACACCTTCCTATGGTATGTTACATCCCATCATCTTCTTCTACAGTACATGGTAACATTACCAAAAATAAACATTCTTGACAAATGAGATTTGAATTCTTGCATGTGTAGCATAAACATTCTTGAGAAGCTTGACTTTTCCATCTCTTCTCTACAACATCAAATCCAAGGTTCATTTTACATTCATTTCCTTCTCTTCTTTACAACATCCAATCAAAGCTGTGTTCCTGCATTTAGGTTGTATGAAACAAACAGTACATTGACATACTTCATTTTACATTGTACCGCGCCAACATTTTTTGGGTCATTTTTGGAAGTAAACATCACAAGACAATCTTCTTGATCTTCTTTGCATCTTAAAATCAAAGGAGTCTTCCTGTTGTTCAAAAGGTTTTGCTTTTCACATTAATCAAACCCTTACTTAAATTTAGAACAGTGACTTCTTGCATGAAACAAACATTAAAAAAGTTTAATACAACCAAAAAAATAAAAAGAAAAACATTAGCAAAGTGACTTCTTGCATGAAACAAACATTCGAAAAGATTAATACATTTGTTTGCGGGAAACAAAGGACCGTTAGTGTTCCTCTTTACATTGTATTGGATTGCCTAAAAAACATTCTTAAAAATTCTACTCTTGTTTTTCGCTCCAAGGGCGCGTTCCTGTTCAAGTGCTACCTACACCTTCCTATGGTATGTTACATCCCATCATATTCTTCTACAGTACATGGTAACATTACCAAAAATAAACATTCTTGACAAAAGGTATTTGAATTCTTGCAGGTGTTGCAGAAACATTCTTGAGAAGCTTGACTTTTCCTTCTCTTCTCGATAACATCAAATCCAAGGTTCATTTTACATTCATTTCCTTCTCTTCTTTACAACATGAAATCAAAGTTGTGTTCTTGCATTTAGGTTGTATGAAACAAACAGTACCTTGACATACTTCATTTTACATTGTACCGCACCAACATTTTTTGAGTCATTCTTAGAAGTAAACATTACATGACAATCTCCTTGATCTTCTCTGCAGCATAAAATCAAAGGAGTCTTCCTGTTGTTCAAAAGGTTTTGCTTTTCATATTCATCAAACCCTAACTTATGATTTTTGGAGTCATTCTTGGAAGTAAACATCACATGAAAATATTCTTGATCTTATCTGCAGCATAAAATCAAAGGAGTTTTCCTGTTGTTCAAAAGGTTTTGCTTTTAACATTCATCAAACCCTTACTTAAATTTAGAACAGTAACTTCTTGCATGAAACAACCATTTGAAAAGTATAATACAACCAAAAAAATAAAAAGACCAACTTTAGAACAGTGAATTCTTGCAAGAAACAAACGTCCGAAAAGTTTAATATAGTTGTTTGAGGGAAACAAAGGACCGTTAGTGTTCCACTCTACATTGTATTGGATTGCCAAAAAAACATTCTTAAAAATTCTGCTCTTGTTTTTCGCGCCAAGGGTGCGTTCCAGTTCAAGTGCTACCTACACCTTCCTATGGTATGTTACATCCCATCATCTTCTTCTACAGTACATGGTAACATTACCAAAAATAAACATTCTTGACAAAAGGTATTTGAATTCTTGCATGTGTAGCATAAACATTCTTGAGAAGCTTGACTTTTCCTTCTCTTCTCTACAACATCAAATCCAAGGTTCATTTTACATTCATTTTACATTTAGGTTGTATGAAACAAACAGTACATTGACATACTTCATTTTACATTGTACGGCGCCAACATTTTTTGGGTCATTTTTGGATGTAAACATCACAAGACAATCTTCTTGATCTTCTTTGCATCTTAAAATCAAAGGAGTCTTCCTGTTGTTCAAAAGGTTTTGCTTTTCACATTAATCAAACCCTTACTTAAATTTAGAACAGTGACTTCTTGCATGAAACAAACATTAACAAAGTTTAATACAACCAAAAAAATAAAAAGAAAAACATTAGCAAAGTGACTTCTTGCATGAAACAAACATTCGAAAAGATTAATACATTTGTTTGCGGGAAACAAAGGACCGTTAGTGTTCCTCTTTACATTGTATTGGATTGCCTAAAAAACATTCTTAAAAATTCTACTCTTGTTTTTCGCTCCAAAGGCGCGTTCCTGTTCAAGTGCTACCTACACCTTCCTATGGTATGTTACATCCCATCATATTCTTCTACAGTACATGGTAACATTACCAAAAATAAACATTCTTGACAAAAGGTATTTGAATTCTTGCAGGTGTTGCAGAAACATTCTTGAGAAGCTTGACTTTTCCTTCTCTTCTCGATAACATCAAATCCAAGGTTCATTTTACATTCATTTCCTTCTCTTCTTTACAACATGAAATCAAAGTTGTGTTCTTGCATTTAGGTTGTATGAAACAAACAGTACCTTGACATACTTAATTTTACATTGTACCGCACCAACATTTTTTGAGTCATTCTTAGAAGTAAACATTACATGACAATCTCCTTGATCTTCTCTGCAGCATAAAATCAAAGGAGTCTTCCTGTTGTTCAAAAGGTTTTGCTTTTCATATTCATCAAACCCTAACTTAAGATTTTTGGAGTCATTCTTGGAAGTAAACATCACATGAAAATATTCTTGATCTTATCTGCAGCATAAAATCAAAGGAGTTTTCCTGTTGTTCAAAAGGTTTTGCTTTTAACATTCATCAAACCCTTACTTAAATTTAGAACAGTAACTTCTTGCATGAAACAACCATTCGAAAAGTTTAATACAACCAAAAAAATAAAAAGACCAACTTTAGAACAGTGAATTCTTGCAAGAAACAAACGTCCGAAAAGTTTAATATAGTTGTTTGAGGGAAACAAAGGACCGTTAGTGTTCCACTCTACATTGTATTGGATTGCCAAAAAAACATTCTTAAAAATTCTGCTCTTGTTTTTCGCGCCAAGGGTGCGTTCCAGTTCAAGTGCTACCTACACCTTCCTATGGTATGTTACATCCCATCATCTTCTTCTACAGTACATGGTAACATTACCAAAAATAAACATTCTTGACAAAAGGTATTTGAATTCTTGCATGTGTAGCATAAACATTCTTGAGAAGCTTGACTTTTCCTTCTCTTCTCTACAACCTCAAATCCAAGGTTCATTTTACATTCATTTTACATTTAGGTTGTATGAAACAAACAGTACATTGACATACTTCATTTTACATTGTACGGCGCCAACATTTTTTGGAAGTAAACATCACAAGACAATCTTCTTGATCTTCTTTGCATCTTAAAATCAAAGGAGTCTTCCTGTTGTTCAAAAGGTTTTGCTTTTCACATTAATCAAACCCTTACTTAAATTTAGAACAGTGACTTCTTGCATGAAACAAACATTAACAAAGTTTAATACAACCAAAAAAATAAAAAGAAAAACATTAGCAAAGTGACTTCTTGCATGAAACAAACATTCGAAAAGATTAACACATTTGTTTGCGGGAAACAAAGGACCGTTAGTGTTCCTCTTTACATTGTATTGGATTGCCTAAAAAACATTCTTAAAAATTCTACTCTTGTTTTTCGCTCCAAGGGTGAGTTCCTGTTCAAGTGCTACCTACACCTTCCTATGGTATGTTACATCCCATCATATTCTTCTACAGTACATGGTAACATTACCAAAAATAAACATTCTTGACAAAAGGTATTTGAATTCTTGCAGGTGTTGCAGAAACATTCTTGAGAAGCTGACTTTTCCTTCTCTTCTCGATAACATCAAATCCAAGGTTCATTTTACATTCATTTCCTTCTCTTCTTTACAACATGAAATCAAAGTTGTGTTCTTGCATTTAGGTTGTATGAAACAAACAGTACCTTGACATACTTCATTTTACATTGTACCGCACCAACATTTTTTGAGTCATTCTTAGAAGTAAACATTACATGACAATCTCCTTGATCTTCTCTGCAGCATAAAATCAGAGTCTTCCTGTTGTTCAAAAGGTTTTGCTTTTCATATTCATCAAACCCTAACTTAAGATTTTTGGAGTCATTCTTGGAAGTAAACATCACATGAAAATATTCTTGATCTTATCTGCAGCATAAAATCAAAGGAGTTTTCCTGTTGTTCAAAAGGTTTTGCTTTTCATATTCATCAAACCCTTACTTAAATTTAGAACAGTAACTTCTTGCATGAAACAACCATTTGAAAAGTTTAATACAACCAAAATAATAAAAAGACCAACTTTAGAACAGTGAATTCTTGCAAGAAACAAACATCCGAAAAGTTTAATATAGTTGTTTGAGGGAAACAAAGGACCGTTAGTGTTCCACTCTACATTGTATTGGATTGCCAAAAAAACATTCTTAAAAATTCTGCTCTTGTTTTTCGCACCAAGGGTGCGTTCCAGTTCAAGTGCTACCTACACCTTCCTATGGTATGTTACATCCCATCATCTTCTTCTACAGTACATGGTAACATTACCAAAAATAAAAATTCTTGACAAAAGGTATTTGAATTCTTGCATGTGTAACATAAACATTCTTGAGAAGCTTGACTTTTCCTTCTCTTCTCTACAACATCAAATCCAAGGTTCATTTTACATTCATTTCCTTCTCTTCTTTACAACATCCAATCAAAGATGTGTCCCTGCATTTAGGTTGTATGAAACAAACAGTACATTGACATACTTCATTTTACATTGTACCGCGCCAACAGTTTTTGGGTCATTTTTGGAAGTAAACATCACAAGACAATCTTCTTGATCTTCTTTGCATCATAAAATCAAAGGAGTCTTCCTGTTGTTCAAAAGGTTTTGCTTTTCACATTAATCAAACCCTTACTTAAATTTAGAACAGTGACTTCTTGCATGAAACAAACATTAAAAAAGTTTAATACAACCAAAAAAATAAAAATAAAAACATTAGCAAAGTGACTTCTTGCATGAAACAAACATTTGAAAAGATTAATACATTTGTTTGCGGGAAACAAAGGACCATTAGTGTTCCTCTTTACATTGTATTGGATTGCCTAAAAATCATTCTTAAAAATTCTACTCTTGTTTTTCGCTTTAAGGGTGCGTTCCGGTTCAAGTGCTACCTACACCTTCCTATGGTATGTTACATCCCATCATCTTCTTCTACAGTACATGGTAACATTACCAAAATTATACATTCTTGACAAAAGGTATTTGAATTCTTGCATGTGTAGCATAAACATTCTTGAGAAGCTTGACTTTTCCTTCTCTTCTCTACAACATCAAATCCAAGGTATATTTTACAATCATTTCCTTCTCTTCTTTACAACATCCAATCAAAGCTGTGTTCCTGCATTTAGGTTGTATGAAACAAACAGTAGATTGACATACTTCATTTTACATTGTACCGCGCCAACATTTTTTGGGTCATTTTTGGAAGTAAACATCACAAGACAATCTTCTTGATCTTCTTTGCATCATAAAATCAAAGGAGTCTTCCTGTTGTTCAAAAGGTTTTGCTTATCACATTAATCAAACCCTTACTTAAATTTAGAACAGTGACTTCTTGCATGAAACAAACATTAAAAAAGTTTAATACAACCAAAAAAATAAAAAGAAAAACATTAAAAAGTGACTTCTTGCATGAAACAAACATTCGAAAAGATTGATACATTTGTTTGCGGGAAACAAAGGACCGTTAGTGTTCCTCTTTACATTGTATTGGATTGCCTAAAAAACATTCTTAAAAATTCTGCTCATGTTTTTCGCTCCAAGGGTGCGTTCCTGTTCAAGTCCTACCTACACCTTCCTATGGTATGGTACATCCCATCATCTTCTTCTACAGTACATGGTAACATTACTAAAAATAAACCTTCTTGACAAAAGATATTTGAATTCTTGCATGTGTAGCATAAACATTCTTGAGAAGCCTGACTTTTCCTTCTCTTCTATACAACATCAAATCCAAGGTTCATTTTACATTCATTTCCTTCTCTTCTTTACAACATCCAATCAAAGCTGTGTTCCTGCATTTAGGTTGTATGAAACAAACAGTGCATTGACATACTTCATTTTACATTGTACCGCGCCAACATTTTTTGGGTCATTTTTGGAAGTAAACATCACAAGACAATCTTCTTGATCTTCTTTGCATCATAAAATCAAAGGAGTCTTCCTGTTGTTCAAAAGGTTTTGCTTTTCACCTTAATCAAACCCTTACTTAAATTTAGAACAGTGACTTCTTGCATGAAACAAACATTAAAAAAGTTTAATACAACCAAAAAAATAAAAATAAAAACATTAGCAAAGTGACTTCTTGCATGAAACAAAAATTTGAAAAGATTAATACATTTGTTTGCGGGAAACAAAGGACCGTTAGTGTTCCTCTTTACATTGTATTGGATTGCCTAAAAAACATTCTTAAAAAATATGCTCTTGTTTTTCGCTCCAAGGGTGCGTTCCTGTTTAAGTGCTACCTACACCTTCCTATGGTATGTTACATCCCATCATCTTCTTCTACAGTACATGGTAACATTACCAAAAAAAAAAATTCTTGAAAAAAGGTATTTGAATTCTTGCAGGTGTTGCAGAAACATTCTTGAGAAGCTTGAGTTTTCCTTCTCTTCTCGATAACATCAAATCCAAGGTTCATTTTACATTCATTTCCTTCTCTTCTTTAAAACATGAAATCAAAGTTGTGTTCTTGCATTTAGGTTGTATGAAACAAACAGTACCTTGACAACTTCATTTTACATTGTACCGCACCAACATTTTTTGAGTCATTCTTAGAAGTAAACATTACATGACAATCTCCTTGATCTTCTTTGCAACATAAAATCAAAGGAGTCTTCCTGTTGTTCAAAAGGTTTTGCTTTTCATATTCATCAAACCCTAACTTAAGTTTTTTGGAGTCATTCTTGGAAGTAAACATCACATGAAAATATTCTTGATCTTATCTGCAGCATAAAATCAAAGGAGTTTTCCTGTTGTTCAAAAGGTTTTGCTTTTCATATTCATCAAACCCTTACTTAAATTTAGAACAGTAACTTCTTGCATGAAACAGCCATTCGAAAAGTTTAATACAACCAAAAAAATAAAAAGACCAATATTACAACAGTGAATTCTTGCAAGAAACAAACATTCGAAAAGTTTAATATAGTTGTTTGAGGGAAACAAAGGACCGTTAGTGTTCCACTCTACCTTGTATTGGATTGCCAAAAAAACATTCTTAAAAATTCTGCTCTTGTTTTTCGCACCAAGGGTGCGTTCCTGTTCAAGTGCTACCTACACCTTCCTATGGTATGTTACATCCCATCATCTTCTTCTACAGTACATGGTAACATTACCAAAAATAAACATTTTTGACAAAAGGTATTTGAATTCTTGCATGTGTAGCATAAACATTCTTGAGAAGCTTGACTTTTCCATCTCTTCTTTACAACATCCAATCAAAGCTGTGTTCTTGCATTTAGGTTGTATGAAACAAACAGTACATTGACATACTTCATTTTACATTGTACCGCGCCAACATTTTTTGGGTCATTTTTGGAAGTAAACATTACAAGACAATCTTCTTGATCTTCTTTGCATCCTAAAATCAAAGGAGTCTTCCTGTTGTTCAAAAGGTTTTGCTTTTCACATTAATCAAACCCTTACTTAAATTTAGAACAGTGACTTCTTGCATGAAACAAACATTAAAAAAGTTTAATACAACCAAAAAAATAAAAAGAAAAACACTAGCAAAGTGACTTCTTGCATGAAAGAAACATTCGAAAAGATTAATACATTTGTTTGCGTGAAACAAAGGACCGTTAGTGTTCCTCTTTACATTGTATTGGATGGCCTAAAAAACATTCTTAAAAATTCTGCTCTTGTTTTTCGCTCCAAGGGTGCGTTCCTGTTCAAGTGCTACCAACACCTTCCATTGGTATGGTACATCCCATCATCTTCTTCTACAGTACATGGTAACATTACCAAAAATAAACATTCTTGACAGAAGGTATTTGAATTCTTGCAGGTGTTGCAGAAACATTCTTGAGAAGCTTGACTTTTCCTTCTCTTCTCGATAACATCAAATCCAAGGTTCATTTTTCATTCATTTCCTTCTCTTCTTTAAACATCAAATCAAAGTTGTGTTCTTGCATTTAGGTTGTATAAAACAAACAGTACCTTGACATACTTCATTTTACATTGTACTGCACCAACATTTTTTGAGTCATTCTTAGAAGTAAACATTACATGACAATCTCTTTGATCTTCTCTGCAGCATAAAATCAAAGGAGTCTTCCTGTTGTTCAAAAGGTTTTGCTTTTCATATTCATCAAACCCTAACCTAATTTTTTTGGATTCATTCTTGGAAGTAAACATCACATGAAAATATTCTTGATCTTATCTGCAGCATAAAATCAAAGGAGTTTTCCTGTTGTTCAAAAGGTTTTGCTTTTCATATTCATCAAACCCTTACTTAAATTTAGAACATAACTTCTTGCATGAAACAACCATTCGAAAAGTTTAATACAACCAAAAAAATAAAAAGACCAATATTACAACAGTGAATTCTTGCAAGAAACAAACATTCGAAAAGTTTAATATAGTTGTTTGAGGGAAACAAAGGACCGTTAGTGTTCCACTCTACCTTGTATTGGATTGCCAAAAAAACATTCTTAAAAATTCTGCTCTTGTTTTTCGCACCAAGGGTACATTCCTGTTCAAGTGCTACCTAAACCTTCCTATGGTATGTTACATCCCATCATCTTCTTCTACAGTACATGGTAACATTACCAAAAATAAACCTTCTTGACAAAAGGTATTTGAATTCTTGCATGTGTAGCATAAACATTCTTGAGAAGCTTGACTTTTCCTTCTCTTCTCTACAACATCAAATCCAAGGTTCATTTTTCATTCATTTCCTTCTCTTCTTTACAACATCCCATCAAAGTTGTGTTCCTGCATTTAGGTTGTATGAAACAAACAGTACATTGACATACTTCATTTTACATTGTACCGCGCCAACATTTTTTGAGTCATTTTTGGAAGTAAACATCACAAGACAATCTTCTTGATCTTCTTTGCATCATAAAATCAAAGGAGTCTTCCTGTTGTTCAAAAGGTTTTGTTGTTCACATTAATCAAACCCTTACTTAAATTTAGAACAGTGACTTCTTGCATGAAACAAACATTAGAAAAGTTTAATACAACCAAAAAATAAAAAGACAAACATTAGCACAGTGATTTCTTGCATGAAACAAACATTCGAAAAGTTTAATATAGTTGTTTGAGGGAAACAAAGGACCGCTAGTGTTCCTCTCTACATTGTATTAGATTTCCGAATAAACATTCTTCAAAATAAGTTCTGGTTTTTCTCTCCAAGGGTGTGTTCCTGTTAAAGTGCTACCTTCACCTTCCTAAGGTATGTTACATCCCATCATCTATTCTACTGTACATGGTAACATTACCAAAAACAAACATTCTTAACAAAAGGGTTTAGAATTCTTGCAGGTGTTGCAGAAACATTCTTAAGAAGCTTGATTTTTCCTTCTCTTCTATACAACATCAAATCCTAGGTTCATTTTACATTCATTTCCTTCTCTTCTTTACAACATCAAATCAAAGTTGTGCTCTTGCATTTAGGTTATGTGAAACAAACAGTACCTTGACATACTTCATTTTACATTATACTGCACCAACATATTTTTAGTCATTCATGGAAGTAAACATCACATGACAATCTTCTTGATCTTCTTTGCAACATAAAATCAAAGGAGTCTTCCCGTTGTTCAAAAGGTTTTGCTTTTCACATTCATCAAAGTCTTACTTAAAATTTTTTTAGTCATTCTTGGAAGTAAACATCACATGAAAATCTTCTAAATCTTCTTTGCAGCATAAAATCAAAGGAGTCTTCATGTTGTTCAAAAGGTTTTGCTTTTCACATCCATCAAACCCTTACTTAAATTTTGAATAGTGACTTCTTGCATGAAACAATCATTCGAAAATTTTATACAACCAAAAAAATAAAAAGACAAACATTAGAACAGTGAATTCTTGCAAGAAACAAACATTCGAAAAGTTTAATATAGTTGTTTGAGGGAAACAAAGGGCCGTTAGTGTTCGTCTCTACATTGTATTGGATTGCCAAAAAAACATTCTTAAAAATTCTGCTCTTGTTTTTCGCTCCAAGGGTGCGTTCCTGTTCAAGTGCTACCTACACCTTCCTATGGTATGTTACATCCCATCATCTTCTTCTACAGTACATGATAACATTACCAAATATAAACATTCTTGACAAAAGGTATTTGAATTCTTGCAGGTGTTGCAGAAACATTCTTGAGAAGCTTGACTTTTCCTTCTCTTCTCGATAACATCAAATCCAAGGTTCATTTTACATTCATTTCCTTCTCTTCTTTACAAACATCAAATCAAAGTTCCGTTCTTGCATTTAGGTTGTATTAAACAAACAGTACCTTGACATACTTCATTTTACATTGTACCGCACCAACATTTTTGAGTCATTCTTAGAAGTAAACAATACATGACTCCTTGATCTTCGGCTTGATAGGGTCTGGGACAAGCTTATCTACAATCACTTAGTCTTCATGCTTGATCAAACAGGTCTACATTGCTTTTCATATTCATCAAACCCTAACTTAAGTTTTTTGGAGTCATTCTTGGAAGTAAACATCACATGAAAATATTCTTGATCTTATCTGCAGCATAAAATCAAAGGAGTTTTCCTGTTGTTCAAAAGGTTTTGCTTTTCATATTCATCAAACCCTTACTTAAATTAAGAACAGTAACTTCTTGCATGGAACAACCATTTGAAAAGTTTAATACAACCAAAAAAATAAAAAGACCAACATTAGAACAGTGAATTTTTGCAAGAAACAAACATTCGAAAAGTTTAATATAGTTGTTTGAGGGAAACAAAGGACCGTTAGTGTTCCACTCTACATTGTATTTGATTGCCAAAAAAACATTCTTAAAAATTCTGCTCTTGTTTTTCGCACCAAGGGTGCGTTCCTGTTCAAGTGCTACCTACACCTTCAAATGGTATGTTACATCCCATCATCTTCTTCTACAGTACATGGTAACATTACCAAAAATAAACATTCTTGACAAAAGTTATTTGAATTCTTGCACGTGTAGCATAAACATTCTTGAGTAGCTTGACTTTTCCTTCTCTTCTCTACAACATCAAATCCAAGGTTTATTTTACATTCATTTCCTTCTCTTCTTTACAACATCCAATCAAAGTTGTGTTCCTGCATTAAGGTTGTATGAAACAAACAGTACATTGACATACTTTAACTTACATTGTACCGCGCCAACATTTTTTGAGACATTTGTGGAAGTAAACATCACAAGACAATCTTCTTTATCTTCTTTGCATCATAAAATCAAAGGAGTCTTCCTATTGTTCAAAAGGTTTTGCTTTTCATATTTATCAAACCCTTACTTAAATTTAGAACAGTAACTTCTTGCATGGAACAACCATTCGAAAAGTTTAATACAACCAAAAAAATAAAAAGACCAACATTAGAACAGTGAATTCTTGCAAGAAACAAACATTCGAAAAGTTTAATATAGTTGTTTGAGGGAAACAAAGTACCGTTAGTGTTCCACTCTACATTGTATTGGATTGCCAAAAAAACATTTTTAAAAAGTCTGCTCTTGTTTTTCGCACCAAGGGTGCGTTCCTGTTCAAGTGCTACCTACACCTTCCTATGTTTTGTTACATCCCATCGTAACATTACCAAAAATAAACATTCTTGACAAAAGGTATTTGAATTCTTGCATGTGTAGCATAAATATTCTTGAGTAGCTTGACTTTTCCTTCTCTTCTCTACAACATCAAATCCAAGGTTCATTTTACATTCATTTCCTTCTCTTCTTTACAACATCCAATCAAAGTTGTGTTCCTGCATTAAGGTTGTATGAAACAAATAGTACATTGACATACTTCATTTTACATTGTACCGCGCCAACATTTTTTGAGACATTTTTGGAAGTAAACATCACAAGACAATCTTCTTGATCTTCTTTGCATCATAAAATCAAAGGAGTCTTCCTGTTGTTCAAAAGGTTTTGCTTTTCACATTAATCAAACCCTTAATTAAATTTAGAACAATGACTTCTTGCATGAAACAAACATTAGAAAAGTTTAATACAACCAAAAAAATAAAAAGACAAACATTAGCACAGTGATTTCTTGCATGAAACAAACATTAAAAAAGTTTAGTATAATTGTTTGAGGGAAACAAAGGACCGTTAGTTTTCCTCTCTACATTGTATTAGATTGCCGAATAAACATTCTTAAAAATAAGTTCTTGTTTTTCTCTCCAAGGGTGTGCTCCTGTTAAAGTGCTACCTTCACCTTCCTAAGGTATGTTACATCCCATCATCTATTCTACTGTACATGGTAACATTACCAAAAACAAATATTCTTGACAAAAGGGTTTAGAATTCTTGCAGGTGTTGCAGAAACATTCTTAAGAAGCTTGATTTTTCCTTCTCTTCTCTACAACATCATATCCAAGGTTCATTTTACATTCATTTCCTTCTCTTCTTTACAACAGCAAATCAAAGTTGTGCTCTTGCATTTAGGTTGTGTGAAACAAACAGTACCTTGACATACTTCATTTTACATTATACTGCACCAACATTTTTTTAGTCATTCATGGAAGTAAACATCACATGACAATCTTCCTGATCTTCTTTGCAACATAAAATCAAAGGAGTCTTCTCGTTGTTCAAAAGGTTTTGCTTTTCACATTCATCAAACTCTTACTTAAAATTTTTTTAGTCATTCTTGGAAGTAAACATCACATCAAAATCTTCTAAATCTTCTTTGCACCATAAAATCAAAGGAGTCTTCCTGTTGTTCAAAAGGTTTTGCTTTTCACATCCATCAAACCCTTACTTAAATTTAGAACAGTGACTTCTTGCAACCAAAAATATAAAAAAACAAACATTAGAACAGTGAATTCTTGCAAGAAACAAACATTCGAAAAGTTTAATATAGTTGTTTGAGGGAAACAAAGGACCGTTAGTGTTCGTCCCTACATTGTATTGGATTGCCAAAAAAACATTCTTAAAAATTCTGCTCTTGTTTTTCGCTCCAAGGGTGCATTCCTGTTCAAGTGCTACCTACACCTTCCTATGGTATGTTACATCCCATCATCTTCTTCTACAGTACATGGTAACATTACCAAAATTAAACATTCTTGACAAAAGGTATTTGAATTCTTGCAGGTGTTGCAGAAACATTCTTGAGAAGCTTGACTTTTCCTTCTCTTCTCGATAACATCAAATCCAAGGTTCATTTTACATTCATTTCCTTCTCTTCTTTACAACATCAAATCAAAGTTGTGTTCTTGCATTTAGGTTGTATGAAACAAACAGTACCTTGACATACTTCATTTTACATTGTACCGCACCAACATTTTTTGAGTCATTCTTAGAAGTAAACATTACATGACAATCTCCTTGATCTTCTCTGCAGCATAAAATCAAAGGAGTCTTCCTGTTGTTCAAAAGTATTTGCTTTTCATATTCATCAAACCCTAACTTAAGTTTTTTGGAGTCATTCTTGGAAGTAAACATCACATGAAAATATTCTTGATCTTATCTGCAGCATAAAATCAAAGGAGTTTTCCTGTTGTTCAAAAGGTTTTGCTTTTCATATTCATCAAACCCTTACTTAAATTTAGAACAGTAACTTCTTGCATGGAACAACCATTCGAAAAGTTTAATACAACCAAAAAAATAAAAAGACAAACATTAGAACAGTGTATTCTTGCAAGAAACAAACATTCGAAAAGTTTAATATAGTTGTTTGAGGGAAACAAAGGACCGTTAGTGTTCCACTCTACATTGTATTGGATTGCCAAAAAAACATTCTTAAAAATTCTGCTCTTGTTTTTCGCACCAAGGGTGCGTTCCTGTTCAAGTGCTACCTACACCTTCCTATTGTATGTTACATCCCATCATCTTCTTCTACAGTACATGGTAACATTTCCAAAAATAAACATTCTTGACAAAAGGTATTTGAATTCTTGCATGTGTAGCATAAACATTCTTGAGTAGCTTGACTTTTCCTTCTCTTCTCTACAACATCAAATCCAAGGTTCATTTTACATTCATTTCCTTCTCTTCTTTAAAACATCCAATCAAAGTTGTGTTCCTGCATTAAGGTTGTATAAAACAAACAGTACATTGACATACATCATTTTACATTGTACCGCCCCAACATTTTTTGAGACATTTTTGGAAGTAAACATCACAAGACAATCTTCTTGATCTTCTTTGCATCATAAAATTAAAGGAGTCTTCCTGTTGTTCAAAAGGTTTTGCTTTCCACATTAATCAAACCCTTATTTAAATTTAGAACAATGACTTCATGCATGAAACAAACATTAGAAAAGTTTAATACAACCAAAAAAATAAAAAGACAAACATTAACACAGTGATTTCTTGCATGAAACAAACATTCGAAAAATTTAATATAGTTGTTTGAGGGAAACAAATGGCCGTTAGTGTTCCTCTCTACATTGTATTAGATTGCCGAATAAACATTCTTAAAAATAAGTTCTTGTTTTTCTCTCCAAGGGTGTGTTCCTGTTAAAGTGCTACCTTCACCTTCCTAAGGTATGTTACATCCCATCATCTATTCTACTGTACATGGTAACATTACCAAAAACAAACATTCTTGAAAAAAGGGTTTAGAATTCTTGCAGGTGTTGCACAAACATTCTTGAGAAGCTTGATTTTTCCTTCTCTTCTCTACAACATCAAATCCAAGGTTCATTTTACATTCATTTCCTTTTCTTCTTTACAACATCAAATCAAAGTTGTGCTCTTGCATTTAGGTTGTGTGAAACAAACAGTACCTTGACATACTTCATTTTACATTATACTGCACCAACATTTTTTTAGTCATTCATGGAAGTAAACATCACATGACAATCTTCTTGATCTTCTTTGCAACATAAAATCAAAGGAGTCTTCCCGTTGTTCAAAAGGTTTTGCTTTTCACATTCTTCAAACTCTTACTTAAAAATTTTTTAGTCATTCTTGGAAGTAAACATCACATGAAAATCTTCTAATTCTTCTCTGCAGTATAAAATCAAAGGAGTCTTCCTGTTGTTCAAAAGGTTTTGCTTATCACATCCATCAAACCCTTACTTAAATTTATAACAGCGACATCAGACAATGATTCAAAAATTTTATACAACCAAAAAAATTAAAAGACAAACATTAGAACAGTGAATTCTTGCAAGAAACAAACATTCAAAAAGTTTAATATAGTTGTTTGAGGGAAACAAAGGACCGTTAGTGTTCGTCTCTACATTGTATTGGATTGCCAAAAAAACATTCTTAAAAATTCTGCTCTTGTTTTTCGCTCCAAGGGTGCGTTCCTGTTCAAGTGCTACCTACACCTTCCTATGGTATGTTACATCCCATCATCTTCTTCTAAAGTACATGGTAACATTACCAAAAATAAACATTCTTGACTAAAGGTATTTGAATTCTTGCATGTGTAGCATAAACATTCTTGAGTAGCTTGACTTTTCCTTCTCTTCTCTACAACATCAAATCCAAGGTTCATTTTACATTCATTTCCTTCTCTTCTTTAAAACATCCAATCAAAGCTGTGTTCCTGCATTAAGGTTGTATGAAACAAACAGTACATTGACATACATCATTTTACATTGTACCGCCCCAACATTTTTTGAGACATTTTTGGAAGTAAACATCACAAGACAATCTTCTTGATCTTCTTTGCATCATAAAATTAAAGGAGTCTTCCTGTTGTTCAAAAGGTTTTGCTTTCCACATTAATCAAACCCTTATTTAAATTTAGAACAATGACTTCATGCATGAAACAAACATTAGAAAAGTTTAATACAACCAAAAAAATAAAAAGACAAACATTAACACAGTGATTTCTTGCATGAAACAAACATTCGAAAAATTTAATATAGTTGTTTGAGGGAAACAAAGGGCCATTAGTGTTCCTCTCTACATTGTATTAGATTGCAGAATAAACATTCTTAAAAATAAGTTCTTGTTTTTCTCTCCAAGGGTGTGTTCCTGTTAAAGTGCTACCTTCACCTTCCTAAGGTATGTTACATCCCATCATCTATTCTACTGTACATGGTAACATTACCAAAAACAAACATTCTTGAAAAAAGGGTTTAGAATTCTTGCAGGTGTTGCACAAACATTCTTGAGAAGCTTGATTTTTCCTTCTCTTCTCTACAACATCAAATCCAAGGTTCATTTTACATTCATTTCCTTTTCTTCTTTACAACATCAAATCAAAGTTGTGCTCTTGCATTTAGGTTGTGTGAAACAAACAGTACCTTGACATACTTCATTTTACATTATACTGCACCAACATTTTTTTAGTCATTCATGGAAGTAAACATCACATGACAATCTTCTTGATCTTCTTTGCAACATAAAATCAAAGGAGTCTTCCCGTTGTTCAAAAGGTTTTGCTTTTCACATTCTTCAAACTCTTACTTAAAAATTTTTTAGTCATTCTTGGAAGTAAACATCACATGAAAATCTTCTAATTCTTCTCTGCAGTATAAAATCAAAGGAGTCTTCCTGTTGTTCAAAAGGTTTTGCTTTTCACATCCATCAAACCCTTACTTAAATTTATAACAGCGACATCAGACAATGATTCAAAAATTTTATACAACCAAAATAATTAAAAGACAAACATTAGAACAGTGAATTCTTGCAAGAAACAAACATTCAAAAAGTTTAATATAGTTGTTTGAGGGAAACAAAGGACCGTTAGTGTTCGTCTCTACATTGTATTGGATTGCCAAAAAAACATTCTTAAAAATTCTGCTCTTGTTTTTCGCTCCAAGGGTGCGTTCCTGTTCAAGTGCTACCTACACCTTCCTATGGTATGTTACATCCCATCATCTTCTTCTAAAGTACATGGTAACATTACCAAAAATAAACATTCTTGACTAAAGGTATTTGAATTCTTGCATGTGTAGCATAAACATTCTTGAGTAGCTTGACTTTTCCTTCTCTTCTCTACAACATCAAATCCAAGGTTCATTTTACATTCATTTCCTTCTCTTCTTTAAAACATCCAATCAAAGCTGTGTTCCTGCATTAAGGTTGTATGAAACAAACAGTACATTGACATACATCAGTTTACATTGTACCGCCCCAACATTTTTTGAGACATTTTTGGAAGTAAACATCACAAGACAATCTTCTTGATCTTCTTTGCATCATAAAATTAAAGGAGTCTTCCTGTTGTTCAAAAGGTTTTGCTTTCCACATTAATCAAACCCTTATTTAAATTTAGAACAATGACTTCATGCATGAAACAAACATTAGAAAAGTTTAATACAACCAAAAAAATAAAAAGACAAACATTAACACAGTGATTTCTTGCATGAAACAAACATTCGAAAAATTTAATATAGTTGTTTGAGGGAAACAAAGGGCCATTAGTGTTCCTCTCTACATTGTATTAGATTGCCGAATAAACATTCTTAAAAATAAGTTCTTGTTTTTCTCTCCAAGGGTGTGTTCCTGTTAAAGTGCTACCTTCACCTTCCTAAGGTATGTTACATCCCATCATCTATTCTACTGTACATGGTAACATTACCAAAAACAAACATTCTTGAAAAAAGGGTTTAGAATTCTTGCAGGTGTTGCACAAACATTCTTGAGAAGCTTGATTTTTCCTTCTCTTCTCTACAACATCAAATCCAAGGTTCATTTTACATTCATTTCCTTTTCTTCTTTACAACATCAAATCAAAGTTGTGCTCTTGCATTTAGGTTGTGTGAAACAAACAGTACCTTGACATACTTCATTTTACATTATACTGCACCAACATTTTTTTAGTCATTCATGGAAGTAAACATCACATGACAATCTTCTTGATCTTCTTTGCAACATAAAATCAAAGGAGTCTTCCCGTTGTTCAAAAGGTTTTGCTTTTCACATTCTTCAAACTCTTACTTAAAAATTTTTTAGTCATTCTTGGAAGTAAACATCACATGAAAATCTTCTAATTCTTCTCTGCAGTATAAAATCAAAGGAGTCTTCCTGTTGTTCAAAAGGTTTTGCTTTTCACATCCATCAAACCCTTACTTAAATTTATAACAGCGACATCAGACAATGATTCAAAAATTTTATACAACCAAAATAATTAAAAGACAAACATTAGAACAGTGAATTCTTGCAAGAAACAAACATTCAAAAAGTTTAATATAGTTGTTTGAGGGAAACAAAGGACCGTTAGTGTTCGTCTCTACATTGTATTGGATTGCCAAAAAAACATTCTTAAAAATTCTGCTCTTGTTTTTCGCTCCAAGGGTGCGTTCCTGTTCAAGTGCTACCTACACCTTCCTATGGTATGTTACATCCCATCATCTTCTTCTAAAGTACATGGTAACATTACCAAAAATAAACATTCTTGACTAAAGGTATTTGAATTCTTGCATGTGTAGCATAAACATTCTTGAGTAGCTTGACTTTTCCTTCTCTTCTCTACAACATCAAATCCAAGGTTCATTTTACATTCATTTCCTTCTCTTCTTTAAAACATCCAATCAAAGCTGTGTTCCTGCATTAAGGTTGTATGAAACAAACAGTACATTGACATACATCAGTTTACATTGTACCGCCCCAACATTTTTTGAGACATTTTTGGAAGTAAACATCACAAGACAATCTTCTTGATCTTCTTTGCATCATAAAATTAAAGGAGTCTTCCTGTTGTTCAAAAGGTTTTGCTTTCCACATTAATCAAACCCTTATTTAAATTTAGAACAATGACTTCATGCATGAAACAAACATTAGAAAAGTTTAATACAACCAAAAAAATAAAAAGACAAACATTAACACAGTGATTTCTTGCATGAAACAAACATTCGAAAAATTTAATATAGTTGTTTGAGGGAAACAAAGGGCCATTAGTGTTCCTCTCTACATTGTATTAGATTGCCGAATAAACATTCTTAAAAATAAGTTCTTGTTTTTCTCTCCAAGGGTGTGTTCCTGTTAAAGTGCTACCTTCACCTTCCTAAGGTATGTTACATCCCATCATCTATTCTACTGTACATGGTAACATTACCAAAAACAAACATTCTTGAAAAAAGGGTTTAGAATTCTTGCAGGTGTTGCACAAACATTCTTGAGAAGCTTGATTTTTCCTTCTCTTCTCTACAACATCAAATCCAAGGTTCATTTTACATTCATTTCCTTTTCTTCTTTACAACATCAAATCAAAGTTGTGCTCTTGCATTTAGGTTGTGTGAAACAAACAGTACCTTGACATACTTCATTTTACATTATACTGCACCAACATTTTTTTAGTCATTCATGGAAGTAAACATCACATGACAATCTTCTTGATCTTCTTTGCAACATAAAATCAAAGGAGTCTTCCCGTTGTTCAAAAGGTTTTGCTTTTCACATTCTTCAAACTCTTACTTAAAAATTTTTTAGTCATTCTTGGAAGTAAACATCACATGAAAATCTTCTAATTCTTCTCTGCAGTATAAAATCAAAGGAGTCTTCCTGTTGTTCAAAAGGTTTTGCTTTTCACATCCATCAAACCCTTACTTAAATTTATAACAGCGACATCAGACAATGATTCAAAAATTTTATACAACCAAAAAAATTAAAAGACAAACATTAGAACAGTGAATTCTTGCAAGAAACAAACATTCAAAAAGTTTAATATAGTTGTTTGAGGGAAACAAAGGACTGTTAGTGTTCGTCTCTACATTGTATTGGATTGCCAAAAAAACATTCTTAAAAATTCTGCTCTTGTTTTTCGCTCCAAGGGTGCGTTCCTGTTCAAGTGCTACCTACACCTTCCTATGGTATGTTACATCCCATCATCTTCTTCTAAAGTACATGGTAACATTACCAAAAATAAACATTCTTGACTAAAGGTATTTGAATTCTTGCATGTGTAGCATAAACATTCTTGAGTAGCTTGACTTTTCCTTCTCTTCTCTACAACATCAAATCCAAGGTTCATTTTACATTCATTTCCTTCTCTTCTTTAAAACATCCAATCAAAGCTGTGTTCCTGCATTAAGGTTGTATGAAACAAACAGTACATTGACTTACATCATTTTACATTGTACCGCCCCAACATTTTTTGAGACATTTTTGGAAGTAAACATCACAAGACAATCTTCTTGATCTTCTTTGCATCATAAAATTAAAGGAGTCTTCCTGTTGTTCAAAAGGTTTTGCTTTCCACATTAATCAAACCCTTATTTAAATTTAGAACAATGACTTCATGCATGAAACAAACATTAGAAAAGTTTAATACAACCAAAAAAATAAAAAGACAAACATTAACACAGTGATTTCTTGCATGAAACAAACATTCGAAAAATTTAATATAGTTGTTTGAGGGAAACAAAGGGCCATTAGTGTTCCTCTCTACATTGTATTAGATTGCCGAATAAACATTCTTAAAAATAAGTTCTTGTTTTTCTCTCCAAGGGTGTGTTCCTGTTAAAGTGCTACCTTCACCTTCCTAAGGTATGTTACATCCCATCATCTATTCTACTGTACATGGTAACATTACCAAAAACAAACATTCTTGAAAAAAGGGTTTAGAATTCTTGCAGGTGTTGCACAAACATTCTTGAGAAGCTTGATTTTTCCTTCTCTTCTCTACAACATCAAATCCAAGGTTCATTTTACATTCATTTCCTTTTCTTCTTTACAACATCAAATCAAAGTTGTGCTCTTGCATTTAGGTTGTGTGAAACAAACAGTACCTTGACATACTTCATTTTACATTATACTGCACCAACATTTTTTTAGTCATTCATGGAAGTAAACATCACATGACAATCTTCTTGATCTTCTTTGCAACATAAAATCAAAGGAGTCTTCCCGTTGTTCAAAAGGTTTTGCTTTTCACATTCTTCAAACTCTTACTTAAAAATTTTTTAGTCATTCTTGGAAGTAAACATCACATGAAAATCTTCTAATTCTTCTCTGCAGTATAAAATCAAAGGAGTCTTCCTGTTGTTCAAAAGGTTTTGCTTTTCACATCCATCAAACCCTTACTTAAATTTATAACAGCGACATTAGACAATGATTCAAAAATTTTATACAACCAAAAAAATTAAAAGACAAACATTAGAACAGTGAATTCTTGCAAGAAACAAACATTCAAAAAGTTTAATATAGTTGTTTGAGGGAAACAAAGGACTGTTAGTGTTCGTCTCTACATTGTATTGGATTGCCAAAAAAACATTCTTAAAAATTCTGCTCTTGTTTTTCGCTCCAAGGGTGCGTTCCTGTTCAAGTGCTACCTACACCTTCCTATGGTATGTTACATCCCATCATCTTCTTCTAAAGTACATGGTAACATTACCAAAAATAAACATTCTTGACTAAAGGTATTTGAATTCTTGCATGTGTAGCATAAACATTCTTGAGTAGCTTGACTTTTCCTTCTCTTCTCTACAACATCAAATCCAAGGTTCATTTTACATTCATTTCCTTCTCTTCTTTAAAACATCCAATCAAAGCTGTGTTCCTGCATTAAGGTTGTATGAAACAAACAGTACATTGACATACATCATTTTACATTGTACCGCCCCAACATTTTTTGAGACATTTTTGGAAGTAAACATCACAAGACAATCTTCTTGATCTTCTTTGCATCATAAAATTAAAGGAGTCTTCCTGTTGTTCAAAAGGTTTTGCTTTCCACATTAATCAAACCCTTATTTAAATTTAGAACAATGACTTCTTGCATGAAACAAACATTAGAAAAGTTTAATACAACCAAAAAAATAAAAAGACAAACATTAACACAGTGATTTCTTGCATGAAACAAACATTCGAAAAATTTAATATAGTTGTTTGAGGGAAACAAAGGGCCATTAGTGTTCCTCTCTACATTGTATTAGATTGCCGAATAAACATTCTTAAAAATAAGTTCTTGTTTTTCTCTCCAAGGGTGTGTTCCTGTTAAAGTGCTACCTTCACCTTCCTAAGGTATGTTACATCCCATCATCTATTCTACTGTACATGGTAACATTACCAAAAACAAACATTCTTGAAAAAAGGGTTTAGAATTCTTGCAGGTGTTGCACAAACATTCTTGAGAAGCTTGATTTTTCCTTCTCTTCTCTACAACATCAAATCCAAGGTTCATTTTACATTCATTTCCTTTTCTTCTTTACAACATCAAATCAAAGTTGTGCTCTTGCATTTAGGTTGTGTGAAACAAACAGTACCTTGACATACTTCATTTTACATTATACTGCACCAACATTTTTTTAGTCATTCATGGAAGTAAACATCACATGACAATCTTCTTGATCTTCTTTGCAACATAAAATCAAAGGAGTCTTCCCGTTGTTCAAAAGGTTTTGCTTTTCACATTCTTCAAACTCTTACTTAAAAATTTTTTAGTCATTCTTGGAAGTAAACATCACATGAAAATCTTCTAATTCTTCTCTGCAGTATAAAATCAAAGGAGTCTTCCTGTTGTTCAAAAGGTTTTGCTTTTCACATCCATCAAACCCTTACTTAAATTTATAACAGCGACATCAGACAATGATTCAAAAATTTTATACAACCAAAAAAATTAAAAGACAAACATTAGAACAGTGAATTCTTGCAAGAAACAAACATTCAAAAAGTTTAATATAGTTGTTTGAGGGAAACAAAGGATCGTTAGTGTTCGTCTCTACATTGTATTGGATTGCCAAAAAAACATTCTTAAAAATTCTGCTCTTGTTTTTCGCTCCAAGGGTGCGTTCCTGTTCAAGTGCTACCTACACCTTCCTATGGTATGTTACATCCCATCATCTTCTTCTAACGTACATGGTAACATTACCAAAAATAAACATTCTTGACTAAAGGTATTTGAATTCTTGCATGTGTAGCATAAACATTCTTGAGAAGCTTGACTTTTCCTTCTCTTCTATACAACATCAAATCCAAGGTTCATTTTACAATCATTTCCTTCTCTTCTTTACAACATCCAATCAATGTTGTGCTCTTGCATTTAGGTTGTATGAAATAAACAGTACATTGACATACTTCATTTTACATTGTACCGCACCAACATTTTTTGAGTCATTTTTGGAAGTAAACATCACAAGACAATCTTCTTGATCTTCTTTGCATCATAAAATCAAAGGAGTCTTCCTGTTGTTCAAAAGGTTTTGCTTTTCACATTAATCAAACACTTACTTAAATTTAGAACAGTGACTTCTTGCATGAAACAAACCTTCGAAAAGTTTAATACAACCAAAAAAATAAAAAGAAAAACATTAGCAAAGTGACTTCTTGCATGAAACAAACATTCGAAAAGATTAATACATCTGTTTACGGGAAACAAAGGATCGTTAGTGTTCCTCTCTACATTGTATTGGATTGCCTAAAAAACATTCTTAAAAATTCTGCTCTTGTTTTTTGCTCCAAGGGTTCGTTCCTGTTCAAGTGCTACCTACACCTTCCTATGGTATGTTACATCCCATCATCTTCTTCTTGCAGGTGTTGCAGAAACATTCTTGAGAAGCTTGACATTTCCTTCTCTTCTCGATAACATCAAATCCAAGGTTCATTTTACATTCATTTCCTTCTCTTCTTTACATCATCAAATCAAAGTTGTGTTCTTGCATTAAGGTTTTATGAAACAAACAGTAACTTGGCATACTTCATTTTACATTGTACCGCACCAATATTTTTTGAGTCATTCTTAGAAGTAAACGTTACATGACAATCTCCTTGATCTTCTCTGCAGCATAAAATCAAAGGAGTCTTCCTGTTGTTCAAAAGGTTTTGCTTTACATATTCATCAAACCCTAACTTAAGTTTTTTGGAGTCATTCTTGGAAGAAAACATCACATGAAAATATTCTTGATCTTATCTGCAGCATAAAATCAAAGGAATTTTCCTGTTGTTCAAAAGGTTTTGCTTTTCATATTCATCGAACCCTTACTTTAATTTAGAACAGTAACTTCTTGCATGAAACAACCATTCGAAAAGTTTAATACAACTAAAAAAATAAAAAGACCAACATTAGAACAGTGAATTCTTGCAAGAAACAAACATTCGAAATGTTTAATATAGTTGTTTAATGGAAACAAAGAACCGTTAATGTTCCACTCTACATTGTAATAGATTGCCAAAAAAACATTCTTAAAAATTTTGCTCTTGTTTTTCGCACCAAGGGTGCGTTCCTGTTCAAGTGCTACCTACACCTTCCTATGGTATGTTACATCCCATCATCTTCTTCTATAGTACATGGTAACATTACCAAAAATAAACATTCTTGACAAAAGGTATTTGAATTCTTGCATGTGTAGCATAAACATTCTTGAGAAGCTTGACTTTTCCTTCTCTTCTCTACAACATCAAATCCAAGGTTCATTTTACATTCATTTCCTTCTCTTCTTTACAACATCCAATCAAAGTTGTCCTCTTGCATTTAGGTTGTATGAAATAAACAGTACATTGACATACTTCGTTTTACTTTGTACCGCGCCAACATTTTTTGAGTCATTTTTGGAAGTAATCATCACAAGACAATCTTCTTGATCTTCTTTGCATCATAAAATCAAAGGAGTCTTCCTGTTGTTCAAAAGGTTTTGCTTTTCACATTAATCAAACACTTACTTAAATTTAGAACAGTGACTTCTTGCATGAAACAAACTTTCGAAAAGTTTAATACAACCAAAAAAATAAAAAGAAAAACATTAGTAAAGTGACTTCTTGCATGAAACAAACATTCGAAAAGATTAATACATTTGTTTACGGGAAACAAAGGATCGTTAGTGTTCTTCTCTACATTGTATTGGATTGCCTAAAAAACATTCTTAAAAATTCTGCTCTTGTTTTTCGCTCCAAAAAGTTTAATACAACCAAAAAAATAAAAAGAGAAACATTGGAACTGTGAATTCTTGCACGAAACAAACATTAGAAAAGTTTAATATAGTTGTTTGAGGGAAACAAATGACCGTTAATGTTCTTCTTTACATTGTATTGGATTGCCAAAAAAACATTCTAAAAACATTCTGCTCTTGTTTTTCGCTTTAAGGGTGCGTTCCTAATCAAGTGCTACCTACACCTTCCTATGGTATGTTACATCCCATCATCTTCTTCTAAAGTACATGGTAACATTACCAAAAATAAACATTCTTGACAAAAGGTATTTGAATTCTTGCATGTGTAGCATAAACATTCTTGAGAAGCTTGACTTTTCCTTCTTTTCTATACAACATCAAATCCAAGGTTCATTTTACATTCATTTCCTTCTCTTCTTTACAACATCCAATCAAAGTTGTGCTCTTGCATTTAGGTTGTATGAAACAAACAGTACATTGACATACTTCATTTTACATTGTACCGCGCCAACATTTTTTGAGTCATTTTTGGAAGTAAACATCACAAGACAATCTTCTTGATCTTCTTTGCAGCATAAAATCAAAGGAGTTATCCTGTTGTTCAAAAGGTTTTGCTTTTCAACTTCATCAAACCCTTACTTAAATTTAGAACAGTGACTTCTTGCATGAAACAAACATTAAAAAAGTTTAATACAACCAAAAAAATAAAAAGAAAAACATTAGCAAAGTGACTTCTTGCATGAAACAAACATTCGGAAAGATTAATACATTTGTTTACGGGAAACAAAGGATCGTTTGTGTTCCTCTCTACATTGTATTGGATTACCTAAAAAACATTCTTAAAAATTCTTCTCTTGTTTTTCGCTCCAAGGGTTCATTCCTGTTCCAGTGCTACCTACACCTTCCTATGGTATGTTACATCCCATCATTTTCTTCTTGCAGGTGTTGCAGAAACATTCTTGAGAAGCTTGACATTTCCTTCTCTTCTCGATAACATCAAATCCAAGGTTCATTTTACATTCATTTCCTTCTCTTCTTTACAACATCAAATCAAGGTTGTGTTCTTGCATTTAGGTTGTATGAAACAAACAGTACCTTGACATACTTCATTTTACATTGTACCGCACCTATATTTTTTGAGTCATTCTTAGTAGTAAACGTTACATGACAATCTCCTTGATCTTCTCTGCAGCATAAAATCAAAGGAGTCTTCCTGTTGTTCAAAAGGTTTTGCTTTTCATATTCATCAAACCCTAACTTAAGTTTTTTGGAGTCATTCTTGGAAGTAAACATCACATGAAAATATTCTTGATCTTATCTGCAGCATAAAATCAAAGGAATTTTCCTGTTGTTCAAAAGGTTTTGCTTTTCATATTCATCAAACCCTTACTTAAATTTAGAACAATAACTTCTTGCATGAAACAACCATTCGAAAAGTTTAATACAACCAAAAAAATAAAAAGACCAACATTAGAACAGTGAATTCTTACAAGAAACAAACATTCGAAATGTTTAATATAGTTGTTTGATGGAAACAAAGGACTGTTAGTGTTCCACTCTACATTGTATTAGATTGCCAAAAAAACATTCTTAAAAATTCTGCTCTTGTTTTTCGCACCAAGGGTGCGTTCCTGTTCAAGTGCTACCTACACCTTCCTATGGTATGTTACATCCCATCATCTTCTTCTACAGTACATGGTAACATTACCAAAAATAAACATTCTTGACAAAAGGTATTTGAATTCTTGCATGTGTAGCATAAACATTCTTGAGAAGCTTGACTTTTCCTTCTCTTCTCTACAACATCAAATCCAAGGTTCATTTTACATTCATTTCCTTCTCTTCTTTACAACATCCAATCAAAGTTGTCCTCTTGCATTTAGGTTGTATGAAATAAACAGTACATTGACATACTTCATTTTACTTTGTACCGCGCCAACATTTTTTGAGTCATTTTTGGAAGTAAACATCACAAGACAATCTTCTTGATCTTCTTTGCATCACAAAATCAAAGGAGTCTTCCTTTTGTTCAAAAGGTTTTGCTTTTCACATTAATCAAACACTTACTTAAATTTAGAACAGTGCCTTGTTGAATGAAACAAACATTCGAAAAGTTTAATACAACCAAAAAAATAAAAAGAAAAACATTAGCAAAGTGACTTCTTGCATGAAACAAACATTCGAAAAGATTAATACAGTTGTTTGAGGGAAACAAAGGACTGTTAGTGTTCCTCTCTTCATTGTATTGTATTGCCAAAAAAACATTCTTAAAAATTCTTTTCTTATTTAACATTACAAAAAACAAACATTCTTGACAAAAGGGTTTTGTATTCTTGCAAGTGTTGCATAAAAATTCTTCAGAAGCTTGACTTTTCCTTCTTTTCTCTACAACATCAAATTGAAGGTTCATTTTACATTCATTTCCTTCTCTTCTTTACAACATCAAATCAAAGTTATGTTCTTGCATTTCGGTTGTATGAAACAAACAGTACCTTGACATACTTCATTTTACATTGTACCGCACCAACATTTTTTGAGTCATTCTTAGAAGTAAACATTACATGACAATCTTCTTGATCTTCTCTGCAGCATAAAATCAAAGGAGTCTTTCTGTTGTTTAAAAGGTTTTGCTTTTCATATTCATCAAACCCTTACTTAAATTGTTTTGAGTCATTCTAGGAAGTAAACATCACATGAAAATATTCTTGATCTTCTATGCAGCATAAAATCAAAGGAGTTTTCCTGTTGTTCAAAAGGTTTTTCTTTTCACATTCATCAAACCCTTACTTAAATTTAGAACAGTAACTTCTTGCATGAAACAAACATTCAAAAAGTTTAATACAACCAAAAAAATAAAAAGAGAAACATTGGAACTGTGAATTCATGCACGAAACAAACATTTGAAAAGTTTAATATAGTTGTTTGAATGAAACAAATGACCGTTAATGTTCTTTTCTACATTGTATTGGATTGCCAAAAAAAATTCTAAAAAAATTATGCTCTTGTTTTTCGCTTTAAGGGTGCGTTCCTGATCAAGTGCTACCTACACCTTCTTATGGAATGTGACTTCCCATCATCTTCTTCTAAAGTACATGGTAACATTACCAAAAATAAACATTCTTGACAAAAGGTATTTGAATTCTTGCACGTGTAGCATAAACATTCTTGAGAAGCTTGACTTTTCCTTCTCTTCTATAAAACATCAAATCCAAGGTTCTTTTTACATTCATTTCCTTCTCTTCTTTACAACATCAAATCAAAGTTATGTTCTTGCATTTAGGTTGTATGAAACAAACAGTACCTTGACATACTTCATTTTACATTGTACCGCACCAACATTTTTTGAGTCATTCTTAGAAGTAAACATTACATGACAATCTTCTTGATCTTCTCTGCAGCATAAAATCAAAGGAGTCTTTCTGTTGTTTAAAAGGTTTTGCTTTTCATATTCATCAAACCCTTACTTAAATTGTTTTGAGTCATTCTAGGAAGTAAACATCACATGAAAATATTCTTGATCTTCTATGCAGCATAAAATCAAAGGAGTTTTCCTGTTGTTCAAAAGGTTTTTCTTTTCACATTCATCAAACCCTTACTTAAATTTAGAACAGTAACTTCTTGCATGAAACAAACATTCAAAAAGTTTAATACAACCAAAAAAATAAAAAGAGAAACATTGGAACTGTGAATTCATGCACGAAACAAACATTCGAAAAGTTTAATATAGTTGTTTGAATGAAACAAATGACCGTTAATGTTCTTTTCTACATTTTATTGGATTGCCAAAAAAAATTCTAAAAAAATTATGCTCTTGTTTTTCGCTTTAAGGGTGCGTTCCTGATCAAGTGCTACCTACACCTTCTTATGGTATGTTACTTCCCATCATCTTCTTCTAAAGTACATGGTAACATTACCAAAAATAAACATTCTTGACAAAAGGTATTTGAATTCTTGCACGTGTAGCATAAACATTCTTGAGAAGCTTGACTTTTCCTTCTCTTCTATAAAACATCAAATCCAAGGTTCTTTTTACATTCATTTCCTTCTCTTCTATACAACATCCAATCGAAGTTGTGCTCTTGCATTTAGGTTGTATGAAATAAACAGTACATTGACATACTTCATTTTACATTGTACCGCACCAACATTTTTTGAGTCACTTTTGGAAGTAAACATCACAAGACAATCTTCTTGATCTTCTTTGCATCATCAAATCAAAGGAGTCTTCCTGTTGTTCAAAAGGTTTTGCTTTTCACATTAATCAAACACTTACTTAAATTTAGAACAGTGACTTCTTGATGAAACAAACATTCGAAAAGTTTAATACAACCAAAAAAATAAAAAGAAAAACATTAGCAAAGTGACTTCTTGCATGAAACAAACATTCAAAAATATTAATACAGTTGTTTGAGGGAAACAAAGGACCGTTAGTGTTCCTCTCTTCATTGTATTGTATTTCCAAACAAAAATTCTTAAAAATTCTTTTCTTATTTAACATTACCAAACACAAACATTCTTGACAAAAGGGTTTTGTATTCTTGCAAGTGTTGCATAAACATCATTCAGAAGCTTGACTTTTCCTTGTTTTCTCTACAATATCAAATCCAAGGTTCATTTTACATTCATTTCCTTCTATTCTTTACAACATCAATTCAAAGTTGTGTTCTTACATTTCGGTTGTATGAAACAAACAGTACCTTGACATACTTCATTTTACATTGTACCGCACCAACATTTTTTGAGTCATTCTTAGAAGTAAACATTACATGACAATCTTCTTGATCTTCTTTGCAGCATAAAATCAAAGGAGTCTTTCTGTTGTTTAAAAGGTTTTGCTTTTCATATTCATCAAACCCTTACTTAAATTTAGAGCAGTAACTTCTTGCATGAAACAACCATTCGAAAAGTTTAATACAACCAAAAAAATAAAAAACCAACATTAGAACAGTGAATTCTTGCAAGAAACAAACATTCGAAATGTTTAATATTGTTGTTTAATGGAAACAAAGGACCGTTAGTGTTCCACTCTACATTGTATTAGATTGCCAAAAAAACATTCTTAAAAATTCTGCTCTTGTTTTTCGCACCAAGGCTGCGTTCCTGTTCAAGTGCTACCTACACCTTCCTATGGTATGTTACATCCCATCATCTTCTTCTACAGTACATGGTAACATTACCAAAAATAAACATTCTTGACAAAAGGTATTTGAATTCTTGCATGTGTAGTATAAACATTCTTGAGAAGCTTGATTTTTCCTTCTCTTCTCTACAACATCAAATCCAAGGTTCATTTTACATTCATTTCCTTCTCTTCTTTACAACATCCAATCAAAGTTGTCCTCTTGCATTTAGGTTGTATGAAATAAACAGTACATTGACATACTTCATTTTACTTTGTACCGCGCCAACATTTTTTGAGTCATTTTTGGAAGTAAACATCACAAGACAATCTTCTTGATCTTCTTTGCATCACAAAATCAAAGGAGTCTTCCTTTTGTTCAAAAGGTTATGCTTTTCACATTAATCAAACACTTACTTAAATTTAGAACAGTGCCTTGTTGAATGAAACAAACATTCGAAAAGTTTAATACAACCAAAAAAATAAAAAGAAAAACATTAGCAAAGTGACTTCTTGCATGAAACAAACATTCGAAAAGATTAATACAGTTGTTTGAGGGAAACAAAGGACTGTTAGTGTTCCTCTCTTCATTGTATTGTATTGCCAAAAAAACATTCTTAAAAATTCTTTTCTTATTTAACATTACAAAAAACAAACATTCTTGACAAAAGGGTTTTGTATTCTTGCAAGTGTTGCATAAAAATTCTTCAGAAGCTTGACTTTTCCTTCTTTTCTCTACAACATCAAATCGAAGGTTCATTTTACATTCATTTCCTTCTCTTCTTTACAACATCAAATCAAAGTTATGTTCTTGCATTTCGGTTGTATGAAACAAACAGTACCTTGACATACTTCATTTTACATTGTACCGCACCAACATTTTTTGAGTCATTCTTAGAAGTAAACATTACATGACAATCTTCTTGATCTTCTCTGCAGCATAAAATCAAAGGAGTCTTTCTGTTGTTTAAAAGGTTTTGCTTTTCATATTCATCAAACCCTTACTTAAATTGTTTTGAGTCATTCTAGGAAGTAAACATCACATGAAAATATTCTTGATCTTCTATGCAGCATAAAATCAAAGGAGTTTTCCTGTTGTTCAAAAGGTTTTTCTTTACACATTCATCAAACCCTTACTTAAATTTAGAACAGTAACTTCTTGCATGAAACAAACATTCAAAAAGTTTAATACAACCAAAAAAATAAAAAGAGAAACATTGGAACTGTGAATTCATGCACGAAACAAACATTCGAAAAGTTTAATATAGTTGTTTGAATGAAACAAATGACCGTTAATGTTCTTTTCTACATTGTATTGGATTGCCAAAAAAAATTCTAAAAAAATTATGCTCTTGTTTTTCGCTTTAAGGGTGCGTTCCTGATCAAGTGCTACCTACACCTTCTTATGGTATGTTACTTCCCATCATCTTCTTCTAAAGTACATGGTAACACTACCAAAAATAAACATTCTTGACAAAAGGTATTTGAATTCTTGCACGTGTAGCATAAACATTCTTGAGAAGCTTGACTTTTCCTTCTCTTCTATAAAACATCAAATCCAAGGTTCATTTTACATTCATTTCCTTCTCTTTTTTACAACATCCAATCGAAGTTGTGCTCTTGCATTTAGGTTGTATGAAATAAACAGTACATTGACATACTTCATTTTACATTGTACCGCACCAACATTTTTTGAGTCATTTTTGGAAGTAAACATCACAAGACAATCTTCTTGATCTTCTTTGCATCATCAAATCAAAGGAGTCTTCCTGTTGTTCAAAAGGTTTTGCTTTTCACATTAATCAAACACTTACTTAAATTTAGAACAGTGACTTCTTGCATGAAACAAACATTCGAAAAGTTTAATACAACCAAAAAAATAAAAAGAAAAACATTAGCAAAGTGACTTCTTGCATGAAACAAACATTCGAAAAGATTAAAACAGTTGTTTGAGGGAAACAAAGGACCGTTAGTGTTCCTCTCTTCATTGTATTGTATTTCCAAAAAAAAATTCTTAAAAATTCTGCTCTTATTTAACATTACCAAACACAAACATTCTTGACAAAAGGGTTTTGTATTCTTGCAAGTGTTGCATAAACATCATTCAGAAGCTTGACTTTTCCTTATTTTCTCTACAATATCAAATCCAAGGTTCATTTTACATTCATTTCCTTCTATTCTTTACAACATCAATTCAAAGTTGTGTTCTTACATTTCGGTTGTATGAAACAAACAGTACCTTGACATACTTCATTTTACATTGTACCGCACCAACATTTTTTGAGTCATTCTTAGAAGTAAACATTACATGACAATCTTCTTGATCTTCTTTGCAGCATAAAATCAAAGGAGTCTTTCTGTTGTTTAAAAGGTTTTGCTTTTCATATTCATCAAACCCTTACTTAAATTTAGAGCAGTAACTTCTTGCATGAAACAACCATTCGAAAAGTTTAATACAACCAAAAAAATAAAAAGACCAACATTAGAACAGTGAATTCTTGCAAGAAACAAACATTCGAAATGTTTAATATGGTTGTTTAATGGAAACAAAGGACCGTTAGTGTTCCACTCTACATTGTATTAGATTGCCAAAAAAACATTCTTAAAAATTCTGCTCTTGTTTTTCGCACCAAGGTTGCGTTCCTGTTCAAGTGCTACCTACACCTTCCTATGGTATGTTACATCCCATCATCTTCTTCTACAGTACATGGTAACATTACCAAAAATAAACATTCTTGACAAAAGGTATTTGAATTCTTGCATGTGTAGCATAAACATTCTTGAGAAGCTTGACTTTTCCTTCTCTTCTCTACAACATCAAATCCAAGGTTCATTTTACATTCATTTCCTTCTCTTCTTTACAACATCCAATCAAAGTTGTCCACTTGCATTTAGGTTGTATGAAATAAACAGTACATTGACATACTTCATTTTACTTTGTACCGCGCCAACATTTTTTGAGTCATTTTTGGAAGAAAACATCACAAGACAATCTTCTTGATCTTCTTTGCATCACAAAATCAAAGGAGTCTTCCTTTTGTTCAAAAGGTTTTGCTTTTCACATTAATCAAACACTTACTTAAATTTAGAACAGTGCCTTGTTGAATGAAACAAACATTCGAAAAGTTTAATACAACCAAAAAAATAAAAAGAAAAACATTAGCAAAGTGACTTCTTGCATGAAACAAACATTCGAAAAGATTAATACAGTTGTTTGAGGGAAACAAAGGACTGTTAGTGTTCCTCTCTTCATTGTATTGTATTGCCAAAAAAACATTCTTAAAAATTCTTTTCTTATTTAACATTACAAAAAACAAACATTCTTGACAAAAGGGTTTTGTATTCTTGCAAGTGTTGCATAAAAATTCTTCAGAAGCTTGACTTTTCCTTCTTTTCTCTACAACATCAAATCCAAGGTTCATTTTACATTCATTTCCTTCTCTTCTTTACAACATCCAATCGAAGTTGTGCTCTTGCATTTAGGTTGTATGAAATAAACAGTACATTGACATACTTCATTTTACATTGTACCGCACCAACATTTTTTGAGGCATTTTTGGAAGTAAACATCACAAGACAATCTTCTTGATCTTCTTTCCATCATCAAATCAAAGGAGTCTTCCTGTTGTTCAAAAGGTTTTGCTTTTCACATTAATCAAACACTTACTTAAATTTAGAACAGTGACTTCTTGCATGAAACAAACATTCGAAAAGTTTAATACAACCAAAAAAATAAAAAGAAAAACATTAGCAAAGTGACTTCTTGCATGAAACAAACATTCGAAAAGATTAATACAGTTGTTTGAGGGAAACAAAGGACCGTTAGTGTTCCTCTCTTCATTGTATTGTATTTCCAAAAAAAAATTCTTAAAAATTCTTTTCTTATTTAACATTACCAAACACAAACATTCTTGACAAAAGGGTTTTGTATTCTTGCAAGTGTTGCATAAACATCATTCAGAAGCTTGACTTTTCCTTGTTTTCTCTACAATATCAAATCCAAGGTTCATTTTACATTCATTTCCTTCTATTCTTTACAACATCAATTCAAAGTTGTGTTCTTGCATTTCGGTTGTATGAAACAAACAGTACCTTGACATACTTCATTTTACATTGTACCGCACCAACATTTTTTGAGTCATTCTTAGAAGTAAACATTACATGACAATCTTCTTGATCTTCTTTGCAGCATAAAATCAAAGGAGTCTTTCTGTTGTTTAAAAGGTTTTGCTTTTCATATTCATCAAATTTAGAACAGTAACTTCTTGCATGAAACAACCATTCGAAAAGTTTAATACAACCAAAAAAATAAAAAGACCAACATTAGAACAGTGAATTCTTGCAAGAAACAAACATTCGAAATGTTTAATATGGTTGTTTAATGGAAACAAAGGACCGTTAGTGTTCCACTCTACATTGTATTAGATTGCCAAAAAAACATTCTTAAAAATTCTGCTCTTGTTTTTCGCACCAAGGCTGCGTTCCTGTTCAAGTGCTACCTACACCTTCCTATGGTATGTTACATCCGATCATCTTCTTCTACAGTACATGGTAACAATACCAAAAATAAACATTCTTGACAAAAGGTATTTGAATTCTTGCATGTGTAGCATAAACATTCTTGAGAAGCTTGACTTTTCCTTCTCTTCTCTACAACATCAAATCCAAGGTTCATTTTACATTCATTTCCTTCTCTTCTTTACAACATCCAATCAAAGTTGTCCTCTTGCATTTAGGTTGTACGAAATAAACAGTACATTGACATACTTCATTTTACTTTGTACCGCGCCAACATTTTTTGAGTCATTTTTGGAAGTAAACATCACAAGACAATCTTCTTGATCTTCTTTGCATCACAAAATCAAAGGAGTCTTCCTTTTGTTCAAAAGGTTTTGCTTTTCACATTAATCAAACACTTACTTAAATTTAGAACAGTGCCTTGTTGAATGAAACAAACATTCGAAAAGTTTAATACAACCAAAAAAATAAAAAGAAAAACATTAGCAAAGTGACTTCTTGCATGAAACAAACATTCGAAAAGATTAATACAGTTGTTTGAGGGAAACAAAGGACTGTTAGTGTTCCTCTCTTCATTGTATTGTATTGCCAAAAAAACATTCTTAAAAATTCTTTTCTTATTTAACATTACAAAAAACAAACATTCTTGACAAAAGGGTTTTGTATTCTTGCAAGTGTTGCATAAAAATTCTTCAGAAGCTTGACTTTTCCTTCTTTTCTCTACAACATCAAATCCAAGGTTCATTTTACATTCATTTCCTTCTCTTCTTTACAACATCCAATCGAAGTTGTGCTCTTGCATTTAGGTTGTATGAAATAAACAGTACATTGACATACTTCATTTTACATTGTACCGCACCAACATTTTTTGAGGCATTTTTGGAAGTAAACATCACAAGACAATCTTCTTGATCTTCTTTCCATCATCAAATCAAAGGAGTCTTCCTGTTGTTCAAAAGGTTTTGCTTTTCACATTAATCAAACACTTACTTAAATTTAGAACAGTGACTTCTTGCATGAAACAAACATTCGAAAAGTTTAATACAACCAAAAAAATAAAAAGAAAAACATTAGCAAAGTGACTTCTTGCATGAAACAAACATTCGAAAAGATTAATACAGTTGTTTGAGGGAAACAAAGGACCGTTAGTGTTCCTCTCTTCATTGTATTGTATTTCCAAAAAAAAATTCTTAAAAATTCTTTTCTTATTTAACATTACCAAACACAAACATTCTTGACAAAAGGGTTTTGTATTCTTGCAAGTGTTGCATAAACATCATTCAGAAGCTTGACTTTTCCTTGTTTTCTCTACAATATCAAATCCAAGGTTCATTTTACATTCATTTCCTTCTATTCTTTACAACATCAATTCAAAGTTGTGTTCTTGCATTTCGGTTGTATGAAACAAACAGTACCTTGACATACTTCATTTTACATTGTACCGCACCAACATTTTTTGAGTCATTCTTAGAAGTAAACATTACATGACAATCTTCTTGATCTTCTTTGCAGCATAAAATCAAAGGAGTCTTTCTGTTGTTTAAAAGGTTTTGCTTTTCATATTCATCAAATTTAGAACAGTAACTTCTTGCATGAAACAACCATTCGAAAAGTTTAATACAACCAAAAAAATAAAAAGACCAACATTAGAACAGTGAATTCTTGCAAGAAACAAACATTCGAAATGTTTAATATGGTTGTTTAATGGAAACAAAGGACCGTTAGTGTTCCACTCTACATTGTATTAGATTGCCAAAAAAACATTCTTAAAAATTCTGCTCTTGTTTTTCGCACCAAGGCTGCGTTCCTGTTCAAGTGCTACCTACACCTTCCTATGGTATGTTACATCCGATCATCTTCTTCTACAGTACATGGTAACAATACCAAAAATAAACATTCTTGACAAAAGGTATTTGAATTCTTGCATGTGTAGCATAAACATTCTTGAGAAGCTTGACTTTTCCTTCTCTTCTCTACAACATCAAATCCAAGGTTCATTTTACATTCATTTCCTTCTCTTCTTTACAACATCCAATCAAAGTTGTCCTCTTGCATTTAGGTTGTATGAAATAAACAGTACATTGACATACTTCATTTTACTTTGTACCGCGCCAACATTTTTTGAGTCATTTTTGGAAGTAAACATCACAAGACAATCTTCTTGATCTTCTTTGCATCACAAAATCAAAGGAGTCTTCCTTTTGTTCAAAAGGTTTTGCTTTTCACATTAATCAAACACTTACTTAAATTTAGAACAGTGCCTTGTTGAATGAAACAAACATTCGAAAAGTTTAATACAACCAAAAAAATAAAAAGAAAAACATTAGCAAAGTGACTTCTTGCATGAAACAAACATTCGAAAAGATTAATACAGTTGTTTGAGGGAAACAAAGGACTGTTAGTGTTCCTCTCTTCATTGTATTGTATTGCCAAAAAAACATTCTTAAAAATTCTTTTCTTATTTAACATTACAAAAAACAAACATTCTTGACAAAAGGGTTTTGTATTCTTGCAAGTGTTGCATAAAAATTCTTCAGAAGCTTGACTTTTCCTTCTTTTCTCTACAACATCAAATCCAAGGTTCATTTTACATTCATTTCCTTCTCTTCTTTACAACATCCAATCGAAGTTGTGCTCTTGCATTTAGGTTGTATGAAATAAACAGTACATTGACATACTTCATTTTACATTGTACCGCACCAACATTTTTTGAGGCATTTTTGGAAGTAAACATCACAAGACAATCTTCTTGATCTTCTTTCCATCATCAAATCAAAGGAGTCTTCCTGTTGTTCAAAAGGTTTTGCTTTTCACATTAATCAAACACTTACTTAAATTTAGAACAGTGACTTCTTGCATGAAACAAACATTCGAAAAGTTTAATACAACCAAAAAAATAAAAAGAAAAACATTAGCAAAGTGACTTCTTGCATGAAACAAACATTCGAAAAGATTAATACAGTTGTTTGAGGGAAACAAAGGACCGTTAGTGTTCCTCTCTTCATTGTATTGTATTTCCAAAAAAAAATTCTTAAAAATTCTTTTCTTATTTAACATTACCAAACACAAACATTCTTGACAAAAGGGTTTTGTATTCTTGCAAGTGTTGCATAAACATCATTCAGAAGCTTGACTTTTCCTTGTTTTCTCTACAATATCAAATCCAAGGTTCATTTTACATTCATTTCCTTCTATTCTTTACAACATCAATTCAAAGTTGTGTTCTTGCATTTCGGTTGTATGAAACAAACAGTACCTTGACATACTTCATTTTACATTGTACCGCACCAACATTTTTTGAGTCATTCTTAGAAGTAAACATTACATGACAATCTTCTTGATCTTCTTTGCAGCATAAAATCAAAGGAGTCTTTCTGTTGTTTAAAAGGTTTTGCTTTTCATATTCATCAAATTTAGAACAGTAACTTCTTGCATGAAACAACCATTCGAAAAGTTTAATACAACCAAAAAAATAAAAAGACCAACATTAGAACAGTGAATTCTTGCAAGAAACAAACATTCGAAATGTTTAATATGGTTGTTTAATGGAAACAAAGGACCGTTAGTGTTCCACTCTACATTGTATTAGATTGCCAAAAAAACATTCTTAAAAATTCTGCTCTTGTTTTTCGCACCAAGGCTGCGTTCCTGTTCAAGTGCTACCTACACCTTCCTATGGTATGTTACATCCGATCATCTTCTTCTACAGTACATGGTAACAATACCAAAAATAAACATTCTTGACAAAAGGTATTTGAATTCTTGCATGTGTAGCATAAACATTCTTGAGAAGCTTGACTTTTCCTTCTCTTCTCTACAACATCAAATCCAAGGTTCATTTTACATTCATTTCCTTCTCTTCTTTACAACATCCAATCAAAGTTGTCCTCTTGCATTTAGGTTGTATGAAATAAACAGTACATTGACATACTTCATTTTACTTTGTACCGCGCCAACATTTTTTGAGTCATTTTTGGAAGTAAACATCACAAGACAATCTTCTTGATCTTCTTTGCATCACAAAATCAAAGGAGTCTTCCTTTTGTTCAAAAGGTTTTGCTTTTCACATTAATCAAACACTTACTTAAATTTAGAACAGTGCCTTGTTGAATGAAACAAACATTCGAAAAGTTTAATACAACCAAAAAAATAAAAAGAAAAACATTAGCAAAGTGACTTCTTGCATGAAACAAACATTCGAAAAGATTAATACAGTTGTTTGAGAGAAACAAAGGACTGTTAGTGTTCCTCTCTTCATTGTATTGTATTGCCAAAAAAACATTCTTAAAAATTCTTTTCTTATTTAACATTACAAAAAACAAACATTCTTGACAAAAGGGTTTTGTATTCTTGCAAGTGTTGCATAAAAATTCTTCAGAAGCTTGACTTTTCCTTCTTTTCTCTACAACATCAAATCCAAGGTTCATTTTACATTCATTTCCTTCTCTTCTTTACAACATCAAATCAAAGTTGTGTTCTTGCATTTCGGTTGTATGAAATAAACAGTACATTGACATACTTCATTTTACTTTGTACCGCGCCAACATTTTTTGAGTCATTTTTGGAAGTAAACATCACAAGACAATCTTCTTGATCTTCTTTGCATCACAAAATCAAAGGAGTCTTCCTTTTGTTCAAAAGGTTTTGCTTTTCACATTAATCAAACACTTACTTAAATTTAGAACAGTGCCTTGTTGAATGAAACAAACATTCGAAAAGTTTAATACAACCAAAAAAATAAAAAGAAAAACATTAGCAAAGTGACTTCTTGCATGAAACAAACATTCGAAAAGATTAATACAGTTGTTTGAGAGAAACAAAGGACTGTTAGTGTTCCTCTCTTCATTGTATTGTATTGCCAAAAAAACATTCTTAAAAATTCTTTTCTTATTTAACATTACAAAAAACAAACATTCTTGACAAAAGGGTTTTGTATTCTTGCAAGTGTTGCATAAAAATTCTTCAGAAGCTTGACTTTTCCTTCTTTTCTCTACAACATCAAATCCAAGGTTCATTTTACATTCATTTCCTTCTCTTCTTTACAACATCAAATCAAAGTTGTGTTCTTGCATTTCGGTTGTATGAAATAAACAGTACCTTGACATACTTCATTTTACATTGTACCGCACCAACATTTTTTGAGTCATTCATAGAAGTAAACATTACATGACAATCTTCTTGATCTTCTCTATAGCATAAAATCAAAGAAGTCTTTCTGTTGTTTAAAAGGTTTTGCTTTTCATATTCATCAAACCCTTACTTAAATTGTTTTGAGTCATTCTAGGAAGTAAACATCACATGAAAATATTCTTGATCTTCTGTGTAGCATAAAATCAAAGGAGTTTTCCTGTTGTTCAAAAGGTTTTTCTTTTCACATTCATCAAACCCTTACTTAAGTTTAGAACAGTAACTTCTTGCATGAAACAAACATTCAAAAAGTTTAATTCAACCAAAAAAATAAAAAGAGAAACATTGGAATTGTGAATTCTTGCACGAAATAAACATTTGAAAAGTTTAATATAGTTGTTTGAGGGAAACAAATGACCGTTAATGTTCTTCTCTACATTGTATTGGATTGCCAAAAAAAATTCTAAAAATATTCAGCTTTTGTTTTTCGCTTTAAGGGTGCGTTCCTGATCAAGTGCTACCTACACCTTCCTATGGTATGTTACATCCCATCATCTTCTTCTACAGTACATGGTAACATTACCAAAAATAAACATTCTTGACAAAAGGTATTTGAATTCTTGCATGTGTAGCATAAACATTCTTGAGAAGCTTGACTTTTCCTTCTCTTCTATACAACATCAAATCCAAGGTTCATTTTACATTCATTTCCTTCTCTTCTTTACAACATCCAATCAAAGTTGTGCTCTTGCATTTAGGTTGTATGAAATAAACAATACATTGACATACTTCATTTTACGTTGTACCGCGCCAACATTTTTTGAGTCATCTTTGGAAGTAAACATCACAAGACAATCTTCTTGATCTTCTTTGCATCATAAAATCAAAGGAGTCTTCCTGTTGTTCAAAAGGTTTTGCTTTTCACGTTAATCAAACACTTACTTAAATTTAGAACAGTGACTTCTTGCATGAAACAAACATTCGAAAAGTTTAATACAACCAAAAAAATAAAAAGAAAAACATTAGCAAAGTGACTTCTTGCATGAAACAAACATTCGAAAAGATTAATACAGTTGTTTGAGGGAAACAAAGGACCGTTAGTGTTCCTCTCTTCATTGTATTGTATTGCCAAAAAAACATTCTTAAAAATTCTTTTCTTATTTAACATTACCAAAAACAAACATTCTTGACAAAAGGGTTTTGTATTCTTGCAAGTGTTGCATAAACATTATTCAGAAGCTTGACTTTTCCTTCTTTTCTCTACAATATCAAATCCAAGGTTCATTTTACATTCATTTCCTTCTCTTCTTTACAACATCAATTCAAAGTTGTGTTCTTGCATTTCGGTTGTTTGAAACAAACAGTACCTTGACATACTTCATTTTACATTGTATCGCACCAACATTTTTTGAGTCATTCTTAGAAGTAAACATTACATGACAATCTTCTTGATCTTCTCTGCAGCATAAAATCAAAGGAGTCTTTCTGTTGTTTAAAAGGTTTTGCTTTTCATATTCATCAAACCCTTACTTAAATTGTTTTGAGTCATTCTAGGAAGTAAACATCACATGAAAATATTCTTGATCTTCTCTGCAGCATAAAATCAAAGGAGTTTTCTTGTTGTTCAAAAGGTTTTTCTTTTCACATTCATCAAACCCTTACTTAAGTTTAGAACAGTAACTTCTTGCATGAAACAAACATTCAAAAAGTTTAATACAACCAAAAAAATAAAGAGAGAAACATTGGAACTGTGAATTCATGCACGAAACAAACATTTGAAAAGTTTAATATAGTTGTTTGAGGGAAACAAATGACCGTTAATGTTCTTCTCTACATTGTATTGGATTGCCAACAAAAATTCTAAAAAAATTCTGCTCTTGTTTTTCGCTTTAAGGGTGCGTTCCTGATCAAGTGCTACCTACACCTTCCTATGGTATGTTACATCCCATCATCTTCTTCTATAGTACATGGAAACATTACCAAAAATAAACATTCTTGACAAAAGGTATTTGAATTCTTGCAGGTGTTGCAGAAACATTCTTGAGAAGGTTGACTTTTCCTTCTCTTCTCTACAACATCAAATCCACGGTTCATTTTACATTCATTTCCTTCTCTTCTTTACATCATCAAATCAAAGTTGTGTTCTTGCATTAAGGTTTTATGAAACAAACAGTAACTTGACATACTTCATTTTAAATTGTATCGCACCAACGTTTTTTGAGTCATTCTAGGAAGTAAACATCACATGATAATCTTCTTGATCTACTCTGCAGCATAAAATCAAAGGAGTCTTCCTGTTGTTCAAAAGGTTTTGCTTTTCACATTCTCCAAACCTTTACTTAAATTTAGAACATTAACTTCTTGCATGAAACAAACATTTAAAAAGTTTAATACAATCAAAAAAATAAAAAGATAAACATTAGAACAGTAACTTCATGCATGAAAAAAACATTCGAAAAGTTTAATACAGTTGAATGAAGGAAACAAAGAACCGTCAGTGTTCCTCTTTACATTGTATTGGATTGCCAAAAAAAATGTTTAAAAATTATGTTCTTGTTTTTCTCTCCAAGGGTGCGTTCCTATTCAAGTGCTCCTTACACCTTCATAAGGTATGTTACATCCCATCATCTTCTTCTATAGTACATGGTAACATTACCAATCACAAACATTCTTGAAAAATGGGTTTTGAATTCTTGCAGGTGTTGCAGAAACGTTCTTGAGAAGCTTGACTTTTCCTTCTCTTGTCGATAACATCAAATCCTAGGTTCATTTTACATTCATTTCCTTCTCTTCTTTACAACATCAAATCAAAGTTGTGTTCTTGCATTTAGGTTGTATGAAGCAAACAGTACCTTGACATACTTCATTTTACATTGTACCACACTAACATTTTTTGAGTCATTCTTATAAGTAAACATTACATGACAATCTTCTTGATCTTCTCTGCAGCATAAAATGAAATGAGTCTTCCTGTTGTTCAAAAGGTTTTGCTTTTCATATTCATCAAACCCTAACTTAAGTTTTTCTGAGTCATTCTTGGAAGTAAACATCACATGAAAATATTATTGATCTTCTCTGCATCATAAAATCAAAGGAGTTTTCCTGTTGTTCAAAAGGTTTTGCTTTTCGCATTCATCAAACCCTTACTTAAATTTTGATCAGTAACTTCTTGAATGAAACAAACATTCGAAAAGTTTAATACAACCAAAAACATTAGAACAGTGAATTCTTGCAAGAAACAAACATTCAAAAACTTTAATATAGTTGTTTGAGGGAAACAAAGGACCGTTAGTGTTCCTCTCAACATTATATTGGATTGCCAATAAAACATTCTTAAAAATTATGCTCTTGTTTTTCGCTCCAAGGGTGCGTTCTTGTTCAAGTGCTACATACACCTTCCTATGGTATGTTACATCCCATCATCTTCTTCTACAGTACATGGTAACATTACCAAAAATAAACATTCTTGACAAAAGGTATTTGAATTCTTCCAGGTGTTGCAGAAACATTCTTGAGAAGCTTGACTTTTCCTTCTCTTCTCTACAACATCAAAACAAGGTTCATTTTACATTCATTTCCTTCTCTTCTTTACAACATCCAATCAAAGTTGTGTTCTTGCATTTAGGTTGTATGAAACAAAGAGTACATTGAGATACTTCATTTTACATTGTACCGCACCAACATTTTTTGAGTCATTTTTGGAAGTAAACATCACAAGACAATCTTCTTGATCTTCTTTCCAGCATAAAATCAAAGGAGTCTTCCTGTTGTTCAAAAGGTTTTGCTTTTCACATTCATTAAACCCTTACTTAAATTTTGAACAGTGACTTCTTGCATGAAACAAACATTAAAAAAGTTTAATAAAACCAAAAAAAGAAAAAGAAAAACGTTAGCAAAGTGGCTTCTTGCATGAAACAAACATTCGAAAATATTAATACATTTGTTTGCGGGAAACAAAGGACCGTTAGTGTTCCTCTCTGCATTGTATTAGATTGCCAAAAAAAACATTCTAAAATATTCTGTTCTTATTTAGCATTATCATAAACAAACATTCTTGACAAAAGGGTTTTGTATTCTTGAAAGTATTGCATAAAAATTCTTCAGAAGCTTGACTATTCCTTCTCTTCTCTACAATATCAAATCCAAGGTTCATTTTACATTCATTTCCTTCTCTTCTTTACAACATCAAACTAAAGCCGTGTTCTTGCATTTCGGTTGTATGAAACAAACAGTACCTTGACATACTTCATTTTACATTGTACTACACAACCATTTTTTGAGTCATTCGTGGAAGTCAACATCACATGACTACCTTCTTGATCTTCTCTGCAGCATAAAATTAAAGGAGTCTCCGTGTTGTTCAAAAGGTTTTGCTTTTCAGATTCATCAAACTCTTACTTAAATTTAGAATAATGACTTCTTGCATGAAACAAACATTCGAAAAGTTTAACACAACCAAAAAAAAAAAGAAAGACAAACATTAGAACAATGACTTCTTGCATGAAACAAACATTCAAAAAGTTTAATACAGTTGTTTGAGGGAAACAAAGGACCAGTAGTTTTTCTCTCTACATTGTATTGGATTGCCAAAAAAACATTCTTAAAAATATGTTCTTGTTTTTCTCTCCAAGGGTGTGTTCCTATTCAAGTGCTACCTACACCTTCCCAAGGTATGTTACATACCATCATATTCTTCTACAGTACATGGTAACATTACCAAAAACAAACATTCTTTACAAAAGGGTTTTGAATTCTTCCAGGTGTTGCAAAAGCATTCCTGAGAAATTTGACTTTTCCTTCTCTTCTCTACAACATCAAATTCAAGGTTCATTTTACATTCATTTCCTTCTCTTCTTTACAACATCAAATCAAAGTTGTGTTCTTGCATTTAGGTTGTGTGAAACAAACAGTACCTTGACATACTTCATTTTACATTATACTGCACCAACATTTTTTTAGTCATTCCTGGAAGTAAACATCACATAACAATCTTCTTGATCTTCTCTGCAACATAAAATTAAAGGAGTCTTCCTGTTGTTCAAAAGGTTTTGCTTTTCACATCCATCAAACCCTTACTTAAATTTAGAGCAGTGACTTCTTGCATGAAACAAACGTTCAAAATGTTTAATACAACCAAAAAATAAAAAGACAAACATTAGCACAGTGACTTCTTGCATGAAACAAACATTCGAAAAGTTTAATACAATTGTTTGAGGAAAACAAAGGACCGTTAGTGCTCCTCTCTACATTGTATTAGATTACCAAAAGAACATTCTTAAAAATAAGTTCTTGTTTTTCTCTCCAAAGGTGTGTTCCTGTTTAAGTGCTACCTTCAACTTCCTAAGGTATGTTACATCCCATCATCTATTCTACTGTACATGGTAACATTACGAAAAACAAACATTCTTGACAAAAGGGTTTAGAATTCTTGTAGGTGTTGCAGAAACATTCTTGAGAAGCTTGATTTTTCCTTCTCTTCTCTACAACATCAAATCCAAGGTTCATTTTACATTCATTTCCTTCTCTTCTTTACAACATCAAATCAAAGTTGTGTTCTTGCATTTAGCTTGTGTGAAACAAACAGTACCTCGACATACTTCATTTTACATTATACTGCACCAACATTTTTTTAGTCATTCATGGAAGTAAACATCACAAGACAATCTTCTTGATCTTCTTTGCAGCATTAAATCAAAGGAGTCTTCCTGTTGTTCAAAAGGTTTTGCTTTTCACATTCATCAAACCCTTACTTAAATTTTGAACAGTGACTTCTTGCATGAAACAAACATTAAAAATTTTTAATACAACCAAAAAAAGAAAAAGAAAAACATTAGCAAAGTGGCTTCTTCATGAAACAAACATTCGAAAAGATTAATACATTTGGTTGCGGGAAACAAAGGACCGTTAGTGTTCCTCTCTACATTGTATTGGATTGCCAAAAAAACATTCTTAAAAATTCTGTTCTTATTTAACATTACCATAAGCAAACATTCTTGACAATAGGGTTTTGTGTTCTTGCAAGTGTTGCATAAATTCCAAGGTTCATTTTACATTCATTTCCTTCTCTTCTTTACAACATCATACTAAAGTTGGGTTCTTGCATTTAGGTTGTATGAAACAAACAGTACCTTGACATACTTCATTTTACATTGTACTACACAACCATTTTTTGAGTCATTCTTGGAAGTCAACATCACATGACAAACTTCTTGATCTTCTCTACAGTATAAAATCAAAGGAGTCTTCCTGTTGTTCAAAATGTTTTGCTTTTCACATTCATCAAACCTTTAAATTTTTTTGAGTCATTCTTGGAAGTATACATCACATGACTATCTTCTTGATCTTCTCTGCAGCATAAAATCAAAGGAGTCTTCCTGTTGTTCAAAAGGTTTTGCTTTTCAGATTCATCAAACTCTTACTTAAATTTAGAATAATGACTTCTTGCATGAAACAAACATTCGAAAAGTTTAACACAACCAAAAAAAATTAAAAATACAAACATTAGAACAATGACTTCTTGCATTAAACAACCATTCAAAAAGTTTAATACAGTTGTCTGAGGGAAACAAAGGACCGGTAGTGTTTCTCTCTACATTGTATTGGATTGCCAAAAAAACATTCTTAAAAATATGTTCTTGTTTTTCTCTCCAACGGTGAGTTCCTATTCAAGTGCTACCTACACCTTCCTAAGGTATGTTAGACACCATCATATTCTTCTACAGTACATGGTAACATTACCAAAAACAAACATTCTTTACAAAAGGGTTTTGAATTCTTCCAGGTGTTGCAAAAACATTCCTGAGAAGCTTGACTTTTCCTTCTCTTCTCTACAACATCCAATCCAAGGTTCATTTTACATTCATTTCCTTCTCTTCTTTACAACATCAAATCAAAGTTGTGTTCTTGCAGTTAGGTTGTGTGAAACAAACAGTACCTTGACATACTTCATTTTACATTATACTGCACCAACATTTTTTTAGTCATTCATGGAAGTAAACATCACATGACAATCTTCTTGATCTTCTCTGCAACATAAAATCAAAGGAGTCTTCCTGTTGTTCAAAAGGTTTTGCTTTTCACATTCATCAAACTCTTACTTAAATTTTTTTTAGTCATTCTTAGAAGTAAACATCACATGAAAATCTTCTAAATCTTCTCTGCAGCATAAAATCAAAGGAGTCTTCCTGTTGTTCAAAAGGTTTTGCTTTTCACATCCATCAAACCCTTACTTAAATTTAGAACAGTGACTTCTTGCATGAAACAAAATTCAAAATGTTTAAGACAACCAAAAAAATAAAAATACAAACATTAGCACTATGACTTCTTGCATGAAACAGACATTCAAAAAGTTTAATACAGTTGTTTGAAGGAAACAAAGGACCGTTAGTGTTCCTCTCTACATTGTATTAGATTGCCAAAAAAACATTATTAAAAATAAGTTCTTGTTTTTCTCTCCAAGGGTGTGTTCCTATTAAAGTGCTACCTTCACCTTCCTAAGGTATGTTACATCCCATCATCTATTCTACAGTACATGGTAACATTACTAAAAACAAACATTCATTACAAAAGGGTTTAGAATTCTTGCAGGTGTTGCAGAAAAATTCTTGAGAAGCTTGATTTTTCCGTCTCTTCTCCACAACATCAAATCCAAGGTTCATTTTACATTCATTTCCTTCTCTTCTTTTCAACATCAAATCAAAGTTGTGTCCTTGCATTTAGGTTGTGTGAAACAAACAGTACCTTGACATACATCATTTTACATTATACTGCACCAACATTTTTTTAGTCATTCATGGAAGTAAACATCACATGACAATCTTCTTGATCTTCTTTATAGCATAAAATCAAAGGAGTCTTCCTGTTGTTCAAAAGGTTTTGCTTTTAACATTCATCAAACCCTTACTTAAATTTAGAACAGTGACTTCTTGCATGAAACAAACATTAAAAAAGTTAAGTACAACCAAAAAAATAAAAAGAAAAACATTAGCAAAGTGACTTCTTGCATGAAACAAACATTCTAAAAGATTAATACATTAGTTTTCGGGAAATAAAGGACCGTCAGTGTTCCTCTCTACATTGTATTGGATTGCCGAAAAAACATTCTTAAAGATTTTGTTCTTATTTAACATTACCATAAACAAACACTCATGCCAAAAGGGTTTTGTTTTCTTGCAAGTCTTGCATAAACATTCTTCAGAAGCTTGACTTCTCCTTCTCTTCTCTACAATATCAAATCCAAGGTTCATTTTACATTCATTTCCTTCTCTTCTTTACAACATCAAACTAAAGCTGTGTTGTTGCATTTAGGTTGTATGAAACAAACAGTACCTTGACATACTTCATTTTACATTGTACTACACAACCATTTTTTGAGTCATTCTTCGAAGTCAACATCACATGACAATCTTCTTGATCTTCGCTACAGTATAAAATCGAAGGAGTCTTCCTGTTGTTCAAAATGTTTTGCTTTTCACATTCATCAAACCCTTAAATTTTTTTGAGTCATTCTTGGAAGGATACATCACATGACTATCATCTTGATCTCCTCTCCAGCATAAAATCAAAGGAGTCTTCCTTTTGTTCAAAAGGTTTTGCTTTTCAGATTCATCAAACTCTTACTTAAATTTAGAATAATGACTTCTTGCATGAAACAAACATTCGAAAAGATTAACACAACGAAAAAAATTAAAAAGACAAATATTAGAACAATGATTTCTTGCATGAAACAAACATTCAAAAAGTTTAATACAGTTGTTTCAGGGAAACAAAGGACCGGTAGTGTTTCTCTCTACATCGTATTGGATTGCCAAAAAAACATTCTTAAAAATATGTTCTTGTTTTTCTCTCCAAGGGTGCGTTCCTATTCAAGTGCTACCTACACCTTCCTCAGGTATGTTACACACCATCATATTCTTCTACAGTACATGGTAACATTACCAAAAACAAACATTCTTGACAAAAGGGTTTAGAATTCTTGCAGGTGTTGCATAAACACTCTTGAGAAGCTTGACTTTTCCTTCTCTTCTCTACAACATCAAATCCAAGGTTCATTTTACATTCATTTCCTTCTCTTCTTTACAACATCAAATCAAAGTTGTGTTCTTGCAGTTAGGTTGTGTGAAACAAACAGTACCTTGACATACTTCATTTTACATTATACTGCACCAACATTTTTTTAGTCATTCAAGGAAGTAAACATCACATGACAATCTTCTTGATCTTCTCTGCAACATAAAATCAAAGGAGTCTTCCCGTTGTTAAAAAAGGTTTGCTTTTCACATTCATCAAACTCTTACTTAAAATTTTTTTAGTCATTCTTCGAAGTAAACATCACATAAAAATCTTCTAAATCTTCTCTGCAGCATAAAATCAACGGAGTCTTCTTGTTGTTCAAAAGGTTTTGCTTTTCACATCCATCAAACCCTTACTTAAATTTAGAACAGTGACTTCTTACATGAAACAAACATTCGAAAAGTTTAATACAACCAAAAAAATAAAAATACAAACATTAGCACAGTGACTTCTCGATTGAAACAAACATTCGAAAAGTTTAATACAGTTGTTTGAGGGAAACAAAGGACCATTAGTGTTCCTCTCTACATTGTATTAGATTGCCAAAAAAACATTCTTAAAAATAAGTTCTTGTTTTTCTCTCCAAGGGTGTGTTCCTGTTAATGTGCTACCTTCACCTTCCTAACGTATGTTACATCCCATCATCTATTCTACTGTACATGGTAATATTACCAAAAACAAACATTCTTGACAAAAGGATTTAGAATTCTTGTAAGTGTTGCAGAAACATTCTTGGGAAGCTTGATTTTTCCTTCTCTTCTCTACAATATCAAATCCAAGGTTCATTTTACATTCATTTCCTTCTCTTCTTTACAAAATCAAATCAAAGTTGTGTTGTTGCATTTAGGTTGTGTGAAACAAACAGTACCTTGACATACTTCATTTTACATTATACTGCGCCAACATTTTTTTAGTCATTCATGGAAGTAAACATCACATGACAATATTCTTGATCTTCTTTGCAGTTTAAAATCAAAGGAGTTTTCCTGTTGTTCAAAAGGTTTTGCTTTTCACATTCATCAAACCCTTACTTAAATTTAGAACAGTGACTTCTTGCATGAAACAAATATTATAAAATTTAATACAACCAAAAAAATAAAAAGAAAAACGTTAGCAAAGTGACTTCTTACATGAAACAAACATTTGAAAAGATTAATACATTTGTTTGCGGGAAACAAATGACCGTTAGTGTTCCTCTCTACATTGTATTGGATTGCCAAAAAAACATTCTTAAAAATTTTGTTCTTAATTGACATTACCATAAATAAACATTCTTGACAAAAGGGTTTTGTATTCTTGCAAGTGTTGCATAAACATTCTTCAGAAGCTTGACTTTTCCTTCTCTTCTCTACAATATCAAATCCAACGTTCATTTTACATTCATTTCCTTCTCTTCTTTACAACATCAAACTAAAGCTGTGTTCTTGCATTTAGGTTGTATGAAACAAACAGTACCTTGACATACTTCATTTTACATTGTACTGCACAACCATTTTTTGAGTCATTCTTGGAAGTCAACATCACATGACAATCTTCTTGATCTTCTCTACAGTATAAAATCAAAGGAGTCTTCCTGTTGTTCAAAATGTTTTGCTTTTCACATTCATCAAACCCTTAAATTTTTTTAAGTCATTCTTGGAAGTATACATCACATGACTATCTTCTTGATCTCCTCTCCAGCATAAAATCAAAGGAGTCTTCCTGTTGTTCAAAAGGTTTTGCTTTTCAGATTCATCAAACTCTTGCTTAAATTTAGAATAATGACTTCTTGCATGAAACAAACATTCTAAAAGTTTAACACAACCAAAAAAATTAAAAAGACAAATATTAGAACAATGATTTCTTGCATGAAACAAACATTCAAAAAGTTTAATACAGTTGTTTGAGGGAAACAAAGGACCGATAGTGTTTCTCTCTACATCGTATTGGATTGCAAAAAAAACATTCTTCAAAATATGTTCTTGTTTTTCTCTCCAAGGGTGCGTTCCTATTCAAGTGCTACCTACACCTTCCTAAGGTATGTTACACACCATCATATTCTTCTACAGTACATGGTAACATTACCAAAAACAAACATTCTTTACAAAAGGGTTTTGAATTCTTCCAGGTGTTGCAAAAACATTCCTGAGAAGGTTGACTTTTCCATCTCTTTTCTACAACATCAAATCCAAGGTTCATTTTACATTCATTTCCTTATCTTCTTTACAACATCAAATCGAAGTTGTGTTCCTGCAGTTAGGTTGTGTGAAACAAACAGTACCTTGACATACTTCATTTTACATTATACTGCACCAACATTTTTTTCGTCATTCATGGAAGTAAACATCACATGACAATCTTCTTGATCTTCTCTGCAACATAAAATCAAAGGAGTCTTCCAGTTGTTAAAAAGGTTTTGATTTTCACATTCATCAAACTCTTACTTAAAATTTTTTTAGTCATTCTTGGAAGTAAACATCACATGAAAATCTTCTAAATCTTCTCTGCAGCATAAAATCAACGGAGTCTTCCTGTTGTTCAAAAGGTTTTGCTTTTCACATCCTTCAAACCCTTACTTAAATTTAGAACAGTGACTTCTTGCATGAAACAGACATTCGAAAAGTTTAATACAACCAAAAAAATAAAAATACAAACATCAACACAGTGACTTCTTGCATGAAACAAACATTCGAAAAGTTTAATACAGTTGTTTGAGGGAAACAAAGGACCGTTAGTGTTCCTCTCTACATTGTATTAGATTGCCAAAAAAACATTCTTAAAAATAAGTTCTTGTTTTTCTCTCCAAGGGTGTGTTCCTGTTAATGTGCTACCTTCACCTTCCTAAGGTATGTTACATCCCATCATCTATTCTACTGTACATGGTAACATTACCAAAAACAAACATTCTTGACAAAAGGGTTTAGAATTCTTGCAGGTGTTGCATAAACATTCTTGAGAAGCTTGATTTTTTCTTCTCTTCTCTACTATATCAAATCCAAGGTTCATTTTACATTCATTTCCTTCTCTTCTTTACAACATCAAATCAAAGTTGTGTTCTTGCATTTAGGTTGTGTGAAACAACCAGTACCTTGACATACTTCATTTTACATTATACTGCACCAACATTTTTTTAGTCATTCATGGCAGTAAACATCACATGACAATCTTCTTGATCTTCTTTGCAGTATAAAATCAAAGGAGTCTTCCTGTTGTTCAAAAGGTTTTGCTTTTCACATTCATCAAACCCTTACTTAAATTTAGAACAGTGACTTCTTGCATGAAACAAATATTACAAAATTTTAATACAACCAAAAGAATGAAAAGAAAAACGTTAGCAAAGTGACTTCTTACATGAAACAAACATTCGAAAAGATTAATACATTTGTTTGCGGGAAACAAAGGACCGTTAGTGTTCCTCTCTACATTGTATTGGATTGCCAAAAAGACATTCTTAATAATTCTGTTCTTAATTAACATTACCATAAACAAACTTTCTTGACAAAAGGGTTTTGTATTCTTGCAAGTGTTGCATAAACTTTCTTCAGAAGCTTGACTTTTCCTTCTCTTCTCTACAATATCAAATCCAAGGTTCATTATACATTCATTTACTTCTCTTCTTTACAAGATCAAACTAAAGTTGTGTTCTTGCATTTAGGTTGTATGAAACAAACAGTACCTTGACAACCTTCATTTTACATTGTACTACACAACAATTTTTTGAGTCATTCTTGGAAGTCAACGTCACATGACAATCTTCTTGATCTTCTCTACAGTATAAAATCAAAGGAGTCTTCCTGTTGTTCAAAATGTTTTGCTTTTCACATTCATCAAACCCTTAAATATTTTTGAGTCATTCATGGAAGTAAACATCACATGAAAATCTTCTAAATCTTCTCTGCAGCATAAAATCAAAGGAGTCTTCATGTTGTTCAAAAGGTTTTGCATTTCAGATTCATCAAACTCTGACTTAAATTTAAAACAATGACTTCTTGCATGAAACATACATTTGAAAAGTTTAATACAACCAAAAAAAATTAAAACGACAAACATTAGAACAATGACTTCTTGCATGAAACAAACATTCGAAAAGTTTAATACAGTTTTTTGAGGGAAACAAAGGACCGGTAGTTTTCCTCTCTACATTGTATTGGTTTGCCAAAAAAAAAATCTTAAAAATATGTTCTTGTTTTTCTCTCCAATGGTGCGTTCCTGTTCAAGTGCTACCTACAACTTCCTAAGGTATGTTACAGACCATCATATTCTTCTACAGTACATGGTAACATTACCAAAAACAAACATTCTTGACAAAAGGGTTTAGAATTCTTACAGGTGTTGCATAAACATTCTTGAGAAGCTTGATTTTTCCCTCTCTTCTCTACTATATCAAATCCAAGGTTCATTTTACATTCATTTCCTTCTCTTCTTTACAACATCAAATCAAAGTTGTGTTCTTGCATTTAGGTTGTGTGAAACAAACAGTACCTTGATATACTTCATTTTACATTATATTGCACCAACATTTTTTTAGTCATTCATGGAAGTAAACATCACATGACAATCTTCTTGATCTTCTCTGCAACATAAAATAAAAGGAGTCTTCCCGTTGTTCAAAAGGTTTTGCTTTTCAGATTCATCAAACTCTTACTTAAAATTTTTTTAGTCATTCATGGAAGTAAACATCACATGAAAATCTTCTAAATCTTCTCTGCAGCATAAAATCAAAGGAGCCTTCCTGTTGTCCAAAAGGTTTTGCTTTTCACATCCATCAAACCCTTACTTAAATTTAGAACAGTGACTTCTTGCATGAAACAAATATTCGAAAAGTTTAATACAACCAAAAAAATAAAAAGACAAACATTAGAACAGTGACTTCTTGCATGAAACAAACATTCGAAAAGTTTAATACAGTTCTTTGAGGCAAACAAAGGACCGTTAGTGTTCCTCTCTACATTGTATTAGATTGCCAAAAAAACATTCTTAAAAATAAGTTCTTGTTTTTCTCTCCAAGGGTGTGTTCCTGTTAAAGTGCTACCTTCACGTTCCTAAGGTATGTTACATCCCATCATCTATTCTACTGTACATGGTAACATTACCAAAAACAAACATTCTTGAGAAAAGGGTTTAGAATTCTTGCAGGTGTTGCAGAAACATTCTTGAGAAGCTTGATTTTTCCTTCTCTTCTCTACAACATCAAATCCAATGTTCATTTTACATTCATTTCCTTCCCTTCTTTACAATATCAAATCAAAGTTGTGTTCTTGTATTTAGGTTGTGTGAAACAAACCGTACCTTGACATACTTCATTTTACATTATACTGCACCAACATTTTTTTAGTCATTCATGGAAGTAAACATCACATGACAATCTTCTTGATCTTCTCTGCAACATAAAATAAAAGGAGTCTTCCCGTTGTTCAAAAGGTTTTGCTTTTCAGATTCATCAAACTCTTACTTAAAATTTTTTTAGTCATTCATGGAAGTAAACATCACATGAAAATCTTCTAAATCTTCTCTGCAGCATAAAATCAAAGGAGTCTTCATGTTGTTCAAAAGGTTTTGCATTTCAGATTCATCAAACTCTGACTTAAATTTAAAACAATGACTTCTTGGATGAAACATACATTTGAAAAGTTTAATACAACCAAAAAAAATTAAAACGACAAACATTAGAACAATGACTTCTTGCATGAAACAAACATTCGAAAAGTTTAATACAGTTTTTTGAGGTAAACAAAGGACCGGTAGTTTTCCTCTCTACATTGTGTTGGATTGCCAAAAAAAAAATCTTAAAAATATGTTCTTGTTTTTCTCTCCAATGGTGCGTTCCTGTTCAAGTGCTACCTACAACTTCCTAAGGTATGTTACATACCATCATATTCTTCTACAGTACATGGTAACATTACCAAAAACAAACATTCTTTACAAAAGGGTTTTGAATTCTTCCAGGTGTTGCAAAAACATTCCTGAGAAGCTTGACTTTTCCTTCTCTTCTCTACAACATCAAATCCATGGTTTATTTTACATTCATTTCCTTCTCTTCTTTACAACATCAAATCAAAGTTGTGTTCTTGCATTTAGGTTGTGTGAAACAAACAGTACCTTGATATACTTCATTTTACATTATATTGCACCAACATTTTTTTAGTCATTCATGGAAGTAAACATCACATGAAAATCTTCTAAATCTTCTCTGCAGCATAAAATTAAAGGAGCCTTCCTGTTGTCCAAAAGGTTTTGCTTTTCACATCCATCAAACCCTTACTTAAATTTAGAATAGTGACTTCTTGCATGAAACAAACATTCGAAAAGTTTAATACAACCAAAAAAATAAAAAGACAAACATTAGAACAGTGACTTCTTGCATGAAACAAACATTCGAAAAGTTTAATACAGTTCTTTGAGGGAAACAAAGGACCGTTAGTGTTCCTCTCTACATTGTATTAGATTGCCAAAAAAACATTCTTAAAAATAAGTTCTTGTTTTTCTCTCCAAGGGTGTGTTCCTGTTAAAGTGCTACCTTCACGTTCCTAAGGTATGTTACATCCCATCATCTATTCTACTGTACATGGTAACATTACCAAAAACAAACATTATTGAGAAAAGGGTTTAGAATTCTTGCAGGTGTTGCAGAAACATTCATGAGAAGCTTGATTTTTCCTTCTCTTCTCTACAACATCAAATCCAATGTTCATTTTACATTCATTTCCTTCTCTTCTTTACAATATCAAATCAAAGTTGTGTTCTTGTATTTAGGTTGTGTGAAACAAACCGTACCTTGACATACTTCATTTTACATTATACTGCACCAACATTTTTTTAGTCATTCATGGAAGTAAACATCACATGACAATCTTCTTGATCTTCTCTGCAACATAAAATAAAAGGAGTCTTCCCGTTGTTCAAAAGGTTTTGCTTTTCAGATTCATCAAACTCTTACTTAAAATTTTTTTAGTCATTCATGGAAGTAAACATCACATGAAAATCTTCTAAATCTTCTCTGCAGCATAAAATCAAAGGAGTCTTCATGTTGTTCAAAAGGTTTTGCATTTCAGATTCATCAAACTCTGACATAAATTTAAAACAATGACTTCTTGCATGAAACATACATTTGAAAAGTTTAATACAACCAAAAAAAATTAAAACGACAAACATTAGAACAATGACTTCTTGCATGAAACAAACATTCGAAAAGTTTAATACAGTTTTTTGAGGTAAACAAAGGACCGGTAGTTTTCCTCTCTACATTGTATTGGATAGCCAAAAAAAAAATCTTAAAAATATGTTCTTGTTTTTCTCTCCAATGGTGCGTTCCTGTTCAAGTGCTACCTACAACTTCCTAAGGTATGTTACATACCATCATATTCTTCTATAGTACATGGTAACATTACCAAAAACAAACATTCTTTACAAAAGGGTTTTGAATTCTTCCAGGTGTTGCAAAAACATTCCTGAGAAGCTTGACTTTTCCTTCTCTTCTCTACAACATCAAATCCATGGTTTATTTTACATTCATTTCCTTCTCTTCTTTACAACATCAAATCAAAGGTGTGTTCTTGCATTTAGGTTGTGTGAAACAAACTGTACCTTGATATACTTCATTTTACATTATATTGCACCAACATTTTTTTAGTCATTCATGGAAGTAAACATCACATGAAAATCTTCTAAATCTTCTCTGCAGCATAAAATCAAAGGAGCCTTCCTGTTGTCCAAAAGGCTTTGCTTTTCACATCCATCAAACCCTTACTTAAATTTAGAATAGTGACTTCTTGCATGAAACAAACATTCGAAAAGTTTAATACAACCAAAAAAATAAAAAGACAAACATTAGAACAGTGACTTCTTGCATGAAACAAACATTCGAAAAGTTTAATACAGTTCTTTGAGGGAAACAAAGGACCGTTAGTGTTCCTCTCTACATTGTATTAGATTGCCAAAAAAACATTCTTAAAAATAAGTTCTTGTTTTTCTCTCCAAGGGTGTGTTCCTGTTAAAGTGATACCTTCACCTTCCTAAGGTATGTTACATCCCATCATCTATTCTACTGTACATGGTAACATTACCAAAAACAAACATTCTTGAGAAAAGGGTTTAGAATTCTTGCAGGTGTTGCAGAAACATTCTTGAGAAGCTTGATTTTTCCTTCTCTTCTCTACAACATCAAATCCAATGTTCATTTTACATTCATTTCCTTCTCTTCTTTACAATATCAAATCAAAGTTGTGTTCTTGTATTTAGGTTGTGTGAAACATACCGTACCTTGACATACTTCATTTTACATTATACTGCACCAACATTTTTTTAGTCATTCATGGAAGTAAACATCACATGACAATCTTCTTGATCTTCTCTGCAACATAAAATAAAAGGAGTCTTCCCGTTGTTCAAAAGGTTTTGCTTTTCAGATTCATCAAACTCTTACTTAAAATTTTTTTAGTCATTCATGGAAGTAAACATCACATGAAAATCTTCTAAATCTTCTCTGCAGCATAAAATCAAAGGAGTCTTCATGTTGTTCAAAAGGTTTTGCATTTCAGATTCATCAAACTCTGACATAAATTTAAAACAATGACTTCTTGCATGAAACATACATTTGAAAAGTTTAATACAACCAAAAAAAATTAAAACGACAAACATTAGAACAATGACTTCTTGCATGAAACAAACATTCGAAAAGTTTAATACAGTTTTTTGAGGTAAACAAAGGACCGGTAGTTTTCCTCTCTACATTGTATTGGATAGCCAAAAAAAAAATCTTAAAAATATGTTCTTGTTTTTCTCTCCAATGGTGCGTTCCTGTTCAAGTGCTACCTACAACTTCCTAAGGTATGTTACATACCATCATATTCTTCTATAGTACATGGTAACATTACCAAAAACAAACATTCTTTACAAAAGGGTTTTGAATTCTTCCAGGTGTTGCAAAAACATTCCTGAGAAGCTTGACTTTTCCTTCTCTTCTCTACAACATCAAATCCATGGTTTATTTTACATTCATTTCCTTCTCTTCTTTACAACATCAAATCAAAGGTGTGTTCTTGCATTTAGGTTGTGTGAAACAAACTGTACCTTGATATACTTCATTTTACATTATATTGCACCAACATTTTTTTAGTCATTCATGGAAGTAAACATCACATGAAAATCTTCTAAATCTTCTCTGCAGCATAAAATCAAAGGAGCCTTCCTGTTGTCCAAAAGGCTTTGCTTTTCACATCCATCAAACCCTTACTTAAATTTAGAATAGTGACTTCTTGCATGAAACAAACATTCGAAAAGTTTAATACAACCAAAAAAATAAAAAGACAAACATTAGAACAGTGACTTCTTGCATGAAACAAACATTCGAAAAGTTTAATACAGTTCTTTGAGGGAAACAAAGAACCGTTAGTGTTCCTCTCTACATTGTATTAGATTGCCAAAAAAACATTCTTAAAAATAAGTTCTTGTTTTTCTCTCCAAGGGTGTGTTCCTGTTAAAGTGATACCTTCACCTTCCTAAGGTATGTTACATCCCATCATCTATTCTACTGTACATGGTAACATTACCAAAAACAAACATTCTTGAGAAAAGGGTTTAGAATTCTTGCAGGTGTTGCAGAAACATTCTTGAGAAGCTTGATTTTTCCTTCTCTTCTCTACAACATCAAATCCAATGTTCATTTTACATTCATTTCCTTCTCTTCTTTACAATATCAAATCAAAGTTGTGTTCTTGTATTTAGGTTGTGTGAAACAAACAGTACCTTGACATACTTCATTTTACATTATACTGCACCAACATTTTTTTAGTCATTCATGGAAGTAAACATCACATGACAATCTTCTTGATCTTCTCTGCAACATAAAATAAAAGGAGTCTTCCCGTTGTTCAAAAGGTTTTGCTTTTCAGATTCATCAAACTCTTACTTAAAATTTTTTTAGTCATTCATGGAAGTAAACATCACATGAAAATCTTCTAAATCTTCTCTGCAGCATAAAATCAAAGGAGTCTTCATGTTGTTCAAAAGGTTTTGCATTTCAGATTCATCAAACTCTGACTTAAATTTAAAACAATGACTTCTTGCATGAAACATACATTTGAAAAGTTTAATACAACCAAAAAAAATTAAAACGACAAACATTAGAACAATGACTTCTTGCATGAAACAAACATTCGAAAAGTTTAATACAGTTTTTTGAGGTAAACAAAGGACCGGTAGTTTTCCTCTCTACATTGTATTGGATTGCCAAAAAAAAAATCTTAAAAATATGTTCTTGTTTTTCTCTCCAATGGTGCGTTCCTGTTCAAGTGCTACCTACAACTTCCTAAGGTATGTTACATACCATCATATTCTTCTACAGTACATGGTAACATTACCAAAAACAAACATTCTTTACAAAAGGGTTTTGAATTCTTCCAGGTGTTGCAAAAACATTCCTGAGAAGCTTTACTTTTCCTTCACTTCTCTACAACATCAAATCCATGGTTTATTTTACATTCATTTCCTTCTCTTCTTTACAACATCAAATCAAAGTTGTGTTCTTGCATTTAAGTTGTGTGAAACAAACAGTACCTTGATATACTTCATTTTACATTATATTGCACCAACATTTTTTTAGTCATTCATGGAAGTAAACATCACATGACAATCTTCTTGATCTTCTCTGCAACATAAAATCAAAGGAGTCTTCCCGTTGTTCAAATGGATTTGCTTTTCACATTCATCAAACTCTTACTTAAATTTTTTTTAGTAATTCTTGGAAGTAAACATCACATGAAAATCTTCTAAATATTCTCTGCAGCATAAAATCAAAGGAGCCTTCCTGTTGTCCAAAAGGTTTTGCTTTTCACATCCATCAAACCCTTACTTAAATTTAGAACAGTGACTTCTTGCATGAAACAAACATTCGAAAAGTTTAATACAACCAAAAAAATAAAAAGACAAACATTAGAACAGTGACTTCTTGCATGAAACAAACATTCGAAAAGTTTAATACAGTTCTTTGAGGGAAACAAAGGACCGTTAGTGTTCCTCTCTACATTGTATTAGATTGCCAAAAAAACATTCTTAAAAATAAGTTCTTGTTTTTCTCTCCAAGGGTGTGTTCCTGTTAAAGTGCTACCTTCACCTTCCTAAGGTATGTTACATCCCATCATCTAATCTACTGTACATGGTAACATTACCAAAAACAAACATTCTTGAGAAAAGGGTTTAGAATTCTTGCAGTTGTTGCAGAAACATTCTTGAGAAGCTTGATTTTTCCTTCTCTTCTCTACAACATCAAATCCAATGTTCATTTTACATTCATTTCCTTCTCTTCTTTACAATATCAAATCAAAGTTGTGTTCTTGTATTTAGGTTGTGTGAAACAAACAGTACCTTGACATACTTTATTTTACATTATACTGCACCATCATTTTTTTAGTCATTCATGGAAGTAAACATCACATGACAATCTTCTTGATCTTCTCTGCAACATAAAATAAAAGGAGTCTTCCCGTTGTTCAAAAGGTTTTGCTTTTCAGATTCATCAAACTCTTACTTAAAATTTTTTTAGTCATTCATGGAAGTAAACATCACATGAAAATCTTCTAAATCTTCTCTGCAGCATAAAATCAAAGGAGTCTTCATGTTGTTCAAAAGGTTTTGCATTTCAGATTCATCAAACTCTGACTTAAATTTAAAACAATGACTTCTTGCATGAAACATACATTTGAAAAGTTTAATACAACCAAAAAAAATTAAAACGACAAACATTAGAACAATGACTTCTTGCATGAAACAAACATTCGAAAAGTTTAATACAGTTTTTTGAGGGAAACAAAGGACCGGTAGTTTTCCTCTCTACATTGGATTGGATTGCCCAAAAAAAAATCTTAAAAATATGTTCTTGGTTTTCTCTCCAATGGTGTGTTCCTGTTCAAGTGCTACCTACAACTTCCTAAGGTATGTTACATACCATCATATTCTTCTACAGTACATGGTAACATTACCAAAAACAAACATTCTTTACAAAAGGGTTTTGAATTCTTCCAGGTGTTGCAAAAACATTCCTGAGAAGCTTGACTTTTCCTTCTCTTCTCTACAACATCAAATCCATGGTTTATTTTACATTCATTTCATTCTCTTCTTTACAACATCAAATCAAAGTGGTGTTCTTGCATTTAGGTTGTGTGAAACAAACAGTACCTTGATATACTTCATTTTACATTATATTGCATCAACATTTTTTTAGTCATTCATGGAAGTAAACATCACATGACAATCTTCTTGATCTTCTCTGCAACATAAAATCAAAGGAGTCTTCCCGTTGTTCAAATGGATTTGCTTTTCACATTCATCAAACTCTTACTTAAATTTTTTTTAGTAATTCTTGGAAGTAAACATCACATGAAAATCTTCTAAATCTTCTCTGCAGCATAAAATCAAAGGAGCCTTCCTGTTGTCCAAAAGGTTTTGCTTTTCACATCCATCAAACCCTTACTTAAATTTAGAACAGTGACTTCTTGCATGAAACAAACATTCGAAAAGTTTAATACAACCAAAAAAATAAAAAGACAAACATTAGAACAGTGACTTCTTGCATGAAACAAACATTCGAAAAGTTTAATACAGTTCTTTGAGGGAAACAAAGGACCGTTAGTGTTCCTCTCTACATTGTATTAGATTGCCAAAAAAACATTCTTAAAAATAAGTTCTTGTTTTTCTCTCCAAGGGTGTGTTCCTGTTAAAGTGCTACCTTCACCTTCCTAAGGTATGTTACATCCCATCATCTATTCTACTGTACATGGTAACATTACCAAAAACAAACATTCTTGAGAAAAGGGTTTAGAATTCTTGCAGGTGTTGCAGAAACATTCTTGAGAAGCTTGATTTTTCCTTCTCTTCTCTACAACATCAAATCCAATGTTCATTTTACATTCATTTCCTTCTCTTCTTTACAATATCAAATCAAAGTTGTGTTCTTGTATTTAGGTTGTGTGAAACAAACAGTACCTTGACATACTTCATTTTACATTATACTGCACCAACATTTTTTTAGTCATTCATGGAAGTAAACATCACATGACAATCTTCTTGATCTTCTCTGCAACATAAAATAAAAGGAGTCTTCCCGTTGTTCAAAAGGTTTTGCTTTTCAGATTCATCAAACTCTTAGTTAAAATTTTTTTAGTCATTCATGGAAGTAAACATCACATGAAAATCTTCTAAATTTTCTCTGCAGCATAAAATCAAAGGAGTCTTCATGTTGTTCAAAAGGTTTTGCATTTCAGATTCATCAAACTCTGACTTAAATTTAAAACAATGACTTCTTGCATGAAACATAAATTTGAAAAGTTTAATACAACCAAAAAAAATTAAAATGACAAACATTAGAACAATGACTTCTTGCATGAAACAAACATTCGAAAAGTTTAATACAGTTTTTTGAGGTAAACAAAGGACCGGTAGTTTTCCTCTCTACATTGTATTGGATTGCCCAAACAAAAATCTTAAAAATATGTTCTTGTTTTTCTCTCCAATGGTGCGTTCCTGTTCAAGTGCTACCTACAACTTCCTAAGGTATGTTACATACCATCATATTCTTCTACAGTACATGGTAACATTACCAAAAACAAACATTCTTTACAAAAGGGTTTTGAATTCTTCCAGGTGTTGCAAAAACATTCCTGAGAAGCTTGACTTTTCTTTCTCTTCTCTACAACATCAAATCCATGGTTTATTTTAAATTCATTTCCTTCTCTTCTTTACAACATCAAATCAAAGTTGTGTTCTTGCATTTAGGTTGTGTGACACAAACAGTACCTTGATATACTTCATTTTACATTATATTGCACCAACATTTTTTTAGTCATTCATGGAAGTAAACATCACATGACAATCTTCTTGATCTTCTCTGCAACATAAAATCAAAGGAGTCTTCCCGTTGTTCAAATGGATTTGCTTTTCACATTCATCAAACTCTTACTTAAAATTTTTTTAGTAATTCTTGGAAGTAAACATCACATGAAAATCTTCTAAATCTTCTCTGCAGCATAAAATCAAAGGAGCCTTCCTGTTGTCCAAAAGGTTTTGCTTTTCACATCCATCAAACCCTTACTTAAATTTAGAACAGTGACTTCTTGCATGAAACAAACATTCGAAAAGTTTAATACAACTAAAAAAATAAAAAGACAAACATTAGCACAGTGACTTCTTGCATGAAACAAACATTCAAAAAGGTTAATATAGTTGTTTGAGGGAAACAAAGGACCGTTAGTGTTCCTCTCTACATTGTATTAGATTGCCAAAAAAACATTCTTAAAAATAGGTTCTTGTTTTTCTCTCCAAGGGTGTGTTCCTGTTAAAGTGCTACCTTCACCTTCCTAAGGTATGTTACATCCCATCATCTATTCTACTGTACATGGTAACATTACCAAAAACAAACATTCTTGAGAAAAGGGTTTAGAATTCTTGCAGGTGTTGCAGAAACATTCTTGAGAAGCTTGATTTTTCCTTCTCTTCTCTACAACATCAAATCCAATGTTCATTTTACATTCATTTCCTTCTCTTCTTTACAATATCAAATCAAAGTTGTGTTCTTGTATTTAGGTTGTGTGAAACAAACAGTACCTTGACATACTTCATTTTACATTATACTGCACCAACATTTTTTTAGTCATTCATGGAAGTAAACATCACATGACAATCTTCTTGATCTTCTCTGCAACATAAAATAAAAGGAGTCTTCCCGTTGTTCAAAAGGTTTTGCTTTTCAGATTCATCAAACTCTTAGTTAAAATTTTTTTAGTCATTCATGGAAGTAAACATCACATGAAAATCTTCTAAATTTTCTCTGCAGCATAAAATCAAAGGAGTCTTCATGTTGTTCAAAAGGTTTTGCATTTCAGATTCATCAAACTCTGACTTAAATTTAAAACAATGACTTCTTGCATGAAACATACATTTGAAAAGTTTAATACAACCAAAAAAAATTAAAACGACAAACATTAGAACAATGACTTCTTGCATGAAACAAACATTCGAAAAGTTTAATACAGTTTTTTGAGGTAAACAAAGGACCGGTAGTTTTCCTCTCTACATTGGATTGGATTGCCCAAAAAAAAATCTTAAAAATATGTTCTTGTTTTTCTCTCCAATGGTGTGTTCCTGTTCAAGTGCTACCTACAACTTCCTAAGGTATGTTACATACCATCATATTCTTCTACAGTACATGGTAACATTACCAAAAACAAACATTCTTTACAAAAGGGTTTTGAATTCTTCCAGGTGTTGCAAAAACATTCCTGAGAAGCTTGACTTTTCCTTCTCTTCTCTACAACATCAAATCCATGGTTTATTTTACATTCATTTCATTCTCTTCTTTACAACATCAAATCAAAGTGGTGTTCTTGCATTTAGGTTGTGTGAAACAAACAGTACCTTGATATACTTCATTTTACATTATATTACATCAACATTTTTTTAGTCATTCATGGAAGTAAACATCACATGACAATCTTCTTGATCTTCTCTGCAACATAAAATCAAAGGAGTCTTCCCGTTGTTCAAATGGATTTGCTTTTCACATTCATCAAACTCTTACTTAAATTTTTTTTAGTAATTCTTGGAAGTAAACATCACATGAAAATCTTCTAAATCTTCTCTGCAGCATAAAATCAAAGGAGCCTTCCTGTTGTCCAAAAGGTTTTGCTTTTCACATCCATCAAACCCTTACTTAAATTTAGAACAGTGACTTCTTGCATGAAACAAACATTCGAAAAGTTTAATACAACCAAAAAAATAAAAAGACAAACATTAGAACAGTGACTTCTTGCATGAAACAAACATTCGAAAAGTTTAATACAGTTCTTTGAGGGAAACAAAGGACCGTTAGTGTTCCTCTCTACATTGTATTAGATTGCCAAAAAAACATTCTTAAAAATAAGTTCTTGTTTTTCTCTCCAAGGGTGTGTTCCTGTTAAAGTGCTACCTTCACCTTCCTAAGGTATGTTACATCCCATCATCTATTCTACTGTACATGGTAACATTACCAAAAACAAACATTCTTGAGAAAAGGGTTTAGAATTCTTGCAGGTGTTGCAGAAACATTCTTGAGAAGCTTGATTTTTCCTTCTCTTCTCTACAACATCAAATCCAATGTTCATTTTACATTCATTTCCTTCTCTTCTTTACAATATCAAATCAAAGTTGTGTTCTTGTATTTAGGTTGTGTGAAACAAACAGTACCTTGACATACTTCATTTTACATTATACTGCACCAACATTTTTTTAGTCATTCATGGAAGTAAACATCACATGACAATCTTCTTGATCTTCTCTGCAACATAAAATAAAAGGAGTCTTCCCGTTGTTCAAAAGGTTTTGCTTTTCAGATTCATCAAACTCTTAGTTAAAATTTTTTTAGTCATTCATGGAAGTAAACATCACATGAAAATCTTCTAAATTTTCTCTGCAGCATAAAATCAAAGGAGTCTTCATGTTGTTCAAAAGGTTTTGCATTTCAGATTCATCAAACTCTGACTTAAATTTAAAACAATGACTTCTTGCATGAAACATAAATTTGAAAAGTTTAATACAACCAAAAAAAATTAAAATGACAAACATTAGAACAATGACTTCTTGCATGAAACAAACATTCGAAAAGTTTAATACAGTTTTTTGAGGTAAACAAAGGACCGGTAGTTTTCCTCTCTACATTGTATTGGATTGCCCAAACAAAAATCTTAAAAATATGTTCTTGTTTTTCTCTCCAATGGTGCGTTCCTGTTCAAGTGCTACCTACAACTTCCTAAGGTATGTTACATACCATCATATTCTTCTACAGTACATGGTAACATTACCAAAAACAAACATTCTTTACAAAAGGGTTTTGAATTCTTCCAGGTGTTGCAAAAACATTCCTGAGAAGCTTGACTTTTCTTTCTCTTCTCTACAACATCAAATCCATGGTTTATTTTAAATTCATTTCCTTCTCTTCTTTACAACATCAAATCAAAGTTGTGTTCTTGCATTTAGGTTGTGTGACACAAACAGTACCTTGATATACTTCATTTTACATTATATTGCACCAACATTTTTTTAGTCATTCATGGAAGTAAACATCACATGACAATCTTCTTGATCTTCTCTGCAACATAAAATCAAAGGAGTCTTCCCGTTGTTCAAATGGATTTGCTTTTCACATTCATCAAACTCTTACTTAAAATTTTTTTAGTAATTCTTGGAAGTAAACATCACATGAAAATCTTCTAAATCTTCTCTGCAGCATAAAATCAAAGGAGCCTTCCTGTTGTCCAAAAGGTTTTGCTTTTCACATCCATCAAACCCTTACTTAAATTTAGAACAGTGACTTCTTGCATGAAACAAACATTCGAAAAGTTTAATACAACTAAAAAAATAAAAAGACAAACATTAGCACAGTGACTTCTTGCATGAAACAAACATTCAAAAAGGTTAATATAGTTGTTTGAGGGAAACAAAGGACCGTTAGTGTTCCTCTCTACATTGTATTAGATTGCCAAAAAAACATTCTTAAAAATAAGTTCTTGTTTTTCTCTCCAAGGGTGTGTTCCTGTTAAAGTGCTACCTTCACCTTCCTAAGGTATGTTACATCCCATCATCTATTCTACTGTACATGGTAACATTACCAAAAACAAACATTCTTGAGAAAAGGGTTTAGAATTCTTGCAGGTGTTGCAGAAACATTCTTGAGAAGCTTGATTTTTCCTTCTCTTCTCTACAACATCAAATCCAATGTTCATTTTACATTCATTTCCTTCTCTTCTTTACAATATCAAATCAAAGTTGTGTTCTTGTATTTAGGTTGTGTGAAACAAACAGTACCTTGACATACTTCATTTTACATTATACTGCACCAACATTTTTTTAGTCATTCATGGAAGTAAACATCACATGACAATCTTCTTGATCTTCTCTGCAACATAAAATAAAAGGAGTCTTCCCGTTGTTCAAAAGGTTTTGCTTTTCAGATTCATCAAACTCTTAGTTAAAATTTTTTTAGTCATTCATGGAAGTAAACATCACATGAAAATCTTCTAAATTTTCTCTGCAGCATAAAATCAAAGGAGTCTTCATGTTGTTCAAAAGGTTTTGCATTTCAGATTCATCAAACTCTGACTTAAATTTAAAACAATGACTTCTTGCATGAAACATAAATTTGAAAAGTTTAATACAACCAAAAAAAATTAAAATGACAAACATTAGAACAATGACTTCTTGCATGAAACAAACATTCGAAAAGTTTAATACAGTTTTTTGAGGTAAACAAAGGACCGGTAGTTTTCCTCTCTACATTGTATTGGATTGCCCAAACAAAAATCTTAAAAATATGTTCTTGTTTTTCTCTCCAATGGTGCGTTCCTGTTCAAGTGCTACCTACAACTTCCTAAGGTATGTTACATACCATCATATTCTTCTACAGTACATGGTAACATTACCAAAAACAAACATTCTTTACAAAAGGGTTTTGAATTCTTCCAGGTGTTGCAAAAACATTCCTGAGAAGCTTGACTTTTCTTTCTCTTCTCTACAACATCAAATCCATGGTTTATTTTAAATTCATTTCCTTCTCTTCTTTACAACATCAAATCAAAGTTGTGTTCTTGCATTTAGGTTGTGTGACACAAACAGTACCTTGATATACTTCATTTTACATTATATTGCACCAACATTTTTTTAGTCATTCATGGAAGTAAACATCACATGACAATCTTCTTGATCTTCTCTGCAACATAAAATCAAAGGAGTCTTCCCGTTGTTCAAATGGATTTGCTTTTCACATTCATCAAACTCTTACTTAAAATTTTTTTAGTAATTCTTGGAAGTAAACATCACATGAAAATCTTCTAAATCTTCTCTGCAGCATAAAATCAAAGGAGCCTTCCTGTTGTCCAAAAGGTTTTGCTTTTCACATCCATCAAACCCTTACTTAAATTTAGAACAGTGACTTCTTGCATGAAACAAACATTCGAAAAGTTTAATACAACTAAAAAAATAAAAAGACAAACATTAGCACAGTGACTTCTTGCATGAAACAAACATTCAAAAAGGTTAATATAGTTGTTTGAGGGAAACAAAGGACCGTTAGTGTTCCTCTCTACATTGTATTAGATTGCCAAAAAAACATTCTTAAAAATAAGTTCTTGTTTTTCTCTCCAAGGGTGTGTTCCTGTTAAAGTGCTACCTTCACGTTCCTTAGGTATGTTACATCCCATCATCTATTCTACTGTACATGGTAACATTACCAAAAACAAACATTCTTGAGAAAAGGGTTTAGAATTCTTGCAGGTGTTTCAGAAACATTCTTGAGAAGCTTGATTTTTCCTTCTCTTCTCTACAACATCAAATCCAATGTTCATTTTACATTCATTTCCTTCTCTTCTTTACAATATCAAATCAAAGTTGTGTTCTTGTATTTAGGTTGTGTGAAACAAACAGTACCTTGACATACTTCATTTTACATTATACTGCACCAACATTTTTTTAGTCATTCATGGAAGTAAACATCACATGACAATCTTCTTGATCTTCTCTGCAACATAAAATAAAAGGAGTCTTCCCGTTGTTCAAAAGGTTTTGCTTTTCAGATTCATCAAACTCTTACTTAAAATTTTTTTAGTCATTCATGGAAATAAACATCACATGAAAATCTTCTAAATCTTCTCTGCAGCATAAAATCAAAGGAGTCTTCATGTTGTTCAAAAGGTTTTGCATTTCAGATTCATCAAACTCTGACTTAAATTAAAAACAATGACTTCTTGCATGAAACATACATTTGAAAAGTTTAATACAACCAAAAAAAAATAATACGACAAACATTAGAACAATGACTTCTTGCATGAAACAAACATTCAAAAAGTTTAATACAGTTTTTTGAGGGAAACAAAGGACCGGTAGTTTTCCTCTCTACATTGTATTGGATTGCCAAAAAAAAAATCTTAAAAATATGTTCTTGTTTTTCTCTCCAATGGTGCGTTCCTGTTCAAGTGCTACCTACAACTTCCTAAGGTATGTTACACACCATCATATTCTTCTACAGTACATGGTAACATTACCAAAAACAAACATTCTTTACAAAAGGGTTTTGAATTCTTCCAGGTGTTGCAAAAACATTCCTGAGAAGCTTGACTTTTCCTTCTCTTCTCTACAACATCAAATCCATGGTTTATTTTACATTCATTTCCTTCTCTTCTTTACAACATCAAATCAAAGTTGTGTTCTTGCATTTAGGTTGTGTGAAACAAACAGTACCTTGATATACTTCATTTTACATTATATTGCACCAACATTTTTTTAGTCATTCATGGAAGTAAACATCACATGACAATCTTCTTGATCTTCTCTGCAACATAAAATCAAAGGAGTCTTCCCGTTGTTCAAATAGATTTGCTTTTCACATTCATCAAACTCTTACTTAAATTTTTTTTAGTAATTCTTGGAAGTAAACATCACATGAAAATCTTCTAAATCTTCTCTGCAGCATAAAATCAAAGGAGCCTTCCTGTTGTCCAAAAGGTTTTTCTTTTCACATCCATCAAACCCTTACTTAAATTTAGAACAGTGACTTCTTGCATGAAACAAACATTCAAAAAGTTTAATACAACTAAAACAATAAAAAGACAAACATTAGCACAGTGACTTCTTGCATGAAACAAACATTCAAAAAGGTTAATATAGTTGTTTGAGGGAAACAAAGGACCGTTAGTGTTCCTCTCTACATTGTATTAGATTGCCAAAAAAACATTCTTAAAAATAAGTTCTTGTTTTTCTCTCCAAGGGTGTGTTCCTGTTAAAGTGCTACCTTCACGTTCCTAAGGTATGTTACATCCCATCATCTATTCTACTGTACATGGTAACATTACCAAAAACAAACATTCTTGAGAAAAAGGTTTAGAATTCTTGCAGGTGTTGCAGAAACATTCTTGAGAAGCTTGATTTTTCCTTCTCTTCTCTACAAAATCAAATCCAATGTTCATTTTACATTCATTTCCTTCTCTTCTTTACAATATCAAATCAAAGTTGTGTTCTTGTATTTAGGTTGTGTGAAACAAACAGTACCTTGACATACTTTATTTTACATTATACTGCACCAACATTTTTTTAGTCATTCATGGAAGTAAACATCACATGACAATCTTCTTGATCTTCTCTGCAACATAAAATAAAAGGAGTCTTCCCGTTGTTCAAAAGGTTTTGCTTTTCAGATTCATCAAACTCTTACTTAAAATTTTTTTAGTCATTCATGGAAGTAAACATCACATGAAAATCTTCTAAATCTTCTCTGCAGCATAAAATCAAAGGAGTCTTCATGTTGTTCAAAAGGTTTTGCATTTCAGATTCATCAAACTCTGACTTAAATTAAAAACAATGACTTCTTGCATGAAACATACATTTGAAAAGTTTAATACAACCAAAAAAAAATAATACGACAAACATTAGAACAATGACTTCTTGCATGAAACAAACATTCGAAAAGTTTAATACAGTTTTTTGAGGGAAACAAAGGACCGGTAGTTTTCCTCTCTACATTGTATTGGATTGCCAAAAAAAAAATCTTAAAAATATGTTCTTGTTTTTCTCTCCAATGGTGCGTTCCTGTTCAAGTGCTACCTACAACTTCTTAAGGTATGTTACACACCATCATATTCTTCTACAGTACATGGTAACATTACCAAAAACAAACATTCTTTACAAAAGGGTTTTGAATTCTTCCAGGTGTTGCAAAAACATTCCTGAGAAGCTTGACTTTTCCTTCTCTTCTCTACAACATCAAATCCATGGTTTATTTTACATTCATTTCCTTCTCTTCTTTACAACATCAAATCAAAGTTGTGTTCTTGCATTTAGGTTGTGTGAAACAAACAGTACCTTGATATACTTCATTTTACATTATATTGCACCAACATTTTTTTAGTCATTCATGGAAGTAAACATCACATGACAATCTTCTTGATCTTCTCTGCAGCATAAAATCAAAGGAGTCTTCCCGTTGTTCAAATGGATTTGCTTTTCACATTCATCAAACTCTTACTTAAATTTTTTTTAGTAATTCTTGGAAGTAAATATCACATGAAAATCTTCTAAATCTTCTCTGCAGCATAAAATCAAAGGAGCCTTCCTGTTGTCCAAAAGGTTTTTCTTTTCACATCCATCAAACCCTTACTTAAATTTAGAACAGTGACTTCTTGCATGAAACAAACATTCGAAAAGTTTAATACAACTAAAAAAATAAAAAGACAAACATTAGCACAGTGACTTCTTGCATGAAACAAACATTCAAAAAGGTTAATATAGTTGTTTGAGGGAAACAAAGGACCGTTAGTGTTCCTCTCTACATTGTATTAGATTGCCAAAAAAACATTCTTAAAAATAAGTTCTTGTTTTTCTCTCCAAGGGTGTGTTCCTGTTAAAGTGCTACCTTCACGTTCCTAAGGTATGTTACATCCCATCATCTATTCTACTGTACATGGTAACATTACCAAAAACAAACATTCTTGAGAAAAAGGTTTAGAATTCTTGCAGGTGTTGCAGAAACATTCTTGAGAAGCTTGATTTTTCCTTCTCTTCTCTACAATATCAAATCCAATGTTCATATTACATTCATTTCCTTCTCTTCTTTACAGTATCAAATCAAAGTTGTGTTCTTGTATTTAGGTTGTGTGAAACAAACAGTACCTTGACATACTTTATTTTACATTATACTGCACCAACATTTTTTTAGTCATTCATGGAAGTAAACATCACATGACAATCTTCTTGATCTTCTCTGCAACATAAAATAAAAGGAGTCTTCCCGTTGTTCAAAAGGTTTTGCTTTTCAGATTCATCAAACTCTTACTTAAAATTTTTTTAGTCATTCATGGAAGTAAACATCACATGAAAATCTTCTAAATCTTCTCTGCAGCATAAAATCAAAGGAGTCTTCATGTTGTTCAAAAGGTTTTGCATTTCAGATTCATCAAACTCTGACTTAAATTAAAAACAATGACTTCTTGCATGAAACATACATTTGAAAAGTTTAATACAACCAAAAAAAAATAATACGACAAACATTAGAACAATGACTTCTTGCATGAAACAAACATTCGAAAAGTTTAATACAGTTTTTTGAGGGAAACAAAGGACCGGTAGTTTTCCTCTCTACATTGTATTGGATTGCCAAAAAAAAAATCTTAAAAATATGTTCTTGTTTTTCTCTCCAATGGTGCGTTCCTGTTCAAGTGCTACCTACAACTTCTTAAGGTATGTTACACACCATCATATTCTTCTACAGTACATGGTAACATTACCAAAAACAAACATTCTTTACAAAAGGGTTTTGAATTCTTCCAGGTGTTGCAAAAACATTCCTGAGAAGCTTGACTTTTCCTTCTCTTCTCTACAACATCAAATCCATGGTTTATTTTACATTCATTTCCTTCTCTTCTTTACAACATCAAATCAAAGTTGTGTTCTTGCATTTAGGTTGTGTGAAACAAACAGTACCTTGATATACTTCATTTTACATTATATTGCACCAACATTTTTTTAGTCATTCATGGAAGTAAACATCACATGACAATCTTCTTGATCTTCTCTGCAGCATAAAATCAAAGGAGTCTTCCCGTTGTTCAAATGGATTTGCTTTTCACATTCATCAAACTCTTACTTAAATTTTTTTTAGTAATTCTTGGAAGTAAACATCACATGAAAATCTTCTAAATCTTCTCTGCAGCATAAAATCAAAGGAGCCTTCCTGTTGTCCAAAAGGTTTTTCTTTTCACATCCATCAAACCCTTACTTAAATTTAGAACAGTGACTTCTTGCATGAAACAAACATTCGAAAAGTTTAATACAACTAAAAAAATAAAAAGACAAACATTAGCACAGTGACTTCTTGCATGAAACAAACATTCAAAAAGGTTAATATAGTTGTTTGAGGGAAACAAAGGACCGTTAGTGTTCCTCTCTACATTGTATTAGATTGCCAAAAAAACATTCTTAAAAATAAGTTCTTGTTTTTCTCTCCAAGGGTGTGTTCCTGTTAAAGTGCTACCTTCACGTTCCTAAGGTATGTTACATCTCATCATCTATTCTACTGTACATGGTAACATTACCAAAAACAAACATTCTTGAGAAAAAGGTTTAGAATTCTTGCAGGTGTTGCAGAAACATTCTTGAGAAGCTTGATTTTTCCTTCTCTTCTCTACAACATCAAATCCAATGTTCATTTTACATTCATTTCCTTCTCTTCTTTACAGTATCAAATCAAAGTTGTGTTCTTGTATTTAGGTTGTGTGAAACAAACAGTACCTTGACATACTTTATTTTACATTATACTGCACCAACATTTTTTTAGTCATTCATGAAAGTAAACATCACATGACAATCTTCTTGATCTTCTCTGCAACATAAAATAAAAGGATTCTTCCCGTTGTTCAAAAGGTTTTGCTTTTCAGATTCATCAAACTCTTACTTAAAATTTTTTTAGTCATTCATGGAAGTAAACATCACATGAAAATCTTCTAAATCTTCTCTGCAGCATAAAATCAAAGGAGTCTTCATGTTGTTCAAAAGGTTTTGCATTTCAGATTCATCAAACTCTGACTTAAATTAAAAACAATGACTTCTTGCATGAAACATACATTTGAAAAGTTTAATACAACCAAAAAAAAATAATACGACAAACATTAGAACAATGACTTCTTGCATGAAACAAACATTCGAAAAGTTTAATACAGTTTTTTGAGGGAAACAAAGGACCGGTAGTTTTCCTCTCTACATTGTATTGGATTGCCAAAAAAAAAATCTTAAAAATATGTTCTTGTTTTTCTCTCCAATGGTGCGTTCCTGTTCAAGTGCTACCTACAACTTCTTAAGGTATGTTACACACCATCATATTCTTCTACAGTACATGGTAACATTACCAAAAACAAACATTCTTTACAAAAGGGTTTTGAATTCTTCCAGGTGTTGCAAAAACATTCCTGAGAAGCTTGACTTTTCCTTCTCTTCTCTACAACATCAAATCCATGGTTTATTTTACATTCATTTCCTTCTCTTCTTTACAACATCAAATCAAAGTTGTGTTCTTGCATTTAGGTTGTGTGAAACAAACAGTACCTTGATATACTTCATTTTACATTATATTGCACCAACATTTTTTTAGTCATTCATGGAAGTAAACATCACATGACAATCTTCTTGATCTTCTCTGCAGCATAAAATCAAAGGAGTCTTCCCGTTGTTCAAATGGATTTGCTTTTCACATTCATCAAACTCTTACTTAAATTTTTTTTAGTAATTCTTGGAAGTAAACATCACATGAAAATCTTCTAAATCTTCTCTGCAGCATAAAATCAAAGGAGCCTTCCTGTTGTCCAAAAGGTTTTTCTTTTCACATCCATCAAACCCTTACTTAAATTTAGAACAGTGACTTCTTGCATGAAACAAACATTCGAAAAGTTTAATACAACTAAAAAAATAAAAAGACAAACATTAGCACAGTGACTTCTTGCATGAAACAAACATTCAAAAAGGTTAATATAGTTGTTTGAGGGAAACAAAGGACCGTTAGTGTTCCTCTCTACATTGTATTAGATTGCCAAAAAAACATTCTTAAAAATAAGTTCTTGTTTTTCTCTCCAAGGGTGTGTTCCTGTTAAAGTGCTACCTTCACGTTCCTAAGGTATGTTACATCTCATCATCTATTCTACTGTACATGGTAACATTACCAAAAACAAACATTCTTGAGAAAAAGGTTTAGAATTCTTGCAGGTGTTGCAGAAACATTCTTGAGAAGCTTGATTTTTCCTTCTCTTCTCTACAACATCAAATCCAATGTTCATTTTACATTCATTTCCTTCTCTTCTTTACAGTATCAAATCAAAGTTGTGTTCTTGTATTTAGGTTGTGTGAAACAAACAGTACCTTGACATACTTTATTTTACATTATACTGCACCAACATTTTTTTAGTCATTCATGAAAGTAAACATCACATGACAATCTTCTTGATCTTCTCTGCAACATAAAATAAAAGGATTCTTCCCGTTGTTCAAAAGGTTTTGCTTTTCAGATTCATCAAACTCTTACTTAAAATTTTTTTAGTCATTCATGGAAGTAAACATCACATGAAAATCTTCTAAATCTTCTCTGCAGCATAAAATCAAAGGAGTCTTCATGTTGTTCAAAAGGTTTTGCATTTCAGATTCATCAAACTCTGACTTAAATTAAAAACAATGACTTCTTGCATGAAACATACATTTGAAATGTTTAATACAACCAAAAAAAAATAATACGACAAACATTAGAACAATGACTTCTTGCATGAAACAAACATTCAAAAAGTTTAATACAGTTTTTTGAGGGAAACAAAGGACCGGTAGTTTTCCTCTCTACATTGTATTGGATTGCCAAAAAAAAAATCTTAAAAATATGTTCTTGTTTTTCTCTCCAATGGTGCGTTCCTGTTCAAGTGCTACCTACAACTTCCTAAGGTATGTTACACACCATCATATTCTTCTACAGTACATGGTAACATTACCAAAAACAAACATTCTTTACAAAAGGGTTTTGAATTCTTCCAGGTGTTGCAAAAACATTCCTGAGAAGCTTGACTTTTCCTTCTCTTCTCTACAACATCAAATCCATGGTTTATTTTACATTCATTTCCTTCTCTTCTTTACAACATCAAATCAAAGTTGTGTTCTTGCATTTAGGTTGTGTGAAACAAACAGTACCTTGATATACTTCATTTTACATTATATTGCACCAACATTTTTTTAGTCATTCATGGAAGTAAACATCACATGACAATCTTCTTGATCTTCTCTGCAACATAAAATCAAAGGAGTCTTCCCGTTGTTCAAATAGATTTGCTTTTCACATTCATCAAACTCTTACTTAAATTTTTTTTAGTAATTCTTGGAAGTAAACATCACATGAAAATCTTCTAAATCTTCTCTGCAGCATAAAATCAAAGGAGCCTTCCTGTTGTCCAAAAGGTTTTTCTTTTCACATCCATCAAACCCTTACTTAAATTTAGAACAGTGACTTCTTGCATGAAACAAACATTCGAAAAGTTTAATACAACTAAAACAATAAAAAGACAAACATTAGCACAGTGACTTCTTGCATGAAACAAACATTCAAAAAGGTTAATATAGTTGTTTGAGGGAAACAAAGGACCGTTAGTGTTCCTCTCTACATTGTATTAGATTGCCAAAAAAACATTCTTAAAAATAAGTTCTTGTTTTTCTCTCCAAGGGTGTGTTCCTGTTAAAGTGCTACCTTCACGTTCCTAAGGTATGTTACATCCCATCATCTATTCTACTGTACATGGTAACATTACCAAAAACAAACATTCTTGAGAAAAAGGTTTAGAATTCTTGCAGGTGTTGCAGAAACATTCTTGAGAAGCTTGATTTTTCCTTCTCTTCTCTACAAAATCAAATCCAATGTTCATTTTACATTCATTTCCTTCTCTTCTTTACAATATCAAATCAAAGTTGTGTTCTTGTATTTAGGTTGTGTGAAACAAACAGTACCTTGACATACTTTATTTTACATTATACTGCACCAACATTTTTTTAGTCATTCATGGAAGTAAACATCACATGACAATCTTCTTGATCTTCTCTGCAACATAAAATAAAAGGAGTCTTCCCGTTGTTCAAAAGGTTTTGCTTTTCAGATTCATCAAACTCTTACTTAAAATTTTTTTAGTCATTCATGGAAGTAAACATCACATGAAAATCTTCTAAATCTTCTCTGCAGCATAAAATCAAAGGAGTCTTCATGTTGTTCAAAAGGTTTTGCATTTCAGATTCATCAAACTCTGACTTAAATTAAAAACAATGACTTCTTGCATGAAACATACATTTGAAAAGTTTAATACAACCAAAAAAAAATAATACGACAAACATTAGAACAATGACTTCTTGCATGAAACAAACATTCGAAAAGTTTAATACAGTTTTTTGAGGGAAACAAAGGACCGGTAGTTTTCCTCTCTACATTGTATTGGATTGCCAAAAAAAAAATCTTAAAAATATGTTCTTGTTTTTCTCTCCAATGGTGCGTTCCTGTTCAAGTGCTACCTACAACTTCTTAAGGTATGTTACACACCATCATATTCTTCTACAGTACATGGTAACATTACCAAAAACAAACATTCTTTACAAAAGGGTTTTGAATTCTTCCAGGTGTTGCAAAAACATTCCTGAGAAGCTTGACTTTTCCTTCTCTTCTCTACAACATCAAATCCATGGTTTATTTTACATTCATTTCCTTCTCTTCTTTACAACATCAAATCAAAGTTGTGTTCTTGCATTTAGGTTGTGTGAAACAAACAGTACCTTGATATACTTCATTTTACATTATATTGCACCAACATTTTTTTAGTCATTCATGGAAGTAAACATCACATGACAATCTTCTTGATCTTCTCTGCAACATAAAATCAAAGGAGTCTTCCCGTTGTTCAAATAGATTTGCTTTTCACATTCATCAAACTCTTACTTAAATTTTTTTTAGTAATTCTTGGAAGTAAACATCACATGAAAATCTTCTAAATCTTCTCTGCAGCATAAAATCAAAGGAGCCTTCCTGTTGTCCAAAAGGTTTTTCTTTTCACATCCATCAAACCCTTACTTAAATTTAGAACAGTGACTTCTTGCATGAAACAAACATTCGAAAAGTTTAATACAACTAAAACAATAAAAAGACAAACATTAGCACAGTGACTTCTTGCATGAAACAAACATTCAAAAAGGTTAATATAGTTGTTTGAGGGAAACAAAGGACCGTTAGTGTTCCTCTCTACATTGTATTAGATTGCCAAAAAAACATTCTTAAAAATAAGTTCTTGTTTTTCTCTCCAAGGGTGTGTTCCTGTTAAAGTGCTACCTTCACGTTCCTAAGGTATGTTACATCCCATCATCTATTCTACTGTACATGGTAACATTACCAAAAACAAACATTCTTGAGAAAAAGGTTTAGAATTCTTGCAGGTGTTGCAGAAACATTCTTGAGAAGCTTGATTTTTCCTTCTCTTCTCTACAAAATCAAATCCAATGTTCATTTTACATTCATTTCCTTCTCTTCTTTACAATATCAAATCAAAGTTGTGTTCTTGTATTTAGGTTGTGTGAAACAAACAGTACCTTGACATACTTTATTTTACATTATACTGCACCAACATTTTTTTAGTCATTCATGGAAGTAAACATCACATGACAATCTTCTTGATCTTCTCTGCAACATAAAATAAAAGGAGTCTTCCCGTTGTTCAAAAGGTTTTGCTTTTCAGATTCATCAAACTCTTACTTAAAATTTTTTTAGTCATTCATGGAAGTAAACATCACATGAAAATCTTCTAAATCTTCTCTGCAGCATAAAATCAAAGGAGTCTTCATGTTGTTCAAAAGGTTTTGCATTTCAGATTCATCAAACTCTGACTTAAATTAAAAACAATGACTTCTTGCATGAAACATACATTTGAAAAGTTTAATACAACCAAAAAAAAATAATACGACAAACATTAGAACAATGACTTCTTGCATGAAACAAACATTCGAAAAGTTTAATACAGTTTTTTGAGGGAAACAAAGGACCGGTAGTTTTCCTCTCTACATTGTATTGGATTGCCAAAAAAAAAATCTTAAAAATATGTTCTTGTTTTTCTCTCCAATGGTGCGTTCCTGTTCAAGTGCTACCTACAACTTCTTAAGGTATGTTACACACCATCATATTCTTCTACAGTACATGGTAACATTACCAAAAACAAACATTCTTTACAAAAGGGTTTTGAATTCTTCCAGGTGTTGCAAAAACATTCCTGAGAAGCTTGACTTTTCCTTCTCTTCTCTACAACATCAAATCCATGGTTTATTTTACATTCATTTCCTTCTCTTCTTTACAACATCAAATCAAAGTTGTGTTCTTGCATTTAGGTTGTGTGAAACAAACAGTACCTTGATATACTTCATTTTACATTATATTGCACCAACATTTTTTTAGTCATTCATGGAAGTAAACATCACATGACAATCTTCTTGATCTTCTCTGCAACATAAAATCAAAGGAGTCTTCCCGTTGTTCAAATAGATTTGCTTTTCACATTCATCAAACTCTTACTTAAATTTTTTTTAGTAATTCTTGGAAGTAAACATCACATGAAAATCTTCTAAATCTTCTCTGCAGCATAAAATCAAAGGAGCCTTCCTGTTGTCCAAAAGGTTTTTCTTTTCACATCCATCAAACCCTTACTTAAATTTAGAACAGTGACTTCTTGCATGAAACAAACATTCGAAAAGTTTAATACAACTAAAACAATAAAAAGACAAACATTAGCACAGTGACTTCTTGCATGAAACAAACATTCAAAAAGGTTAATATAGTTGTTTGAGGGAAACAAAGGACCGTTAGTGTTCCTCTCTACATTGTATTAGATTGCCAAAAAAACATTCTTAAAAATAAGTTCTTGTTTTTCTCTCCAAGGGTGTGTTCCTGTTAAAGTGCTACCTTCACGTTCCTAAGGTATGTTACATCCCATCATCTATTCTACTGTACATGGTAACATTACCAAAAACAAACATTCTTGAGAAAAAGGTTTAGAATTCTTGCAGGTGTTGCAGAAACATTCTTGAGAAGCTTGATTTTTCCTTCTCTTCTCTACAAAATCAAATCCAATGTTCATTTTACATTCATTTCCTTCTCTTCTTTACAATATCAAATCAAAGTTGTGTTCTTGTATTTAGGTTGTGTGAAACAAACAGTACCTTGACATACTTTATTTTACATTATACTGCACCAACATTTTTTTAGTCATTCATGGAAGTAAACATCACATGACAATCTTCTTGATCTTCTCTGCAACATAAAATAAAAGGAGTCTTCCCGTTGTTCAAAAGGTTTTGCTTTTCAGATTCATCAAACTCTTACTTAAAATTTTTTTAGTCATTCATGGAAGTAAACATCACATGAAAATCTTCTAAATCTTCTCTGCAGCATAAAATCAAAGGAGTCTTCATGTTGTTCAAAAGGTTTTGCATTTCAGATTCATCAAACTCTGACTTAAATTAAAAACAATGACTTCTTGCATGAAACATACATTTGAAAAGTTTAATACAACCAAAAAAAAATAATACGACAAACATTAGAACAATGACTTCTTGCATGAAACAAACATTCGAAAAGTTTAATACAGTTTTTTGAGGGAAACAAAGGACCGGTAGTTTTCCTCTCTACATTGTATTGGATTGCCAAAAAAAAAATCTTAAAAATATGTTCTTGTTTTTCTCTCCAATGGTGCGTTCCTGTTCAAGTGCTACCTACAACTTCTTAAGGTATGTTACACACCATCATATTCTTCTACAGTACATGGTAACATTACCAAAAACAAACATTCTTTACAAAAGGGTTTTGAATTCTTCCAGGTGTTGCAAAAACATTCCTGAGAAGCTTGACTTTTCCTTCTCTTCTCTACAACATCAAATCCATGGTTTATTTTACATTCATTTCCTTCTCTTCTTTACAACATCAAATCAAAGTTGTGTTCTTGCATTTAGGTTGTGTGAAACAAACAGTACCTTGATATACTTCATTTTACATTATATTGCACCAACATTTTTTTAGTCATTCATGGAAGTAAACATCACATGACAATCTTCTTGATCTTCTCTGCAGCATAAAATCAAAGGAGTCTTCCCGTTGTTCAAATGGATTTGCTTTTCACATTCATCAAACTCTTACTTAAATTTTTTTTAGTAATTCTTGGAAGTAAACATCACATGAAAATCTTCTAAATCTTCTCTGCAGCATAAAATCAAAGGAGCCTTCCTGTTGTCCAAAAGGTTTTTCTTTTCACATCCATCAAACCCTTACTTAAATTTAGAACAGTGACTTCTTGCATGAAACAAACATTCGAAAAGTTTAATACAACTAAAAAAATAAAAAGACAAACATTAGCACAGTGACTTCTTGCATGAAACAAACATTCAAAAAGGTTAATATAGTTGTTTGAGGGAAACAAAGGACCGTTAGTGTTCCTCTCTACATTGTATTAGATTGCCAAAAAAACATTCTTAAAAATAAGTTCTTGTTTTTCTCTCCAAGGGTGTGTTCCTGTTAAAGTGCTACCTTCACGTTCCTAAGGTATGTTACATCCCATCATCTATTCTACTGTACATGGTAACATTACCAAAAACAAACATTCTTGAGAAAAAGGTTTAGAATTCTTGCAGGTGTTGCAGAAACATTCTTGAGAAGCTTGATTTTTCCTTCTCTTCTCTACAACATCAAATCCAATGTTCATTTTACATTCATTTCCTTCTCTTCTTTACAGTATCAAATCAAAGTTGTGTTCTTGTATTTAGGTTGTGTGAAACAAACAGTACCTTGACATACTTTATTTTACATTATACTGCACCAACATTTTTTTAGTCATTCATGAAAGTAAACATCACATGACAATCTTCTTGATCTTCTCTGCAACATAAAATAAAAGGATTCTTCCCGTTGTTCAAAAGGTTTTGCTTTTCAGATTCATCAAACTCTTACTTAAAATTTTTTTAGTCATTCATGGAAGTAAACATCACATGAAAATCTTCTAAATCTTCTCTGCAGCATAAAATCAAAGGAGTCTTCATGTTGTTCAAAAGGTTTTGCATTTCAGATTCATCAAACTCTGACTTAAATTAAAAACAATGACTTCTTGCATGAAACATACATTTGAAAAGTTTAATACAACCAAAAAAAAATAATACGACAAACATTAGAACAATGACTTCTTGCATGAAACAAACATTCGAAAAGTTTAATACAGTTTTTTGAGGGAAACAAACGACCGGTAGTTTTCCTCTCTACATTGTATTGGATTGCCAAAAAAAAAAATCTTAAAAATATGTTCTTGTTTTTCTCTCCAATGGTGCGTTCCTGTTCAAGTGCTACCTACAACTTCCTAAGGTATGTTACACACCATCATATTCTTCTACAGTACATGGTAACATTACCAAAAACAAACATTCTTTACAAAAGGGTTTTGAATTCTTCCAGGTGTTGCAAAAACATTCCTGAGAAGCTTGACCTTTCCTTCTCTTCTCTACAACATCAAATCCATGGTTTATTTTACATTCATTTCCTTCTCTTCTTTACAACATCAAATCAAAGTTGTGTTCTTGCATTTAGGTTGTGTGAAACAAACAGTACCTTGATATACTTCATTTTACATTATATTGCACCAACATTTTTTTAGTCATTCATGGAAGTAAACATCACATGACAATCTTCTTGATCTTCTCTGCAACATAAAATCAAAGGAGTGTTCCCGTTGTTCAAATGGATTTGCTTTTCACATTCATCAAACTCTTACTTAAATTTTTTTTAGTAATTCTTGGAAGTAAACATCACATGAAAATCTTCTAAATCTTCTCTGCAGCATAAAATCAAAGGAGCCTTCCTGTTGTCCAAAAGGTTTTTCTTTTCACATCCATCAAACCCTTACTTAAATTTAGAACAGTGACTTCTTGCATGAAACAAACATTCGAAAAGTTTAATACAACTAAAAAAATAAAAAGACAAACATTTGCACAGTGACTTCTTGCATGAAACAAACATTCAAAAAGGTTAATATAGTTGTTTGAGGGAAACAAAGGACCGTTAGTGTTCCTCTCTACATTGTATTAGATTGCCAAAAAAACATTCTTAAAAATAAGTTCTTGTTTTTCTCTCCAAGGGTGTGTTCCTGTTAAAGTGCTACCTTCACGTTCCTAAGGTATGTTACATCCCATCATCTATTCTACTGTACATGGTAACATTACCAAAAACAAACATTCTTGAGAAAAAGGTTTAGAATTCTTGCAGGTGTTGCAGAAACATTCTTGAGATGCTTGATTTTTCCTTCTCTTCTCTACAACATCAAATCCAATGTTCATATTACATTCATTTCCTTCTCTTCTTTACAATATCAAATCAAAGTTGTGTTCTTGTATTTAGGTTGTGTGAAACAAACAGTACCTTGACATACTTTATTTTACATTATACTGCACCAACATTTTTTTAGTCATTCATGGAAGTAAACATCACATGACAATCTTCTTGATCTTCTCTGCAACATAAAATAAAAGGAGTCTTCCCGTTGTTCAAAAGGTTTTGCTTTTCAGATTCATCAAACTCTTACTTAAAATTTTTTTAGTCATTCATGGAAGTAAACATCACATGAAAATCTTCTAAATCTTCTCTGCAGCAGAAAATCAAAGGAGTCTTCATGTTGTTCAAAAGGTTTTGCATTTCAGATTCATCAAACTCTGACTTAAATTAAAAACAATGACTTCTTGCATGAAACATACATTTGAAAAGTTTAATACAACCAAAAAAAAATAATACGACAAACATTAGAACAATGACTTCTTGCATGAAACAAACATTCGAAAAGTTTAATACAGTTTTTTGAGGGAAACAAAGGACCGGTAGTTTTCCTCTCTACATTGTATTGGATTGCCAAAAAAAAAATCTTAAAAATATGTTCTTGTTTTTCTCTCCAATGGTGCGTTCCTGTTCAAGTGCTACCTACAACTTCTTAAGGTATGTTACACACCATCATATTCTTCTACAGTACATGGTAACATTACCAAAAACAAACATTCTTTTCAAAAGGGTTTTGAATTCTTCCAGGTGTTGCAAAAACATTCCTGAGAAGCTTGACTTTTCCTTCTCTTCTCTACAACATCAAATCCATGGTTTATTTTACATTCATTTCCTTCTCTTCTTTACAACATCAAATCAAAGTTGTGTTCTTGCATTTAGGTTGTGTGAAACAAACAGTACCTTGATATACTTCATTTTACATTATATTGCACCAACATTTTTTTAGTCATTCATGGAAGTAAACATCACATGACAATCTTCTTGATCTCTTCTGCAACATAAAATCAAAGGAGTCTTCCCGTTGTTCAAATGGATTTGCTTTTCACATTCATCAAACTCTTACTTAAATTTTTTTTAGTAATTCTTGGAAGTAAACATCACATGAAAATCTTCTAAATCTTCTCTGCAGCATAAAATCAAAGGAGCCTTCCTGTTGTCCAAAAGGTTTTTCTTTTCACATCCATCAAACCCTTACTTAAATTTAGAACAGTGACTTCTTGCATGAAACAAACATTCGAAAAGTTTAATACAACTAAAAAAATAAAAAGACAAACATTAGCACAGTGACTTCTTGCATGAAACAAACATTCAAAAAGGTTAATATAGTTGTTTGAGGGAAACAAAGGACCGTTAGTGTTCCTCTCTACATTGTATTAGATTGCCAAAAAAACATTCTTAAAAATAAGTTCTTGTTTTTCTCTCCAAGGGTGTGTTCCTGTTAAAGTGCTACCTTCACGTTCCTAAGGTATGTTACATCCCATCATCTATTCTACTGTACATGGTAACATTACCAAAAACAAACATTCTTGAGAAAAAGGTTTAGAATTCTTGCAGGTGTTGCAGAAACATTCTTGAGAAGCTTGATTTTTCCTTCTCTTCTCTACAACATCAAATCCAATGTTCATTTTACATTCATTTCCTTCTCTTCTTTACAGTATCAAATCAAAGTTGTGTTCTTGTATTTAGGTTGTGTGAAACAAACAGTACCTTGACATACTTTATTTTACATTATACTGCACCAACATTTTTTTAGTCATTCATGGAAGTAAACATCACATGACAATCTTCTTGATCTTCTCTGCAACATAAAATAAAAGGAGTCTTCCCGTTGTTCAAAAGGTTTTGCTTTTCAGATTCATCAAACTCTTACTTAAAATTTTTTTAGTCATTCATGGAAGTAAACATCACATGAAAATCTTCTAAATCTTCTCTGCAGCATAAAATCAAAGGAGTCTTCATGTTGTTCAAAAGGTTTTGCATTTCAGATTCATCAAACTCTGACTTAAATTAAAAACAATGACTTCTTGCATGAAACATACATTTGAAAAGTTTAATACAACCAAAAAAAAATAATACGACAAACATTAGAACAATGACTTCTTGCATGAAACAAACATTCGAAAAGTTTAATACAGTTTTTTGAGGGAAACAAAGGACCGGTAGTTTTCCTCTCTACATTGTATTGGATTGCCAAAAAAAAAAATCTTAAAAATATGTTCTTGTTTTTCTCTCCAATGGTGCGTTCCTGTTCAAGTGCTACCTACAACTTCCTAAGGTATGTTACACACCATCATATTCTTCTACAGTACATGGTAACATTACCAAAAACAAACATTCTTTACAAAAGGGTTTTGAATTCTTCCAGGTGTTGCAAAAACATTCCTGAGAAGCTTGACCTTTCCTTCTCTTCTCTACAACATCAAATCCATGGTTTATTTTACATTCATTTCCTTCTCTTCTTTACAACATCAAATCAAAGTTGTGTTCTTGCATTTAGGTTGTGTGAAACAAACAGTACCTTGATATACTTCATTTTAAATTATATTGCACCAACATTTTTTTAGTCATTCATGGAAGTAAACATCACATGACAATCTTCTTGATCTTCTCTGCAACATAAAATCAAAGGAGTCTTCCCGTTGTTCAAATGGATTTGCTTTTCACATTCATCAAACTCTTACTTAAATTTTTTTTAGTAATTCTTGGAAGTAAACATCACATGAAAATCTTCTAAATCTTCTCTGCAGCATAAAATCAAAGGAGCCTTCCTGTTGTCCAAAAGGTTTTTCTTTTCACATCCATCAAACCCTTACTTAAATTTAGAACAGTGACTTCTTGCATGAAACAAACATTCGAAAAGTTTAATACAACTAAAAAAATAAAAAGACAAACATTAGCACAGTGACTTCTTGCATGAAACAAACATTCAAAAAGGTTAATATAGTTGTTTGAGGGAAACAAAGGACCGTTAGTGTTCCTCTCTACATTGTATTAGATTGCCAAAAAAACATTCTTAAAAATAAGTTCTTGTTTTTCTCTCCAAGGGTGTGTTCCTGTTAAAGTGCTACCTTCACGTTCCTAAGGTATGTTACATCCCATCATCTATTCTACTGTACATGGTAACATTACCAAAAACAAACATTCTTGAGAAAAAGGTTTAGAATTCTTGCAGGTGTTGCAGAAACATTCTTGAGAAGCTTGATTTTTCCTTCTCTTCTCTACAACATCAAATCCAATGTTCATTTTACATTCATTTCCTTCTCTTCTTTACAGTATCAAATCAAAGTTGTGTTCTTGTATTTAGGTTGTGTGAAACAAACAGTACCTTGACATACTTTATTTTACATTATACTGCACCAACATTTTTTTAGTCATTCATGGAAGTAAACATCACATGACAATCTTCTTGATCTTCTCTGCAACATAAAATAAAAGGAGTCTTCCCGTTGTTCAAAAGGTTTTGCTTTTCAGATTCATCAAACTCTTACTTAAAATTTTTTTAGTCATTCATGGAAGTAAACATCACATGAAAATCTTCTAAATCTTCTCTGCAGCATAAAATCAAAGGAGTCTTCATGTTGTTCAAAAGGTTTTGCATTTCAGATTCATCAAACTCTGACTTAAATTAAAAACAATGACTTCTTGCATGAAACATACATTTGAAAAGTTTAATACAACCAAAAAAAAATAATACGACAAACATTAGAACAATGACTTCTTGCATGAAACAAACATTCGAAAAGTTTAATACAGTTTTTTGAGGGAAACAAAGGACCGGTAGTTTTCCTCTCTACATTGTATTGGATTGCCAAAAAAAAAAATCTTAAAAATATGTTCTTGTTTTTCTCTCCAATGGTGCGTTCCTGTTCAAGTGCTACCTACAACTTCCTAAGGTATGTTACACACCATCATATTCTTCTACAGTACATGGTAACATTACCAAAAACAAACATTCTTTACAAAAGGGTTTTGAATTCTTCCAGGTGTTGCAAAAACATTCCTGAGAAGCTTGACCTTTCCTTCTCTTCTCTACAACATCAAATCCATGGTTTATTTTACATTCATTTCCTTCTCTTCTTTACAACATCAAATCAAAGTTGTGTTCTTGCATTTAGGTTGTGTGAAACAAACAGTACCTTGATATACTTCATTTTACATTATATTGCACCAACATTTTTTTAGTCATTCATGGAAGTAAACATCACATGACAATCTTCTTGATCTTCTCTGCAACATAAAATCAAAGGAGTCTTCCCGTTGTTCAAATGGATTTGCTTTTCACATTCATCAAACTCTTACTTAAATTTTTTTTAGTAATTCTTGGAAGTAAACATCACATGAAAATCTTCTAAATCTTCTCTGCAGCATAAAATCAAAGGAGCCTTCCTGTTGTCCAAAAGGTTTTTCTTTTCACATCCATCAAACCCTTACTTAAATTTAGAACAGTGACTTCTTGCATGAAACAAACATTCGAAAAGTTTAATACAACTAAAAAAATAAAAAGACAAACATTAGCACAGTGACTTCTTGCATGAAACAAACATTCAAAAAGGTTAATATAGTTGTTTGAGGGAAACAAAGGACCGTTAGTGTTCCTCTCTACATTGTATTAGATTGCCAAAAAAACATTCTTAAAAATAAGTTCTTGTTTTTCTCTCCAAGGGTGTGTTCCTGTTAAAGTGCTACCTTCACGTTCCTAAGGTATGTTACATCCCATCATCTATTCTACTGTACATGGTAACATTACCAAAAACAAACATTCTTGAGAAAAAGGTTTAGAATTCTTGCAGGTGTTGCAGAAACATTCTTGAGAAGCTTGATTTTTCCTTCTCTTCTCTACAACATCAAATCCAATGTTCATTTTACATTCATTTCCTTCTCTTCTTTACAGTATCAAATCAAAGTTGTGTTCTTGTATTTAGGTTGTGTGAAACAAACAGTACCTTGACATACTTTATTTTACATTATACTGCACCAACATTTTTTTAGTCATTCATGGAAGTAAACATCACATGACAATCTTCTTGATCTTCTCTGCAACATAAAATAAAAGGAGTCTTCCCGTTGTTCAAAAGGTTTTACTTTTCAGATTCATCAAACTCTTACTTAAAATTTTTTTAGTCATTCATGGAAGTAAACATCACATGAAAATCTTCTAAATCTTCTCTGCAGCATAAAATCAAAGGAGTCTTCATGTTGTTCAAAAGGTTTTGCATTTCAGATTCATCAAACTCTGACTTAAATTAAAAACAATGACTTCTTGCATGAAACATACATTTGAAAAGTTTAATACAACCAAAAAAAAATAATACGACAAACATTAGAACAATGACTTCTTGCATGAAACAAACATTCGAAAAGTTTAATACAGTTTTTTGAGGGAAACAAAGGACCGGTAGTTTTCCTCTCTACATTGTATTGGATTGCCAAAAAAAAAAATCTTAAAAATATGTTCTTGTTTTTCTCTCCAATGGTGCGTTCCTGTTCAAGTGCTACCTACAACTTCCTAAGGTATGTTACACACCATCATATTCTTCTACAGTACATGGTAACATTACCAAAAACAAACATTCTTTACAAAAGGGTTTTGAATTCTTCCAGGTGTTGCAAAAACATTCCTGAGAAGCTTGACCTTTCCTTCTCTTCTCTACAACATCAAATCCATGGTTTATTTTACATTCATTTCCTTCTCTTCTTTACAACATCAAATCAAAGTTGTGTTCTTGCATTTAGGTTGTGTGAAACAAACAGTACCTTGATATACTTCATTTTACATTATATTGCACCAACATTTTTTTAGTCATTCATGGAAGTAAACATCACATGACAATCTTCTTGATCTTCTCTGCAACATAAAATCAAAGGAGTCTTCCCGTTGTTCAAATGGATTTGCTTTTCACATTCATCAAACTCTTACTTAAATTTTTTTTAGTAATTCTTGGAAGTAAACATCACATGAAAATCTTCTAAATCTTCTCTGCAGCATAAAATCAAAGGAGCCTTCCTGTTGTCCAAAAGGTTTTTCTTTTCACATCCATCAAACCCTTACTTAAATTTAGAACAGTGACTTCTTGCATGAAACAAACATTCGAAAAGTTTAATACAACTAAAAAAATAAAAAGACAAACATTAGCACAGTGACTTCTTGCATGAAACAAACATTCAAAAAGGTTAATATAGTTGTTTGAGGGAAACAAAGGACCGTTAGTGTTCCTCTCTACATTGTATTAGATTGCCAAAAAAACATTCTTAAAAATAAGTTCTTGTTTTTCTCTCCAAGGGTGTGTTCCTGTTAAAGTGCTACCTTCACGTTCCTAAGGTATGTTACATCCCATCATCTATTCTACTGTACATGGTAACATTACCAAAAACAAACATTCTTGAGAAAAAGGTTTAGAATTCTTGCAGGTGTTGCAGAAACATTCTTGAGAAGCTTGATTTTTCCTTCTCTTCTCTACAACATCAAATCCAATGTTCATTTTACATTCATTTCCTTCTCTTCTTTACAGTATCAAATCAAAGTTGTGTTCTTGTATTTAGGTTGTGTGAAACAAACAGTACCTTGACATACTTTATTTTACATTATACTGCACCAACATTTTTTTAGTCATTCATGGAAGTAAACATCACATGACAATCTTCTTGATCTTCTCTGCAACATAAAATAAAAGGAGTCTTCCCGTTGTTCAAAAGGTTTTGCTTTTCAGATTCATCAAACTCTTACTTAAAATTTTTTTAGTCATTCATGGAAGTAAACATCACATGAAAATCTTCTAAATCTTCTCTGCAGCATAAAATCAAAGGAGTCTTCATGTTGTTCAAAAGGTTTTGCATTTCAGATTCATCAAACTCTGACTTAAATTAAAAACAATGACTTCTTGCATGAAACATACATTTGAAAAGTTTAATACAACCAAAAAAAAATAATACGACAAACATTAGAACAATGACTTCTTGCATGAAACAAACATTCGAAAAGTTTAATACAGTTTTTTGAGGGAAACAAAGGACCGGTAGTTTTCCTCTCTACATTGTATTGGATTGCCAAAAAAAAAAATCTTAAAAATATGTTCTTGTTTTTCTCTCCAATGGTGCGTTCCTGTTCAAGTGCTACCTACAACTTCCTAAGGTATGTTACACACCATCATATTCTTCTACAGTACATGGTAACATTACCAAAAACAAACATTCTTTACAAAAGGGTTTTGAATTCTTCCAGGTGTTGCAAAAACATTCCTGAGAAGCTTGACCTTTCCTTCTCTTCTCTACAACATCAAATCCATGGTTTATTTTACATTCATTTCCTTCTCTTCTTTACAACATCAAATCAAAGTTGTGTTCTTGCATTTAGGTTGTGTGAAACAAACAGTACCTTGATATACTTCATTTTACATTATATTGCACCAACATTTTTTTAGTCATTCATGGAAGTAAACATCACATGACAATCTTCTTGATCTTCTCTGCAACATAAAATCAAAGGAGTCTTCCCGTTGTTCAAATGGATTTGCTTTTCACATTCATCAAACTCTTACTTAAATTTTTTTTAGTAATTCTTGGAAGTAAACATCACATGAAAATCTTCTAAATCTTCTCTGCAGCATAAAATCAAAGGAGCCTTCCTGTTGTCCAAAAGGTTTTTCTTTTCACATCCATCAAACCCTTACTTAAATTTAGAACAGTGACTTCTTGCATGAAACAAACATTCGAAAAGTTTAATACAACTAAAAAAATAAAAAGACAAACATTAGCACAGTGACTTCTTGCATGAAACAAACATTCAAAAAGGTTAATATAGTTGTTTGAGGGAAACAAAGGACCGTTAGTGTTCCTCTCTACATTGTATTAGATTGCCAAAAAAACATTCTTAAAAATAAGTTCTTGTTTTTCTCTCCAAGGGTGTGTTCCTGTTAAAGTGCTACCTTCACGTTCCTAAGGTATGTTACATCCCATCATCTATTCTACTGTACATGGTAACATTACCAAAAACAAACATTCTTGAGAAAAAGGTTTAGAATTCTTGCAGGTGTTGCAGAAACATTCTTGAGAAGCTTGATTTTTCCTTCTCTTCTCTACAACATCAAATCCAATGTTCATTTTACATTCATTTCCTTCTCTTCTTTACAGTATCAAATCAAAGTTGTGTTCTTGTATTTAGGTTGTGTGAAACAAACAGTACCTTGACATACTTTATTTTACATTATACTGCACCAACATTTTTTTAGTCATTCATGGAAGTAAACATCACATGACAATCTTCTTGATCTTCTCTGCAACATAAAATAAAAGGAGTCTTCCCGTTGTTCAAAAGGTTTTACTTTTCAGATTCATCAAACTCTTACTTAAAATTTTTTTAGTCATTCATGGAAGTAAACATCACATGAAAATCTTCTAAATCTTCTCTGCAGCATAAAATCAAAGGAGTCTTCATGTTGTTCAAAAGGTTTTGCATTTCAGATTCATCAAACTCTGACTTAAATTAAAAACAATGACTTCTTGCATGAAACATACATTTGAAAAGTTTAATACAACCAAAAAAAAATAATACGACAAACATTAGAACAATGACTTCTTGCATGAAACAAACATTCGAAAAGTTTAATACAGTTTTTTGAGGGAAACAAAGGACCGGTAGTTTTCCTCTCTACATTGTATTGGATTGCCAAAAAAAAAAATCTTAAAAATATGTTCTTGTTTTTCTCTCCAATGGTGCGTTCCTGTTCAAGTGCTACCTACAACTTCCTAAGGTATGTTACACACCATCATATTCTTCTACAGTACATGGTAACATTACCAAAAACAAACATTCTTTACAAAAGGGTTTTGAATTCTTCCAGGTGTTGCAAAAACATTCCTGAGAAGCTTGACCTTTCCTTCTCTTCTCTACAACATCAAATCCATGGTTTATTTTACATTCATTTCCTTCTCTTCTTTACAACATCAAATCAAAGTTGTGTTCTTGCATTTAGGTTGTGTGAAACAAACAGTACCTTGATATACTTCATTTTACATTATATTGCACCAACATTTTTTTAGTCATTCATGGAAGTAAACATCACATGACAATCTTCTTGATCTTCTCTGCAACATAAAATCAAAGGAGTCTTCCCGTTGTTCAAATGGATTTGCTTTTCACATTCATCAAACTCTTACTTAAATTTTTTTTAGTAATTCTTGGAAGTAAACATCACATGAAAATCTTCTAAATCTTCTCTGCAGCATAAAATCAAAGGAGCCTTCCTGTTGTCCAAAAGGTTTTTCTTTTCACATCCATCAAACCCTTACTTAAATTTAGAACAGTGACTTCTTGCATGAAACAAACATTCGAAAAGTTTAATACAACTAAAAAAATAAAAAGACAAACATTAGCACAGTGACTTCTTGCATGAAACAAACATTCAAAAAGGTTAATATAGTTGTTTGAGGGAAACAAAGGACCGTTAGTGTTCCTCTCTACATTGTATTAGATTGCCAAAAAAACATTCTTAAAAATAAGTTCTTGTTTTTCTCTCCAAGGGTGTGTTCCTGTTAAAGTGCTACCTTCACGTTCCTAAGGTATGTTACATCCCATCATCTATTCTACTGTACATGGTAACATTACCAAAAACAAACATTCTTGAGAAAAAGGTTTAGAATTCTTGCAGGTGTTGCAGAAACATTCTTGAGAAGCTTGATTTTTCCTTCTCTTCTCTACAACATCAAATCCAATGTTCATTTTACATTCATTTCCTTCTCTTCTTTACAGTATCAAATCAAAGTTGTGTTCTTGTATTTAGGTTGTGTGAAACAAACAGTACCTTGACATACTTTATTTTACATTATACTGCACCAACATTTTTTTAGTCATTCATGGAAGTAAACATCACATGACAATCTTCTTGATCTTCTCTGCAACATAAAATAAAAGGAGTCTTCCCGTTGTTCAAAAGGTTTTGCTTTTCAGATTCATCAAACTCTTACTTAAAATTTTTTTAGTCATTCATGGAAGTAAACATCACATGAAAATCTTCTAAATCTTCTCTGCAGCATAAAATCAAAGGAGTCTTCATGTTGTTCAAAAGGTTTTGCATTTCAGATTCATCAAACTCTGACTTAAATTAAAAACAATGACTTCTTGCATGAAACATACATTTGAAAAGTTTAATACAACCAAAAAAAAATAATACGACAAACATTAGAACAATGACTTCTTGCATGAAACAAACATTCGAAAAGTTTAATACAGTTTTTTGAGGGAAACAAAGGACCGGTAGTTTTCCTCTCTACATTGTATTGGATTGCCAAAAAAAAAAATCTTAAAAATATGTTCTTGTTTTTCTCTCCAATGGTGCGTTCCTGTTCAAGTGCTACCTACAACTTCCTAAGGTATGTTACACACCATCATATTCTTCTACAGTACATGGTAACATTACCAAAAACAAACATTCTTTACAAAAGGGTTTTGAATTCTTCCAGGTGTTGCAAAAACATTCCTGAGAAGCTTGACCTTTCCTTCTCTTCTCTACAACATCAAATCCATGGTTTATTTTACATTCATTTCCTTCTCTTCTTTACAACATCAAATCAAAGTTGTGTTCTTGCATTTAGGTTGTGTGAAACAAACAGTACCTTGATATACTTCATTTTACATTATATTGCACCAACATTTTTTTAGTCATTCATGGAAGTAAACATCACATGACAATCTTCTTGATCTTCTCTGCAACATAAAATCAAAGGAGTCTTCCCGTTGTTCAAATGGATTTGCTTTTCACATTCATCAAACTCTTACTTAAATTTTTTTTAGTAATTCTTGGAAGTAAACATCACATGAAAATCTTCTAAATCTTCTCTGCAGCATAAAATCAAAGGAGCCTTCCTGTTGTCCAAAAGGTTTTTCTTTTCACATCCATCAAACCCTTACTTAAATTTAGAACAGTGACTTCTTGCATGAAACAAACATTCGAAAAGTTTAATACAACTAAAAAAATAAAAAGACAAACATTAGCACAGTGACTTCTTGCATGAAACAAACATTCAAAAAGGTTAATATAGTTGTTTGAGGGAAACAAAGGACCGTTAGTGTTCCTCTCTACATTGTATTAGATTGCCAAAAAAACATTCTTAAAAATAAGTTCTTGTTTTTCTCTCCAAGGGTGTGTTCCTGTTAAAGTGCTACCTTCACGTTCCTAAGGTATGTTACATCCCATCATCTATTCTACTGTACATGGTAACATTACCAAAAACAAACATTCTTGAGAAAAAGGTTTAGAATTCTTGCAGGTGTTGCAGAAACATTCTTGAGAAGCTTGATTTTTCCTTCTCTTCTCTACAACATCAAATCCAATGTTCATTTTACATTCATTTCCTTCTCTTCTTTACAGTATCAAATCAAAGTTGTGTTCTTGTATTTAGGTTGTGTGAAACAAACAGTACCTTGACATACTTTATTTTACATTATACTGCACCAACATTTTTTTAGTCATTCATGGAAGTAAACATCACATGACAATCTTCTTGATCTTCTCTGCAACATAAAATAAAAGGAGTCTTCCCGTTGTTCAAAAGGTTTTGCTTTTCAGATTCATCAAACTCTTACTTAAAATTTTTTTAGTCATTCATGGAAGTAAACATCACATGAAAATCTTCTAAATCTTCTCTGCAGCATAAAATCAAAGGAGTCTTCATGTTGTTCAAAAGGTTTTGCATTTCAGATTCATCAAACTCTGACTTAAATTAAAAACAATGACTTCTTGCATGAAACATACATTTGAAAAGTTTAATACAACCAAAAAAAAATAATACGACAAACATTAGAACAATGACTTCTTGCATGAAACAAACATTCGAAAAGTTTAATACAGTTTTTTGAGGGAAACAAAGGACCGGTAGTTTTCCTCTCTACATTGTATTGGATTGCCAAAAAAAAAAATCTTAAAAATATGTTCTTGTTTTTCTCTCCAATGGTGCGTTCCTGTTCAAGTGCTACCTACAACTTCCTAAGGTATGTTACACACCATCATATTCTTCTACAGTACATGGTAACATTACCAAAAACAAACATTCTTTACAAAAGGGTTTTGAATTCTTCCAGGTGTTGCAAAAACATTCCTGAGAAGCTTGACCTTTCCTTCTCTTCTCTACAACATCAAATCCATGGTTTATTTTACATTCATTTCCTTCTCTTCTTTACAACATCAAATCAAAGTTGTGTTCTTGCATTTAGGTTGTGTGAAACAAACAATACCTTGATATACTTCATTTTACATTATATTGCACCAACATTTTTTTAGTCATTCATGGAAGTAAACATCACATGACAATCTTCTTGATCTTCTCTGCAACATAAAATCAAAGGAGTCTTCCCGTTGTTCAAATGGATTTGCTTTTCACATTCATCAAACTCTTACTTAAATTTTTTTTAGTAATTCTTGGAAGTAAACATCACATGAAAATCTTCTAAATCTTCTCTGCAGCATAAAATCAAAGGAGCCTTCCTGTTGTCCAAAAGGTTTTTCTTTTCACATCCATCAAACCCTTACTTAAATTTAGAACAGTGACTTCTTGCATGAAACAAACATTCGAAAAGTTTAATACAACTAAAAAAATAAAAAGACAAACATTAGCACAGTGACTTCTTGCATGAAACAAACATTCAAAAAGGTTAATATAGTTGTTTGAGGGAAACAAAGGACCGTTAGTGTTCCTCTCTACATTGTATTAGATTGCCAAAAAAAACATTCTTAAAAATAAGTTCTTGTTTTTCTCTCCAAGGGTGTGTTCCTGTTAAAGTGCTACCTTCACGTTCCTAAGGTATGTTACATCCCATCATCTATTCTACTGTACATGGTAACATTACCAAAAACAAACATTCTTGAGAAAAAGGTTTAGAATTCTTGCAGGTGTTGCAGAAACATTCTTGAGAAGCTTGATTTTTCCTTCTCTTCTCTACAACATCAAATCCAATGTTCATATTACATTCATTTCCTTCTCTTCTTTACAGTATCAAATCAAAGTTGTGTTCTTGTATTTAGGTTGTGTGAAACAAACAGTACCTTGACATACTTTATTTTACATTATACTGCACCAACATTTTTTTAGTCATTCATGGAAGTAAACATCACATGACAATCTTCTTGATCTTCTCTGCAACATAAAATAAAAGGAGTCTTCCCGTTGTTCAAAAGGTTTTGCTTTTCAGATTCATCAAACTCTTACTTAAAATTTTTTTAGTCATTCATGGAAGTAAACATCACATGAAAATCTTCTAAATCTTCTCTGCAGCATAAAATCAAAGGAGTCTTCATGTTGTTCAAAAGGTTTTGCATTTCAGATTCATCAAACTCTGACTTAAATTAAAAACAATGACTTCTTGCATGAAACATACATTTGAAAAGTTTAATACAACCAAAAAAAAATAATACGACAAACATTAGAACAATGACTTCTTGCATGAAACAAACATTCGAAAAGTTTAATACAGTTTTTTGAGGGAAACAAAGGACCGGTAGTTTTCCTCTCTACATTGTATTGGATTGCCAAAAAAAAAATCTTAAAAATATGTTCTTGTTTTTCTCTCCAATGGTGCGTTCCTGTTCAAGTGCTACCTACAACTTCCTAAGGTATGTTACACACCATCATATTCTTCTACAGTACATGGTAACATTACCAAAAACAAACATTCTTTACAAAAGGGTTTTGAATTCTTCCAGGTGTTGCAAAAACATTCCTGAGAAGCTTGACCTTTCCTTCTCTTCTCTACAACATCAAATCCATGGTTTATTTTACATTCATTTCCTTCTCTTCTTTACAACATCAAATCAAAGTTGTGTTCTTGCATTTAGGTTGTGTGAAACAAACAGTACCTTGATATACTTCATTTTACATTATATTGCACCAACATTTTTTTAGTCATTCATGGAAGTAAACATCACATGACAATCTTCTTGATCTTCTCTGCAACATAAAATCAAAGGAGTCTTCCCGTTGTTCAAATGGATTTGCTTTTCACATTCATCAAACTCTTACTTAAATTTTTTTTAGTAATTCTTGGAAGTAAACATCACATGAAAATCTTCTAAATCTTCTCTGCAGCATAAAATCAAAGGAGCCTTCCTGTTGTCCAAAAGGTTTTTCTTTTCACATCCATCAAACCCTTACTTAAATTTAGAACAGTGACTTCTTGCATGAAACAAACATTCGAAAAGTTTAATACAACTAAAAAAATAAAAAGACAAACATTAGCACAGTGACTTCTTGCATGAAACAAACATTCAAAAAGGTTAATATAGTTGTTTGAGGGAAACAAAGGACCGTTAGTGTTCCTCTCTACATTGTATTAGATTGCCAAAAAAACATTCTTAAAAATAAGTTCTTGTTTTTCTCTCCAAGGGTGCGTTCCTATTCAAGTGCTCCTTACACCTTCATAAGGTATGTTACATCCCATCATCTTCTTCTATAGTACATGGTAACATTACCAATCACAAACATTCTTGAAAAATGGGTTTTGAATTCTTGCAGGTGTTGCAGAAACGTTCTTGAGAAGCTTGATTTTTCCTTCTCTTCTCTACAACATCAAATCCAATGTTCATTTTACATTCATTTCCTTCTCTTCTTTACAATATCAAATCAAAGTTGTGTTCTTGTATTTAGGTTGTGTGAAACAAACAGTACCTTGACATACTTTATTTTACATTATACTGCACCAACATTTTTTTAGTCATTCATGGAAGTAAACATCACATGACAATCTTCTTGATCTTCTCTGCAACATAAAATAAAAGGAGTCTTCCCGTTGTTCAAAAGGTTTTGCTTTTCAGATTCATCAAACTCTTACTTAAAATTTTTTTAGTCATTCATGGAAGTAAACATCACATGAAAATCTTCTAAATCTTCTCTGCAGCATAAAATCAAAGGAGTCTTCATGTTGTTCAAAAGGTTTTGCATTTCAGATTCATCAAACTCTGACTTAAATTAAAAACAATGACTTCTTGCATGAAACATACATTTGAAAAGTTTAATACAACCAAAAAAAAATAATACGACAAACATTAGAACAATGACTTCTTGCATGAAACAAACATTCGAAAAGTTTAATACAGTTTTCTGAGGGAAACAAAGGACCGGTAGTTTTCCTCTCTACATTGTATTGGATTGCCAAAAAAAAAATCTTAAAAATATGTTCTTGTTTTTCTCTCCAATGGTGCGTTCCTGTTCAAGTGCTACCTACAACTTCCTAAGGTATGTTACACACCATCATATTCTTCTACAGTACATGGTAACATTACCAAAAACAAACATTCTTTACAAAAGGGTTTTGAGTTCTTCCAGGTGTTGCAAAAATATTCCTGAGAAGCTTGACTTTTCCTTCTCTTCTCTACAACATCAAATCCATGGTTTATTTTACATTCATTTCCTTCTCTTCTTTACAACATCAAATCAAAGTTGTGTTCTTGCATTTAGGTTGTGTGAAACAAACAGTACCTTGATATACTTCATTTTACATTATATTGCACCAACATTTTTTTAGTCATTCATGGAAGTAAACATCACATGACAATCTTCTTGATCTTCTCTGCAACATAAAATCAAAGGAGTCTTCCCGTTGTTCAAATGGATTTGCTTTTCACATTCATCAAACTCTTACTTAAATTTTTTTTAGTAATTCTTGGAAGTAAACATCACATGAAAATCTTCTAAATCTTCTCTGCAGCATAAAATCAAAGGAGCCTTCCTGTTGTCCAAAAGGTTTTTCTTTTCACATCCATCAAACCCTTACTTAAATTTAGAACAGTGACTTCTTGCATGAAACAAACATTCGAAAAGTTTAATACAACTAAAAAAATAAAAAGACAAACATTAGCACAGTGACTTCTTGCATGAAACAAACATTCAAAAAGGTTAATATAGTTGTTTGAGGGAAACAAAGGACCGTTAGTGTTCCTCTCTACATTGTATTAGATTGCCAAAAAAACATTCTTAAAAATAAGTTCTTGTTTTTCTCTCCAAGGGTGTGTTCCTGTTAAAGTGCTACCTTCACGTTCCTAAGGTATGTTACATCCCATCATCTATTCTACTGTACATGGTAACATTACCAAAAACAAACATTCTTGAGAAAAAGGTTTAGAATTCTTGCAGGTGTTGCAGAAACATTCTTGAGAAGCTTGATTTTTCCTTCTCTTCTCTACAACATCAAATCCAATGTTCATATTACATTCATTTCCTTCTCTTCTTTACAGTATCAAATCAAAGTTGTGTTCTTGTATTTAGGTTGTGTGAAACAAACAGTACCTTGACATACTTTATTTTACATTATACTGCACCAACATTTTTTTAGTCATTCATGGAAGTAAACATCACATGACAATCTTCTTGATCTTCTCTGCAACATAAAATAAAAGGAGTCTTCCCGTTGTTCAAAAGGTTTTGCTTTTCAGATTCATCAAACTCTTACTTAAAATTTTTTTAGTCATTCATGGAAGTAAACATCACATGAAAATCTTCTAAATCTTCTCTGCAGCATAAAATCAAAGGAGTCTTCATGTTGTTCAAAAGGTTTTGCATTTCAGATTCATCAAACTCTGACTTAAATTAAAAACAATGACTTCTTGCATGAAACATACATTTGAAAAGTTTAATACAACCAAAAAAAAATAATACGACAAACATTAGAACAATGACTTCTTGCATGAAACAAACATTCGAAAAGTTTAATACAGTTTTTTGAGGGAAACAAAGGACCGGTAGTTTTCCTCTCTACATTGTATTGGATTGCCAAAATAAAAATCTTAAAAATATGTTCTTGTTTTACTCTCCAATGGTGCGTTCCTGTTCAAGTGCTACCTACAACTTCCTAAGGTATGTTACACACCATCATATTCTTCTACAGTACATGGTAACATTACCAAAAACAAACATTCTTTACAAAAGGGTTTTGAATTCTTCCAGGTGTTGCAAAAACATTCCTGAGAAGCTTGACTTTTCCTTCTCTTCTCTACAACATCAAATCCATGGTTTATTTTACATTCATTTCCTTCTCTTCTTTACAACATCAAATCAAAGTTGTGTTCTTGCATTTAGGTTGTGTGAAACAAACAGTACCTTGATATACTTCATTTTACATTATATTGCACCAACATTTTTTTAGTCATTCATGGAAGTAAACATCACATGACAATCTTCTAGATCTTCTCTGCAACATAAAATGAAAGGAGTCTTCCAGTTGTTCAAAAGACTATGCTTTTCACATTCATCAAACTCTTACGTAAAATTTTTTTAGTCATTCTTGGAAGTAAATATCACATGAAAATCTTCTAAATCCTCTCTGCAGCATAAAATCAAAGGAGTCTTCTTGTTGTTCAAAAGGTTTTGCTTTACAAATTCATCAAACCCTTACTTAAATTTAGAACAGTGACTTCTTGCATGAAACAAACATTCGAAAAGTTTAATACAACCAAAAAAATAAAAACACAAACATTAGCACAGTGACTTCTTGCATGAAACAAACATTCGAAAAGTTTAATACAGTTAATTGAGGGAAACAAAGGACCGTTAGTGTTCCTCTCTACATTGTATTAGATTGCCAAAAAACATTCTTAAAATTAAGTTCTTGTTTTTCTCTCCAAGGGTGTGTTCCTGTTAAAGTGCTACCTTCACGTTCCTAAGGTATGTTACATCCCATCATCTATTCTACTGTACATGGTAACATTACCAAAAACAAACATTCTTGAGAAAAAGGTTTAGAATTCTTGCAGGTGTTGCAGAAACATTCTTGAGAAGCTTGATTTTTCCTTCTCTTCTCTACAACATCAAATCCAATGTTCATTTTACATTCATTTCCTTCTCTTCTTTACAATATCAAATCAAAGTTGTGTTCTTGTATTTAGGTTGTGTGAAACAAACAGTACCTTGACATACTTTATTTTACATTATACTGCACCAACATTTTTTTAGTCATTCATGGAAGTAAACATCACATGACAATCTTCTTGATCTTCTCTGCAACATAAAATAAAAGGAGTCTTCCCGTTGTTCAAAAGGTTTTGCTTTTCAGATTCATCAAACTCTTACTTAAAATTTTTTTAGTCATTCATGGAAGTAAACATCACATGAAAATCTTCTAAATCTTCTCTGCAGCATAAAATCAAAGGAGTCTTCATGTTGTTCAAAAGGTTTTGCATTTCAGATTCATCAAACTCTGACTTAAATTAAAAACAATGACTTCTTGCATGAAACATACATTTGAAAAGTTTAATACAACCAAAAAAAAATAATACGACAAACATTAGAACAATGACTTCTTGCATGAAACAAACATTCGAAAAGTTTAATACAGTTTTCTGAGGGAAACAAAGGACCGGTAGTTTTCCTCTCTACATTGTATTGGATTGCCAAAAAAAAAATCTTAAAAATATGTTCTTGTTTTTCTCTCCAATGGTGCGTTCCTGTTCAAGTGCTACCTACAACTTCCTAAGGTATGTTACACACCATCATATTCTTCTACAGTACATGGTAACATTACCAAAAACAAACATTCTTTACAAAAGGGTTTTGAGTTCTTCCAGGTGTTGCAAAAATATTCCTGAGAAGCTTGACTTTTCCTTCTCTTCTCTACAACATCAAATCCATGGTTTATTTTACATTCATTTCCTTCTCTTCTTTACAACATCAAATCAAAGTTGTGTTCCTGCATTTAGGTTGTGTGAAACAAACAATACCTTGATATACTTCATTTTACATTATATTGCACCAACATTTTTTTAGTCATTCATGGAAGTAAACATCACATGACAATCTTCTTGATCTTCTCTGCAACATAAAATCAAAGGAGTCTTCCCGTTGTTCAAATGGATTTGCTTTTCACATTCATCAAACTCTTACTTAAATTTTTTTTAGTAATTCTTGGAAGTAAACATCACATGAAAATCTTCTAAATCTTCTCTGCAGCATAAAATCAAAGGAGCCTTCCTGTTGTCCAAAAGGTTTTTCTTTTCACATCCATCAAACCCTTACTTAAATTTAGAACAGTGACTTCTTGCATGAAACAAACATTCGAAAAGTTTAATACAACTAAAAAAATAAAAAGACAAACATTAGCACAGTGACTTCTTGCATGAAACAAACATTCAAAAAGGTTAATATAGTTGTTTGAGGGAAACAAAGGACCGTTAGTGTTCCTCTCTACATTGTATTAGATTGCCAAAAAAACATTCTTAAAAATAAGTTCTTGTTTTTCTCTCCAAGGGTGTGTTCCTGTTAAAGTGCTACCTTCACGTTCCTAAGGTATGTTACATCCCATCATCTATTCTACTGTACATGGTAACATTACCAAAAACAAACATTCTTGAGAAAAAGGTTTAGAATTCTTGCAGGTGTTGCAGAAACATTCTTGAGAAGCTTGATTTTTCCTTCTCTTCTCTACAACATCAAATCCAATGTTCATTTTACATTCATTTCCTTCTCTTCTTTACAATATCAAATCAAAGTTGTGTTCTTGTATTTAGGTTGTGTGAAACAAACAGTACCTTGACATACTTTATTTTACATTATACTGCACCAACATTTGTTTAGTCATTCATGGAAGTAAACATCACATGACAATCTTCTTGATCTTCTCTGCAACATAAAATAAAAGGAGTCTTCCCGTTGTTCAAAAGGTTTTGCTTTTCAGATTCATCAAACTCTTACTTAAAATTTTTTTAGTCATTCATGGAAGTAAACATCACATGAAAATCTTCTAAATCTTCTCTGCAGCATAAAATCAAAGGAGTCTTCATGTTGTTCAAAAGGTTTTGCATTTCAGATTCATCAAACTCTGACTTAAATTAAAAACAATGACTTCTTGCATGAAACATACATTTGAAAAGTTTAATACAACCAAAAAAAAATAATACGACAAACATTAGAACAATGACTTCTTGCATGAAACAAACATTCGAAAAGTTTAATACAGTTTTTTGAGGGAAACAAAGGACCGGTAGTTTTCCTCTCTACATTGTATTGGATTGCCAAAAAAAAAATCTTAAAAATATGTTCTTGTTTTTCTCTCCAATGGTGCGTTCCTGTTCAAGTGCTACCTACAACTTCCTAAGGTATGTTACACACCATCATATTCTTCTACAGTACACGGTAACATTACCAAAAACAAACATTCTTTACAAAAGGGTTTTGAATTCTTCCAGGTGTTGCAAAAACATTCTTGAGAAGCTTGACTTTTCCTTCTCTTCTCTACAACATCAAATCCATGGTTTATTTTACATTCATTTCCTTCTCTTCTTTACAACATCAAATCAAAGTTGTGTTCTTGCATTTAGGTTGTGTGAAACAAACAGTACCTTGATATACTTCATTTTACATTATATTGCACCAACATTTTTTTAGTCATTCATGGAAGTAAACATCACATGACAATCTTCTTGATCTTCTCTGCAACATAAAATCAAAGTAGTCTTCCCGTTGTTCAAATGGATTTGCTTTTCACATTCATCAAACTTTTACTTAATTTTTTTTTAGTAATTCTTGGAAGTAAACATCACATGAAAATCTTCTAAATCTTCTCTGCAGCATAAAATCAAAGGAGCCTTCCTGTTGTCCAAAAGGTTTTTCTTTTCACATCCATCAAACCCTTACTTAAATTTAGAACAGTGACTTCTTGCATGAAACAAACATTCGAAAAGTTTAATACAACTAAAAAAATAAAAAGACAAACATTAGCACAGTGACTTCTTGCATGAAACAAACATTCAAAAAGGTTAATATAGTTGTTTGAGGGAAACAAAGGACCGTTAGTGTTCCTCTCTACATTGTATTAGATTGCCAAAAAAACATTCTTAAAAATAAGTTCTTGTTTTTCTCTCCAAGGGTGTGTTCCTGTTAAAGTGCTACCTTCACGTTCCTAAGGTATGTTACATCCCATCATCTATTCTACTGTACATGGTAACATTACCAAAAACAAACATTCTTGAGAAAAAGGTTTAGAATTCTTGCAGGTGTTGCAGAAACATTCTTGAGATGCTTGATTTTTCCTTCTCTTCTCTACAACATCAAATCCGATGTTCATTTTACATTCATTTCCTTCTCTTCTTTACAATATCAAATCAAAGTTGTGTTCTTGTATTTAGGTTGTGTGAAACAAACAGTACCTTGACATACTTTATTTTACATTATACTGCACCAACATTTTTTTAGTCATTCATGGAAGTAAACATCACATGACAATCTTCTTGATCTTCTCTGCAACATAAAATAAAAGGAGTCTTCCCGTTGTTCAAAAGGTTTTGCTTTTCAGATTCATCAAACTCTTACTTAAAATTTTTTTAGTCATTCATGGAAGTAAACATCACATGAAAATCTTCTAAATCTTCTCTGCAGCATAAAATCAAAGGAGTCTTCATGTTGTTCAAAAGGTTTTGCATTTCAGATTCATCAAACTCTGACTTAAATTAAAAACAATGACTTCTTGCATGAAACATACATTTGAAAAGTTTAATACAACCAAAAAAAAATAATACGACAAACATTAGAACAATGACTTCTTGCATGAAACAAACATTCGAAAAGTTTAATACAGTTTTTTGAGGGAAACAAAGGACCGGTAGTTTTCCTCTCTACATTGTATTGGATTGCCAAAAAAAAAATCTTAAAAATATGTTCTTGTTTTTCTCTCCAATGGTGCGTTCCTGTTCAAGTGCTACCTACAACTTCCTAAGGTATGTTACACACCATCATATTCTTCTACAGTACATGGTAACATTACCAAAAACAAACATTCTTTACAAAAGGGTTTTGAATTCTTCCAGGTGTTGCAAAAACATTCCTGAGAAGCTTGACCTTTCCTTCTCTTCTCTACAACATCAAATCCATGGTTTATTTTACATTCATTTCCTTCTCTTCTTTACAACATCAAATCAAAGTTGTGTTCTTGCATTTAGGTTGTGTGAAACAAACAGTACCTTGATATACTTCATTTTACATTATATTGCACCAACATTTTTTTAGTCATTCATGGAAGTAAACATCACATGACAATCTTCTTGATCTTCTCTGCAACATAAAATCAAAGTAGTCTTCCCGTTGTTCAAATGGATTTGCTTTTCACATTCATCAAACTCTTACTTAATTTTTTTTTAGTAATTCTTGGAAGTAAACATCACATGAAAATCTTCTAAATCTTCTCTGCAGCATAAAATCAAAGGAGCCTTCCTGTTGTCCAAAAGGTTTTTCTTTTCACATCCATCAAACCCTTACTTAAATTTAGAACAGTGACTTCTTGCATGAAACAAACATTCGAAAAGTTTAATACAACTAAAAAAATAAAAAGACAAACATTAGCACAGTGACTTCTTGCATGAAACAAACATTCAAAAAGGTTAATATAGTTGTTTGAGGGAAACAAAGGACCGTTAGTGTTCCTCTCTACATTGTATTAGATTGCCAAAAAAACATTCTTAAAAATAAGTTCTTGTTTTTCTCTCCAAGGGTGTGTTCCTGTTAAAGTGCTACCTTCACGTTCCTAAGGTATGTTACATCCCATCATCTATTCTACTGTACATGGTAACATTACCAAAAACAAACATTCTTGAGAAAAAGGTTTAGAATTCTTGCAGGTGTTGCAGAAACATTCTTGAGAAGCTTGATTTTTCCTTCTCTTCTCTACAACATCAAATCCAATGTTCATTTTACATTCATTTCCTTCTCTTCTTTACAATATCAAATCAAAGTTGTGTTCTTGTATTTAGGTTGTGTGAAACAAACAGTACCTTGACATACTTTATTTTACATTATACTGCACCAACATTTTTTTAGTCATTCATGGAAGTAAACATCACATGACAATCTTCTTGATCTTCTCTGCAACATAAAATAAAAGGAGTCTTCCCGTTGTTCAAAAGGTTTTGCTTTTCAGATTCATCAAACTCTTACTTAAAATTTTTTTAGTCATTCATGGAAGTAAACATCACATGAAAATCTTCTAAATCTTCTCTGCAGCATAAAATCAAAGGAGTCTTCATGTTGTTCAAAAGGTTTTGCATTTCAGATTCATCAAACTCTGACTTAAATTAAAAACAATGACTTCTTGCATGAAACATACATTTGAAAAGTTTAATACAACCAAAAAAAAATAATACGACAAACATTAGAACAATGACTTCTTGCATGAAACAAACATTCGAAAAGTTTAATACAGTTTTTTGAGGGAAACAAAGGACCGGTAGTTTTCCTCTCTACATTGTATTGGATTGCCAAAAAAAAAATCTTAAAAATATGTTCTTGTTTTTCTCTCCAATGGTGCGTTCCTGTTCAAGTGCTACCTACAACTTCCTAAGGTATGTTACACACCATCATATTCTTCTACAGTACATGGTAACATTACCAAAAACAAACATTCTTTACAAAAGGGTTTTGAATTCTTCCAGGTGTTGCAAAAACATTCCTGAGAAGCTTGACTTTTCCTTCTCTTCTCTACAACATCAAATCCATGGTTTATTTTACATTCATTTCCTTCTCTTCTTTACAACATCAAATCAAAGTTGTGTTCTTGCATTTAGGTTGTGTGAAACAAACAGTACCTTGATATACTTCATTTTACATTATATTGCACCAACATTTTTTTAGTCATTCATGGAAGTAAACATCACATGACAATCTTCTTGATCTTCTCTGCAACATAAAATCAAAGTAGTCTTCCCGTTGTTCAAATGGATTTGCTTTTCACATTCATCAAACTCTTACTTAATTTTTTTTTAGTAATTCTTGGAAGTAAACATCACATGAAAATCTTCTAAATCTTCTCTGCAGCATAAAATCAAAGGAGCCTTCCTGTTGTCCAAAAGGTTTTTCTTTTCACATCCATCAAACCCTTACTTAAATTTAGAACAGTGACTTCTTGCATGAAACAAACATTCGAAAAGTTTAATACAACCAAAAAAATAAAAACACAAACATTAGCACAGTGACTTCTTGCATGAAACAAACATTCAAAAAGGTTAATATAGTTGTTTGAGGGAAACAAAGGACCGTTAGTGTTCCTCTCTACATTGTATTAGATTGCCAAAAAAACATTCTTAAAAATAAGTTCTTGTTTTTCTCTCCAAGGGTGTGTTCCTGTTAAAGTGCTACCTTCACGTTCCTAAGGTATGTTACATCCCATCATCTATTCTACTGTACATGGTAACATTACCAAAAACAAACATTCTTGAGAAAAAGGTTTAGAATTCTTGCAGGTGTTGCAGAAACATTCTTGAGAAGCTTGATTTTTCCTTCTCTTCTCTACAACATCAAATCCAATGTTCATTTTACATTCATTTCCTTCTCTTCTTTACAATATCAAATCAAAGTTGTGTTCTTGTATTTAGGTTGTGTGAAACAAACAGTACCTTGACATACTTTATTTTACATTATACTGCACCAACATTTTTTTAGTCATTCATGGAAGTAAACATCACATGACAATCTTCTTGATCTTCTCTGCAACATAAAATAAAAGGAGTCTTCCCGTTGTTCAAAAGGTTTTGCTTTTCAGATTCATCAAACTCTTACTTAAAATTTTTTTAGTCATTCATGGAAGTAAACATCACATGAAAATCTTCTAAATCTTCTCTGCAGCATAAAATCAAAGGAGTCTTCATGTTGTTCAAAAGGTTTTGCATTTCAGATTCATCAAACTCTGACTTAAATTAAAAACAATGACTTCTTGCATGAAACATACATTTGAAAAGTTTAATACAACCAAAAAAAAATAATACGACAAACATTAGAACAATGACTTCTTGCATGAAACAAACATTCGAAAAGTTTAATACAGTTTTTTGAGGGAAACAAAGGACCGGTAGTTTTCCTCTCTACATTGTATTGGATTGCCAAAAAAAAAATCTTAAAAATATGTTCTTGTTTTTCTCTCCAATGGTGCGTTCCTGTTCAAGTGCTACCTACAACTTCCTAAGGTATGTTACACACCATCATATTCTTCTACAGTACATGGTAACATTACCAAAAACAAACATTCTTTACAAAAGGGTTTTGAATTCTTCCAGGTGTTGCAAAAACATTCCTGAGAAGCTTGACTTTTCCTTCTCTTCTCTACAACATCAAATCCATGGTTTATTTTACATTCATTTCCTTCTCTTCTTTACAACATCAAATCAAAGTTGTGTTCTTGCATTTAGGTTGTGTGAAACAAACAGTACCTTGATATACTTCATTTTACATTATATTGCACCAACATTTTTTTAGTCATTCATGGAAGTAAACATCACATGACAATCTTCTTGATCTTCTCTGCAGCATAAAATCAAAGGAGTCTTCCCGTTGTTCAAATGGATTTACTTTTCACATTCATCAAACTCTTACTTAAATTTTTTTTAGTAATTCTTGGAAGTAAACATCACATAAAAATCTTCTAAATCTTCTCTGCAGCATAAAATCAAAGGAGCCTTCCTGTTGTCCAAAAGGTTTTTCTTTTCACATCCATCAAACCCTTACTTAAATTTAGAACAGTGACTTCTTGCATGAAACAAACATTCGAAAAGTTTAATACAACTAAAAAAATAAAAAGACAAACATTAGCACAGTGACTTCTTGCATGAAACAAACATTCAAAAAGGTTAATATAGTTGTTTGAGGGAAACAAAGGACCGTTAGTGTTCCTCTCTACATTGTATTAGATTGCCAAAAAAACATTCTTAAAAATAAGTTCTTGTTTTTCTCTCCAAGGGTGTGTTCCTGTTAAAGTGCTACCTTCACGTTCCTAAGGTATGTTACATCCCATCATCTATTCTACTGTACATGGTAACATTACCAAAAACAAACATTCTTGAGAAAAAGGTTTAGAATTCTTGCAGGTGTTGCAGAAACATTCTTGAGAAGCTTGATTTTTCCTTCTCTTCTCTACAACATCAAATCCAATGTTCATTTTACATTCATTTCCTTCTCTTCTTTACAATATCAAATCAAAGTTGTGTTCTTGTATTTAGGTTTTGTGAAACAAACAGTACCTTGACATACTTTATTTTACATTATACTGCACCAACATTTTTTTAGTCATTCATGGAAGTAAACATCACATGACAATCTTCTTGATCTTCTCTGCAACATAAAATAAAAGGAGTCTTCCCGTTGTTCAAAAGGTTTTGCGTTTCAGATTCATCAAACTCTTACTTAAAATTTTTTTAGTCATTCATGGAAGTAAACATCACATGAAAATCTTCTAAATTTTCTCTGCAGCATAAAATCAAAGGAGTCTTCATGTTGTTCAAAAGGTTTTGCATTTCAGATTCATCAAACTCTGACTTAAATTAAAAACAATGACTTCTTGCATGAAACATACATTTGAAAAGTTTAATACAACCAAAAAAAAATAATACGACAAACATTAGAACAATGACTTCTTGCATGAAATAAACATTCGAAAAGTTTAATACAGTTTTTTGAGGGAAACAAAGGACCGGTAGTTTTCCTCTCTACATTGTATTGGATTGCCAAAAAAAAAATCTTAAAAATGTGTTCTTGTTTTTCTCTCCAATGGTGCGTTCCTGTTCAAGTGCTACCTACAACTTCCTAAGGTATGTTACACACCATCATATTCTTCTACAGTACATTGTAACATTACCAAAAACAAACATTCTTTACAAAAGGGTTTTGAATTCTTCCAGGTGTTGCAAAAACATTCCTGAGAAGCTTGACTTTTCCTTCTCTTCTCTACAACATCAAATCCATGGTTTATTTTACATTCATTTCCTTCTCTTCTTTACAACATCAAATCAAAGTTGTGTTCTTGCATTTAGGTTGTGTGAAACAAACAGTACCTTGATATACTTCATTTTACATTATATTGCACCAACATTTTTTTAGTCATTCATGGAAGTAAACATCACATGACAATCTTCTTGATCTTCTCTGCAACATAAAATCAAAGGAGTCTTCCCGTTGTTCAAATGGATTTGCTTTTCACATTCATCAAACTCTTACTTAAATTTTTTTTAGTAATTCTTGGAAGTAAACATCACATGAAAATCTTCTAAATCTTCTCTGCAGCATAAAATCAAAGGAGCCTTCCTGTTGTCCAAAAGGTTTTTCTTTTCACATCCATCAAACCCTTACTTAAATTTAGAACAGTGACTTCTTGCATGAAACAAAATTCGAAAAGTTTAATACAACTAAAAAAATAAAAAGACAAACATTAGCACAGTGACTTCTTGCATGAAACAAACATTCAAAAAGGTTAATATAGTTGTTTGAGGGAAACAAAGGACCGTTAGTGTTCCTCTCTACATTGTATTAGACTGCCAAAAAAACATTCTTAAAAATAAGTTCTTGTTTTTCTCTCCAAGGGTGTGTTCCTGTTAAAGTGCTACCTTCACGTTCCTAAGGTATGTTACATCCCATCATCTATTCTACTGTACATGGTAACATTACCAAAAACAAACATTCTTGAGAAAAAGGTTTAGAATTCTTGCAGGTGTTGCAGAAACATTCTTGAGATGCTTGATTTTTCCTTCTCTTCTCTACAACATCAAATCCAATGTTCATATTACATTCATTTCCTTCTCTTCTTTACAATATCAAATCAAAGTTGTGTTCTTGTATTTAGGTTGTGTGAAACAAACAGTACCTTGACATACTTTATTTTACATTATACTGCACCAACATTTTTTTAGTCATTCATGGAAGTAAACATCACATGACAATCTTCTTGATCTTCTCTGCAACATAAAATAAAAGGAGTCTTCCCGTTGTTCAAAAGGTTTTGCTTTTCAGATTCATCAAACTCTTACTTAAAATTTTTTTAGTCATTCATGGAAGTAAACATCACATGAAAATCTTCTAAATCTTCTCTGCAGCATAAAATCAAAGGAGTCTTCATGTTGTTCAAAAGGTTTTGCATTTCAGATTCATCAAACTCTGACTTAAATTAAAAACAATGACTTCTTGCATGAAACATACATTTGAAAAGTTTAATACAACCAAAAAAAAATAATACGACAAACATTAGAACAATGACTTCTTGCATGAAACAAACATTCGAAAAGTTTAATACAGTTTTTTGAGGGAAACAAAGGACCGGTAGTTTTCATCTCTACATTGTATTGGATTGCCAAAAAAAAAATCTTAAAAATATGTTCTTGTTTTTCTCTCCAATGGTGCGTTCCTGTTCAAGTGCTACCTACAACTTCCTAAGGTATGTTACACACCATCATATTCTTCTACAGTACATGGTAACATTACCAAAAACAAACATTCTTTACAAAAGGGTTTTGAATTCTTCCAGGTGTTGCAAAAACATTCCTGAGAAGCTTGACTTTTCCTTCTCTTCTCTACAACATCAAATCCATGGTTTATTTTACATTCATTTCCTTCTCTTCTTTACAACATCAAATCAAAGTTGTGTTCTTGCATTTAGGTTGTGTGAAACAAACAGTACCTTGATATACTTCATTTTACATTATATTGCACCAACATTTTTTTAGTCATTCATGGAAGTAAACATCACATGACAATCTTCTTGATCTTCTCTGCAACATAAAATCAAAGGAGTCTTCCCGTTGTTCAAATGGATTTGCTTTTCACATTCATCAAACTCTTACTTAAATTTTTTTTAGTAATTCTTGGAAGTAAACATCACATGAAAATCTTCTAAATCTTCTCTGCAGCATAAAATCAAAGGAGCCTTCCTGTTGTCCAAAAGGTTTTGCTTTTCACATCCATCAAACCCTTACTTAAATTTAGAACAGTGACTTCTTGCATGAAACAAACATTCGAAAAGTTTAATAAAACTAAAAAAATAAAAAGACAAACATTAGCATAGTGACTTCTTGCATGAAACAAACATTTAAAAAGGTTAATATAGTTGTTTGAGGGAAACAAAGGACCGTTAGTGTTCCTCTCTACATTGTATTAGATTGCCAAAAAAACATTCTTAAAAATAAGTTCTTGTTTTTCTCTCCAAGGGTGTGTTCCTGTTAAAGTGCTACCTTCACGTTCCTAAGGTATGTTACATCCCATCATCTATTCTACTGTACATGGTAACATTACCAAAAACAAACATTCTTGAGAAAAAGGTTTAGAATTCTTGCAGGTGTTGCAGAAACATTCTTGAGAAGCTTGATTTTTCCTTCTCTTCTCTACAACATCAAATCCAATGTTCATTTTACATTCATTTCCTTCTCTTCTTTACAATATCAAATCAAAGTTGTGTTCTTGTATTTAGGTTTTGTGAAACAAACAGTACCTTGACATACTTTATTTTACATTATACTGCACCAACATTTTTTTAGTCATTCATGGAAGTAAACATCACATGACAATCTTCTTGATCTTCTCTGCAACATAAAATAAAAGGAGTCTTCCCGTTGTTCAAAAGGTTTTGCGTTTCAGATTCATCAAACTCTTACTTAAAATTTTTTTAGTCATTCATGGAAGTAAACATCACATGAAAATCTTCTAAATTTTCTCTGCAGCATAAAATCAAAGGAGTCTTCATGTTGTTCAAAAGGTTTTGCATTTCAGATTCATCAAACTCTGACTTAAATTAAAAACAATGACTTCTTGCATGAAACATACATTTGAAAAGTTTAATACAACCAAAAAAAAATAATACGACAAACATTAGAACAATGACTTCTTGCATGAAATAAACATTCGAAAAGTTTAATACAGTTTTTTGAGGGAAACAAAGGACCGGTAGTTTTCCTCTCTACATTGTATTGGATTGCCAAAAAAAAAATCTTAAAAATGTGTTCTTGTTTTTCTCTCCAATGGTGCGTTCCTGTTCAAGTGCTACCTACAACTTCCTAAGGTATGTTACACACCATCATATTCTTCTACAGTACATGGTAACATTACCAAAAACAAACATTCTTTACAAAAGGGTTTTGAATTCTTCCAGGTGTTGCAAAAACATTCCTGAGAAGCTTGACTTTTCCTTCTCTTCTCTACAACATCAAATCCATGGTTTATTTTACATTCATTTCCTTCTCTTCTTTACAACATCAAATCAAAGTTGTGTTCTTGCATTTAGGTTGTGTGAAACAAACAGTACCTTGATATACTTCATTTTACATTATATTGCACCAACATTTTTTTAGTCATTCATGGAAGTAAACATCACATGACAATCTTCTTGATCTTCTCTGCAACATAAAATCAAAGGAGTCTTCCCGTTGTTCAAATGGATTTGCTTTTCACATTCATCAAACTCTTACTTAAATTTTTTTTAGTAATTCTTGGAAGTAAACATCACATGAAAATCTTCTAAATCTTCTCTGCAGCATAAAATCAAAGGAGCCTTCCTGTTGTCCAAAAGGTTTTTCTTTTCACATCCATCAAACCCTTACTTAAATTTAGAACAGTGACTTCTTGCATGAAACAAAATTCAAAAAGTTTAATACAACTAAAAAAATAAAAAGACAAACATTAGCACAGTGACTTCTTGCATGAAACAAACATTCAAAAAGGTTAATATAGTTGTTTGAGGGAAACAAAGGACCGTTAGTGTTCCTCTCTACATTGTATTAGACTGCCAAAAAAACATTCTTAAAAATAAGTTCTTGTTTTTCTCTCCAAGGGTGTGTTCCTGTTAAAGTGCTACCTTCACGTTCCTAAGGTATGTTACATCCCATCATCTATTCTACTGTACATGGTAACATTACCAAAAACAAACATTCTTGAGAAAAAGGTTTAGAATTCTTGCAGGTGTTGCAGAAACATTCTTGAGATGCTTGATTTTTCCTTCTCTTCTCTACAACATCAAATCCAATGTTCATATTACATTCATTTCCTTCTCTTCTTTACAATATCAAATCAAAGTTGTGTTCTTGTATTTAGGTTGTGTGAAACAAACAGTACCTTGACATACTTTATTTTACATTATACTGCACCAACATTTTTTTAGTCATTCATGGAAGTAAACATCACATGACAATCTTCTTGATCTTCTCTGCAACATAAAATAAAAGGAGTCTTCCCGTTGTTCAAAAGGTTTTGCTTTTCAGATTCATCAAACTCTTACTTAAAATTTTTTTAGTCATTCATGGAAGTAAACATCACATGAAAATCTTCTAAATCTTCTCTGCAGCATAAAATCAAAGGAGTCTTCATTTTGTTCAAAAGGTTTTGCATTTCAGATTCATCAAACTCTGACTTAAATTAAAAACAATGACTTCTTGCATGAAACATACATTTGAAAAGTTTAATACAACCAAAAAAAAATAATACGACAAACATTAGAACAATGACTTCTTGCATGAAACAAACATTCGAAAAGTTTAATACAGTTTTTTGAGGGAAACAAAGGACCGGTAGTTTTCCTCTCTACATTGTATTGGATTGCCAAAAAAAAAATCTTAAAAATATGTTCTTGTTTTTCTCTCCAATGGTGCGTTCCTATTCAAGTGCTACCTACAACTTCCTAAGGTATGTTACACACCATCATATTCTTCTACAGTACATGGTAACATTACCAAAAACAAACATTCTTTACAAAAGGGTTTTGAATTCTTCCAGGTGTTGCAAAAACATTCCTGAGAAGCTTGACTTTTCCTTCTCTTCTCTACAACATCAAATCCATGGTTTATTTTACATTCATTTCCTTCTCTTCTTTACAACATCAAATCAAAGTTGTGTTCTTGCATTTAGGTTGTGTGAAACAAACAGTACCTTGATATACTTCATTTTACATTATATTGCACCAACATTTTTTTAGTCATTCATGGAAGTAAACATCACATGACAATCTTCTTGATCTTCTCTGCAACATAAAATCAAAGGAGTCTTCCCGTTGTTCAAATGGATTTGCTTTTCACATTCATCAAACTCTTACTTAAATTTTTTTTAGTAATTCTTGGAAGTAAACATCACATGAAAATCTTCTAAATCTTCTCTGCAGCATAAAATCAAAGGAGCCTTCCTGTTGTCCAAAAGGTTTTGCTTTTCACATCCATCAAACCCTTACTTAAATTTAGAACAGTGACTTCTTGCATGAAACAAACATTCGAAAAGTTTAATAAAACTAAAAAAATAAAAAGACAAACATTAGCACAGTGACTTCTTGCATGAAACAAACATTTAAAAAGGTTAATATAGTTGTTTGAGGGAAACAAAGGACCGTTAGTGTTCCTCTCTACATTGTATTAGATTGCCAAAAAAACATTCTTAAAAATAAGTTCTTGTTTTTCTCTCCAAGGGTGTGTTCCTGTTAAAGTGCTACCTTCACGTTCCTAAGGTATGTTACATCCCATCATCTATTCTACTGTACATGGTAACATTACCAAAAACAAACATTCTTGAGAAAAAGGTTTAGAATTCTTGCAGGTGTTGCAGAAACATTCTTGAGAAGCTTGATTTTTCCTTCTCTTCTCTACAACATCAAATCCAATGTTCATTTTACATTCATTTCCTTCTCTTGTTTACAATATCAAATCAAAGTTGTGTTCTTGTATTTAGGTTGTGTGAAACAAACAGTACCTTGACATACTTTATTTTACATTATACTGCACCAACATTTTTTTAGTCATTCATGGAAGTAAACATCACATGACAATCTTCTTGATCTTCTCTGCAACATAAAATAAAAGGAGTCTTCCCGTTGTTCAAAAGGTTTTGCTTTTCAGATTCATCAAACTCTTACTTAAAATTTTTTTAGTCATTCATGGAAGTAAACATCACATGAAAATCTTCTAAATCTTCTCTGCAGCATAAAATCAAAGGAGTCTTCATGTTGTTCAAAAGGTTTTGCATTTCAGATTCATCAAACTCTAACTTAAATTTAAAACAATGACTTCTTGCATGAAACATACATTTGAAAAGTTTAATACAACCAAAAAAAAATAATACGACAAACATTAGAACAATGACTTCTTGCATGAAACAAAAATTCGAAAAGTTTAATACAGTTTTTTGAGGGAAACAAAGGACCGGTAGTTTTCCTCTCTACATTGTATTGGATTGCCAAAAAAAAAATCTTAAAAATATGTTCTTGTTTTTCTCTCCAATGGTGCGTTCCTGTTCAAGTGCATCCTACAACTTCCTAAGGTATGTTACACACCATCATATTCTTCTACAGTACATGGTAACATTACCAAAAACAAACATTCTTTACAAAAGGGTTTTGAATTCTTCCAGGTGTTGCAAAAACATTCCTGAGAAGCTTGACTTTTCCTTCTCTTCTCTACAACATCAAATCCATGGTTTATTTTACATTCATTTCCTTCTCTTCTTTACAACATCAAATCAAAGTTGTGTTCTTGCATTTAGGTTGTGTGAAACAAACAGTACCTTGATATACTTCATTTTACATTATATTGCACCAACATTTTTTTAGTCATTCATGGAAGTAAACATCACATGACAATCTTCTTGATCTTCTCTGCAACATAAAATCAAAGGAGTCTTCCAGTTGTTCAAATGGATTTGCTTTTCACATTCATCAAACTCTTACTTAAATTTTTTTTAGTAATTCTTGGAAGTAAACATCACATGAAAATCTTCTAAATCTTCTCTGCAGCATAAAATCAAAGGAGCCTTCCTGTTGTCCAAAAGGTTTTGCTTTTCACATCCATCAAACCCTTACTTAAATTTAGAACAGTGACTTCTTGCATGAAACAAACATTCGAAAAGTTTAATAAAACTAAAAAAATAAAAAGACAAACATTAGCACAGTGACTTCTTGCATGAAACAAACATTTAAAAAGGTTAATATAGTTGTTTGAGGGAAACAAAGGACCGTTAGTGTTCCTCTCTACATTGTATTAGATTGCCAAAAAAACATTCTTAAAAATAAGTTCTTGTTTTTCTCTCCAAGGGTGTGTTCCTGTTAAAGTGCTACCTTCACGTTCCTAAGGTATGTTACATCCCATCATCTATTCTACTGTACATGGTAACATTACCAAAAACAAACATTCTTGAGAAAAAGGTTTAGAATTCTTGCAGGTGTTGCAGAAACATTCTTGAGAAGCTTGATTTTTCCTTCTCTTCTCTACAACATCAAATCCAATGTTCATTTTACATTCATTTCCTTCTCTTCTTTACAATATCAAATCAAAGTTGTGTTCTTGTATTTAGGTTGTGTGAAACAAACAGTACCTTGACATACTTTATTTTACATTATACTGCACCAACATTTTTTTAGTCATTCATGGAAGTAAACATCACATGACAATCTTCTTGATCTTCTCTGCAACATAAAATAAAAGGAGTCTTCCCGTTGTTCAAAAGGTTTTGCTTTTCAGATTCATCAAACTCTTACTTAAAATTTTTTTAGTCATTCATGGAAGTAAACATCACATGAAAATCTTCTAAATCTTCTCTGCAGCATAAAATCAAAGGAGTCTTCATGTTGTTCAAAAGGTTTTGCATTTCAGATTCATCAAACTCTAACTTAAATTTAAAACAATGACTTCTTGCATGAAACATACATTTGAAAAGTTTAATACAACCAAAAAAAAATAATACGACAAACATTAGAACAATGACTTCTTACATGAAACAAAAATTCGAAAAGTTTAATACAGTTTTTTGAGGGAAACAAAGGACCGGTAGTTTTCCTCTCTACATTGTATTGGATTGCCAAAAAAAAAATCTTAAAAATATGTTCTTGTTTTTCTCTCCAATGGTGCGTTCCTGTTCAAGTGCTACCTACAACTTCCTAAGGTATGTTACACACCATCATATTCTTCTACAGTACATGGTAACATTACCAAAAACAAACATTCTTTACAAAAGGGTTTTGAATTCTTCCAGGTGTTGCAAAAACATTCCTGAGAAGCTTGACTTTTCCTTCTCTTCTCTACAACATCAAATCCATGGTTTATTTTACATTCATTTCCTTCTCTTCTTTACAACATCAAATCAAAGTTGTGTTCTTGCATTTAGGTTGTGTGAAACAAACAGTACCTTGATATACTTCATTTTACATTATATTGCACCAACATTTTTTTAGTCATTCATGGAAGTAAACATCACATGACAATCTTCTTGATCTTCTCTGCAACATAAAATCAAAGGAGTCTTCCCGTTGTTCAAATGGATTTGCTTTTCACATTCATCAAACTCTTACTTAAATTTTTTTTAGTAATTCTTGGAAGTAAACATCACATGAAAATCTTCTAAATCTTCTCTGCAGCATAAAATCAAAGGAGCCTTCCTGTTGTCCAAAAGGTTTTTCTTTTCACATCCATCAAACCCTTACTTAAATTTAGAACAGTGACTTCTTGCATGAAACAAACATTCGAAAAGTTTAATACAACTAAAAAAATAAAAAGACAAACATTAGCACAGTGACTTCTTGCATGAAACAAACATTCAAAAAGGTTAATATAGTTGTTTGAGGGAAACAAAGGACCGTTAGTGTTCCTCTCTACATTGTATTAGACTGCCAAAAAAACATTCTTAAAAATAAGTTCTTGTTTTTCTCTCCAAGGGTGTGTTCCTGTTAAAGTGCTACCTTCACGTTCCTAAGGTATGTTACATCCCATCATCTATTCTACTGTACATGGTAACATTACCAAAAACAAACATTCTTGAGAAAAAGGTTTAGAATTCTTGCAGGTGTTGCAGAAACATTCTTGAGATGCTTGATTTTTCCTTCTCTTCTCTACAACATCAAATCCAATGTTCATATTACATTCATTTCCTTCTCTTCTTTACAATATCAAATCAAAGTTGTGTTCTTGTATTTAGGTTGTGTGAAACAAACAGTACCTTGACATACTTAATTTTACATTATACTGCACCAACATTTTTTTAGTCATTCATGGAAGTAAACATCACATGACAATCTTCTTGATCTTCTCTGCAACATAAAATAAAAGGAGTCTTCCCGTTGTTCAAAAGGTTTTGCTTTTCAGATTCATCAAACTCTTACTTAAAATTTTTTTAGTCATTCATGGAAGTAAACATCACATGAAAATCTTCTAAATCTTCTCTGCAGCATAAAATCAAAGGAGTCTTCATGTTGTTCAAAAGGTTTTGCATTTCAGATTCATCAAACTCTAACTTAAATTTAAAACAATGACTTCTTGCATGAAACATACATTTGAAAAGTTTAATACAACCAAAAAAAAATAATACGACAAACATTAGAACAATGACTTCTTGCATGAAACAAAAATTCGAAAAGTTTAATACAGTTTTTTGAGGGAAACAAAGGACCGGTAGTTTTCCTCTCTACATTGTATTGGATTGCCAAAAAAAAAATCTTAAAAATATGTTCTTGTTTTTCTCTCCAATGGTGCGTTCCTGTTCAAGTGCATCCTACAACTTCCTAAGGTATGTTACACACCATCATATTCTTCTACAGTACATGGTAACATTACCAAAAACAAACATTCTTTACAAAAGGGTTTTGAATTCTTCCAGGTGTTGCAAAAACATTCCTGAGAAGCTTGACTTTTCCTTCTCTTCTCTACAACACCAAATCCATGGTTTATTTTACATTCATTTCCTTCTCTTCTTTACAACATCAAATCAAAGTTGTGTTCTTGCATTTAGGTTGTGTGAAACAAACAGTACCTTGATATACTTCATTTTACATTATATTGCACCAACATTTTTTTAGTCATTCATGGAAGTAAACATCACATGACAATCTTCTTGATCTTCTCTGCAACATAAAATCAAAGGAGTCTTCCCGTTGTTCAAATGGATTTGCTTTTCACATTCATCAAACTCTTACTTAAATTTTTTTTAGTAATTCTTGGAAGTAAACATCACATGAAAATCTTCTAAATCTTCTCTGCAGCATAAAATCAAAGGAGCCTTCCTGTTGTCCAAAAGGTTTTGCTTTTCACATCCATCAAACCCTTACTTAAATTTAGAACAGTGACTTCTTGCATGAAACAAACATTCGAAAAGTTTAATAAAACTAAAAAAATAAAAAGACAAACATTAGCACAGTGACTTCTTGCATGAAACAAACATTTAAAAAGGTTAATATCGTTGTTTGAGAGAAACAAAGGACCGTTAGTGTTCCTCTCTACATTGTATTAGATTGCCAAAAAAACATTCTTAAAAATAAGTTCTTGTTTTTCTCTCCAAGGGTGTGTTCCTGTTAAAGTGCTACCTTCACGTTCCTAAGGTATGTTACATCCCATCATCTATTCTACTGTACATGGTAACATTACCAAAAACAAACATTCTTGAGAAAAAGGTTTAGAATTCTTGCAGGTGTTGCAGAAACATTCTTGAGAAGCTTGATTTTTCCTTCTCTTCTCTACAACATCAAATCCAATGTTCATTTTACATTCATTTCCTTCTCTTCTTTACAATATCAAATCAAAGTTGTGTTCTTGTATTTAGGTTGTGTGAAACAAACAGTACCTTGACATACTTTATTTTACATTATACTGCACCAACATTTTTTTAGTCATTCATGGAAGTAAACATCACATGACAATCTTCTTGATCTTCTCTGCAACATAAAATAAAAGGAGTCTTCCCGTTGTTCAAAAGGTTTTGCTTTTCAGATTCATCAAACTCTTACTTAAAATTTTTTTAGTCATTCATGGAAGTAAACATCACATGAAAATCTTCTAAATCTTCTCTGCAGCATAAAATCAAAGGAGTCTTCATGTTGTTCAAAAGGTTTTGCATTTCAGATTCATCAAACTCTAACTTAAATTTAAAACAATGACTTCTTGCATGAAACATACATTTGAAAAGTTTAATACAACCAAAAAAAAATAATACGACAAACATTAGAACAATGACTTCTTACATGAAACAAAAATTCGAAAAGTTTAATACAGTTTTTTGAGGGAAACAAAGGACCGGTAGTTTTCCTCTCTACATTGTATTGGATTGCCAAAAAAAAAATCTTAAAAATATGTTCTTGTTTTTCTCTCCAATGGTGCGTTCCTGTTCAAGTGCTACCTACAACTTCCTAAGGTATGTTACACACCATCATATTCTTCTACAGTACATGGTAACATTACCAAAAACAAACATTCTTTACAAAAGGGTTTTGAATTCTTCCAGGTGTTGCAAAAACATTCCTGAGAAGCTTGACTTTTCCTTCTCTTCTCTACAACATCAAATCCATGGTTTATTTTACATTCATTTCCTTCTCTTCTTTACAACATCAAATCAAAGTTGTGTTCTTGCATTTAGGTTGTGTGAAACAAACAGTACCTTGATATACTTCATTTTACATTATATTGCACCAACATTTTTTTAGTCATTCATGGAAGTAAACATCACATGACAATCTTCTTGATCTTCTCTGCAACATAAAATCAAAGGAGTCTTCCCGTTGTTCAAATGGATTTGCTTTTCACATTCATCAAACTCTTACTTAAATTTTTTTTAGTAATTCTTGGAAGTAAACATCACATGAAAATCTTCTAAATCTTCTCTGCAGCATAAAATCAAAGGAGCCTTCCTGTTGTCCAAAAGGTTTTTCTTTTCACATCCATCAAACCCTTACTTAAATTTAGAACAGTGACTTCTTGCATGAAACAAACATTCGAAAAGTTTAATACAACTAAAAAAATAAAAAGACAAACATTAGCACAGTGACTTCTTGCATGAAACAAACATTCAAAAAGGTTAATATAGTTGTTTGAGGGAAACAAAGGACCGTTAGTGTTCCTCTCTACATTGTATTAGATTGCCAAAAAAACATTCTTAAAAATAAGTTCTTGTTTTTCTCTCCAAGGGTGTGTTCCTGTTAAAGTGCTACCTTCACGTTCCTAAGGTATGTTACATCCCATCATCTATTCTACTGTACATGGTAACATTACCAAAAACAAACATTCTTGAGAAAAAGGTTTAGAATTCTTGCAAGTGTTGCAGAAACATTCTTGAGATGCTTGATTTTTCCTTCTCTTCTCTACAACATCAAATCCAATGTTCATTTTACATTCATTTCCTTCTCTTCTTTACAATATCAAATCAAAGTTGTGTTCTTGTATTTAGGTTGTGTGAAAGAAACAGTACCTTGACATACTTCATTTTACATTATACTGCACCAACATTTTTTTAGTCATTCATGGAAGTAAACATCACATGACAATCTTCTTGATCTTCTCTGCAACATAAAATAAAAGGAGTCTTCCCGTTGTTCAAAAGGTTTTGCTTTTCAGATTCATCAAACTCTTACTTAAAATTTTTTTAGTCATTCATGGAAGTAAACATCACATGAAAATCTTCTAAATCTTCTCTGCAGCATAAAATCAAAGGAGTCTTCATGTTGTTCAAAAGGTTTTGCATTTCAGATTCATCAAACTCTGACTTAAATTTAAAACAATGACTTCTTGCATGAAACATACATTTGAAAAGTTTAATACAACCAAAAAAAATTAAAACGACAAACATTAGAACAATGACTTCTTGCATGAAACAAAAATTCGAAAAGTTTAATACAGTTTTTTGAGGGAAACAAAGGACCGGTAGTTTTCCTCTCTACATTGTATTGGATTGCCAAAAAAAAATCTTAAAAATATGTTCTTGTTTTTCTCTCCAATGGTGCGTTCCTGTTCAAGTGCTACCTACAACTTCCTAAGGTATGTTACATACCATCATATTCTTCTACAGTACATGGTAACATTAGCAAAAACAAACATTCTTTACAAAAGGGTTTTGAATTCTTCCAGGTGTTGCAAAAACATTCCTGAGAAGCTTTACTTTTCCTTCTCTTCTCTACAACATCAAATCCATGGTTTATTTTACATTCATTTCCTTCTCTTCTTTACAACATCAAATCAAAGTTGTGTTCTTGCATTTAGGTTGTGTGAAACAAACAGTACCTTGATATACTTCATTTTACATTATATTTCACCAACATTTTTTTAGTCATTCATGGAAGTAACCATCACATGACAATCTTCTTGATCTTCTCTGCAACATAAAATCTAAGGAGTCTTCCCGTTGTTCAAATGGATTTGCTTTTCACATTCATCAAACTCTTACTTAAAATTTTTTTAGTAATTCTTGGAAGTAAACATCACATGAAAATCTTCTAAATCTTCTCTGCAGCATAAAATCAGAGGAGCCTTCCTGTTGTCCAAAAGGTTTTGCTTTTCACATCCATCAAACCCTTACTTAAATTTAGAACAGTGACTTCTTGCATGAAACAAACATTCGAAAAGTTTAATACAACCAAAAAAATAAAAAGACAAACATTAGAACAGTGACTTCTTGCATGAAACAAACATTCAAAAAGTTTAATACAGTTCTTTGAGGGAAACAAAGGATCGTTAGTGTTCCTCTCTACATTGTATTAGATTGCCAAAAAAACATTCTTAAAAATAAGTTCTTGTTTTTCTCTCCAAGGGTGTGTTCCTGTTAAAGTGCTACCTTCACCTTCCTAAGGTATGTTACATCCCATCATCTATTCTACTGTACATGGTAACATTACCAAAAACAAACATTCTTGAGAAAAGGGTTTAGAATTTTTGCAGGTGTTGCAGAAACATTCTTGAGAAGCTTGATTTTTCCTTCTCTTCTCTACAACATCAAATCCAATGTTCATTTTACATTCATTTCCTTCTCTTGTTTACAATATCAAATCAAAGTTGTGTTCTTGTATTTAGGTTGTGTGAAACAAACAGTACCTTGACATACTTCATTTTACATTATACTGCACCAACATTTTTTTAGTCATTCATGGAAGTAAACATCACATGACAATCTTCTTGATCTTCTCTGCAACATAAAATAAAAGGAGTCTTCCCGTTGTTCAAAAGGTTTTGCTTTTCAGATTCATCAAACTCTTACTTAAAATTTTTTTAGTCATTCATGGAAGTAAACATCACATGAAAATCTTCTAAATCTTCTCTGCAGCATAAAATCAAAGGAGTCTTCATGTTGTTCAAAAGGTTTTGCATTTCAGATTCATCAAACTCTGACTTAAATTTAAAACAATGACTTCTTGCATGAAACATACATTTGAAAAGTTTAATACAACCAAAAAAAATTAAAACGACAAACATTAGAACAATGACTTCTTGCATGAAACAAAAATTCGAAAAGTTTAATACAGTTTTTTGAGGGAAACAAAGGACCGGTAGTTTTCCTCTCTACATTGTATTGGATTGCCAAAAAAAAATCTTAAAAATATGTTCTTGTTTTTCTCTCCAATGGTGCGTTCCTGTTCAAGTGCTACCTACAACTTCCTAAGGTATGTTACATACCATCATATTCTTCTACAGTACATGGTAACATTAGCACAAACAAACATTCTTTACAAAAGGGTTTTGAATTCTTCCAGGTGTTGCAAAAACATTCCTGAGAAGCTTGACTTTTCCTTCTCTTCTCTACAACATCAAATCCATGGTTTATTTTACATTCATTTCCTTCTCTTCTTTACAACATCAAATCAAAGTTGTGTTCTTGCATTTAGGTTGTGTGAAACAAACAGTACCTTGATATACTTCATTTTACATTATATTTCACCAACATTTTTTTAGTCATTCATGGAAGTAAACATCACATGAAAATCTTCTAAATCTTCTCTGCAGCATAAAATCAAAGGAGCCTTCCTGTTGTCCAAAAGGTTTTGCTTTTCACATCCATCAAACCCTTACTTAAATTTAGAACAGTGACTTCTTGCATGAAACAAACATTCGAAAAGTTTAATACAACCAAAAAAATAAAAAGACAAACATTAGAACAGTGACTTCTTGCATGAAACAAACATTCGAAAAGTTTAATACAGTTCTTTGAGGGAAACAAAGGACCGTTAGTGTTCCTCTCTACATTGTATTAGATTGCCAAAAAAACATTCTTAAAAATAAGTTCTTGTTTTTCTCTCCAAGGGTGTGTTCCTGTTAAAGTGCTACCTTCACCTTCCTAAGGTATGTTACATCCCATCATCTATTCTACTGTACATGGTAACATTACCAAAAACAAACATTCTTGAGAAAAGGGTTTAGAATTCTTGCAGGTGTTGCAGAAACATTCTTGAGAAGCTTGATTTTTCCTTCTCTTCTCTACAACATCAAATCCAATGTTCATTTTACATTCATTTCCTTCTCTTGTTTACAATATCAAATCAAAGTTGTGTTCTTGTATTTAGGTTGTGTGAAACAAACAGTACCTTGACATACTTCATTTTACATTATACTGCACCAACATTTTTTTAGTCATTCATGGAAGTAAACATCACATGACAATCTTCTTGATCTTCTCTGCAACATAAAATAAAAGGAGTCTTCCCGTTGTTCAAAAGGTTTTTCTTTTCAGATTCATCAAACTCTTACTTAAAATTTTTTTAGTCATTCATGGAAGTAAACATCACATGAAAATCTTCTAAATCTTCTCTGCAGCATAAAATCAAAGGAGTCTTCATGTTGTTCAAAAGGTTTTGCATTTCAGATTCATCAAACTCTGACTTAAATTTAAAACAATGACTTCTTGCATGAAACATACATTTGAAAAGTTTAATACAACCAAAAAAAATTAAAACGACAAACATTAGAACAATGACTTCTTGCATGAAACAAAAATTCGAAAAGTTTAATACAGTTTTTTGAGGGAAACAAAGGACCGGTAGTTTTCCTCTCTACATTGTATTGGATTGCCAAAAAAAAATCTTAAAAATATGTTCTTGTTTTTCTCTCCAATGGTGCGTTCCTGTTCAAGTGCTACCTACAACTTCCTAAGGTATGTTACATACCATCATATTCTTCTACAGTACATGGTAACATTAGCAAAAACATACATTCTTTACAAAAGGGTTTTGAATTCTTCCAGGTGTTGCAAAAACATTCCTGAGAAGCTTGACTTTTCCTTCTCTTCTCTACAACATCAAATCCATGGTTTATTTTACATTCATTTCCTTCTCTTCTTTACAACATCAAATCAAAGTTGTGTTCTTGCATTTAGGTTGTGTGAAACAAACAGTACCTTGATATACTTCATTTTACATTATATTTCACCAACATTTTTTTAGTCATTCATGGAAGTAAACATCACATGAAAATCTTCTAAATCTTCTCTGCAGCATAAAATCAAAGGAGCCTTCCTGTTGTCCAAAAGGTTTTGCTTTTCACATCCATCAAACCCTTACTTAAATTTAGAACAGTGACTTCTTGCATGAAACAAACATTCGAAAAGTTTAATACAACCAAAAAAATAAAAAGACAAACATTAGAACAGTGACTTCTTGCATGAAACAAACATTCGAAAAGTTTAATACAGTTCTTTGAGGGAAACAAAGGACCGTTAGTGTTCCTCTCTACATTGTATTAGATTGCCAAAAAAACATTCTTAAAAATAAGTTCTTGTTTTTCTCTCCAAGGGTGTGTTCCTGTTAAAGTGCTACCTTCACCTTCCTAAGGTATGTTACATCCCATCATCTATTCTACTGTACATGGTAACATTACCAAAAACAAACATTCTTGAGAAAAGGGTTTAGAATTCTTGCAGGTGTTGCAGAAACATTCTTGAGAAGCTTGATTTTTCCTTCTCTTCTCTACAACATCAAATCCAATGTTCATTTTACATTCATTTCCTTCTCTTGTTTACAATATCAAATCAAAGTTGTGTTCTTGTATTTAGGTTGTGTGAAACAAACAGTACCTTGACATACTTCATTTTACATTATACTGCACCAACATTTTTTTAGTCATTCATGGAAGTAAACATCACATGACAATCTTCTTGATCTTCTCTGCAACATAAAATAAAAGGAGTCTTCCCGTTGTTCAAAAGGTTTTTCTTTTCAGATTCATCAAACTCTTACTTAAAATTTTTTTAGTCATTCATGGAAGTAAACATCACATGAAAATCTTCTAAATCTTCTCTGCAGCATAAAATCAAAGGAGTCTTCATGTTGTTCAAAAGGTTTTGCATTTCAGATTCATCAAACTCTGACTTAAATTTAAAACAATGACTTCTTGCATGAAACATACATTTGAAAAGTTTAATACAACCAAAAAAAATTAAAACGACAAACATTAGAACAATGACTTCTTGCATGAAACAAAAATTCGAAAAGTTTAATACAGTTTTTTGAGGGAAACAAAGGACCGGTAGTTTTCCTCTCTACATTGTATTGGATTGCCAAAAAAAAATCTTAAAAATATGTTCTTGTTTTTCTCTCCAATGGTGCGTTCCTGTTCAAGTGCTACCTACAACTTCCTAAGGTATGTTACATACCATCATATTCTTCTACAGTACATGGTAACATTAGCACAAACAAACATTCTTTACAAAAGGGTTTTGAATTCTTCCAGGTGTTGCAAAAACATTCCTGAGAAGCATGACTTTTCCTTCTCTTCTCTACAACATCAAATCCATGGTTTATTTTACATTCATTTCCTTCTCTTCTTTACAACATCAAATCAAAGTTGTGTTCTTGCATTTAGGTTGTGTGAAACAAACAGTACCTTGATATACTTCATTTTACATTATATTTCACCAACATTTTTTTAGTCATTCATGGAAGTAAACATCACATGAAAATCTTCTAAATCTTCTCTGCAGCATAAAATCAAAGGAGCCTTCCTGTTGTCCAAAAGGTTTTGCTTTTCACATCCATCAAACCCTTACTTAAATTTAGAACAGTGACTTCTTGCATGAAACAAACATTCGAAAAGTTTAATACAACCAAAAAAATAAAAAGACAAACATTAGAACAGTGACTTCTTGCATGAAACAAACATTCGAAAAGTTTAATACAGTTCTTTGAGGGAAACAAAGGACCGTTAGTGTTCCTTTCTACATTGTATTAGATTGCCAAAAAAACATTCTTAAAAATAAGTTCTTGTTTTTCTCTCCAAGGGTGTGTTCCTGTTAAAGTGCTACCTTCACCTTCCTAAGGTATGTTACATCCCATCATCTATTCTACTGTACATGGTAACATTACCAAAAACAAACATTCTTGAGAAAAGGGTTTAGAATTCTTGCAGGTGTTGCAGAAACATTCTTGAGAAGCTTGATTTTTCCTTCTCTTCTCTACAACATCAAATCCAATGTTCATTTTACATTCATTTCCTTCTCTTGTTTACAATATCAAATCAAAGTTGTGTTCTTGTATTTAGGTTGTGTGAAACAAACAGTACCTTGACATACTTCATTTTACATTATACTGCACCAACATTTTTTTAGTCATTCATGGAAGTAAACATCACATGACAATCTTCTTGATCTTCTCTGCAACATAAAATAAAAGGAGTCTTCCCGTTGTTCAAAAGGTTTTTCTTTTCAGATTCATCAAACTCTTACTTAAAATTTTTTTAGTCATTCATGGAAGTAAACATCACATGAAAATCTTCTAAATCTTCTCTGCAGCATAAAATCAAAGGAGTCTTCATGTTGTTCAAAAGGTTTTGCATTTCAGATTCATCAAACTCTGACTTAAATTTAAAACAATGACTTCTTGCATGAAACATACATTTGAAAAGTTTAATACAACCAAAAAAAATTAAAACGACAAACATTAGAACAATGACTTCTTGCATGAAACAAAAATTCGAAAAGTTTAATACAGTTTTTTGAGGGAAACAAAGGACCGGTAGTTTTCCTCTCTACATTGTATTGGATTGCCAAAAAAAAATCTTAAAAATATGTTCTTGTTTTTCTCTCCAATGGTGCGTTCCTGTTCAAGTGCTACCTACAACTTCCTAAGGTATGTTACATACCATCATATTCTTCTACAGTACATGGTAACATTAGCACAAACAAACATTCTTTACAAAAGGGTTTTGAATTCTTCCAGGTGTTGCAAAAACATTCCTGAGAAGCATGACTTTTCCTTCTCTTCTCTACAACATCAAATCCATGGTTTATTTTACATTCATTTCCTTCTCTTCTTTACAACATCAAATCAAAGTTGTGTTCTTGCATTTAGGTTGTGTGAAACAAACAGTACCTTGATATACTTCATTTTACATTATATTTCACCAACATTTTTTTAGTCATTCATGGAAGTAAACATCACATGAAAATCTTCTAAATCTTCTCTGCAGCATAAAATCAAAGGAGCCTTCCTGTTGTCCAAAAGGTTTTGCTTTTCACATCCATCAAACCCTTACTTAAATTTAGAACAGTGACTTCTTGCATGAAACAAACATTCGAAAAGTTTAATACAACCAAAAAAATAAAAAGACAAACATTAGAACAGTGACTTCTTGCATGAAACAAACATTCGAAAAGTTTAATACAGTTCTTTGAGGGAAACAAAGGACCGTTAGTGTTCCTTTCTACATTGTATTAGATTGCCAAAAAAACATTCTTAAAAATAAGTTCTTGTTTTTCTCTCCAAGGGTGTGTTCCTGTTAAAGTGCTACCTTCACCTTCCTAAGGTATGTTACATCCCATCATCTATTCTACTGTACATGGTAACATTACCAAAAACAAACATTCTTGAGAAAAGGGTTTAGAATTCTTGCAGGTGTTGCAGAAACATTCTTGAGAAGCTTGATTTTTCCTTCTCTTCTCTACAACATCAAATCCAATGTTCATTTTACATTCATTTCCTTCTCTTGTTTACAATATCAAATCAAAGTTGTGTTCTTGTATTTAGGTTGTGTGAAACAAACAGTACCTTGACATACTTCATTTTACATTATACTGCACCAACATTTTTTTAGTCATTCATGGAAGTAAACATCACATGACAATCTTCTTGATCTTCTCTGCAACATAAAATAAAAGGAGTCTTCCCGTTGTTCAAAAGGTTTTTCTTTTCAGATTCATCAAACTCTTACTTAAAATTTTTTTAGTCATTCATGGAAGTAAACATCACATGAAAATCTTCTAAATCTTCTCTGCAGCATAAAATCAAAGGAGTCTTCATGTTGTTCAAAAGGTTTTGCATTTCAGATTCATCAAACTCTGACTTAAATTTAAAACAATGACTTCTTGCATGAAACATACATTTGAAAAGTTTAATACAACCAAAAAAAATTAAAACGACAAACATTAGAACAATGACTTCTTGCATGAAACAAAAATTCGAAAAGTTTAATACAGTTTTTTGAGGGAAACAAAGGACCGGTAGTTTTCCTCTCTACATTGTATTGGATTGCCAAAAAAAAATCTTAAAAATATGTTCTTGTTTTTCTCTCCAATGGTGCGTTCCTGTTCAAGTGCTACCTACAACTTCCTAAGGTATGTTACATACCATCATATTCTTCTACAGTACATGGTAACATTAGCACAAACAAACATTCTTTACAAAAGGGTTTTGAATTCTTCCAGGTGTTGCAAAAACATTCCTGAGAAGCATGACTTTTCCTTCTCTTCTCTACAACATCAAATCCATGGTTTATTTTACATTCATTTCCTTCTCTTCTTTACAACATCAAATCAAAGTTGTGTTCTTGCATTTAGGTTGTGTGAAACAAACAGTACCTTGATATACTTCATTTTACATTATATTTCACCAACATTTTTTTAGTCATTCATGGAAGTAAACATCACATGAAAATCTTCTAAATCTTCTCTGCAGCATAAAATCAAAGGAGCCTTCCTGTTGTCCAAAAGGTTTTGCTTTTCACATCCATCAAACCCTTACTTAAATTTAGAACAGTGACTTCTTGCATGAAACAAACATTCGAAAAGTTTAATACAACCAAAAAAATAAAAAGACAAACATTAGAACAGTGACTTCTTGCATGAAACAAACATTCGAAAAGTTTAATACAGTTCTTTGAGGGAAACAAAGGACTGTTAGTGTTCCTCTCTACATTGTATTAGATTGCCAAAAAAACATTCTTAAAAATAAGTTCTTGTTTTTCTCTCCAAGGGTGTGTTCCTGTTAAAGTGCTACCTTCACCTTCCTAAGGTATGTTACATCCCATCATCTATTCTACTGTACATGGTAACATTACCAAAAACAAACATTCTTGAGAAAAGGGTTTAGAATTCTTGCAGGTGTTGCAGAAACATTCTTGAGAAGCTTGATTTTTCCTTCTCTTCTCTACAACATCAAATCCAATGTTCATTTTACATTCATTTCCTTCTCTTGTTTACAATATCAAATCAAAGTTGTGTTCTTGTATTTAGGTTGTGTGAAACAAACAGTACCTTGACATACTTCATTTTACATTATACTGCACCAACATTTTTTTAGTCATTCATGGAAGTAAACATCACATGACAATCTTCTTGATCTTCTCTGCAACATAAAATAAAAGGAGTCTTCCCGTTGTTCAAAAGGTTTTTCTTTTCAGATTCATCAAACTCTTACTTAAAATTTTTTTAGTCATTCATGGAAGTAAACATCACATGAAAATCTTCTAAATCTTCTCTGCAGCATAAAATCAAAGGAGTCTTCATGTTGTTCAAAAGGTTTTGCATTTCAGATTCATCAAACTCTGACTTAAATTTAAAACAATGACTTCTTGCATGAAACATACATTTGAAAAGTTTAATACAACCAAAAAAAATTAAAACGACAAACATTAGAACAATGACTTCTTGCATGAAACAAAAATTCGAAAAGTTTAATACAGTTTTTTGAGGGAAACAAAGGACCGGTAGTTTTCCTCTCTACATTGTATTGGATTGCCAAAAAAAAAATCTTAAAAATATGTTCTTGTTTTTCTCTCCAATGGTGCGTTCCTGTTCAAGTGCTACCTACAACTTCCTAAGGTATGTTACATACCATCATATTCTTCTACAGTACATGGTAACATTAGCAAAAACATACATTCTTTACAAAAGGGTTTTGAATTCTTCCAGGTGTTGCAAAAACATTCCTGAGAAGCTTGACTTTTCCTTCTCTTCTTTACAACATCAAATCCATGGTTTATTTTACATTCATTTCCTTCTCTTCTTTACAACATCAAATCAAAGTTGTGTTCTTGCATTTAGGTTGTGTGAAACAAACAGTACCTTGATATACTTCATTTTACATTATATTTCACCAACATTTTTTTAGTCATTCATGGAAGTAAACATCACATGAAAATCTTCTAAATCTTCTCTGCAGCATAAAATCAAAGGAGCCTTCCTGTTGTCCAAAAGGTTTTGCTTTTCACATCAATCAAACCCTTACTTAAATTTAGAACAGTGACTTCTTGCATGAAACAAACATTCGAAAAGTTTAATACAACCAAAAAAATAAAAAGACAAACATTAGAACAGTGACTTCTTGCATGAAACAAACATTCGAAAAGTTTAATACAGTTCTTTGAGGGAAACAAAGGACCGTTAGTGTTCCTCTCTACATTGTATTAGATTGCCAAAAAAACATTCTTAAAAATAAGTTCTTGTTTTTCTCTCCAAGGGTGTGTTCCTGTTAAAGTGCTACCTTCACCTTCCTAAGGTATGTTACATCCCATCATCTATTCTACTGTACATGGTAACATTACCAAAAACAAACATTCTTGAGAAAAAGGTTTAGAATTCTTGCAGGTGTTGCAGAAACATTCTTGAGAAGCTTGATTTTTCCTTCTCTTCTCTACAACATCAAATCCAATGTTCATTTTACATTCCTTTCCTTCTCTTCTTTACAATATCAAATCAAAGTTGTGTTCTTGTATTTAGGTTGTGTGAAACAAACAGTACCTTGACATACTTCATTTTACATTATACTGCACCAACATTTTTTTAGTCATTCATGGAAGTAAACATCACATGACAATCTTCTTGATCTTCTCTGCAACATAAAATAAAAGGAGTCTTCCCGTTGTTCAAAAGGTTTTTCTTTTCAGATTCATCAAACTCTTACTTAAAATTTTTTTAGTCATTCATGGAAGTAAACATCACATGAAAATCTTCTAAATCTTCTCTGCAGCATAAAATCAAAGGAGTCTTCATGTTGTTCAAAAGGTTTTGCATTTTAGATTCATCAAACTCTGACTTAAATTTAAAACAATGACTTCTTGCATGAAACATACATTTGAAAAGTTTAATACAACCAAAAAAAATTAAAACTACAAACATTAGAACAATGACTTCTTGCATGAAACAAAAATTCGAAAAGTTTAATACAGTTTTTTGAGGGAAACAAAGGACCGGTAGTTTTCCTCTCTACATTGTATTGGATTGCCAACAAAAAAATCTTAAAAATATGTTCTTGTTTTTCTCTCCAATGGTGCGTTCCTGTTCAAGTGCTACCTACAACTTCCTAAGGTATGTTACATACCATCATATTCTTCTACAGTACATGGTAACATTAGCAAAAACATACATTCTTTACAAAAGGGTTTTGAATTCTTCCAGGTGTTGCAAAAACATTCCTGAGAAGCTTGACTTTTCCTTCTCTTCTCTACAACATCAAATCCATGGTTTATTTTACATTCATTTCCTTCTCTTCTTTACAACATCAAATCAAAGTTGTGTTCTTGCATTTAGGTTGTGTGAAACAAACAGTACCTTGATATACTTCATTTTACATTATATTGCACCAACATTTTTTTAGTCATTCATGGAAGTAAACATCACATGACAATCTTCTTGATCTTCTCTGCAACATAAAATCTAAGGAGTCTTCCCGTTGTTCAAATGGATTTGCTTTTCACATTCATCAAACTCTTACTTAAAATTTTTTTAGTAATTCTTGGAAGTAAACATCACATGAAAATCTTCTAAATCTTCTCTGCAGCATAAAATCAGAGGAGCCTTCCTGTTGTCCAAAAGGTTTTGCTTTTCACATCCATCAAACCCTTACTTAAATTTAGAACAGTGACTTCTTGCATGAAACAAACATTCGAAAAGTTTAATACAACCAAAAAAATAAAAAGACAAACATTAGAACAGTGACTTCTTGCATGAAACAAACATTCAAAAAGTTTAATACAGTTCTTTGAGGGAAACAAAGGACCGTTAGTGTTCCTCTCTACATTGTATTAGATTGCCAAAATAACATTCTTAAAAATAAGTTCTTGTTTTTCTCTCCAAGGGTGTGTTCCTATTAAAGTGCTACCTTCACCTTCCTAAGGTATGTTACATCCCATCATCTATTCTACTGTACATGGAAACATTACCAAAAACAAACATTCTTGAGAAAAGGGTTTAGAATTCTTGCAGGTGTTGCAAAAACATTCTTGAGAAGCTTGATTTTTCCTTCTCTTCTCTACAACATCAAATCCAATGTTCATTTTACATTCATTTCCTTCTCTTCTTTACAATATCAAATCAAAGTTGTGTTCTTGTATTTAGGTTGTGTGAAACAAACAGTACCTTGACATACTTCATTTTACATTATACTGCACCAACATTTTTTTAGTCATTCATGGAAGTAAACATCACATGACAATCTTCTTGATCTTCTCTGCAACATAAAATAAAAGGAGTCTTCCCGTTTTTCAAAAGGTTTTGCTTTTCAGATTCATCAAACTCTTACTTAAAATTTTTTTAGTCATTCATGGAAGTAAACATCACATGAAAATCTTCTAAATCTTCTCTGCAGCATTAAATCAAAGGAGTCTTCATGTTGTTCAAAAGGTTTTGCATTTCAGATTCATCAAACTCTGACTTAAATTTAAAACAATGACTTCTTGCATGAAACATACATTTGAAAAGTTTAATACAACCAAAAAAAATTAAAACGACAAACATTAGAACAATGACTTCTTGCATGAAACAAACATTCGAAAAGTTTAATACAGTTTTTTGAGGGAAACAAAGGACCGGTAGTTTTCCTCTCTACATTGTATTGGATTGCCAAAAAAAAAATCTTAAAAATATGTTCTTGTTTTTCTCTCCAATGGTGCGTTCCTGTTCAAGTGCTACCTACAACTTCCTAAGGTATGTTACATACCATCATATTCTTCTACAGTACATGGTAACATTAGCAAAAACAAACATTCTTTACAAAAGGGTTTTGAATTCTTCCAGGTGTTGCAAAAACATTCCTGAGAAGCTTGACTTTTCCTTCTCTTCTCTACAACATCAAATCCATGGTTTATTTTACATTCATTTCCTTCTCTTCTTTACAACATCAAATCAAAGTTGTGTTCTTGCATTTAGGTTGTGTGAAACAAACAGTACCTTGATATACTTCATTTTACATTATATTGCACCAACATTTTTTTAGTCATTCATGGAAGTAAACATCACATGACAGTCTTCTTGATCTTCTCTGCAACATAAAATCAAAGGAGTCTTCCCGTTGTTCAAATGGATTTGCTTTTCACATTCATCAAACTCTTACTTAAATTTTTTTTAGTAATTCTTGGAAGTAAACATCACATGAAAATCTTCTAAATCTTCTCTGCAGCATAAAATCAGAGGAGCCTTCCTGTTGTCCAAAAGGTTTTGCTTTTCACATCCATCAAACCCTTACTTAAATTTAGAACAGTGACTTCTTGCATGAAACAAACATTCGAAAAGTTTAATACAACCAAAAAAATAAAAAGACAAACATTAGAACAGTGACTTCTTGCATGAAACAAACATTCGAAAAGTTTAATACAGTTCTTTGAGGGAAACAAAGGATCGTTAGTGTTCCTCTCTACATTGTATTAGATTGCCAAAATAACATTCTTAAAAATAAGTTCTTGTTTTTCTCTCCAAGGGTGTGTTCCTATTAAAGTGCTACCTTCACCTTCCTAAGGTATGTTACATCCCATCATCTATTCTACTGTACATGGAAACATTACCAAAAACAAACATTCTTGAGAAAAGGGTTTAGAATTCTTGCAGGTGTTGCAAAAACATTCTTGAGAAGCTTGATTTTTCCTTCTCTTCTCTACAACATCAAATCCAATGTTCATTTTACATTCATTTCCTTCTCTTCTTTACAATATCAAATCAAAGTTGTGTTCTTGTATTTAGGTTGTGTGAAACAAACAGTACCTTGACATACTTCATTTTACATTATACTGCACCAACATTTTTTTAGTCATTCATGGAAGTAAACATCACATGACAATCTTCTTGATCTTCTCTGCAACATAAAATAAAAGGAGTCTTCCCGTTTTTCAAAAGGTTTTGCTTTTCAGATTCATCAAACTCTTACTTAAAATTTTTTTAGTCATTCATGGAAGTAAACATCACATGAAAATCTTCTAAATCTTCTCTGCAGCATTAAATCAAAGGAGTCTTCATGTTGTTCAAAAGGTTTTGCATTTCAGATTCATCAAACTCTGACTTAAATTTAAAACAATGACTTCTTGCATGAAACATACATTTGAAAAGTTTAATACAACCAAAAAAAATTAAAACGACAAACATTAGAACAATGACTTCTTGCATGAAACAAACATTCGAAAAGTTTAATACAGTTTTTTGAGGGAAACAAAGGACCGGTAGTTTTCCTCTCTACATTGTATTGGATTGCCAAAAAAAAAATCTTAAAAATATGTTCTTGTTTTTCTCTCCAATGGTGCGTTCCTGTTCAAGTGCTACCTACAACTTCCTAAGGTATGTTACATACCATCATATTCTTCTACAGTACATGGTAACATTAGCAAAAACAAACATTCTTTACAAAAGGGTTTTGAATTCTTCCAGGTGTTGCAAAAACATTCCTGAGAAGCTTGACTTTTCCTTCTCTTCTCTACAACATCAAATCCATGGTTTATTTTACATTCATTTCCTTCTCTTCTTTACAACATCAAATCAAAGTTGTGTTCTTGCATTTAGGTTGTGTGAAACAAACAGTACCTTGATATACTTCATTTTACATTATATTGCACCAACATTTTTTTAGTCATTCATGGAAGTAAACATCACATGACAGTCTTCTTGATCTTCTCTGCAACATAAAATCTAAGGAGTCTTCCCGTTGTTCAAATGGATTTGCTTTTCACATTCATCAAACTCTTACTTAAAATTTTTTTAGTAATTCTTGGAAGTAAACATCACATGAAAATCTTCTAAATCTTCTCTGCAGCATAAAATCAGAGGAGCCTTCCTGTTGTCCAAAAGGTTTTGCTTTTCACATCCATCAAACCCTTACTTAAATTTAGAACAGTGACTTCTTGCATGAAACAAACATTCGAAAAGTTTAATACAACCAAAAAAATAAAAAGACAAACATTAGAACAGTGACTTCTTGCATGAAACAAACATTCAAAAAGTTTAATACAGTTCTTTGAGGGAAACAAAGGACCGTTAGTGTTCCTCTCTACATTGTATTAGATTGCCAAAATAACATTCTTAAAAATAAGTTCTTGTTTTTCTCTCCAAGGGTGTGTTCCTATTAAAGTGCTACCTTCACCTTCCTAAGGTATGTTACATCCCATCATCTATTCTACTGTACATGGAAACATTACCAAAAACAAACATTCTTGAGAAAAGGGTTTAGAATTCTTGCAGGTGTTGCAAAAACATTCTTGAGAAGCTTGATTTTTCCTTCTCTTCTCTACAACATCAAATCCAATGTTCATTTTACATTCATTTCCTTCTCTTCTTTACAATATCAAATCAAAGTTGTGTTCTTGTATTTAGGTTGTGTGAAACAAACAGTACCTTGACATACTTCATTTTACATTATACTGCACCAACATTTTTTTAGTCATTCATGGAAGTAAACATCACATGACAATCTTCTTGATCTTCTCTGCAACATAAAATAAAAGGAGTCTTCCCGTTTTTCAAAAGGTTTTGCTTTTCAGATTCATCAAACTCTTACTTAAAATTTTTTTAGTCATTCATGGAAGTAAACATCACATGAAAATCTTCTAAATCTTCTCTGCAGCATTAAATCAAAGGAGTCTTCATGTTGTTCAAAAGGTTTTGCATTTCAGATTCATCAAACTCTGACTTAAATTTAAAACAATGACTTCTTGCATGAAACATACATTTGAAAAGTTTAATACAACCAAAAAAAATTAAAACGACAAACATTAGAACAATGACTTCTTGCATGAAACAAACATTCGAAAAGTTTAATACAGTTTTTTGAGGGAAACAAAGGACCGGTAGTTTTCCTCTCTACATTGTATTGGATTGCCAAAAAAAAAATCTTAAAAATATGTTCTTGTTTTTCTCTCCAATGGTGCGTTCCTGTTCAAGTGCTACCTACAACTTCCTAAGGTATGTTACATACCATCATATTCTTCTACAGTACATGGTAACATTAGCAAAAACAAACATTCTTTACAAAAGGGTTTTGAATTCTTCCAGGTGTTGCAAAAACATTCCTGAGAAGCTTGACTTTTCCTTCTCTTCTCTACAACATCAAATCCATGGTTTATTTTACATTCATTTCCTTCTCTTCTTTACAACATCAAATCAAAGTTGTGTTCTTGCATTTAGGTTGTGTGAAACAAACAGTACCTTGATATACTTCATTTTACATTATATTGCACCAACATTTTTTTAGTCATTCATGGAAGTAAACATCACATGACAGTCTTCTTGATCTTCTCTGCAACATAAAATCAAAGGAGTCTTCCCGTTGTTCAAATGGATTTGCTTTTCACATTCATCAAACTCTTACTTAAATTTTTTTTAGTAATTCTTGGAAGTAAACATCACATGAAAATCTTCTAAATCTTCTCTGCAGCATAAAATCAGAGGAGCCTTCCTGTTGTCCAAAAGGTTTTGCTTTTCACATCCATCAAACCCTTACTTAAATTTAGAACAGTGACTTCTTGCATGAAACAAACATTCGAAAAGTTTAATACAACCAAAAAAATAAAAAGACAAACATTAGAACAGTGACTTCTTGCATGAAACAAACATTCAAAAAGTTTAATACAGTTCTTTGAGGGAAACAAAGGACCGTTAGTGTTCCTCTCTACATTGTATTAGATTGCCAAAATAACATTCTTAAAAATAAGTTCTTGTTTTTCTCTCCAAGGGTGTGTTCCTATTAAAGTGCTACCTTCACCTTCCTAAGGTATGTTACATCCCATCATCTATTCTACTGTACATGGAAACATTACCAAAAACAAACATTCTTGAGAAAAGGGTTTAGAATTCTTGCAGGTGTTGCAAAAACATTCTTGAGAAGCTTGATTTTTCCTTCTCTTCTCTACAACATCAAATCCAATGTTCATTTTACATTCATTTCCTTCTCTTCTTTACAATATCAAATCAAAGTTGTGTTCTTGTATTTAGGTTGTGTGAAACAAACAGTACCTTGACATACTTCATTTTACATTATACTGCACCAACATTTTTTTAGTCATTCATGGAAGTAAACATCACATGACAATCTTCTTGATCTTCTCTGCAACATAAAATAAAAGGAGTCTTCCCGTTTTTCAAAAGGTTTTGCTTTTCAGATTCATCAAACTCTTACTTAAAATTTTTTTAGTCATTCATGGAAGTAAACATCACATGAAAATCTTCTAAATCTTCTCTGCAGCATTAAATCAAAGGAGTCTTCATGTTGTTCAAAAGGTTTTGCATTTCAGATTCATCAAACTCTGACTTAAATTTAAAACAATGACTTCTTGCATGAAACATACATTTGAAAAGTTTAATACAACCAAAAAAAATTAAAACGACAAACATTAGAACAATGACTTCTTGCATGAAACAAACATTCGAAAAGTTTAATACAGTTTTTTGAGGGAAACAAAGGACCGGTAGTTTTCCTCTCTACATTGTATTGGATTGCCAAAAAAAAAATCTTAAAAATATGTTCTTGTTTTTCTCTCCAATGGTGCGTTCCTGTTCAAGTGCTACCTACAACTTCCTAAGGTATGTTACATACCATCATATTCTTCTACAGTACATGGTAACATTAGCAAAAACAAACATTCTTTACAAAAGGGTTTTGAATTCTTCCAGGTGTTGCAAAAACATTCCTGAGAAGCTTGACTTTTCCTTCTCTTCTCTACAACATCAAATCCATGGTTTATTTTACATTCATTTCCTTCTCTTCTTTACAACATCAAATCAAAGTTGTGTTCTTGCATTTAGGTTGTGTGAAACAAACAGTACCTTGATATACTTCATTTTACATTATATTGCACCAACATTTTTTTAGTCATTCATGGAAGTAAACATCACATGACAGTCTTCTTGATCTTCTCTGCAACATAAAATCAAAGGAGTCTTCCCGTTGTTCAAATGGATTTGCTTTTCACATTCATCAAACTCTTACTTAAATTTTTTTTAGTAATTCTTGGAAGTAAACATCACATGAAAATCTTCTAAATCTTCTCTGCAGCATAAAATCAGAGGAGCCTTCCTGTTGTCCAAAAGGTTTTGCTTTTCACATCCATCAAACCCTTACTTAAATTTAGAACAGTGACTTCTTGCATGAAACAAACATTCGAAAAGTTTAATACAACCAAAAAAATAAAAAGACAAACATTAGAACAGTGACTTCTTGCATGAAACAAACATTCGAAAAGTTTAATACAGTTCTTTGAGGGAAACAAAGGATCGTTAGTGTTCCTCTCTACATTGTATTAGATTGCCAAAAAAACATTCTTAAAAATAAGTTCTTGTTTTTCTCTCCAAGGGTGTGTTCCTGTTAAAGTGCTACCTTCACCTTCCTAAGGTATGTTACATCCCATCATCTATTCTACTGTACTTGGTAACATTACCAAAAACAAACATTCTTGAGAAAAGGGTTTAGAATTCATGCAGGTGTTGCAGAAACATTCTTGAGAAGCTTGATTTTTCCTTCTCTTCTCTACAACATCAAATCCAATGTTCATTTTACATTCATTTCCTTCTCTTCTTTACAATATCAAATCAAAGTTGTGTTCTTGTATTTAGGTTGTGTGAAACAAACAGTACCTTGACATACTTTATTTTACATTATACTGCACCAACATTTTTTTAGTCATTCATGGAAGTAAACATCACATGACAATCTTCTTGATCTTCTCTGCAACATAAAATAAAAGGAGTCTTCCCGTTTTTCAAAAGGTTTTGCTTTTCAGATTCATCAAACTCTTACTTAAAATTTTTTTAGTCATTCATGGAAGTAAACATCACATGAAAATCTTCTAAATCTTCTCTGCAGCATAAAATCAAAGGAGTCTTCATGTTGTTCAAAAGGTTTTGCATTTCAGATTCATCAAACTCTGACTTAAATTTAAAACAATGACTTCTTGCATGAAACATACATTTGAAAAGTTTAATACAACCAAAAAAAATTAAAACGACAAACATTAGAACAATGACTTCTTGCATGAAACAAACATTCGAAAAGTTTAATACAGTTTTTTGAGGGAAACAAAGGACCGGTAGTTTTCCTCTCTACATTGTATTGGATTGCCAAAAAAAAATCTTAAAAATATGTTCTTGTTTTTCTCTCCAATGGTGCGTTCCTGTTCAAGTGCTACCTACAACTTCCTTAGGTATGTTACATACCATCATATTCTTCTACAGTACATGGTAACATTAGCAAAAACAAACATTCTTTACAAAAGGGTTTTGAATTCTTCCAGGTGTTGCAAAAACATTCCTGAGAAGCTTGACTTTTCCTTCTCTTCTCTACAACATCAAATCCATGGTTTATTTTACATTCATTTCCTTCTCTTCTTTACAACATCAAATCAAAGTTGTGTTCTTGCATTTAGGTTGTGTGAAACAAACAGTACCTTGATATACTTCATTTTACATTATATTGCACCAACATTTTTTTAGTCATTCATGGAAGTAAACATCACATGACAATCTTCTTGATCTTCTCTGCAACATAAAATCTAAGGAGTCTTCCCGTTGTTCAAATGGATTTGCTTTTCACATTCATCAAACTCTTACTTAAAATTTTTTTAGTAATTCTTGGAAGTAAACATCACATGAAAATCTTCTAAATCTTCTCTGCAGCATAAAATCAGAGGAGCCTTCCTGTTGTCCAAAAGGTTTTGCTTTTCACATCCATCAAACCCTTACTTAAATTTAGAACAGTGACTTCTTGCATGAAACAAACATTCGAAAAGTTTAATACAACCAAAAAAATAAAAAGACAAACATTAGAACAGTGACTTCTTGCATGAAACAAACATTCAAAAAGTTTAATACAGTTCTTTGAGGGAAACAAAGGACCGTTAGTGTTCCTCTCTACATTGTATTAGATTGCCAAAATAACATTCTTAAAAATAAGTTCTTGTTTTTCTCTCCAAGGGTGTGTTCCTATTAAAGTGCTACCTTCACCTTCCTAAGGTATGTTACATCCCATCATCTATTCTACTGTACATGGAAACATTACCAAAAACAAACATTCTTGAGAAAAGGGTTTAGAATTCTTGCAGGTGTTGCAAAAACATTCTTGAGAAGCTTGATTTTTCCTTCTCTTCTCTACAACATCAAATCCAATGTTCATTTTACATTCATTTCCTTCTCTTCTTTACAATATCAAATCAAAGTTGTGTTCTTGTATTTAGGTTGTGTGAAACAAACAGTACCTTGACATACTTCATTTTACATTATACTGCACCAACATTTTTTTAGTCATTCATGGAAGTAAACATCACATGACAATCTTCTTGATCTTCTCTGCAACATAAAATAAAAGGAGTCTTCCCGTTTTTCAAAAGGTTTTGCTTTTCAGATTCATCAAACTCTTACTTAAAATTTTTTTAGTCATTCATGGAAGTAAACATCACATGAAAATCTTCTAAATCTTCTCTGCAGCATTAAATCAAAGGAGTCTTCATGTTGTTCAAAAGGTTTTGCATTTCAGATTCATCAAACTCTGACTTAAATTTAAAACAATGACTTCTTGCATGAAACATACATTTGAAAAGTTTAATACAACCAAAAAAAATTAAAACGACAAACATTAGAACAATGACTTCTTGCATGAAACAAACATTCGAAAAGTTTAATACAGTTTTTTGAGGGAAACAAAGGACCGGTAGTTTTCCTCTCTACATTGTATTGGATTGCCAAAAAAAAAATCTTAAAAATATGTTCTTGTTTTTCTCTCCAATGGTGCGTTCCTGTTCAAGTGCTACCTACAACTTCCTAAGGTATGTTACATACCATCATATTCTTCTACAGTACATGGTAACATTAGCAAAAACAAACATTCTTTACAAAAGGGTTTTGAATTCTTCCAGGTGTTGCAAAAACATTCCTGAGAAGCTTGACTTTTCCTTCTCTTCTCTACAACATCAAATCCATGGTTTATTTTACATTCATTTCCTTCTCTTCTTTACAACATCAAATCAAAGTTGTGTTCTTGCATTTAGGTTGTGTGAAACAAACAGTACCTTGATATACTTCATTTTACATTATATTGCACCAACATTTTTTTAGTCATTCATGGAAGTAAACATCACATGACAGTCTTCTTGATCTTCTCTGCAACATAAAATCAAAGGAGTCTTCCCGTTGTTCAAATGGATTTGCTTTTCACATTCATCAAACTCTTACTTAAATTTTTTTTAGTAATTCTTGGAAGTAAACATCACATGAAAATCTTCTAAATCTTCTCTGCAGCATAAAATCAGAGGAGCCTTCCTGTTGTCCAAAAGGTTTTGCTTTTCACATCCATCAAACCCTTACTTAAATTTAGAACAGTGACTTCTTGCATGAAACAAACATTCGAAAAGTTTAATACAACCAAAAAAATAAAAAGACAAACATTAGAACAGTGACTTCTTGCATGAAACAAACATTCGAAAAGTTTAATACAGTTCTTTGAGGGAAACAAAGGATCGTTAGTGTTCCTCTCTACATTGTATTAGATTGCCAAAAAAACATTCTTAAAAATAAGTTCTTGTTTTTCTCTCCAAGGGTGTGTTCCTGTTAAAGTGCTACCTTCACCTTCTTAAGGTATGTTACATCCCATCATCTATTCTACTGTACATGGTAACATTACCAAAAACAAACATTCTTGAGAAAAGGGTTTAGAATTCATGCAGGTGTTGCAGAAACATTCTTGAGAAGCTTGATTTTTCCTTCTCTTCTCTACAACATCAAATCCAATGTTCATTTTACATTCATTTCCTTCTCTTCTTTACAATATCAAATCAAAGTTGTGTTCTTGTATTTAGGTTGTGTGAAACAAACAGTACCTTGACATACTTTATTTTACATTATACTGCACCAACATTTTTTTAGTCATTCATGGAAGTAAACATCACATGACAATCTTCTTGATCTTCTCTGCAACATAAAATAAAAGGAGTCTTCCCGTTTTTCAAAAGGTTTTGCTTTTCAGATTCATCAAACTCTTACTTAAAATTTTTTTAGTCATTCATGGAAGTAAACATCACATGAAAATCTTCTAAATCTTCTCTGCAGCATAAAATCAAAGGAGTCTTCATGTTGTTCAAAAGGTTTTGCATTTCAGATTCATCAAACTCTGACTTAAATTTAAAACAATGACTTCTTGCATGAAACATACATTTGAAAAGTTTAATACAACCAAAAAAAATTAAAACGACAAACATTAGAACAATGACTTCTTGCATGAAACAAACATTCGAAAAGTTTAATACAGTTTTTTGAGGGAAACAAAGGACCGGTAGTTTTCCTCTCTACATTGTATTGGATTGCCAAAAAAAAATCTTAAAAATATGTTCTTGTTTTTCTCTCCAATGGTGCGTTCCTGTTCAAGTGCTACCTACAACTTCCTTAGGTATGTTACATACCATCATATTCTTCTACAGTACATGGTAACATTAGCAAAAACAAACATTCTTTACAAAAGGGTTTTGAATTCTTCCAGGTGTTGCAAAAACATTCCTGAGAAGCTTGACTTTTCCTTCTCTTCTCTACAACATCAAATCCATGGTTTATTTTACATTCATTTCCTTCTCTTCTTTACAACATCAAATCAAAGTTGTGTTCTTGCATTTAGGTTGTGTGAAACAAACAGTACCTTGATATACTTCATTTTACATTATATTGCACCAACATTTTTTTAGTCATTCATGGAAGTAAACATCACATGACAATCTTCTTGATCTTCTCTGCAACATAAAATCTAAGGAGTCTTCCCGTTGTTCAAATGGATTTGCTTTTCACATTCATCAAACTCTTACTTAAAATTTTTTTAGTAATTCTTGGAAGTAAACATCACATGAAAATCTTCTAAATCTTCTCTGCAGCATAAAATCAGAGGAGCCTTCCTGTTGTCCAAAAGGTTTTGCTTTTCACATCCATCAAACCCTTACTTAAATTTAGAACAGTGACTTCTTGCATGAAACAAACATTCGAAAAGTTTAATACAACCAAAAAAATAAAAAGACAAACATTAGAACAGTGACTTCTTGCATGAAACAAACATTCAAAAAGTTTAATACAGTTCTTTGAGGGAAACAAAGGACCGTTAGTGTTCCTCTCTACATTGTATTAGATTGCCAAAATAACATTCTTAAAAATAAGTTCTTGTTTTTCTCTCCAAGGGTGTGTTCCTATTAAAGTGCTACCTTCACCTTCCTAAGGTATGTTACATCCCATCATCTATTCTACTGTACATGGAAACATTACCAAAAACAAACATTCTTGAGAAAAGGGTTTAGAATTCTTGCAGGTGTTGCAAAAACATTCTTGAGAAGCTTGATTTTTCCTTCTCTTCTCTACAACATCAAATCCAATGTTCATTTTACATTCATTTCCTTCTCTTCTTTACAATATCAAATCAAAGTTGTGTTCTTGTATTTAGGTTGTGTGAAACAAACAGTACCTTGACATACTTCATTTTACATTATACTGCACCAACATTTTTTTAGTCATTCATGGAAGTAAACATCACATGACAATCTTCTTGATCTTCTCTGCAACATAAAATAAAAGGAGTCTTCCCGTTTTTCAAAAGGTTTTGCTTTTCAGATTCATCAAACTCTTACTTAAAATTTTTTTAGTCATTCATGGAAGTAAACATCACATGAAAATCTTCTAAATCTTCTCTGCAGCATTAAATCAAAGGAGTCTTCATGTTGTTCAAAAGGTTTTGCATTTCAGATTCATCAAACTCTGACTTAAATTTAAAACAATGACTTCTTGCATGAAACATACATTTGAAAAGTTTAATACAACCAAAAAAAATTAAAACGACAAACATTAGAACAATGACTTCTTGCATGAAACAAACATTCGAAAAGTTTAATACAGTTTTTTGAGGGAAACAAAGGACCGGTAGTTTTCCTCTCTACATTGTATTGGATTGCCAAAAAAAAAATCTTAAAAATATGTTCTTGTTTTTCTCTCCAATGGTGCGTTCCTGTTCAAGTGCTACCTACAACTTCCTAAGGTATGTTACATACCATCATATTCTTCTACAGTACATGGTAACATTAGCAAAAACAAACATTCTTTACAAAAGGGTTTTGAATTCTTCCAGGTGTTGCAAAAACATTCCTGAGAAGCTTGACTTTTCCTTCTCTTCTCTACAACATCAAATCCATGGTTTATTTTACATTCATTTCCTTCTCTTCTTTACAACATCAAATCAAAGTTGTGTTCTTGCATTTAGGTTGTGTGAAACAAACAGTACCTTGATATACTTCATTTTACATTATATTGCACCAACATTTTTTTAGTCATTCATGGAAGTAAACATCACATGACAGTCTTCTTGATCTTCTCTGCAACATAAAATCAAAGGAGTCTTCCCGTTGTTCAAATGGATTTGCTTTTCACATTCATCAAACTCTTACTTAAATTTTTTTTAGTAATTCTTGGAAGTAAACATCACATGAAAATCTTCTAAATCTTCTCTGCAGCATAAAATCAGAGGAGCCTTCCTGTTGTCCAAAAGGTTTTGCTTTTCACATCCATCAAACCCTTACTTAAATTTAGAACAGTGACTTCTTGCATGAAACAAACATTCGAAAAGTTTAATACAACCAAAAAAATAAAAAGACAAACATTAGAACAGTGACTTCTTGCATGAAACAAACATTCGAAAAGTTTAATACAGTTCTTTGAGGGAAACAAAGGATCGTTAGTGTTCCTCTCTACATTGTATTAGATTGCCAAAAAAACATTCTTAAAAATAAGTTCTTGTTTTTCTCTCCAAGGGTGTGTTCCTGTTAAAGTGCTACCTTCACCTTCTTAAGGTATGTTACATCCCATCATCTATTCTACTGTACTTGGTAACATTACCAAAAACAAACATTCTTGAGAAAAGGGTTTAGAATTCATGCAGGTGTTGCAGAAACATTCTTGAGAAGCTTGATTTTTCCTTCTCTTCTCTACAACATCAAATCCAATGTTCATTTTACATTCATTTCCTTCTCTTCTTTACAATATCAAATCAAAGTTGTGTTCTTGTATTTAGGTTGTGTGAAACAAACAGTACCTTGACATACTTTATTTTACATTATACTGCACCAACATTTTTTTAGTCATTCATGGAAGTAAACATCACATGACAATCTTCTTGATCTTCTCTGCAACATAAAATAAAAGGAGTCTTCCCGTTTTTCAAAAGGTTTTGCTTTTCAGATTCATCAAACTCTTACTTAAAATTTTTTTAGTCATTCATGGAAGTAAACATCACATGAAAATATTCTAAATCTTCTCTGCAGCATAAAATCAAAGGAGTCTTCATGTTGTTCAAAAGGTTTTGCATTTCAGATTCATCAAACTCTGATTTAAATTTAAAACAATGACTTCTTGCATGAAACATACATTTGAAAAGTTTAATACAACCAAAAAAAATTAAAACGACAAACATTAGAACAATGACTTCTTGCATGAAACAAACATTCGAAAAGTTTAATACAGTTTTTTGAGGGAAACAAAGGACCGGTAGTTTTCCTCTCTACATTGTATTGGATTGCCAAAAAAAAAATCTTAAAAATATGTTCTTGTTTTTCTCTCCAATGGTGCGTTCCTGTTCAAGTGCTACCTACAACTTCCTAAGGTATGTTACATACCATCATATTCTTCTACAGTACATGGTACCATTAGCAAAAACAAACATTCTTTACAAAAGGGTTTTGAATTCTTCCAGGTGTTGCAAAAACATTCCTGAGAAGCTTGACTTTTCCTTCTCTTCTCTACAACATCAAATCCATGGTTTATTTTACATTCATTTCCTTCTCTTCTTTACAACATCAAATCAAAGTTGTGTTCTTGCATTTAGGTTGTGTGAAACAAACAGTACCTTGATATACTTCATTTTACATTATATTGCACCAACATTTTTTTAGTCATTCATGGAAGTAAACATCACATGACAATCTTCTTGATCTTCTCTGCAACATAAAATCAAAGGAGTCTTCCCGTTGTTCAAATGGATTTACTTTTCACATTCATCAAACTCTTACTTAAAATTTTTTTAGTAATTCTTGGAAGTAAACATCACATGAAAATCTTCTAAATCTTCTCTGCAGCATAAAATCAGAGGAGCCTTCCTGTTGTCCAAAAGGTTTTGCTTTTCACATCCATCAAACCCTTACTTAAATTTAGAACAGTGACTTCTTGCATGAAACAAACATTCGAAAAGTTTAATACAACCAAAAAAATAAAAAGACAAACATTAGAACAGTGACTTCTTGCATGAAACAAACATTCGAAAAGTTTAATACAGTTCTTTGAGGGAAACAAAGGACCGTTAGTGTTCCTCTCTACATTGTATTAGATTGCCAAAAAAACATTCTTAAAAATAAGTTCTTGTTTTTCTCTCCAAGGGTGTGTTCCTGTTAAAGTGCTACCTTCACCTTCCTAAGGTATGTTACATCCCATCATCTATTCTACTGTACATGGTAACATTACCAAAAACAAACATTCTTGAGAAAAGGGTTTAGAATTCTTGCAGGTGTTGCAGAAACATTCTTGAGAAGCTTGATTTTTCCTTCTCTTCTCTACAACATCAAATCCAATGTTCATTTTACATTCATTTCCTTCTCTTCTTTACAACATCAAATCAAAGTTGTGTTCTTGCATTTAGGTTGTGTGAAACAAACAGTACCTTGATATACTTCATTTTACATTATATTGCACCAACATTTTTTTAGTCATTCATGGAAGTAAACATCACATGACAATCTTCTTGATCTTCTCTGCAACATAAAATAAAAGGAGTCTTCCCGTTGTTCAAAAGGTTTTTCTTTTCAGATTCATCAAACTCTTACTTAAAATTTTTTTAGTCATTCATGGAAGTAAACATCACATGAAAATCTTCTAAATCTTCTCTGCAGCATAAAATCAAAGGAGTCTTCATGTTGTTCAAAAGGTTTTGCATTTCAGATTCATCAAACTCTGACTTAAATTTAAAACAATGACTTCTTGCATGAAACATACATTTGAAAAGTTTAATACAACCAAAAAAAATTAAAACGACAAACATTAGAACAATGACTTCTTGCATGAAACAAAAATTCGAAAAGTTTAATACAGTTTTTTGAGGGAAACAAAGGACCGGTAGTTTTCCTCTCTACATTGTATTGGATTGCCAAAAAAAAAATCTTAAAAATATGTTCTTGTTTTTCTCTCCAATGGTGCGTTCCTGTTCAAGTGCTACCTACAACTTCCTAAGGTATGTTACATACCATCATATTCTTCTACAGTACAAGGTAACATTAGCAAAAACAAACATTCTTTACAAAAGGGTTTTGAATTCTTCCAGGTGTTGCAAAAACATTCCTGAGAAGCTTGACTTTTCCTTCTCTTCTCTACAACATCAAATCCATGGTTTATTTTACATTCATTTCCTTCTCTTCTTTACAACATCAAATCAAAGTTGTGTTCTTGCATTTAGGTTGTGTGAAACAAACAGTACCTTGATATACTTCATTTTACATTATATTGCACCAACATTTTTTTAGTCATTCATGGAAGTAAACATCACATGACAATCTTCTTGATCTTCTCTGCAACATAAAATCAAAGGAGTCTTCCCGTTGTTCAAATGGATTTGCTTTTCGCATTCATCAAACTCTTACTTAAAATTTTTTTAGTAATTCTTGGAAGTAAACATCACATGAAAATCTTCTAAATCTTCTCTGCAGCATAAAATCAGAGGAGCCTTCCTGTTGTCCAAAAGGTTTTGCTTTTCACATCCATCAAACCCTTACTTAAATTTAGAACAGTGACTTCTTGCATGAAACAAACATTCGAAAAGTTTAATACAACCAAAAAAATAAAAAGACAAACATTAGAACAGTGACTTCTTGCATGAAACAAACATTCGAAAAGTTTAATACAGTTCTTTGAGGGAAACAAAGGACCGTTAGTGTTCCTCTCTACATTGTATTAGATTGCCAAAAAAACATTCTTAAAAATAAGTTCTTGTTTTTCTCTCTAAGGGTGTGTTCCTGTTAAAGTGCTACCTTCACCTTCCTAAGGTATGTTACATCCCATCATCTATTCTACTGTACATGGTAACATTACCAAAAACAAACATTCGTGAGAAAAGGGTTTAGAATTCTTGCAGGTGTTGCAGAAACATTCTTGAGAAGCTTGATTTTTCCTTCTCTTCTCTACAACATCAAATCCAATGTTCATTTTACATTCATTTCCTTCTCTTCTTTACAATATCAAATCAAAGTTGTGTTCTTGTATTTAGGTTGTGTGAAACAAACAGTACCTTGACATACTTCATTTTACATTATACTGCACCAACATTTTTTTAGTCATTCATGGAAGTAAACATCACATGACAATCTTCTTGATCTTCTCTGCAACATAAAATAAAAGGAGTCTTCCCGTTGTTCAAAAGGTTTTGCTTTTCAGATTCATCAAACTCTTACTTAAAATTTTTTTAGTCATTCATGGAAGTAAACATCACATGAAAATCTTCTAAATCTTCTCTGCAGCATAAAATCAAAGGAGTCTTCATGTTGTTCAAAAGGTTTTGCATTTCAGATTCATCAAACTCTGACTTAAATTTAAAACAATGACTTCTTGCATGAAACATACATTTGAAAAGTTTAATACAACCAAAAAAAATTAAAACGACAAACATTAGAACAATGACTTCTTGCATGAAATAAACATTCGAAAAGTTTAATACAGTTTTTTGAGGGAAACAAAGGACCGGTAGTTTTCCTCTCTACATTGTATTGGATTGCCAAAAAAAAAATCTTAAAAATATGTTCTTGTTTTTCTCTCCAATGGTGTGTTCCTGTTCAAGTGCTACCTACAACTTCCTAAGGTATGTTACATACCATCATATTCTTCTACAGTACATGGTAACATTAGCAAAAAAAAACATTCTTTACAAAAGGGTTTTGAATTCTTCCAGGTGTTGCAAAAACATTCCTGAGAAGCTTGACTTTTCCTTCTCTTCTCTACAACATCAAATCCATGGTTTATTTTACATTAATTTCCTTCTCTTCTTTACAACATCAAATCAAAGTTGTGTTCTTGCATTTAGGTTGTGTGAAACAAACAGTACCTTGATATACTTCATTTTACATTATATTGCACCAACATTTTTTTAGTCATTCATGGAAGTAAACATCACATGACAACCTTCTTGATCTTCTCTGCAACATAAAATCAAAGGAGTCTTCCCGTTGTTCAAATGGATTTGCTTTTCACATTCATCAAACTCTTACTTAAATTTTTTTTAGTAATTCTTGGAAGTAAACATCACATGAAAATCTTCTAAATCTTCTCTGCAACATAAAATCAGAGGAGCCTTCCTGTTGTCCAAAAGGTTTTGCTTTTCACATCCATCAAACCCTTACTTAAATTTAGAACAGTGACTTCTTGCATGAAACAAACATTCGAAAAGTTTAATACAACCAAAAAAATAAAAAGACAAACATTAGAACAGTGACTTCTTGCATGAAACAAACATTCGAAAAGTTTAATACAGTTCTTTGAGGGAAACAAAGGATCGTTAGTGTTCCTCTCTACATTGTATTAGATTGCCAAAAAAACATTCTTAAAAATAAGTTCTTGTTTTTCTCTCCAAGGGTGTGTTCCTGTTAAAGTGCTACCTTCACCTTCCTAAGGTATGTTACATCCCATCATCTATTCTACTGTACTTGGTAACATTACCAAAAACAAACATTCTTGAGAAAAGGGTTTAGAATTCTTGCAGGTGTTGCAGAAATATTCTTGAGAAGCTTGATTTTTCCTTCTCTTCTCTACAACATCAAATCCAATGTTCATTTTACATTCATTTCCTTCTCTTCTTTACAATATCAAATCAAAGTTGTGTTCTTGTATTTAGGTTGTGTGAAACAAACAGTACCTTGACATACTTCATTTTACATTATACTGCACCAACATTTTTTTAGTCATTCATGGAAGTAAACATCACATGACAATCTTCTTGATCTTCTCTGCAACATAAAATAAAAGGAGTCTTCCCGTTGTTCAAAAGGTTTTGCTTTTCAGATTCATCAAACTCTTACTTAAAATTTTTTTAGTCATTCATGGAAGTAAACATCACATGAAAATCTTCTAAATCTTCTCTGCAGCATAAAATCAAAGGAGTCTTCATGTTGTTCAAAAGGTTTTGCATTTCAGATTCATCAAACTCTGACTTAAATTTAAAACAATGACTTCTTGCATGAAACATACATTTGAAAAGTTTAATACAACCAAAAAAAATTAAAACGACAAACATTAGAACAATGACTTCTTGCATGAAACAAAAATTCGAAAAGTTTAATACAGTTTTTTGAGGGAAACAAAGGACCGGTAGTTTTCCTCTCTACATTGTATTGGATTGCCAAAAAAAAAATCTTAAAAATATGTTCTTGTTTTTCTCTCCAATGGTGCGTTCCTGTTCAAGTGCTACCTACAACTTCCTAAGGTATGTTACATACCATCATATTCTTCTACAGTACAAGGTAACATTAGCAAAAACAAACATTCTTTACAAAAGGGTTTTGAATTCTTCCAGGTGTTGCAAAAACATTCCTGAGAAGCTTGACTTTTCCTTCTCTTCTCTACAACATCAAATCCATGGTTTATTTTACATTCATTTCCTTCTCTTCTTTACAACATCAAATCAAAGTTGTGTTCTTGCATTTAGGTTGTGTGAAACAAACAGTACCTTGATATACTTCATTTTACATTATATTGCACCAACATTTTTTTAGTCATTCATGGAAGTAAACATCACATGACAATCTTCTTGATCTTCTCTGCAACATAAAATCAAAGGAGTCTTCCCGTTGTTCAAATGGATTTGCTTTTCGCATTCATCAAACTCTTACTTAAAATTTTTTTAGTAATTCTTGGAAGTAAACATCACATGAAAATCTTCTAAATCTTCTCTGCAGCATAAAATCAGAGGAGCCTTCCTGTTGTCCAAAAGGTTTTGCTTTTCACATCCATCAAACCCTTACTTAAATTTAGAACAGTGACTTCTTGCATGAAACAAACATTCGAAAAGTTTAATACAACCAAAAAAATAAAAAGACAAACATTAGAACAGTGACTTCTTGCATGAAACAAACATTCGAAAAGTTTAATACAGTTCTTTGAGGGAAACAAAGGACCGTTAGTGTTCCTCTCTACATTGTATTAGATTGCCAAAAAACCATTCTTAAAAATAAGTTCTTGTTTTTCCCTCTAAGGGTGTGTTCCTGTTAAAGTGCTACCTTCACCTTCCTAAGGTATGTTACATCCCATCATCTATTCTACTGTACATGGTAACATTACCAAAAACAAACATTCGTGAGAAAAGGGTTTAGAATTCTTGCAGGTGTTGCAGAAACATTCTTGAGAAGCTTGATTTTTCCTTCTCTTCTCTACAACATCAAATCCAATGTTCATTTTACATTCATTTCCTTCTCTTCTTTACAATATCAAATCAAAGTTGTGTTCTTGTATTTAGGTTGTGTGAAACAAACAGTAGCTTGACATACTTCATTTTACATTATACTGCACCAACATTTTTTTAGTCATTCATGGAAGTAAACATCACATGACAATCTTCTTGATCTTCTCTGCAACATAAAATAAAAGGAGTCTTCCCGTTGTTCAAAAGGTTTTGCTTTTCAGATTCATCAAACTCTTACTTAAAATTTTTTTAGTCATTCATGGAAGTAAACATCACATGAAAATCTTCTAAATCTTCTCTGCAGCATAAAATCAAAGGAGTCTTCATGTTGTTCAAAAGGTTTTGCATTTCAGATTCATCAAACTCTGACTTAAATTTAAAACAATGACTTCTTGCATGAAACATACATTTGAAAAGTTTAATACAACCAAAAAAAATTAAAACGACAAACATTAGAACAATGACTTCTTGCATGAAATAAACATTCGAAAAGTTTAATACAGTTTTTTGAGGGAAACAAAGGACCGGTAGTTTTCCTCTCTACATTGTATTGGATTGCCAAAAAAAAAATCTTAAAAATATGTTCTTGTTTTTCTCTCCAATGGTGTGTTCCTGTTCAAGTGCTACCTACAACTTCCTAAGGTATGTTACATACCATCATATTCTTCTACAGTACATGGTAACATTAGCAAAAAAAAACATTCTTTACAAAAGGGTTTTGAATTCTTCCAGGTGTTGCAAAAACATTCCTGAGAAGCTTGACTTTTCCTTCTCTTCTCTACAACATCAAATCCATGGTTTATTTTACATTAATTTCCTTCTCTTCTTTACAACATCAAATCAAAGTTGTGTTCTTGCATTTAGGTTGTGTGAAACAAACAGTACCTTGATATACTTCATTTTACATTATATTGCACCAACATTTTTTTAGTCATTCATGGAAGTAAACATCACATGACAACCTTCTTGATCTTCTCTGCAACATAAAATCAAAGGAGTCTTCCCGTTGTTCAAATGGATTTGCTTTTCACATTCATCAAACTCTTACTTAAAATTTTTTTAGTAATTCTTGGAAGTAAACATCACATGAAAATCTTCTAAATCTTCTCTGCAACATAAAATCAGAGGAGCCTTCCTGTTGTCCAAAAGGTTTTGCTTTTCACATCCATCAAACCCTTACTTAAATTTAGAACAGTGACTTCTTGCATGAAACAAACATTCGAAAAGTTTAATACAACCAAAAAAATAAAAAGACAAACATTAGAACAGTGACTTCTTGCATGAAACAAACATTCGAAAAGTTTAATACAGTTCTTTGAGGGAAACAAAGGATCGTTAGTGTTCCTCTCTACATTGTATTAGATTGCCAAAAAAACATTCTTAAAAATAAGTTCTTGTTTTTCTCTCCAAGGGTGTGTTCCTGTTAAAGTGCTACCTTCACCTTCCTAAGGTATGTTACATCCCATCATCTATTCTACTGTACTTGGTAACATTACCAAAAACAAACATTCTTGAGAAAAGGGTTTAGAATTCTTGCAGGTGTTGCAGAAATATTCTTGAGAAGCTTGATTTTTCCTTCTCTTCTCTACAACATCAAATCCAATGTTCATTTTACATTCATTTCCTTCTCTTCTTTACAATATCAAATCAAAGTTGTGTTCTTGTATTTAGGTTGTGTGAAACAAACAGTACCTTGACATACTTCATTTTACATTATACTGCACCAACATTTTTTTAGTCATTCATGGAAGTAAACATCACATGACAATCTTCTTGATCTTCTCTGCAACATAAAATAAAAGGAGTCTTCCCGTTGTTCAAAAGGTTTTGCTTTTCAGATTCATCAAACTCTTACTTAAAATTTTTTTAGTCATTCATGGAAGTAAACATCACATGTAAATCTTCTAAATCTTCTCTGCAGCATAAAATCAAAGGAGTCTTCATGTTGTTCAAAAGGTTTTGCATTTCAGATTCATCAAACTCTGACTTAAATTTAAAACAATGACTTCTTGCATGAAACATACATTTGAAAAGTTTAATACAACCAAAAAAAATTAAAACGACAAACATTAGAACAATGACTTCTTGCATGAAACAAACATTCGAAAAGTTTAATACAGTTTTTTGAGGGAAACAAAGGACCGGTAGTTTTCCTCTCTACATTGTATTGGATTGCCAAAAAAAAATCTTAAAAATATGTTCTTGTTTTTCCCTCCAATGGTGCGTTCCTGTTCAAGTGCATCCTACAACTTCCTAAGGTATGTTACATACCATCATATTCTTCTACAGTACATGGTAACATTACCAAAAACAAACATTCTTTACAAAAGGGTTTTGAATTCTTCCAGGTGTTGCAAAAACATTCCTGAGAAGCTTGACTTTTCCTTCTCTTCTCTACAACATCAAATCCATGGTTTATTTTACATTCATTTCCTTCTCTTCTTTACAACATCAAATCAAAGTTGTGTTCTTGCATTTAGGTTGTGTGAAACAAACAGTACCTTGATATACTTCATTTTACATTATATTGCACCAACATTTTTTTAGTCATTCATGGAAGTAAACATCACATGACAATCTTCTTGATCTTCTCTGCAACATAAAATCAAAGGAGTCTTCCCGTTGTTCAAATGGATTTGCTTTTCGCATTCATCAAACTCTTACTTAAAATTTTTTTAGTAATTCTTGGAAGTAAACATCACATGAAAATCTTCTAAATCTTCTCTGCAGCATAAAATCAGAGGAGCCTTCCTGTTGTCCAAAAGGTTTTGCTTTTCACATCCATCAAACCCTTACTTAAATTTAGAACAGTGACTTCTTGCATGAAACAAACATTCAAAAAGTTTAATACAACCAAAAAAATAAAAAGACAAACATTAGAAGAGTGACTTCTTGCATGAAACAAACATTCGAAAAGTTTAATACAGTTCTTTGAGGGAAACAAAGGACCGTTAGTGTTCCTATCTACATTGTATTAGATTGCCAAAAAAACATTCTTAAAAATAAGTTCTTGTTTTTCTCTCCAAGGGTGTGTTCCTGTTAAAGTGCTACCTTCACCTTCCTAAGGTATGTTACATCCCATCATCTATTCTACTGTACTTGGTAACATTACCAAAAACAAACATTCTTGAGAAAAGGGTTTAGAATTCTTGTAGGTGTTGCAGAAACATTCTTGAGAAGCTTGATTTTTCCTTCTCTTCTCTACAACATCAAATCCAATGTTCATTTTACATTCATTTCCTTCTCTTGTTTACAATATCAAATCAAAGTAGTGTTCTTGTATTTAGGTTGTGTGAAACAAACAGTACCTTGACATACTTCATTTTACATTATACTGCACCAACATTTTTTTAGTCATTCATGGAAGTAAACATCACATGACAATCTTCTTGATCTTCTCTGCAACATAAAATAAAAGGAGTCTTCCCGTTGTTCAAAAGGTTTTTCTTTTCAGATTCATCAAACTCTTACTTAAAATTTTTTTAGTCATTCATGGAAGTAAACATCACATGAAAATCTTCTAAATCTTCTCTGCAGCATAAAATCAAAGGAGTCTTCATGTTGTTCAAAAGGTTTTGCATTTCAGATTCATCAAACTCTGACTTAAATTTAAAACAATGACTTCTTGCATGAAACATACATTTGAAAAGTTTAATACAACCAAAAAAAATTAAAACGACAAACATTAGAACAATGACTTCTTGCATGAAACAAACATTCGAAAAGTTTAATACAGTTTTTTGAGGGAAACAAAGGACCGGTAGTTTTCCTCTCTACATTGTATTGGATTGCCAAAAAAAAAATCTTAAAAATATGTTCTTGTTTTTCTCTCCAATGGTGCGTTGATGTTCAAGTGCTACCTACAACTTCCTAAGGTATGTTACATACCATCATATTCTTCTACAGTACATGGTAACATTACCCAAAACAAACATTCTTTACAAAAGGGTTTTGAATTCTTCCAGGTGTTGCAAAAACAATCCTGAGAAGCTTGACTTTTCCTTCTCTTCTCTACAACATCAAATCCATGGTTTATTTTACATTCATTTCCTTCTCTTCTTTACAACATCAAATCAAAGTTGTGTTCTTGCATTTAGGTTGTGTGAAACAAACAGTACCTTGATATACTTCATTTTACATTATATTGCACCAACATTTTTTTAGTCATTCATGGAAGTAAACATCACATGACAATCTTCTTGATCTTCTCTGCAACATAAAATCAAAGGAGTCTTCCCGTTGTTCAAATGGATTTGCTTTTCACATTCATCAAACTCTTACTTAAAATTTTTTTAGTAATTCTTGGAAGTAAACATCACATGAAAATCTTCTAAATCTTCTCTGCAGCATAAAATCAAAGGAGCCTTCCTGTTGTCCAAAAGGTTTTGCTTTTCACATCCATCAAACCCTTACTTAAATTTAGAACAGTGACTTCTTGCATGAAACAAACATTCGAAAAGTTTAATACAACCAAAAAAATAAAAAGACAAACATTAGAACAGTGACTTCTTGCATGAAACAAACATTCGAAAAGTTTAATACAGTTCTTTGAGGGAAACAAAGGACCGTTAGTGTTCCTCTCTACATTGTATTAGATTGCCAAAAAATCATTCTTAAAAATAAGTTCTTGTTTTTCTCTCCAAGGGTGTGTTCCTGTTAAAGTGCTACCTTCACGTTCCTAAGGTATGTTACATCCCATCATCTATTCTACTGTACATGGTAACATTACCAAAAACAAACATTCTTGAGAAAAGGGTTTAGAATTCTTGCAGGTGTTGCAGAAACATTCTTGAGAAGCTTGATTTTTCCTTCTCTTCTCTACAACATCAAATCCAATGTTCATTTTACATTCATTTCCTTCTCTTCTTTACAATATCAAATGAAAGTTGTGTTCTTGTATTTAGGTTGTGTGAAACAAACAGTACCTTGACATACTTCATTTTACATTATACTGCACCAACATTTTTTTAGTCATTCATGGAAGTAAACATCACATGACAATCTTCTTGATCTTCTCTGCAACATAAAATAAAAGGAGTCTTCCCGCTGTTCAAAAGGTTTTGCTTTTCAGATTCATCAAACTCTTACTTAAAATTTTTTTAGTCATTCATGGAAGTAAACATCACATGAAAATCTTCTAAATCTTCTCTGCAGCATAAAATCAAAGGAGTCTTCATGTTGTTCAAAAGGTTTTGCATTTCAGATTCATCAAACTCTGACTTAAATTTAAAACAATGACTTCTTGCATGAAACATACATTTGAAAAGTTTAATACAACCAAAAAAAATTAAAACGACAAACATTAGAACAATGACTTCTTGCATGAAACAAACATTCGAAAAGTTTAATACAGTTTTTTGAGGGAAACAAAGGACCGGTAGTTTTCCTCTCTACATTGTATTGGATTGCCAAAAAAAAAATCTTAAAAATATGTTCTTGTTTTTCTCTCCAATGGTGCGTTCCTGTTCAAGTGCTACCTAAAACTTCCTAAGGTATGTTACATACCATCATATTCTTCTACAGTACATGGTAACATTACCAAAAACAAACATTCTTTACAAAAGGGTTTTGAATTCTTCCAGGTGTTGCAAAAACATTCCTGAGAAGCTTGACTTTTCCTTCTCTTCTCTACAACATCAAATCCATGGTTTATTTTACATTCATTTCCTTCTCTTCTTTACAACATCAAATCAAAGTTGTGTTCTTGCATTTAGGTTGTGTGAAACAAACAGTACCTTGATATACTTCATTTTACATTATATTGCACCAACATTTTTTTAGTCATTCATGGAAGTAAACATCACATGACAATCTTCTTGATCTTCTCTGCAACATAAAATCAAAGGAGTCTTCCCGTTGTTCAAATGGATTTGCTTTTCACATTCATCAAACTCTTACTTAAAATTTTTTTAGTAATTCTTGGAAGTAAACATCACATGAAAATCTTCTAAATCTTCTCTGCAGCATAAAATCAAAGGAGCCTTCCTGTTGTCCAAAAGGTTTTGCTTTTCACATCCATCAAACCCTTACTTAAATTTAGAACAGTGACTTCTTGCATGAAACAAACATTCGAAAAGTTTAATACAACCAAAAAAATAAAAAGACAAACATTAGAACAGTGACTTCTTGCATGAAACAAACATTCGAAAAGTTTAATACAGTTCTTTGAGGGAAACAAAGGACCGTTAGTGTTCCTCTCTACATTGTATTAGATTGCCAAAAAATCATTCTTAAAAATAAGTTCTTGTTTTTCTCTCCAAGGGTGTGTTCCTGTTAAAGTGCTACCTTCACGTTCCTAAGGTATGTTACATCCCATCATCTATTCTACTGTACATGGTAACATTACCAAAAACAAACATTCTTGAGAAAAGGGTTTAGAATTCTTGCAGGTGTTGCAGAAACATTCTTGAGAAGCTTGATTTTTCCTTCTCTTCTCTACAACATCAAATCCAATGTTCATTTTACATTCATTTCCTTCTCTTCTTTACAATATCAAATGAAAGTTGTGTTCTTGTATTTAGGTTGTGTGAAACAAACAGTACCTTGACATACTTCATTTTACATTATACTGCACCAACATTTTTTTAGTCATTCATGGAAGTAAACATCACATGACAATCTTCTTGATCTTCTCTGCAACATAAAATAAAAGGAGTCTTCCCGCTGTTCAAAAGGTTTTGCTTTTCATATTCATCAAACTCTTACTTAAAATTTTTTTAGTCATTCATGGAAGTAAACATCACATGAAAATCTTCTAAATCTTCTCTGCAGCATAAAATCAAAGGAGTCTTCATGTTGTTCAAAAGGTTTTGCATTTCAGATTCATCAAACTCTGACTTAAATTTAAAACAATGACTTCTTGCATGAAACATACATTTGAAAAGTTTAATACAACCAAAAAAAATTAAAACGACAAACATTAGAACAATGACTTCTTGCATGAAACAAACATTCGAAAAGTTTAATACAGTTTTTTGAGGGAAACAAAGGACCGGTAGTTTTCCTCTCTACATTGTATTGGATTGCCAAAAAAAAAATCTTAAAAATATGTTCTTGTTTTTCTCTCCAATGGTGCGTTCATGTTCAAGTGCTACCTACAACTTCCTAAGGTATGTTACATACCATCATATTCTTCTACAGTACATGGTAACATTACCAAAAACAAACATTCTTTACAAAAGGGTTTAGAATTCTTCCAGGTGTTGCAGAAACATTCCTGAGAAGCTTGACTTTTCCTTCTCTTCTCTACAACATCAAATCCATGGTTCATTTTACATTCATTTCCTTCTCTTCTTTACAACATCAAATGAAAGTTGTGTTCTTGCATTTAGGTTGTGTGAAACAAACAGTACCTTGACATACTTCATTTTACATTATATTGCACCAACATTTTTTTAGTCATTCATGGAAGTAAACATCACATGACAATCTTCTTGATCTTCTCTGCAACATAAAATCAAAGGAGTCTTCCCGTTGTTCAAATGGATTTGCTTTTCACATTCATTAAACTCTTACTTAAAATTTTTTTAGTAATTCTTGGAAGTAAACATCACATGAAAATCTTCTAAATCTTCTCTGCAGCATAAAATCAAAGGAGTCTTCATGTTGTTCAAAAGGTTTTGCATTTCAGATTCATCAAACTCTGACTTAAATTTAAAACAGTGACTTCTTGCATGAAACATACATTTGAAAAGTTTAATACAACCAAAAAAAATTAAAACGACAAACATTAGAACAATGACTTCTTGCATGAAACAAACATTCGAAAAGTTTAATACAGTTTTTTGAGGGAAACAAAGGACCGGTAGTTTTCCTCTCTACATTGTATTGGATTGCCAAAAAAAAAATCTTAAAAATATGTTCTTGTTTTTCTCTCCAATGGTGCGTTCCTGTTCAAGTGCTACCTACAACTTCCTAAGGTATGTTACATCCCATCATATTCTTCTACAGTACATGGTAACATTACCAAAAACAAACATTCTTGAGAAAAGGGTTTAGAATTCTTGCAGGTGTTGCAGAAACATTCTTGAGAAGCTTGATTTTTCCTTCTCTTCTCTACAACATCAAATCCAATGTTCATTTTACATTCATTTCCTTCTCTTCTTTACAATATCAAATGAAAGTTGTGTTCTTGTATTTAGGTTGTGTGAAACAAACAGTACCTTGACATACTTCATTTTACATTATACTGCACCAACATTTTTTTAGTCATTCATGGAAGTAAACATCACATGACAATCTTCTTGATCTTCTCTGCAACATAAAATAAAAGGAGTCTTCCCGCTGTTCAAAAGGTTTTGCTTTTCATATTCATCAAACTCTTACTTAAAATTTTTTTAGTCATTCATGGAAGTAAACATCACATGAAAATCTTCTAAATCTTCTCTGCAGCATAAAATCAAAGGAGTCTTCATGTTGTTCAAAAGGTTTTGCATTTCAGATTCATCAAACTCTGACTTAAATTTAAAACAATGACTTCTTGCATGAAACATACATTTGAAAAGTTTAATACAACCAAAAAAAATTAAAACGACAAACATTAGAACAATGACTTCTTGCATGAAACAAACATTCGAAAAGTTTAATACAGTTTTTTGAGGGAAACAAAGGACCGGTAGTTTTCCTCTCTACATTGTATTGGATTGCCAAAAAAAAAATCTTAAAAATATGTTCTTGTTTTTCTCTCCAATGGTGCGTTCATGTTCAAGTGCTACCTACAACTTCCTAAGGTATGTTACATACCATCATATTCTTCTACAGTACATGGTAACATTACCAAAAACAAACATTCTTTACAAAAGGGTTTAGAATTCTTCCAGGTGTTGCAAAAACATTCCTGAGAAGCTTGACTTTTCCTTCTCTTCTCTACAACATCAAATCCATGGTTCATTTTACATTCATTTCCTTCTCTTCTTTACAACATCAAATGAAAGTTGTGTTCTTGCATTTAGGTTGTGTGAAACAAACAGTACCTTGACATACTTCATTTTACATTATATTGCACCAACATTTTTTTAGTCATTCATGGAAGTAAACATCACATGACAATCTTCTTGATCTTCTCTGCAACATAAAATCAAAGGAGTCTTCCCGTTGTTCAAATGGATTTGCTTTTCACATTCATTAAACTCTTACTTAAAATTTTTTTAGTAATTCTTGGAAGTAAACATCACATGAAAATCTTCTAAATCTTCTCTGCAGCATAAAATCAAAGGAGTCTTCATGTTGTTCAAAAGGTTTTGCATTTCAGATTCATCAAACTCTGACTTAAATTTAAAACAGTGACTTCTTGCATGAAACATACATTTGAAAAGTTTAATACAACCAAAAAAAATTAAAACGACAAACATTAGAACAATGACTTCTTGCATGAAACAAACATTCGAAAAGTTTAATACAGCTTTTTGAGGGAAACAAAGGACCGGTAGTTTTCCTCTCTACATTGTATTGGATTGCCAAAAAAAAATCTTAAAAATATGTTCTTGTTTTTCTCTCCAATGGTGCGTTCCTGTTCAAGTGCTACCTACAACTTCCTAAGGTATGTTACATCCCATCATATTCTTCTACAGTACATGGTAACATTACCAAAAACAAACATTCTTGAGAAAAGGGTTTAGAATTCTTGCAGGTGTTGCAGAAACATTCTTGAGAAGCTTGATTTTTCCTTCTCTTCTCTACAACATCAAATCCAATGTTCATTTTACATTCATTTCCTTCTCTTCTTTACAATATCAAATGAAAGTTGTGTTCTTGTATTTAGGTTGTGTGAAACAAACAGTACCTTGACATACTTCATTTTACATTATACTGCACCAACATTTTTTTAGTCATTCATGGAAGTAAACATCACATGACAATCTTCTTGATCTTCTCTGCAACATAAAATAAAAGGAGTCTTCCCGCTGTTCAAAAGGTTTTGCTTTTCATATTCATCAAACTCTTACTTAAAATTTTTTTAGTCATTCATGGAAGTAAACATCACATGAAAATCTTCTAAATCTTCTCTGCAGCATAAAATCAAAGGAGTCTTCATGTTGTTCAAAAGGTTTTGCATTTCAGATTCATCAAACTCTGACTTAAATTTAAAACAATGACTTCTTGCATGAAACATACATTTGAAAAGTTTAATACAACCAAAAAAAATTAAAACGACAAACATTAGAACAATGACTTCTTGCATGAAACAAACATTCGAAAAGTTTAATACAGTTTTTTGATGGAAACAAAGGACCGGTAGTTTTCCTCTCTACATTGTATTGGATTGCCAAAAAAAAAATCTTAAAAATATGTTCTTGTTTTTCTCTCCAATGGTGCGTTCATGTTCAAGTGCTACCTACAACTTCCTAAGGTATGTTACATACCATCATATTCTTCTACAGTACATGGTAACATTACCAAAAACAAACATTCTTTACAAAAGGGTTTAGAATTCTTCCAGGTGTTGCAAAAACATTCCTGAGAAGCTTGACTTTTCCTTCTCTTCTCTACAACATCAAATCCATGGTTCATTTTACATTCATTTCCTTCTCTTCTTTACAACATCAAATGAAAGTTGTGTTCTTGCATTTAGGTTGTGTGAAACAAACAGTACCTTGACATACTTCATTTTACATTATATTGCACCAACATTTTTTTAGTCATTCATGGAAGTAAACATCACATGACAATCTTCTTGATCTTCTCTGCAACATAAAATCAAAGGAGTCTTCCCGTTGTTCAAATGGATTTGCTTTTCACATTCATTAAACTCTTACTTAAAATTTTTTTAGTAATTCTTTGAAGTAAACATCACATGAAAATCTTCTAAATCTTCTCTGCAGCATAAAATCAAAGGAGTCTTCATGTTGTTCAAAAGGTTTTGCATTTCAGATTCATCAAACTCTGACTTAAATTTAAAACAGTGACTTCTTGCATGAAACATACATTTGAAAAGTTTAATACAACCAAAAAAAATTAAAACGACAAACATTAGAACAATGACTTCTTGCATGAAACAAACATTCGAAAAGTTTAATACAGTTTTTTGAGGGAAACAAAGGACCGGTAGTTTTCCTCTCTACATTGTATTGGATTGCCAAAAAAAAAATCTTAAAAATATGTTCTTGTTTTTCTCTCCAATGGTGCGTTCCTGTTCAAGTGCTACCTACAACTTCCTAAGGTATGTTACATACCATCATATTCTTCTACAGTACATGGTAACATTACCAAAAACAAACATTCTTTACAAAAGGGTTTTGAATTCTTCCAGGTGTTGCAAAAACATTCCTGAGAAGCTTGACTTTTCCTTCTCTTCTCTACAACATCAAATCCATGGTTTATTTTACATTCATTTCCTTCTCTTCTTTACAACATCAAATCAAAGTTGTGTTCTTGCATTTAGGTTGTGTGAAACAAACAGTACCTTGATATACTTCATTTTACATTATATTGCACCAACATTTTTTTAGTCATTCATGGAAGTAAACATCACATGACAATCTTCTTGATCTTCTCTGCAACATAAAATAAAAGGAGTCTTCCCGCTGTTCAAAAGGTTTTGCTTTTCATATTCATCAAACTCTTACTTAAAATTTTTTTAGTCATTCATGGAAGTAAACATCACATGAAAATCTTCTAAATCTTCTCTGCAGCATAAAATCAAAGGAGTCTTCATGTTGTTCAAAAGGTTTTGCATTTCAGATTCATCAAACTCTGACTTAAATTTAGAACAGTGACTTCTTGCATGAAACATACATTTGAAAAGTTTAATACAACCAAAAAAAATTAAAACGACAAACATTAGAACAATGACTTCTTGCATGAAACTAACATTCGAAAAGTTTAATACAGTTTTTTGAGGGAAACAAAGGACCGGTAGTTTTCCTCTCTACATTGTATTGGATTGCCAAAAAAAAAATCTTAAAAATATGTTCTTGTTTTTCTCTCCAATGGTGCGTTCATGTTCAAGTGCTACCTACAACTTCCTAAGGTATGTTACATACCATCATATTCTTCTACAGTACATGGTAACATTACCAAAAACAAACATTCTTTACAAAAGGGTTTTGAATTCTTCCAGGTGTTGCAGAAACATTCCTGAGAAGCTTGACTTTTCCTTCTCTTCTCTACAACATCAAATCCATGGTTTATTTTACATTCATTTCCTTCTCTTCTTTACAACATCAAATCAAAGTTGTGTTCTTGCATTTAGGTTGTGTGAAACAAACAGTACCTTGATATACTTCATTTTACATTATATTGCACCAACATTTTTTTAGTCATTCATGGAAGTAAACATCACATGACAATCTTCTTGATCTTCGCTGCAACATAAAATCAAAGGAGTCTTCCCGTTGTTCAAATGGATTTGCTTTTCACATTCATCAAACTCTTACTTAAAATTTTTTTAGTAATTCTTGGAAGTAAACATCACATGAAAATCTTCTAAATCTTCTCTGCAGCATAAAATCAAAGGAGCCTTCCTGTTGTCCAAAAGGTTTTGCTTTTCACATCCATCAAACCCTTACTTAAATTTAGAACAATGACTTCTTGCATGAAACAAACATTCGAAAAGTTTAATACAACCAAAAAAAATTAAAACGACAAACATTAGAACAATGACTTCTTGCATGAAACAAACATTCGAAAAGTTTAATACAGTTTTTTGAGGGAAACAAAGGACCGGTAGTTTTCCTCTCTACATTGTATTGGATTGCCAAAAAAAAAATCTTAAAAATATGTTCTTGTTTTTCTCTCCAATGGTGCGTTCATGTTCAAGTGCTACCTACAACTTCCTAAGGTATGTTACATACCATCATATTCTTCTACAGTACATGGTAACATTACCAAAAACAAACATTCTTTACAAAAGGGTTTTGAATTCTTCCAGGTGTTGCAAAAACATTCCTGAGAAGCTTGACTTTTCCTTCTCTTCTCTACAACATCAAATCCATGGTTTATTTTACATTCATTTCCTTCTCTTCTTTACAACATCAAATCAAAGTTGTGTTCTTGCATTTAGGTTGTGTGAAACAAACAGTACCTTGATATACTTCATTTTACATTATATTGCACCAACATTTTTTTAGTCATTCATGGAAGTAAACATCACATGACAATCTTCTTGATCTTCTCTGCAACATAAAATCAAAGGAGTCTTCCCGTTGTTCAAATGGATTTGCTTTTCACATTCATCAAACTCTTACTTAAAATTTTTTTAGTAATTCTTGGAAGTAAACATCACATGAAAATCTTCTAAATCTTCTCTGCAGCATAAAATCAAAGGAGCCTTCCTGTTGTCCAAAAGGTTTTGCTTTTCACATCCATCAAACCCTTACTTAAATTTAGAACAGTGACTTCTTGCATGAAACAAACATTCGAAAAGTTTAATACAACTAAAAAAATTAAAAGACAAACATTAGCACAGTGACTTCTTGCATGAAACAAACATTCAAAAAGTTTAATATAGTTGTTTGAGGGAAACAAAGGACCGTTAGTGTTCCTCTCTACATTGTATTAGATTGCCAAAAAAACATTCTTAAAAATAAGTTCTTGTTTTTCTCTCCAAGGGTGTGTTCCTGTTAAAGTGCTACCTTCACGTTCCTAAGGTATGTTACATCCCATCATCTATTCTACTGTACATGGTAACATTACCAAAAACAAACATTCTTGAGAAAAGGGTTTAGAATTCTTGCAGGTGTTGCAGAAACATTCTTGAGAAGCTTGATTTTTCCTTCTCTTCTCTACAACATCAAATCCAATGTTCATTTTACATTCATTTCCTTCTCTTCTTTACAATATCAAATCAAAGTTGTGTTCTTGTATTTAGGTTGTGTGAAACAAACAGTACCTTGACATATTTCATTTTACATTATACTGCACCAACATTTTTTTAGTCATTCATGGAAGTAAACATCACATGACAATCTTCTTGATCTTCTCTGCAACATAAAATAAAAGGAGTCTTCCCGTTGTTCAAAAGGTTTTGCTTTTCAGATTCATCAAACTCTTACTTAAAATTTTTTTAGTCATTCATGGAAGTAAACATCACATGAAAATCTTCTAAATCTTCTCTGCAGCATAAAATCAAAGGAGTCTTCATGTTGTTCAAAAGGTTTTGCATTTCAGATTCATCAAACTCTGACTTAAATTTAAAACAATGACTTCTTGCATGAAACATACATTTGAAAAGTTTAATACAACCAAAAAAAATTAAAACGACAAACATTAGAACAATGACTTCTTGCATGAAACAAACATTCGAAAAGTTTAATACAGTTTTTTGAGGGAAACAAAGGACCGGTAGTTTTCCTCTCTACATTGTATTGGATTGCCAAAAAAAAATCTTAAAAATATGTTCTTGTTTTTCTCTCCAATGGTGCGTTCCTGTTCAAGTGCTACCTACAACTTCCTAAGGTATGTTACATACCATCATATTCTTCTACAGTACATGGTAACATTACCAAAAACAAACATTCTTTACAAAAGGGTTTTGAATTCTTCCAGGTGTTGCAAAAACATTCCTGAGAAGCTTGACTTTTCCTTCTCTTCTCTACAACATCAAATCCATGGTTTATTTTACATTCATTTCCTTCTCTTCTTTACAACATCAAATCAAAGTTGTGTTCTTGCATTTAGGTTGTGTGAAACAAACAGTACCTTGATATACTTCATTTTACATTATATTGCACCAACATTTTTTTAGTCATTCATGGAAGTAAACATCACATGACAGTCTTCTTGATCTTCTCTGCAACATAAAATCAAAGGAGTCTTCCCGTTGTTCAAATGGATTTGCTTTTCACATTCATCAAACTCTTACTTAAAATTTTTTTAGTAATTCTTGGAAGTAAACATCACATGAAAATCTTCAAAATCTTCTCTGCAGCATAAAATCAAAGGAGCCTTCCTGTTGTCCAAAAGGTTTTGCTTTTCACATCCATCAAACCCTTACTTAAATTTAGAACAGTGACTTCTTGCATGAAATAAACATTCGAAAAGTTTAATACAACTAAAAAAATTAAAAGACAAACATTAGCACAGTGACTTCTTGCATGAAACAAACATTCAAAAAGTTTAATATAGTTGTTTGAGGGAAACAAAGGACCGTTAGTGTTCCTCTCTACATTGTATTAGATTGCCAAAAAAACATTCTTAAAAATAAGTTCTTGTTTTTCTCTCCAAGGGTGTGTTCCTGTTAAAGTGCTACCTTCACGTTCCTAAGGTATGTTACATCCCATCATCTATTCTACTGTACATGGTAACATTACCAAAAACAAACATTCTTGAGAAAAGGGTTTAGAATTCTTGCAGGTGTTGCAGAAACATTCTTGAGAAGCTTGATTTTTCCTTCTCTTCTCTACAACATCAAATCCAATGTTCATTTTACATTCATTTCCTTCTCTTCTTTACAATATCAAATCAAAGTTGTGTTCTTGTATTTAGGTTGTGTGAAACAAACAGTACCTTGACATACTTCATTTTACATTATACTGCACCAACATTTTTTTAGTCATTCATGGAGGTAAACATCACATGACAATCTTCTTGATCTTCTCTGCAACATAAAATAAAAGGAGTCTTCCCGTTGTTCAAAAGGTTTTGCTTTTCAGATTCATCAAACTCTTACTTAAAATTTTTTTAGTCATTCATGGAAGTAAACATCACATGAAAATCTTCTAAATCTTCTCTGCAGCATAAAATCAAAGGAGTCTTCATGTTGTTCAAAAGGTTTTGCATTTCAGATTCATCAAACTCTGACTTAAATTTAAAACAATGACTTCTTGCATGAAACATACATTTGAAAAGTTTAATACAACCAAAAAAAATTAAAACGACAAACATTAGAACAATGACTTCTTGCATGAAACAAACATTCGAAAAGTTTAATACAGTTTTTTGAGGGAAACAAAGGACCGGTAGTTTTCCTCTCTACATTGTATTGGATTGCCAAAAAAAAAATCTTAAAAATATGTTCTTGTTTTTCTCTCCAATGGTGCGTTCCTGTTCAAGTGCTACCTACAACTTCCTAAGGTATGTTACATACCATCATATTCTTCTACAGTACATGGTAACATTACCAAAAACAAACATTCTTTACAAAAGGGTTTTGAATTCTTCCAGGTGTTGCAAAAACATTCCTGAGAAGCTTGACTTTTCCTTCTCTTCTCTACAACATCAAATCCATGGTTTATTTTACATTCATTTCCTTCTCTTCTTTACAACATCAAATCAAAGTTGAGTTCTTGCATTTAGGTTGTGTGAAACAAACAGTACCTTGATATACTTCATATTACATTATATTGCACCAACATTTTTTTAGTCATTCATGGAAGTAAACATCACATGACAATCTTCTTGATCTTCTCTGCAACATAAAATCAAAGGAGTCTTCCCGTTGTTCAAATGGATTTGCTTTTCACATTCATCAAACTCTTACTTAAAATTTTTTTAGTAATTCTTGGAAGTAAACATCACATGAAAATCTTCTAAATCTTCTCTGCAGCATAAAATCAAAGGAGCCTTCCTGTTGTCCAAAAGGTTTTGCTTTTCACATCCATCAAACCCTTACTTAAATTTAGAACAGTGACTTCTTGCATGAAACAAACATTCGAAAAGTTTAATACAACTAAAAAAATAAAAAGACAAACATTAGCACAGTGACTTCTTGCATGAAACAAACATTCAAAAAGTTTAATATAGTTGTTTGAGGGAAACAAAGGACCGTTAGTGTTCCTCTCTACATTGTATTAGATTGCCAAAAAAACATTCTTAAAAATAAGTTCTTGTTTTTCTCTCCAAGGGTGTGTTCCTGTTAAAGTGCTACCTTCACGTTCCTAAGGTATGTTACATCCCATCATCTATTCTACTGTACATGGTAACATTACCAAAAACAAACATTCTTGAGAAAAGGGTTTAGAATTCTTGCAGGTGTTGCAGAAACATTCTTGAGAAGCTTGATTTTTCCTTCTCTTCTCTACAACATCAAATCCAATGTTCATTTTACATTCATTTCCTTCTCTTCTTTACAATATCAAATCAAAGTTGTGTTCTTGTATTTAGGTTGTGTGAAACAAACAGTACCTTGACATACTTCATTTTACATTATACTGCACCAACATTTTTTTAGTCATTCATGGAGGTAAACATCACATGACAATCTTCTTGATCTTCTCTGCAACATAAAATAAAAGGAGTCTTCCCGTTGTTCAAAAGGTTTTGCTTTTCACATTCATCAAACTCTTACTTAAAATTTTTTTAGTCATTCATGGAAGTAAACATCACATGAAAATCTTCTAAATCTTCTCTGCAGCATAAAATCAAAGGAGTCTTCATGTTGTTCAAAAGGTTTTGCATTTCAGATTCATCAAACTCTGACTTAAATTTAAAACAATGACTTCTTGCATGAAACATACATTTGAAAAGTTTAATACAACCAAAAAAAATTAAAACGACAAACATTAGAACAATGACTTCTTGCATGAAACAAACATTCGAAAAGTTTAATACAGTTTTTTGAGGGAAACAAAGGACCGGTAGTTTTCCTCTCTACACTGTATTGGATTGCCAAAAAAAAAATCTTAAAAATATGTTCTTGTTTTTCTCTCCAATGGTGCGTTCCTGTTCAAGTGCTACCTACAACTTCCTAAGGTATGTTACATACCATCATATTCTTCTACAGTACATGGTAACATTACCAAAAACAAACATTCTTTACAAAAGGGTTTTGAATTCTTCCAGGTGTTGCAAAAACATTCCTGAGAAGCTTGACTTTTCCTTCTCTTCTCTACAACATCAAATCCATGGTTTATTTTACATTCATTTCCTTCTCTTCTTTACAACATCAAATCAAAGTTGTGTTCTTGCATTTAGGTTGTGTGAAACAAACAGTACCTTGATATACTTCATATTACATTATATTGCACCAACATTTTTTTAGTCATTCATGGAAGTAAACATCACATGACAATCTTCTTGATCTTCTCTGCCACATAAAATCAAAGGAGTCTTCCCGTTGTTCAAATGGATTTGCTTTTCACATTCATCAAACTCTTACTTAAAATTTTTTTGGTAATTCTTGGAAGTAAACATCACATGAAAATCTTCTAAATCTTCTCTGCAGCATAAAATCAAAGGAGCCTTCCTGTTGTCCAAAAGGTTTTGCTTTTCACATCCATCAAACCCTTACTTAAATTTAGAACAGTGACTTCTTGCATGAAACAAACATTCGAAAAGTTTAATACAACTAAAAAAATTAAAAGACAAACATTAGCACAGTGACTTCTTGCATGAAACAAACATTCAAAAAGTTTAATATAGTTGTTTGAGGGAAACAATGGACCGTTAGTGTTCCTCTCTACATTGTATTAGATTGCCAAAAAAACATTCTTAAAAATAAGTTCTTGTTTTTCTCTCCAAGGGTGTGTTCCTGTTAAAGTGCTACCTTCACGTTCCTAAGGTATGTTACATCCCATCATCTATTCTACTGTACATGGTAACATTACCAAAAACAAACATTCTTGAGAAAAGGGTTTAGAATTCTTGCAGGTGTTGCAGAAACATTCTTGAGAAGCTTGATTTTTCCTTCTCTTCTCTACAACATCAAATCCAATGTTCATTTTACATTCATTTCCTTCTCTTCTTTACAATATCAAATCAAAGTTGTGTTCTTGTATTTAGGTTGTGTGAAACAAACAGTACCTTGACATACTTCATTTTACATTATACTGCACCAACATTTTTTTAGTCATTCATGGAGGTAAACATCACATGACAATCTTCTTGATCTTCTCTGCAACATAAAATAAAAGGAGTCTTCCCGTTGTTCAAAAGGTTTTGCTTTTCACATTCATCAAACTCTTACTTAAAATTTTTTTAGTCATTCATGGAAGTAAGCATCACATGAAAATCTTCTAAATCTTCTCTGCAGCATAAAATCAAAGGAGTCTTCATGTTGTTCAAAAGGTTTTGCATTTCAGATTCATCAAACTCTGACTTAAATTTAAAACAATGACTTCTTGCATGAAACATACATTTGAAAAGTTTAATACAACCAAAAAAAATTAAAACGACAAACATTAGAACAATGACTTCTTGCATGAAACAAACATTCGAAAAGTTTAATACAGTTTTTTGAGGGAAACAAAGGACCGGTAGTTTTCCTCTCTACATTGTATTGGATTGCCAAAAAAAAAATCTTAAAAATATGTTCTTGTTTTTCTCTCCAATGGTGCGTTCCTGTTCAAGTGCTACCTACAACTTCCTAAGGTATGTTACATACCATCATATTCTTCTACAGTACATGGTAACATTACCAAAAACAAACATTCTTTACAAAAGGGTTTTGAATTCTTCCAGGTGTTGCAAAAACATTCCTGAGAAGCTTGACTTTTCCTTCTCTTCTCTACAACATCAAATCCATGGTTTATTTTACATTCAATTCCTTCTCTTCTTTACAACATCAAATCAAAGTTGTGTTCTTGCATTTAGGTTGTGTGAAACAAACAGTACCTTGATATACTTCATATTACATTATATTGCACCAACATTTTTTTAGTCATTCATGGAAGTAAACATCACATGACAATCTTCTTGATCTTCTCTGCAACATAAAATCAAAGGAGTCTTCCCGTTGTTCAAATGGATTTGCTTTTCACATTCATCAAACTCTTACTTAAAATTTTTTTGGTAATTCTTGGAAGTAAACATCACATGAAAATCTTCTAAATCTTCTCTGCAGCATAAAATCAAAGGAGCCTTCCTGTTGTCCAAAAGGTTTTGCTTTTCACATCCATCAAACCCTTACTTAAATTTAGAACAGTGACTTCTTGCATGAAACAAACATTCGAAAAGTTTAATACAACTAAAAAAATTAAAAGACAAACATTAGCACAGTGACTTCTTGCATGAAACAAACATTCAAAAAGTTTAATATAGTTGTTTGAGGGAAACAAAGGACCGTTAGTGTTCCTCTCTACATTGTATTAGATTGCCAAAAAAACATTCTTAAAAATAAGTTCTTGTTTTTCTCTCCAAGGGTGTGTTCCTGTTAAAGTGCTACCTTCACGTTCCTAAGGTATGTTACATCCCATCATCTATTCTACTGTACATGGTAACATTACCAAAAACAAACATTCTTGAGAAAAGGGTTTAGAATTCTTGCAGGTGTTGCAGAAACATTCTTGAGAAGCTTGATTTTTCCTTCTCTTCTCTACAACATCAAATCCAATGTTCATTTTACATTCATTTCCTTCTCTTCTTTACAATATCAAATCAAAGTTGTGTTCTTGTATTTAGGTTGTGTGAAACAAACAGTACCTTGACATACTTCATTTTACATTATACTGCACCAACATTTTTTTAGTCATTCATGGAGGTAAACATCACATGACAATCTTCTTGATCTTCTCTACAACATAAAATAAAAGGAGTCTTCCCGTTGTTCAAAAGGTTTTGCTTTTCACATTCATCAAACTCTTACTTAAAATTTTTTTAGTCATTCATGGAAGTAAGCATCACATGAAAATCTTCTAAATCTTCTCTGCAGCATAAAATCAAAGGAGTCTTCATGTTGTTCAAAAGGTTTTGCATTTCAGATTCATCAAACTCTGACTTAAATTTAAAACAATGACTTCTTGCATGAAACATACATTTGAAAAGTTTAATACAACCAAAAAAAATTAAAACGACAAACATTAGAACAATGACTTCTTGCATGAAACAAACATTCGAAAAGTTTAATACAGTTTTTTGAGGGAAACAAAGGACCGGTAGTTTTCCTCTCTACATTGTATTGGATTGCCAAAAAAAAAATCTTAAAAATATGTTCTTGTTTTTCTCTCCAATGGTGCGTTCCTGTTCAAGTGCTACCTACAACTTCCTAAGGTATGTTACATACCATCATATTCTTCTACAGTACATGGTAACATTACCAAAAACAAACATTCTTTACAAAAGGGTTTTGAATTCTTCCAGGTGTTGCAAAAACATTCCTGAGAAGCTTGACTTTTCCTTCTCTTCTCTACAACATCAAATCCATGGTTTATTTTACATTCATTTCCTTCTCTTCTTTACAACATCAAATCAAAGTTGTGTTCTTGCATTTAGGTTGTGTGAAACAAACAGTACCTTGATATACTTCATATTACATTATATTGCACCAACATTTTTTTAGTCATTCATGGAAGTAAACATCACATGACAATCTTCTTGATCTTCTCTAAAACATAAAATCAAAGGAGTCTTCCCGTTGTTCAAATGGATTTGCTTTTCACATTCATCAAACTCTTACTTAAAATTTTTTTGGTAATTCTTGGAAGTAAACATCACATGAAAATCTTCTAAATCTTCTCTGCAGCATAAAATCAAAGGAGCCTTCCTGTTGTCCAAAAGGTTTTGCTTTTCACATCCATCAAACCCTTACTTAAATTTAGAACAGTGACTTCTTGCATGAAACAAACATTCGAAAAGTTTAATACAACTAAAAAAATTAAAAGACAAACATTAGCACAGTGACTTCTTGCATGAAACAAACATTCAAAAAGTTTAATATAGTTGTTTGAGGGAAACAAAGGACCGTTAGTGTTCCTCTCTACATTGTATTAGATTGCCAAAAAAACATTCTTAAAAATAAGTTCTTGTTTTTCTCTCCAAGGGTGTGTTCCTGTTAAAGTGCTACCTTCACGTTCCTAAGGTATGTTACATCCCATCATCTATTCTACTGTACATGGTAACATTACCAAAAACAAACATTCTTGAGAAAAGGGTTTAGAATTCTTGCAGGTGTTGCAGAAACATTCTTGAGAAGCTTGATTTTTCCTTCTCTTCTCTACAACATCAAATCCAATGTTCATTTTACATTCATTTCCTTCTCTTCTTTACAATATCAAATCAAAGTTGTGTTCTTGTATTTAGGTTGTGTGAAACAAACAGTACCTTGACATATTTCATTTTACATTATACTGCACCAACATTTTTTTAGTCATTCATGGAGGTAAACATCACATGACAATCTTCTTGATCTTCTCTGCAACATAAAATAAAAGGAGTCTTCCCGTTGTTCAAAAGGTTTTGCTTTTCAGATTCATCAAACTCTTACTTAAAATTTTTTTAGTCATTCATGGAAGTAAGCATCACATGAAAATCTTCTAAATCTTCTCTGCAGCATAAAATCAAAGGAGTCTTCATGTTGTTCAAAAGGTTTTGCATTTCAGATTCATCAAACTCTGACTTAAATTTAAAACAATGACTTCTTGCATGAAACATACATTTGAAATGTTTAATACAACCAAAAAAAATTAAAACGACAAACATTAGAACAATGACTTCTTGCATGAAACAAACATTCGAAAAGTTTAATACAGTTTTTTGAGGGAAACAAAGGACCGGTAGTTTTCCTCTCTACATTGTATTGGATTGCCAAAAAAAAAATCTTAAAAATATGTTCTTGTTTTTCTCTCCAATGGTGCGTTCCTGTTCAAGTGCTACCTACAACTTCCTAAGGTATGTTACATACCATCATATTCTTCTACAGTACATGGTAACATTACCAAAAACAAACATTCTTTACAAAAGGGTTTTGAATTCTTCCAGGTGTTGCAAAAACATTCCTGAGAAGCTTGACTTTTCCTTCTCTTCTCTACAACATCAAATCCATGGTTTATTTTACATTCATTTCCTTCTCTTCTTTACAACATCAAATCAAAGTTGTGTTCTTGCATTTAGGTTGTGTGAAACAAACAGTACCTTGATATACTTCATATTACATTATATTGCACCAACATTTTTTTAGTCATTCATGGAAGTAAACATCACATGACAATCTTCTTGATCTTCTCTGCAACATAAAATCAAAGGAGTCTTCCCGTTGTTCAAATGGATTTGCTTTTCACATTCATCAAACTCTTACTTAAAATTTTTTAAGTAATTCTTGGAAGTAAACATCACATGAAAATCTTCTAAATCTTCTCTGCAGCATAAAATCAAAGGAGCCTTCCTGTTGTCCAAAAGGTTTTGCTTTTCACATCCATCAAACCCTTACTTAAATTTAGAACAGTGACTTCTTGCATGAAACAAACATTGGAAAAGTTTAATACAACTAAAAAAATTAAAAGACAAACATTAGCACAGTGACTTCTTGCATGAAACAAACATTCAAAAAGTTTAATATAGTTGTTTGAGGGAAACAAAGGACCGTTAGTGTTCCTCTCTAAATTGTATTAGATTGCCAAAAAAACATTCTTAAAAATAAGTTCTTGTTTTTCTCTCCAAGGGTGTGTTCCTGTTAAAGTGCTACCTTCACGTTCCTAAGGTATGTTACATCCCATCATCTATTCTACTGTACATGGTAACATTACCAAAAACAAACATTCTTGAGAAAAGGGTTTAGAATTCTTGCAGGTGTTGCAGAAACATTCTTGAGAAGCTTGATTTTTCCTTCTCTTCTCTACAACGTCAAATCCAATGTTCATTTTACATTCATTTCCTTCTCTTCTTTACAATATCAAATCAAAGTTGTGTTCTTGTATTTAGGTTGTGTGAAACAAACAGTACCTTGACATACTTCATTTTACATTATACTGCACCAACATTTTTTTAGTCATTCATGGAAGTAAACATCACATGACAATCTTCTTGATCTTCTCTGCAACATAAAATAAAAGGAGTCTTCCCGTTGTTCAAAAGGTTTTGCTTTTCAGATTCATCAAACTCTTACTTAAAATTTTTTTAGTCATTTATGGAAGTAAACATCACATGAAAATCTTCTAAATCTTCTCTGCAGCATAAAATCAAAGGAGTCTTCATGTTGTTCAAAAGGTTTTGCATTTCAGATTCATCAAACTCTGACTTAAATTTAAAACAATGACTTCTTACATGAAACATACATTTGAAAAGTTTAATACAACCAAAAAAAATTAAAACGACAAACATTAGAACAATGACTTCTTGCATGAAACAAACATTCGAAAAGTTTAATACAGTTTTTTGAGGGAAACAAAGGACCGGTAGTTTTCCTCTCTACATTGTATTGGATTGCCAAAAAAAAAATCTTAAAAATATGTTCTTGTTTTTCTCTCCAATGGTGCGTTCCTGTTCAAGTGCTACCTACAACTTCCTAAGGTATGTTACATACCATCATATTCTTCTACAGTACATGGTAACATTACCAAAAACAAACATTCTTTACAAAAGGGTTTTGAATTCTTCCAGGTGTTGCAAAAACATTCCTGAGAAGCTTGACTTTTCCTTCTCTTCTCTACAACATCAAATCCATGGTTTATTTTACATTCATTTCCTTCTCTTCTTTACAACATCAAATCAAAGTTGTGTTCTTGCATTTAGGTTGTGTGAAACAAACAGTACCTTGATATACTTCATATTACATTATATTGCACCAACATTTTTTTAGTCATTCATGGAAGTAAACATCACATGACAATCTTCTTGATCTTCTCTGCAACATAAAATCAAAGGAGTCTTCCCGTTGTTCAAATGGATTTGCTTTTCACATTCATCAAACTCTTACTTAAAATTTTTTTAGTAATTCTTGGAAGTAAACATCACATGAAAATCTTCTAAATCTTCTCTGCAGCATAAAATCAAAGGAGCCTTCCTGTTGTCCAAAAGGTTTTGCTTTTCACATCCATCAAACCCTTACTTAAATTTAGAACAGTGACTTCTTGCATGAAACAAACATTGGAAAAGTTTAATACAACTAAAAAAATTAAAAGACAAACATTAGCACAGTGACTTCTTGCATGAAACAAACATTCAAAAAGTTTAATATAGTTGTTTGAGGGAAACAAAGGACCGTTAGTGTTCCTCTCTAAATTGTATTAGATTGCCAAAAAAACATTCTTAAAAATAAGTTCTTGTTTTTCTCTCCAAGGGTGTGTTCCTGTTAAAGTGCTACCTTCACGTTCCTAAGGTATGTTACATCCCATCATCTATTCTACTGTACATGGTAACATTACCAAAAACAAACATTCTTGAGAAAAGGGTTTAGAATTCTTGCAGGTGTTGCAGAAACATTCTTGAGAAGCTTGATTTTTCCTTCTCTTCTCTACAACGTCAAATCCAATGTTCATTTTACATTCATTTCCTTCTCTTCTTTACAATATCAAATCAAAGTTGTGTTCTTGTATTTAGGTTGTGTGAAACAAACAGTACCTTGACATACTTCATTTTACATTATACTGCACCAACATTTTTTTAGTCATTCATGGAAGTAAACATCACATGACAATCTTCTTGATCTTCTCTGCAACATAAAATAAAAGGAGTCTTCCCGTTGTTCAAAAGGTTTTGCTTTTCAGATTCATCAAACTCTTACTTAAAATTTTTTTAGTCATTCATGGAAGTAAACATCACATGAAAATCTTCTAAATCTTCTCTGCAGCATAAAATCAAAGGAGTCTTCATGTTGTTCAAAAGGTTTTGCATTTCAGATTCATCAAACTCTGACTTAAATTTAAAACAATGACTTCTTGCATGAAACATACATTTGAAAAGTTTAATACAACCAAAAAAAATTAAAACGACAAACATTAGAACAATGACTTCTTGCATGAAACAAACATTCGAAAAGTTTAATACAGTTTTTTGAGGGAAACAAAGGACCGGTAGTTTTCCTCTCTACATTGTATTGGATTGCCAAAAAAAAAATCTTAAAAATATGTTCTTGTTTTTCTCTCCAATGGTGCGTTCCTGTTCAAGTGCTACCTACAACTTCCTAAGGTATGTTACATACCATCATATTCTTCTACAGTACATGGTAACATTACCAAAAACAAACATTCTTTACAAAAGGGTTTTGAATTCTTCCAGGAGTTGCAAAAATATTCCTGAGAAGCTTGACTTTTCCTTCTCTTCTCTACAACATCAAATCCATGGTTTATTTTACATTCATTTCCTTCTCTCCTTTACAACATCAAATCAAAGTTGTGTTCTTGCATTTAGGTTGTGTGAAACAAACAGTACCTTGATATACTTCATTTTACATTATATTGCACCAACATTTTTTTAGTCATTCATGGAAGTAAACATCACATGACAATCTTCTTGATCTTCTCTGCAACATAAAATCAAAGGAGTCTTCCCGTTGTTCAAATGGATTTGCTTTTCACATTCATCAAACTCTTACTTAAAATTTTTTTAGTAATTCTTGGAAGTAAACATCACATGAAAATCTTCTAAATCTTCTCTGCAGCATAAAATCAAAGGAGCCTTCCTGTTGTCCAAAAGGTTTTGCTTTTCACATCCATCAAACCCTTACTTAAATTTAGAACAGTGACTTCTTGCATGAAACAAACATTCGAAAAGTTTAATACAACTAAAAAAATTAAAAGACAAACATTAGCACAGTGACTTCTTGCATGAATCAAACATTCAAAAAGTTTAATATAGTTGTTTGAGGGAAACAAAGGACCGTTAATGTTCCTCTCTACATTGTATTAGATTGCCAAAAAAACATTCTTAAAAATAAGTTCTTGTTTTTCTCTCCAAGGGTGTGTTCCTGTTAAAGTGCTACCTTCACGTTCCTAAGGTATGTTACATCCCATCATCTATTCTACTGTACATGGTAACATTACCAAAAACAAACATTCTTGAGAAAAGGGTTTAGAATTCTTGCAGGTGTTGCAGAAACATTCTTGAGAAGCTTGATTTTTCCTTCTCTTCTCTACAACATCAAATCCAATGTTCATTTTACATTCATTTCCTTCTCTTCTTTACAATATCAAATCAAAGTTGTGTTCTTGCATTTAGGTTGTGTGAAACAAACAGTACCTTGATATACTTCATATTACATTATATTGCACCAACATTTTTTTAGTCATTCATGGAAGTAAACATCACATGACAATCTTCTTGATCTTCTCTGCAACATAAAATCAAAGGAGTCTTCCCGTTGTTCAAATGGATTTGCTTTTCACATTCATCAAACTCTTACTTAAAATTTTTTTAGTAATTCTTGGAAGTAAACATCACATGAAAATCTTCTAAATCTTCTCTGCAGCATAAAATCAAAGGAGCCTTCCTGTTGTCCAAAAGGTTTTGCTTTTCACATCCATCAAACCCTTACTTAAATTTAGAACAGTGACTTCTTGCATGAAACAAACATTGGAAAAGTTTAATACAACTAAAAAAATTAAAAGACAAACATTAGCACAGTGACTTCTTGCATGAAACAAACATTCAAAAAGTTTAATATAGTTGTTTGAGGGAAACAAAGGACCGTTAGTGTTCCTCTCTAAATTGTATTAGATTGCCAAAAAAACATTCTTAAAAATAAGTTCTTGTTTTTCTCTCCAAGGGTGTGTTCCTGTTAAAGTGCTACCTTCACGTTCCTAAGGTATGTTACATCCCATCATCTATTCTACTGTACGTGGTAACATTACCAAAAACAAACATTCTTGAGAAAAGGGTTTAGAATTCTTGCAGGTGTTGCAGAAACATTCTTGAGAAGCTTGATTTTTCCTTCTCTTCTCTACAACGTCAAATCCAATGTTCATTTTACATTCATTTCCTTCTCTTCTTTACAATATCAAATCAAAGTTGTGTTCTTGTATTTAGGTTGTGTGAAACAAACAGTACCTTGACATACTTCATTTTACATTATACTGCACCAACATTTTTTTAGTCATTCATGGAAGTAAACATCACATGACAATCTTCTTGATCTTCTCTGCAACATAAAATAAAAGGAGTCTTCCCGTTGTTCAAAAGGTTTTGCTTTTCAGATTCATCAAACTCTTACTTAAAATTTTTTTAGTCATTCATGGAAGTAAACATCACATGAAAATCTTCTAAATCTTCTCTGCAGCATAAAATCAAAGGAGTCTTCATGTTGTTCAAAAGGTTTTGCATTTCAGATTCATCAAACTCTGACTTAAATTTAAAACAATGACTTCTTGCATGAAACATACATTTGAAAAGTTTAATACAACCAAAAAAAATTAAAACGACAAACATTAGAACAATGACTTCTTGCATGAAACAAACATTCGAAAAGTTTAATACAGTTTTTTGAGGGAAACAAAGGACCGGTAGTTTTCCTCTCTACATTGTATTGGATTGCCAAAAAAAAAATCTTAAAAATATGTTCTTGTTTTTCTCTCCAATGGTGCGTTCCTGTTCAAGTGCTACCTACAACTTCCTAAGGTATGTTACATACCATCATATTCTTCTACAGTACATGGTAACATTACCAAAAACAAACATTCTTTACAAAAGGGTTTTGAATTCTTCCAGGAGTTGCAAAAATATTCCTGAGAAGCTTGACTTTTCCTTCTCTTCTCTACAACATCAAATCCATGGTTTATTTTACATTCATTTCCTTCTCTCCTTTACAACATCAAATCAAAGTTGTGTTCTTGCATTTAGGTTGTGTGAAACAAACAGTACCTTGATATACTTCATTTTACATTATATTGCACCAACATTTTTTTAGTCATTCATGGAAGTAAACATCACATGACAATCTTCTTGATCTTCTCTGCAACATAAAATCAAAGGAGTCTTCCCGTTGTTCAAATGGATTTGCTTTTCACATTCATCAAACTCTTACTTAAAATTTTTTTAGTAATTCTTGGAAGTAAACATCACATGAAAATCTTCTAAATCTTCTCTGCAGCATAAAATCAAAGGAGCCTTCCTGTTGTCCAAAAGGTTTTGCTTTTCACATCCATCAAACCCTTACTTAAATTTAGAACAGTGACTTCTTGCATGAAACAAACATTCGAAAAGTTTAATACAACTAAAAAAATTAAAAGACAAACATTAGCACAGTGACTTCTTGCATGAATCAAACATTCAAAAAGTTTAATATAGTTGTTTGAGGGAAACAAAGGACCGTTAATGTTCCTCTCTACATTGTATTAGATTGCCAAAAAAACATTCTTAAAAATAAGTTCTTGTTTTTCTCTCCAAGGGTGTGTTCCTGTTAAAGTGCTACCTTCACGTTCCTAAGGTATGTTACATCCCATCATCTATTCTACTGTACATGGTAACATTACCAAAAACAAACATTCTTGAGAAAAGGGTTTAGAATTCTTGCAGGTGTTGCAGAAACATTCTTGAGAAGCTTGATTTTTCCTTCTCTTCTCTACAACATCAAATCCAATGTTCATTTTACATTCATTTCCTTCTCTTCTTTACAATATCAAATCAAAGTTGTGTTCTTGTATTTAGGTTGTGTGAAACAAACAGTACCTTGACATACTTCATTTTACATTATACTGCACCAACATTTTTTTAGTCATTCATGGAGGTAAACATCACATGACAATCTTCTTGATCTTCTCTGCAACATAAAATAAAAGGAGTCTTCCCGTTGTTCAAAAGGTTTTGCTTTTCAGATTCATCAAACTCTTACTTAAAATTTTTTTAGTCATTCATGGAAGTAAACATCACATGAAAATCTTCTAAATCTTCTCTGCAGCATAAAATCAAAGGAGTCTTCATGTTGTTCAAAAGGTTTTGCATTTCAGATTCATCAAACTCTGACTTAAATTTAACACAATGACTTCTTGCATGAAACATACATTTGAAAAGTTTAATACAACCAAAAAAAATTAAAACGACAAACATTAGAACAATGACTTCTTGCATGAAACAAACATTCGAAAAGTTTAATACAGTTTTTTGAGGGAAACAAAGGACCGGTAGTTTTCCTCTCTACATTGTATTGGATTGCCAAAAAAAAAATCTTAAAAATATGTTCTTGTTTTTCTCTCCAATGGTGCGTTCCTGTTCAAGTGCTACCTACAACTTCCTAAGGTATGTTACATACCATCATATTCTTCTACAGTACATGGTAACATTACCAAAAACAAACATTCTTTACAAAAGGGTTTTGAATTCTTCCAGGTGTTGCAAAAACATTCCTGAGAAGCTTGACTTTTCCTTCTCTTCTCTACAACATCAAATCCATGGTTTATTTTACATTCATTTCCTTCTCTTCTTTACAACATCAAATCAAAGTTGTGTTCTTGCATTTAGGTTGTATGAAACAAACAGTACCTTGATATACTTCATTTTACATTATATTGCACCAACATTTTTTTAGTCATTCATGGAAGTAAACATCACATGACAATCTTCTTGATCTTCTCTGCAACATAAAATCAAAGGAGTCTTCCCGTTGTTCAAATGGATTTGCTTTTCACATTCATCAAACTCTTACTTAAAATTTTTTTAGTAATTCTTGGAAGTAAACATCACATGAAAATCTTCTAAATCTTCTCTGCAGCATAAAATCAAAGGAGCCTTCCTGTTGTCCAAAAGGTTTTGCTTTTCACATCCATCAAACCCTTACTTAAATTTAGAACAGTGACTTCTTGCATGAAACAAACATTCGAAAAGTTTAATACAACTAAAAAAATTAAAAGACAAACATTAGCACAGTGACTTCTTGCATGAAACAAACATTCAAAAAGTTTAATATAGTTGTTTGAGGGAAACAAAGGACCGTTAGTGTTCCTCTCTACATTGTATTAGATTGCCAAAAAAACATTCTTAAAAATAAGTTCTTGTTTTTCTCTCCAAGGGTGTGTTCCTGTTAAAGTGCTACCTTCACGTTCCTAAGGTATGTTACATCCCATCATCTATTCTACTGTACATGGTAACATTACCAAAAACAAACATTCTTGAGAAAAGGGTTTAGAATTCTTGCAGGTGTTGCAGAAACATTCTTGAGAAGCTTGATTTTTCCTTCTCTTCTCTACAACATCAAATCCAATGTTCATTTTACATTCATTTCCTTCTCTTCTTTACAATATCAAATCAAAGTTGTGTTCTTGTATTTAGGTTGTGTGAAACAAACAGTACCTTGACATACTTCATTTTACATTATACTGCACCAACATTTTTTTAGTCATTCATGGAGGTAAACATCACATGACAATCTTCTTGATCTTCTCTGCAACATAAAATAAAAGGAGTCTTCCCGTTGTTCAAAAGGTTTTGCTTTTCAGATTCATCAAACTCTTACTTAAAATTTTTTTAGTCATTCATGGAAGTAAACATCACATGAAAATCTTCTAAATCTTCTCTGCAGCATAAAATCAAAGGAGTCTTCATGTTGTTCAAAAGGTTTTGCATTTCAGATTCATCAAACTCTGACTTAAATTTAAAACAATGACTTCTTGCATGAAACATACATTTGAAAAGTTTAATACAACCAAAAAAAATTAAAACGACAAACATTAGAACAATGACTTCTTGCATGAAACAAACATTCGAAAAGTTTAATACAGTTTTTTGAGGGAAACAAAGGACCGGTAGTTTTCCTCTCTACATTGTATTGGATTGCCAAAAAAAAAATCTTAAAAATATGTTCTTGTTTTTCTCTCCAATGGTGCGTTCCTGTTCAAGTGCTACCTACAACTTCCTAAGGTATGTTACATACCATCATATTCTTCTACAGTACATGGTAACATTACCAAAAACAAACATTCTTTACAAAAGGGTTTTGAATTCTTCCAGGTGTTGCAAAAACATTCCTGAGAAGCTTGACTTTTCCTTCTCTTCTCTACAACATCAAATCCATGGTTTATTTTACATTCATTTCCTTCTCTTCTTTACAACATCAAATCAAAGTTGTGTTCTTGCATTTAGGTTGTGTGAAACAAACAGTACCTTGATATATTTCATTTTACATTATATTGCACCAACATTTTTTTAGTCATTCATGGAAGTAAACATCACATGACAATCTTCTTGATCTTCTCTGCAACATAAAATCAAAGGAGTCTTCCCGTTGTTCAAATGGATTTGCTTTTCACATTCATCAAACTCTTACTTAAAATTTTTTTAGTAATTCTTGGAAGTAAACATCACATGAAAATCTTCTAAATCTTCTCTGCAGCATAAAATCAAAGGAGCCTTCCTGTTGTCCAAAAGGTTTTGCTTTTCACATCCATCAAACCCTTACTTAAATTTAGAACAATGACTTTTTGCATGAAACAAACATTCAAAAAGTTTAATACAACTAAAAAAATTAAAAGACAAACATTAGCACAGTGACTTCTTGCATGAAACAAACATTCAAAAAGTTTAATATAGTTGTTTGAGGGAAACAAAGGACCGTTAGTGTTCCTCTCTACATTGTATTAGATTGCCAAAAAAACATTCTTAAAAATAAGTTCTTGTTTTTCTCTCCAAGGGTGTGTTCCTGTTAAAGTGCTACCTTCACGTTCCTAAGGTATGTTACATCCCATCATCTATTCTACTGTACATGGTAACATTACCAAAAACAAACATTCTTGAGAAAAGGGTTTAGAATTCTTGCAGGTGTTGCAGAAACATTCTTGAGAAGCTTGATTTTTCCTTCTCTTCTCTACAACATCAAATCCAATGTTCATTTTACATTCATTTCCTTCTCTTCTTTACAATATCAAATCAAAGTTGTGTTCTTGTATTTAGGTTGTGTGAAACAAACAGTACCTTGACATACTTCATTTTACATTATACTGCACCAACATTTTTTTAGTCATTCATGGAGGTAAACATCACATGACAATCTTCTTGATCTTCTCTGCAACATAAAATAAAAGGAGTCTTCCCGTTGTTCAAAAGGTTTTGCTTTTCAGATTCATCAAACTCTTACTTAAAATTTTTTTAGTCATTCATGGAAGTAAACATCACATGAAAATCTTCTAAATCTTCTCTGCAGCATAAAATCAAAGGAGTCTTCATGTTGTTCAAAAGGTTTTGCATTTCAGATTCATCAAACTCTGACTTAAATTTAAAACAATGACTTCTTGCATGAAACATACATTTGAAAAGTTTAATACAACCAAAAAAAATTAAAACGACAAACATTAGAACAATGACTTCTTGCATGAAACAAACATTCGAAAAGTTTAATACAGTTTTTTGAGGGAAACAAAGGACCGGTAGTTTTCCTCTCTACATTGTATTGGATTGCCAAAAAAAAAATCTTAAAAATATGTTCTTGTTTTTCTCTCCAATGGTGCGTTCCTGTTCAAGTGCTACCTACAACTTCCTAAGGTATGTTACATACCATCATATTCTTCTACAGTACATGGTAACATTACCAAAAACAAACATTCTTTACAAAAGGGTTTTGAATTCTTCCAGGTGTTGCAAAAACATTCCTGAGAAGCTTGACTTTTCCTTCTCTTCTCTACAACATCAAATCCATGGTTTATTTTACATTCATTTCCTTCTCTTCTTTACAACATCAAATCAAAGTTGTGTTCTTGCATTTAGGTTGTGTGAAACAAACAGTACCTTGATATATTTCATTTTACATTATATTGCACCAACATTTTTTTAGTCATTCATGGAAGTAAACATCACATGACAATCTTCTTGATCTTCTCTGCAACATAAAATCAAAGGAGTCTTCCCGTTGTTCAAATGGATTTGCTTTTCACATTCATCAAACTCTTACTTAAAATTTTTTTAGTAATTCTTGGAAGTAAACATCACATGAAAATCTTCTAAATCTTCTCTGCAGCATAAAATCAAAGGAGCCTTCCTGTTGTCCAAAAGGTTTTGCTTTTCACATCCATCAAACCCTTACTTAAATTTAGAACAATGACTTTTTGCATGAAACAAACATTCAAAAAGTTTAATACAACTAAAAAAATTAAAAGACAAACATTAGCACAGTGACTTCTTGCATGAAACAAACATTCAAAAAGTTTAATATAGTTGTTTGAGGGAAACAAAGGACCGTTAGTGTTCCTCTCTACATTGTATTAGATTGCCAAAAAAACATTCTTAAAAATAAGTTCTTGTTTTTCTCTCCAAGGGCGTGTTCCTGTTAAAGTGCTACCTTCACGTTCCTAAGGTATGTTACATCCCATCATCTATTCTACTGTACATGGTAACATTACCAAAAACAAACATTCTTGAGAAAAGGGTTTAGAATTCTTGCAGGTGTTGCAGAAACATTCTTGAGAAGCTTGATTTTTCCTTCTCTTCTCTACAACATCAAATCCAATGTTCATTTTACATTCATTTCCTTCTCTTCTTTACAATATCAAATCAAAGTTGTGTTCTTGTATTTAGGTTGTGTGAAACAAACAGTACCTTGACATACTTCATTTTACATTATACTGCACCAACATTTTTTTAGTCATTCATGGAGGTAAACATCACATGACAATCTTCTTGATCTTCTCTGCAACATAAAATAAAAGGAGTCTTCCCGTTGTTCAAAAGGTTTTGCTTTTCAGATTCATCAAACTCTTACTTAAAATTTTTTTAGTCATTCATGGAAGTAAACATCACATGAAAATCTTCTAAATCTTCTCTGCAGCATAAAATCAAAGGAGTCTTCATGTTGTTCAAAAGGTTTTGCATTTCAGATTCATCAAACTCTGACTTAAATTTAAAACAATGACTTCTTGCATGAAACATACATTTGAAAAGTTTAATACAACCAAAAAAAATTAAAACGACAAACATTAGAACAATGACTTCTTGCATGAAACAAACATTCGAAAAGTTTAATACAGTTTTTTGAGGGAAACAAAGGACCGGTAGTTTTCCTCTCTACATTGTATTGGATTGCCAAAAAAAAAATCTTAAAAATATGTTCTTGTTTTTCTCTCCAATGGTGCGTTCCTGTTCAAGTGCTACCTACAACTTCCTAAGGTATGTTACATACCATCATATTCTTCTACAGTACATGGTAACATTACCAAAAACAAACATTCTTTACAAAAGGGTTTTGAATTCTTCCAGGTGTTGCAAAAACATTCCTGAGAAGCTTGACTTTTCCTTCTCTTCTCTACAACATCAAATCCATGGTTTATTTTACATTCATTTCCTTCTCTTCTTTACAACATCAAATCAAAGTTGTGTTCTTGCATTTAGGTTGTGTGAAACAAACAGTACCTTGATATATTTCATTTTACATTATATTGCACCAACATTTTTTTAGTCATTCATGGAAGTAAACATCACATGACAATCTTCTTGATCTTCTCTGCAACATAAAATCAAAGGAGTCTTCCCGTTGTTCAAATGGATTTGCTTTTCACATTCATCAAACTCTTACTTAAAATTTTTTTAGTAATTCTTGGAAGTAAACATCACATGAAAATCTTCTAAATCTTCTCTGCAGCATAAAATCAAAGGAGCCTTCCTGTTGTCCAAAAGGTTTTGCTTTTCACATCCATCAAACCCTTACTTAAATTTAGAACAGTGACTTTTTACATGAAACAAACATTCGAAAAGTTTAATACAACTAAAAAAATTAAAAGACAAACATTAGCACAGTGACTTCTTGCATGAAACAAACATTCAAAAAGTTTAATATAGTTGTTTGAGGGAAACAAAGGACCGTTAGTGTTCCTCTCTACATTGTATTAGATTGCCAAAAAACATTCTTAAAAATAAGTTCTTGTTTTTCTCTCCAAGGGTGTGTTCCTGTTAAAGTGCTACCTTCACGTTCCTAAGGTATGTTACATCCCATCATCTATTCTACTGTACATGGTAACATTACCAAAAACAAACATTCTTGAGAAAAGGGTTTAGAATTCTTGCAGGTGTTGCAGAAACATTCTTGAGAAGCTTGATTTTTCCTTCTCTTCTCTACAACATCAAATCCAATGTTCATTTTACATTCATTTCCTTCTCTTCTTTACAATATCAAATCAAAGTTGTGTTCTTGTATTTAGGTTGTGTGAAACAAACAGTACCTTGACATACTTCATTTTACATTATACTGCACCAACATTTTTTTAGTCATTCATGGAGGTAAACATCACATGACAATCTTCTTGATCTTCTCTGCAACATAAAATAAAAGGAGTCTTCCCGTTGTTCAAAAGGTTTTGCTTTTCAGATTCATCAAACTCTTACTTAAAATTTTTTTAGTCATTCATGGAAGTAAACATCACATGAAAATCTTCTAAATCTTCTCTGCAGCATAAAATCAAAGGAGTCTTCATGTTGTTCAAAAGGTTTTGCATTTCAGATTCATCAAACTCTGACTTAAATTTAAAACAATGACTTCTTGCATGAAACATACATTTGAAAAGTTTAATACAACCAAAAAAAATTCAAACGACAAACATTAGAACAATGACTTCTTGCATGAAACAAACATTCGAAAAGTTTAATACAGTTTTTTGAGGGAAACAAAGGACCGGTAGTTTTCCTCTCTACATTGTATTGGATTGCCAAAAAAAAAATCTTAAAAATATGTTCTTGTTTTTCTCTCCAATGGTGCGTTCCTGTTCAAGTGCTACCTACAACTTCCTAAGGTATGTTACATACCATCATATTCTTCTACAGTACATGGTAACATTACCAAAAACAAACATTCTTTACAAAAGGGTTTTGAATTCTTCCAGGTGTTGCAAAAACATTCCTGAGAAGCTTGACTTTTCCTTCTCTTCTCTACAACATCAAATCCATGGTTTATTTTACATTCATTTCCTTCTCTTCTTTACAACATCAAATCAAAGTTGTGTTCTTGCATTTAGGTTGTGTGAAACAAACAGTACCTTGATATATTTCATTTTACATTATATTGCACCAACATTTTTTTAGTCATTCATGGAAGTAAACATCACATGACAATCTTCTTGATCTTCTCTGCAACATAAAATCAAAGGAGTCTTCCCGTTGTTCAAATGGATTTGCTTTTCACATTCATCAAACTCTTACTTAAAATTTTTTTAGTAATTCTTGGAAGTAAACATCACATGAAAATCTTCTAAATCTTCTCTGCAGCATAAAATCAAAGGAGCCTTCCTGTTGTCCAAAAGGTTTTGCTTTTCACATCCATCAAACCCTTACTTAAATTTAGAACAGTGACTTTTTACATGAAACAAACATTCGAAAAGTTTAATACAACTAAAAAAATTAAAAGACAAACATTAGCACAGTGACTTCTTGCATGAAACAAACATTCAAAAAGTTTAATATAGTTGTTTGAGGGAAACAAAGGACCGTTAGTGTTCCTCTCTACATTGTATTAGATTGCCAAAAAAACATTCTTAAAAATAAGTTCTTGTTTTTCTCTCCAAGGGTGTGTTCCTGTTAAAGTGCTACCTTCACGTTCCTAAGGTATGTTACATCCCATCATCTATTCTACTGTACATGGTAACATTACCAAAAACAAACATTCTTGAGAAAAGGGTTTAGAATTCTTGCAGGTGTTGCAGAAACATTCTTGAGAAGCTTGATTTTTCCTTCTCTTCTCTACAACATCAAATCCAATGTTCATTTTACATTCATTTCCTTCTCTTCTTTACAATATCAAATCAAAGTTGTGTTCTTGTATTTAGGTTGTGTGAAACAAACAGTACCTTGACATACTTCATTTTACATTATACTGCACCAACATTTTTTTAGTCATTCATGGAGGTAAACATCACATGACAATCTTCTTGATCTTCTCTGCAACATAAAATAAAAGGAGTCTTCCCGTTGTTCAAAAGGTTTTGCTTTTCAGATTCATCAAACTCTTACTTAAAATTTTTTTAGTCATTCATGGAAGTAAACATCACATGAAAATCTTCTAAATCTTCTCTGCAGCATAAAATCAAAGGAGTCTTCATGTTGTTCAAAAGGTTTTGCATTTCAGATTCATCAAACTCTGACTTAAATTTAAAACAATGACTTCTTGCATGAAACATACATTTGAAAAGTTTAATACAACCAAAAAAAATTAAAACGACAAACATTAGAACAATGACTTCTTGCATGAAACAAACATTCGAAAAGTTTAATACAGTTTTTTGAGGGAAACAAAGGACCGGTAGTTTTCCTCTCTACATTGTATTGGATTGCCAAAAAAAAAATCTTAAAAATATGTTCTTGTTTTTCTCTCCAATGGTGCGTTCCTGTTCAAGTGCTACCTACAACTTCCTAAGGTATGTTACATACCATCATATTCTTCTACAGTACATGGTAACATTACCAAAAACAAACATTCTTTACAAAAGGGTTTTGAATTCTTCCAGGTGTTGCAAAAACATTCCTGAGAAGCTTGACTTTTCCTTCTCTTCTCTACAACATCAAATCCATGGTTTATTTTACATTCATTTCCTTCTCTTCTTTACAACATCAAATCAAAGTTGTGTTCTTGCATTTAGGTTGTGTGAAACAAACAGTACCTTGATATATTTCATTTTACATTATATTGCACCAACATTTTTTTAGTCATTCATGGAAGTAAACATCACATGACAATCTTCTTGATCTTCTCTGCAACATAAAATCAAAGGAGTCTTCCCGTTGTTCAAATGGATTTGCTTTTCACATTCATCAAACTCTTACTTAAAATTTTTTTAGTAATTCTTGGAAGTAAACATCACATGAAAATCTTCTAAATCTTCTCTGCAGCATAAAATCAAAGGAGCCTTCCTGTTGTCCAAAAGGTTTTGCTTTTCACATCCATCAAACCCTTACTTAAATTTAGAACAGTGACTTTTTACATGAAACAAACATTCGAAAAGTTTAATACAACTAAAAAAATTAAAAGACAAACATTAGCACAGTGACTTCTTGCATGAAACAAACATTCAAAAAGTTTAATATAGTTGTTTGAGGGAAACAAAGGACCGTTAGTGTTCCTCTCTACATTGTATTAGATTGCCAAAAAAACATTCTTAAAAATAAGTTCTTGTTTTTCTCTCCAAGGGTGTGTTCCTGTTAAAGTGCTACCTTCACGTTCCTAAGGTATGTTACATCCCATCATCTATTCTACTGTACATGGTAACATTACCAAAAACAAACATTCTTGAGAAAAGGGTTTAGAATTCTTGCAGGTGTTGCAGAAACATTCTTGAGAAGCTTGATTTTTCCTTCTCTTCTCTACAACATCAAATCCAATGTTCATTTTACATTCATTTCCTTCTCTTCTTTACAATATCAAATCAAAGTTGTGTTCTTGTATTTAGGTTGTGTGAAACAAACAGTACCTTGACATACTTCATTTTACATTATACTGCACCAACATTTTTTTAGTCATTCATGGAGGTAAACATCACATGACAATCTTCTTGATCTTCTCTGCAACATAAAATAAAAGGAGTCTTCCCGTTGTTCAAAAGGTTTTGCTTTTCAGATTCATCAAACTCTTACTTAAAATTTTTTTAGTCATTCATGGAAGTAAACATCACATGAAAATCTTCTAAATCTTCTCTGCAGCATAAAATCAAAGGAGTCTTCATGTTGTTCAAAAGGTTTTGCATTTCAGATTCATCAAACTCTGACTTAAATTTAAAACAATGACTTCTTGCATGAAACATACATTTGAAAAGTTTAATACAACCAAAAAAAATTCAAACGACAAACATTAGAACAATGACTTCTTGCATGAAACAAACATTCGAAAAGTTTAATACAGTTTTTTGAGGGAAACAAAGGACCGGTAGTTTTCCTCTCTACATTGTATTGGATTGCCAAAAAAAAAATCTTAAAAATATGTTCTTGTTTTTCTCTCCAATGGTGCGTTCCTGTTCAAGTGCTACCTACAACTTCCTAAGGTATGTTACATACCATCATATTCTTCTACAGTACATGGTAACATTACCAAAAACAAACATTCTTTACAAAAGGGTTTTGAATTCTTCCAGGTGTTGCAAAAACATTCCTGAGAAGCTTGACTTTTCCTTCTCTTCTCTACAACATCAAATCCATGGTTTATTTTACATTCATTTCCTTCTCTTCTTTACAACATCAAATCAAAGTTGTGTTCTTGCATTTAGGTTGTGTGAAACAAACAGTACCTTGATATATTTCATTTTACATTATATTGCACCAACATTTTTTTAGTCATTCATGGAAGTAAACATCACATGACAATCTTCTTGATCTTCTCTGCAACATAAAATCAAAGGAGTCTTCCCGTTGTTCAAATGGATTTGCTTTTCACATTCATCAAACTCTTACTTAAAATTTTTTTAGTAATTCTTGGAAGTAAACATCACATGAAAATCTTCTAAATCTTCTCTGCAGCATAAAATCAAAGGAGCCTTCCTGTTGTCCAAAAGGTTTTGCTTTTCACATCCATCAAACCCTTACTTAAATTTAGAACAGTGACTTTTTACATGAAACAAACATTCGAAAAGTTTAATACAACTAAAAAAATTAAAAGACAAACATTAGCACAGTGACTTCTTGCATGAAACAAACATTCAAAAAGTTTAATATAGTTGTTTGAGGGAAACAAAGGACCGTTAGTGTTCCTCTCTACATTGTATTAGATTGCCAAAAAAACATTCTTAAAAATAAGTTCTTGTTTTTCTCTCCAAGGGTGTGTTCCTGTTAAAGTGCTACCTTCACGTTCCTAAGGTATGTTACATCCCATCATCTATTCTACTGTACATGGTAACATTACCAAAAACAAACATTCTTGAGAAAAGGGTTTAGAATTCTTGCAGGTGTTGCAGAAACATTCTTGAGAAGCTTGATTTTTCCTTCTCTTCTCTACAACATCAAATCCAATGTTCATTTTACATTCATTTCCTTCTCTTCTTTACAATATCAAATCAAAGTTGTGTTCTTGTATTTAGGTTGTGTGAAACAAACAGTACCTTGACATACTTCATTTTACATTATACTGTACCAACATTTTTTTAGTCATTCATGGAGGTAAACATCACATGACAATCTTCTTGATCTTCTCTGCAACATAAAATAAAAGGAGTCTTCCCGTTGTTCAAAAGGTTTTGCTTTTCAGATTCATCAAACTCTTACTTAAAATTTTTTTAGTCATTCATGGAAGTAAACATCACATGAAAATCTTCTAAATCTTCTCTGCAGCATAAAATCAAAGGAGTCTTCATGTTGTTCAAAAGGTTTTGCATTTCAGATTCATCAAACTCTGACTTAAATTTAAAACAATGACTTCTTGCATGAAACATACATTTGAAAAGTTTAATACAACCAAAAAAAATTAAAACGACAAACATTAGAACAATGACTTCTTGCATGAAACAAACATTCGAAAAGTTTAATACAGTTTTTTGAGGGAAACAAAGGACCGGTAGTTTTCCTCTCTACATTGTATTGGATTGCCAAAAAAAAAATCTTAAAAATATGTTCTTGTTTTTCTCTCCAATGGTGCGTTCCTGTTCAAGTGCTACCTACAACTTCCTAAGGTATGTTACATACCATCATATTCTTCTACAGTACATGGTAACATTACCAAAAACAAACATTCTTTACAAAAGGGTTTTGAATTCTTCCAGGTGTTGCAAAAACATTCCTGAGAAGCTTGACTTTTCCTTCTCTTCTCTACAACATCAAATCCATGGTTTATTTTACATTCATTTCCTTCTCTTCTTTACAACATCAAATCAAAGTTGTGTTCTTGCATTTAGGTTGTGTGAAACAAACAGTACCTTGATATATTTCATTTTACATTATATTGCACCAACATTTTTTTAGTCATTCATGGAAGTAAACATCACATGACAATCTTCTTGATCTTCTCTGCAACATAAAATCAAAGGAGTCTTCCCGTTGTTCAAATGGATTTGCTTTTCACATTCATCAAACTCTTACTTAAAATTTTTTTAGTAATTCTTGGAAGTAAACATCACATGAAAATCTTCTAAATCTTCTCTGCAGCATAAAATCAAAGGAGCCTTCCTGTTGTCCAAAAGGTTTTGCTTTTCACATCCATCAAACCCTTACTTAAATTTAGAACAGTGACTTTTTACATGAAACAAACATTCGAAAAGTTTAATACAACTAAAAAAATTAAAAGACAAACATTAGCACAGTGACTTCTTGCATGAAACAAACATTCAAAAAGTTTAATATAGTTGTTTGAGGGAAACAAAGGACCGTTAGTGTTCCTCTCTACATTGTATTAGATTGCCAAAAAAACATTCTTAAAAATAAGTTCTTGTTTTTCTCTCCAAGGGTGTGTTCCTGTTAAAGTGCTACCTTCACGTTCCTAAGGTATGTTACATCCCATCATCTATTCTACTGTACATGGTAACATTACCAAAAACAAACATTCTTGAGAAAAGGGTTTAGAATTCTTGCAGGTGTTGCAGAAACATTCTTGAGAAGCTTGATTTTTCCTTCTCTTCTCTACAACATCAAATCCAATGTTCATTTTACATTCATTTCCTTCTCTTCTTTACAATATCAAATCAAAGTTGTGTTCTTGTATTTAGGTTGTGTGAAACAAACAGTACCTTGACATACTTCATTTTACATTATACTGCACCAACATTTTTTTAGTCATTCATGGAGGTAAACATCACATGACAATCTTCTTGATCTTCTCTGCAACATAAAATAAAAGGAGTCTTCCCGTTGTTCAAAAGGTTTTGCTTTTCAGATTCATCAAACTCTTACTTAAAATTTTTTTAGTCATTCATGGAAGTAAACATCACATGAAAATCTTCTAAATCTTCTCTGCAACATAAAATCAAAGGAGTCTTCATGTTGTTCAAAAGGTTTTGCATTTCAGATTCATCAAACTCTGACTTAAATTTAAAACAATGACTTCTTGCATGAAACATACATTTGAAAAGTTTAATACAACCAAAAAAAATTAAAACGACAAACATTAGAACAATGACTTCTTGCATGAAACAAACATTCGAAAAGTTTAATACAGTTTTTTGAGGGAAACAAAGGACCGGTAGTTTTCCTCTCTACATTGTATTGGATTGCCAAAAAAAAAATCTTAAAAATATGTTCTTGTTTTTCTCTCCAATGGTGCGTTCCTGTTCAAGTGCTACCTACAACTTCCTAAGGTATGTTACATACCATCATATTCTTCTACAGTACATGGTAACATTACCAAATACAAACATTCTTTACAAAAGGGTTTTGAATTCTTCCAGGTGTTGCAAAAACATTCCTGAGAAGCTTGACTTTTCCTTCTCTTCTCTACAACATCAAATCCATGGTTTATTTTACATTCATTTCCTTCTCTTCTTTACAACATCAAATCAAAGTTGTGTTCTTGCATTTAGGTTGTGTGAAACAAACAGTACCTTGATATACTTCATTTTACATTATATTGCACCAACATTTTTTTAGTCATTCATGGAAGTAAACATCACATGACAATCTTCTTGATCTTCTCTGCAACATAAAATCAAAGGAGTCTTCCCGTTGTTCAAATGGATTTGCTTTTCACATTCATCAAACTCTTACTTAAAATTGTTTTAGTAATTCTTGGAAGTAAACATCACATGAAAATCTTCTAAATCTTCTCTGCAGCATAAAATCAAAGGAGCCTTCCTGTTGTCCAAAAGGTTTTGCTTTTCACATCCATCAAACCCTTACTTAAATTTAGAACAGTGACTTCTTGCATGAAACAAACATTTGAAAAGTTTAATACAACTAAAAAAATTAAAAGACAAACATTAGCACAGTGACTTCTTGCATGAAACAAACATTCAAAAAGTTTAATATAGTTGTTTGAGGGAAACAAAGGACCGTTAGTGTTCCTCTCTACATTGTATTAGATTGCCAAAAAAACATTCTTAAAAATAAGTTCTTGTTTTTCTCTCCAAGGGTGTGTTCCTGTTAAAGTGCTACCTTCACGTTCCTAAGGTATGTTACAACCCATCATCTATTCTACTATACATGGTAACATTACCAAAAACAAACATTCTTGAGAAAAGGGTTTAGAATTCTTGCAGGTGTTGCAGAAACATTCTTGAGAAGCTTGATTTTTCCTTCTCTTCTCTACAACATCAAATCCAATGTTCATTTTACATTCATTTCCTTCTCTTCTTTACAATATCAAATCAAAGTTGTGTTCTTGTATTTAGGTTGTGTGAAACAAATAGTACCTTGACATACTTCATTTTACATTATACTGCACCAACATTTTTTTAGTCATTCATGGAAGTAAACATCACATGACAATCTTCTTGATCTTCTCTGCAACATAAAATAAAAGGAGTCTTCCCGTTGTTCAAAAGGTTTTGCTTTTCAGATTCATCAAACTCTTACTTAAAATTTTTTTAGTCATTCATGGAAGTAAACATCACATGAAAATCTTCTAAATCTTCTCTGCAGCATAAAATCAAAGGAGTCTTCATGTTGTTCAAAAGGTTTTGCATTTCAGATTCATCAAACTCTGACTTAAATTTAAAACAATGACTTCTTGCATGAAACATACATTTGAAAAGTTTAATACAACCAAAAAAAATTAAAACGACAAACATTAGAACAATGACTTCTTGCATGAAACAAACATTCGAAAAGTTTAATACAGTTTTTTGAGGGAAACAAAGGACCGGTAGTTTTCCTCTCTACATTGTATTGGATTGCCAAAAAGAAAATCTTAAAAATATGTTCTTGTTTTTCTCTCCAATGGTGCGTTCCTGTTCAAGTGCTACCTACAACTTCCTAAGGTATGTTACATACCATCATATTCTTCTACAGTACATGGTAACATTACCAAAAACAAACATTCTTTACAAAAGGGTTTTGAATTCTTCCAGGTGTTGCAAAAACATTCCTGAGAAGCTTGACTTTTCCTTCTCTTCTCTACAACATCAAATCCATGGTTTATTTTACATTCATTTCCTTCTCTTCTTTACAACATCAAATCAAAGTTGTGTTCTTGCATTTAGGTTGTGTGAAACAAACAGTACCTTGATATATTTCATTTTACATTATATTGCACCAACATTTTTTTAGTCATTCATGGAAGTAAACATCACATGACAATCTTCTTGATCTTCTCTGCAACATAAAATCAAAGGAGTCTTCCCGTTGTTCAAATGGATTTGCTTTTCACATTCATCAAACTCTTACTTAAAATTTTTTTAGTAATTCTTGGAAGTAAACATCACATGAAAATCTTCTAAATCTTCTCTGCAGCATAAAATCAAAGGAGCCTTCCTGTTGTCCAAAAGGTTTTGCTTTTCACATCCATCAAACCCTTACTTAAATTTAGAACAGTGACTTTTTACATGAAACAAACATTCGAAAAGTTTAATACAACTAAAAAAATTAAAAGACAAACATTAGCACAGTGACTTCTTGCATGAAACAAACATTCAAAAAGTTTAATATAGTTGTTTGAGGGAAACAAAGGACCGTTAGTGTTCCTCTCTACATTGTATTTGATTGCCAAAAAAACATTCTTAAAAATAAGTTCTTGTTTTTCTCTCCAAGGGTGTGTTCCTGTTAAAGTGCTACCTTCACGTTCCTAAGGTATGTTACATCCCATCATCTATTCTACTGTACATGGTAACATTACCAAAAACAAACATTCTTGAGAAAAGGGTTTAGAATTCTTGCAGGTGTTGCAGAAACATTCTTGAGAAGCTTGATTTTTCCTTCTCTTCTCTACAACATCAAATCCAATGTTCATTTTACATTCATTTCCTTCTCTTCTTTACAATATCAAATCAAAGTTGTGTTCTTGTATTTAGGTTGTGTGAAACAAACAGTACCTTGACATACTTCATTTTACATTATACTGCACCAACATTTTTTTAGTCATTCATGGAGGTAAACATCACATGACAATCTTCTTGATCTTCTCTGCAACATAAAATAAAAGGAGTCTTCCCGTTGTTCAAAAGGTTTTGCTTTTCAGATTCATCAAACTCTTACTTAAAATTTTTTTAGTCATTCATGGAAGTAAACATCACATGAAAATCTTCTAAATCTTCTCTGCAACATAAAATCAAAGGAGTCTTCATGTTGTTCAAAAGGTTTTGCATTTCAGATTCATCAAACTCTGACTTAAATTTAAAACAATGACTTCTTGCATGAAACATACATTTGAAAAGTTTAATACAACCAAAAAAAATTAAAACGACAAACATTAGAACAATGACTTCTTGCATGAAACAAACATTCGAAAAGTTTAATACAGTTTTTTGAGGGAAACAAAGGACCGGTAGTTTTCCTCTCTACATTGTATTGGATTGCCAAAAAAAAAATCTTAAAAATATGTTCTTGTTTTTCTCTCCAATGGTGCGTTCCTGTTCAAGTGCTACCTACAACTTCCTAAGGTATGTTACATACCATCATATTCTTCTACAGTACATGGTAACATTACCAAATACAAACATTCTTTACAAAAGGGTTTTGAATTCTTCCAGGTGTTGCAAAAACATTCCTGAGAAGCTTGACTTTTCCTTCTCTTCTCTACAACATCAAATCCATGGTTTATTTTACATTCATTTCCTTCTCTTCTTTACAACATCAAATCAAAGTTGTGTTCTTGCATTTAGGTTGTGTGAAACAAACAGTACCTTGATATACTTCATTTTACATTATATTGCACCAACATTTTTTTAGTCATTCATGGAAGTAAACATCACATGACAATCTTCTTGATCTTCTCTGCAACATAAAATCAAAGGAGTCTTCCCGTTGTTCAAATGGATTTGCTTTTCACATTCATCAAACTCTTACTTAAAATTTTTTTAGTAATTCTTGGAAGTAAACATCACATGAAAATCTTCTAAATCTTCTCTGCAGCATAAAATCAAAGGAGCCTTCCTGTTGTCCAAAAGGTTTTGCTTTTCACATCCATCAAACCCTTACTTAAATTTAGAACAGTGACTTCTTGCATGAAACAAACATTTGAAAAGTTTAATACAACTAAAAAAATTAAAAGACAAACATTAGCACAGTGACTTCTTGCATGAAACAAACATTCAAAAAGTTTAATATAGTTGTTTGAGGGAAACAAAGGACCGTTAGTGTTCCTCTCTACATTGTATTAGATTGCCAAAAAAACATTCTTAAAAATAAGTTCTTGTTTTTCTCTCCAAGGGTGTGTTCCTGTTAAAGTGCTACCTTCACGTTCCTAAGGTATGTTACAACCCATCATCTATTCTACTATACATGGTAACATTACCAAAAACAAACATTCTTGAGAAAAGGGTTTAGAATTCTTGCAGGTGTTGCAGAAACATTCTTGAGAAGCTTGATTTTTCCTTCTCTTCTCTACAACATCAAATCCAATGTTCATTTTACATTCATTTCCTTCTCTTCTTTACAATATCAAATCAAAGTTGTGTTCTTGTATTTAGGTTGTGTGAAACAAATAGTACCTTGACATACTTCATTTTACATTATACTGCACCAACATTTTTTTAGTCATTCATGGAAGTAAACATCACATGACAATCTTCTTGATCTTCTCTGCAACATAAAATAAAAGGAGTCTTCCCGTTGTTCAAAAGGTTTTGCTTTTCAGATTCATCAAACTCTTACTTAAAATTTTTTTAGTCATTCATGGAAGTAAACATCACATGAAAATCTTCTAAATCTTCTCTGCAGCATAAAATCAAAGGAGTCTTCATGTTGTTCAAAAGGTTTTGCATTTCAGATTCATCAAACTCTGACTTAAATTTAAAACAATGACTTCTTGCATGAAACATACATTTGAAAAGTTTAATACAACCAAAAAAAATTAAAACGACAAACATTAGAACAATGACTTCTTGCATGAAACAAACATTCGAAAAGTTTAATACAGTTTTTTGAGGGAAACAAAGGACCGGTAGTTTTCCTCTCTACATTGTATTGGATTGCCAAAAAGAAAATCTTAAAAATATGTTGTTGTTTTTCTCTCCAATGGTGCGTTCCTGTTCAAGTGCTACCTACAACTTCCTAAGGTATGTTACATACCATCATATTCTTCTACAGTACATGGTAACATTACCAAAAACAAACATTCTTTACAAAAGGGTTTTGAATTCTTCCAGGTGTTGCAAAAACATTCCTGAGAAGCTTGACTTTTCCTTCTCTTCTCTACAACATCAAATCCATGGTTTATTTTACATTCATTTCCTTCTCTTCTTTACAACATCAAATCAAAGTTGTGTTCTTGCATTTAGGTTGTGTGAAACAAACAGTACCTTGATATACTTCATTTTACATTATATTGCACCAACATTTTTTTAGTCATTCATGGAAGTAAACATCACATGACAATCTTCTTGATCTTCTCTGCAACATAAAATCAAAGGAGTCTTCCCGTTGTTCAAATGGATTTGCTTTTCACATTCATCAAACTCTTACTTAAAATTTTTTTAGTAATTCTTGGAAGTAAACATCACATGAAAATCTTCTAAATCTTCTCTGCAGCATAAAATCAAAGGAGCCTTCCTGTTGTCCAAAAGGTTTTGCTTTTCACATCCATCAAACCCTTACTTAAATTTAGAACAGTGACTTCTTGCATGAAACAAACATTTGAAAAGTTTAATACAACTAAAAAAATTAAAAGACAAACATTAGCACAGTGACTTCTTGCATGAAACAAACATTCAAAAAGTTTAATATAGTTGTTTGAGGGAAACAAAGGACCGTTAGTGTTCCTCTCTACATTGTATTAGATTGCCAAAAAAACATTCTTAAAAATAAGTTCTTGTTTTTCTCTCCAAGGGTGTGTTCCTGTTAAAGTGCTACCTTCACGTTCCTAAGGTATGTTACAACCCATCATCTATTCTACTATACATGGTAACATTACCAAAAACAAACATTCTTGAGAAAAGGGTTTAGAATTCTTGCAGGTGTTGCAGAAACATTCTTGAGAAGCTTGATTTTTCCTTCTCTTCTCTACAACATCAAATCCAATGTTCATTTTACATTCATTTCCTTCTCTTCTTTACAATATCAAATCAAAGTTGTGTTCTTGTATTTAGGTTGTGTGAAACAAACAGTACCTTGACATACTTCATTTTACATTATACTGCACCAACATTTTTTTAGTCATTCATGGAAGTAAACATCACATGACAATCTTCTTGATCTTCTCTGCAACATAAAATAAAAGGAGTCTTCCCGTTGTTCAAAAGGTTTTGCTTTTCAGATTCATCAAACTCTTACTTAAAATTTTTTTAGTCATTCATGGAAGTAAACATCACATGAAAATCTTCTAAATCTTCTCTGCAGCATAAAATCAAAGGAGTCTTCATGTTGTTCAAAAGGTTTTGCATTTCAGATTCATCAAACTCTGACTTAAATTTAAAACAATGACTTCTTGCATGAAACATACATTTGAAAAGTTTAATACAACCAAAAAAAATTAAAACGACAAACATTAGAACAATGACTTCTTGCATGAAACAAACATTCGAAAAGTTTAATACAGTTTTTTGAGGGAAACAAAGGACCGGTAGTTTTCCTCTCTACATTGTATTGGATTGCCAAAAAGAAAATCTTAAAAATATGTTCTTGTTTTTCTCTCCAATGGTGCGTTCCTGTTCAAGTGCTACCTACAACTTCCTAAGGTATGTTACATACCATCATATTCTTCTACAGTACATGGTAACATTACCAAAAACAAACATTCTTTACAAAAGGGTTTTGAATTCTTCCAGGTGTTGCAAAAACATTCCTGAGAAGCTTGACTTTTCCTTCTCTTCTCTACAACATCAAATCCATGGTTTATTTTACATTCATTTCCTTCTCTTCTTTACAACATCAAATCAAAGTTGTGTTCTTGCATTTAGGTTGTGTGAAACAAACAGTACCTTGATATACTTCATTTTACATTATATTGCACCAACATTTTTTTAGTCATTCATGGAAGTAAACATCACATGACAATCTTCTTGATCTTCTCTGCAACATAAAATCAAAGGAGTCTTCCCGTTGTTCAAATGGATTTGCTTTTCACATTCATCAAACTCTTACTTAAAATTTTTTTAGTAATTCTTGGAAGTAAACATCACATGAAAATCTTCTAAATCTTCTCTGCAGCATAAAATCAAAGGAGCCTTCCTGTTGTCCAAAAGGTTTTGCTTTTCACATCCATCAAACCCTTACTTAAATTTAGAACAGTGACTTTTTGCATGAAACAAACATTCGAAAAGTTTAATACAACTAAAAAAATTAAAAGACAAACATTAGCACAGTGACTTCTTGCATGAAACAAACATTCAAAAAGTTTAATATAGTTGTTTGAGGGAAACAAAGGACCGTTAGTGTTCCTCTCTACATTGTATTAGATTGCCAAAAAAACATTCTTAAAAATAAGTTCTTGTTTTTCTCTCCAAGGGTGTGTTCCTGTTAAAGTGCTACCTTCACGTTCCTAAGGTATGTTACATCCCATCATCTATTCTACTGTACATGGTAACATTACCAAAAACAAACATTCTTGAGAAAAGGGTTTAGAATTCTTACAGGTGTTGCAGAAACATTCTTGAGAAGCTTGATTTTTCCTTCTCTTCTCTACAACATCAAATCCAATGTTCATTTTACATTCATTTCCTTCTCTTCTTTACAATATCAAATCAAAGTTGTGTTCTTGTATTTAGGTTGTGTGAAACAAACAGTACCTTGACATACTTCATTTTACATTATACTGCACCAACATTTTTTTAGTCATTCATGGAGGTAAACATCACATGACAATCTTCTTGATCTTCTCTGCAACATAAAATAAAAGGAGTCTTCCCGTTGTTCAAAAGGTTTTGCTTTTCAGATTCATCAAACTCTTACTTAAAATTTTTTTAGTCATTCATGGAAGTAAACATCACATGAAAATCTTCTAAATCTTCTCTGCAGCATAAAATCAAAGGAGTCTTCATGTTGTTCAAAAGGTTTTGCATTTCAGATTCATCAAACTCTGACTTAAATTTAAAACAATGACTTCTTGCATGAAACATACATTTGAAAAGTTTAATACAACCAAAAAAAATTCAAACGACAAACATTAGAACAATGACTTCTTGCATGAAACAAACATTCGAAAAGTTTAATACAGTTTTTTGAGGGAAACAAAGGACCGGTAGTTTTCCTCTCTACATTGTATTGGATTGCCAAAAAAAAAATCTTAAAAATATGTTCTTGTTTTTCTCTCCAATGGTGCGTTCCTGTTCAAGTGCTACCTACAACTTCCTAAGGTATGTTACATACCATCATATTCTTCTACAGTACATGGTAACATTACCAAAAACAAACATTCTTTACAAAAGGGTTTTGAATTCTTCCAGGTGTTGCAAAAACATTCCTGAGAAGCTTGACTTTTCCTTCTCTTCTCTACAACATCAAATCCATGGTTTATTTTACATTCATTTCCTTCTCTTCTTTACAACATCAAATCAAAGTTGTGTTCTTGCATTTAGGTTGTGTGAAACAAACAGTACCTTGATTTACTTCATTTTACATTATATTGCACCAACATTTTTTTAGTCATTCATGGAAGTAAACATCACATGACAATCTTCTTGATCTTCTCTGCAACATAAAATCAAAGGAGTCTTCCCGTTGTTCAAATAGATTTGCTTTTCACATTCATCAAACTCTTACTTAAAATTTTTTTAGTAATTCTTGGAAGTAAACATCACATGAAAATCTTCTAAATCTTCTCTGCAGCATAAAATCAAAGGAGCCTTCCTGTTGTCCAAAAGGTTTTGCTTTTCACATCCATCAAACCCTTACTTAAATTTAGAACAGTGACTTTTTGCATGAAACAAACATTCGAAAAGTTTAATACAACTAAAAAAATTAAAAGACAAACATTAGCACAGTGACTTCTTGCATGAAACAAACATTCAAAAAGTTTAATATAGTTGTTTGAGGGAAACAAAGGACCGTTAGTGTTCCTCTCTACATTGTATTAGATTGCCAAAAAAACATTCTTAAAAATAAGTTCTTGTTTTTCTCTCCAAGGGTGTGTTCCTGTTAAAGTGCTACCTTCACGTTCCTAAGGTATGTTACATCCCATCATCTATTCTACTGTACATGGTAACATTACCAAAAACAAACATTCTTGAGAAAAGGGTTTAGAATTCTTGCAGGTGTTGCAGAAACATTCTTGAGAAGCTTGATTTTTCCTTCTCTTCTCTACAACATCAAATCCAATGTTCATTTTACATTCATTTCCTTCTCTTCTTTACAATATCAAATCAAAGTTGTGTTCTTGTATTTAGGTTGTGTGAAACAAACAGTACCTTGACATACTTCATTTTACATTATACTGCACCAACATTTTTTTAGTCATTCATGGAGGTAAACATCACATGACAATCTTCTTGATCTTCTCTGCAACATAAAATAAAAGGAGTCTTCCCGTTGTTCAAAAGGTTTTGCTTTTCAGATTCATCAAACTTTTACTTAAAATTTTTTTAGTCATTCATGGAAGTAAACATCACATGAAAATCTTCTAAATCTTCTCTGCAGCATAAAATCAAAGGAGTCTTCATGTTGTTCAAAAGGTTTTGCATTTCAGATTCATCAAACTCTGACTTAAATTTAAAACAATGACTTCTTGCATGAAACATACATTTGAAAAGTTTAATACAACCAAAAAAAATTAAAACGAAAAACATTAGAACAATGACTTCTTGCATGAAACAAACATTCAAAAAGTTTAATACAGTTTTTTGAGGGAAACAAAGGACCGGTAGTTTTCCTCTCTACATTGTATTGGATTGCCAAAAAAAAAATCTTAAAAATATGTTCTTGTTTTTCTCTCCAATGGTGCGTTCCTGTTCAAGTGCTACCTACAACTTCCTAAGGTATGTTACATACCATCATATTCTTCTACAGTACATGGTAACATTACCAAAAACAAACATTCTTTACAAAAGGGTTTTGAATTCTTCCAGGTGTTGCAAAAACATTCCTGAGAAGCTTGACTTTTCCTTCTCTTCTCTACAACATCAAATCCATGGTTTATTTTACATTCATTTCCTTCTCTTCTTTACAACATCAAATCAAAGTTGTGTTCTTGCATTTAGGTTGTGTGAAACAAACAGTACCTTGATATACTTCATTTTACATTATATTGCACCAACATTTTTTTAGTCATTCATGGAAGTAAACATCACATGACAATCTTCTTGATCTTCTCTGCAACATAAAATCAAAGGAGTCTTCCCGTTGTTCAAATGGATTTGCTTTTCACATTCATCAAACTCTTACTTAAAATTTTTTTAGTAATTCTTGGAAGTAAACATCACATGAAAATCTTCTAAATCTTCTCTGCAGCATAAAGTTAAAGGAGCCTTCCTGTTGTCCAAAAGGTTTTGCTTTTCACATCCATCAAACCCTTACTTAAATTTAGAACAGTGACTTCTTGCATGAAACAAACATTCGAAAAGTTTAATACAACTAAAAAAATTAAAAGACAAACATTAGCACAGTGACTTCTTGCATGAAACAAACATTCAAAAAGTTTAATATAGTTGTTTGAGGGAAACAAATGACCGTTAGTGTTCCTCTCTACATTGTATTAGATTGCCAAAAAAACATTCTTAAAAATAAGTTCTTGTTTTTCTCTCCAAGGGTGTGTTCCTGTTAAAGTGCTACCTTCACGTTCCTAAGGTATGTTACATCCCATCATCTATTCTACTATACATGGTAACATTACCAAAAACAAACATTCTTGAGAAAAGGGTTTAGAATTCTTGCAGGTGTTGCAGAAACATTCTTGAGAAGCTTGATTTTTCCTTCTCTTCTCTACAACATCAAATCCAATGTTCATTTTACATTCATTTCCTTCTCTTCTTTACAATATCAAATCAAAGTTGTGTTCTTGTATTTAGGTTGTGTGAAACAAACAGTACCTTGACATACTTCATTTTACATTATACTGCACCAACATTTTTTTAGTCATTCATGGAAGTAAACATCACATGACAATCTTCTTGATCTTCTCTGCAACATAAAATAAAAGGAGTCTTCCCGTTGTTCAAAAGGTTTTGCTTTTCAGATTCATCAAACTCTTACTTAAAATTTTTTTAGTCATTCATGGAAGTAAACATCACATGAAAATCTTCTAAATCTTCTCTGCAGCATAAAATCAAAGGAGTCTTCATGTTGTTCAAAAGGTTTTGCATTTCAGATTCATCAAACTCTGACTTAAATTTAAAACAATGACTTCTTGCATGAAACATACATTTGAAAAGTTTAATACAACCAAAAAAAATTAAAACGACAAACATTAGAACAATGACTTCTTGCATGAAACAAACATTCGAAAAGTTTAATACAGTTTTTTGAGGGAAACAAAGGACCGGTAGTTTTCCTCTCTACATTGTATTGGATTGCCAAAAAAAAAATCTTAAAAATATGTTCTTGTTTTTCTCTCCAATGGTGCGTTCCTGTTCAAGTGCTACCTACAACTTCCTAAGGTATGTTACATACCATCATATTCTTCTACAGTACATGGTAACATTACCAAAAACAAACATTCTTTACAAAAGGGTTTTGAATTCTTCCAGGTGTTGCAAAAACATTCCTGAGAAGCTTGACTTTTCCTTCGCTTCTCTACAACATCAAATCCATGGTTTATTTTACATTCATTTCCTTCTCTTCTTTACAACATCAAATCAAAGTTGTGTTCTTGCATTTAGGTTGTGTGAAACAAACAGTACCTTGATATACTTCATTTTACATTATATTGCACCAACATTTTTTTAGTCATTCATGGAAGTAAACATCACATGACAATCTTCTTGATCTTCTCTGCAACATAAAATCAAAGGAGTCTTCCCGTTGTTCAAATGGATTTGCTTTTCACATTCATCAAACTCTTACTTAAAATTTTTTTAGTAATTCTTGGAAGTAAACATCACATGAAAATCTTCTAAATCTTCTCTGCAGCATAAAATCAAAGGAGCCTTCCTGTTGTCCAAAAGGTTTTGCTTTTCACATCCATCAAACCCTTACTTAAATTTAGAACAGTGACTTCTTGCATGAAACAAACATTCGAAAAGTTTAATACAACTAAAAAAATTAAAAGATAAACATTAGCACAGTGACTTCTTGCATGAAACAAACATTCAAAAAGTTTAATATAGTTGTTTGAGGGAAACAAATGACCGTTAGTGTTCCTCTCTACATTGTATTAGATTGCCAAAAAAACATTCTTAAAAATAAGTTCTTGTTTTTCTCTCCAAGGGTGTGTTCCTGTTAAAGTGCTACCTTCACATTCCTAAGGTATGTTACATCCCATCATCTATTCTACTATACATGGTAACATTACCAAAAACAAACATTCTTGAGAAAAAGGGTTTAGAATTCTTGCAGGTGTTGCAGAAACATTCTTGAGAAGCTTGATTTTTCCTTCTCTTCTCTACAACATCAAATCCAATGTTCATTTTACATTCATTTCCTTCTCTTCTTTACAATATCAAATCAAAGTTGTGTTCTTGTATTTAGGTTGTGTGAAACAAACAGTACCTTAACATACTTCATTTTACATTATACTGCACCAACATTTTTTTAGTCATTCATGGAAGTAAACATCACATGACAATCTTCTTGATCTTCTCTGCAACATAAAATAAAAGGAGTCTTCCCGTTGTTCAAAAGGTTTTGCTTTTCAGATTCATCAAACTCTTACTTAAAATTTTTTTAGTCATTCATGGAAGTAAACATCACATGAAAATCTTCTAAATCTTCTCTGCAGCATAAAATCAAAGGAGTCTTCATGTTGTTCAAAAGGTTTTGCATTTCAGATTCATCAAACTCTGACTTAAATTTAAAACAATGACTTCTTGCATGAAACATACATTTGAAAAGTTTAATACAACCAAAAAAAATTAAAACGACAAACATTAGAACAATGACTTCTTGCATGAAACAAACATTCGAAAAGTTTAATACAGTTTTTTGAGGGAAACAAAGGACCGGTAGTTTTCCTCTCTACATTGTATTGGATTGCCAAAAAAAAAATCTTAAAAATATGTTCTTGTTTTTCTCTCCAATGGTGCGTTCCTGTTCAAGTGCTACCTACAACTTCCTAAGGTATGTTACATACCATCATATTCTTCTACAGTACATGGTAACATTACCAAAAACAAACATTCTTTACAAAAGGGTTTTGAATTCTTCCAGGTGTTGCAAAAACATTCCTGAGAAGCTTGACTTTTCCTTCTCTTCTCTACAACATCAAATCCATGGTTTATTTTACATTCATTTCCTTCTCTTCTTTACAACATCAAATCAAAGTTGTGTTCTTGCATTTAGGTTGTGTGAAACAAACAGTACCTTGATATACTTCATTTTACATTATATTGCACCAACATTTTTTTAGTCATTCATGGAAGTAAACATCACATGACAATCTTCTTGATCTTCTCTGCAACATAAAATCAAAGGAGTCTTCCCGTTGTTCAAATGGATTTTCTTTTCACATTCATCAAACTCTTACTTAAAATTTTTTTAGTAATTCTTGGAAGTAAACATCACATGAAAATCTTCTAAATCTTCTCTGCAGCATAAAATCAAAGGAGCCTTCCTGTTGTCCAAAAGGTTTTGCTTTTCACATCCATCAAACCCTTACTTAAATTTAGAACAGTGACTTCTTGCATGAAACAAACATTCGAAAAGTTTAATACAACTAAAAAAATTAAAAGACAAACATTAGCACAGTGACTTCTTGCATGAAACAAACATTCAAAAAGTTTAATATAGTTGTTTGAGGGAAACAAATGACCGTTAGTGTTCCTCTCTACATTGTATTAGATTGCCAAAAAAACATTCTTAAAAATAAGTTCTTGTTTTTCTCTCCAAGGGTGTGTTCCTGTTAAAGTGCTACCTTCACGTTCCTAAGGTATGTTACATCCCATCATCTATTCTACTGTACATGGTAACATTACCAAAAACAAACATTCTTGAGAAAAGGGTTTAGAATTCTTGCAGGTGTTGCAGAAACATTCTTGAGAAGCTTGATTTTTCCTTCTCTTCTCTACAACATCAAAACCAATGTTCATTTTACATTCATTTCCTTCTCTTCTTTACAATATCAAATCAAAGTTGTGTTCTTGTATTTAGGTTGTGTGAAACAAACAGTACCTTGACATACTTCATTTTACATTATACTGCACCAACATTTTTTTAGTCATTCATGGAAGTAAACATCACATGACAATCTTCTTGATCTTCTCTGCAACATAAAATAAAAGGAGTCTTCCCGTTGTTCAAAAGGTTTTGCTTTTCAGATTCATCAAACTCTTACTTAAAATTTTTTTAGTCATTCATGGAAGTAAACATCACATGAAAATCTTCTAAATCTTCTCTGCAGCATAAAATCAAAGGAGTCTTCATGTTGTTCAAAAGGTTTTGCATTTCAGATTCATCAAACTCTGACTTAAATTTAAAACAATGACTTCTTGCATGAAACATACATTTGATAAGTTTAATACAACCAAAAAAAATTAAAACGACAACCATTAGAACAATGACTTCTTGCATGAAACAAACATTCGAAAAGTTTAATACAGTTTTTTGAGGGAAACAAAGGACCGGTAGTTTTCCTCTCTACATTGTATTGGATTGCCAAAAAAAAAATCTTAAAAACATGTTCTTGTTTTTCTCTCCAATGGTGCGTTCCTGTTCAAGTGCTACCTACAACTTCCTAAGGTATGTTACATACCATCATATTCTTCTACAGTACATGGTAACATTACCAAAAACAAACATTCTTTACAAAAGGGTTTTGAATTCTTCCAGGTGTTGCAAAAACATTCCTGAGAAGCTTGACTTTTCCTTCTCTTCTCTACAACATCAAATCCATGGTTTATTTTACATTCATTTCCTTCTCTTCTTTACAACATCAAATCAAAGTTGTGTTCTTGCATTTAGGTTGTGTGAAACAAACAGTACCTTGATATACTTCATTTTACATTATATTGCACCAACATTTTTTTAGTCATTCATGGAAGTAAACATCACATGACAATCTTCTTGATCTTCTCTGCAACATAAAATCAAAGGAGTCTTCCCGTTGTTCAAATGGATTTGCTTTTCACATTCATCAAACTCTTACTTAAAATTTTTTTAGTAATTCTTGGAAGTAAACATCACATGAAAATCTTCTAAATCTTCTCTGCAGCATAAAATCAAAGGAGCCTTCCTGTTGTCCAAAAGGTTTTGCTTTTCACATCCATCAAACCCTTACTTAAATTTAGAACAGTGACTTCTTGCATGAAACAAACATTCGAAAAGTTTAATACAACTAAAAAAATTAAAAGACAAACATTAGCACAGTGACTTCTTGCATGAAACAAACATTCAAAAAGTTTAATATAGTTGTTTGAGGGAAACAAATGACCGTTAGTGTTCCTCTCTACATTGTATTAGATTGCCAAAAAAACATTCTTAAAAATAAGTTCTTGTTTTTCTCTCCAAGGGTGTGTTCCTGTTAAAGTGCTACCTTCACGTTCCTAAGGTATGTTACATCCCATCATCTATTCTACTATACATGGTAACATTACCAAAAACAAACATTCTTGAGAAAAGGGTTTAGAATTCTTGCAGGTGTTGCAGAAACATTCTTGAGAAGCTTGATTTTTCCTTCTCTTCTCTACAACATCAAATCCAATGTTCATTTTACATTCATTTCCTTCTCTTCTTTACAATATCAAATCAAAGTTGTGTTCTTGTATTTAGGTTGTGTGAAACAAACAGTACCTTGACATACTTCATTTTACATTATACTGCACCAACATTTTTTTAGTCATTCATGGAAGTAAACATCACATGACAATCTTCTTGATCTTCTCTGCAACATAAAATAAAAGGAGTCTTCCCGTTGTTCAAAAGGTTTTGCTTTTCAGATTCATCAAACTCTTACTTAAAATTTTTTTAGTCATTCATGGAAGTAAACATCACATGAAAATCTTCTAAATCTTCTCTGCAGCATAAAATCAAAGGAGTCTTCATGTTGTTCAAAAGGTTTTGCATTTCAGATTCATCAAACTCTGACTTAAATTTAAAACAATGACTTCTTGCATGAAACATACATTTGAAAAGTTTAATACAACCAAAAAAAATTAAAACGACAAACATTAGAACAATGACTTCTTGCTTGAAACAAACATTCGAAAAGTTTAATACAGTTTTTTGAGGGAAACAAAGGACCGGTAGTTTTCCTCTCTACATTGTATTGGATTGCCAAAAAAAAAATCTTAAAAATATGTTCTTGTTTTTCTCTCCAATGGTGCGTTCCTGTTCAAGTGCTACCTACAACTTCCTAAGGTATGTTACATACCATCATATTCTTCTACAGTACATGGTAACATTACCAAAAACAAACATTCTTTACAAAAGGGTTTTGAATTCTTCCAGGTGTTGCAAAAACATTCCTGAGAAGCTTGACTTTTCCTTCGCTTCTCTACAACATCAAATCCATGGTTTATTTTACATTCATTTCCTTCTCTTCTTTACAACATCAAATCAAAGTTGTGTTCTTGCATTTAGGTTGTGTGAAACAAACAGTACCTTGATATACTTCATTTTACATTATATTGCACCAACATTTTTTTAGTCATTCATGGAAGTAAACATCACATGACAATCTTCTTGATCTTCTCTGCAACATAAAATCAAAGGAGTCTTCCCGTTGTTCAAATGGATTTGCTTTTCACATTCATCAAACTCTTACTTAAAATTTTTTTAGTAATTCTTGGAAGTAAACATCACATGAAAATCTTCTAAATCTTCTCTGCAGCATAAAATCAAAGGAGCCTTCCTGTTGTCCAAAAGGTTTTGCTTTTCACATCCATCAAACCCTTACTTAAATTTAGAACAGTGACTTCTTTCATGAAACAAACATTCGAAAAGTTTAATACAACTAAAAAAATTAAAAGATAAACATTAGCACAGTGACTTCTTGCATGAAACAAACATTCAAAAAGTTTAATATAGTTGTTTGAGGGAAACAAATGACCGTTAGTGTTCCTCTCTACATTGTATTAGATTGCCAAAAAAACATTCTTAAAAATAAGTTCTTGTTTTTCTCTCCAAGGGTGTGTTCCTGTTAAAGTGCTACCTTCACGTTCCTAAGGTATGTTACATCCCATCATCTATTCTACTATACATGGTAACATTACCAAAAACAAACATTCTTGAGAAAAAGGGTTTAGAATTCTTGCAGGTGTTGCAGAAACATTCTTGAGAAGCTTGATTTTTCCTTCTCTTCTCTACAACATCAAATCCAATGTTCATTTTACATTCATTTCCTTCTCTTCTTTACAATATCAAATCAAAGTTGTGTTCTTGTATTTAGGTTGTGTGAAACAAACAGTACCTTAACATACTTCATTTTACATTATACTGCACCAACATTTTTTTAGTCATTCATGGAAGTAAACATCACATGACAATCTTCTTGATCTTCTCTGCAACATAAAATAAAAGGAGTCTTCCCGTTGTTCAAAAGGTTTTGCTTTTCAGATTCATCAAACTCTTACTTAAAATTTTTTTAGTCATTCATGGAAGTAAACATCACATGAAAATCTTCTAAATCTTCTCTGCAGCATAAAATCAAAGGAGTCTTCATGTTGTTCAAAAGGTTTTGCATTTCAGATTCATCAAACTCTGACTTAAATTTAAAACAATGACTTCTTGCATGAAACATACATTTGAAAAGTTTAATACAACCAAAAAAAATTAAAACGACAAACATTAGAACAATGACTTCTTGCATGAAACAAACATTCGAAAAGTTTAATACAGTTTTTTGAGGGAAACAAAGGACCGGTAGTTTTCCTCTCTACATTGTATTGGATTGCCAAAAAAAAAATCTTAAAAATATGTTCTTGTTTTTCTCTCCAATGGTGCGTTCCTGTTCAAGTGCTACCTACAACTTCCTAAGGTATGTTACATACCATCATATTCTTCTACAGTACATGGTAACATTACCAAAAACAAACATTCTTTACAAAAGGGTTTTGAATTCTTCCAGGTGTTGCAAAAACATTCCTGAGAAGCTTGACTTTTCCTTCTCTTCTCTACAACATCAAATCCATGGTTTATTTTACATTCATTTCCTTCTCTTCTTTACAACATCAAATCAAAGTTGTGTTCTTGCATTTAGGTTGTGTGAAACAAACAGTACCTTGATATACTTCATTTTACATTATATTGCACCAACATTTTTTTAGTCATTCATGGAAGTAAACATCACATGACAATCTTCTTGATCTTCTCTGCAACATAAAATCAAAGGAGTCTTCCCGTTGTTCAAATGGATTTTCTTTTCACATTCATCAAACTCTTACTTAAAATTTTTTTAGTAATTCTTGGAAGTAAACATCACATGAAAATCTTCTAAATCTTCTCTGCAGCATAAAATCAAAGGAGCCTTCCTGTTGTCCAAAAGGTTTTGCTTTTCACATCCATCAAACCCTTACTTAAATTTAGAACAGTGACTTCTTGCATGAAACAAACATTCGAAAAGTTTAATACAACTAAAAAAATTAAAAGACAAACATTAGCACAGTGACTTCTTGCATGAAACAAACATTCAAAAAGTTTAATATAGTTGTTTGAGGGAAACAAATGACCGTTAGTGTTCCTCTCTACATTGTATTAGATTGCCAAAAAAACATTCTTATAAATAAGTTCTTGTTTTTCTCTCCAAGGGTGTGTTCCTGTTAAAGTGCTACCTTCACGTTCCTAAGGTATGTTACATCCCATCATCTATTCTACTGTACATGGTAACATTACCAAAAACAAACATTCTTGAGAAAAGGGTTTAGAATTCTTGCAGGTGTTGCAGAAACATTCTTGAGAAGCTTGATTTTTCCTTCTCTTCTCTACAACATCAAAACCAATGTTCATTTTACATTCATTTCCTTCTCTTCTTTACAATATCAAATCAAAGTTGTGTTCTTGTATTTAGGTTGTGTGAAACAAACAGTACCTTGACATACTTCATTTTACATTATACTGCACCAACATTTTTTTAGTCATTCATGGAAGTAAACATCACATGACAATCTTCTTGATCTTCTCTGCAACATAAAATAAAAGGAGTCTTCCCGTTGTTCAAAAGGTTTTGCTTTTCAGATTCATCAAACTCTTACTTAAAATTTTTTTAGTCATTCATGGAAGTAAACATCACATGAAAATCTTCTAAATCTTCTCTGCAGCATAAAATCAAAGGAGTCTTCATGTTGTTCAAAAGGTTTTGCATTTCAGATTCATCAAACTCTGACTTAAATTTAAAACAATGACTTCTTGCATGAAACATACATTTGAAAAGTTTAATACAACCAAAAAAAATTAAAACGACAAACATTAGAACAATGACTTCTTGCATGAAACAAACATTCGAAAAGTTTAATACAGTTTTTTGAGGGAAACAAAGGACCGGTAGTTTTCCTCTCTACATTGTATTGGATTGCCAAAAAAAAAATCTTAAAAACATGTTCTTGTTTTTCTCTCCAATGGTGCGTTCCTGTTCAAGTGCTACCTACAACTTCCTAAGGTATGTTACATACCATCATATTCTTCTACAGTACATGGTAACATTACCAAAAACAAACATTCTTTACAAAAGGGTTTTGAATTCTTCCAGGTGTTGCAAAAACATTCCTGAGAAGCTTGACTTTTCCTTCTCTTCTCTACAACATCAAATCCATGGTTTATTTTACATTCATTTCCTTCTCTTCTTTACAACATCAAATCAAAGTTGTGTTCTTGCATTTAGGTTGTGTGAAACAAACAGTACCTTGATATACTTCATTTTACATTATATTGCACCAACATTTTTTTAGTCATTCATGGAAGTAAACATCACATGACAATCTTCTTGATCTTCTCTGCAACATAAAATCAAAGGAGTCTTCCCGTTGTTCAAATGGATTTGCTTTTCACATTCATCAAACTCTTACTTAAAATTTTTTTAGTAATTCTTGGAAGTAAACATCACATGAAAATCTTCTAAATCTTCTCTGCAGCATAAAATCAAAGGAGCCTTCCTGTTGTCCAAAAGGTTTTGCTTTTCACATCCATCAAACCCTTACTTAAATTTAGAACAGTGACTTCTTGCATGAAACAAACATTCGAAAAGTTTAATACAACTAAAAAAATTAAAAGACAAACATTAGCACAATGACTTCTTGCATGAAACAAACATTCAAAAAGTTTAATATAGTTGTTTGAGGGAAACAAAGGACCGTTAGTGTTCCTCTCTACATTGTATTAGATTGCCAAAAAAACATTCTTAAAAATAAGTTCTTGTTTTTCTCTCCAAGGGTGTGTTCCTGTTAAAGTGCTACCTTCACGTTCCTAAGGTATGTTACATCCCATCATCTATTCTACTGTACATGGTAACATTACCAAAAACAAACATTCTTGAGAAAAGGGTTTAGAATTTTTGCAGGTGTTGCAGAAACATTCTTGAGAAGCTTGATTTTTCCTTCTCTTCTCTACAACATCAAATCCAATGTTCATTTTACATTCATTTCCTTCTCTTCTTTACAATATCAAATCAAAGTTGTGTTCTTGTATTTAGGTTGTGTGAAACAAACAGTACCTTTACATACTTCATTTTACATTATACTGCACCAACATTTTTTTAGTCATTCATGGAGGTAAACATCACATGACAATCTTCTTGATCTTCTCTGCAACATAAAATAAAAGGAGTCTTCCCGTTGTTCAAAAGGTTTTGCTTTTCACATTCATCAAACTCTTACTTAAAATTTTTTTAGTCATTCATGGAAGTAAACATCACATGAAAATCTTCTAAATCTTCTCTGCAGCATAAAATCAAAGGAGTCTTCATGTTGTTCAAAAGGTTTTGCATTTCACATTCATCAAACTCTGACTTAAATTTAAAACAATGACTTCTTGCATGAAACATACATTTGAAAAGTTTAATACAACCAAAAAAAATTAAAACGACAAACATTAGAACAATGACTTCTTGCATGAAACAAACATTCGAAAAGTTTAATATAGTTTTTTGAGGGAAACAAAGGACCGGTAGTTTTCCTCTCTACATTGTATTGGATTGCCAAAAAAAAAATCTTAAAAATATGTTCTTGTTTTTCTCTCCAATGGTGCGTTCCTGTTCAAGTGCTACCTACAACTTCCTAAGGTATGTTACATACCATCATATTCTTCTACAGTACATGGTAACATTACCAAAAACAAACATTCTTTACAAAAGGGTTTTGAATTCTTCCAGGTGTTGCAAAAACATTCCTGAGAAGCTTGACTTTTCCTTCTCTTCTCTACAACATCAAATCCATGGTTTATTTTACATTCATTTCCTTCTCTTCTTTACAACATCAAATCAAAGTTGTGTTCTTGCATTTAGGTTGTGTGAAACAAACAGTACCTTGATATACTTCATTTTACATTATATTGCACCAACATTTTTTTAGTCATTCATGGAAGTAAACATCACATGACAATCTTCTTGATCTTCTCTGCAACATAAAATCAAAGGAGTCTTCCCGTTGTTCAAATGGATTTGCTTTTCACATTCATCAAACTCTTACTTAAATTTTTTTTAGTAATTCTTGGAAGTAAACATCACATGAAAATCTTCTAAATCTTCTCTGCAGCATAAAATCAAAGGAGCCTTCCTGTTGTCCAAAAGGTTTTGCTTTTCACATCCATCAAACCCTTACTTAAATTTAGAACAGTGACTTCTTGCATGAAACAAACATTCGAAAAGTTTAATACAATTAAAAAAATTAAAAGACAAACATTAGCACAGTGACTTCTTGCATGAAACAAACATTCAAAAAGTTTAATATAGTTGTTTGAGGGAAACAAATGACCGTTAGTGTTCCTCTCTACATTGTATTAGATTGCCAAAAAAACATTCTTAAAAATAAGTTCTTGTTTTTCTCTCCAAGGGTGTGTTCCTGTTAAAGTGCTACCTTCACGTTCCTAAGGTATGTTACATCCCATCATCTATTCTACTATACATGGTAACATTACCAAAAACAAACATTCTTGAGAAAAGGGTTTAGAATTCTTGCAGGTGTTGCAGAAACATTCTTGAGAAGCTTGATTTTTCCTTCTCTTCTCTACAACATCAAATCCAATGTTCATTTTACATTCATTTCCTTCTCTTCTTTACAATATCAAATCAAAGTTGTGTTCTTGTATTTAGGTTGTGTGAAACAAACAGTACCTTGACATACTTCATTTTACATTATACTGCACCAACATTTTTTTAGTCATTCATGGAAGTAAACATCACATGACAATCTTCTTGATCTTCTCTGCAACATAAAATAAAAGGAGTCTTCCCGTTGTTCAAAAGGTTTTGCTTTTCAGATTCATCAAACTCTTACTTAAAATTTTTTTAGTCATTCATGGAAGTAAACATCACATGAAAATCTTCTAAATCTTCTCTGCAGCATAAAATCAAAGGAGTCTTCATGTTGTTCAAAAGGTTTTGCATTTCAGATTCATCAAACTCTGACTTAAATTTAAAACAATGACTTCTTGCATGAAACATACATTTGAAAAGTTTAATACAACCAAAAAAAATTAAAACGACAAACATTAGAACAATGACTTCTTGCATGAAACAAACATTCGAAAAGTTTAATACAGTTTTTTGAGGGAAACAAAGGACCGGTAGTTTTCCTCTCTACATTGTATTGGATTGCCAAAAAAAAAATCTTAAAAATATGTTCTTGTTTTTCTCTCCAATGGTGCGTTCCTGTTCAAGTGCTACCTACAACTTCCTAAGGTATGTTACATACCATCATATTCTTCTACAGTACATGGTAACATTACCAAAAACAAACATTCTTTATAAAAGGGTTTTGAATTCTTCCAGGTGTTGCAAAAACATTCCTGAGAAGCTTGACATTTCCTTCTCTTCTCTACAACATCAAATCCATGGTTTATTTTACATTCATTTCCTTCTCTTCTTTACAACATCAAATCAAAGTTGTGTTCTTGCATTTAGGTTGTGTGAAACAAACAGTACCTTGATATACTTCATTTTACATTATATTGCACCAACATTTTTTTAGTCATTCATGGAAGTAAACATCACATGACAATCTTCTTGATCTTCTCTGCAACATAAAATCAAAGGAGTCTTCCCGTTGTTCAAATGGATTTGCTTTTCACATTCATCAAACTCTTACTTAAAATTTTTTTAGTAATTCTTGGAAGTAAACATCACATGAAAATCTTCTAAATCTTCTCTGCAGCATAAAATCAAAGGAGCCTTCCAGTTGTCCAAAAGGTTTTGCTTTTCACATCCATCAAACCCTTACTTAAATTTAGAACAGTGACTTCTTGCATGAAACAAACATTCGAAAAGTTTAATACAACTAAAAAAATTAAAAGACAAACATTAGCACAGTGACTTCTTGCATGAAACAAACATTCAAAAAGTTTAATATAGTTGTTTGAGGGAAACAAAGGACCGTTAGTGTTCCTCTCTACATTGTATTAGATTGCCAAAAAAACATTCTTAAAAATAAGTTCTTGTTTTTCTCTCCAAGGGTGTGTTCCTGTTAAAGTGCTACCTACACGTTCCTAAGGTATGTTACATCCCATCATCTATTCTACTGTACATGGTAACATTACCAAAAACAAACATTCTCGAGAAAAGGGTTTAGAATTCTTGCAGGTGTTGCAAAAACATTCTTGAGAAGCTTGATTTTTCCTTCTCTTCTCTACAACATCAAATCCAATGTTCATTTTACATTCATTTCCTTTTCTTCTTTACAATATCAAATCAAAGTTGTGTTCTTGTATTTAGGTTGTGTGAAACAAACAGTACCTTGACATACTTCATTTTACATTATACTGCACCAACATTTTTTTAGTCATTCATGGAAGTAAACATCACATGACAATCTTCTTGATCTTCTCTGCAACATAAAATAAAAGGAGTCTTCCCGCTGTTCAAAAGGTTTTGCTTTTCAGATTCATCAAACTCTTACTTAAAATTTTTTTAGTCATTCATGGAAGTAAACATCACATGAAAATCTTCTAAATCTTCTCTGCAGCATAAAATCAAAGGAGTCTTCATGTTGTTCAAAAGGTTTTGCATTTCAGATTCATCAAACTCTGACTTAAATTTAAAACAATGACTTCTTGCATGAAACATACATTTGAAAAGTTTAATACAACCAAAAAAAATTAAAACGACAAACATTAGAACAATGACTTCTTGCATGAAACAAACATTCGAAAAGTTTAATACAGTTTTTTGAGGGAAACAAAGGACCGGTAGTTTTCCTCTCTACATTGTATTGGATTGCCAAAAAAAAAATCTTAAAAATATGTTCTTGTTTTTCTCTCCAATGGTGCGTTCCTGTTCAAGTGCTACCTACAACTTCCTAAGGTATGTTACATACCATCATATTCTTCTACAGTACATGGTAACATTACCAAAAACAAACATTCTTTACAAAAGGGTTTTGAATTCTTCCAGGTGTTGCAAAAACATTCCTGAGAAGCTTGACTTTTCCTTCTCTTCTCTACAACATCAAATCCATGGTTTATTTTACATTCATTTCCTTCTCTTCTTTACAACATCAAATCAAAGTTGTGTTCTTGCATTTAGGTTGTGTGAAACAAACAGTACCTTGATATACTTCATTTTACATTATATTGCACCAACATTTTTTTAGTCATTCATGGAAGTAAACATCACATGACAATCTTCTTGATCTTCTCTGCAACATAAAATCAAAGGAGTCTTCCCGTTGTTCAAATGGATTTGCTTTTCACATTCATCAAACTCTTACTTAAAATTTTTTTAGTAATTCTTGGAAGTAAACATCACATGAAAATCTTCTAAATCTTCTCTGCAGCATAAAATCAAAGGAGCCTTCCTGTTGTCCAAATGGTTTTGCTTTTCACATCCATCAAACCCTTACTTAAATTTAGAACATTGACTTCTTGCATGAAACAAACATTCGAAAAGTTTAATACAACTAAAAAAATAAAAAGACAAACATTAGCACAGTGACTTCTTGCATGAAACAAACATTCAAAAAGTTTAATATAGTTGTTTGAGGGAAACAAAGGACCGTTAGTGTTCCTCTCTACATTGTATTAGATTGCCAAAAAAACATTCTTAAAAATAAGTTCTTGTTTTTCTCTCCAAGGGTGTGTTCCTGTTAAAGTGCTACCTTCACGTTCCTAAGGTATGTTACATCCCATCATCTATTCTACTGTACATGGTAACATTACCAAAAACAAACATTCTTGAGAAAAGGGTTTAGAATTCTTGCAGGTGTTGCAGAAACATTCTTGAGAAGCTTGATTTTTCCTTCTCTTCTCTACAACATCAAATCCAATGTTCATTTTACATTCATTTCCTTCTCTTCTTTACAATATCAAATCAAAGTTGTGTTCTTGTATTTAGGTTGTGTGAAACAAACAGTACCTTGACATACTTCATTTTACATTATACTGCACCAACATTTTTTTAGTCATTCATGGAAGTAAACATCACATGACAATCTTCTTGATCTTCTCTGCAACATAAAATAAAAGGAGTCTTCCCGCTGTTCAAAAGGTTTTGCTTTTCAGATTCATCAAACTCTTACTTAAAATTTTTTTAGTCATTCATGGAAGTAAACATCACATGAAAATCTTCTAAATCTTCTCTGCAGCATAAAATCAAAGGAGTCTTCATGTTGTTCAAAAGGTTTTGCATTTCAGATTCATCAAACTCTGACTTAAATTTAAAACAATGACTTCTTGCATGAAACATACATTTGAAAAGTTTAATACAACCAAAAAAAATTAAAACGACAAACATTAGAACAATGACTTCTTGCATGAAACAAACATTCGAAAAGTTTAATACAGTTTTTTGAGGGAAACAAAGGACCGGTAGTTTTCCTCTCTACATTGTATTGGATTGCCAAAAAAAAAATCTTAAAAATATGTTCTTGTTTTTCTCTCCAATGGTGCGTTCCTGTTCAAGTGCTACCTACAACTTCCTAAGGTATGTTACATACCATCATATTCTTCTACAGTACATGGTAACATTACCAAAAACAAACATTCTTTACAAAAGGGTTTTGAATTCTTCCAGGTGTTGCAAAAACATTCCTGAGAAGCTTGACTTTTCCTTCTCTTCTCTACAACATCAAATCCATGGTTTATTTTACATTCATTTCCTTCTCTTCTTTACAACATCAAATCAAAGTTGTGTTCTTGCATTTAGGTTGTGTGAAACAAACAGTACCTTGATATACTTCATTTTACATTATATTGCACCAACATTTTTTTAGTCATTCATGGAAGTAAACATCACATGACAATCTTCTTGATCTTCTCTGCAACATAAAATCAAAGGAGTCTTCCCATTGTTCAAATGGATTTGCTTTTCACATTCATCAAACTCTTACTTAAAATTTTTTTAGTAATTCTTGGAAGTAAACATCACATGAAAATCTTCTAAATCTTCTCTGCAGCATAAAATCAAAGGAGCCTTCCTGTTGTCCAAAAGGTTTTGCTTTTCACATCCATCAAACCCTTACTTAAATTTAGAACAGTGACTTCTTGCATGAAACAAACATTCCAAAAGTTTAATACAACTAAAAAAATAAAAAGACAAACATTAGCACAGTGACTTCTTGCATGAAACAAACATTCAAAAAGTTTAATATAGTTGTTTGAGGGAAACAAATGACCGTTAGTGTTCCTCTCTACATTGTATTAGATTGCCAAAAAAACATTCTTAAAAATAAGTTCTTGTTTTTCTCTCCAAGGGTGTGTTCCTGTTAAAGTGCTACCTTCACGTTCCTAAGGTATGTTACATCCCATCATCTATTCTACTGTACATGGTAACATTACCAAAAACAAACATTCTTGAGAAAAGGGTTTAGAATTCTTGCAGGTGTTGCAGAAACATTCTTGAGAAGCTTGATTTTTCCTTCTCTTCTCTACAACATCAAATCCAATGTTCATTTTACATTCATTTCCTTCTCTTCTTTACAATATCAAATCAAAGTTGTGTTCTTGTATTTAGGTTGTGTGAAACAAACAGTACCTTGACATACTTCATTTTACATTATACTGCACCAACATTTTTTTAGTCATTCATGGAAGTAAACATCACATGACAATCTTCTTGATCTTCTCTGCAACATAAAATAAAAGGAGTCTTCCCGTTGTTCAAAAGGTTTTGCTTTTCAGATTCATCAAACTCTTACTTAAAATTTTTTTAGTCATTCATGGAAGTAAACATCACATGAAAATCTTCTAAATCTTCTCTGCAGCATAAAATCAAAGGAGTCTTCATGTTGTTCAAAAGGTTTTGCATTTCAGATTCATCAAACTCTGACTTAAATTTAAAACAATGACTTCTTGCATGAAACATACATTTGAAAAGTTTAATACAACCAAAAAAAATTAAAACGACAAACATTAGAACAATGACTTCTTGCATGAAACAAACATTCGAAAAGTTTAATACAGTTTTTTGAGGGAAACAAAGGACCGGTAGTTTTCCTCTCTACATTGTATTGGATTGCCAAAAAAAAAATCTTAAAAATATGTTCTTGTTTTTCTCTCCAATGGTGCGTTCCTGTTCAAGTGCTACCTACAACTTCCTAAGGTATGTTACATACCATCATATTCTTCTACAGTACATGGTAACATTACCAAAAACAAACATTCTTTATAAAAGGGTTTTGAATTCTTCCAGGTGTTGCAAAAACATTCCTGAGAAGCTTGACTTTTCCTTCTCTTCTCTACAACATCAAATCCATGGTTTATTTTACATTCATTTCCTTCTCTTCTTTACAACATCAAATCAAAGTTGTGTTCTTGCATTTAGGTTGTGTGAAACAAACAGTACCTTGATATACTTCATTTTACATCAACATTTTTTTAGTCATTCATGGAAGTAAACATCACATGACAATCTTCTTGATCTTCTCTGCAACATAAAATCAAAGGAGTCTTCCCGTTGTTCAAATGGATTTGCTTTTCACATTCATCAAACTCTTACTTAAAATTTTTTTAGTAATTCTTGGAAGTAAACATCACATGAAAATCTTCTAAATCTTCTCTGCAGCATAAAATCAAAGGAGCCTTCCTGTTGTCCAAAAGGTTTTGCTTTTCACATCCATCAAACCCTTACTTAAATTTAGAACAGTGACTTCTTGCATGAAACAAACATTCCAAAAGTTTAATACAACTAAAAAAATAAAAAGACAAACATTAGCACAGTGACTTCTTGCATGAAACAAACATTCAAAAAGTTTAATATAGTTGTTTGAGGGAAACAAAGGACCGTTAGTGTTCCTCTCTACATTGTATTAGATTGCCAAAAAAACATTCTTAAAAATAAGTTCTTGTTTTTCTCTCCAAGGGTGTGTTCCTGTTAAAGTGCTACCTTCACGTTCCTAAGGTATGTTACATCCCATCATCTATTCTACTGTACATGGTAACATTACCAAAAACAAACATTCTTGAGAAAAGGGTTTAGAATTCTTGCAGGTGTTGCAGAAACATTCTTGAGAAGCTTGATTTTTCCTTCTCTTCTCTACAACATCAAATCCAATGTTCATTTTACATTCATTTCCTTCTCTTCTTTACAATATCAAATCAAAGTTGTGTTCTTGTATTTAGGTTGTGTGAAACAAACAGTACCTTGACATACTTCATTTTACATTATACTGCACCAACATTTTTTTAGTCATTCATGGAAGTAAACATCACATGACAATCTTCTTGATCTTCTCTGCAACATAAAATAAAAGGAGTCTTCCCGTTGTTCAAAAGGTTTTGCTTTTCAGATTCATCAAACTCTTACTTAAAATTTTTTTAGTCATTCATGGAAGTAAACATCACATGAAAATCTTCTAAATCTTCTCTGCAGCATAAAATCAAAGGAGTCTTCATGTTGTTCAAAAGGTTTTGCATTTCAGATTCATCAAACTCTGACTTAAATTTAAAACAATGACTTCTTGCATGAAACATACATTTGAAAAGTTTAATACAACCAAAAAAAATTAAAACGACAAACATTAGAACAATGACTTCTTGCATGAAACAAACATTCGAAAAGTTTAATACAGTTTTTTGAGGGAAACAAAGGACCGGTAGTTTTCCTCTCTACATTGTATTGGATTGCCAAAAAAAAAATCTTAAAAATATGTTCTTGTTTTTCTCTCCAATGGTGCGTTCCTGTTCAAGTGCTACCTACAACTTCCTAAGGTATGTTACATACCATCATATTCTTCTACAGTACATGGTAACATTACCAAAAACAAACATTCTTTATAAAAGGGTTTTGAATTCTTCCAGGTGTTGCAAAAACATTCCTGAGAAGCTTGACTTTTCCTTCTCTTCTCTACAACATCAAATCCATGGTTTATTTTACATTCATTTCCTTCTCTTCTTTACAACATCAAATCAAAGTTGTGTTCTTGCATTTAGGTTGTGTGAAACAAACAGTACCTTGATATACTTCATTTTACATCAACATTTTTTTAGTCATTCATGGAAGTAAACATCACATGACAATCTTCTTGATCTTCTCTGCAACATAAAATCAAAGGAGTCTTCCCGTTGTTCAAATGGATTTGCTTTTCACATTCATCAAACTCTTACTTAAAATTTTTTTAGTAATTCTTGGAAGTAAACATCACATGAAAATCTTCTAAATCTTCTCTGCAGCATAAAATCAAAGGAGCCTTCCTGTTGTCCAAAAGGTTTTGCTTTTCACATCCATCAAACCCTTACTTAAATTTAGAACAGTGACTTCTTGCATGAAACAAACATTCCAAAAGTTTAATACAACTAAAAAAATAAAAAGACAAACATTAGCACAGTGACTTCTTGCATGAAACAAACATTCAAAAAGTTTAATATAGTTGTTTGAGGGAAACAAAGGACCGTTAGTGTTCCTCTCTACATTGTATTAGATTGCCAAAAAAACATTCTTAAAAATAAGTTCTTGTTTTTCTCTCCAAGGGTGTGTTCCTGTTAAAGTGCTACCTTCACGTTCCTAAGGTATGTTACATCCCATCATCTATTCTACTGTACATGGTAACATTACCAAAAACAAACATTCTTGAGAAAAGGGTTTAGAATTCTTGCAGGTGTTGCAGAAACATTCTTGAGAAGCTTGATTTTTCCTTCTCTTCTCTACAACATCAAATCCAATGTTCATTTTACATTCATTTCCTTCTCTTCTTTACAATATCAAATCAAAGTTGTGTTCTTGTATTTAGGTTGTGTGAAACAAACAGTACCTTGACATACTTCATTTTACATTATACTGCACCAACATTTTTTTAGTCATTCATGGAAGTAAACATCACATGACAATCTTCTTGATCTTCTCTGCAACATAAAATAAAAGGAGTCTTCCCGTTGTTCAAAAGGTTTTGCTTTTCAGATTCATCAAACTCTTACTTAAAATTTTTTTAGTCATTCATGGAAGTAAACATCACATGAAAATCTTCTAAATCTTCTCTGCAGCATAAAATCAAAGGAGTCTTCATGTTGTTCAAAAGGTTTTGCATTTCAGATTCATCAAACTCTGACTTAAATTTAAAACAATGACTTCTTGCATGAAACATACATTTGAAAAGTTTAATACAACCAAAAAAAATTAAAACGACAAACATTAGAACAATGACTTCTTGCATGAAACAAACATTCGAAAAGTTTAATACAGTTTTTTGAGGGAAACAAAGGACCGGTAGTTTTCCTCTCTACATTGTATTGGATTGCCAAAAAAAAAATCTTAAAAATATGTTCTTGTTTTTCTCTCCAATGGTGCGTTCCTGTTCAAGTGCTACCTACAACTTCCTAAGGTATGTTACATACCATCATATTCTTCTACAGTACATGGTAACATTACCAAAAACAAACATTCTTTATAAAAGGGTTTTGAATTCTTCCAGGTGTTGCAAAAACATTCCTGAGAAGCTTGACTTTTCCTTCTCTTCTCTACAACATCAAATCCATGGTTTATTTTACATTCATTTCCTTCTCTTCTTTACAACATCAAATCAAAGTTGTGTTCTTGCATTTAGGTTGTGTGAAACAAACAGTACCTTGATATACTTCATTTTACATCAACATTTTTTTAGTCATTCATGGAAGTAAACATCACATGACAATCTTCTTGATCTTCTCTGCAACATAAAATCAAAGGAGTCTTCCCGTTGTTCAAATGGATTTGCTTTTCACATTCATCAAACTCTTACTTAAAATTTTTTTAGTAATTCTTGGAAGTAAACATCACATGAAAATCTTCTAAATCTTCTCTGCAGCATAAAATCAAAGGAGCCTTCCTGTTGTCCAAAAGGTTTTGCTTTTCACATCCATCAAACCCTTACTTAAATTTAGAACAGTGACTTCTTGCATGAAACAAACATTCCAAAAGTTTAATACAACTAAAAAAATAAAAAGACAAACATTAGCACAGTGACTTCTTGCATGAAACAAACATTCAAAAAGTTTAATATAGTTGTTTGAGGGAAACAAAGGACCGTTAGTGTTCCTCTCTACATTGTATTAGATTGCCAAAAAAACATTCTTAAATATAAGTTCTTGTTTTTCTCTCCAAGGGTGTGTTCCTGTTAAAGTGCTACCTTCACGTTCCTAAGGTATGTTACATCCCATCATCTATTCTACTGTACATGGTAACATTACCAAAAACAAACATTCTTGAGAAAAGGGTTTAGAATTCTTGCAGGTGTTGCAGAAACATTCTTGAGAAGCTTGATTTTTCCTTCTCTTCTCTACAACATCAAATCCAATGTTCATTTTACATTCATTTCCTTCTCTTCTTTACAATATCAAATCAAAGTTGTGTTCTTGTATTTAGGTTGTGTGAAACAAACAGTACCTTGACATACTTCATTTTACATTATACTGCACCAACATTTTTTTAGTCATTCATGGAAGTAAACATCACATGACAATCTTCTTGATCTTCTCTGCAACATAAAATAAAAGGAGTCTTCCCGTTGTTCAAAAGGTTTTGCTTTTCAGATTCATCAAACTCTTACTTAAAATTTTTTTAGTCATTCATGGAAGTAAACATCACATGAAAATCTTCTATATCTTCTCTCAGCATAAAATCAAAGGAGTCTTCATGTTGTTCAAAAGGTTTTGCATTTCAGATTCATCAAACTCTGACTTAAATTTAAAACAATGACTTCTTGCATGAAACATACATTTGAAAAGTTTAATACAACCAAAAAAAATTAAAACGACAAACATTAGAACAATGACTTCTTGCATGAAACAAACATTCGAAAAGTTTAATACAGTTTTTTGAGGGAAACAAAGGACCGGTAGTTTTCCCCTCTACATTGTATTGGATTGCCAAAAAAAAAATCTTAAAAATATGTTCTTGTTTTTCTCTCCAATGGTGCGTTCCTGTTCAAGTGCTACCTACAACTTCCTAAGGTATGTTACATACCATCATATTCTTCTACAGTACATGGTAACATTACCAAAAACAAACATTCTTTACAAAAGGGTTTTGAATTCTTCCAGGTGTTGCAAAAACATTCCTGAGAAGCTTGACTTTTCCTTCTCTTCTCTATAACATCAAATTCATGGTTTATTTTGCATTCATTTCCTTCTCTTCTTTACAACATCAAATCAAAGTTGTGTTCTTGCATTTAGGTTGTGTGAAACAAACAGTACCTTGATATACTTCATTTTACATTATATTGCACCAACATTTTTTTAGTCATTCATGGAAGTAAACATCACATGACAATCTTCTTGATCTTCTCTGCAACATAAAATCAAAGGGGTCTTCCCGTTGTTCAAATGGATTTGCTTTTCACATTCATCAAACTCTTACTTAAAATTTTTTTAGTAATTCTTGGAAGTAAACATCACATGAAAATCTTCTAAATCTTCTCTGCAGCATAAAATCAAAGGAGCCTTCCTGTTGTCCAAAAGGTTTTGCTTTTCACATCCGTCAAACCCTTACTTAAATTTAGAACAGTGACTTCTTGCATGAAACAAACATTCGAAAAGTTTAATACAACTAAAAAAATTAAAAGACAAACATTAGCACAGTGACTTCTTGCATGAAACAAACATTCAAAAAGATTAATATAGTTGTTTGAGGGAAACAAAGGACCGTTAGTGTTCCTCTCTACATTGTATTAGATTGCCAAAAAAACATTCTTAAAAATAAGTTCTTGTTTTTCTCTCCAAGGGTGTGTTCCTGTTAAAGTGCTACCTTCACGTTCCTAAGGTATGTTACATCCCATCATCTATTCTACTGTACATGGTAACATTACCAAAAACAAACATTCTTGAGAAAAGGGTTTAGAATTCTTGCAGGTGTTGCAGAAACATTCTTGAGAAGCTTGATTTTTCCTTCTCTTCTCTACAACATCAAATCCAATGTTCATTTTACATTCATTTCCTTCTTTTCTTTACAATATCAAATCAAAGTTGTGTTCTTGTATTTAGGTTGTGTGAAACAAACAGTACCTTGACATACTTCATTTTACATTATACTGCACCAACATTTTTTTAGTCATTCATGGAAGTAAACATCACATGACAATCTTCTTGATCTTCTCTGCAACATAAAATAAAAGGAGTCTTCCCGTTGTTCAAAAGGTTTTGCTTTTCAGATTCATCAAACTCTTACTTAAAATTTTTTTAGTCATTCATGGAAGTAAACATCACATGAAAATCTTCTAAATCTTCTCTGCAGCATAAAATCAAAGGAGTCTTCATGTTGTTCAAAAGGTTTTGCATTTCAGATTCATCAAACTCTGACTTAAATTTAAAACAATGACTTCTTGCATGAAACATACATTTGAAAAGTTTAATACAACCAAAAAAAATTAAAACGACAAACATTAGAACAATGACTTCTTGCATGAAACAAACATTCGAAAAGTTTAATACAGTTTTTTGAGGGAAACAAAGGACCGGTAGTTTTCCTCTCTACATTGTATTGGATTGCCAAAAAAAAAATCTTAAAAATATGTTCTTGTTTTTCTCTCCAATGGTGCGTTCCTGTTCAAGTGCTACCTACAACTTCCTAAGGTATGTTACATACCATCATATTCTTCTACAGTACATGGTAACATTACCAAAAACAAACATTCTCTACAAAAGGGTTTTGAATTCTTCCAGGTGTTGCAAAAACATTCCTGAGAAGCTTGACTTTTCCTTCTCTTCTCTACAACATCAAATCCATGGTTTATTTTACATTCATTTACTTCTCTTCTTTACAACATCAAATCAAAGTTGTGTTCTTGCATTTAGGTTGTGTGAAGCAAACAGTACCTTGATATACTTCATTTTACATTATATTGCACCAACATTTTTTTAGTCATTCATGGAAGTAAACATCACATGACAATCTTCTTGATCTTCTCTGCAACATAAAATCAAAGGAGTCTTCCCTTTGTTCAAATGGATTTGCTTTTCACATTCATCAAACTCTTACTTAAAATATTTTTAGTAATTCTTGTAAGTAAACATCACATGAAAATCTTCTAAATCTTCTCTGCAGCATAAAATCAAAGGAATCTTCATGTTGTTCAAAAGGTTTTGCATTTCAGATTCATCAAACTCTGACTTAAATTTAAAACAATGACTTCTTGGATGAAACATACATTTGAAAAGTTTAATACAACCAAAAAAAATTAAAACGACAAACATTAGAACAATGACTTCTTGCATGAAACAAACATTCGAAAAGTTTAATACAGTTTTTTGAGGGAAACAAAGGACCGGTAGTTTTCCTCTCTACATTGTATTGGATTGCCAAAAAAAAAATCTTAAAAATATGTTCTTGTTTTTCTCTCCAATGGTGCGTTCCTGTTCAAGTGCTACCTACAACTTCCTAAGGTATGTTACATACCATCATATTCTTCTACAGTACATGGTAACATTACCAAAAACAAACATTCTCTACAAAAGGGTTTTGAATTCTTCCAGGTGTTGCAAAAACATTCCTGAGAAGCTTGACTTTTCCTTCTCTTCTCTACAACATCAAATCCATGGTTTATTTTACATTCATTTCCTTCTCTTCTTTACAACATCAAATCAAAGTTGTGTTCTTGCATTTAGGTTGTGTGAAACAAACAGTACCTTGATATACTTCATTTTACATTATATTGCACCAACATTTTTTTAGTCATTCATGGAAGTAAACATCACATGACAATCTTCTTGATCTTCTCTGCAACATAAAATCAAAGGAGTCTTCCCGTTGTTCAAATGGATTTGCTTTTCACATTCAACAAACTCTTACTTAAAATTTTTTTAGTAATTCTTGTAAGTAAACATCACATGAAAATCTTCTAAATCTTCTCTGCAGCATAAAATCAAAGGAGCCTTCCTGTTGTCCAAAAGGTTTTGCTTTTCACATCCATCAAACCCTTACTTAAATTTAGAACAATGACTTCTTGCATGAAACAAACATTCGAAAAGTTTAATACAACCAAAAAAATAAAAAGACAAACATTAGAACAGTGACTTCTTGCATGAAACAAACATTCAAAAAGTTTAATACAGTTCTTTGAGGGAAACAAAGGACCGTTAGTGTTCCTCTCTACATTGTATTAGATTGCCAAAAAAACATTCTTAAAAATAAGTTCTTGTTTTTCTCTCCAAGGGTGTGTTCCTGTTAAAGTGCTACCTTCACCTTCCTAAGATATGTTACATCCCATCATCTATTCTACTGTACATGGTAACATTACCAAAAACAAACATTCTTGAGAAAAGGGTTTAGAATTCTTGCAGGTGTTGCAGAAACATTCTTGAGAAGCTTGATTTTTCCTTCTCTTCTCTACAACATCAAATCCGATGTTCATTTTACATTCATTTCCTTCTCTTCTTTACAATATCAAATCAAAGTTGTGTTCTTGTATTTAGGTTGTGTGAAACAAACAGTACCTTGACATACTTCATTTTACATTATACTGCACCCACATTTTTTTAGTCATTCATGGAAGTAAACATCACATGACAATCTTCTTGATCTTCTCTGCAACATAAAATAAAAGGAGTCTTCCCGTTGTTCAAAAGGTTTGGCTTTTCAGATTCATCAAACTCTTACTTAAAATTTTTTTAGTCATTCATGGAAGTAAACATCACATGAAAATCTTCTAAATCTTCTCTGCAGCATAAAATCAAAGGAGTCTTCATGTTGTTCAAAAGGTTTTGCATTTCAGATTCATCAAACTCTGACTTAAATTTAAAACAATGACTTCTTGGATGAAACATACATTTGAAAAGTTTAATACAACCAAAAAAAATTAAAACGACAAACATTAGAACAATGACTTCTTGCATGAAACAAACATTCGAAAAGTTTAATACAGTTTTTTGAGGGAAACAAAGGACCGGTAGTTTTCCTCTCTACATTGTATTGGATTGCCAAAAAAAAAATCTTAAAAATATGTTCTTGTTTTTCTCTCCAATGGTGCGTTCCTGTTCAAGTGCTACCTACAACTTCCTAAGGTATGTTACATACCATCATATTCTTCTACAGTACATGGTAACATTACCAAAAACAAACATTCTCTACAAAAGGGTTTTGAATTCTTCCAGGTGTTGCAAAAACATTCCTGAGAAGCTTGACTTTTCCTTCTCTTCTCTACAACATCAAATCCATGGTTTATTTTACATTCATTTCCTTCTCTTCTTTACAACATCAAATCAAAGTTGTGTTCTTGCATTTAGGTTGTGTGAAACAAACAGTACCTTGATATACTTCATTTTACATTATATTGCACCAACATTTTTTTAGTCATTCATGGAAGTAAACATCACATGACAATCTTCTTGATCTTCTCTGCAACATAAAATCAAAGGAGTCTTCCCGTTGTTCAAATGGATTTGCTTTTCACATTCAACAAACTCTTACTTAAAATTTTTTTAGTAATTCTTGTAAGTAAACATCACATGAAAATCTTCTAAATCTTCTCTGCAGCATAAAATCAAAGGAGCCTTCCTGTTGTCCAAAAGGTTTTGCTTTTCACATCCATCAAACCCTTACTTAAATTTAGAACAATGACTTCTTGCATGAAACAAACATTCGAAAAGTTTAATACAACCAAAAAAATAAAAAGACAAACATTAGAACAGTGACTTCTTGCATGAAACAAACATTCAAAAAGTTTAATACAGTTCTTTGAGGGAAACAAAGGACCGTTAGTGTTCCTCTCTACATTGTATTAGATTGCCAAAAAAACATTCTTAAAAATAAGTTCTTGTTTTTCTCTCCAAGGGTGTGTTCCTGTTAAAGTGCTACCTTCACCTTCCTAAGATATGTTACATCCCATCATCTATTCTACTGTACATGGTAACATTACCAAAAACAAACATTCTTGAGAAAAGGGTTTAGAATTCTTGCAGGTGTTGCAGAAACATTCTTGAGAAGCTTGATTTTTCCTTCTCTTCTCTACAACATCAAATCCGATGTTCATTTTACATTCATTTCCTTCTCTTCTTTACAATATCAAATCAAAGTTGTGTTCTTGTATTTAGGTTGTGTGAAACAAACAGTACCTTGACATACTTCATTTTACATTATACTGCACCCACATTTTTTTAGTCATTCATGGAAGTAAACATCACATGACAATCTTCTTGATCTTCTCTGCAACATAAAATAAAAGGAGTCTTCCCGTTGTTCAAAAGGTTTGGCTTTTCAGATTCATCAAACTCTTACTTAAAATTTTTTTAGTCATTCATGGAAGTAAACATCACATGAAAATCTTCTAAATCTTCTCTGCAGCATAAAATCAAAGGAGTCTTCATGTTGTTCAAAAGGTTTTGCATTTCAGATTCATCAAACTCTGACTTAAATTTAAAACAATGACTTCTTGCATGAAACATACATTTGAAAAGTTCAATACAACCAAAAAAAATTAAAACGACAAACATTAAAACATTGACTTCTTGCATGTAACAAACATTCGAAAAGTTTAATACAGTTTTTTGAGGGAAACAAAGGACCGGTAGTTTTCCTCTCTAGATTGTATTGGATTGCCAAAAAAAAAATCTTAAAAATATGTTCTTGTTTTTCTCTCCAAGGGTGCGTTCCTGTTCAAGTGCTACCTACAACTTCCTAAGGTATGTTACAGACCATCATATTCTTCTACAGTACATGGTAACATTACCAAAAACAAACATTCTTTACAAAAGGGTTTTGAATTCTTCCAGGTGTTGCAAAAACATTCCTGAGAAGCTTGACTTTTCCTTCTCTTCTCTACAACATCAAATCCATGGTTTATTTTACATTCATTTCCTTCTCTTCTTTACAACATCAAATCAAAGTTGTGTTCTTGCATTTAGGTTGTGTGAAACAAACAGTACCTTGATATACTTCATTTTACATTATATTGCACCAACATTTTTTTAGTCATTCATGGAAGTAAACATCACATGACAATCTTCTTGATCTTCTCTGCAACATAAAATCAAAGGAGTCTTCCCGTTGTTCAAATGGATTTGCTTTTCACATTCATCAAATTCTAACTTAAAATTTTTTTAGTCATTCTTGGAAGTAAACATGACATGAAAATCTTCTAAATCTTCTTTACAGCATAAAATCAAAGGAGTCTTCCTGTTGTTCAAAAGTTTTGCTTTTCACATCCATCAAACCCTTACTTAAATTTAGAACAGTGACTTCTTGCATGAAACAAACATTCGAAAAGTTTAATACAACCAAAAAAATAAAAAGACAAACATTAGCACAGTTACTTCTTGCATGAAACAAACATTCGAAAAGGTTAATACAGTTCTTTGAGGGAAACAAAGGACCGTTAGTGTTCCTCTCTACATTGTATTAGATTGCTAAAAAAACATTCTTAAAATTAAGTTCTTGTTTTTCTCTCCAAGGGTGTGTTCCTGTTAAAGTGCTACCTTCACCTTCCTAAGGTATGTTACATCCCATCTTCTTTCTACTGTACATGGTAACATTACGAAAAACAAACATTATTGACAAAAGGGTTTAGAATTCTTGCAGGTGTTGCAGAAATATTCTTGAGAAGCTTGATTTTTCCTTCTCTTCTCTACAACATCAAATCCAAGGTTCATTTTACATTCATTTCCTTCTCTTCTTTACAACATCAAATCAAAGCTGTGTTCTTGCATTTAGGTCGTGTGAAATAAACAGTACCTTGACATTTTTCATTTTACATTATACTGCACCAACATTTTTTTAGTCATTCATTAGAACAATGGCTTCTTGCATGAAATAAACCTTCGAAAAGTTTAATACGATGTTTTGAGGGAAACAAAGGACCGGTAGTTTTCCTCTCTACATTGTATTGGATTACCAAAAAAACATTCTTAAAAATATGTCTTGTTTTTCTCTCCAAGGGTGCGTTCCTGTTCAAGTGCTACCTACAACTTCCTAAGGTATGTTACATATCATCATATTCTTCTACAGTACATGGTAACATTACCAAAAACAAACATTCTTTACAAAAGGGTTTTGAATTCTTCCAGGTGTTGCAAAAACATTCTTGAGAAGCTTGACTTTTCCTTTTATCCCCTACAACATCAAATCCAAGGTTCATTTTACATTCATTTCCTTCTCTTCTTTACAACATCAAATCAAAGTTGTGTTCTTGCATTTAGGTTGTGTGAAACAAATAGTACCTTGACATACTTCATTTTACATTATACTGCACCAACATTTTTTAGTCAATCATGGAAGTAAACATCACATGACAATCTTCTAGATCTTCTTTGCAACATAAAATCAAAGGAGTCTTCCAGTTGTTCAAAAGACTTTGCTTTTCAAATTCATCAAACTCTTACGTAAAATTTTTTTAGTCATTCTTGGAAGTATACATCACATGAAAATCTTCTAAATATTAGCTGCAACATAAAATCAAAGGAGTCTTCCTGTTGTTCAAAAGCTTTTGCATTTCAGATTCATCAAACTTTTACTTAAATTTAAAACAATGACTTCTTGCATGAAACAAACATTCGAAAAGTTTAATATAACCAAAAAATAGTTAAAACGACAAACATTAGAACAATGACTTCTTGCATGAAACAATCATTTGAAAAGTTTAATACAATTTTTTGAGGGAAACGAAGGACTGGTAGTTTTCCTCTCTACATTGTATTGGATTGCCAAAAAAACATTTTTAAAAATATATTCTTGTTTTTCTCTCCAAGGGTGCGTTCCTGTTCAAGTGCTACCTACAACTTCCTAAGGTATGTTACATACCATCATATTCTTGTACAGTACCTGGTTACATTACCACAAACAAACATTCTTTACAAATGGGTTTTAAATTCGTCCAGGTGTTGCAAAAACATTCCTGAGAAGCTTGACTTTTCCTTTTATTCTCTACAACATCAAATCCAAGGTTCATTTTACATTCATTTCCTTCTCTTCTTTACAACATTAAATCAAAGTTGTGTTCTTGCATTTAGGTTGTGTGAAACAAACAGTACCTTGACATACTTCATTTTAAAATATACTGCACCAACATTTTTTTAGACATTCATGGAAGTAAAAATCACATGACAATCTTCTTGATCTTCTCTGCAACATAAAATCAAAGGAGTCTTCCCGTTGTTCAAAAGGTTTTGCTTTTCACATTCATCAAAATCTAACTTAAAATTTTTTTAATCATTCTTGGAAGTAAACATGACATGAAAATCTTCTAAATCTTCTTTACAGCATAAAATCAAAGGAGTCTTCCTGTTGTTCAAAAGTTTTGCTTTTCACATCCATCAAACCCTTACTTAAATTTAGAACAGTGACTTCTTGCATGAAACAAACATTCGAAAAGTTTAATACAACCAAAAAAATAAAAAGACAAACATTAGCACAGTGACTTCTTGCATGAAACAAACATTCGAAAAGTTTAATACAGTTCTTTGAGGGAAACAAAGGACCGTTAGTGTTCCTCTCTACATTGTATTAGATTGCTAAAAAAAATTCTTAAAATTAAGTTCTTGTTTTTCTCTCCAAGGGTGTGTTCCTGTTAAAGTGCTACCTTCACCTTCCTAAGGTATGTTACATCCCATCTTCTATTCTACTGTACATGGTAACATTACGAAAAACAAACATTCTTGACAAAAGGGTTTAGAATTCTTGCAGGTGTTGCAGAAATATTCTTGAGAAGCTTGATTTTTCCTTCTCTTCTCTACAACATCAAATCCAAGGTTCATTTTACATTCATTTCCTTCTCTTCTTTACAACATCAAATCAAAGTTGTGTTCTTGCATTTAGGTCGTGTGAAATAAACAGTACCTTGACATTTTTCATTTTACATTATACTGCACCAACATTTTTTTAGTCATTCATTAGAACAATGGCTTCTTGCATGAAACAAACCTTCGAAAAGTTTAATACACTGTTTTGAGGGAAACAAAGGACCGGTAGTTTTCCTCTCTACATTGTATTGGATTGCCAAAAAAACATTCTTAAAAATATGTCATGTTTTTCTCTCCAAGGGTGCATTCCTGTTCAAGTGCTACCTACAACTTCCTAAGGTATGTTACATATCATCATATTCTTCTACAGTACATGGTAACATTACCAAAAACAAACATTCTTTACAAAAGGGTTTTGAATTCATCCAGGTGTTGCAAAAACATTCTTGAGAAGCTTGACTTTTCCTTTTATTCCCTACAACATCAAATCCAAGGTTCATTTTACATTCATTTCCTTCTCTTCTTTACAACATCAAATCAAAGTTGTGTTCTTGCATTTAGGTTGTGTGAAACAAACAGTACCTTGACATACTTCATTTTACATTATACTGCACCAACATTTTTTAGTCATTCATGGAAGTAAACATCACATGACAATCTTCTAGATCTTCTCTGCAACATAAAATCAAAGGAGTCTTCCAGTTGTTCAAAAGACATTGCATTTCACATTCATCAAACTCTTACGTAAAATTTTTTTAGTCATTCTTGGAAGTAAACATCACATGAAAATCTTCTAAATCTTCTTTGCAGCATAAAATCAAAGGAGTCTTCTTGTTGTTCAAAAGGTTTTGCTTTACACATCCATCAAACCCTTACATAAATTTAGAACAGTGACTTCTTGCATGAAACAAACATTCGAAAAGTTTAATACAACCAAAAAAATAAAAAGACAAACATTAGCACAGTGACTTCTTGCATGAAACAAACATTCGAAAAGTTTAATACAGTTCTTTGAGGGAAACAAAGGACCGTTAGTGTTCCTCTCTACATTGTATTAGATTGCTAAAAAAAATTCTTAAAATTAAGTTCTTGTTTTTCTCTCCAAGGGTGTGTTCCTGTTAAAGTGCTACCTTCACCTTCCTAAGGTGTGTTACATCCCATCTTCTATTCTACTGTACATGGTAACATTACGAAAAACAAACATTCTTGACAAAAGGGTTTAGAATTCTTACAGGTGTTGCAGAAATATTCTTGAGAAGCTTGATTTTTCCTTCTCTTCTCTACAACATCAAATCCAAGGTTCATTTTACATTCATTTCCTTCTCTTCTTTACAACATCAAATCAAAGTTGTGTTCTTGCATTTAGGTCGTGTGAAATAAACAGTACCTTGACATTTTTCATTTTACATTATACTGCACCAACATTTTTTTAGTCATTCATTAGAACAATGGCTTCTTGCATGAAACAAACCTTCGAAAAGTTTAATACACTGTTTTGAGGGAAACAAAGGACCGGTAGTTTTCCTCTCAACATTGTATTGGATTGCCAAAAAAACATTCTTAAAAATATGTCTTGTTTTTCTCTCCAAGGGTGCGTTCCTGTTCAAGTGCTACCTACAACTTCCTAAGGTATGTTACATATCATCATATTCTTCTACAGTACATGGTAACATTACCAAAAACAAACATTCTTTACAAAAGGGTTTTGAATTCTTCCAGGTGTTGCAAAAACATTCTTGAGAAGCTTGACTTTTCCTTTTATTCCCTACAACATCAAATCCAAGGTTCATTTTACATTCATTTCCTTCTCTTCTTTACAACATCAAATCAAAGTTGTGTTCTTGCATTTAGGTTGTGTGAAACAAACAGTACCTTGACATACTTCATTTTACATTATACTGCACCAACATTTTTTAGTCATTCATGGAAGTAAACATCACATGAAAATCTTCTAGATCTTCTCTGCAACATAAAATCAAAGGAGTCTTCCAGTTGTTCAAAAGACTTTGCATTTCACATTAATCAAACTCTTACGTAAAATTTTTTTAGTCATTCTTGGAAGTAAACATCACATGAAAATCTTCTAAATCTTCTTTGCAGCATAAAATCAAAGGAGTCTTCTTGTTGTTCAAAAGGTTTTGCTTTATACATCCATCAAACCCTTACATAAATTTAGAACAGTGACTTCTTGCATGAAACAAACATTCGAAAAGTTTAATACAACCAAAAAAATAAAAACACAAACATTAGAACAGTGACTTCTTGCATGAAACAAACATTCGAAAAGTTTAATACAATTCTTTGAGGGAAACAAAGGACCGTTAGTGTTCCTCTCTACATTGTATTAGATTGCCAAAAAAACATTCTTAAAAATGAGTTCTTGTTTTTCTCTCCAAGGGTGTGTTCCTGTTAAAGTGCTACCTTCACCTTCCTAAGGTATGTTACATCCCACCATCTATTCTACTGTACATGGTAACATTACCAAAAACAAACATTCTTGGCAAAGGGTTTAGAATTCTTGCAGGTGTTGCAGAAATATTCTTGAGAAGCTTGATTTTTCCTTCTCTTCTCTACAACATCAAATCCAAGGTTCATTTTACATTCATTTCATTCTCTTCTTTACAACATCAAATCAAAGTTGTGTTCTTGCATTTAGGTTATGTGAAACAAACAGTACCTTGACATACTTCATTTTACATTATACTACACCAACATTATTTTAGTCATTCATGGAAGTAAACATCACATGACAATCTTCTTGATCTTCTCTGCAACATAAAATCAAAGGAGTCTTCCCGTTGTTCAAAAGGTTTTGATTTTCACATTCATCAAATTCTTACTTCAAATTTTTTTAGTTATTCTTGGAAGTAAACATCAGATGAAAATCTTCTAAATATTAGCTGCAACATAAAATCAAATGAGTCTTCCTGTTGTTCAAAAGGTTTTGCATTTCAGATTCATCAAACTTTTACTTAAATTTAAAACAATGACTTCTTGCAGGAAACAATCATTCGAAAAGTTTAATATAACCAAAAAATAGTTAAAACGACAAACATTAGAACAATGACTTCTTGCATGAAACAATCATTTGAAAAGTTTAATACAATTTTTTGAGGGAAACGAAGGACTGGTAGTTTTCCTCTCTACATTGTATTGGATTGCCAAAAAAACATTTTAAAAAATATATTCTTGTTTTTCTCTCCAAGGGTGCGTTCTTGTTCAAGTGCTACCTACAACTTCCTAAGGTATGTTACATACCATCATATTCTTGTACAGTACCTGGTAACATTACCAAAAACAAACATTCTTTACAAATGGGTTTTGAATTCGTCCAGGTGTTTCAAAAACATTCCTGAGAAGCTTGACTTTTCCTTTTATTCTCTACAACATCAAATCCAAGGTTCATTTTACATTCATTTCCATCTCTTATTTACAACATTAAATCAAAGTTGTGTTCTTGCATTTAGGTTGTGTGAAACAAACAGTACCTTGACATACTTCATTTTAAATTATACTGCACCAACATTTTTTTAGACATTCATGGAAGTAAAAATCACATGACAATCTTCTTGATCTTCTCTGCAACATAAAATCAAAGGAGTCTTCCCGTTGTTCAAAAGGTTTTGCTTTTCACATTCATCAAAATCTAACTTAAAATTTTTTTAATCATTCTTGGAAGTAAACATGACATGAAAATCTTCTAAATCTTCTTTACAGCTTAAAATCAAAGGAGTCTTCCTGTTGTTCAAAAGTTTTGCTTTTCACATCCATCAAACCCTTACTTAAATTTAGAACAGTGACTTCTTGCATGAAACAAACATTCGAAAAGTTTAATACAACCAAAAAAATAAAAAGACAAACATTAGCACAGTGACTTCTTGCATGAAACAAACATTCGAAAAGGTTAATACAGTTCTTTGAGGGAAACAAAGGACCGTTAGTGTTCCTCTCTACATTGTATTAGATTGCTAAAAAAACATTCTTAAAATTACGTTCTTGTTTTTCTCTCCAAGGGTGTGTTCCTGTTAAAGTGCTACCTTCACCTTCCTAAGGTATGTTACATCCCATCTTCTATTCTACTGTACATGGTAACATTACGAAAAACAAACATTCTTGACAAAAGGGTTTAGAATTCTTGCAGGTGTTGCAGAAATATTCTTGAGAAGCTTGATTTTTCCTTCTCTTCTCTACAACATCAAATCCAAGGTTCATTTTACATTCATTTCCTTCTCTTCTTTACAACATCAAATCAAAGTTGTGTTCTTGCATTTAGGTCGTGTGAAATAAACAGTACCTTGACATTTTTCATTTTACATTATACTGCACCAACATTTTTTTAGTCATTCATTAGAACAATGGCTTTTTGCATGAAACAAACCTTCGAAAAGTTTAATACACTGTTTTGAGGGAAACAAAGGACCGGTAGTTTTCCTCTCTACATTGTATTGGATTGCCAAAAAAACATTCTTAAAAATATGTCTTGTTTTTCTCTCCAAGGGTGCGTTCCTGTTCAAGTGCTACCTACAACTTCCTAAGGTATGTTACATGTCATCATATTCTTCTACAGTACATGGTAACATTACCAAAAACAAACATTCTTTACAAAAGGGTTTTGAATTCTTCTAGGTGTTGCAAAAACATTCTTGAGAAGCTTGACTTTTCCTTTTATTCCCTACAACATCAAATCCAAGGTTCATTTTACATTCATTTCCTTCTCTTCTTTACAACATCAAATCAAAGTTGTGTTCTTGCATTTAGGTTGTGTGAAACAAACAGTACCTTGACATACTTCATTTTACATTATACTGCACCAACATTTTTTAGTCATTCATGGAAGTAAACATCACATGACAATCTTCTAGATCTTCTCTGCAACATAAAATCAAAGGAGTCTTCCAGTTGTTCAAAAGACTTTGCTTTTCACATTCATCAAACTCTTACGTAAAATTTTTTTAGTCATTCTTGGAAGTAAACATCACATGAAAATCTTCTAAATCTTCTTTGCAGCAAAAAATCAAAGGAGTCTTCTTGTTGTTCAAAAGGTTTTGCTTTACACATCCATCAAACCCTTACATAAATTTAGAACAGTGACTTCTTGCATGAAACAAACATTCGAAAAGTTTAATACAACGAAAAAAATAAAAACACAAACATTAGAACAGTGACTTCTTGCATGAAACAAACATTCGAAAAGTTTAATACAGTTCTTTGAGGGAAACAAAGGACCGGTATTTTTCCTCTCTACATTGTATTGGATTGCCAAAAAAAAAATCTTAAAAATATGTTCTTGTTTTTCTCTCCAATGGTGCGTTCCTGTTCAAGTGCTACCTACAACTTCCTAAGGTATGTTACATACCATCATATTCTTCTACAGTACATGGTAACATTACCAAAAACAAACATTCTTTACAAAAGGGTTTTGAATTATTCCAGGTGTTACAAAAACATTCCTGAGAAGCTTGACTTTTCCTTCTCTTCTCTACAACATCAAATCCATGGTTTATTTTACATTCATTTCCTTCTCTTCTTTACAACATCAAATCAAAGTTGTGTTCTTGCATTTAGGTTGTGTGAAACAAATAGTACCTTGATATACTTCATTTTACATTATATTGCACCAACATTTTTTTAGTCATTCATGGAAGTAAACATCACATGACAATCTTCTTGATCTTCTCTGCAACATAAAATCAAAGGAGTCTTCCCGTTGTTCAAAAGGTTTTGATTTTCACATTCATCAAATTCTTACTTCAAATTTTTTTAGTTATTCTTGGAAGTAAACATCACATGAAAATCTTCTAAATATTAGCTGCAACATAAAATCAAAGGAGTCTTCCTGTTGTTCAAGAGGTTTTGCATTTCAGATTCATCAAACTTTTACTTAAATTTAAAACAATGACTTCTTGCATGAAACAAACATTCGAAAAGTTTAATATAACCAAAAAATAGTTAAAACGACAAACATTAGAACAATGACTTCTTGCATGAAACAATCATTTCAAAAGTTTAATACAATTTTTTGAGGGAAACGAAGGACTGGTAGTTTTCCTCTCTACATTGTATTGGATTGCCAAAAAAACATTTTTAAAAATATATTCTTCTTTTTCTCTCCAGGGTGCATTCCTGTTCAAGTGCTACCTACAACTTCCTAAGGTATGTTACATACCATCATATTCTTGTACAGTACCTGGTAACATTACCAAAAACAAACATTCTTTACAAATGGGTTTTGAATTCGTCCAGGTGTTGCAAAAACATTCCTGAGAAGCTTGACTTTTCCTTTTATTCTCTACAACATCAAAACCAAGGTTCATTTTACATTCATTTCCTTCTCTTCTTTACAACATTAAATCAAAGTTGTGTTCTTGCATTTAGGTTGTGTGAAACAAACAGTACCTTGACATACTTCATTTTAAATTATACTGCACCAACATTTTTTTAGACATTCATGGAAGTAAAAATCACATGACAATCTTCTTGATCTTCTCTGCAACATAAAATCAAAGGAGTCTTCCCGTTGTTCAAAAGGTTTTGCTTTTCACATTCATCAAAATCTAACTTAAAATTTTTTTAGTCATTCTTGGAAGTAAACATGACATGAAAATCTTCTAAATCTTCTTTACAGCATAAAATCAAAGGAGTCTTCCTGTTGTTCAAAAGTTTTGCTTTTCACATCCATCAAACCCTTACTTAAATTTAGAACAGTGACTTCTTGCATGAAACAAACATTCGAAAAGTTTAATACAACCAAAAAAATAAAAAGACAAACATTAGCACAGTGACTTCTTGCATGAAACAAACATTCGAAAAGGTTAATACAGTTCTTTGAGGGAAACAAAGGACCGTTAGTGTTCCTCTCTACATTGTATTAGATTGCTTAAAAAACATTCTTAAAATTACGTTCTTGTTTTTCTCTCCAAGGGTGTGTTCTGTTAAAGTGCTACCTTCACCTTCCTAAGGTATGTTACATCCCATCTTCTATTCTACTGTACATGGTAACATTACGAAAAACAAACATTCCTGACAAAAGGGTTTAGAATTCTTGCAGGTGTTGCAGAAATATTCTTGAGAAGCTTGATTTTTCCTTCCCTTCTCTACAACATCAAATCCAAGGTTCATTTTACATTCATTTCCTTCTCTTCTTTACAACATCAAATCAAAGTTGTGTTCTTGCATTTAGGTCGTGTGAAATAAACAGTACCTTGACATTTTTCATTTTACATTATACTGCACCAACATTTTTTTAGTCATTCATTAGAACAATGGCTTTTTGCATGAAACAAACCTTCGAAAAGTTTAATACACTGTTTTGAGGGAAACAAAGGACCGGTAGTTTTCCTCTCTACATTGTATTGGATTGCCAAAAAAACATTCTTAAAAATATGTCTTGTTTTTCTCTCCAAGGGTGCGTTCCTGTTCAAGTGCTACCTACAACTTCCTAAGGTATGTTACATATCATCATATTCTTCTACAGTACATGGTAACATTACCAAAAACAAACATTCTTTACAAAAGGGTTTTGAATTCTTCTAGGTGTTGCAAAAACATTCTTGAGAAGCTTGACTTTTCCTTTTATTCCCTACAACATCAAATCCAAGGTTCATTTTACATTCATTTCCTTCTCTTCTTTACAACATCAAATCAAAGTTGTGTTCTTGCATTTAGGTTGTGTGAAACAAACAGTACCTTGACATACTTCATTTTACATTATACTGCACCAACATTTTTTAGTCATTCATGGAAGTAAACATCACATGACAATCTTCTAGATCTTCTCTGCAACATAAAATCAAAGGAGTCTTCCAGTTGTTCAAAAGACTTTGCTTTTCACATTCATCAAACTCTTACGTAAAATTTTTTTAGTCATTCTTGGAAGTAAACATCACATGAAAATCTTCTAAATCTTCTTTGCAGCATAAAATCAAAGGAGTCTTCTTGTTGTTCAAAAGGTTTTGCTTTACACATCCATCAAACCCTTACATAAATTTAGAACAGTGACTTCTTGCATGAAACAAACATTCGAAAAGTTTAATACAACCAAAAAAATAAAAACACAAACATTAGAACAGTGACTTCTTGCATGAAACAAACATTCGAAAAGTTTAATACAGTTCTTTGAGGGAAACAAAGGACCGGTATTTTTCCTCTCTACATTGTATTGGATTGCCAAAAAAAAAATCTTAAAAATATGTTCTTGTTTTTCTCTCCAATGGTGCGTTCCTGTTCAAGTGCTACCTACAACTTCCTAAGGTATGTTACATACCATCATATTCTTCTACAGTACATGGTAACATTACCAAAAACAAACATTCTTTACAAAAGGGTTTTGAATTATTCCAGGTGTTACAAAAACATTCCTGAGAAGCTTGACTTTTCCTTCTCTTCTCTACAACATCAAATCCATGGTTTATTTTACATTCATTTCCTTCTCTTCTTTACAACATCAAATCAAAGTTGTGTTCTTGCATTTAGGTTGTGTGAAACAAATAGTACCTTGATATACTTCATTTTACATTATATTGCACCAACATTTTTTTAGTCATTCATGGAAGTAAACATCACATGACAATCTTCTTGATCTTCTCTGCAACATAAAATCAAAGGAGTCTTCCCGTTGTTCAAAAGGTTTTGATTTTCACATTCATCAAATTCTTACTTCAAATTTTTTTAGTTATTCTTGGAAGTAAACATCACATGAAAATCTTCTAAATATTAGCTGCAACATAAAATCAAAGGAGTCTTCCTGTTGTTCAAAAGGTTTTGCATTTCAGATTCATCAAACTTTTACTTAAATTTAAAACAATGACTTCTTGCATGAAACAAACATTCGAAAAGTTTAATATAACCAAAAAATAGTTAAAACGACAAACATTAGAACAATGACTTCTTGCATGAAACAATCATTTCAAAAGTTTAATACAATTTTTTGAGGGAAACGAAGGACTGGTAGTTTTCCTCTCTACATTGTATTGGATTGCCAAAAAAACATTTTTAAAAATATATTCTTCTTTTTCTCTCCAGGGTGCATTCCTGTTCAAGTGCTACCTACAACTTCCTAAGGTATGTTACATACCATCATATTCTTGTACAGTACCTGGTAACATTACCAAAAACAAACATTCTTTACAAATGGGTTTTGAATTCGTCCAGGTGTTGCAAAAAGATTCCTGAGAAGCTTGACTTTTCCTTTTATTCTCTACAACATCAAAACCAAGGTTCATTTTACATTCATTTCCTTCTCTTCTTTACAACATTAAATCAAAGTTGTGTTCTTGCATTTAGGTTGTGTGAAACAAACAGTACCTTGACATACTTCATTTTAAATTATACTGCACCAACATTTTTTTAGACATTCATGGAAGTAAAAATCACATGACAATCTTCTTGATCTTCTCTGCAACATAAAATCAAAGGAGTCTTCCCGTTGTTCAAAAGGTTTTGCTTTTCACATTCATCAAAATCTAACTTAAAATTTTTTTAGTCATTCTTGGAAGTAAACATGACATGAAAATCTTCTAAATCTTCTTTACAGCATAAAATCAAAGGAGTCTTCCTGTTGTTCAAAAGTTTTGCTTTTCACATCCATCAAACCCTTACTTAAATTTAGAACAGTGACTTCTTGCATGAAACAAACATTCGAAAAGTTTAATACAACCAAAAAAATAAAAAGACAAACATTAGCACAGTGACTTCTTGCATGAAACAAACATTCGAAAAGGTTAATACAGTTCTTTGAGGGAAACAAAGGACCGTTAGTGTTCCTCTCTACATTGTATTAGATTGCTAAAAAAACATTCTTAAAATTACGTTCTTGTTTTTATCTCCAAGGGTGTGTTCTGTTAAAGTGCTACCTTCACCTTCCTAAGGTATGTTACATCCCATCTTCTATTCTACTGTACATGGTAACATTACGAAAAACAAACATTCTTGACAAAAGGGTTTAGAATTCTTGCAGGTGTTGCAGAAATATTCTTGAGAAGCTTGATTTTTCCTTCCCTTCTCTACAACATCAAATCCAAGGTTCATTTTACATTCATTTCCTTCTCTTCTTTACAACATCAAATCAAAGTTGTGTTCTTGCATTTAGGTCGTGTGAAATAAACAGTACCTTGACATTTTTCATTTTACATTATACTGCACCAACATTTTTTTAGTCATTCATTAGAACAATGGCTTCTTGCATGAAACAAACCTTCGAAAAGTTTAATACACTGTTTTGAGGGAAACAAAGGACCGGTAGTTTTCCTCTCTACATTGTATTGGATTGCCAAAAAAACATTCTTAAAAATATGTCATGTTTTTCTCTCCAAGGGTGCGTTCCTGTTCAAGTGCTACCTACAACTTCCTAAGGTATGTTACATATCATCATATTCTTCTACAGTACATGGTAACATTACCAAAAACAAACATTCTTTACAAAAGGGTTTTGAATTCTTCCAGATGTTGCAAAAACATTCTTGAGAAGCTTGACTTTTCCTTTTATTCCCTACAACATCAAATCCAAGGTTCATTTTACATTCATTTCCTTCTCTTCTTTACAACATCAAATCAAAGTTGTGTTCTTGCATTTAGGTTGTGTGAAACAAACAGTACCTTGACATACTTCATTTTACATTATACTGCACCAACATTTTTTAGTCATTCATGGAAGTAAACATCACATGACAATCTTCTAGATCTTCTCTGCAACATAAAATCAAAGGAGTCTTCCAGTTGTTCAAAAGACTTTGCTTTTCACATTCATCAAACTCTTACGTAAAATTTTTTTAGTCATTCTTGGAAGTAAACATCACATGAAAATCTTCTAAATCTTCTTTGCAGCATAAAATCAAAGGAGTCTTCTTGTTGTTCAAAAGGTTTTGCTTTACACATCCATCAAACCCTTACATAAATTTAGAACAGTGACTTCTTGCATGAAACAAACATTCGAAAAGTTTAATACAACCAAAAAAATAAAAACACAAACATTAGAACAGTGACTTCTTGCATGAAACAAACATTCGAAAAGTTTAATACAGTTCTTTGAGGGAAACAAAGGACCGGTAGTTTTCCTCTCTACATTGTATTGGATTACCAAAAAAAAAAATCTTAAAAATATGTTCTTGTTTTTCTCTCCAATGGTGCGTTCCTGTTCAAGTGCTACCTACAACTTCCTAAGGTATGTTACATACCATCATATTCTTCTACAGTACATGGTAACATTACCAAAAACAAACATTCTTTACAAAAGGGTTTTGAATTATTCCAGGTGTTGCAAAAACATTCCTGAGAAGCTTGACTTTTCCTTCTCTTCTCTACAACATCAAATCCATGGTTTATTTTACATTCATTTCCTTCTCTTCTTTACAACATCAAATCAAGGTTGTGTTCTTGCATTTAGGTTGTGTGAAACAAACAGTACCTTGATATACTTCATTTTACATTATATTGCACCAACATTTTTTTAGTCATTCATGGAAGTAAACATCACATGACAATCTTCTTGATCTTCTCTGCAACATAAAATCAAAGGAGTCTTCCCGTTGTTCAAAAGGTTTTGATTTTGACATTCATCAAATTCTTACTTCAAATTTTTTTAGTTATTCTTGGAAGTAAACATCACATGAAAATCTTCTAAATATTAGCTGCAACATAAAATCAAAGGAGTCTTCCTGTTGTTCAAAAGGTTTTGCATTTCAGATTCATCAAACTTTTACTTAAATTTAAAACAATGACTTCTTGCATGAAACAAACATTCGAAAAGTTTAATATAACCAAAAAATAGTTAAAACGACAAACATTAGAACAATGACTTCTTGCATGAAACAATCATTTGAAAAGTTTAATACAATTTTTTGAGGGAAACGAAGGACTGGTAGTTTTCCTCTCTACATTGTATTGGATTGCCAAAAAAACATTTTTAAAAATATATTCTTCTTTTTCTCTCCAGGGTGCATTCCTGTTCAAGTGCTACCTACAACTTCCTAAGGTATGTTACATACCATCATATTCTTGTACAGTACCTGGTAACATTACCAAAAACAAACATTCTTTACAAATGGGTTTTGAATTCGTCCAGGTGTTGCAAAAACATTCCTGAGAAGCTTGACTTTTCCTTTTATTCTCTACAACATCAAATCCAACGTTCATTTTACATTCATTTCCTTCTCTTCTTTACAACATTAAATCAAAGTTGTGTTCTTGCATTTAGGTTGTGTGAAACAAACAGTACCTTGACATACTTCATTTTAAATTATACTGCACCAACATTTTTTTAGACATTCATGGAAGTAAAAATCACATGACAATCTTCTTGATCTTCTCTGCAACATAAAATCAAAGGAGTCTTCCCGTTGTTCAAAAGGTTTTGCTTTTCACATTCATCAAAATCTAACTTAAAATTTTTTTAGTCATTCTTGGAAGTAAACATGACATGAAAATCTTCTAAATCTTCTTTACAGCATAAAATCAAAGGAGTCTTCCTGTTGTTCAAAAGTTTTGCTTTTCACATCCATCAAACCCTTACTTAAATTTAGAACAGTGACTTCTTGCATGGAACAAACATTCGAAAAGTTTAATACAACCAAAAAAATAAAAAGACAAACATTAGCACAGTGACTTCTTGCATGAAACAAACATTCGAAAAGGTTAATACAGTTCTTTGAGGGAAACAAAGGACCATTAGTGTTCCTCTCTACATTGTATTAGATTGCTAAAAAAACATTCTTAAAATTAAGTTCTTGTTTTTCTCTCCAAGGGTGTGTTCCTGTTAAAGTGCTACCTTCACCTTCCTAAGGTATGTTACATCCCATCTTCTATTCTACTGTACATGGTAACATTACGAAAAACAAACATTCTTGACAAAAGGGTTTAGAATTCTTGCATGTGTTGCAGAAATATTCTTGACAAGCTTGATTTTTCCTTCTCTTCTCTTCAACATCAAATCCAAGGTTCATTTTACATTCATTTCCTTCTCTTCTTTACAACATCAAATCAAAGTTGTGTTCTTGCATTTAGGTCGTGTGAAATAAACAGTACCTTGACATTTTTCATTTTACATTATACTGCACCAACATTTTTTTAGTCATTCATTAGAACAATGGCTTCTTGCATGAAACAAACCTTCGAAAAGTTTAATACACTGTTTTGAGGGAAACAAAGGACCGGTAGTTTTCCTCTCTACATTGTATTGGATTGCTAAAAAAACATTCTTAAAAATATGTCTTGTTTTTCTCTCCAAGGGTGCGTTCCTGTTCAAGTGCTACCTACAACTTCCTAATGTATGTTACATATCATCATATTCTTCTACAGTACATGGTAACATTACCAAAAACAAACATTCTTTACAAAAGGGTTTTGAATTCTTCCAGGTGTTGCAAAAACATTCTTGAGAAGCTTGACTTTTCCTTTTATTCCCTACAACATCAAATCCAAGGTTCATTTTACATTCATTTCCTTCTCTTCTTTACAACATCTAATCAAAGTTGTGTTCTTGCATTTAGGTTGTGTGAAACAAACAGTACCTTGACATACTTCATTTTACATTATACTGCACCAACATTTTTTAGTCATTCATGGAAGTAAACATCACATGACAATCTTCTAGATCTTCTCTGCAACATAAAATCAAAGGAGTCTTCCAGTTGTTCAAAAGACTTTGCTTTTCACATTCATCAAACTCTTACGTAAAATTTTTTTAGTCATTCTTGGAAGTAAACATCACATGAAAATCTTCTAAATCTTCTTTGCAGCATAAAATCAAAGGAGTCTTCTTGTTGTTCAATAGGTTTTGCTTTACACATCCATCAAACCCTTACATAAATTTAGAACAGTGACTTCTTGCATGAAACAAACATTCGAAAAGTTTAATACAACCAAAAAAATAAAAACACAAACATTAGCACAGTGACTTCTTGCATGAAACAAACTTTTGAAAAGTTTAATACAGTTGATTGAGGGAAACAAAGGAACATTAGTGTTCCTCTCTACATTGTATTAGATTGCTAAAAAAACATTCTTAAAATTAAGTTCTTGTTTTTCTCTCCAAGGGTGTGTTCCTGTTAAAGTGCTACCTTCACCTTCCTAAGGTATGTTACATCCCATCTTCTATTCTACGGTACATGGTAACATTACCAAAAACAAACATTCTTGACAAAAGGGTTTAGAATTCTTGCAGGTGTTGCAGAAACATTCTTGAGAAGCTTGATTTTTCCTTCTCTTCTCTACAACATCAAATCTAAGGATCATTTTACATTCATTTCCTGCTCTTCTTTACAACATCAAATCAAAGTTGTGTTCTTGCATTTAGGTTGTGTGAAACAAACAGTACCTTGACATACTTCATTTTACATTATACTGCACCAACATTTGTTTAGTCATTCATGGAAGTAAACATCACATGACAATCTTCTTGATCTTCTCTGCAATATAAAATCAAAGGAGTCTTCCCGTTGTTCAAACGGTTTTGATTTTCACATTCATCAAACTCTTACTTAAAATTTTTTTTGTTATTCTTGGAAGTAAACATCACATGAAAATCTTCTAAATCTTCTCTGCAGCATAAAATCAAAGGAGTCGTCATGTTGCTCAAAAGGTTTTGCATTTCAGATTCATCAAACTCTTACTTAAATTTAAAACAATGACTTCTTGCATGAATCAAACATTCGAAAAGTATAATATAACAAAAAAAAATCAAAACGACAAACATTAGAACAATGGCTTCTTGCATGAAACAAACCTTCGAAAAGTTTAATACAGTTTTTTGAGGGAAACAAAGGACCGATAGTTTTTCTCTCTACATTGTATTGGATTGCCAAAAAAACATTCTTAAAAATATGTCTTGTTTTTCTCTCCAAGGGTGCGTTCCTGTTCAAGTGCTACCTACAACTTCCTAAGGTATGTTACATACCATAAAATTCTTCTATAGTACATGGTAACATTACCAAAAACAAACATTCTTTACAAAAGGGTTTTGAATTCTTCCAGGTGTTGCAAAAAGATTCCTGAGAAGCTTGACTTTTCCTTTTATTCCCTACAACATCAAATCCAAGGTTCATTTTACATTCATTTCCTTCTCTTCTTTACAACATCAAATCAAAGTTGTGTTCTTGCATTTAGGTTGTGTGAAACAAACAGTACCTTGACATACTTCATTTTACATTATACTGCACCAACATTTTTTAGTCATTCATGGAAGTAAACATCACATGACAATCTTCTAGATCTTCTCTGCAACATAAAATCAAAGGAGTCTTCCAGTTGTTCAAAAGACTTTGCTTTTCACATTCAACAAACTCTTACATAAATTTTTTTTAGTCATTCTTGGAAGTAAACATCACATGAAAATCTTCTAAATCTTCTTTGCAGCATAAAATCAAAGGAGTCTTCTTGTTGTTCAAAAGGTTTTGCTTTACACATCCATCAAACCCTTACTTAAATTTAGAACAGTGACTTCTTGCATGAAACAAACATTCGAAAAGTTTAATACAACCAAAAAAATAAAAACACAAACATTAGCACAGTGACTTCTTGCATGAAACAAACATTCAAAAAGTTTAATACAGTTGATTGAGGGAAACAAAGGAACATTAGTGTTCCTCTCTACATTGTATTAGATTGCCAAAAAAACATTCTTAAAATTAAGTTCTTGTTTTTCTCTCCAAGGGTGTGTTCCTGTTAAAGTGCTACCTTCACCTTCCTAAGGTATGTTACATCCCATCTTCTATTCTACTGTACATGGTAACATTACCAAAAACAAACATTCTTGACAAAAGGGTTTAGAATTCTTGCAGGTGTTACAGAAACATTCTTGAGAAGCTTGATTTTTCCTTCTCTTCTCTACAACATCAAATCTAAGGTTCATTTTACATTCATTTCCTTCTCTTCTTTACAACATCAAATCAAAGTTGTGTTCTTGCATTTAGGTTGTGTGAAACAAACAGTACCTTGACATACTTCATTTTACATTATACTGCACCAACATTTTTTTAGTCATTCATGGAAGTAAACATCACATGACAATCTTCTTGATCTTCTCTGCAACATAAAATCAAAGGAGTCTCCTCGTTGTTCAAAAGGTTTTGATTTTCACATTCATCAATCTCTTACTTAAATTTTTTTTAGTTATTCTTGGAAGTAAACATCACATGAAAATCTCCTAAATCTTCTCTGCAGCATAAAATCAATGGAGTCTTCATGTTGTTCAAAAGGTTTTGCATTTCAGATTCATCAAACTCTTACTTAAATTTAAAACAATGACTTCTTGCATGAAACAAACATTCTAAAAGTTTAATATAACAAAAAAAAATTTAAACGACAAACATTAGAACAATGGCTTCTTGCATGAGACAAACATTAGAAAAGTTTAATACAGTTTTTTGAGGGAAACAAAGGACCGGTAGTTTTCCTCTCTACATTGTATTGGATTACCAAAAAAACATTCTTAAAAATATGTCTTGTTTTTCTCTCCAAGGGTGCGTTCCTATTCAAGTGCTACCTACAACTTCCTAAGGTATGTTACATACCATCATATTCTTCTAAAGTACATGGTAACATTACCAAAAACAAACATTCTTTACAAAAGGGTTATGAATTCTTCCAGGTGTTGCAAAAACATTCCTGAGAAGCTTGACTTCTATTCTCTACAACATCAAATCCAAGGTTCATTTTACATTCATTTCCTTCTCTTCTTTACAACATCAAATCAAAGTTGTGTTCTTGCATTTAGGTTGTGTGAAACAAACAGTACCTTGACATACTTCATTTTACATTATACTGCACCAACATTTTTTTAGTCATTCATGGAAGTAAACATCACATGACAATCTTCTTGATCTTCTCTGCAACATAAAATTAAAGGAGTCTCCTCGTTGTTCAAAAGGTTTTGATTTTCACATTCATCAATCTCTTACTTAAAATTTTTTTAGTTATTCTTGGAAGTAAACATCACATGAAAATCTCCTAAATCTTCTCTGCAGCATAAAATCAATGGAGTCATCATGTTGTTCAAAAGGTTTTGCATTTCAGATTCATCAAACTCTTACTTAAATTTAAAACAATGACTTCTTGCATGAAACAAACATTCGAAAAGTTTAATATAACCAAACAAAATTAAAACGACAAACATTAGAACAATGGCTTCTTGCATGAGACAAACATTAGAAAAGTTTAATACAGTTTTTTGAGGGAAACAAAGGACCGGTAGTTTTCCTCTCTACATTGTATTGGATTACCAAAAAAACATTCTTAAAAATATGTCTTGTTTTTCTCTCCAAAGGTGCGTTCCTGTTCAAGTGCTACCTACAACTTCCTAAGGTATGTTACATACCATCATATTCTTCTACAGTACATGGTAACATTACCAAAAACAAACATTCTTTACAAAAGGGTTTTGAATTCTTCCAGGTGTTGGAAAAACATTCCTGAGAAGCTTGACTTCTATTCTCTACAACATCAAATCCAAGGTTCATTTTACATTCATTTCCTTCTCTTCTTTACAACATCAAATCAAAGTTGTGTTCTTGCATTTAGGTTCTGTGAAACAAACAGTACCTTGACATACTTCATTTTACATTATACTGCACCAACATTTTTTAGTCATTCATGGAAGTAAACATCACATGACAATCTTCTAGATCTTCTCTGCAACATAAAATCAAAGGAGTCTTCCATTTGTTCAAAAGACTTTGCTTTTCACATTCATCAAACTCTTACTTAAAATTTTTTTAGTCATTCTTGGAAGTAAACATCACATGAAAACCTTCTAAATCTTCTCTGCAGCATAAAATCAAAGGAGTCTTCTTATTGTTCAAAAGGTTTTGCTTTTCACATCCATCAAACCCTTACTTAAATTTAGAACAGTGACTTCTTGCATGAAACAAACATTCGAAAAGTTTAATATAACCAAAAAAAATTAAAACGACAAACATTAGAACAATGGCTTCTTGCATGAAACAAACATTAGAAAAGTTTAATACAGTTTTTTGAGGGAAACAAAGGACCGGTAGTTTTCCTCTCTACATTGTATTGGATTACCAAAAAAACATTCTTAAAAATATGTCTTGTTTTTCTCTCCAAGGGTGCGTTCCTGTTCAAGTGCTACCTACAACTTCCTAAGGTATGTTACATACCATCATATTCTTCTACAGTACATGGTAACATTACCAAAAACAAACATTCTTTACGAAAGGGTTTTGAATTCTTCCAGGTGTTGCGAAAACATTCCTGAGAAGCTTGACTTTTCCTTCTATTCTCTACAACATCAAATCCAAGGTTCATTTTACATTCATTTCCTTCTCTTCTTTACAACATCAAATCAAAGTTGTGTTCTTGCATTTAGGTTGTGTGAAACAAACAGTAGCTTGACATACTTCATTTTACATTATACTGCACCAACATTTTTTAGTCATTCATGGAAGTAAACATCACATGACAATCTTCTAGATCTTCTCTGCAACATAAAATCAAAGGAGTCTTCCAGTTGTTCAAAAGACTATGCTTTTCACATTCATCAAACTCTTACGTAAAATTTTTTTAGTCATTCTTGGAAGTAAACATCACATGAAAATCTTCTAAATCTTCTCTGCAGCATAAAATCAAAGGAGTCTTCTTATTGTTCAAGAGGTTTTGCTTTTCACATCCATCAAACCCTTACTTAAATTTAGAACAGTGACTTCTTGCATGAAACAAACATTCGAAAAGTTTAATACAACCAAAAAAATAAAAACACAAACATTAGCACAGTGACTTCTTGCATGAAACAAACATTCGAAAAGTTTAATACAGTTGATTGAGGGAAACAAAGGACCATTAGTGTTCCTCTCTAAATTGTATTAGATTGCCAAAAAAACATTCTTAAAATTAAGATCTTGTTTTTCTCTCCAAGGGTGTGTTCCTGTTAAAGTGCTACCTTCACCTTCCTAAGGTATGTTACATCCCATCTCCTATTCTACTGTACATGGTAACATTACCAAAAACAAACATTCTTGACAAAAGGGTTTAGAATTCTTGCAGGAATTGCAGAAACATTCTTGAGAAGTTTGATTTTTCCTTCTCTTCTCTACAACATCAAATCTAAGGTTCATTTTACATTCATTTCCTTCTCTTCTTTACAACATCAAATCAAAGTTGTGTTCTTGCATTTAGGTAGTGTGAAACAAATAGTACCTTGACATACTTCATTTTACATTATACTGCACCAACATTTTTTTAGTCATTCATGGAAGTAAACATCACATGACAATCTTCTTGATCTTCTCTGCAACATAAAATCAAAGGAGTCTCCTCGTTGTTCAAAAGGTTTTGATTTTCACATTCATCAAACTCTTACTTAAAATTTTTTTAGTTATTCTTGGAAGTAAACATCACATGAAAATCTCCTAAATCTTCTCTGCAGCATAAAATCAATGGAGTCTTCATGTTGTTCAAAAGGTTTTGCATTTCAGATTCATCAAACTCTTACTTAAATTTAAAACAATGACTTCTTGCATGAAACAAACATTCGAAAAGTTTAATATAACCAAAAAAAATTAAAACGACAAACATTAGAACAATGGCTTCTTGCATGAAACAAACATTAGAAAAGTTTATTACAGTTTTTTGAGGGAAACAAAGGACCGGTAGTTTTCCTCTCTACATTGTATTGGATTACCAAAAAAACATTCTTAAAAATATGTCTTGTTTTTCTCTCCAAGGGTGCGTTCCTGTTCAAGTGCTACCTACAACTTCCTAAGGTATGTTACATACCATCATATTCTTCTACAGTACATGGTAACATTACCAAAAACAAACATTCTTTACGAAAGGATTTTGAATTCTTCCAGGTGTTGCAAAAACATTCCTGAGAAGCTTGACTTTTCCTTCTATTCTCTACAACATCAAATCCAAAGTTCATTTTACATTCATTTCCTTCTCTTCTTTACAACATCAAATCAAAGTTGTGCTCTTGCATTTAGGTTGTGTGAAACAAACAGTACCTTGACATACTTCATTTTACATTATACTGCACCAACATTTTTTAGTCATTCATGGAAGTAAACATCACATGACAATCTTCTAGATCTTCTCTGCAACATAAAATCAAAGGAGTCTTCCAGTTGTTCAAAAGACTTTGCTTTTCACATTCATCAAACTCTTACTTAAAATTTTTTTAGTCATTCTTGGAAGTAAACATCACATGAAAACCTTCTAAATCTTCTCTGCAACATAAAATCAAAGGAGTCTTCTTATTGTTCAAAAGGTTTTGCTTTTCACATCCATCAAACCCTTACTTAAATTTAGAACAGTGACTTCTTGCATGAAACAAACATTCGAAAAGTTTAATACAACCAAAAAAATAAAAACACAAACATTAGCACAGTGACTTCTTGCATGAAACAAACATTCGAAAAGTTTAATACAGTTGATTGAGGGAAACAAAGGACCGTTAGTGTTCCTCTCTACATTGTATTAGATTGCCAAAAAACATTCTTAAAATTAAGTTATTGTTTTTCTCTCCAAGGGTGTGTTCCTGTTAAAGTGCTACCTTCACCTTCCTAAGGTATGTTACAGCCCATCTTCTATTCTACTGTACATGGTAACATTACCAAAAACAAACATTCTTGACAAAAGGGTTTAGAATTATTGCAGGTGTTGCAGAAACATTCTTGAGAAGTTTGATTTTTCCTTCTCTTCTCTACAACATCAAATCTAAGGTTCATTTTACATTCATTTCCTTATCTTCTTTACAACATCAAATCAAAGTTGTGTTCTTGCCAAATCAGAGTTGTGTTCTTGCATTTAGGTTGTGTGAAACAAACAGTACCTTTGACATACTTCATTTTACATTATACTGCACCAACATTTGTTTAGTCATTCATGGAAGTAAACATCACATGACAATCTTCTTGATCTTCTCTGCAACATAAAATCAAAGGAGTCTCCTCGTTGTTCAAAAGGTTTTGATTTTCACATTCATCAAACTCTTACTTAAAATTTTTTTAGTTATTCTTGGAAGTAAACATCACATGAAAATCTCCTAAATCTTTTCTGCAGCATAAAATCAATGGAGTCTTCATGTTGTTCAAAAGGTTTTGCATTTCAGATTCATCAAACTCTTACTTAAATTTAAAACAATGACTTCTTGCATGAAACAAACATTCGAAAAGTTTAATATAACCAAAAAAAATTAAAACGACTAACATTAGAACAATGGCTTCTTACATGACACAAACATTATAAAAGTTTAATACAGTTTTTTGTGGGAAAGAAAGGACCGGTAGTTTTCCTCTCTACATTGTATTGGATTACCAAAAAAACATTCTTAAAAATATGTCTTGTTTTTCTCTCCAAGGGTGCGTTCCGGTTCAAGTGCTACCTACAACTTCCTAAGGTATGTTACATACCATCATATTCTTCTACAGTACATGGTAACATTACCAAAAACAAACATTCTTTACAAAAGGGTTTTGAATTCTTCCAGGTATTGCAAAAATATTCCTGAGAAGCTTGACTTTTCCTTCTATTCCCTACAACATCAAATCCAAGGTTCATTTTACATTCATTTCCTTCTCTTCTTTACAACATCAAATCAAAGTTGTGTTCTTGCATTTAGGTTGTGTGAAACAAACAGTAGCTTGACATACTTCATTTTACATTATACTGCACCAACATTTTTTAGTCATTCATGGAAGTAAACATCACATGACAATCTTCTAGATCTTCTCTGCAACATAAAATCAAAGGAGTCTTCCAGTTGTTCAAAAGACTATGCTTTTCACATTCATCAAACTCTTACGTAAAATTTTTTTAGTCATTCTTGGAAGTAAACATCACATGAAAATCTTCTAAATCTTCTCTGCAGCATAAAATCAAAGGAGTCTTCTTATTGTTCAAAAGGTTTTGCTTTTCACATCCATCAAACCCTTACTTAAATTTAGAACAGTGACTTCTTGCATGAAACAAACATTCGAAAAGTTTAATACAACCAAAAAAATAAAAACACAAACATTAGCACAGTGACTTCTTGCATGAAACAAACATTCGAAAAGTTTAATACAGTTGATTGAGGGAAACAAAGGACCATTAGTGTTCCTCTCTAAATTGTATTAGATTGCCAAAAAAACATTCTTAAAATTAAGATCTTGTTTTTCTCTCCAAGGGTGTGTTCCTGTTAAAGTGCTACCTTCACCTTCCTAAGGTATGTTACATCCCATCTCCTATTCTACTGTACATGGTAACATTACCAAAAACAAACATTCTTGACAAAAGGGTTTAGAATTCTTGCAGGAATTGCAGAAACATTCTTGAGAAGTTTGATTTTTCCTTCTCTTCTCTACAACATCAAATCTAAGGTTCATTTTACATTCATTTCCTTCTCTTCTTTACAACATCAAATCAAAGTTGTGTTCTTGCATTTAGGTAGTGTGAAACAAATAGTACCTTGACATACTTCATTTTACATTATACTGCACCAACATTTTTTTAGTCATTCATGGAAGTAAACATCACATGACAATCTTCTTGATCTTCTCTGCAACATAAAATCAAAGGAGTCTCCTCGTTGTTCAAAAGGTTTTGATTTTCACATTCATCAAACTCTTACTTAAAATTTTTTTAGTTATTCTTGGAAGTAAACATCACATGAAAATCTCCTAAATCTTCTCTGCAGCATAAAATCAATGGAGTCTTCATGTTGTTCAAAAGGTTTTGCATTTCAGATTCATCAAACTCTTACTTAAATTTAAAACAATGACTTCTTGCATGAAACAAACATTCGAAAAGTTTAATATAACCAAAAAAAATTAAAACGACAAACATTAGAACAATGGCTTCTTGCATGAAACAAACATTAGAAAAGTTTATTACAGTTTTTTGAGGGAAACAAAGGACCGGTAGTTTTCCTCTCTACATTGTATTGGATTACCAAAAAAACATTCTTAAAAATATGTCTTGTTTTTCTCTCCAAGGGTGCGTTCCTGTTCAAGTGCTACCTACAACTTCCTAAGGTATGTTACATACCATCATATTCTTCTACAGTACATGGTAACATTACCAAAAACAAACATTCTTTACGAAAGGATTTTGAATTCTTCCAGGTGTTGCAAAAACATTCCTGAGAAGCTTGACTTTTCCTTCTATTCTCTACAACATCAAATCCAAAGTTCATTTTACATTCATTTCCTTCTCTTCTTTACAACATCAAATCAAAGTTGTGCTCTTGCATTTAGGTTGTGTGAAACAAACAGTACCTTGACATACTTCATTTTACATTATACTGCACCAACATTTTTTAGTCATTCATGGAAGTAAACATCACATGACAATCTTCTAGATCTTCTCTGCAACATAAAATCAAAGGAGTCTTCCAGTTGTTCAAAAGACTTTGCTTTTCACATTCATCAAACTCTTACTTAAAATTTTTTTAGTCATTCTTGGAAGTAAACATCACATGAAAACCTTCTAAATCTTCTCTGCAACATAAAATCAAAGGAGTCTTCTTATTGTTCAAAAGGTTTTGCTTTTCACATCCATCAAACCCTTACTTAAATTTAGAACAGTGACTTCTTGCATGAAACAAACATTCGAAAAGTTTAATACAACCAAAAAAATAAAAACACAAACATTAGCACAGTGACTTCTTGCATGAAACAAACATTCGAAAAGTTTAATACAGTTGATTGAGGGAAACAAAGGACCGTTAGTGTTCCTCTCTACATTGTATTAGATTGCCAAAAAACATTCTTAAAATTAAGTTATTGTTTTTCTCTCCAAGGGTGTGTTCCTGTTAAAGTGCTACCTTCACCTTCCTAAGGTATGTTACAGCCCATCTTCTATTCTACTGTACATGGTAACATTACCAAAAACAAACATTCTTGACAAAAGGGTTTAGAATTATTGCAGGTGTTGCAGAAACATTCTTGAGAAGTTTGATTTTTCCTTCTCTTCTCTACAACATCAAATCTAAGGTTCATTTTACATTCATTTCCTTATCTTCTTTACAACATCAAATCAAAGTTGTGTTCTTGCCAAATCAGAGTTGTGTTCTTGCATTTAGGTTGTGTGAAACAAACAGTACCTTTGACATACTTCATTTTACATTATACTGCACCAACATTTGTTTAGTCATTCATGGAAGTAAACATCACATGACAATCTTCTTGATCTTCTCTGCAACATAAAATCAAAGGAGTCTCCTCGTTGTTCAAAAGGTTTTGATTTTCACATTCATCAAACTCTTACTTAAAATTTTTTTAGTTATTCTTGGAAGTAAACATCACATGAAAATCTCCTAAATCTTTTCTGCAGCATAAAATCAATGGAGTCTTCATGTTGTTCAAAAGGTTTTGCATTTCAGATTCATCAAACTCTTACTTAAATTTAAAACAATGACTTCTTGCATGAAACAAACATTCGAAAAGTTTAATATAACCAAAAAAAATTAAAACGACTAACATTAGAACAATGGCTTCTTACATGACACAAACATTAGAAAAGTTTAATACAGTTTTTTGTGGGAAAGAAAGGACCGGTAGTTTTCCTCTCTACATTGTATTGGATTACCAAAAAAACATTCTTAAAAATATGTCTTGTTTTTCTCTCCAAGGGTGCGTTCCGGTTCAAGTGCTACCTACAACTTCCTAAGGTATGTTACATACCATCATATTCTTCTACAGTACATGGTAACATTACCAAAAACAAACATTCTTTACAAAAGGGTTTTGAATTCTTCCAGGTATTGCAAAAATATTCCTGAGAAGCTTGACTTTTCCTTCTATTCCCTACAACATCAAATCCAAGGTTCATTTTACATTCATTTCCTTCTCTTCTTTACAACATCAAATCAAAGTTGTGTTCTTGCATTTAGGTTGTGTGAAACAAACAGTAGCTTGACATACTTCATTTTACATTATACTGCACCAACATTTTTTAGTCATTCATGGAAGTAAACATCACATGACAATCTTCTAGATCTTCTCTGCAACATAAAATCAAAGGAGTCTTCCAGTTGTTCAAAAGACTATGCTTTTCACATTCATCAAACTCTTACGTAAAATTTTTTTAGTCATTCTTGGAAGTAAACATCACATGAAAATCTTCTAAATCTTCTCTGCAGCATAAAATCAAAGGAGTCTTCTTATTGTTCAAGAGGTTTTGCTTTTCACATCCATCAAACCCTTACTTAAATTTAGAACAGTGACTTCTTGCATGAAACAAACATTCGAAAAGTTTAATACAACCAAAAAAATAAAAACACAAACATTAGCACAGTGACTTCTTGCATGAAACAAACATTCGAAAAGTTTAATACAGTTGATTGAGGGAAACAAAGGACCATTAGTGTTCCTCTCTAAATTGTATTAGATTGCCAAAAAAACATTCTTAAAATTAAGATCTTGTTTTTCTCTCCAAGGGTGTGTTCCTGTTAAAGTGCTACCTTCACCTTCCTAAGGTATGTTACATCCCATCTCCTATTCTACTGTACATGGTAACATTACCAAAAACAAACATTCTTGACAAAAGGGTTTAGAATTCTTGCAGGAATTGCAGAAACATTCTTGAGAAGTTTGATTTTTCCTTCTCTTCTCTACAACATCAAATCTAAGGTTCATTTTACATTCATTTCCTTCTCTTCTTTACAACATCAAATCAAAGTTGTGTTCTTGCATTTAGGTAGTGTGAAACAAATAGTACCTTGACATACTTCATTTTACATTATACTGCACCAACATTTTTTTAGTCATTCATGGAAGTAAACATCACATGACAATCTTCTTGATCTTCTCTGCAACATAAAATCAAAGGAGTCTCCTCGTTGTTCAAAAGGTTTTGATTTTCACATTCATCAAACTCTTACTTAAAATTTTTTTAGTTATTCTTGGAAGTAAACATCACATGAAAATCTCCTAAATCTTCTCTGCAGCATAAAATCAATGGAGTCTTCATGTTGTTCAAAAGGTTTTGCATTTCAGATTCATCAAACTCTTACTTAAATTTAAAACAATGACTTCTTGCATGAAACAAACATTCGAAAAGTTTAATATAACCAAAAAAAATTAAAACGACAAACATTAGAACAATGGCTTCTTGCATGAAACAAACATTAGAAAAGTTTATTACAGTTTTTTGAGGGAAACAAAGGACCGGTAGTTTTCCTCTCTACATTGTATTGGATTACCAAAAAAACATTCTTAAAAATATGTCTTGTTTTTCTCTCCAAGGGTGCGTTCCTGTTCAAGTGCTACCTACAACTTCCTAAGGTATGTTACATACCATCATATTCTTCTACAGTACATGGTAACATTACCAAAAACAAACATTCTTTACGAAAGGATTTTGAATTCTTCCAGGTGTTGCAAAAACATTCCTGAGAAGCTTGACTTTTCCTTCTATTCTCTACAACATCAAATCCAAAGTTCATTTTACATTCATTTCCTTCTCTTCTTTACAACATCAAATCAAAGTTGTGCTCTTGCATTTAGGTTGTGTGAAACAAACAGTACCTTGACATACTTCATTTTACATTATACTGCACCAACATTTTTTAGTCATTCATGGAAGTAAACATCACATGACAATCTTCTAGATCTTCTCTGCAACATAACATCAAAGGAGTCTTCCAGTTGTTCAAAAGACTTTGCTTTTCACATTCATCAAACTCTTACTTAAAATTTTTTTAGTCATTCTTGGAAGTAAACATCACATGAAAACCTTCTAAATCTTCTCTGCAACATAAAATCAAAGGAGTCTTCTTATTGTTCAAAAGGTTTTGCTTTTCACATCCATCAAACCCTTACTTAAATTTAGAACAGTGACTTCTTGCATGAAACAAACATTCGAAAAGTTTAATACAACCAAAAAAATAAAAACACAAACATTAGCACAGTGACTTCTTGCATGAAACAAACATTCGAAAAGTTTAATACAGTTGATTGAGGGAAACAAAGGACCGTTAGTGTTCCTCTCTACATTGTATTAGATTGCCAAAAAACATTCTTAAAATTAAGTTATTGTTTTTCTCTCCAAGGGTGTGTTCCTGTTAAAGTGCTACCTTCACCTTCCTAAGGTATGTTACAGCCCATCTTCTATTCTACTGTACATGGTAACATTACCAAAAACAAACATTCTTGACAAAAGGGTTTAGAATTATTGCAGGTGTTGCAGAAACATTCTTGAGAAGTTTGATTTTTCCTTCTCTTCTCTACAACATCAAATCTAAGGTTCATTTTACATTCATTTCCTTATCTTCTTTACAACATCAAATCAAAGTTGTGTTCTTGCCAAATCAGAGTTGTGTTCTTGCATTTAGGTTGTGTGAAACAAACAGTACCTTTGACATACTTCATTTTACATTATACTGCACCAACATTTGTTTAGTCATTCATGGAAGTAAACATCACATGACAATCTTCTTGATCTTCTCTGCAACATAAAATCAAAGGAGTCTCCTCGTTGTTCAAAAGGTTTTGATTTTCACATTCATCAAACTCTTACTTAAAATTTTTTTAGTTATTCTTGGAAGTAAACATCACATGAAAATATCCTAAATCTTTTCTGCAGCATAAAATCAATGGAGTCTTCATGTTGTTCAAAAGGTTTTGCATTTCAGATTCATCAAACTCTTACTTAAATTTAAAACAATGACTTCTTGCATGAAACAAACATTCGAAAAGTTTAATATAACCAAAAAAAATTAAAACGACTAACATTAGAACAATGGCTTCTTACATGACACAAACATTAGAAAAGTTTAATACAGTTTTTTGTGGGAAAGAAAGGACCGGTAGTTTTCCTCTCTACATTGTATTGGATTACCAAAAAAACATTCTTAAAAATATGTCTTGTTTTTCTCTCCAAGGGTGCGTTCCGGTTCAAGTGCTACCTACAACTTCCTAAGGTATGTTACATACCATCATATTCTTCTACAGTACATGGTAACATTACCAAAAACAAACATTCTTTACAAAAGGGTTTTGAATTCTTCCAGGTATTGCAAAAATATTCCTGAGAAGCTTGACTTTTCCTTCTATTCCCTACAACATCAAATCCAAGGTTCATTTTACATTCATTTCCTTCTCTTCTTTACAACATCAAATCAAAGTTGTGTTCTTGCATTTAGGTTGTGTGAAACAAACAGTAGCTTGACATACTTCATTTTACATTATACTGCACCAACATTTTTTAGTCATTCATGGAAGTAAACATCACATGACAATCTTCTAGATCTTCTCTGCAACATAAAATCAAAGGAGTCTTCCAGTTGTTCAAAAGACTATGCTTTTCACATTCATCAAACTCTTACGTAAAATTTTTTTAGTCATTCTTGGAAGTAAACATCACATGAAAATCTTCTAAATCTTCTCTGCAGCATAAAATCAAAGGAGTCTTCTTATTGTTCAAAAGGTTTTGCTTTTCACATCCATCAATTCCTTACTTAAATTTAGAACTGTGACTTCTTGCATGAAACAAACATTTGAAAAGTTTAATACAACCAAAAAAATAAAAACACAAACATTAGCACAGTGACTTCTTGCATGAAACAAACATTCGAAAAGTTTAATACAGTTGATTGAGGGAAACAAAGGACTGTTAGTGTTCCTCTCTACATTGTATTAGATTGCCAAAAAACATTCTTAAAATTAAGTTCTTGTTTTTCTCTCCAAGGGTGTGTTCCTGTTAAAGTGCTACCTTCACCTTCCTAAGGTATGTTACATCCCATCTTATATTCTACTGTACATGGTAACATTACCAAAAACAAACATTCTTGACAAAAGGGTTTAGAATTCTTGCAGGTGTTGCAGAAACATTCTTGAGAAGTTTGATTTTTCCTTCTCTTCTCTACAACATCAAATCTAAGGTTCATTTTACATTCATTTTCTTCTCTTCTTTACAACATCAAATCAAAGTTGTGTTCTTGCATTTAGGTTGTGTGAAACAAACAGTACCTTGACATACTTCATTTTACATTATACTGCACCAACATTTGTTTAGTCATTCATGGAAGTAAACATCACATGACAATCTTCTTGATCTTCTCTGCAACATAAAATCAAAGGAGTCTTCTCGTTGTTCAAAAGGTTTTGATTTTCACATTCATCAAACTCTTACTTAAAATTTTTTTAGTTATTCTTGGAAGTAAACATCACATGAAAATCTCCTAAATCTTCTCTGCAGCATCAAATCAAAGGAGTCTTCATGTTGTTCAAAAGGTTTGGCATTTCAGATTCATCAAACTCTTACTAAAATTTAAAACAATGACTTCTTGCATGAAACAAACATTCGAAAAGTTTAATATAACAAAAAAAAAATTAAAACGACAAACAATAGAACAATGGCTTCTTGCACGAAACAAACCTTCGAAAAGTTTAATACAGTTTTTTGAGGGAAACAAAGGATCGGTAGTTTTCCTCTCTACATTGTATTGGATTGACAAAAAAACATTCTTAAAAATATGTCTTGTTATTCTCTCCAAGGGTACGTTCCTGTTCAAGTGCTACCTCCAACTTCCTAAGGTATGTTACATACCATCATATTCTTCTACAGTACATGGTAACATTACCAAAAACAAACATTCATTACAAAAGGGTTTTGAATTCTTCCAGGTGTTGCAAAAACATTCCTGAGAAGCTTGACTTTTCCTTCTATTCCCTACAACATCAAATCCAAGGTTCATTTTACATTCATTTCCTTCTCTTCTTTACAACATCAAATCAAAGTTGTGTTCTTGCATTTAGGTTGTGTGAAACAAACAGTACCTTGACATACTTCATTTTACATTATACTGCACCAACATTTTTTAGTCATTCATGGAAGTAAACATCACATGACAATCTTCTAGATCTTCTCTGCAACATAAAATCAAAGGAGTCTTCCAGTTGTTCAAAAGACTATGCTTTTCACATTCATCAAACTCTTACGTAAAATTTTTTTAGTCATTCTTGGAAGTAAACATCACATGAAAATCTTCTAAATCTTCTCTGCAGCATAAAATCAAAGGAGTCTTCTTATTGTTCAAAAGGTTTTGCTTTTCACATCCATCAATTCCTTACTTAAATATAGAACAGTGACTTCTTGCATGAAACAAACATTTGAAAAGTTTAATACAACCAAAAAAATAAAAACACAAACATTAGCACAGTGACTTCTTGCATGAAACAAACATTCGAAAAGTTTAATACAGTTGATTGAGGGAAACAAAGGACTGTTAGTGTTCCTCTCTACATTGTATTAGATTGCCAAAAAACATTCTTAAAATTAAGTTCTTGTTTTTCTCTCCAAGGGTGTGTTCCTGTTAAAGTGCTACCTTCACCTTCCTAAGGTATGTTACATCCCATCTTATATTCTACTGTACATGGTAACATTACCAAAAACAAACATACTTGACAAAAGGGTTTAGAATTCTTGCAGGTGTTGCAGAAACATTCTTGAGAAGTTTGATTTTTCCTTCTCTTCTCTACAACATCAAATCTAAGGTTCATTTTACATTCATTTTCTTCTCTTCTTTACAACATCAAATCAAAGTTGTGTTCTTGCATTTAGGTTGTGTGAAACAAACAGTACCTTGACATACTTCATTTTACATTATACTGCACCAACATTTGTTTAGTCATTCATGGAAGTAAACATCACATGACAATCTTCTTGATCTTCTCTGCAACATAAAATCAAAGGAGTCTTCTCGTTGTTCAAAAGGTTTTGATTTTCACATTCATCAAACTCTTACTTAAAATTTTTTTAGTTATTCTTGGAAGTAAACATCACATGAAAATCTCCTAAATCTTCTCTGCAGCATCAAATCAAAGGAGTCTTCATGTTGTTCAAAAGGTTTGGCATTTCAGATTCATCAAACTCTTACTAAAATTTAAAACAATGACTTCTTGCATGAAACAAACATTCGAAAAGTTTAATATAACAAAAAAAAAATTAAAACGACAAACAATAGAACAATGGCTTCTTGCACGAAACAAACCTTCGAAAAGTTTAATACAGTTTTTTGAGGGAAACAAAGGACCGGTAGTTTTCCTCTCTACATTGTATTGGATTGCCAAAAAAACATTCTTAAAAATATGTCTTGTTTTTCTCTCCAAGGGTACGTTCCTGTTCAAGTGCTACCTCCAACTTCCTAAGGTATGTTACATACCATCATATTCTTCTACAGTACATGGTAACATTACCAAAAACAAACATTCATTACAAAAGGGTTTTGAATTCTTCCAGGTGTTGCAAAAACATTCCTGAGAAGCTTGACTTTTCCTTCTATTCCCTACAACATCAAATCCAAGGTTCATTTTACATTCATTTCCTTCTCTTCTTTACAACATCAAATCAAAGTTGTGTTCTTGCATTTAGGTTGTGTGAAACAAACAGTACCTTGACATACTTCATTTTACATTATACTGCACCAACATTATTTAGTCATTCATGGAAGTAAACATCACATGACAATCTTCTAGATCTTCTCTGCAACATAAAATCAAAGGAGTCTTCCAGTTGTTCAAAAGACAATGCTTTTCACAGTCATCAAACTCTTACGTAAAATTTTTTTAGTCATTCTTGGAAGTAAATATCACATGAAAATCTTCTAAATCTTCTCTGCAGCATAAAATCAAAGGAGTCTTCTTGTAGTTCAAAAGGTTTTGCTTTACACATCCATCAAACCCTTACTTAAATTTAGAACAGTGACTTCTTGCATGAAACAAACATTCGAAAAGTTTAATACAGTTGATTAAGGGAAACAAAGGACCGTTAGTGTTCCTCTCTACATTGTATTAGATTGCCAAAAAACATTCTTAAAATTAAGTTCTTGTTTTTCTCTCCAAGGGTGTGTTCCTGTTAAAGTGCTACCTTCACCTTCCTAAGGTATGTTACATCCCATCTTCTATTTTACTATACATGGTAACATTACCAAAAACAAACATTCTTGACAAAAGGGTTTAGAATTCTTGCAGGTGTTGCAGAAACATTCTTGAGAAGTTTGATTTTTCCTTCTCTTCTCTACAACATCAAATCTAAGGTTCATTTTACATTCATTTCCTTCTCTTCTTTACAACATCAAATCAAAGTTGTGTTCTTGCATTTAGGTTGTGTGAAACAAACAGTACCTTGACATACTTCATTTTACATTATACTGCACCAACATTTGTTTAGTCATTCATGGAAGTAAACATCACACGACAATCTTCTTGATCTTCTATGCAACATAAAATCAAAGGAGTCTTCTTGTTGTTCAAAAGGTTTTGATTTTCACATTCATCAAACTCTTACTAAAAATTTTTTTAGTTATTCTTGGAAGTAAACATCACATGAAAATCTCCTAAATCTTCTCTGCAGCATAAAATCAAAGGAGTCTTCATGTTGTTCAAAAGGTTTTGCATTTCAGATTCATCAAACTCTTACTTAAATTTAAAACAATGACTTCTTGCATGAAACAAACATTCGAAAAGTTTAATATAACAAAAACAAAATTAAAACGACAAACATTAGAACAATGGCTTCTTGCATGAAACAAACCTTCGAAAAGTTTAATACAGTTTTTTGAGGGAAACAATGGACCGGTAGTTTTCCTCTCTACATTGTATTGGATTGCCAAAAAAACATTCTTAAAAATATGTCTTGTTTTTCTCTCCAAGGGTGCGTTCCTGTTCAAGTGCTACCTACAACTTCCTAAGGTATGTTACATACCATCATATTCTTCTACAGTACATGGTAACATTACCAAAAACAAACATTCTTTACAAAAGGGTTTTGAATTCTTCCAGGTGTTGCAAAAACATTCTTGAGAAGCTTGACTTTTCCTTCTATTCCCTACAACATCAAATCCAAGGTTCATTTTACATTCATTTCCTTCTCTTCTTTACAACATCAAATCAAAGTTGTGTTCTTGCATTTAGGTTGTGTGAAACAAACAGTACCTTAACATACTTCATTTTACATTATACTGCACCAACATTATTTAGTCATTCATGGAAGTAAACATCACATGACAATCTTCTAGATCTTCTCTGCAACATAAAATCAAAGGAGTCTTCCAGTTGTTCAAAAGACTATGCTTTTCACATTCATAAAACTCTTACGTAAAATTTTCATAGTCATTCTTGGAAGTAAATATCACATGAAAATCTTCTAAATCTTCTCTGCAGCATAAAATCAAAGGAGTCTTCTTGTTGCTCAAAAGGTTTTGCTTTACACATCCATCAAACCCTTACTTAAATTTAGAACAGTGACTTCTTGCATGAAACAAACATTCAAAAAGTTTAATACAACCAAAAAAATAAAAACACAAACATTAGCACAGTGACATCTTGCATGAAATAAACATTCGAAAAGTTTAATACAGTTGATTGTGGGAAACAAAGGACCGTTAGTGTTCCTCTCTACATTGTATTAGATTGCCAAAAAACATTCTTAAAATTAAGTTCTTGTTTTTCTCTCCAAGGGTGTGTTCCTGTTAAAGTGCTACCTTCACCTTCCTAAGGTATGTTACATCCCATCTTCTATTCTACTGTACATGGTAACATTACCAAAAACAAACATTCTTGACAAAAGGGTTTAGAATTCTTGCAGGTGTTACAGAAACATTCTTGAGAAGTTTGATTTATCCTTCTCTTCTCTACGACATCAAATCTAAGGTTCATTTTACATTCATTTCCTTCTCTTCTTTACAACATCAAATCAAAGTTGTGTTCTTGCCAAATCAAAGTTGTGTTCTTGCATTTAGGTTGTGTGAAACAAACAGTACCTTGACATACTTCATTTTACATTATACTGCACCAACATTTGTTTAGCCATTCATGGAAGTAAACATCACATGACAATCTTCTTGATCTTCTCCGCAACATAAAATCATAGGAGTCTTCTCGTTGTTCAAAAGGTTTTGATTTTCACATTCATCAAACTCTTACTTAAAATTTTTTTAGTTATTCTTGGAAGTAAACATCACATGAAAATCTCCTAAATCTTCTCTGCAGCATAAAATCAAAGGAGTCTTCATGTTGTTCAAAAGGTTTTGCATTTCAGATTCATCAAACTCTTACTTAAATTTAAAACAATGACTTCTTGCATGAAACAAACATTCGAAAAGTTTAATATAACAAAAACAAAATTAAAACGACAAACATTAGAACAATGGCTTCTTGCATGAAACAAACCTTCGAAAAGTTTAATACAGTTTTTTGAGGGAAACAATGGACCGGTAGTTTTCCTCTCTACATTGTATTGGATTGCCAAAAAAACATTCTTAAAAATATGTCTTGTTTTTCTCTCCAAGGGTGCGTTCCTGTTCAAGTGCTACCTACAACTTCCTAAGGTATGTTACATACCATCATATTCTTCTACAGTACATGGTAACATTACCAAAAACAAACATTCTTTACAAAAGGGTTTTGAATTCTTCCAGGTGTTGCAAAAACATTCTTGAGAAGCTTGACTTTTCCTTCTATTTCCTACAACATCAAATCCAAGGTTCATTTTACATTCATTTCCTTCTCTTCTTTACAACATCAAATCAAAGTTGTGTTCTTGCATTTAGGTTGTGTGAAACAAACAGTACCTTAACATACTTCATTTTACATTATACTGCACCAACATTATTTAGTCATTCATGGAAGTAAACATCACATGACAATCTTCTAGATCTTCTCTGCAACATAAAATCAAAGGAGTCTTCCAGTTGTTCAAAAGACTATGCTTTTCACATTCATAAAACTCTTACGTAAAATTTTCATAGTCATTCTTGGAAGTAAATATCACATGAAAATCTTCTAAATCTTCTCTGCAGCATAAAATCAAAGGAGTCTTCTTGTTGCTCAAAAGGTTTTGCTTTACACATCCATCAAACCCTTACTTAAATTTAGAACAGTGACTTCTTGCATGAAACAAACATTCGAAAAGTTTAATACAACCAAAAAAATAAAAACACAAACATTAGCACAGTGACATCTTGCATGAAATAAACATTCGAAAAGTTTAATACAGTTGATTGTGGGAAACAAAGGACCGTTAGTGTTCCTCTCTACATTGTATTAGATTGCCAAAAAACATTCTTAAAATTAAGTTCTTGTTTTTCTCTCCAAGGGTGTGTTCCTGTTAAAGTGCTACCTTCACCTTCCTAAGGTATGTTACATCCCATCTTCTATTCTACTGTACATGGTAACATTACCAAAAACAAACATTCTTGACAAAAGGGTTTAGAATTCTTGCAGGTGTTACAGAAACATTCTTGAGAAGTTTGATTTATCCTTCTCTTCTCTACGACATCAAATCTAAGGTTCATTTTACATTCATTTCCTTCTCTTCTTTACAACATCAAATCAAAGTTGTGTTCTTGCCAAATCAAAGTTGTGTTCTTGCATTTAGGTTGTGTGAAACAAACAGTACCTTGACATAATTCATTTTACATTATACTGCACCAACATTTGTTTAGCCATTCGTGGAAGTAAACATCACATGACAATCTTCTTGATCTTCTCCGCAACATAAAATCATAGGAGTCTTCTCGTTGTTCAAAAGGTTTTGATTTTCACATTCATCAAACTCTTACTTAAAATTTTTTTAGTTATTCTTGGAAGTAAACATCACATGAAAATCTCCTAAATCTTCTCTGCAGCATAAAATCAAAGGAGTCTTCATGTTGTTCAAAAGGTTTTGCATTTCAGATTCATCAAACTCTTACTTAAATTTAAAACTATGACTTCTTGCATGAAACAAACATTCAAAAAGTTTAATATAACAAAAAAAAAAACTAAAACGACAAACATTAGAACAATGGCTTCTTGCATGAAACAAACCTTCGAAAAGTTTAATACAGTTTTTTGAGGGAAACAAAGGACCGGTAGTTTTCCTCTCTACATTGTATTGGATTGCCAAAAAAACATTCTTAAAAATATGTCTTGTTTTTCTCTCCAAGGGTGCGTTCCTGTTCAAGTGCTACCTACAACTTCCTAAGGTATGTTACATACCATCATATTCTTCTACAGTACATGGAAACATTACCAAAAACAAACATTCTTTACAAAAGGGTTTTGAATTTTTCCAGGTGTTGCAAAAACATTCCTGAGAAGCTTGACTTTTCCTTCTATTCCCTACAACATCAAATCCAAGGTTCATTTTACATTCATTTCCTTCTCTTCTTTACAACATCAAATCAAAGTTGTGTTCTTGCATTTAGGTTGTGTGAAACAAACAGTACCTTGACATACTTCATTTTACATTATACTGCACCAACATTTTTTAGTCATTCATGGAAGTAAACATCACATGACAATCTTCTAGATATTCTCTGCAACATAAAATGAAAGGAGTCTTCCAGTTGTTCAAAAGACTATGCTTTTCACATTCATCAAACTCTTACGTAAAATTTTTTTAGTCATTCTTGGAAGTAAATATCACATGAAAATCTTCTAAATCCTCTCTGCAGCATAAAATCAAAGGAGTCTTCTTGTTGTTCAAAAGGTTTTGCTTTACAAATTCATCAAACCCTTACTTAAATTTAGAACAGTGACTTCTTGCATGAAACAAACATTCGAAAAGTTTAATACAACCAAAAAAATAAAAACACAAACATTAGCACAGTGACATCTTGCATGAAATAAACATTCGAAAAGTTTAATACAGTTGATTGTGGGAAACAAAGGACCGTTAGTGTTCCTCTCTACATTGTATTAGATTGCCAAAAAACATTCTTAAAATTAAGTTCTTGTTTTTCTCTCCAAGGGTGTGTTCCTGTTAAAGTGCTACCTTCACCTTCCTAAGGTATGTTACATCCCATCTTCTATTCTACTGTACATGGTAACATTACCAAAAACAAACATTCTTGACAAAAGGGTTTAGAATTCTTGCAGGTGTTACAGAAACATTCTTGAGAAGTTTGATTTATCCTTCTCTTCTCTACGACATCAAATCTAAGGTTCATTTTACATTCATTTCCTTCTCTTCTTTACAACATCAAATCAAAGTTGTGTTCTTGCCAAATCAAAGTTGTGTTCTTGCATTTAGGTTGTGTGAAACAAACAGTACCTTGACATAATTCATTTTACATTATACTGCACCAACATTTGTTTAGCCATTCGTGGAAGTAAACATCACATGACAATCTTCTTGATCTTCTCCGCAACATAAAATCATAGGAGTCTTCTCGTTGTTCAAAAGGTTTTGATTTTCACATTCATCAAACTCTTACTTAAAATTTTTTTAGTTATTCTTGGAAGTAAACATCACATGAAAATCTCCTAAATCTTCTCTGCAGCATAAAATCAAAGGAGTCTTCATGTTGTTCAAAAGGTTTTGCATTTCAGATTCATCAAACTCTTACTTAAATTTAAAACTATGACTTCTTGCATGAAACAAACATTCAAAAAGTTTAATATAACAACAAAAAAAACTAAAACGACAAACATTAGAACAATGGCTTCTTGCATGAAACAAACCTTCGAAAAGTTTAATACAGTTTTTTGAGGGAAACAAAGGACCGGTAGTTTTCCTCTCTACATTGTATTGGATTGCCAAAAAAACATTCTTAAAAATATGTCTTGTTTTTCTCTCCAAGGGTGCGTTCCTGTTCAAGTGCTACCTACAACTTCCTAAGGTATGTTACATACCATCATATTCTTCTACAGTACATGGTAACATTACCAAAAACAAACATTCTTTACAAAAGGGTTTTGAATTTTTCCAGGTGTTGCAAAAACATTCCTGAGAAGCTTGACTTTTCCTTCTATTCCCTACAACATCAAATCCAAGGTTCATTTTACATTCATTTCCTTCTCTTCTTTACAACATCAAATCAAAGTTGTGTTCTTGCATTTAGGTTGTGTGAAACAAACAGTACCTTGACATACTTCATTTTACATTATACTGCACCAACATTTTTTAGTCATTCATGGAAGTAAACATCACATGACAATCTTCTAGATCTTCTCTGCAACATAAAATGAAAGGAGTCTTCCAGTTGTTCAAAAGACTATGCTTTTCACATTCATCAAACTCTTACGTAAAATTTTTTTAGTCATTCTTGGAAGTAAATATCACATGAAAATCTTCTAAATCCTCTCTGCAGCATAAAATCAAAGGAGTCTTCTTGTTGTTCAAAAGGTTTTGCTTTACAAATTCATCAAACCCTTACTTAAATTTAGAACAGTGACTTCTTGCATGAAACAAACATTCGAAAAGTTTAATACAACCAAAAAAATAAAAACACAAACATTAGCACAGTGACATCTTGCATGAAATAAACATTCGAAAAGTTTAATACAGTTGATTGTGGGAAACAAAGGACCGTTAGTGTTCCTCTCTACATTGTATTAGATTGCCAAAAAACATTCTTAAAATTAAGTTCTTGTTTTTCTCTCCAAGGGTGTGTTCCTGTTAAAGTGCTACCTTCACCTTCCTAAGGTATGTTACATCCCATCTTCTATTCTACTGTACATGGTAACATTACCAAAAACAAACATTCTTGACAAAAGGGTTTAGAATTCTTGCAGGTGTTACAGAAACATTCTTGAGAAGTTTGATTTATCCTTCTCTTCTCTACGACATCAAATCTAAGGTTCATTTTACATTCATTTCCTTCTCTTCTTTACAACATCAAATCAAAGTTGTGTTCTTGCCAAATCAAAGTTGTGTTCTTGCATTTAGGTTGTGTGAAACAAACAGTACCTTGACATAATTCATTTTACATTATACTGCACCAACATTTGTTTAGCCATTCGTGGAAGTAAACATCACATGACAATCTTCTTGATCTTCTCCGCAACATAAAATCATAGGAGTCTTCTCGTTGTTCAAAAGGTTTTGATTTTCACATTCATCAAACTCTTACTTAAAATTTTTTTAGTTATTCTTGGAAGTAAACATCACATGAAAATCTCCTAAATCTTCTCTGCAGCATAAAATCAAAGGAGTCTTCATGTTGTTCAAAAGGTTTTGCATTTCAGATTCATCAAACTCTTACTTAAATTTAAAACTATGACTTCTTGCATGAAACAAACATTCAAAAAGTTTAATATAACAACAAAAAAAACTAAAACGACAAACATTAGAACAATGGCTTCTTGCATGAAACAAACCTTCGAAAAGTTTAATACAGTTTTTTGAGGGAAACAAAGGACCGGTAGTTTTCCTCTCTACATTGTATTGGATTGCCAAAAAAACATTCTTAAAAATATGTCTTGTTTTTCTCTCCAAGGGTGCGTTCCTGTTCAAGTGCTACCTACAACTTCCTAAGGTATGTTACATACCATCATATTCTTCTACAGTACATGGTAACATTACCAAAAACAAACATTCTTTACAAAAGGGTTTTGAATTTTTCCAGGTGTTGCAAAAACATTCCTGAGAAGCTTGACTTTTCCTTCTATTCCCTACAACATCAAATCCAAGGTTCATTTTACATTCATTTCCTTCTCTTCTTTACAACATCAAATCAAAGTTGTGTTCTTGCATTTAGGTTGTGTGAAACAAACAGTACCTTGACATACTTCATTTTACATTATACTGCACCAACATTTTTTAGTCATTCATGGAAGTAAACATCACATGACAATCTTCTAGATCTTCTCTGCAACATAAAATGAAAGGAGTCTTCCAGTTGTTCAAAAGACTATGCTTTTCACATTCATCAAACTCTTACGTAAAATTTTTTTAGTCATTCTTGGAAGTAAATATCACATGAAAATCTTCTAAATCCTCTCTGCAGCATAAAATCAAAGGAGTCTTCTTGTTGTTCAAAAGGTTTTGCTTTACAAATTCATCAAACCCTTACTTAAATTTAGAACAGTGACTTCTTGCATGAAACAAACATTCGAAAAGTTTAATACAACCAAAAAAATAAAAACACAAACATTAGCACAGTGACTTCTTGCATGAAATAAACATTCAAAAAGTTTAATACAGTTGATTGAGGGAAACAAAGGACCGTTAGTGTTCCTCTCTACATTGTATTAGATTGCCAAAAAACATTCTTAAAATTAAGTTCTTGTTTTTCTCTCCAAGGGTGTGTTCCTGTTAAAGTGCTACCTTCACCTTCCTAAGGTATGTTACATCCCATCTTCTATTCTACTGTACATGGTAACATTACCAAAAACAAACATTCTTGACAAAAGGGTTTAGAATTCTTGCAGGTGTTGCAGAAACATTCTTGAGAAGTTTGATTTTTCCATCTCTTCTCTACAACATCAAATCTAAGGTTCATTTTACATTCATTTCCTTCTCTTCTTTACAACATCAAATCAAAGTTGTGTTCTTGCCAAATCAAAGTTGTGTTCTTGCATTTAGGTTGTGTGAAACAAACAGTACCTTGACATACTTCATTTTACATTATACTGCACCAACATTTGTTTAGTCATTCATGGAAATAAACATCACATGACATTCTTCTTTATCTTCTCTGCAACATAAAATCAAAGGAGTCTTCTCGTTGTTCAAAAGGTTTTGATTTTCACAATCATCAAACTCTTACTTAAAATTTTTTTAGTTATTCTTGGAAGTAAACATCACATGAAAATCTCCTAAATCTTCTCTGCAGCATAAAATCAAAGGAGTCTTCATGTTGTTCAAAAGGTTTTGCATTTCAGATTCATCAAACTCTTACTTAAATTTAAAACAATGACTTCTTGCATGAAACAAACATTCGAAAAGTTTAATATTACAAAAAAAAAATTAAAACGACAAACATTAGAACAATGGCTTCTTGCATGAAACAAACCTTCGAAAAGTTTAATACAGTTTTTTGAGGGAAACAAAGGACCGGTAGTTTTCCTCTCTACATTGTATTGGATTGCCAAAAAAACATTCTTAAAAATATGTCTTGTTTTTCTCTCCAAGGGTGCGTTCCTGTTCAAGTGCTACCTACAACTTCCTAAGGTATGTTACATACCATCATATTCTTCTACAGTACATGGTAACATTACCAAAAACAAACATTCTTTACAAAAGGGTTTTGAATTCTTCCAGGTGTTGCAAAAACATTCTTGAGAAGCTTGACTTTTCCTTCTATTCCCTACAACATCAAATCCAAGGTTCATTTTACATTCATTTCCTTCTCTTCTTTACAACATCAAATCAAAGTTGTGTTCTTGCATTTAGGTTGTGTGAAACAAACAGTACCTTGACATACTTCATTTTACATTATACTGCACCAACATTATTTAGTCATTCATGGAAGTAAACATCACATGACAATCTTCTAGATCTTCTCTGCAACATAAAATCAAAGGAGTCTTCCAGTTGTTCAAAAGACTATGCTTTTCACATTCATAAAACTCTTACGTAAAATTTTCATAGTCATTCTTGGAAGTAAATATCACATGAAAATCTTCTAAATCTTCTCTGCAGCATAAAATCAAAGGAGTCTTCTTGTTGCTCAAAAGGTTTTGCTTTACACATCCATCAAACCCTTACTTAAATTTAGAACAGTGACTTCTTGCATGAAACAAACATTCGAAAAGTTTAATACAACCAAAAAAATAAAAACACAAACATTAGCACAGTGACTTCTTGCATGAAATAAACATTCGAAAAGTTTAATACAGTTGATTGAGGGAAACAAAGGACCGTTAGTGTTCCTCTCTACATTGTATTAGATTGCCAAAAAACATTCTTAAAATTAAGTTCTTGTTTTTCTCTCCAAGGGTGTGTTCCTGTTAAAGTGCTACCTTCACCTTCCTAAGGTATGTTACATCCCATCTTCTATTCTACTGTACATGGTAACATTACCAAAAACAAACATTCTTGACAAAAGGGTTTAGAATTCTTGCAGGTGTTACAGAAACATTCTTGAGAAGTTTGATTTATCCTTCTCTTCTCTACGACATCAAATCTAAGGTTCATTTTACATTCATTTCCTTCTCTTCTTTACAACATCAAATCAAAGTTGTGTTCTTGCCAAATCAAAGTGGTGTTCTTGCATTTAGGTTGTGTGAAACAAACAGTACCTTGACATACTTCATTTTACATTATACTGCACCAACATTTGTTTAGCCATTCATGGAAGTAAACATCACATGACAATCTTCTTGATCTTCTCCGCAACATAAAATCATAGGAGTCTTCTCGTTGTTCAAAAGGTTTTGATTTTCACATTCATCAAACTCTTACTTAAAATTTTTTTAGTTATTCTTGGAAGTAAACATCACATGAAAATCTCCTAAATCTTCTCTGCAGCATAAAATCAAAGGAGTCTTCATGTTGTTCAAAAGGTTTTGCATTTCAGATTCATCAAACTCTTACTTAAATTTAAAACAATGACTTCTTGCATGAAACAAACATTCGAAAAGTTTAATATTACAAAAAAAAAATTAAAACGACAAACATTAGAACAATGGCTTCTTGCATGAAACAAACCTTCGAAAAGTTTAATACAGTTTTTTGAGGGAAACAAAGGACCGGTAGTTTTCCTCTCTACATTGTATTGGATTGCCAAAAAAACATTCTTAAAAATATGTCTTGTTTTTCTCTCCAAGGGTGCGTTCCTGTTCAAGTGCTACCTACAACTTCCTAAGGTATGTTACATACCATCATATTCTTCTACAGTACATGGTAACATTACCAAAAACAAACATTCTTTACAAAAGGGTTTTGAATTCTTCCAGGTGTTGCAAAAACATTCTTGAGAAGCTTGACTTTTCCTTCTATTCCCTACAACATCAAATCCAAGGTTCATTTTACATTCATTTCCTTCTCTTCTTTACAACATCAAATCAAAGTTGTGTTCTTGCATTTAGGTTGTGTGAAACAAACAGTATCTTGACATACTTCATTTTACATTATACTGCACCAACATTTTTTAGTCATTCATGGAAGTAAACATCACATGACAATCTTCTAGATCTTCTCTACAACATAAAATGAAAGGAGTCTTCCAGTTGTTCAAAAGACTATGCTTTTCACATTCATCAAACTCTTACGTAAAATTTTTTTAGTCATTCTTGGAAGTAAATATCACATGAAAATCTTCTAAATCCTCTCTGCAGCATAAAATCAAAGGAGTCTTCTTGTTGTTCAAAAGGTTTTGCTTTACAAATTCATCAAACCCTTACTTAAATTTAGAACAGTGACTTCTTGCATGAAACAAACATTCGAAAAGTTTAATACAACCAAAAAAATAAAAACACAAACATTAGCACAGTGACTTCTTGCATGAAACAAACATTCGAAAAGTTTAATACAGTTGATTGAGGGAAACAAAGGACCGTTAGTGTTCCTCTCTACATTGTATTAGATTGCCAAAAAACATTCTTAAAATTAAGTTCTTGTTTTTCTCTCCAAGGGTGTGTTCCTGTTAAAGTGCTACATTCACCTTCCTAAGGTATGTTACATCCCATCTTCTATTCTACTGTACATGGTAACATTACCAAAAACAAACATTCTTGACAAAAGGGTTTAGAATTCTTGCAGGTGTTGCAGAAACATTCTTGAGAAGTTTGATTTTTCCATCTCTTCTCTACAACATCAAATCTAAGGTTCATTTTACATTCATTTCCTTCTCTTCTTTACAACATCAAATCAAAGTTGTGTTCTTGCCAAATCAAAGTTGTGTTCTTGCATTTAGGTTGTGTGAAACAAACAGTACCTTGACATACTTCATTTTACATTATACTGCACCAACATTTGTTTAGTCATTCATGGAAATAAACATCACATGACATTCTTCTTTATCTTCTCTGCAACATAAAATCAAAGGAGTCTTCTCGTTGTTCAAAAGGTTTTGATTTTCACAATCATCAAACTCTTACTTAAAATTTTTTTAGTTATTCTTGGAAGTAAACATCACATGAAAATCTCCTAAATCTTCTCTACAGCATAAAATCAAAGGAGTCTTCATGTTGTTCAAAAGGTTTTGCATTTCAGATTCATCAAACTCTTACTTAAATTTAAAACAGTGACTTCTTGCATGAAACAAACATTCGAAAAGTTTAATATTACAAAAAAAAAATTAAAACGACAAACATTAGAACAATGGCATCTTGCATGAAACAAACCTTCGAAAAGTTTAATACAGTTTTTTGAGGGAAACAAAGGACCGGTAGTTTTCCTCTCTACATTGTATTGGATTGCCAAAAAAACATTCTTAAAAATATGTCTTGTTTTTCTCTCCAAGGTTGCGTTCCTGTTCAAGTGCTACCTACAACTTCCTAAGGTATGTTACATACCATCATATTCTTCTACAGTACATGGTAACATTACCAAAAACAAACATTCTTTACAAAAGGGTTTTGAATTCTTCCAGGTGTTGCAAAAACATTCTTGAGAAGCTTGACTTTTCCTTCTATTCCCTACAACATCAAATCCAAGGTTCATTTTACATTCATTTCCTTCTCTTCTTTACAACATCAAATTAAAGTTGTGTTCTTGCATTTAGGTTGTGTGAAACAAACAGTACCTTGACATACTTCATTTTACATTATACTGCACCAACATTATTTAGTCATTCATGGAAGTAAACATCACATGACAATCTTCTAGATCTTCTCTGCAACATAAAATCAAAGGAGTCTTCCAGTTGTTCAAAAGACTATGCTTTTCACATTCATAAAACTCTTACGTAAAATTTTCATAGTCATTCTTGGAAGTAAATATCACATGAAAATCTTCTAAATCTTCTCTGCAGCATAAAATCAAAGGAGTCTTCTTGTTGCTCAAAAGGTTTTGCTTTACACATCCATCAAACCCTTACTTAAATTTAGAACAGTGACTTCTTGCATGAAACCAACATTCGAAAAGTTTAATACAACCAAAAAAATAAAAACACAAACATTAGCACAGTGACTTCTTGCATGAAATAAACATTCGAAAAGTTTAATACAGTTGATTGAGGGAAACAAAGGACCGTTAGTGTTCCTCTCTACATTGTATTAGATTGCCAAAAAACATTCTTAAAATTAAGTTCTTGTTTTTCTCTCCAAGGGTGTGTTCCTGTTAAAGTGCTACCTTCACCTTCCTAAGGTATGTTACATCCCATCTTCTATTCTACTGTACATGGTAACATTACCAAAAATAAACATTCTTGACAAAAGGGTTTAGAATTCTTGCAGGTGTTATAGAAACATTCTTGAGAAGTTTGATTTATCCTTCTCTTCTCTACGACATCAAATCTAAGGTTCATTTTACATTCATTTCCTTCTCTTCTTTACAACATCAAATCAAAGTTGTGTTCTTGCCAAATCAAAGTTGTGTTCTTGCATTTAGGTTGTGTGAAACAAACAGTACCTTGACATACTTCATTTTACATTATACTGCACCAACATTTGTTTAGCCATTCATGGAAGTAAACATCACATGACAATCTTCTTGATCTTCTCCGCAACATAAAATCATAGGAGTCTTCTTGTTGTTCAAAAGGTTTTGATTTTCACATTCATCAAACTCTTACTTAAAATTTTTTTAGTTATTCTTGGAAGTAAACATCACATGAAAATCTCCTAAATCTTCTCTGCAGCATAAAATCAAAGGAGTCTTCATGTTGTTCAAAAGGTTTTGCATTTCAGATTCATCAAACTCTTACTTAAATTTAAAACTATGACTTCTTGCATGAAACAAACATTCAGAAAGTTTAATATAACAACAAAAAAAACTAAAACGACAAACATTAGAACAATGGCTTCTTGCATGAAACAAACCTTCGAAAAGTTTAATACTGTTTTTTGAGGGAAACAAAGGACCGGTAGTTTTCCTCTCTACATTGTATTGGATTGCCAAAAAAACATTATTAAATATATGTCTTGTTTTTCTCTCCAAGGGTGCGTTCCTGTTCAAGTGCTACCTACAACTTCCTAAGGTATGTTTCATACCATCATATTCTTCTACAGTACATGGTAACATTACCAAAAACAAACATTCTTTACAAAAGGGTTTTGAATTCTTCCAGGTGTTGCAAACACATTCCTGAGAAGCTTGACTTTTCCTTCTATTCCCTACAACATCAAATCCAAGGTTCATTTTACATTCATTTCCTTCTCTTCTTTACAACATCAAATCAAAGTTGTGTTCTTGCATTTAGGTTGTGTGAAACAAACAGTACCTTGACATACTTCATTTTACATTATACTGCACCAACATTTTTTAGTCATTCATGGAAGTAAACATCACATGACAATCTTCTAGATCTTCTCTGCAACATAAAATGAAAGGAGTCTTCCAGTTGTTCAAAAGACTATGCTTTTCACATTCATCAAACTCTTACGTAAAATTTTTTTAGTCATTCTTGGAAGTAAATATCACATGAAAATCTTCTAAATCCTCTCTGCAGCATAAAATCAAAGGAGTCTTCTTGTTGTTCAAAAGGTTTTGCTTTACAAATTCATCAAACCCTTACTTAAATTTAGAACAGTGACTTCTTGCATGAAACAAACATTCGAAAAGTTTAATACAACCAAAAAAATAAAAACACAAACATTAGCACAGTGACTTCTTGCATGAAACAAACATTCGAAAAGTTTAATACAGTTGATTGAGGGAAACAAAGGACCGTTAGTGTTCCTCTCTACATTGTATTAGATTGCCAAAAAACATTCTTAAAATTAAGTTCTTGTTTTTCTCTCCAAGGGTGTGTTCCTGTTAAAGTGCTACCTTCACCTTCCTAAGGTATGTTACATCCCATCTTCTATTCTACTGTACATGGTAACATTACCAAAAACAAACATTCTTGACAAAAGGGTTTAGAATTCTTGCAGGTGTTGCAGAAACATTCTTGAGAAGTTTGATTTTTCCATCTCTTCTCTACAACATCAAATCTAAGGTTCATTTTACATTCATTTCCTTCTCTTCTTTACAACATCAAATCAAAGTTGTGTTCTTGCCAAATCAAAGTTGTGTTCTTGCATTTAGGTTGTGTGAAACAAACAGTACCTTGACATACTTCATTTTACATTATACTGCACCAACATTTGTTTAGCCATTCATGGAAGTAAACATCACATGACAATCTTCTTGATCTTCTCCGCAACATAAAATCATAGGAGTCTTCTCGTTGTTCAAAAGGTTTTGCATTTCAGATTCATCAAACTCTTACTTAAATTTAAAACTATGACTTCTTGCATGAAACAAACATTCAAAAAGTTTAATATAACAACAAAAAAAACTAAAACGACAAACATTAGAACAATTGCTTCTTGCATGAAACAAACCTTCGAAAAGTTTAATAATGTTTTTTGAGGGAAACAAAGGACCGGTAGTTTTCCTCTTTACATTGTATTGGATTGCCAAAAAAACATTCTTAAAAATATGTCTTGTTTTTCTCTCCAAGGGTGCGTTCCTGTTCAAGTGCTACCTACAACTTCCTAAGGTATGTTACATACCATCATATTCTTCTACAGTACATGGTAACATTACCAAAAACAAACATTCTTTACAAAAGGGTTTTGAATTCTTCCAGGTGTTGCAAAAACATTCCTGAGAAGCTTGACTTTTCCTTCTATTCCCTACAACATCAAATCCAAGGTTCATTTTACATTCATTTCCTTCTCTTCTTTACAACATCAAATCAAAGTTGTGTTCTTGCATTTAGGTTGTGTGAAACAAACAGTACCTTGACATACTTCATTTTACATTATACTGCACCAACATTTTTTAGTCATTCATGGAAGTAAACATCACATGACAATCTTCTAGATCTTCTCTGCAACATAAAATGAAAGGAGTCTTCCAGTTGTTCAAAAGACTATGCTTTTCACATTCATCAAACTCTTACGTAAAATTTTTTTAGTCATTCTTGGAAGTAAATATCACATGAAAATCTTCTAAATCCTGTCTGCAGCATAAAATCAAAGGAGTCTTCTTGTTGTTCAAAAGGTTTTGCATTTCAGATTCATCAAACTCTTACTTAAATTTAAAACAATGACTTCTTGCATGAAACAAACATTCGAAAAGTTTAATATTACAAAAAAAAAATTAAAACGACAAACATTAGAACAATGGCTTCTTGCATGAAACAAACCTTTGAAAAGTTTAATACAGTTTTTTGAGGGAAACAAAGGACCGGTAGTTTTCCTCTCTACATTGTATTGGATTGCCAAAAAAACATTATTAAAAATATGTCTTGTTTTTCTCTCCAAGGGTGCGTTCCTGTTCAAGTGCTACCTACAACTTCCTAAGGTATGTTTCATACCATCATATTCTTCTACAGTACATGGTAACATTACCAAAAACAAACATTCTTTACAAAAGGGTTTTGAATTCTTCCAGGTGTTGCAAACACATTCCTGAGAAGCTTGACTTTTCCTTCTATTCCCTACAACATCAAATCCAAGGTTCATTTTACATTCATTTCCTTCTCTTCTTTACAACATCAAATCAAAGTTGTGTTCTTGCATTTAGGTTGTGTGAAACAAACAGTACCTTGACATACTTCATTTTACATTATACTGCACCAACATTTTTTAGTCATTCATGGAAGTAAACATCACATGACAATCTTCTAGATCTTCTCTGCAACATAAAATGAAAGGAGTCTTCCAGTTGTTCAAAAGACTATGCTTTTCACATTCATCAAACTCTTACGTAAAATTTTTTTAGTCATTCTTGGAAGTAAATATCACATGAAAATCTTCTAAATCCTCTCTGCAGCATAAAATCAAAGGAGTCTTCTTGTTGTTCAAAAGGTTTTGCTTTACAAATTCATCAAACCCTTACTTAAATTTAGAACAGTGACTTCTTGCATGAAACAAACATTCGAAAAGTTTAATACAACCAAAAAAATAAAAACACAAACATTAGCACAGTGACTTCTTGCATGAAACAAACATTCGAAAAGTTTAATACAGTTGATTGAGGGAAACAAAGGACCGTTAGTGTTCCTCTCTACATTGTATTAGATTGCCAAAAAACATTCTTAAAATTAAGTTCTTGTTTTTCTCTCCAAGGGTGTGTTCCTGTTAAAGTGCTACCTTCACCTTCCTAAGGTATGTTACATCCCATCTTCTATTCTACTGTACATGGTAACATTACCAAAAACAAACATTCTTGACAAAAGGGTTTAGAATTCTTGCAGGTGTTGCAGAAACATTCTTGAGAAGTTTGATTTTTCCATCTCTTCTCTACAACATCAAATCTAAGGTTCATTTTACATCCATTTCCTTCTCTTCTTTACAACATCAAATCAAAGTTGTGTTCTTGCCAAATCAAAGTTGTGTTCTTGCATTTAGGTTGTGTGAAACAAACAGTACCTTGACATACTTCATTTTACATTATACTGCACCAACATTTGTTTAGTCATTCATGGAAGTAAACATCACATGACATTCTTCTTGATCTTCTCTGCAACATAAAATCAAAGGAGTCTTCTCGTTGTTCAAAAGGTTTTGATTTTCACAATCATCAAACTCTTACTTAAAATTTTTTTAGTTATTCTTGGAAGTAAACATCACATGAAAATCTCCTAAATCTTCTCTGCAGCATAAAATCAAAGGAGTCTTCATGTTGTTCAAAAGGTTTTGCATTTCAGATTCATCAAACTCTTACTTAAATTTAAAACAATGACTTCTTGCATGAAACAAACATTCGAAAAGTTTAATATTACAAAAAAAAAATTAAAACGACAAACATTAGAACAATGGCTTCTTGCATGAAACAAACCTTTGAAAAGTTTAATACAGTTTTTTGAGGGAAACAAAGGACCGGTAGTTTTCCTCTCTACATTGTATTGGATTGCCAAAAAAACATTATTAAAAATATGTCTTGTTTTTCTCTCCAAGGGTGCGTTCCTGTTCAAGTGCTACCTACAACTTCCTAAGGTATGTTTCATACCATCATATTCTTCTACAGTACATGGTAACATTACCAAAAACAAACATTCTTTACAAAAGGGTTTTGAATTCTTCCAGGTGTTGCAAACACATTCCTGAGAAGCTTGACTTTTCCTTCTATTCCCTACAACATCAAATCCAAGGTTCATTTTACATTCATTTCCTTCTCTTCTTTACAACATCAAATCAAAGTTGTGTTCTTGCATTTAGGTTGTGTGAAACAAACAGTACCTTGACATACTTCATTTTACATTATACTGCACCAACATTTTTTAGTCATTCATGGAAGTAAACATCACATGACAATCTTCTAGATCTTCTCTGCAACATAAAATGAAAGGAGTCTTCCAGTTGTTCAAAAGACTATGCTTTTCACATTCATCAAACTCTTACGTAAAATTTTTTTAGTCATTCTTGGAAGTAAATATCACATGAAAATCTTCTAAATCCTCTCTGCAGCATAAAATCAAAGGAGTCTTCTTGTTGTTCAAAAGGTTTTGCTTTACAAATTCATCAAACCCTTACTTAAATTTAGAACAGTGACTTCTTGCATGAAACAAACATTCGAAAAGTTTAATACAACCAAAAAAATAAAAACACAAACATTAGCACAGTGACTTCTTGCATGAAACAAACATTCGAAAAGTTTAATACAGTTGATTGAGGGAAACAAAGGACCGTTAGTGTTCCTCTCTACATTGTATTAGATTGCCAAAAAACATTCTTAAAATTAAGTTCTTGTTTTTCTCTCCAAGGGTGTGTTCCTGTTAAAGTGCTACCTTCACCTTCCTAAGGTATGTTACATCCCATCTTCTATTCTACTGTACATGGTAACATTACCAAAAACAAACATTCTTGACAAAAGGGTTTAGAATTCTTGCAGGTGTTGCAGAAACATTCTTGAGAAGTTTGATTTTTCCATCTCTTCTCTACAACATCAAATCTAAGGTTCATTTTACATCCATTTCCTTCTCTTCTTTACAACATCAAATCAAAGTTGTGTTCTTGCCAAATCAAAGTTGTGTTCTTGCATTTAGGTTGTGTGAAACAAACAGTACCTTGACATACTTCATTTTACATTATACTGCACCAACATTTGTTTAGTCATTCATGGAAATAAACATCACATGACATTCTTCTTGATCTTCTCTGCAACATAAAATCAAAGGAGTCTTCTCGTTGTTCAAAAGGTTTTGATTTTCACAATCATCAAACTCTTACTTAAAATTTTTTTAGTTATTCTTGGAAGTAAACATCACATGAAAATCTCCTAAATCTTCTCTGCAGCATAAAATCAAAGGAGTCTTCATGTTGTTCAAAAGGTTTTGCATTTCAGATTCATCAAACTCTTACTTAAATTTAAAACAATGACTTCTTGCATGAAACAAACATTCGAAAAGTTTAATATTACAAAAAAAAAATTAAAACGACAAACATTAGAACAATGGCTTCTTGCATGAAACAAACCTTCGAAAAGTTTAATACAGTTTTTTGAGGGAAACAAAGGACCGGTAGTTTTCCTCTCTACATTGTATTGGATTGCAAAAAAAAAACATTATTAAAAATATGTCTTGTTTTTCTCTCCAAGGGTGCGTTCCTGTTCAAGTGCTACCTACAACTTCCTAAGGTATGTTACATACCATCATATTCTTATACAGTACATGGTAACATTACCAAAAACAAACATTCTTTACAAAAGGGTTTTGAATTCTTCCAGGTGTTGCAAAAACATTCCTGAGAAGCTTGACTTTTCCTTCTATTCCCTACAACATCAAATCCAAGGTTCATTTTACATTCATTTCCTTCTCTTCTTTACAACATCAAATCAAAGTTGTGTTCTTGCATTTAGGTTGTGTGAAACAAACAGTACCTTGACATACTTCATTTTACATTATACTGCACCAACATTTTTTAGTCATTCATGGAAGTAAACATCACATGACAATCTTCTAGATCTTCTCTGCAACATAAAATGAAAGGAGTCTTCCAGTTGTTCAAAAGACTATGCTTTTCACATTCATCAAACTCTTACGTAAAATTTTTTTAGTCATTCTTGGAAGTAAATATCACATGAAAATCTTCTAAATCCTCTCTGCAGCATAAAATCAAAGGAGTCTTCTTGTTGTTCAAAAGGTTTTGCTTTACAAATTCATCAAACCCTTACTTAAATTTAGAACAGTGACTTCTTGCATGAAACAAACATTCGAAAAGTTTAATACAACCAAAAAAATAAAAACACAAACATTAGCACAGTGACTTCTTGCATGAAACAAACATTCGAAAAGTTTAATACAGTTGATTGAGGGAAACAAAGGACCGTTAGTGTTCCTCTCTACATTGTATTAGATTGCCAAAAAACATTCTTAAAATTAAGTTCTTGTTTTTCTCTCCAAGGGTGTGTTCCTGTTAAAGTGCTACCTTCACCTTCCTAAGGTATGTTACATCCCATCTTCTATTCTACTGTACATGGTAACATTACCAAAAACAAACATTCTTGACAAAAGGGTTTAGAATTCTTGCAGGTGTTGCAGAAACATTCTTGAGAAGTTTGATTTTTCCATCTCTTCTCTACAACATCAAATCTAAGGTTCATTTTACATCCATTTCCTTCTCTTCTTTACAACATCAAATCAAAGTTGTGTTCTTGCCAAATCAAAGTTGTGTTCTTGCATTTAGGTTGTGTGAAACAAACAGTACCTTGACATACTTCATTTTACATTATACTGCACCAACATTTGTTTAGTCATTCATGGAAGTAAACATCACATGACATTCTTCTTGATCTTCTCTGCAACATAAAATCAAAGGAGTCTTCTCGTTGTTCAAAAGGTTTTGATTTTCACAATCATCAAACTCTTACTTAAAATTTTTTTAGTTATTCTTGGAAGTAAACATCACATGAAAATCTCCTAAATCTTCTCTGCAGCATAAAATCAAAGGAGTCTTCATGTTGTTCAAAAGGTTTTGCATTTCAGATTCATCAAACTCTTACTTAAATTTAAAACAATGACTTCTTGCATGAAACAAACATTCGAAAAGTTTAATATTACAAAAAAAAAATTAAAACGACAAACATTAGAACAATGGCTTCTTGCATGAAACAAACCTTCGAAAAGTTTAATACAGTTTTTTGAGGGAAACAAAGGACCGGTAGTTTTCCTCTCTACATTGTATTGGATTGCCAAAAAAACATTATTAAAAATATGTCTTGTTTTTCTCTCCAAGGGTGCGTTCCTGTTCAAGTGCTACCTACAACTTCCTAAGGTATGTTTCATACCATCATATTCTTCTACAGTACATGGTAACATTACCAAAAACAAACATTCTTTACAAAAGGGTTTTGAATTCTTCCAGGTGTTGCAAACACATTCCTGAGAAGCTTGACTTTTCCTTCTATTCCCTACAACATCAAATCCAAGGTTCATTTTACATTCATTTCCTTCTCTTCTTTACAACATCAAATCAAAGTTGTGTTCTTGCATTTAGGTTGTGTGAAACAAACAGTACCTTGACATACTTCATTTTACATTATACTGCACCAACATTTTTTAGTCATTCATGGAAGTAAACATCACATGACAATCTTCTAGATCTTCTCTGCAACATAAAATGAAAGGAGTCTTCCAGTTGTTCAAAAGACTATGCTTTTCACATTCATCAAACTCTTACGTAAAATTTTTTTAGTCATTCTTGGAAGTAAATATCACATGAAAATCTTCTAAATCCTCTCTGCAGCATAAAATCAAAGGAGTCTTCTTGTTGTTCAAAAGGTTTTGCTTTACAAATTCATCAAACCCTTACTTAAATTTAGAACAGTGACTTCTTGCATGAAACAAACATTCGAAAAGTTTAATACAACCAAAAAAATAAAAACACAAACATTAGCACAGTGACTTCTTGCATGAAACAAACATTCGAAAAGTTTAATACAGTTGATTGAGGGAAACAAAGGACCGTTAGTGTTCCTCTCTACATTGTATTAGATTGCCAAAAAACATTCTTAAAATTAAGTTCTTGTTTTTCTCTCCAAGGGTGTGTTCCTGTTAAAGTGCTACCTTCACCTTCCTAAGGTATGTTACATCCCATCTTCTATTCTACTGTACATGGTAACATTACCAAAAACAAACATTCTTGACAAAAGGGTTTAGAATTCTTGCAGGTGTTGCAGAAACATTCTTGAGAAGTTTGATTTTTCCATCTCTTCTCTACAACATCAAATCTAAGGTTCATTTTACATCCATTTCCTTCTCTTCTTTACAACATCAAATCAAAGTTGTGTTCTTGCCAAATCAAAGTTGTGTTCTTGCATTTAGGTTGTGTGAAACAAACAGTACCTTGACATACTTCATTTTACATTATACTGCACCAACATTTGTTTAGTCATTCATGGAAATAAACATCACATGACATTCTTCTTGATCTTCTCTGCAACATAAAATCAAAGGAGTCTTCTCGTTGTTCAAAAGGTTTTGATTTTCACAATCATCAAACTCTTACTTAAAATTTTTTTAGTTATTCTTGGAAGTAAACATCACATGAAAATCTCCTAAATCTTCTCTGCAGCATAAAATCAAAGGAGTCTTCATGTTGTTCAAAAGGTTTTGCATTTCAGATTCATCAAACTCTTACTTAAATTTAAAACAATGACTTCTTGCATGAAACAAACATTCGAAAAGTTTAATATTACAAAAAAAAAATTAAAACGACAAACATTAGAACAATGGCTTCTTGCATGAAACAAACCTTCGAAAAGTTTAATACAGTTTTTTGAGGGAAACAAAGGACCGGTAGTTTTCCTCTCTACATTGTATTGGATTGCAAAAAAAAAACATTATTAAAAATATGTCTTGTTTTTCTCTCCAAGGGTGCGTTCCTGTTCAAGTGCTACCTACAACTTCCTAAGGTATGTTACATACCATCATATTCTTATACAGTACATGGTAACATTACCAAAAACAAACATTCTTTACAAAAGGGTTTTGAATTCTTCCAGGTGTTGCAAAAACATTCCTGAGAAGCTTGACTTTTCCTTCTATTCCCTACAACATCAAATCCAAGGTTCATTTTACATTCATTTCCTTCTCTTCTTTACAACATCAAATCAAAGTTGTGTTCTTGCATTTAGGTTGTGTGAAACAAACAGTACCTTGACATACTTCATTTTACATTATACTGCACCAACATTTTTTAGTCATTCATGGAAGTAAACATCACATGACAATCTTCTAGATCTTCTCTGCAACATAAAATGAAAGGAGTCTTCCAGTTGTTCAAAAGACTATGCTTTTCACATTCATCAAACTCTTACGTAAAATTTTTTTAGTCATTCTTGGAAGTAAATATCACATGAAAATCTTCTAAATCCTCTCTGCAGCATAAAATCAAAGGAGTCTTCTTGTTGTTCAAAAGGTTTTGCTTTACAAATTCATCAAACCCTTACTTAAATTTAGAACAGTGACTTCTTGCATGAAACAAACATTCGAAAAGTTTAATACAACCAAAAAAATAAAAACACAAACATTAGCACAGTGACTTCTTGCATGAAACAAACATTCGAAAAGTTTAATACAGTTGATTGAGGGAAACAAAGGACCGTTAGTGTTCCTCTCTACATTGTATTAGATTGCCAAAAAACATTCTTAAAATTAAGTTCTTGTTTTTCTCTCCAAGGGTGTGTTCCTGTTAAAGTGCTACCTTCACCTTCCTAAGGTATGTTACATCCCATCTTCTATTCTACTGTACATGGTAACATTACCAAAAACAAACATTCTTGACAAAAGGGTTTAGAATTCTTGCAGGTGTTGCAGAAACATTCTTGAGAAGTTTGATTTTTCCATCTCTTCTCTACAACATCAAATCTAAGGTTCATTTTACATCCATTTCCTTCTCTTCTTTACAACATCAAATCAAAGTTGTGTTCTTGCCAAATCAAAGTTGTGTTCTTGCATTTAGGTTGTGTGAAACAAACAGTACCTTGACATACTTCATTTTACATTATACTGCACCAACATTTGTTTAGTCATTCATGGAAGTAAACATCACATGACATTCTTCTTGATCTTCTCTGCAACATAAAATCAAAGGAGTCTTCTCGTTGTTCAAAAGGTTTTGATTTTCACAATCATCAAACTCTTACTTAAAATTTTTTTAGTTATTCTTGGAAGTAAACATCACATGAAAATCTCCTAAATCTTCTCTGCAGCATAAAATCAAAGGAGTCTTCATGTTGTTCAAAAGGTTTTGCATTTCAGATTCATCAAACTCTTACTTAAATTTAAAACAATGACTTCTTGCATGAAACAAACATTCGAAAAGTTTAATATTACAAAAAAAAAATTAAAACGACAAACATTAGAACAATGGCTTCTTGCATGAAACAAACCTTCGAAAAGTTTAATACAGTTTTTTGAGGGAAACAAAGGACCGGTAGTTTTCCTCTCTACATTGTATTGGATTGCCAAAAAAACATTCTTAAAAATATGTCTTGTTTTTCTCTCCAAGGGTGCGTTCCTGTTCAAGTGCTACCTACAACTTCCTAAGGTATGTTACATACCATCATATTCTTCTACAGTACATGGTAACATTACCAAAAACAAACATTCTTTACAAAAGGGTTTTGAATTCTTCCAGGTGTTGCAAAAACATTCATGAGAAGCTTGACTTTTCCTTCTATTCCCTACAACATCAAATCCAAGGTTCATTTTACATTCATTTCTTTCACTTCTTTACAACATCAAATCAAAGTTGTGTTCTTGCATTTAGGTTGTGTGAAACAAACAGTACCTTGACATACTTCATTTTACATTATACTGCACCAACATTTTTTAGTCATTCATGGAAGTAAACATCACATGACAATCTTCTAGATCTTCTCTGCAACATAAAATCAAAGGAGTCTTCCAGTTGTTCAAAAGACTATGCTTTTCACATTCATCAAACTCTTAGGTAAAATTTTTTTAGTCATTCTTGGAAGTAAATATCACATGAAAATCTTCTATATCTTCTCTGCAGCATAAAATCAAAGGAGTCTTCTTGTTGTTCAAAAGGTTTTGCTTTACACATCCATCAAACCTATACTTAAATTTAGAACAGTGACTTCTTGATTGAAAAAACATTCGAAAAGTTTAATACAACCAAAAAAATAAAAACACAAACATTCGCACAGTGACTTCTTGCATGAAACAAACATTCGAAAAGTTTAATACAGTTGATTGAGGGAAACAAAGGACCGTTAGTGTTCCTCTCTACATTGTATTAGATTGCAAAAAAACATTCTTAAAATTAATTTCTTATTTTTCTCTCCAAGGGTGTGTTCCTGTTAAAGTGCTACCTTCACCTTCCTAAGGTATGTTACATCCCATCTTCTATTCTACTGTACATGGTAACATTACCAAAAACAAACATTCTTGACAAAAGGGTTTAGAATTCTTGCAGGTGTTGCAGAAACATTCTTGAGAATTTGATTTTTCCTTCTCTTCTATACAACATCAAATCTAAAGTTCATTTTACATTCATTTCCTTTTCTTCTTTACAACATCAAATCAAAGTTGTGTTCTTGCCAAATCAAAGTTGTGTTCTTGCATTTAGGTTGTGTGAAACAAACAGTACCTTGACATACTTCATTTTACATTATACTGCACCAACATTTGTTTAGTCATTCATGGAAATAAACATCACATGACATTCTTCTTGATCTTCTCTGCAACATAAAATCAACGGACTCTTCTCGTTGTTCAAAAGGTTTTGATTTTCACAATCATCAAACTCTTACTTAAAATTTTTTTAGTTATTCTTGGAAGTAAACATCACATGAAAATCTCCTAAATCTTCTCTGCAGCATAAAATCAAAGGAGTCTTCATGTTGTTCAAAAGGTTTTGCATTTCAGATTCATCAAACTCTTACTTAAATTTAAAACAATGACTTCTTGCATGAAACAAACATTCGAAAAGTTTAATATAACAACAAAAAAAACTAAAACGACAAACATTAGAACAATGGCTTCTTGCATGAAACAAACCTTCGAAAAGTTTAATACAGTTTTTTGAGGGAAACAAAGGACCGGTAGTTTTCCTCTCTACATTGTATTGGATTGCCAAAAAAACATTCTTAAAAATATGTCGTGTTTTTCTCTCCAAGGGTGCGTTCCTGTTCAAGTGCTACCTACAACTTCCTAAGGTATGTTACATACCATCATATTCTTCTACAGTACATGGTAACATTACCAAAAACAAACATTCTTTACAAAAGGGTTTTGAATTCTTCCAGGTGTTGCAAAAACATTCCTGAGAAGCTTGACTTTTCCTTCTATTCCCTACAACCTCAAATCCAAGGTTCATTTTACATTCATTTCCTTCTCTTCTTTACAACATCAAATCAAAGTTGTGTTCTTGCATTTAGGTTGTGTGAAACAAACAGTACCTTGACATACTTCATTTTACATTATACTGCACCAACATTTTTTAGTCATTCATGGAAGTAAACATCACATGACAATCTTCTAGATCTTCTCTGCAACATAAAATCAAAGGAGTCTTCCAGTTGTTCAAAAGACTATGCTTTTCACATTCATCAAACTCTTAGGTAAAATTTTTTTAGTCATTCTTGGAAGTAAATATCACATGAAAATCTTCTATATCTTCTCTGCAGCATAAAATCAAAGGAGTCTTCTTGTTGTTCAAAAGGTTTTGCTTTACACATCCATCAAACCTATACTTAAATTTAGAACAGTGACTTCTTGATTGAAAAAACATTCGAAAAGTTTAATACAACCAAAAAAATAAAAACACAAACATTCGCACAGTGACTTCTTGCATGAAACAAACATTCGAAAAGTTTAATACAGTTGATTGAGGGAAACAAAGGACCGTTAGTGTTCCTCTCTACATTGTATTAGATTGCAAAAAAACATTCTTAAAATTAATTTCTTATTTTTCTCTCCAAGGGTGTGTTCCTGTTAAAGTGCTACCTTCACCTTCCTAAGGTATGTTACATCCCATCTTCTATTCTACTGTACATGGTAACATTACCAAAAACAAACATTCTTGACAAAAGGGTTTAGAATTCTTGCAGGTGTTGCAGAAACATTCTTGAGAATTTGATTTTTCCTTCTCTTCTATACAACATCAAATCTAAAGTTCATTTTACATTCATTTCCTTTTCTTCTTTACAACATCAAATCAAAGTTGTGTTCTTGCCAAATCAAAGTTGTGTTCTTGCATTTAGGTTGTGTGAAACAAACAGTACCTTGACATACTTCATTTTACATTATACTGCACCAACATTTGTTTAGTCATTCATGGAAATAAACATCACATGACATTCTTCTTGATCTTCTCTGCAACATAAAATCAACGGACTCTTCTCGTTGTTCAAAAGGTTTTGATTTTCACAATCATCAAACTCTTACTTAAAATTTTTTTAGTTATTCTTGGAAGTAAACATCACATGAAAATCTCCTAAATCTTCTCTGCAGCATAAAATCAAAGGAGTCTTCATGTTGTTCAAAAGGTTTTGCATTTCAGATTCATCAAACTCTTACTTAAATTTAAAACAATGACTTCTTGCATGAAACAAACATTCGAAAAGTTTAATATAACAACAAAAAAAACTAAAACGACAAACATTAGAACAATGGCTTCTTGCATGAAACAAACCTTCGAAAAGTTTAATACAGTTTTTTGAGGGAAACAAAGGACCGGTAGTTTTCCTCTCTACATTGTATTGGATTGCCAAAAAAACATTCTTAAAAATATGTCGTGTTTTTCTCTCCAAGGGTGCGTTCCTGTTCAAGTGCTACCTACAACTTCCTAAGGTATGTTACATACCATCATATTCTTCTACAGTACATGGTAACATTACCAAAAACAAACATTCTTTACAAAAGGGTTTTGAATTCTTCCAGGTGTTGCAAAAACATTCCTGAGAAGCTTGACTTTTCCTTCTATTCCCTACAACCTCAAATCCAAGGTTCATTTTACATTCATTTCCTTCTCTTCTTTACAACATCAAATCAAAGTTGTGTTCTTGCATTTAGGTTGTGTGAAACAAACAGTACCTTGACATACTTCATTTTACATTATACTGCACCAACATTTTTCAGTCATTCATGGAAGTAAACATCACATGACAATCTTCTAGATCTTCTCTGCAACATAAAATGAAAGGAGTCTTCCAGTTGTTCAAAATACTATGCTTTTCACATTCATCAAACTCTTACGTAAAATTTTTTTAGTCATTCTTGGAAGTAAATATCACATGAAAATCTTCTAAATCCTCTCTGCAGCATAAAATCAAAGGAGTCTTCTTGTTGTTCAAAAGGTTTTGCTTTACACATTCATCAAACCCTTACTTAAATTTAGAACAGTGACTTCTTGCATGAAACAAACATTCGAAAAGTTTAATACAACCAAAAAAATAAAAACACAAACATTAGCACAGTGACTTCTTGCATGAAACAAACATTCGAAAATTTTAATACAGTTGATTGAAGGAAACAAAGGACCGTTAGTGTTCCTCTCTACATTGTATTAGATTGCCAAAAAACATTCTTAAAATTAAGTTCTTGTTTTTCTCTCCAAGGGTGTGTTCCTATTAAAGTGCTACCTTCACCTTCCTAAGGTATGTTACATCCCATCTTCTATTCTACTGTACATGGTAACATTACCAAAAACAAACATTCTTGACAAAAGGGTTTAGAATTCTTGCAGGTGTTGCAGAAACATTCTTGAGAATTTGATTTTTCCTTCTCTTCTATACAACATCAAATCTAAAGTTCATTTTACATTCATTTCCTTTTCTTCTTTACAACATCAAATCAAAGTTGTGTTCTTGCCAAATCAAAGTTGTGTTCTTGCATTTAGGTTGTGTGAAACAAACAGTACCTTGACATACTTCATTTTACATTATACTGCACCAACATTTGTTTAGTCATTCATGGAAATAAACATCACATGACATTCTTCTTGATCTTCTCTGCAACATAAAATCAACGGACTCTTCTCGTTGTTCAAAAGGTTTTGATTTTCACAATCATCAAACTCTTACTTAAAATTTTTTTAGTTATTCTTGGAAGTAAACATCACATGAAAATCTCCTAAATCTTCTCTGCAGCATAAAATCAAAGGAGTCTTCATGTTGTTCAAAAGGTTTTGCATTTCAGATTCATCAAACTCTTACTTAAATTTAAAACAATGACTTCTTGCATGAAACAAACATTCGAAAAGTTTAATATAACAACAAAAAAAACTAAAACGACAAACATTAGAACAATGGCTTCTTGCATGAAACAAACCTTCGAAAAGTTTAATACAGTTTTTTGAGGGAAACAAAGGACCGGTAGTTTTCCTCTCTACATTGTATTGGATTGCCAAAAAAACATTCTTAAAAATATGTCGTGTTTTTCTCTCCAAGGGTGCGTTCCTGTTCAAGTGCTACCTACAACTTCCTAAGGTATGTTACATACCATCATATTCTTCTACAGTACATGGTAACATTACCAAAAACAAACATTCTTTACAAAAGGGTTTTGAATTCTTCCAGGTGTTGCAAAAACATTCCTGAGAAGCTTGACTTTTCCTTCTATTCCCTACAACCTCAAATCCAAGGTTCATTTTACATTCATTTCCTTCTCTTCTTTACAACATCAAATCAAAGTTGTGTTCTTGCATTTAGGTTGTGTGAAACAAACAGTACCTTGACATACTTCATTTTACATTATACTGCACCAACATTTTTCAGTCATTCATGGAAGTAAACATCACATGACAATCTTCTAGATCTTCTCTGCAACATAAAATGAAAGGAGTCTTCCAGTTGTTCAAAATACTATGCTTTTCACATTCATCAAACTCTTACGTAAAATTTTTTTAGTCATTCTTGGAAGTAAATATCACATGAAAATCTTCTAAATCCTCTCTGCAGCATAAAATCAAAGGAGTCTTCTTGTTGTTCAAAAGGTTTTGCTTTACACATTCATCAAACCCTTACTTAAATTTAGAACAGTGACTTCTTGCATGAAACAAACATTCGAAAAGTTTAATACAACCAAAAAAATAAAAACACAAACATTAGCACAGTGACTTCTTGCATGAAACAAACATTCGAAAATTTTAATACAGTTGATTGAAGGAAACAAAGGACCGTTAGTGTTCCTCTCTACATTGTATTAGATTGCCAAAAAACATTCTTAAAATTAAGTTCTTGTTTTTCTCTCCAAGGGTGTGTTCCTATTAAAGTGCTACCTTCACCTTCCTAAGGTATGTTACATCCCATCTTCTATTCTACTGTACATGGTAACATTACTAAAAACAAACATTCTTGACAAAAGGGTTTAGAATTCTTGCAGGTGTTGCAGAAACATTCTTGAGAAGTTTGATTTTTCCATCTCTTCTCTACAACATCAAATCTAAGGTTCATTTTACATTCATTTCCTTCTCTTCTTTACAACATCAAATCATAGTTGTGTTCTTGCCAAATCAAAGTTGTGTTCTTGCATTTAGGTTGTGTGAAACAAACAGTACCTTGACATACTTCATTTTACATTATACTGCACCAACATTTTTTAGTCATTCATGGAAGTAAACATCACATGACAATCTTCTAGATCTTCTCTGCAACATAAAATCAAAGGAGTCTTCCAGTTGTTCAAAAGACTATGCTTTTCACATTCATCAAACTCTTAGGTAAAATTTTTTTAGTCATTCTTGGAAGTAAATATCACATGAAAATCTTCTATATCTTCTCTGCAGCATAAAATCAAAGGAGTCTTCTTGTTGTTCAAAAGGTTTTGCTTTACACATCCATCAAACCCTTACTTAAATTTAGAACAGTGACTTCTAGCTTGAAAAAACATTCAAAAAGTTTAATACAACCAAAAAAATAAAAACACAAACATTCGCACAGTGACTTCTTGCATGAAACAAACATTCGAAAAGTTTAATACAGTTGATTGAGGGAAACAAAGAACCGTTAGTGTTCCTCTCTACATTGTATTAGATTGCAAAAAAACATTCTTAAAATTAAGTTCTTATTTTTCTCTCCAAGGGTGTGTTCCTGTTAAAGTGCTGCCTTCACCTTCCTAAGGTATGTTACATCCCATCTTCTATTCTACTGTACATGGTAACATTACCAAAAACAAACATTCTTGACAAAAGGGTTTAGAATTCTTGCAGGTGTTGCAGAAACATTTTTGAGAATTTGATTTTTCCTTCTCTTCTATACAACATCAAATCTAAAGTTCATTTTACATTCATTTCCTTTTCTTCTTTACAACATCAAATCAAAGTTGTGTTCTTGCCAAATCAAAGTTGTGTTCTTGCATTTAGGTTGTGTGAAACAAACAGTACCTTGACATACTTCATTTTACATTATACTGCACCAACATTTGTTTAGTCATTCATGGAAGTAAACATCACATGACAATCTTCTTGATCTTCTCTGCAACATAAAATCAAAGGAGTCTTCTCGTTGTTCAAAAGGTTTTGATTTTCACATTCATCAAACTCTTGCTTAAAATTTTTTTAGTTATTCTTGGAAGTAAACATCACATGAAAATATCCTAAATCTTCTCTGCAGCATAAAATCAAAGGAGTCTTCATGTTGTTCAAAAGGTTTTGCATTTCAGATTCATCAAACTCTTACTTAAATTTAAAACAATGACTTCTTGCATGAAACAAATATTCGAAAAGTTTAATATAACAAAAAAAAAATTAAAACGACAAACATTAGAACAATGGCTTCTTGCATGAAACAAACCTTCGAAAAGTTTAATACAGTTTTTTGAGGGAAACAAAGGACCGGTAGTTTTCCTCTCTACATTGTATTGGATTGCCAAAAAAACATTCTTAAAAATATGTCTTGTTTTTCTCTCCAACGGTGCGTTCCTGTTCAAGTGCTACCTACAACTTCCTAAGGTATGTTACATACCATCATATTCTTCTACAGTACATGGTAACATTACCAAAAACAAACATTCTTTACAAAAGGGTTTTGAATTCTTCCAGGTGTTGCAAAAATATTCCTGAGAAGCTTGACTTTTCCTTCTATTCCCTACAACATCAAATCCAAGGTTCATTTTACATTCATTTCCTTCTCTTCTTTACAACATCAAATCAAAGTTTTGTTCTTGCATTTAGGTTGTGTGAAACAAACAGTACCTTGACATACTTCATTTTACATTATACTGCACCAACATTTTTTAGTCATTCATGGAAGTAAATATCACATGACAATCTTCTAGATCTTCTCTGCAACATAAAATCAAAGGAGTCTTCCAGTTGTTCGAAAGACTATGCTTTTCACATTCATCCAACTCTTACGTAAAATATTTTTAGTCATTCTTGGAAGTAAACATCACATGAAAATCTTCTAAATCTTCTCTGCAGCATAAAATCAAAGGAGTCTTCTTGTTGTTCAAAAGGTTTTGCATTACACATCCATCAAACCCTTACTTAAATTTAGAACAGTGACTTCTTGCATGAAACAAACATTCGAAAAGTTTAATACAACCAAAAAAATAAACACACAAACATTAGCACAGTGACTTCTTGCATGAAACAAACATTCGAAAAGTTTAATACAGTTGATTGAGGAAAATAAAGGACCATTAGTGTTCCTCTCTACATTGTATTAGATTGCCAAAAAACATTCTTTAAATTAAGTTCTTGTTTTTCTCTCCAAGGGTGTGTTCCTGTTAAAGTGATACCTTCACCTTCCTAAGGTATGTTACATCCCATCTTCTATTCTACTGTACATGGTAACATTACCAAAAACAAACATTCTTGACAAAAGGGTTTAGAATTCTTACAGGTGTTGCAGAAACATTCTTGAGAAGTTTGATTTTTCCTTCTCTTCTCTACAACATCAAATCTAAGGTTCATTTTACATTCATTTCCTTCTCTTCTTTACAACATCAAATCAAAGTTGTGTTCTTGCCAAATCAAAGTTGTGTTCTTGCATTTAGGTTGTGTGAAACAAACAGTACCTTGACATACTTCATTTTACATTATACTGCACCAACATTTGTTTAGTCATTCATGGAAGTAAACATCACATGACAATCTTCTTGATCTTCCCTGCAACATAAAATCAAAGGTGTCTTCCCGTTGTTCAAAAGGTTTTGATTTTCACATTCATCAAACTCTTACTTAAAATATTTTTAGTTATTCTTGGAAGTAAACATCACATGAAAATCTCCTAAATCTTCTCTGCAGCATAAAATCAAAGGAGTCTTCATGTTGTTCAAAAGGTTTTGCATTTCAGGTTCATCAAACTCTTACTTAAATTTAAAACAATGACTTCTTGCATGAAACAAACATTCGAAAAGTTTAATATAACCAAAAAAAAATTAAAATGACAAACATTAGAACAATGGCTTCTTGCATGAAACAAACCTTCGAAAAGTTTAATACAGTTTTTTGAGGGAAACAAAGGATCGGTAGTTTTCCTCTCTACATTGTATTGGATTGCCAAAAAAACATTCTTAAAAATATGTCTTGTTTTTCTCTCCAAGGGTGCGTTCTTGTTCAAGTGCTACCTACAACTTCCTAAGGTATGTTACATACCATAATATTCTTCTACAGTACATGGTAACATTACCAAAAACAAACATTCTTTACAAAAGGGTTTTGAATTCTTCCAGGTGTTGCAAAAACATTCCTGAGAAGCTTGACTTTTCCTTCTATTCCCTACAACATCAAATCCAAGGTTCATTTTACATTCATTTCCTTCTCTTCTTTACAACATCAAATCAAAGTTGTGTTCTTGCATTTAGGTTGTGTGAAACAAACAGTACCTTGACATACTTCATTTTACATTATACTGCACCAACATTTTTTAGTCATTCATGGAAGTAAACATCACATGACAATCTTCTAGATCTTCTCTGCAACATAAAATCAAAGGAGTCTTCCAGTTGTTCAAAAGACTATGCTTTTCACATTCAATCAACTCTTACGTAAAATATTTTTAGTCATTCTTGGAAGTAAACATCACATGAAAATCTTCTAAATCTTCTCTGCAGCATAAAATCAAAGGAGTCTTCTTGTTGTTCAAAAGGTTTTGCATTACACATCCATCAAACCCTTACTCATATTTAGAACAGTGACTTCTTGCATGAAACAAACATTCAAAAAGTTTAATACAACCAAAAAAATAAACACACAAACATTAGCACAGTGACTTCTTGCATGAAACAAACATTCGAAAAGTTTAATACAGTTGATTGAGGAAAATAAAGGACCATTAGTGTTCCTCTCTACATTGTATTAGATTGCCAAAAAACATTCTTTAAATTAAGTTCTTGTTTTTCTCTCCAAGGGTGTGTTCCTGTTAAAGTGATACCTTCACCTTCCTAAGGTATGTTACATCCCATCTTCTATTCTACTGTACATGGTAACATTACCAAAAACAAACCTTCTTGACAAAAGGGTTTAGAATTCTTACAGGTGTTGCAGAAACATTCTTGAGAAGTTTGATTTTTCCTTCTCTTCTCTACAACATCAAATCTAAGGTTCATTTTACATTCATTTCCTTCTCTTCTTTACAACATCAAATCAAAGTTGTGTTCTTGCCAAATCAAAGTTGTGTTCTTGCATTTAGGTTGTGTGAAACAAACAGTACCTTGACATACTTCATTTTACATTATACTGCACCAACATTTGTTTAGTCATTCATGGAAGTAAACATCACATGACAATCTTCTTGATCTTCCCTGCAACATAAAATCAAAGGTGTCTTCCCGTTGTTCAAAAGGTTTTGATTTTCACATTCATCAAACTCTTACTTAAAATATTTTTAGTTATTCTTGGAAGTAAACATCACATGAAAATCTCCTAAATCTTCTCTGCAGCATAAAATCAAAGGAGTCTTCATGTTGTTCAAAAGGTTTTGCATTTCAGGTTCATCAAACTCTTACTTAAATTTAAAACAATGACTTCTTGCATGAAACAAACATTCGAAAAGTTTAATATAACCAAAAAAAAATTAAAATGACAAACATTAGAACAATGGCTTCTTGCATGAAACAAACCTTCGAAAAGTTTAATACAGTTTTTTGAGGGAAACAAAGGATCGGTAGTTTTCCTCTCTACATTGTATTGGATTGCCAAAAAAACATTCTTAAAAATATGTCTTGTTTTTCTCTCCAAGGGTGCGTTCTTGTTCAAGTGCTACCTACAACTTCCTAAGGTATGTTACATACCATAATATTCTTCTACAGTACATGGTAACATTACCAAAAACAAACATTCTTTACAAAAGGGTTTTGAATTCTTCCAGGTGTTGCAAAAACATTCCTGAGAAGCTTGACTTTTCCTTCTATTCCCTACAACATCAAATCCAAGGTTCATTTTACATTCATTTCCTTCTCTTCTTTACAACATCAAATCAAAGTTGTGTTCTTGCATTTAGGTTGTGTGAAACAAACAGTACCTTGACATACTTCATTTTACATTATACTGCACCAACATTTTTTAGTCATTCATGGAAGTAAACATCACATGACAATCTTCTAGATCTTCTCTGCAACATAAAATCAAAGGAGTCTTCCAGTTGTTCAAAAGACTATGCTTTTCACATTCATCAAACTCTTACGTAAAATTTTTTTAGTCATTCTTGGAAGTAAACATCACATGAAAATCTTCTAAATCTTCTCCCCAGCATAAAATCAAAGGAGTCTTCTTGTTGTTCAAAAGGTTTTGCTTTACACATCCATCAAACCCTTACTCATATTTAGAACAGTGACTTCTTGCATGAAACAAACATTCAAAAAGTTTAATACAACCAAAAAAATAAAAACACAAACATTTGCACAGTGACTTCTTGCATGAAACAAACATTCGAAAAGTTTAATACAGTTGATTGAGGGAAACAAAGGACCGTTAGTGTTCCTCTCTACATTGTATTAGATTGCCAAAAAAACATTCTTAAAATTAAGTTCTTGTTTTTCTCTCCAAGGGTGTGTTCCTGTTAAAGTGCTACCTTCACCTTCCTAAGGTATGTTACATCCCATCTTCGATTCTACTGTACATGGTAACATTACCAAAAATAAACATTCTTGACAAAAGGGTTTAGAATTCTTGCAGGTGTTGCAGAAACATTCTTGAGAAGTTTGATTTTTCCTTCTCTTCTCTACAACATCAAATGTAAGGTTCATTTTACATTCATTTCTTTCTCTTCTTTACAACATCAAATCAAAGTGTGTTCTTGTCAAATCAAAGTTGTGTTCTTGCATTTAGGTTGTGTGAAACAAATAGTACCTTGACATACTTCATTTTACATTATACTGCACCAACATTTGTTTAGTCATTCATGGAAGTAAACATCACATGACAATCTTCTTGATCTTCTCTGCAACATAAAATCAAAGGAGTCTTCCCGTTGTTCAAAAGGTTTTGATTTTCACATTCATCAAACTCTTACTTAAAATTTTTTTAGTTATTCTTGGAAGTAAACATCACATGAAAATCTCCTAAATCTTCTCTGCAGCATAAAATCAAAGGAGTCTTCATGTTGTTCAAAAGGTTTTGCATTTCAGATTAATCAAACTCTTACTTAAATTTAAAACAATGGCTTCTTGCATGAAACAAACATTCGAAAAGTTTAATATTACAAAAAAAAAAATTAAAACGACAAACATTAGAACAATGGCTTCTTGCATGAAACAAACCTTCGAAAAGTTTAATACAGTTTTTTGAGGGAAACAAAGGACCGGTAGTTTTCCTCTCTACATTGTATTGGATTGCCTAAAAAACATTCTTAAAAATATGTCTTGTTTTTCTCTCCAAGGGTGCGTTCCGGTTCAAGTGCTACCTACAACTTCCTAAGGTATGTTACATACCATCATATTCTTCTACAGTACATGGTAACATTACCAAAAACAAACATTCTTTACAAAAGGGTTTTGAATTCTTCTAGGTGTTGCAATAACATTCCTGAGAAGCTTGACTTTTCCTTCTATTCCCTACAACGTCAAACTGGATGAGTTGAAGAAAGAGAATGAAGAAGTTAGAAAGAGATTGGACAAACAGGATGAAACAAACGCAGAAATTAAAGGGATGCTTGGCAAGCAAGAAGAATCCGCTAATCAGATCAAAGGCCTTCTGGAAGCATTGTTCACAAGACTTCCACCTGCTCCTCAACCTTAGATTTTTTTGTTTTTCTTTTTGTGCCTTACTTGCATTATGTTTTATCTTGTTTTTTTTATGTTCTCTTGTATCATTTCGCTTTTTGATTAATGACAAAGGGGGAGAACGTAGAATATTTTGAAATATAACAGTGCACCATGACCATGTCTCGAACATTTTAACCTCTGCTTCCATGTTGTTGTTAACAAAACAGGAAAATGTTAATCAGAACCTCTTGGGAGTCTTAAATTAAAATATCTTCAAGGAAATCTTCAACTCAGGGGGAGTATTCTCTACTCCATACTCTATTAATTAATCATCAAAATATAAGTTTTTGTCATCATCAAAAAGGGGGAGATTGTTAGAACAAGAATTGATTCTACATCCCTAAATAGTTTTGATGATAACAAACACTATATTACTTAGAACTTGATGCTCCTTAATTCAATTTTTTATGATATGTAGGGAAGTTCTAATGTCAAGAAGTTCTGATATAGAAGCATCAACAAGATTCATCTAAGCGAAGTTCTAATATAGCGAAGCTCACAATATCCAAGCAAGCGAGTTCCAAGCGAAGTTCTAATCAAGCGAAGCTCTGATATAGAAGGATCACAAGCTCTAAACTAGCTAAGCTCTGATGAAGGATGCCTCACGCTCCAGCACCAAAATTGTATCCAGCCAGAAACTCTGATTATGCATCACATCTTTATTGACTCTGATACGCTATCCTTCACATTTATGAGCATCACAATGCAACGGATTGAAACAGACAATATCTATATTTTTGGAAAGAAGCATTAAAAGGCATTATTATCATTCTCCAAAATTGGCTCACATGTCTCCAACGGATCAATCACATTTATCTATTTAAAGGAGCACCTTCACAGATGACAACACGCGAGCGCTCATACTTTTCACAATCCATCAGTTCCTCATCTGTTTTCATTTTTGTTAAAAATATTGTAAAAACTCACGGTGGTGAGAAAGCTTATTAGTAGCATATTATTTCTAAGTTGAAATTCCTTGAGAAAACCAAGTTGTGGTTAAAACTCAAGAAGACAGTGACGGTTGTCCCTGTGTCTGTGTAATTCTAATTGAATAGTGGATTAAGTCCTTAAGAGAGAGGCGAAATCACCTTGGCGGGTGGACTGGAGTAGATTGAGTTCAATTGAACCAGGAAAACCATCATGTCCTTTGCCTTAATTTTTTTAAAAACTCCAATTCAACCCCCCTTCTTGTGTTTTTTCATTTCTTCAATTGGCATCAGAGCGCCTGGTTCTGGGTGCTAACACTTAACCGTGTCAGATAAAAGATCCTTCACGAAAAAGCACTATGGCGGAATCCGTTCAGAACTACAACGACAAAATCAGTGGCAAACCACCGGTGTTTGACGGCGAAAACTTTGATTACTAGAAAGATCTAATCGAAAGTTTCTTTCTGGCTCATGACGGTGATCTCTGGGATATGGTAACAGATGGTTACACTCACCCTGTCGGAAAAGACGGTCAGAAGATTGAAAGGAAAACCATGACGGATCAACAGAAGAAAGATTTCAGAAATCATCACAAGGCCAGAACGATTCTCCTCAGCGCAATCTCCCACACAGAATATGAGAAGATCACTAACAGAGAATCAGCCAAACATATATTTGATTCTCTGAGAATGACGCATGAAGGCAACTCTCAAGTCAAAGAGACTAAAGCTCTGGCACTCATCCAGAAGTATGAAGCCTTCAAAATGGAAGAAGATGAAACAATTGAGAAAATGTTCTCAAGGTTTCAAATTCTAGTTGCTGGACTAAAAGTTCTGAATAAAGGGTACTCAACATCAGATCATGTCAAGAAAATCATCAGGAGCTTACCAAAAGTGTGGAGACCCATGGTCATAGCACTAAAACTCTCCAAGAACCTCAACGAAATATCTCTTGAAGAACTGATCAGCTCTCTAAGAAGTCACGAGATAGAACTAGAAGAAGATGAACCCCAGAAGAAAGGTAAGTCTATTGCTCTTAAATCTAAATATAAATCTGAAACTAAAGCTTTTCAGGCAGAAGAAGAAAGCTCTGGTGGCTCCTCAGAAGAAGATGAACTATCACTCCTTTCCAGAAGAATCCAACAACTATGGAAAAATAGGCAACGAAAATTCAGAAACTCTAGAAGATCAAGCAGTCATTCTAAACCATCCTCTGGACACAAAAAGTCTAGAAACAAAGAGGTAGTGTGTTACGAATACAAGGAACCTGGACACTACAAAAGTGATTGTCCTAAGCTGCAGAAAGAAAAGACAAATAAAAAGTTTAACAAGGAAAGAAAGAAAAGTCTTATGGCTACCTGGGATGACTCGGAATCTTCTGAAGCAGAATCCGAATCAGAAAATGAACACGCGAACATTGCCCTAATGGCCAACATATCAGGTGATTCAAACTCATCAGAATCAGACTCTGATTCAGAAACTAAAGAGGTATTCTCTAACTTTTCTAGATCTCAATTAGAAGAAAGTCTGTCAGAAATTCTTGAAAACTATCAGAAACTTCAGCTCAAATATAAGAATCTAAAACACGATCTGGTATCTGAGTCTAAAGAGAACGGAAAGCTAAAAGCAGAAAATTTGGAGTTAAAAGAAACCGTTTCAAAACTCAACTCTTTTGAAAAATCTCAGAAACAATCTGATTCAGAAGTTTCCACTAGTTCTGATAATATTTTAAAACATTACGACTATAACTTTCAAAAATTTCTAGCTAAAAACATAGACAGAAGCAAAATGGCTTCAATGATCTATGGAGTTAGTAGAAATGGGAGAAAGGGCATAGGTTATGTTAATCCTAAAGGTGAAGCTCCATATAAACCAAAACAAAAATCTAGAAACATTTTTTAATGAAAATGGCATTTCTCATGATTTCTCCTGTCCTAGAACTCCACAACAAAATGGAGTTGTAGAGCGCAAGAATAGAACTCTACAAGAAATGGCCAGAACCATGATCAATGAGACTAACATGGCTAAACACTTTTGGGCAGAAGCAGTTAATACAGCGTGTTACATTCAGAATAGAATCTCTATAAGACCTATTCTGGAAAAGACTCCATATGAATTGTGGAAGAACAGAAAGCCCAACATTTCTTACTTCCATCCTTTTGGATGTACATGCTTTATCTTAAACACTAATGATCCTCTGAACAAGTTTGATTCTAAGGCACAAAAATGTTTCATGTTAGGATACTCTGAACGTTCAAAAGGATACAGAGTATATAACACAGAAACACGAAGTGTGGTAGAATCCATTTGTGTCATATTTGATGATAAGCTTGGCCTTCAAAAGCCAAAGCATGATGAATCTCTTGCAGAAATAGAAGTTTAAATAACAGGCACTGAAACCAGATCATCAGAAAAACTGGCGAGCAAAACAGAAGGAAACTCTAATTCTGAAGAACCCATCCAGAAAAGACTGTCCAGAAGTTCTCTAACTCATCCCGAAGACAAAATTCTGGGAAAGAAGGATGACCCAATCAGAACAAGATCCTCATTCAAAAAGACTGAAGAATCTCTAGTGGGATTAGTCTCTCTGATAGAACCCACTATAATTGACGAAGCACTCACAGACAATGATTGGATCCTCGCAATGCAGGAAGAACTGAATCAGTTCACCAGAAATGACGTTTGGGATCTAGTTCCTAAACCCAAAGGCTTCAACATCATTGGAACCAAATGGGTCTTCAGAAACAAACTAAATGAACAGGGAGAAGTTGTCAGAAACAAAGCACGACTGGTTGCACAAGGTTATAGTCAGCAAGAAGGGATAGACTATACAGAAACCTTTGCTCCAGTCGCAAGGTTAGAATCTATCAGACTTTTAATTTCATATGCTGTAAATAATGACATCACTCTCTATCAGATGGATGTCAAAAGTGTGTTTTTAAATGGTTACATTGATGAAGAAGTTTACGTGCATCAACCCCCTGGTTTTGAAAACACAAAACATCCAGAATATGTTTTCAAACTTAAGAAATCGTTATACGGTCTAAAACAAGCTCCCAGAGCTTAGTATGAGAGACTAAGTAACTTTCTCTTAGAAAATGATTTTACCAGAGGGAAGGTGGACACAACTTTATTCTGTAAGTCATTTAAAAATCACATTCTGATCTGTCAGATATACGTAGATGATATAATTTTTGGATCCACTAAAAGCTCCTTGGGGCAAGAATTTGCTAAGACTATGCAGGCAGAGTTTGAAATGAGCTTAATGGGAGAACTCAAGTTTTTCTTGGGAATTCAAATCAACCAAACTCTAGAAGAAACTTACATACATCAAAGCAAGTATGTCAAAGACCTTCTGAAGAAATTTGAAATGTCAGAAAGTAAGCCTTCCAAAACTCCTATGCATCCCACATGTATTCTGGAAAAAGATGAGGTAAGTAAGAAAGTAGAACATAAGCTCTACAGAGGTATGATTGGTTCTCTCCTTTATTTAACTGCTTCAAGACCTGATATTCTCTATAGCGTTTGCCTTTGTACTAGATTCCAATCAGATCCTAGAGAATCTCACTTAACAGCTGTTAAGCGAATTTTCAGATATCTGAAAGGTACTACTAATCTTGGTCTTTGCTATAGAAATTCCAGAGAATACAAATTGGTAGGATACTGTGACGCTGACTTTGCTGGAGACAGAATAGAAAGAAAAAGTACATCTGGAAGCTGCCAGTTTCTGGGAAACAACTTAATCTCTTGGTCCAGCAAAAGACAAACCACCATTGTACTATCAACTGCTGAAGCTGAATACATAGCTGCAGCTGGATGCAGTACTCAGATGCTCTGGATGAAGAATCAGCTTGAAGACTTTCACATTTACGAGAGTAACATCCCTATCCTCTGTGACAATACTTCTGCCATCTGTCTTTCTAAAAATCCTATTCTGCATTCTAGGGCTAAACATATAGAAATTAAACATCATTTCATTAAGGACTATACTCAGAAGGGAAGTCTCTGCTTAAAATTTATAGACACAGACCATCAATGGGCTGATGTTTTCACCAAACCCCTTGCTGAAGATAGATTTAATTTCATTCTGAAAAATCTCATTATGAAAGTTTGTCCAGAATGAAAAATGTAATTTCTATATTTTTAACTCTCAGAACTTCTTTTCTTTTGTGAACATCTGGCCAATAATTCTTCAGAAGTGAGAAGAAAGATTGCATCAGAATCTATTCAGAAGATCTGAATTTTTCATTTCAAGGATAGATCATTAAGTTCACTCTAGCAAACACGTGTAAACCTACGCTCCAGATTTTCTTTGATGATGAACGCGTGTCAAACTCTGGAAAACTGAAACGTCTGTGTTGACATATTGAGGCGTCAAGTCACATCGGTAACTGTTCCAAAAATTTCTCACGCTATCTCCCTTGTCAGAAATCATTACGGCTATTAATCTTCATGTTTATTATTTTTAATTGCTATTTATTTCTTGGCTACTCTTATATATATGTCACTTCTAACACCCTCACACGTTCACTATCACTCACTTAGTTCTCTATCGCTTTCTCCGTATTAATTGCATTTCTTATTTTGCTCCTAAAACCCTAAGTCTGTGAACAATGGCCTCCAGCTCCCAACAAGCAATGTTTCAAGAATCAGCTGACCAAGTCATTGAAGACAGGTACGTTGAGCCCTCAAGAACTCTCCTCACCCCCTTTGCCTCTCTTGAAGTTCTCTGTGAACTCATTGTTGATTTTGAAAGCATGAAAGAAAATGGGTATGACCTTACTCCTGAGGTTGAGTTTCAAGGATGGAGCAAATACTTTAATCGCTTAATGGGTCCAGTTTTTCCCCAACTCGTTAAGGAATTTTGGATTTTTGCATCAGTCTCAAAACATCAAGTAACTTCGTATGTTATGGGAAAGAAGGTTGTCATCACTGAAGATCTTATTGGTAAGCTGATTGATCATGATGGATCAGGAATTAGATGCAGTGAAATGGAAAAGGGAACTGATCTAAACACTATCTCAAAGGAAATCTTCACCACCGGTCAACACTCCAACAAAATCAAAGACCTAAAGGATCGTCACAGAATTTGGGCCAGAATCATTCTTGGGTGCATCTATCACAGGAAACCTTCAAGCTCGTCTGACTACATCAACAACGATCAACAGTATCTTCTATACCTCATCTCCACTTTCACTAAAGCGAATCTTCCCTACTGTTTATTCAATCATCTGAAGAACAGTGTCAAAGAAACAAGAGAAGATGAAAGAACCAAGAGAGATTGGATTCCTCTAGGTAGACTTATATCAGATATTCTTACAGAGAATAAGTTGATAGATCACTTAACTGAAGCTCGGGAAATCTCTGATCTAGAAACTATTGCTGGAAGACCTCTCAATGCAAAGAATCTCAAGAAGATGAAAATCATTGAGACCATCAAGAAGGATCCAACCCTAATCTCTAAGGAAGTCATCACCACCAGGAAAATTCCTCTGAAAGATTTTCTTCTTTTCTCATTAGATACTCACCCAAAAATTGTCCTCAGATATTTGGATGCTTGTAAAGCTGATGGAACCCTTCCAGAAGTTTCTCTGCAACAGCTCAGGCAAGCACCTCTAGAAGTTGCCCCCAGAACTTCAAGAAAAAGGAAAGCCTCTGAAGGAACTCCTCAGAAAACTCCAAAAGTCGCTAAAGCTTCTAAGAAGAAAGGTAACTCCGCTTTCATTTCTATCGTCGAATCCATAATGGTATCAACATCTGAAAACCCATCGTCTCCTAAACCCTCTGAAAATTCACCACCATCACCACAAACTCAAAATCCACCACCATCACCACAAACTCTTGAGGACTTTGACATTAACATTGACCCCAGTCCTTCTGATTTTATCGAACCACAACCAGAACTTGCACAAGTTCTGTCTGACATTGTTCATGAACCTCTCTTCACGTCTTCACAACCAGAACATCACACTCTAAACCCTGACACCTCCATACCTGGCATCAACTGTCCTCTTAACTTCTTTCAACCATCACCAAATTTCACCAGTCCCCCTCAAATCACCTTAGAAGTTACATCACCTACCTCTCCTATTCTTATTTCTAACTCTCCTCCAACACACCTCTCAGATGATCCCCTCAGAACTATAATTGACCTAGAAGCCCTAGATAAGCTTACCTCAACTTCTCACAAAATAGCCATTCCCAAACCAAAACCAATAATCTCCAAATCAGATGTTGGTAACTCTTTATTGGCATTCGAGGCAGAAATGCAGGAATGGATTAACTTTCTGAAGCAGGGTTGTATGGAGAATCTGAATCCAGCTGCTTCTGACTATCTTTGGACCAAGTTCAGAAAATGGTTTAATTCTGAATCTAGGAAGATGAAGGAACTCAGTTATGATATAGCTCAACAGAACTTCTGTGACCATATGAAGATCTTCAATGAGCAGGTTCTAAGATTCTGGGAAAAGAAATCCATTCTTCCTCTAGGCTGGAAAGCTTCTGCGGTTTTAGAACCTCTGGAAGAAATCTCTGAGCATCAAACTCTGGTTATCACTGAAGTAGAAGATATTCCACCAGAAGCCTCTCCAAAGGTAGTGTCTACAAAAAGCTCTGAGGATTTGGTATCTTCTGAAGAACCTTCTTCATCTGTTCTAGTGCTGAAAACTCTGGATGAGTTGAAGAAAGAGAATGAAGAAGTTAGAAAGAGATTAGACAAACAGGATGAAACAAACGCAGAAATTAAAGGGATGCTTGGCAAGCAAGAAGAATCCGTTAATCAGATCAAAGGCCTTCTAGAAGCATTGTTCACAAGACTTCCACCTGCTCCTCAACCTTAGATTTTCTTGTTTTTCTTTTTGTGCCTTACTTGCATTATGTTTTATCTTGTTTTTTTATGTTCTCTTGTATCATTTCGCTTTTTGATTAATGACAAAGGGGGAGAACGTAGAATATTTTGAAATATAACAGTGCACCATGACCATGTCTCGAACATTTTAACCTCTGCTTCCATGTTGTTGTTAACAAAACAGGAAAATGTTAATCAGAACCTCTTGGGAGTCTTAAATTAAAATATCTTCAAGGAAATCTTCAACTCAGGGGGAGTATTCTCTACTCCATACTCTATTAATTAATCATCAAAATATAAGTTTTTGTCATCATCAAAAAGGGGGAGATTGTTAGAACAAGAATTGATTCTACATCCCTAAATAGTTTTGATGATAACAAACACTATATTACTTAGAACTTGATGCTCCTTAATTCAATTTTTTATGATATGTAGGGAAGTTCTAATGTCAAGAAGTTCTGATATAGAAGCATCAACAAGATTCATCTGAGCGAAGTTCTAATATAGCGAAGCTCACAATATCCAAGCAAGCGAGTTCCAAGCGAAGTTCTAATCAAGCGAAGCTCTGATATAGAAGGATCACAAGCTCTAAACTAGCTAAGCTCTGATGAAGGATGCCTCACGCTCCAGCACCAAAATTGTATCCAGCCAGAAACTCTGATTATGCATCACATCTTTATTGACTCTGATACGCTATCCTTCACATTTATGAGCATCACAATGCAACGGATTGAAACAGACAATATCTATATTTTTGGAAAGAAGCATTAAAAGGCATTATTATCATTCTCCAAAATTGGCTCACATGTCTCCAACGGATCAATCACATTCATCTATTTAAAGGAGCATTTTCACAATCCATCAGTTCCTCATCTGTTTTCATTTTTGTTAAAAATATTGTAAAAACTCACGGTGGTGAGAAAGCTTATTAGTAGCATATTATTTCTAAGTTGAAATTCCTTGAGAAAACCAAGTTGTGGTTAAAACTCAAGAAGACAGTGACGGTTGTCCCTGTGTCTGTGTAATTCTAATTGAATAGTGGATTAAGTCCTCAAGAGAGAGGCGAAATCACCTTGGCGGGTGGACTGGAGTAGATTGATTTCAATCGAACCAGGATAACCATCGTGCCCTTTGCCTTAATTTTTTTAAAAACTCCAATTCAACCCCCTTCTTGTGTTTTTTCGTTTCTTCACGTTAGTGTTCCTCTCTACATTGTATTAGATTGCCAAAAAACATTCTTAAAATTAAGTTCTTGTTTTTCTCTCCAAGGGTGTGTTCCTGTTAAAGTGCTACCTTCACCTTCCTAAGGTATGTTACATCCCATCTTCTATTCTACTGTACATGGTAACATTACCAAAAACAAACATTCTTGACAAAAGGGTTTAGAATTCTTGCAGGTGTTGCAGAAACATTCTTGAGAAGTTTGATTTTTCCTTCTCTTCTCTACAACATCAAATCTAAGGTTCATTTTACATTCATTTCCTTCTCTTCTTTACAACATCAAATCAAAGTTGTGTTCTTGCCAAATCAAAGTTGTGTTCTTGCATTTAGGTTGTGTGAAACAAACAGTACCTTGACATACTTCATTTTACATTATACTGCACCAACATTTGTTTAGTCATTCATGGAAGTAAACATCACATGACAATCTTCTTGATCTTCTCTGCAACATAAAATCAAAGGAGTCTTCCCATTGTTTAAAAGGTTTTGATTTTCACATTCATCAAACTCATACTTAAAATTTTTTTAGTTATTCTTGGAAGTAAACATCACATGATAATCTCCTAAATCTTCTCTGCAACATAAAATCAAAGGAGTCTGCATGTTGTTCAAAAGGTTTTGCATTTCAGATTCATCAAACTCTTACTTAAATTTAAAACAATGACTTCTTGCATGAAACAAACATTCAAAAAGTTTAATATAACAAAAAAAAATTAAAACGACAAACATTAGAACAATGGCTTCTTGCATGAAACAAACCTTCGAAAAGTTTAATACAGTTTTTTGAGGGAAACAAAGGACCGGTAGTTTTCCTCTCTACATTGTATTGGATTGCCAAAAAAACATTCTTAAAAATATGTCTTGTTTTTCTCTCCAAGGGTGCGTTCCTGTTCAAGTGCTACCTACAACTTCCTAAGGTATGTTACATACCATCATATTCTTCTACAGTACATGGTAACATTACCAAAAACAAACATTCTTTACAAAAGGGTTTTGAATTCTTCCAGGTGTTGCAAAAACATTCCTGAGAAGCTTGACTTTTCCTTCTATTCCCTACAACATCAAACCCAAGGTTCATTTTACATTCATTTCCATCTCTTCTTTACAACATCAAATCAAAGTTGTGTTCTTGCATTTAGGTTGTGTGAAACAAACAGTACCTTGACATACTTCATTTTACATTATACTGCACCAACATTTTTTAGTCATTCATGGAAGTAAACATCACATGACAATCTTCTAGATCTTCTCTGCAACATAATATCAAAGGAGTCTTCCAGTTGTTCAAAAGACTATGCTTTTCACATTCATCAAACTCTTAAGTAAATTTTTTTTAGTCATTCTTGGAAGTAAACATCACATGAAAATCTTCTAAATCTTCTCTGCAGCATAAAATCAAAGGAGTCTTCTTGTTGTTCAAAAGGTTTTGCTTTACACATCCATCAAACCCTTACTTATATTTAGAACAGTGACTTCTTGCATGAAACAAACATTCAAAAAGTTTAATACAACCAAAAAAATAAAAACACAAACATTTGCACAGTGACTTCTTGCATGAAACAGACATTCGAAAAGTTTAATACAGTTGATTGAGGGAAACAAAGGACCGTTAGTGTTCTTCTCTACATTGTATTAGATTGCCAAAAAAACATTCTTAAAATTAAGTTCTTGTTTTTCTCTCCAAGGCTGTGTTCCTGTTAAAGTGCTACCTTCACCTTCCTAAGGTATGTTACATCCCATCTTCTATTCTACTGTACATGATAACATTACCAAAAACAAACATTCTTGACAAAATGGTTTAGAACTCTTGCAGGAATTGCAGAAACATTCTTGAGAAGTTTGATTTTTCCTTCTCTTCTCTACAACATCAAATCTATGGTTCATTTTACATTCATTTCCTTCTCTTCTTTACAACATCAAATCAAAGTTGTGTTCATTCATTTAGGTTGTGTGAAACAAACAGTACCTGGACATACTTCATTTTACATTATACTGCACCAACATTTTTTTAGTCATTCATGGAAGTAAACATCACATGACAATCTTCTTGATCTTCTCTGCAATATAAAATCAAAGGAGTCTCCTCGTTGTTCAAAAGGTTTTGATTTTCACATTCATCAAACTCTTACTTAAAATTTTTTTTGTTATTCTTGGAAGTAAACATCACATGAAAATCTCCTAAATCTTCTCTGCAGCATAAAATCAAAGGAGTCTTCATGTTGTTCAAAAGGTTTTGCATTTCAGATTCATCAAACTCTTACTTAAATTTAAAACAATGACTTCTTGCATGAAACAAACATTCGAAAAGTTTAATATAACAAAAAAAAAATTAAAACGACAAACATTAGAACAATGGCTTCTTACATGAAACAAACCTTCGAAAAGTTTAATACAGTTTTTTGAGGGAAACAAAGGACCGGTAGTTTTCCTCTCTACATTGTATTGGATTGCCAAAAAAACATTCTTAAAAATATGTCTTGTTTTTCTCTCCAAGGGTGCGTTCCTGTTCAAGAGCTACCTACAACTTCCTAAGGTATGTTACATACCATCATATTCTTATACAGTACATGGTAACATTACCAAAAACAAACATTCTTTACAAAAGGGTTTTGAATTCTTCCAGGTGTTGCAAAAATATTCCTGAGAAGCTTGACTTTTCCTTCTATTCCCTACAACATCAAATCCAAGGTTCATTTTACATTCATTTCCTTCTCTTCTTTACAACATCAAATCAAAGTTGTGTTCTTGCATTTAGGTTGTGTGAAATAAACAGTACCTTGACATACTTCATTTTACATTATACTGCACCAACATTTTTTAGTCATTCATGGAAGTAAACATCACATGACAATCTTCTAGATCTTCTCTGCAACATAAAATCAAACAAGTCTTCCAGTTGTTCAAAAGACTATGCTTTTCACATTCATCAAACTCTTACGTAAAATTTTTTTAGTCATTCTTGGAAGTAAACATCACATGAAAATCTTCTAAATCTTCTCTGCAGCATAAAATCAAAGGAGTCTTCTTGTTGTTCAAAAGGTTTTGCTTTACACATCCATCAAACCCTTACTTAAATTTAGAACAGTGACTTCTTGCATGAAACAAACATTCGAAAAGTTTAATACAACCAAAAAAATAAAAACACAAACATTAGCACAGTGACTTCTTGCATGAAACAAACATTCGAAAAGTTTAATACAGTTGATTGAGGGAAACAAAGGACCGTTAATGTTCCTCTCTACATTGTATTAGATTGCCAAAAAACATTCTTAAAATTAAGTTCTTGTTTTTCTCTCCAAGGGTGTGTTCCTGTTAAAGTGCTACCTTCACCTTCCTAAGGTATGTTACATCCCATCTTCTATTCTCTTGTACATGGTAACATTACCAAAAACAAACATTCTTGACAAAAGGGTTTAGAATTCTTGCAGGTGTTGCAGAAACATTCTTGAGAAGTTTGATTTTTCCTTCTCTTCTCTACAACATCAAATCTAAGGTTCATTTTACATTCATTTCCTTCTCTTCTTTACAACATCAAATCAAAGTTGTGTTCTTGCCAAATCAAAGTTGTGTTCTTGCATTTAGGTTGTGTGAAACAAACAGTACCTTGACATACTTCATTTTACATTATACTGCACCAACATTTGTTTAGTCATTCATGGAAGTAAACATCACATGACAATCTTCTTGATCTTCTCTGCAACATAAAATCAAAGGAGTCTTCCCGTTGTTTAAAAGGTTTTGATTTTCCCATTCATCAAACTCTTACTTAAAATTTTTTTAGTTATTCTTGGAAGTAAACATCACATGAAAATCTCCTAAATCTTCTCTGCAGCATAAAATTAAAGGAGTCTTTTTGTTGTTCAACAGGTTTTGCTTTTCACATCCATCAAACCCTTACTTAAATTTAGAACAGTGACTTCTTGCGTGAAACAAACATTCGTAAAGTTTAATACAACCAAAAAAAATAAAAACACAAACAGTAGCACAGTGACTTCTTGCATGAAACAAACATTCGAAAAGTTTAATACAGTTGTTTGAGGGAAACAAAGGACCGTTAGTGTTCCTCTCTACATTGTATTAGATTGCCAAAAAAACATTCTTAAAATTAAGTTCTTGTTTTTCTCTCCAAGGGTGTGTTCCTGTTAAAGTGCTACCTTCACCTTCCTAAGGTATGTTACATCCCATCTTCTATTTACTGTACATGGTAACATTACCAAAAACAAACATTCTTGACAAAAGGGTTTAAAATTTTTGCAGGTGTTGCAGAAACATTCTTGAGAAGCTTGATTTTTCCTTCTCTTCTCTACAACATCAAATCTAAGGTTCATTTTACATTCATTTCTTTCTCTTCTTTACAACATCAAATCAAAGTTGTGTTCTAGCATTTAGGTTGTGTGAAACAAACAGTACCTTGACATACTTCATATTACATTATACTGCACCAACATTTTTTTAGTCATTCATGGAAGTAAACATCACATGACAATCTTCTTGATCTTCTCTGCAACATAAAATCAAAGGAGTCTTCCCATTGTTCAGAAGGTTTTGATTTTCACATTCATCAAACTCTTACTTAAATTTTTTTTAGTTATTCTTGGAAGTAAACATCACATGACAATCTTCTAAATCTTCTCTGCAGCATAAAATCAAAGGAGTCTTCCTGTTGTTCAAAAGGTTTTGTATTTCAGATTCATCAAACTCTTACTTAAATTTAAAACAATGACTTCTTGCATGAAACAAACATTCGAAAAGTTTAATATAACCAAAAAAAATTAAAACGACAAACATTAGAACAATGACTTCTTGCATGAAACAAACCTTCGAAAAGTTTAATACAGTTTTTTGAGGGAAACAAAGGACCGGTAGTTCTCCTCTCTACATTGTATTGGATTGCCAAAAAAACATTCTTAAAAAAATGTCTTGTTTTTCACTCCAAGGGTGCGTTCCTGTTCAAGTGCTACCTACAACTTTCTTAGGTATGTTACATACCATCATATTCTTCTACAGTACATGGTAACATTACCAAAAACAAACATTCTTTACAAAAGGGTTTTGAATTCTTCCAGGTGTTGCAAAAACATTCCTGAGAAGCTTGACTTTTCCTTCTATTCCCTACAACATCAAATCCAAGGTTCATTTTACATTCATTTCCTTCTCTTCTTTACAACATCAAATCAAAGTTGTGTTCTTGCATTTAGGTTGTGTGAAACAAACAGTACCTTGACATACTTCATTTTACATTATACTGCACCAACATTTTTTAGTCATTCATGGAAGTAAACATCACATGACAATCTTCTAGATCTTCTCTGCAACATAAAATCAAAGGAGTCTTCCAGTTGTTCAAAAGACTATGCTTTTCACATTCATCAAACTCTTAGGTAAAATTTTTTTAGTCATTCTTGGAAGTAAATATCACATGAAAATCTTCTATATCTTCTCTGCAGCATAAAATCAAAGGAGTCTTCTTGTTGTTCAAAAGGTTTTGCTTTACACATCCATCAAACCCTTACTTAAATTTAGAACAGTGACTTCTTGCTTGAAAAAACATTCGAAAAGTTTAATACAACCAAAAAAATAAAAACACAAACATTCGCATAGTGACTTCTTGCATGAAACAAACATTCGAAAAGTTTAATACAGTTGATTGAGGGAAACAAAGAACCGTTAGTGTTCCTCTCTACATTGTATTAGATTGCAAAAAAACATTCTTAAAATTAAGTTCTTATTTTTCTCTCCAAGGGTGTGTTCCTGTTAAAGTGCTACCTTCACCTTCCTAAGGTATGTTACATCCCATCTTCTATTCTACTGTACATGGTAACATTACCAAAAACAAACATTCTTGACAAAAGGGTTTAGAATTCTTGCAGGTGTTGCAGAAACATTCTTGAGAATTTGATTTTTCCTTCTCTTCTATACAACATCAAATCTAAAGTTCATTTTACATTCATTTCCTTTTCTTCTTTACAACATCAAATCAAAGTTGTGTTCTTGCCAAATCAAAGTTGTGTTCTTGCATTTAGGTTGTGTGAAACAAACAGTACCTTGACATACTTCATTTTACATTATACTGCACCAACATTTGTTTAGTCATTCATGGAAGTAAACATCACATGACAATCTTCTTGATCTTCTCTGCAACATAAAATCAAAGGAGTCTTCTCGTTGTTCAAAAGGTTTTGATTTTCACATTCATCAAACTCTTGCTTAAAATTTTTTTAGTTATTCTTGGAAGTAACCATCACATGAAAATATCCTAAATCTTCTCTGCAGCATAAAATCAAAGGAGTCTTCATGTTGATCAAAAGGTTTTGCATTTCAGATTCATCAAACTCTTACTTAAATTTAAAACAATGACTTCTTGCATGAAACAAACTTTCGAAAAGTTTAATATAACAAAAAAAAAATTAAAACGACAAACATTAGAACAATGGCTTTTGCAAGAAACAATCCTTCGAAAAGTTTAATACAGTTTTTTGACGGAAACAAAGGACCGGTAGTTTTCCTCTCTACATTGTATTGGATTGCCAAAAAAACATTCTTAAAAATATGTCTTGTTTTTCTCTCCAACGGTGCGTTCCTGTTCAAGTGCTACCTACAACTTCCTAAGGTATGTTACATACCATCATATTCTTCTACAGTACATGCTAACATTACCAAAAACAAACATCCTTTACAAAAGGGTTTTGAATTCTTCCAGGTGTTGCAAAAATATTCCTGAGAAGCTTGACTTTTCCTTCTATTCCCTACAACATCAAATCCAAGGTTCATTTTACATTCATTTCCTTCTCTTCTTTACAACATCAAATCAAAGTTTTGTTCTTGCATTTAGGTTGTGTGAAACAAACAGTACCTTGACATACTTCATTTTACATTATACTGCACTAACATTTTTTAGTCATTCATGGAAGTAAACATCACATGACAATCTTCTAGATCTTCTCTGCAACATAAAATCAAAGGAGTCTTCCAGTTGTTCAAAAGACTATGCTTTTCACATTCATCCAACTCTTACGTAAAATATTTTTAGTCATTCTTGGAAGTAAACATCACATGAAAATCTTCTAAATCTTCTCTGCAGCATAAAATCAAAGGAGTCTTCTTGTTGTTCAAAAGGTTTTGCATTACACATCCATCAACCCCTTACTTAAATTTAGAACAGTGACTTCTTGCATGAAACAAACATTCGAAAAGTTTAATACAACCAAAAGAATAAACACACAAACATTAGCACAGTGACTTCTTGCATGAAACAAACATTCGAAAAGTTTAATACAGTTGATTGAGGAAAATAAATGACCATTAGTGTTCCTCTCTACATTGTATTAGATTGCCAAAAAACATTCTTTAAATTAAGTTCTTGTTTTTCTCTCCAAGGGTGTGTTCCTGTTAAAGTGATACCTTCACCTTCCTAAGGTATGTTACATCCCATCTTCTATTCTACTGTACATGGTAACATTACCAAAAACAAACATTCTTGACAAAAGGGTTTAGAATTCTTACAGGTGTTGCAGAAACATTATTGCGAAGTTTGATTTTTCCTTCTCTTCTCTACAACATCAAATCTAAGGTTCATTTTACATTCATTTCCTTCTCTTCTTTACAACATCAAATCAAAGTTGTGTTCTTGCCAAATCAAAGTTGTGTTCTTGCATTTAGGTTGTGTGAAACAAACAGTACCTTGACATACTTCATTTTACATTATACTGCACCAACATTTGTTTAGTCATTCATGGAAGTAAACATCACATGACAATCTTCTTGATCTTCTCTGCAACATAAAATCAAAGGTGTCTTCCCGTTGTTCAAAAGGTTTTGATTTTCACATTCATCAAACTCTTACTTAAAATATTTTTAGTTATTCTTGGAAGTAAACATCACATGAAAATCTCCTAAATCTTCTCTGCAGTATAAAATCAAAGGAGTCTTCATGTTGTTCAAAAGGTTTTGCATTTCAGATTCATCAAACTCTTACTTAAATTTAAAACAATGACTTCTTGCATGAAACAAACATTCGAAAAGTTTAATCTAACCAAAAAAAAATTAAAATGACAAACATTAGAACAATGGCTTCTTGCATGAAACAAACCTTCGAAAAGTTTAATACAGTTTTTTGACGGAAACAAAGGATCGGTAGTTTTCCTCTCTACATTGTATTGGATTTCCAAAAAAACATTCTTAAAAATATGTCTTGTTTTTCTCTCCAAGGGTGCGTTCTTGTTCAAGTGCTACCTACAACTTCCTAAGGTATGTTACATACCATCATATTCTTCTACAGTACATGGTAACATTACCAAAAACAAACATTCTTTACAAAAGGGTTTTGAATTCTTCCAGGTGTTGCAAAAACATTCCTGAGAAGCTTGACTTTTCCTTCTATTCCCTACAACATCAAATCCAAGGTTCATTTTACATTCATTTCCTTCTCTTCTTTACAACATCAAATCAAAGTTGTGTTCTTGCATTTAGGTTGTGTGAAACAAACAGTACCTTGACATACTTCATATTACATTATACTGCACCAACATTTTTTAGTCATTCATGGAAGTAAACATCACATGACAATCTTCTAGATCTTCTCTGCAACATAAAATCAAAGGAGTCTTCCAGTTGTTCAAAAGACTATGCTTTTCACATTCATCAAACTCTTACGTAAAATTTTTTAGTCATTCTTGGAAGTAAACATCACATGAAAATCTTCTAAATCTTCTCCGCAGCATAAAATCAAAGGAGTCTTCTTGTTGTTCAAAAGGTTTTGCTTTACACATCCATCAAACCCTTACTCATATTTAGAACAGTGACTTCTTGCATGAAACAAACATTCAAAAAGTTTAATACAACCAAAAAAATAAAAACACAAACATTTGCACAGTGACTTCTTGCATGAAACAAACATTCGAAAAGTTTAATACAGTTGATTGAGGGAAACAAAGGACCGTTAGTGTTCCTCTCTACATTGTATTAGATTGCCAAAAAAACATTCTTAAAATTAAGTTCTTGTTTTTCTCTCCAAGGGCGTGTTCCTGTTAAAGTGCTACCTTCACCTTCCTAAGGTATGTTACATCCCATCTTCGATTCTACTGTACATGGTAACATTACCAAAAATAAACATTCTTGACAAAAGGGTTTAGAATTCTTGCAGGTGTTGCAGAAACATTCTTGAGAAGTTTGATTTTTCCTTCTCTTCTCTACAACATCAAATGTAAGGTTCATTTTACATTCATTTCTTTCTCTTCTTTACAACATCAAATCAAAGTGTGTTCTTGCCAAATCAAAGTTGTGTTCTTGCATTTAGGTTGTGTGAAACAAATAGTACCTTGACATACTTCATTTTACATTATACTGCACCTACATTTGTTTAGTCATTCATGGAAGTAAACATCACATGACAATCTTCTTGATCTTCTCTGCAACATAAAATCAAAGGAGTCTTCCCGTTGTTCAAAAGGTTTTGATTTTCACATTCATCAAACTCTTACTTAAAATTTTTTTAGTTATTCTTGGAAGTAAACATCACATGAAAATCTCCTAAATCTTCTCTACAGCATAAAATCAAAGGAGTCTTCATGTTGTTCAAAAGGTTTTGCATTTCAGATTAATCAAACTCTTACTTAAATTTAAAACAATGGCTTCTTGCATGAAACAAACATTCGAAAAGTTTAATATTACAAAAAAAAAAATTAAAACGACAAACATTAGAACAATGGCTTCTTGCATGAAACAAACCTTCGAAAAGTTTAATACAGTTTTTTGAGGGAAACAAAGGACCGATAGTTTTCCTCTCTACATTGTATTGGATTGCCTAAAAAACATTCTTAAAAATATGTCTTGTTTTTCTCTCCAAGGGTGCGTTCCGGTTCAAGTGCTACCTACAACTTCCTAAGGTATGTTACATACCATCATATTCTTCTACAGTACATGGTAACATTACCAAAAACAAACATTCTTTACAAAAGGGTTTTGAATTCTTCTAGGTGTTGCAAAAACATTCCTGAGAAGCTTGACTTTTCCTTCTATTCCCTACAACGTCAAACTGGATGAGTTGAAGAAAGAGAATGAAGAAGTTAGAAAGAGATTGGACAAACAGGATGAAACAAATGCAGAAATTAAAGGGATGCTTGGCAAGCAAGAAGAATCCGCTAATCAGATCAAAGGCCTTCTGGAAGCATTGTTCACAAGACTTCCACCTGCTCCTCAACCTTAGATTTTCTTGTTTTTCTTTTTGTGCCTTACTTGCATTATGTTTTATCTTGTTTTTTTTATGTTCTCTTGTATCATTTCGCTTTTTGATTAATGACAAAGGGGGAGAACGTAGAATATTTTGAAATATAACAGTGCACCATGACCATGTCTCGAACATTTTAACCTCTGCTTCCATGTTGTTGTTAACAAAACAGGAAAATGTTAATCAGAACCTCTTGGGAGTCTTAAATTAAAATATCTTCAAGGAAATCTTCAACTCAGGGGGAGTATTCTCTACTCCATACTCTATTAATTAATCATCAAAATATAAGTTTTTGTCATCATCAAAAAGGGGGAGATTGTTAGAACAAGAATTGATTCTACATCCCTAAATAGTTTTGATGATAACAAACACTATATTACTTAGAACTTGATGCTCCTTAATTCAATTTTTTATGATATGTAGGGAAGTTCTAATGTCAAGAAGTTCTGATATAGAAGCATCAACAAGATTCATCTAAGCGAAGTTCTAATATAGCGAAGCTCACAATATCCAAGCAAGCGAGTTCCAAGCGAAGTTCTAATCAAGCGAAGCTCTGATATAGAAGGATCACAAGCTCTAAACTAGCTAAGCTCTAATGAAGGATGCCTCACGCTCCAGCACCAAAATTGTATCCAGCCAGAAACTCTGATTATGCATCACATCTTTATTGACTCTGATACGCTATCCTTCACATTTATGAGCATCACAATGCAACGGATTGAAACAGACAATATCTATATTTTTGGAAAGAAGCATTAAAAGGCATTATTATCATTCTCCAAAATTGGCTCACATGTCTCCAACGGATCAATCACATTCATCTATTTAAAGGAGCACCTTCACAGATGACAACACGCGAGCGCTCATACTTTTCACAATCCATCAGTTCCTCATCTGTTTTCATTTTTGTTAAAAATATTGTAAAAACTCACGGTGGTGAGAAAGCTTATTAGTAGCATATTATTTCTAAGTTGAAATTCCTTGAGAAAACCAAGTTGTGGTTAAAACTCAAGAAGACAGTGACGGTTGTCCCTGTGTCTGTGTAATTCTAATTGAATAGTGGATTAAGTCCTCAAGAGAGAGGCGAAATCACCTTGGCGGGTGGACTGGAGTAGATTGAGTTCAATTGAACCAGGATAACCATCATGTCCTTTGCCTTAATTTTTTTAAAAACTCCAATTCAACCCCCCTTCTTGTGTTTTTTCGTTTCTTCAATTGGCATCAGAGCGCCTGGTTCTGGGTGCTAACACTTAACCGTGTCAGATAAAAGATCCTTCACGAAAAAGCACTATGGCGGAATCCGTTCAGAACTACAACGACAAAATCAGTGGCAAACCACCGGTGTTTGACGGCAAAAACTTTGATTACTAGAAAGATCTAATCGAAAGTTTCTTTCTGGCTCATGACGGTGATCTCTGGGATATGGTAACAGATGGTTACACTCACCCTGTCGGAAAAGACGGTCAGAAGATTGAAAGGAAAACCATGACGGATCAACAGAAGAAAGATTTCAGAAATCATCACAAGGCCAGAACGATTCTCCTCAGCGCAATCTCCCACACAGAATATGAGAAGATCACTAACAGAGAATCAGCCAAACATATATTTGATTCTCTGAGAATGACGCATGAAGGCAACTCTCAAGTCAAAGAGACTAAAGCTCTGGCACTCATCCAGAAGTATGAAGCCTTCAAAATGGAAGAAGATGAAACAATTGAGAAAATGTTCTCAAGGTTTCAAATTCTAGTTGCTGGACTAAAAGTTCTGAATAAAGGGTACTCAACATCAGATCATGTCAAGAAAATCATCAGGAGCTTACCAAAAGTGTGGAGACCCATGGTCATAGCACTAAAACTCTCCAAGAACCTCAACGAAATATCTCTTGAAGAACTGATCAGCTCTCTAAGAAGTCACGAGATAGAACTAGAAGAAGATGAACCCCAGAAGAAAGGTAAGTCTATTGCTCTTAAATCTAAATATAAATCTGAAACTAAAGCTTTTCAGGCAGAAGAAGAAAGCTCTGGTGGCTCCTCAGAAGAAGATGAACTATCACTCCTTTCCAGAAGAATCCAACAACTATGGAAAAATAGGCAACGAAAATTCAGAAACTCTAGAAGATCAAGCAGTCATTCTGAACCATCCTCTGGACACAAAAAGTCTAGAAACAAAGAGGTAGTGTGTTACGAATACAAGGAACCTGGACACTACAAAAGTGATTGTCCTAAGCTGCAGAAAGAAAAGCCAAATAAAAAGTTTAACAAGGAAAGAAAGAAAAGTCTTATGGCTACCTGGGATGACTCGGAATCTTCTGAAGCAGAATCCGAATCAGAAAATGAACACGCGAACATTGCCCTAATGGCCAACATATCAGGTGATAGAAACTCATCAGAATCAGACTCTGATTCAGAAACTAAAGAGGTATTCTCTAACTTTTCTAGATCTCAATTAGAAGAAAGTCTGTCAGAAATTCTTGAAAACTATCAGAAACTTCAGCTCAAATATAAGAATCTGAAACACGATCTGGTATCTGAGTCTAAAGAGAACGGAAAGCTAAAAGCAGAAAATTTGGAGTTAAAAGAAACCGTTTCAAAACTCAACTCTTTTGAAAAATCTCAGAAACAATCTGATTCAGAAGTTTCCACTAGTTCTGATAATATTTTAAAACATTACGACTATAACTTTCAAAAATTTCTAGCTAAAAACATAGACAGAAGCAAAATGGCTTCAATGATCTATGGAGTTAGTAGAAATGGGAGAAAGGGCATAGGTTATGTTAATCCTAAAGGTGAAGCTCCATATAAACCAAAACAAAAATCTAGAAACATTTTTTAATGAAAATGGCATTTCTCATGATTTCTCCTGTCCTAGAACTCCACAACAAAATGGAGTTGTAGAGCGCAAGAATAGAACTCTACAAGAAATGGCCAGAACCATGATCAATGAGACTAACATGGCTAAACACTTTTGGGCAGAAGCAGTTAATACAGCGTGTTACATTCAGAATAGAATCTCTATAAGACCTATTCTGGAAAAGACTCCATATGAATTATGGAAGAACAGAAAGCCCAACATTTCTTACTTCCATCCTTTTGGATGTACATGCTTTATCTTAAACACTAATGATCCTCTGAACAAGTTTGATTCTAAGGCACAAAAATGTTTCATGTTAGGATACTCTGAACGTTCAAAAGGATACAGAGTATATAACACAGAAACACGAAGTGTGGTAGAATCCATTTGTGTCAGATTTGATGATAAACTTGGCCTTCAAAAGCCAAAGCATGATGAATCTCTTGCAGAAATAGAAGTTTAAATAACAGGCACTGAAACCAGATCATCAGAAAAACTGGCGAGCAAAACAGAAGGAAACTCTAATTCTGAAGAACCCATCCAGAAAAGACTGTCCAGAAGTTCTCTAACTCATCCCGAAGACAAAATTCTGGGAAAGAAGGATGACCCAATCAGAACAAGATCCTCATTCAAAAAGACTGAAGAATCTCTAGTGGGATTAGTCTCTCTGATAGAACCCACTACAATTGACGAAGCACTCACAGACAATGATTGAATCCTCGCAATGCAGGAAGAACTGAATCAGTTCACCAGAAACGACGTTTGGGATCTAGTTCCTAAACCCAAAGGCTTCAACATCATTGGAACCAAATGGGTCTTCAGAAACAAACTAAATGAACAGGGAGAAGTTGTCAGAAACAAAGCACGACTGGTTGCACAAGGTTATAGTCAGCAAGAAGGGATAGACTATACAGAAACCTTTGCTCCAGTCGCAAGGTTAGAATCTATCAGACTTTTAATTTCATATGCTGTAAATAATGACATCACTCTCTATCAGATGGATGTCAAAAGTGTGTTTTTAAATGGTTACATTGATGAAGAAGTTTACGTGCATCAACCCCCTGGTTTTGAAAACACAAAACATCCAGAATATGTTTTCAAACTTAAGAAATCGTTATACGGTCTAAAACAAGCTCCCAGAGCTTGGTATGAGAGACTAAGTAACTTTCTCTTAGAAAATGATTTTACCAGAGGGAAGGTGGACACAACTTTATTCTGTAAGTCATTTAAAAATCACATTCTGATCTGTCAGATATACGTAGACGATATAATTTTTGGATCCACTAAAAGCTCCTTGGGGCAAGAATTTGCTAAGACTATGCAGGCAGAGTTTGAAATGAGCTTAATGGGAGAACTCAAGTTTTTCTTGGGAATTCAAATCAACCAAACTCTAGAAGGAACTTACATACATCAAAGCAAGTATGTCAGAGACCTTCTGAAGAAATTTGAAATGTCAGAAAGTAAGCCTTCCAAAACTCCTATGCATCCCACATGTATTCTGGAAAAAGATGAGGTAAGTAAGAAAGTAGAACATAAGCTCTACAGAGGTATGATTGGTTCTCTCCTTTATTTAACTGCTTCAAGACCTGATATTCTCCATAGCGTTTGCCTTTGTACTAGATTCCAATCAGATCCTAGAGAATCTCACTTAACAGCTGTTAAGCGAATTTTCAGATATCTGAAAGGTACTACTAATCTTGGTCTTTGCTATAGAAATTCCAGAGAATACAAATTGGTAGGATACTGTGACGCTGACTTTGCTGGAGACAGAATAGAAAGAAAAAGTACATCTGGAAGCTGCCAGTTTCTGGGAAACAACTTAATCTCTTGGTCCAGCAAAAGACAATCCACCATTGTACTATCAACTGCTGAAGCTGAATACATAGCTGCAGCTGGATGCAGTACTCAGATGCTCTGGATGAAGAATCAGCTTGAAGACTTTCACATTTACGAGAGTAACATCCCTATCCTCTGTGACAATACTTCTGCCATCTGTCTTTCTAAAAATCCTATTCTGCATTCTAGGGCTAAACATATAGAAATTAAACATCATTTCATTAAGGACTATACTCAGAAGGGAATTCTCTGCTTAAAATTTATAGACACAGACCATCAATGGGCTGATGTTTTCACCAAACCCCTTGCTGAAGATAGATTTAATTTCATTCTGAAAAATCTCATTATGAAAGTTTGTCCAGAATGAAAAATGTAATTTCTATATTTTTAACTCTCAGAACTTCTTTTCTTTTGTGAACATCTGGCCAATAATTCTTCAGAAGTGAGAAGAAAGATTGCATCAGAATCTATTCAGAAGATCTGAATTTTTCATTTCAAGGATAGATCATTAAGTTCACTCTAGCAAACACGTGTAAACCTACGCTCCAGATTTTCTTTGATGATGAACGCGTGTCAAACTCTGGAAAACTGAAACGTCTGTGTTGACATATTGAGGCGTCAAGTCACATCGGTAACTGTTCCAAAAATTTCTCACGCTATCTCCCTTGTCAGAAATCATTACGGCTATTAATCTTCATGTTTATTATTTTTAATTGCTATTTATTTCTTGGTTACTCTTATATATATGTCACTTCTAACACCCTCACACGTTCACTATCACTCACTTAGTTCTCTATCGCTTTCTCCGTATTAATTGCATTTCTTGTTTTGCTCCCAAAACCCTAAGTCTGTGAACAATGGTCTCCAGCTCCCAACAAGCAATGTTTCAAGAATCAGCTGACCAAGTCATTGAAGACAGGTACGTTGAGCCCTCAAGAACTCTCCTCACCCCCTTTGCCTCTCTTGAAGTTCTCTGTGAACTCATTGTTGATTTTGAAAGCATGAAAGAAAATGGGTATGACCTTACTCCTGAGGTTGAGTTTCAAGGATGGAGCAAATACTTTAATCGCTTAATGGGTCCAGTTTTTCCCCAACTCGTTAAGGAATTTTGGATTTTTGCATCAGTCTCAAAACATCAAGTAACTTCGTATGTTATGGGAAAGAAGGTTGTCATCACTGAAGATCTTATTGGTAAGCTGATTGATCATGATGGATCAGGAATTAGATGCAGTGAAATGGAAAAGGGAACTGATCTAAACACTATCTCAAAGGAAATCTTCACCACCGGTCAACACTCCAACAAAATCAAAGACCTAAAGGATCGTCACAGAATTTAGGCCAGAATCATTCTTGGGTGCATCTATCACAGGAAACCTTCAAGCTCGTCTGACTACATCAACAATGATCAACAGTATCTTCTATACCTCATCTCCACTTTCACTAAAGCGAATCTTCCCTACTGTTTATTCAATCATCTGAAGAACAGTGTCAAAGAAATAAGAGAAGATGAAAGAACCAAGAGAGATTGGATTCCTCTAGGTAGACTTATATCAGATATTCTTACAGAGAATAAGCTGATAGATCACTTAACTGAAGCTCGGGAAATCTCTGATCTAGAAACTATTGCTGGAAGACCTCTCAATGCAAAGAATCTCAAGAAGATGAAAATCATTGAGACCATCAAGAAGGATCCAACCCTAATCTCTAAGGAAGTCATCACCACCAGGAAAATTCCTCTGAAAGATTTTCTTCTTTTCTCATCAGATACTCACCCAAAAATTGTCCTCAGATATTTGGATGCTTGTAAAGCTGATGGAACCCTTCCAGAAGTTTCTCTGCAACAGCTCAGGCAAGCACCTCTAGAAGTTGCCCCCAGAACTTCAAGAAAAAGGAAAGCCTCTGAAGGAACTCCTCAGAAAACTCCAAAAGTCCCTAAAGCTGCTAAGAAGAAAGGTAACTCCGCTTTCATTTCTATCGTCGAATCCATAATGGTATCAACATCTGAAAACCCATCGTCTCCTAAACCCTCTGAAAATTCACCACCATCACCACAAACTCAAAATCCACCACCATCACCACAAACTCTTGAGGACTTTGACATTAACATTGACCCCAGTCCTTCTGATTTTATCGAACCACAACCAGAACTTGCACAAGTTCTGTCTGACATTGTTCATGAACCTCTCTTCACGTCTTCACAACCAGAACATCACACTCTAAACCCTGACACCTCCATACCTGGCATCAACTGTCCTCTTAACTTCTTTCAACCATCACCAAATTTCACCAGTCCCCCTCAAATCACCTTAGAAGTTACATCACCTACCTCTCCTATTCTTATTTCTAACTCTCCTCCAACACACCTCTCAGATGATCCCCTCAGAACTATAATTGACCTAGAAGCCCTAGATAAGCTTACCTCAACTTCTCACAAAATAGCCATTCCCAAACCAAAACCAATAATCTCCAAATCAGATGTTGGTAACTCTTTATTGGCATTCAAGGCAGAAATGCAGGAATGGATTAACTTTCTGAAGCAGGGTTGTATGGAGAATCTGAATCCAGCTGCTTCTGACTATCTTTGGACCAAGTTCAGAAAATGGTTTAATTCTGAATCTAGGAAGATGAAGGAACTCAGTTATGATATAGCTCAACAGAACTTCTGTGACCATATGAAGATCTTCAATGAGCAGGTTCTAAGATTCTGGGAAAAGAAATCCATTCTTCCTCTAGGCTGGAAAGCTTCTGCGGTTTTAGAACCTCTGGAAGAAATCTCTGAGCATCAAACTCTGGTTATCACTGAAGTAGAAGATATTCCACCAGAAGCCTCTCCAAAGGTAGTGTCTACAAAAAGCTCTGAGGATTTGGTATCTTCTGAAGAACCTTCTTCATCTGTTCTAGTGCTGAAAACTCTGGATGAGTTGAAGAAAGAGAATGAAGAAGTTAGAAAGAGATTAGACAAACAGGATGAAACAAACGCAGAAATTAAAGGGATGCTTGGCAAGCAAGAAGAATCCGCTAATCAGATCAAAGGCCTTCTAGAAGCATTGTTCACAAGACTTCCACCTGCTCCTCAACCTTAGATTTTCTTGTTTTTCTTTTTGTGCCTTACTTGCATTATGTTTTATCTTGTTTTTTTTATGTTCTCTTGTATCATTTCGCTTTTTGATTAATGACAAAGGGGGAGAACATAGAATATTTTGAAATATAACAGTGCACCATGACCATGTCTCGAACATTTTAACCTCTGCTTCCATGTTGTTGTTAACAAAACAGGAAAATGTTAATCAGAACCTCTTGGGAGTCTTAAATTAAAATATCTTCAAGGAAATCTTCAACTCAGGGGGAGTATTCTCTACTCCATAGTCTACTAATTAATCATCAAAATATAAGTTTTTGTCATCATCAAAAAGGGGGAGATTGTTAGAACAAGAATTGATTCTACATCCCTAAATAGTTTTGATGATAACAAACACTATATTACTTAGAACTTGATGCTCCTTAATTCAATTTTTTATGATATGTAGGGAAGTTCTAATGTCAAGAAGTTCTGATATAGAAGCATCAACAAGATTCATCTGAGCGAAGTTCTAATATAGCGAAGCTCACAATATCCAAGCAAGCGAGTTCCAAGCGAAGTTCTAATCAAGCGAAGCTCTGATATAGAAGGATCACAAGCTCTAAACTAGCTAAGCTCTGATGAAGGATGCCTCACGCTCCAGCACCAAAATTGTATCCAGCCAGAAACTCTGATTATGCATCACATCTTTATTGACTCTGATACGCTATCCTTCACATTTATGAGCATCACAATGCAACGGATTGAAACAGACAATATCTATATTTTTGGAAAGAAGCATTAAAAGGCATTATTATCATTCTCCAAAATTGGCTCACATGTCTCCAACGGATCAATCACATTCATCTATTTAAAGGAGCACCTTCACAGATGACAACACGCGAGCGCTCATACTTTTCACAATCCATCAGTTCCTCATCTGTTTTCATTTTTGTTAAAAATATTGTAAAAACTCATGGTGGTGAGAAAGCTTATTAGTAGCATATTATTTCTAAGTTGAAATTCCTTGAGAAAACCAAGTTGTGGTTAAAACTCAAGAAGACAGTGACGGTTGTCCTTGTGTCTGTGTAATTCTAATTGAATAGTGGATTAAGTCCTCAAGAGAGAGGCGAAATCACCTTGGCGGGTGGACTGGAGTAGATTGAGTTCAATCGAACCAGGATAACCATCGTGCCCTTTGCCTTAATTTTTTTAAAAACTCCAATTCAACCCCCTTCTTGTGTTTTTTCGTTTCTTCACGTTAGTGTTCCTCTCTACATTGTATTAGATTGCCAAAAAACATTCTTAAAATTAAGTTCTTGTTTTTCTCTCCAAGGGTGTGTTCCTGTTAAAGTGCTACCTTCACCTTCCTAAGGTATGTTACATCCCATCTTCTATTCTACTGTACATGGTAACATTACCAAAAACAAACATTCTTGACAAAAGGGTTTAGAATTCTTGCAGGTGTTGCAGAAACATTCTTGAGAAGTTTGATTTTTCCTTCTCTTCTCTACAACATCAAATCTAAGGTTCATTTTACATTCATTTCCTTCTCTTCTTTACAACATCAAATCAAAGTTGTGTTCTTGCCAAATCAAAGTTGTGTTCTTGCATTTAGGTTGTGTGAAACAAACAGTACCTTGACATACTTCATTTTACATTATACTGCACCAACATTTGTTTAGTCATTCATGGAAGTAAACATCACATGACAATCTTCTTGATCTTCTCTGCAACATAAAATCAAAGGAGTCTTCCCGTTGTTTAAAAGGTTTTGATTTTCACATTCATCAAACTCATACTTAAAATTTTTTTAGTTATTCTTGGAAGTAAACATCACATGATAATCTCCTAAATCTTCTCTGCAACATAAAATCAAAGGAGTCTGCATGTTGTTCAAAAGGTTTTGCATTTCAGATTCATCAAACTCTTACTTAAATTTAAAACAATTACTTCTTGCATGAAACAAACATTCAAAAATTTTAATATAACAAAAAAAAAATTAAAACGACAAACATTAGAACAATGGCTTCTTGCATGAAACAAACCTTCGAAAAGTTTAATACAGTTTTTTGAGGGAAACAAAGGACCGGTAGTTTTCCTCTCTACATTGTATTGGATTGCCAAAAAAACATTCTTAAAAATATGTCTTGTTTTTCTCTCCAAGGGTGCGTTCCTGTTCAAGTGCTACCTACAACTTCCTAAGGTATGTTACATACCATCATATTCTTCTACAGTACATGGTAACATTACCAAAAACAAACATTCTTTACAAAAGGGTTTTGAATTCTTCCAGGTGTTGCAAAAACATTCCTGAGAAGCTTGACTTTTCCTTCTATTCCCTACAACACCAAACCCAAGGTTCATTTTACATTCATTTCCATCTCTTCTTTACAACATCAAATCAAAGTTGTGTTCTTGCATTTAGGTTGTGTGAAACAAACAGTACCTTGACATACTTCATTTTACATTATACTGCACCAACATTTTTTAGTCATTCATGGAAGTAAACATCACATGACAATCTTCTAGATCTTCTCTGCAACATAATATCAAAGGAGTCTTCCAGTTGTTCAAAAGACTATGCTTTTCACATTCATCAAACTCTTAAGTAAAATTTTTTTAGTCATTCTTGGAAGTAAACATCACATGAAAATCTTCTAAATCTTCTCTGCAGCATAAAATCAAAGGAGTCTTCTTGTTGTTCAAAAGGTTTTGCTTTACACATCCATCAAACCCTTACTTAAATTTAGAACAGTGACTTCTTGCATGAAACAAACATTCGAAAAGTTTAATACAACCAAAAAAATAAAAACACAAACATTAGCAAAGTGACTTCTTGCATGAAACAAACATTCGAAAAGTTTAATACAGTTGATTGAGGGAAACAAAGGACCGTTAGTGTTCTTCTCTACATTGTATTAGATTGCCAAAAAAACATTCTTAAAATTAAGTTCTTGTTTTTCTCTCCAAGGCTGTGTTCCTGTTAAAGTGCTACCTTCACCTTCCTAAGGTATGTTACATCCCATCTTCTATTCTACAGTACATGGTAACATTACCAAAAACAAACATTCTTGACAAAATGGTTTAGAATTCTTGCAGGAATAGCAGAAACATTCTTGAGAAGTTTGATTTTTCCTTCTCTTCTCTACAACATCAAATCTATGGTTCATTTTACATTCATTTCCTTCTCTTCTTTACAACGTCAAATCAAAGTTGTGTTCATGCATTTAGGTTGTGTGAAACAAACAGTACCTGGACATACTTCATTTTACATTATACTGCACCAACATTTTTTTAGTCATTCATGGAAGTAAACATCACATGACAATCTTCTTGATCTTCTCTGCAACATAAAATCAAAGGAGTCTCCTCGTTGTTCAAAAGGTTTTGATTTTCACATTCATCAAACTCTTACTTAAAATTTTTTTTGTTATTCTTGGAAGTAAACATCACATGAAAATCTCCTAAATCTTCTCTGCAGCATAAAATCAAAGGAGTCTTCATGTTGTTCAAAAGGTTTTGCATTTCAGATTCATCAAACTCTTACTTAAATTTAAAACAATGACTTCTTGCATGAAACAAACATTCGAAAAGTTTAATATAACAAAAAAAAATTAAAACGACAAACATTAGAACAATGGCTTCTTGCATGAAACAAACCTTCGAAAAGTTTAATACAGTTTTTTGAGGGAAACAAAGGACCGGTAGTTTTCCTCTCTACATTGTATTGGATTGCCAAAAAAACATTCTTAAAAATATGTCTTGTTTTTCTCTCCAAGGGTGCGTTCCTGTTCAAGAGCTACCTACAACTTCCTAAGGTATGTTACATACCATCATATTCTTCTACAGTACATGGTAACATTACCAAAAACAAACATTCTTTACAAAAGGGTTTTGAATTCTTCCAGGTGTTGCAAAAATATTCCTGAGAAGCTTGACTTTTCCTTCTATTCCCTACAACATCAAATCCAAGGTTCATTTTACATTCATTTCCTTCTCTTCTTTACAACATCAAATCAAAGTTGTGTTCTTGCATTTAGGTTGTGTGAAACAAACAGTACCTTGACATACTTCATTTTACATTATACTGCACCAACATTTTTTAGTCATTCATGGAAGTAAACATCACATGACAATCTTCTAGATCTTCTCTGCAACATAAAATCAAACGAGTCTTCCAGTTGTTCAAAAGACTATGCTTTTCACATTCATCAAACTCTTACGTAAAATTTTTTTAGTCATTCTTGGAAGTAAACATCACATGAAAATCTTCTAAATCTTCTCTGCAGCATAAAATCAAAGGAGTCTTCTTGTTGTTCAAAAGGTTTTGCTTTACACATCCATCAAACCCTTACTTAAATTTAGAACAGTGACTTCTTGCATGAAACAAACATTCGAAAAGATTAATACAACCAAAAAAATAAAAACACAAACATTAGCACAGTGACTTCTTGCATGAAACAAACATTCGAAAAGTTTAATACAGTTGATTGAGGGAAACAAAGGACCGTTAATGTTCCTCTCTACATTGTATTAGATTGCCAAAAAACATTCTTAAAATTAAGTTCTTGTTTTTCTCTCCAAGGGTGTGTTCCTGTTAAAGTGCTACCTTCACCTTCCTAAGGTATGTTACATCCCATCTTCTATTCTACTGTACATGGTAACATTACCAAAAACAAACATTCTTGACAAAAGGGTTTAGAATTCTTGCAGGTGTTGCAGAAACATTCTTGAGAAGTTTGATTTTTCCTTCTCTTCTCTACAACATCAAATCTAAGGTTCATTTTACATTCATTTCCTTCTCTTCTTTACAACATCAAATCAAAGTTGTGTTCTTGCCAAATCAAAGTTGTGTTCTTGCATTTAGGTTGTGTGAAACAAACAGTACCTTGACATGCTTCATTTTACATTATACTGCACCAACATTTGTTTAGTCATTCATGGAAGTAAACATCACATGACAATCTTCTTGATCTTCTCTGCAACATAAAATCAAAGGAGTCTTCCCGTTGTTTAAAAGGTTTTGATTTTCCCATTCATTAAACTCTTACTTAAAATTTTTTTAGTTATTCTTGGATGTAAACATCACATGAAAATCTCCTAAATCTTCTCTGCAGCATAAAATCAAAGGAGTCTTCATGTTGTTCAAAAGGTTTTGCATTTCAGATTCATCAAACTCTTACTTAAATTTAAAACAATGACTTCTTGCATGAAACAAACATTCGAAAAGTTTAATATAACAAAAAAAAATTAAAACGAAAAACATTAGAACAATGGCTTCTTACATGAAACAAACCTTCGAAAAGTTTAATACAGTTTTTTGAGGGAAACAAAGGACCGGTAGTTTTCCTCTCTACATTGTATTGGATTTCCAAAAAAACATTCTTAAAAATATGTCTTGTTTTTCTCTCCAAGGGTGCGTTCCTGTTCAAGAGCTACCTACAACTTCCTAAGGTATGTTACATACCATCATATTCTTCTACAGTACATGGTAACATTACCAAAAACAAACATTCTTTACAAAAGGGTTTTGAATTCTTCCAGGTGTTGCAAAAATATTCCTGAGAAGCTTGACTTTTCCTTCTATTCCCTACAACATCAAATCCAAGGTTCATTTTACATTCATTTCCTTCTCTTCTTTACAACATCAAATCAAAGTTGTGTTCTTGCATTTAGGTTGTGTGAAACAAACAGTACCTTGACATACTTCATTTTACATTATACTGCACCAACATTTTTTAGTCATTCATGGAAGTAAACATCACATGACAATCTTCTAGATCTTCTCTGCAACATAAAATCAAACGAGTCTTCCAGTTGTTCAAAAGACTATGCTTTTCACATTCATCAAACTCTTACGTAAAATTTTTTTAGTCATTCTTGGAAGTAAACATCACATGAAAATCTTCTAAATCTTCTCTGCAGCATAAAATCAAAGGAGTCTTCTTGTTGTTCAAAAGGTTTTGCTTTACACATCCATCAAACCCTTACTTAAATTTAGAACAGTGACTTCTTGCATGAAACAAACATTCGAAAAGTTTAATACAACCAAAAAAATAAAAACACAAACATTAGCACAGTGACTTCTTGCATGAAACAAACATTCGAAAAGTTTAATACAGTTGATTGAGGGAAACAAAGGACCGTTAATGTTCCTCTCTACATTGTATTAGATTGCCAAAAAACATTCTTAAAATTAAGTTCTTGTTTTTCTCTCCAAGGGTGTGTTCCTGTTAAAGTGCTACCTTCACCTTCCTAAGGTATGTTACATCCCATCTTCTATTCTACTGTACATGGTAACATTACCAAAAACAAACATTCTTGACAAAAGGGTTTAGAATTCTTGCAGGTGTTGCAGAAACATTCTTGAGAAGTTTGATTTTTCCTTCTCTTCTCTACAACATCAAATCTAAGGTTCATTTTACATTCATTTCCTTCTCTTCTTTACAACATCAAATCAAAGTTGTGTTCTTGCCAAATCAAAGTTGTGTTCTTGCATTTAGGTTGTGTGAAACAAACAGTACCTTGACATACTTCATTTTACATTATACTGCACCAACATTTGTTTAGTCATTCATGGAAGTAAACATCACATGACAATCTTCTTGATCTTCTCTGCAACATAAAATCAAAGGAGTCTTCCCATTGTTTAAAAGGTTTTGATTTTCCCATTCATCAAACTCTTACTTAAATTTTTTTTAGTTATTCTTGGATGTAAACATCACATGAAAATCTCCTAAATCTTCTCTGCAGCATAAAATCAAAGGAGTCTTCATGTTGTTCAAAAGGTTTTGCATTTCAGATTCATCAAACTCTTACTTAAATTTAAAACAATGACTTCTTGCATGAAACAAACATTCGAAAAGTTTAATATAACAAAAAAAAATTAAAACGAAAAACATTAGAACAATGGCTTCTTACATGAAACAAACCTTCGAAAAGTTTAATACAGTTTTTTGAGGGAAACAAAGGACCGGTAGTTTTCCTCTCTACATTGTATTGGATTTCCAAAAAAACATTCTTAAAAATATGTCTTGTTTTTCTCTCCAAGGGTGCGTTCCTGTTCAAGAGCTACCTACAACTTCCTAAGGTATGTTACATACCATCATATTCTTCTACAGTACATGGTAACATTACCAAAAACAAACATTCTTTACAAAAGGGTTTTGAATTCTTCCAGGTGTTGCAAAAACATTCCTGAGAAGCTTGACTTTTCCTTCTATTCCCTACAACATCAAACCCAAGGTTCATTTTACATTCATTTCCATCTCTTCTTTACAAGATCAAATCAAAGTTGTGTTCTTGCATTTAGGTTGTGTGAAACAAACAGTACCTTGACATACTTCATTTTACATTATACTGCACCAACATTTTTTAGTCATTCATGGAAGTAAACATCACATGACAATCTTCTAGATCTTCTCTGCAACATAATATCAAAGGAGTCTTCCAGTTGTTCAAAAGACTATGCTTTTCACATTCATCAAACTCTTAAGTAAAATTTTTTTAGTCATTCTTGGAAGTAAACATCACATGAAAATCTTCTAAATCTTCTCTGCAGCATAAAATCAAAGGAGTCTTCTTGTTGTTCAAAAGGTTTTGCTTTACACATCCATCAAACCCTTACTTAAATTTAGAACAGTGACTTCTTGCATGAAACAAACATTCGAAAAGTTTAATACAACCAAAAAAATAAAAACACAAACATTAGCAAAGTGACTTCTTGCATGAAACAAACATTCGAAAAGTTTAATACAGTTGATTGAGGAAAACAAAGGACCGTTAGTGTTCTTCTCTACATTGTATTAGATTGCCAAAAAAACATTCTTAAAATTAAGTTCTTGTTTTTCTCTCCAAGGCTGTGTTCCTGTTAAAGTGCTACCTTCACCTTCCTAAGGTATGTTACATCCCATCTTCTATTCTACAGTACATGGTAACATTACCAAAAACAAACATTCTTGACAAAATGGTTTAGAATTCTTGCAGGAATAGCAGAAACATTCTTGAGAAGTTTGATTTTTCCTTCTCTTCTCTACAACATCAAATCTATGGTTCATTTTACATTCATTTCCTTCTCTTCTTTACAACATCAAATCAAAGTTGTGTTCATGCATTTAGGTTGTGTGAAACAAACAGTACCTGGACATACTTCATTTTACATTATACTGCACCAACATTTTTTTAGTCATTCATGGAAGTAAACATCACATGACAATCTTCTTGATCTTCTCTGCAACATAAAATCAAAGGAGTCTCCTCGTTGTTCAAAAGGTTTTGATTTTCACATTCATCAAACTCTTACTTAAATTTTTTTTTGTTATTCTTGGAAGTAAACATCACATGAAAATCTCCTAAATTTTCTCTGCAGCATAAAATCAAAGGAGTCTTCATGTTGTTCAAAAGGTTTTGCATTTCAGATTCATCAAACTCTTACTTAAATTTAAAACAATGACTTCTTGCATGAAACAAACATTCGAAAAGTTTAATATAACAAAAAAAAATTAAAACGACAAACATTAGAACAATGGCTTCTTGCATGAAACAAACCTTCGAAAAGTTTAATACAGTTTTTTGAGGGAAACAAAGGACCGGTTGTTTTCCTCTCTACATTGTATTGGATTGCCAAAAAAACATTCTTAAAAATATGTCTTGTTTTTCTCTCCAAGGGTGCGTTCCTGTTCAAGAGCTACCTACAACTTCCTAAGGTATGTTACATACCATCATATTCTTCTACAGTACATGGTAACATTACCAAAAACAAACATTCTTTACAAAAGGGTTTTGAATTCTTCCAGGTGTTGCAAAAATATTCCTGAGAAGCTTGACTTTTCCTTCTATTCCCTACAACATCAAATCCAAGGTTCATTTTACATTCATTTCCTTCTCTTCTTTACAACATCAAATCAAAGTTGTGTTCTTGCATTTAGGTTGTGTGAAACAAACAGTACCTTGACATACTTCATTTTACATTATACTGCACCAACATTTTTTAGTCATTCATGGAAGTAAACATCACATGACAATCTTCTAGATCTTCTCTGCAACATAAAATCAAACGAGTCTTCCAGTTGTTCAAAAGACTATGCTTTTCACATTCATCAAACTCTTACGTAAAATTTTTTTAGTCATTCTTGGAAGTAAACATCACATGAAAATCTTCTAAATCTTCTCTGCAGCATAAAATCAAAGGAGTCTTCTTGTTGTTCAAAAGGTTTTGCTTTACACATCCATCAAACCCTTACTTAAATTTAGAACAGTGACTTCTTGCATGAAACAAACATTCGAAAAGTTTAATACAACCAAAAAAATAAAAACACAAACATTAGCACAGTGACTTCTTGCATGAAACAAACATTCGAAAAGTTTAATACAGTTGATTGAGGGAAACAAAGGACCGTTAATGTTCCTCTCTACATTGTATTAGATTGCCAAAAAACATTCTTAAAATTAAGTTCTTGTTTTTCTCTCCAAGGGTGTGTTCCTGTTAAAGTGCTACCTTCACCTTCCTAAGGTATGTTACATCCCATCTTCTATTCTACTGTACATGGTAACATTACCAAAAACAAACATTCTTGACAAAAGGGTTTAGAATTCTTGCAGGTGTTGCAGAAACATTCTTGAGAAGTTTGATTTTTCCTTCTCTTCTCTACAACATCAAATCTAAGGTTCATTTTACATTCATTTCCATCTCTTCTTTACAACATCAAATCAAAGTTGTGTTCTTGCCAAATCAAAGTTGTGTTCTTGCATTTAAGTTGTGTGAAACAAACAGTACCTTGACATACTTCATTTTACATTATACTGCACCAACATTTGTTTAGTCATTCATGGAAGTAAACATCACATGACAATCTTCTTGATCTTCTCTGCAACATAAAATCAAAGGAGTCTTCCCGTTGTTTAAAAGGTTTTGATTTTCCCATTCATCAAACTCTTACTTAAAATTTTTTTAGTTATTCTTGGAAGTAAACATCACATGAAAATCTCCTAAATCTTCTCTGCAGCATAAAATCAAAGGAGTCTTCATGTTGTTCAAAAGGTTTTGCATTTCAGATTCATCAAACTCTTACTTAAATTTAAAACAATGACTTCTTGCATGAAACAAACATTCGAAAAGTTTAATATAACAAAAAAAAAATTAAAACGTAAAACATTAGAACAATTGCTTCTTGCATGAAACAAACCTTCGAAAAGTTTAATACAGTTTTTTGAGGGAAACAAAGGACCGGTAGTTTTCCTCTCTACATTGTATTGGATTGCCAAAAAAACATTCTTAAAAATATGTCTTGTTTTTCTCTCCAAGGGTGCGTTCCTGTTCAAGTGCTACCTACAACTTCCTAAGGTATGTTACATACCATCATATTCTTCTACAGTACATGGTAGTATTACCAAAAACAAACATTCTTTACAAAAGGGTTTTGAATTCTTCCAGGTGTTGCAAAAACATTCTTGAGAAGCTTGACTTTTTCTTCTATTCCCTACAACATCAAATCCAAGGTTCATTTTACATTCATTTCCTTCTCTTCTTTACAACATCAAATCAAAGTTGTGTTCTGGCATTTAGGTTGTGTGAAACAAACAGTACCTTGACATACTTCATTTTTCATTATATTGCACCAACATTTTTTAGTCATTCATGGAAGTAAACATCACATGACAATCTTCTAGATCTTCTCTGCAACATAATATCAAAGGAGTCTTCCAGTTGTTCAAAAGACTATGCTTTTCACATTCATCAAACTCTTACGTAAAATTTTTTTAGTCATTCTTGGAAGTAAACATCACATGAAAATCTTCTAAATCTTCTCTGCAGCATAAAATCAAAGGAGTCTACTTGTTGTTCAAAAGGTTTTGCTTTACACATCCATCAAACCCTTACTTATATTTAGAACAGTGACTTCTTGCATGAAACAAACATTCGAAAAGTTTAATACAACCAAAAAAATAAAAACACAAACATTTGCACAGTGACTTCTTGCTTGAAACAAACATTCGAAAAGTTTAATACAGTTGATTGAGGGAAACAAAGGACCGTTAGTGTTCTTCTCTACATTGTATTAGATTGCCAAAAAAACATTCATAAAATTAAGTTCTTGTTTTTCTCTCCAAGGTTGTGTTCCTGTTAAAGTGCTACCTTCACCTTCCTAAGGTATGTTACATCCCATCTTCTATTCTACTGTACATGGTAACATTACCAAAAACAAACATTCTTGACAAAAGGGTTTAGAATTCTTGCAGGTGTTGCAGAAACATTCTTGAGAAGTTTGATTTTTCCTTCTCTTCTCTACAACATCAAATTTAAGGTTCATTTTACATTCATTTCCTTCTCTTCTTTACAACATCAAATCAAAGTTGTGTTCTTGCCAAATCAAAGTTGTGTTCTTGCATTTAGGTTGTGTGAAACAAACAGTACCTTGACATACTTCATTTTACATTATACTGCACCAACATTTTTTAGTCATTCATGGAAGTAAACATCACATGACAATCTTCTAGATCTTCTCTACAACATAAAATCAATGGAGTCTTCCAGTTGTTCAAAAGACTTTGCTTTTCACATTCATCAAACTCTTACTTAAAATATTTTTAGTCATTCTTGGAAGTAAACATCACATGAAAATCTTCTAAATCTTCTCTGCAGCATAAAATCAAAGGAGTCTTCTTGTTGTTCAAAAGGTTTTGCTTTACACATCCATCAAACCCTTACTTAAATTTAGAACAGTGACTTCTTGCATGAAACAAACATTCGAAAAGTTTAATACAACCAAAAAAATAAAAACACAAACATTAGCAAAGTGACTTCTTGCATGAAACAAACATTCGAAAAGTTTAATACAGTTGATTGAGGAAAACAAAGGACCGTTAGTGTTCTTCTCTACATTGTATTAGATTGCCAAAAAAACATTCTTAAAATTAAGTTCTTGTTTTTCTCTCCAAGGCTGTGTTCCTGTTAAAGTGCTACCTTCACCTTCCTAAGGTATGTTACATCCCATCTTCTATTCTACAGTACATGGTAACATTACCAAAAACAAACATTCTTGACAAAATGGTTTAGAATTCTTGCAGGAATAGCAGAAACATTCTTGAGAAGTTTGATTTTTCCTTCTCTTCTCTACAACATCAAATCTATGGTTCATTTTACATTCATTTCCTTCTCTTCTTTACAACATCAAATCAAAGTTGTGTTCATGCATTTAGGTTGTGTGAAACAAACAGTACCTGGACATACTTCATTTTACATTATACTGCACCAACAGTTTTTTAGTCATTCATGGAAGTAAACATCACATGACAATCTTCTTGATCTTCTCTGCAACATAAAATCAAAGGAGTCTCCTCGTTGTTCAAAAGGTTTTGATTTTCACATTCATCAAACTCTTACTTAAATTTTTTTTTGTTATTCTTGGAAGTAAACATCACATGAAAATCTCCTAAATTTTCTCTGCAGCATAAAATCAAAGGAGTCTTCATGTTGTTCAAAAGGTTTTGCATTTCAGATTCATCAAACTCTTACTTAAATTTAAAACAATGACTTCTTGCATGAAACAAACATTCGAAAAGTTTAATATAACAAAAAAAAATTAAAACGACAAACATTAGAACAATGGCTTCTTGCATGAAACAAACCTTCGAAAAGTTTAATACAGTTTTTTGAGGGAAACAAAGGACCGGTTGTTTTCCTCTCTACATTGTATTGGATTGCCAAAAAAACATTCTTAAAAATATGTCTTGTTTTTCTCTCCAAGGGTGCGTTCCTGTTCAAGAGCTACCTACAACTTCCTAAGGTATGTTACATACCATCATATTCTTCTACAGTACATGGTAACATTACCAAAAACAAACATTCTTTACAAAAGGGTTTTGAATTCTTCCAGGTGTTGCAAAAATATTCCTGAGAAGCTTGACTTTTCCTTCTATTCCCTACAACATCAAATCCAAGGTTCATTTTACATTCATTTCCTTCTCTTCTTTACAACATCAAATCAAAGTTGTGTTCTTGCATTTAGGTTGTGTGAAACAAACAGTACCTTGACATACTTCATTTTACATTATACTGCACCAACATTTTTTAGTCATTCATGGAAGTAAACATCACATGACAATCTTCTAGATCTTCTCTGCAACATAAAATCAAACGAGTCTTCCAGTTGTTCAAAAGACTATGCTTTTCACATTCATCAAACTCTTACGTAAAATTTTTTTAGTCATTCTTGGAAGTAAACATCACATGAAAATCTTCTAAATCTTCTCTGCAGCATAAAATCAAAGGAGTCTTCTTGTTGTTCAAAAGGTTTTGCTTTACACATCCATCAAACCCTTACTTAAATTTAGAACAGTGACTTCTTGCATGAAACAAACATTCGAAAAGTTTAATACAACCAAAAAAATAAAAACACAAACATTAGCACAGTGACTTCTTGCATGAAACAAACATTCGAAAAGTTTAATACAGTTGATTGAGGGAAACAAAGGACCGTTAATGTTCCTCTCTACATTGTATTAGATTGCCAAAAAACATTCTTAAAATTAAGTTCTTGTTTTTCTCTCCAAGGGTGTGTTCCTGTTAAAGTGCTACCCTCACCTTCCTAAGGTATGTTACATCCCATCTTCTATTCTACTGTACATGGTAACATTACCAAAAACAAACATTCTTGACAAAAGGGTTTAGAATTCTTGCAGGTGTTGCAGAAACATTCTTGAGAAGTTTGATTTTTCCTTCTCTTCTCTACAACATCAAATCTAAGGTTCATTTTACATTCATTTCCATCTCTTCTTTACAACATCAAATCAAAGTTGTGTTCTTGCCAAATCAAAGTTGTGTTCTTGCATTTAAGTTGTGTGAAACAAACAGTACCTTGACATACTTCATTTTACATTATACTGCACCAACATTTGTTTAGTCATTCATGGAAGTAAACATCACATGACAATCTTCTTGATCTTCTCTGCAACATAAAATCAAAGGAGTCTTCCCGTTGTTTAAAAGGTTTTGATTTTCCCATTCATCAAACTCTTACTTAAAATTTTTTTAGTTATTCTTGGAAGTAAACATCACATGAAAATCTCCTAAATCTTCTCTGCAGCATAAAATCAAAGGAGTCTTCATGTTGTTCAAAAGGTTTTGCATTTCAGATTCATCAAACTCTTACTTAAATTTAAAACAATGACTTCTTGCATGAAACAAACATTCGAAAAGTTTAATATAACAAAAAAAAAATTAAAACGTAAAACATTAGAACAATTGCTTCTTGCATGAAACAAACCTTCGAAAAGTTTAATACAGTTTTTTGAGGGAAACAAAGGACCGGTAGTTTTCCTCTCTACATTGTATTGGATTGCCAAAAAAACATTCTTAAAAATATGTCTTGTTTTTCTCTCCAAGGGTGCGTTCCTGTTCAAGTGCTACCTACAACTTCCTAAGGTATGTTACATACCATCATATTCTTCTACAGTACATGGTAGTATTACCAAAAACAAACATTCTTTACAAAAGGGTTTTGAATTCTTCCAGGTGTTGCAAAAACATTCTTGAGAAGCTTGACTTTTTCTTCTATTCCCTACAACATCAAATCCAAGGTTCATTTTACATTCATTTCCTTCTCTTCTTTACAACATCAAATCAAAGTTGTGTTCTGGCATTTAGGTTGTGTGAAACAAACAGTACCTTGACATACTTCATTTTTCATTATATTGCACCAACATTTTTTAGTCATTCATGGAAGTAAACATCACATGACAATCTTCTAGATCTTCTCTGCAACATAATATCAAAGGAGTCTTCCAGTTGTTCAAAAGACTATGCTTTTCACATTCATCAAACTCTTACGTAAAATTTTTTTAGTCATTCTTGGAAGTAAACATCACATGAAAATCTTCTAAATCTTCTCTGCAGCATAAAATCAAAGGAGTCTACTTGTTGTTCAAAAGGTTTTGCTTTACACATCCATCAAACCCTTACTTATATTTAGAACAGTGACTTCTTGCATGAAACAAACATTCGAAAAGTTTAATACAACCAAAAAAATAAAAACACAAACATTTGCACAGTGACTTCTTGCTTGAAACAAACATTCGAAAAGTTTAATACAGTTGATTGAGGGAAACAAAGGACCGTTAGTGTTCTTCTCTACATTGTATTAGATTGCCAAAAAAACATTCATAAAATTAAGTTCTTGTTTTTCTCTCCAAGGTTGTGTTCCTGTTAAAGTGCTACCTTCACCTTCCTAAGGTATGTTACATCCCATCTTCTATTCTACTGTACATGGTAACATTACCAAAAACAAACATTCTTGACAAAAGGGTTTAGAATTCTTGCAGGTGTTGCAGAAACATTCTTGAGAAGTTTGATTTTTCCTTCTCTTCTCTACAACATCAAATTTAAGGTTCATTTTACATTCATTTCCTTCTCTTCTTTACAACATCAAATCAAAGTTGTGTTCTTGCCAAATCAAAGTTGTGTTCTTGCATTTAGGTTGTGTGAAACAAACAGTACCTTGACATACTTCATTTTACATTATACTGCACCAACATTTTTTAGTCATTCATGGAAGTAAACATCACATGACAATCTTCTAGATCTTCTCTACAACATAAAATCAATGGAGTCTTCCAGTTGTTCAAAAGACTTTGCTTTTCACATTCATCAAACTCTTACTTAAAATATTTTTAGTCATTCTTGGAAGTAAACATCACATGAAAATCTTCTAAATCTTCTCTGCAGCATAAAATTAAAGGAGTCTTCTTGTTGTTCAACAGGTTTTGCTTTTCACATCCATCAAACCCTTACTTAAATTTAGAACAGTGACTTCTTGCGTGAAACAAACACTCGTAAAGTTTAATACAACCAAAAAAAATAAAAACACAAACATTAGCACAGTGACTTCTTGTATGAAACAAACATTCGAAAAGTTTAATACAGTTGATTGAGGAAAATAAAGGACCGTTAGTGTTCTTCTCTACATTGTATTAGATTGCCAAAAAAACATTCTTAAAATTAAGTTCTTGTTTTTCTCTCCAAGGCTGTGTTCCTGTTAAAGTGCTACCTTCACCTTCCTAAGGTATGTTACATCCCATCTTCTATTCTACAGTACATGGTAACATTACCAAAAACAAACATTCTTGACAAAATGGTTTAGAATTCTTGCAGGAATAGCAGAAACATTCTTGAGAAGTTTGATTTTTCCTTCTCTTCTCTACAACATCAAATCTATGGTTCATTTTACATTCATTTCCTTCTCTTCTTTACAACATCAAATCAAAGTTGTGTTCATGCATTTAGGTTGTGTGAAACAAACAGTACCTGGACATACTTCATTTTACATTATACTGCACCAACATTTTTTTAGTCATTCATGGAAGTAAACATCACATGACAATCTTCTTGATCTTCTCTGCAACATAAAATCAAAGGAGTCTCCTCGTTGTTCAAAAGGTTTTGATTTTCACATTCATCAAACTCTTACTTAAAATTTTTTTTGTTATTCTTGGAAGTAAACATCACATGAAAATCTCCTAAATCTTCTCTGCAGCATAAAATCAAAGGAGTCTTCATGTTGTTCAAAAGGTTTTGCATTTCAGATTCATCAAACTCTTACTTAAATTTAAAACAATGATTTCTTGCATGAAACAAACATTCGAAAAGTTTAATATAACAAAAAAAAATTAAAACGACAAACATTAGAACAATGGCTTCTTGCATGAAACAAACCTTCGAAAAGTTTAATACAGTTTTTTGAGGGAAACAAAGGACCGGTTGTTTTCCTCTCTACATTGTATTGGATTGCCAAAAAAACATTCTTAAAAATATGTCTTGTTTTTCTCTCCAAGGGTGCGTTCCTGTTCAAGAGCTACCTACAACTTCCTAAGGTATGTTACATACCATCATATTCTTCTACAGTACATGGTAACATTACCAAAAACAAACATTCTTTACAAAAGGGTTTTGAATTCTTCCAGGTGTTGCAAAAATATTCCTGAGAAGCTTGACTTTTCCTTCTATTCCCTACAACATCAAATCCAAGGTTCATTTTACATTCATTTCCTTCTCTTCTTTACAACATCAAATCAAAGTTGTGTTCTTGCATTTAGGTTGTGTGAAACAAACAGTACCTTGACATACTTCATTTTACATTATACTGCACCAACATTTTTTAGTCATTCATGGAAGTAAACATCACATGACAATCTTCTAGATCTTCTCTGCAACATAAAATCAAACGAGTCTTCCAGTTGTTCAAAAGACTATGCTTTTCACATTCATCAAACTCTTACGTAAAATTTTTTTAGTCATTCTTGGAAGTAAACATCACATGAAAATCTTCTAAATCTTCTCTGCAGCATAAAATCAAAGGAGTCTTCTTGTTGTTCAAAAGGTTTTGCTTTACACATCCATCAAACCCTTACTTAAATTTAGAACAGTGACTTCTTGCATGAAACAAACATTCGAAAAGTTTAATACAACCAAAAAAATAAAAACACAAACATTAGCACAGTGACTTCTTGCATGAAACAAACATTCGAAAAGTTTAATACAGTTGATTGAGGGAAACAAAGGACCGTTAATGTTCCTCTCTACATTGTATTAGATTGCCAAAAAACATTCTTAAAATTAAGTTCTTGTTTTTCTCTCCAAGGGTGTGTTCCTGTTAAAGTGCTACCTTCACCTTCCTAAGGTATGTTACATCCCATCTTCTATTCTACTGTACATGGTAACATTACCAAAAACAAACATTCTTGACAAAAGGGTTTAGAATTCTTGCAGGTGTTGCAGAAACATTCTTGAGAAGTTTGATTTTTCCTTCTCTTCTCTACAACATCAAATCTAAGGTTCATTTTACATTCATTTCCATCTCTTCTTTACAACATCAAATCAAAGTTGTGTTCTTGCCAAATCAAAGTTGTGTTCTTGCATTTAAGTTGTGTGAAACAAACAGTACCTTGACATACTTCATTTTACATTATACTGCACCAACATTTGTTTAGTCATTCATGGAAGTAAACATCACATGACAATCTTCTTGATCTTCTCTGCAACATAAAATCAAAGGAGTCTTCCCGTTGTTTAAAAGGTTTTGATTTTCCCATTCATCAAACTCTTACTTAAAATTTTTTTAGTTATTCTTGGAAGTAAACATCACATGAAAATCTCCTAAATCTTCTCTGCAGCATAAAATCAAAGGAGTCTTCATGTTGTTCAAAAGGTTTTGCATTTCAGATTCATCAAACTCTTACTTAAATTTAAAACAATGACTTCTTGCATGAAACAAACATTCGAAAAGTTTAATATAACAAAAAAAAATTAAAACGTAAAACATTAGAACAATTGCTTCTTGCATGAAACAAACCTTCGAAAAGTTTAATACAGTTTTTTGAGGGAAACAAAGGACCGGTAGTTTTCCTCTCTACATTGTATTGGATTGCCAAAAAAACATTCTTAAAAATATGTCTTGTTTTTCTCTCCAAGGGTGCGTTCCTGTTCAAGTGCTACCTACAACTTCCTAAGGTATGTTACATACCATCATATTCTTCTACAGTACATGGTAGTATTACCAAAAACAAACATTCTTTACAAAAGGGTTTTGAATTCTTCCAGGTGTTGCAAAAACATTCTTGAGAAGCTTGACTTTTTCTTCTATTCCCTACAACATCAAATCCAAGGTTCATTTTACATTCATTTCCTTCTCTTCTTTACAACATCAAATCAAAGTTGTGTTCTGGCATTTAGGTTGTGTGAAACAAACAGTACCTTGACATACTTCATTTTTCATTATATTGCACCAACATTTTTTAGTCATTCATGGAAGTAAACATCACATGACAATCTTCTAGATCTTCTCTGCAACATAATATCAAAGGAGTCTTCCAGTTGTTCAAAAGACTATGCTTTTCACATTCATCAAACTCTTACGTAAAATTTTTTTAGTCATTCTTGGAAGTAAACATCACATGAAAATCTTCTAAATCTTCTCTGCAGCATAAAATCAAAGGAGTCTACTTGTTGTTCAAAAGGATTTGCTTTACACATCCATCAAACCCTTACTTATATTTAGAACAGTGACTTGTTGCATGAAACAAACATTCGAAAAGTTTAATACAACCAAAAAAATAAAAACACAAACATTTGCACAGTGACTTCTTGCTTGAAACAAACATTCGAAAAGTTTAATACAGTTGATTGAGGGAAACAAAGGACCGTTAGTGTTCTTCTCTACATTGTATTAGATTGCCAAAAAAACATTCATAAAATTAAGTTCTTGTTTTTCTCTCCAAGGTTGTGTTCCTGTTAAAGTGCTACCTTCACCTTCCTAAGGTATGTTACATCCCATCTTCTATTCTACTGTACATGGTAACATTACCAAAAACAAACATTCTTGACAAAAGGGTTTAGAATTCTTGCAGGTGTTGCAGAAACATTCTTGAGAAGTTTGATTTTTCCTTCTCTTCTCTACAACATCAAATTTAAGGTTCATTTTACATTCATTTCCTTCTCTTCTTTACAACATCAAATCAAAGTTGTGTTCTTGCCAAATCAAAGTTGTGTTCTTGCATTTAGGTTGTGTGAAACAAACAGTACCTTGACATACTTCATTTTACATTATACTGCACCAACATTTTTTAGTCATTCATGGAAGTAAACATCACATGACAATCTTCTAGATCTTCTCTACAACATAAAATCAATGGAGTCTTCCAGTTGTTCAAAAGACTTTGCTTTTCACATTCATCAAACTCTTACTTAAAATATTTTTAGTCATTCTTGGAAGTAAACATCACATGAAAATCTTCTAAATCTTCTCTGCAGCATAAAATTAAAGGAGTCTTCTTGTTGTTCAACAGGTTTTGCTTTTCACATCCATCAAACCCTTACTTAAATTTAGAACAGTGACTTCTTGCGTGAAACAAACACTCGTAAAGTTTAATACAACCAAAAAAAATAAAAACACAAACATTAGCACAGTGACTTCTTGTATGAAACAAACATTCGAAAAGTTTAATACAGTTGTTTGAGGGAAACAAAGGACCGTTAGTGTTCCTCTCTACATTGTATTAGATTGCCAAAAAAACATTCTTAAAATTAAGTTCTTGTTTTTCTCTCCAAGGGTGTGTTCCTGTTAAAGTGCTACCTTCACCTTCCTAAGGTATGTTACATCCCATCTTCTATTCTACTGTACATGGTAACATTACCAAAAACAAACATTCTTGACAAAAGGGTTTAAAATTCTTGCAGGTGTTGCAGAAACATTCTTGAGAAGCTTGATTTTTCCTTCTCTTCTCTACAACATCAAATCTAAGGTTCATTTTACATTCATTTCTTTCTCTTCTTTACAACATCAAATCAAAGTTGTGTTCTAGCATTTAGGTTGTGTGAAACAAACAGTACCTTGACATACTTCATATTACATTATACTGCACCAACATTTTTTTAGTCATTCATGGAAGTAAACATCACATGACAATCTTCTTGATCTTCTCTGCAACATAAAATTAAAGGAGTCTTCCCGTTGTTCAGAAGGTTTTGATTTTCACATTCATCAAACTCTTACTTAAATTTTTTTTAGTTATTCTTGGAAGTAAACATCACATGACAATCTTCTAAATCTTGTCTGCAGCATAAAATCAAAGGAGTCTTCCTGTTGTTCAAAAGGTTTTGTATTTCAGATTCATCAAACTCTTACTTAAATTTAAAACAATGACCTCTTGCATGAAACAAACATTCGAAAAGTTTAATATAACCAAAAAAAATTAAAACGACAAACATTAGAACAATGACTTCTTGCATGAAACAAGCATTCGAAAACTTTAATACAGTTTTTTGAGGGAAACAAAGGACCGGTAGTTCTCCTCTCTACATTGTATTGGATTGCCAAAAAAACATTCTTAAAAAAATGTCTTGTTTTTCACACCAAGGGTGCGTTCCTGTTCAAGTGCTACCTACAACTTTCTTAGGTATGTTACATACCATCATATTCTTCTACAGTACATGGTAACATTACCAAAAACAAACATTCTTTACAAAAGGGTTTTGAATTCTTCCAGGTGTTGCAAAATCATTCCAGAGAAGCTTGACTTTTCCTTCTATTCTCTACAACATCAAATCCAAGGTTCATTTTACATTCATTTCCTTCTCTTCTTTACAACATCAAATCAAAGTTGTATTCTTGCATTTAGGTTGTGTGAAACAAACAGTACCTTGACATACTTCATTTTACATTATACTGCACCAACATTTTTTAGTCATTCATGGAAGTAAACATCACATGACAATCTTCTAGATCTTCTCTGCAACATAATATCAAAGGAGTCTTCCAGTTGTTCAAAAGACTATGCTTTTCACATTCATCAAACTCTTACGTAAAATTTTTTTAGTCATTCTTGGAAATAAACATCACATGAAAATCTTCTAAATCTTCTCTGCAGCATAAAATCAAAGGAGTCTTCTTGTTGTTCAAAAGGTTTTGCTTTACACATCCATCAAACCCTTACTTATATTTAGAACAGTGACTTCTTGCATGAAACAAACATTCGAAAAGTTTAATACAACCAAAAAAATAAAAACACAAACATTTGCACAGTGACTTCTTGCATGAAACAAACATTCGAAAAGTTTAATACAGTTGATTGAGGGAAACAAAGGACCGTTAGTGTTCTTCTCTACATTGTATTAGATTGCCAAAAAAACATTCTTAAAATTAAGTTCTTATTTTTCTCTCCAAGGGTGTGTTCCTGTTAAAGTGCTACCTTCACCTTCCTAAGGTATGTTACATCCCATCTTCTATTCTACTGTACATGGTAACATTACCAAAAACAAACATTCTAGACAAAAGGGTTTAGAATTCTTGCAGGTGTTGCAGAAACATTCTTGAGAAGTTTGATTTTTCCTTCTCTTCTGTACAACATCAAATTTAAGGTTCATTTTACATTCATTTCCTTCTCTTCTTTACAACATCAAATCAAAGTTGTGTTCTTGCCAAATCAAAGTTGTGTTCTTGCATTTAGGTTGTGTGAAACAAACAGTACCTTGACATGCTTCATTTTACATTATACTGCACCAACATTTGTTTAGTCATTCATGGAAGTAAACATCACATGACAATCTTCTTGATCTTCTCTGCAACATAAAATCAAAGGAGTCTTCCCGTTGTTTAAAAGGTTTTGATTTTCCCATTCATCAAACTCTTACTTAAAATTTTTTTAGTTATTCTTGGAAGTAAACATCACATGAAAATCTCCTAAATCTTCTCTGCAGCATAAAATCAAAGGAGTCTTCTTGTTGTTCAAAAGGTTTTGCTTTTCACATCCATCAAACCCTTACTTAAATTTAGAACAGTGACTTCTTGCATGAAACAAACATTCGTAAAGGTTAATACAACCAAAAAAAATAAAAACACAAACATTAGCACAGTGACTTCTTGTATGAAACAAACATTCGAAAAGTTTAATACAGTTGTTTGAGGGAAACAAAGGACCGTTAGTGTTCCTCTCTACATTGTATTAGATTGCCAAAAAAACATTCTTAAAATTAAGTTCTTGTTTTCCTCTCCAAGGGTGTGTTCCTGTTAAAGTGTTACCTTCACCTTCCTAAGGTTAGTTACATCCCATCTTCTATTCTACTGTACATGGTAACATTACCAAAAACAAACATTCTTGACAAAAGGGTTTAAAATTCTTGCAGGTGTTGCAGAAACATTCTTGAGAAGCTTGATTTTTCCTTCTCTTCTCTACAACCTCAAATCTAAGGTTCATTTTACATTCATTTCCTTCTCTTCTTTACAACATCAAATCAAAGTTGTGTTCTAGCATTTAGGTTGTGTGAAACAAACAGTACCTTGACATACTTCATATTACATTATACTGCACCAACATTTTTTTAGTCATTCATGGAAGTAAACATCACATGACAATCTTCTTGATCTTCTCTGCAACATAAAATTAAAGGAGTCTTCCCGTTGTTTAGAAGGTTTTGATTTTCACATTCATCAAACTCTTACTTAAATTTTTTCTAGTTATTCTTGGAAGTAAACATCACATGACAATCTTCTATATCTTCTCTGCAGCATAAAATCAAAGGAGTCTTCCTGTTGTTCAAAAGGTTTTGTATTTCAGATTCAACAAACTCTTACTTAAATTTAAAACAATGACTTCTTGCATGAAACAAACATTCGAAAAGTTTAATATAACCAAAAAAAATTAAAACGACAAACATTAGAACAATGACTTCTTGCATGAAACAAGCATTCAAAAACTTTAATACAGTTTCTTGAGGGAAACAAAGGACCAGTAGTTTTCCTCTCTACATTGTATTGGATTGCCAAAAAAACATTCTTAAAAAAATGTCTTGTTTTTCACTCCAAGGGTGCGTTCCTGTTCAAGTGCTACCTACAACTTTCTTAGGTATGTTACATACCATCATATTCTTCTACAGTACATGGTAACATTACCAAAAACAAACATTCTTTACAAAAGGGTTTTGAATTCTTCTAGGTGTTGCAAAAACATTCCTGAGAAGCTTGACTTTTCCTTCTATTCTCTACAACATCAAATCCAAGGTTCATTTTACATTCATTTCCTTCTCTTCTTTACAACATCAAATCAAAGTTGTGTTCTTGCATTTAGGTTGTGTGAAACAAACAGTACCTTGACATACTTCATTTTACATTATACTGCACCAACATTTTTTAGTCATTCATGGAAGTAAACATCACATGACAATCTTCTAGATCTTCTCTGCAACATAATATCAAAGGAGTCTTCCAGTTGTTCAAAAGACTATGCTTTTCACATTCAACAAACTCTTATGTAAAATTTTTTTAGTCATTCTTGGAAGTAAACATCACATGAAAATCTTCTAAATCTTCTTTGCAGCATAAATCAAAGGAGTCTTCTTGTTGTTCCAAAGGTTTTGCTTTACACATCCATCAAACCCTTACTTATATTTAGAACAGTGACTTCTTGCATGAAACAAACATTCGAAAAGTTTAATACAACCAAAAAAATAAAAACACAAACATTTGCCCAGTGACTTCTTGCATGAAACAAACATTCGAAAAGTTTAATACAGTTGATTGAGGGAAACAAAGGACCGTTAGTGTTCTTCTCTACATTGTATTAGATTGCCAAAAAAACATTATTAAAATTAAGTTCTTGTTTTTCCCTCCAAGGGTGTGTTCCTGTTAAAGTGCTACTTTCACCTTCCTAAGGTATGTTACATCCCATCTTCTATTCTACTGTACATGGTAACATTACCAAAAACAAACATTCTTTACAAAAGGGTTTAGAATTCTTGCAGGTGTTGCAGAAACATTCTTGAGAAGTTTGACTTTTCCTTCTCTTCTCTACAACATCAAATTTAAGGTTCATTTTACATTCATTTCCTTCTCTTCTTTAGAACATCAAATCAAAGTTGTGTTCTTGCCAAATCAAAGTTGTGTTCTTGCATTTAGGTTGTGTGAAACAAACAGTACCTTGACATACTTCATTTTACATTATACTGCACCAACATTTTTTAGTCATTCATGGAAGTAAACATCACATGACAATCTTCTAGATCTTCTCTACAACATAAAATCAAAGGAGTCTTCCAGTTGTTCAAAAGACTTTGCTTTTCACATTCATCAAACTCTTACTTAAAATATTTTTAGTCATTCTTGGAAGTAAACATCACATGAAAATCTTCTAAATCTTCTCTGCAGCATAAAATCAAAGGAGTCTTCTTGTTGTTCAAAAGGTTTTGCTTTTCACATCCATCAAACCCTTACTTAAATTTAGAACAGTGACTTCTTGCATGAAACAAACATTCGTAAAGTTTAATACAACCAAAAAAAATAAAAACACAAACATTAGCACAGTGACTTCTTGTATGAAACAAACATTCGAAATGTTTAATACAGTTGTTTAAGGGAAACAAAGGACCGTTAGTGTTCCTCTCTACATTGTATTAGATTGCCAAAAAAACATTCTTAAAATTAAGTTCTTGTTTTTCTCTCCAAGGGTGTGTTCCTGTTAAAGTGCTACCTTCACCTTCCTAAGGTATGTTACATCCCATCTTCTATTCTACTGTACATGGTAACATTACCAAAAACAAACATTCTTGACAAAAGGGTTTAAAATTCTTGCAGGTGTTGCAGAAACATTCTTGAGAAGCTTGATTTTTCCTTCTCTTCTCTACAACATCAAATCTAAGGTTCATTTTACATTCATTTCCTTCTCTTCTTTACAACATCAAATCAAAGTTGTGTTCTAGCATTTAGGTTGTGTGAAACAAACAGTACCTTGACATACTTCATATTACATTATACTGCACCAACATTTTTTTAGTCATTCATGGAAGTAAACATTACATGACAATCTTCTTGATCTTCTCTGCAACATAAAATTAAAGGAGTCTTCCCGTTGTTCAGAAGGTTTTGATTTTCACATTCATCAAACTATTACTTAAAATTTTTTTAGTTATTCTTGGAAGTAAACATCACATGAAAATCTTCTAAATCTTCTCTGCAGCATAAAATCAAAGGAGTCTTCCTGTTGTTCAAAAGGTTTTGTATTTCAGATTCATCAAACTCTTACTCAAATTTAAAACAGTGAATTCTTGCATGAAACAAACATTCGAAAATTTTAATATAACCCAAAAAAATTAACACGACAAACATTAGAACAATGACTTCTTGCATGAAACAAACATTCGAAAAGTTTAATATAGTTTTTTGAGGGAAACGAAGGACCGGTTGTTTTCCTCTCTACATTGTATTGGATTTCCAAAAAAACATTCTTAAAAATATGTCTTGTTTTTCTCTCCAAGGGTGCGTTCCTGTTCAAGTGCTACCTACAACTTCCTAAGGTAAGTTACATACCATCATATTCTTCTACAGTACATGGTAACATTACCAAAAACAAACATTCTTTACAAAAGGGTTTTGAATTCTTCCAGGTGTTGCAAAAACATTCCTGAGAAGCTTGACTTTTCCTTCTATTCTCGACATAATCAAATCCAAGGTTCATTTTACATTCATTTCCTTCTCTTCTTTACAACATCAAATCAAAGTTGTGTTCTTGCATTTAGGTTGTGTGAAACAAACAGTACCTTGACATACTTCATTTTACATTATACTGTACCAACATTTTTTAGTCATTCATGGAAGTAAACATCACATAACAATCTTCTAGATCTTCTCTGCAACATAAAATCAAAAGAGTCTTCCAGTTGTTCACAAGAGTTTGCTTTTCACATTCATCAAACTCTTACTTAAAATTTTTTTAGTCATTCTTGGAAGTAAACATCACATGAAAATCTTCTAAATCTTCTCTGCAGCATAAAATCAAAGGAGTCTTCTTGTTGTTCAAAAGGTTTACTTTTCACATCTATCAAACCCTTACTTAAATTTAGAACAGTGACTTCTTGCATGAAACAAACATTCGAAAAGTTTAATACAACCAAAAAAATAAAAACACAAACATTAGCACAGTGACTTCTTGCATGAAACAAACATTCGAAAAGTTTAATACAGTTGATTGAGGGAAACAACGGACCGTTACTGTTCCTCTCTACATTGTATTAGATTGCCAAAAAAACATTCTTAAAATTAAGTTCTTGTTTTCTCTCCAAGGGTGTGTTCCTGTTAAAGTGCTACCTTCACCTTCCTAAGGTATGTTACATCCCATCTTCTATTCAACTGTACATGGTAACATTACCAAAACCAAACATTCTTGACAAAAGGGTTTAAAATTCTTGTAGGTGTTGCAGAAACATTCTTGAGAAGCTTGATTTTTCCTTCTCTTCTCTACAACATCAAATCTAAGGTTCATTTTACATTCATTTCCTTCTCTTCTTTACAACATCAAATCAAAGTTGTGTTCATGCATTTAGGTTGTGTGAAACCAACAGTACCTTGACATACTTCATATTACATTATACTGCACCAACATTTTTTTAGTCATTCATGGAAGTAAACATCACATGACAATCTTCTTGATCTTCTCTGCAACATAAAATTAAAGGAGTCTTCCCGTTGTTCAGAAGGTTTTGATTTTCACATTCATCAAACTATTACTTAAAATTTTTTTAGTTATTCTTGGAAGTAAACATCACATGAAAATCTTCTAAATCTTCTCTGCAGCATAAAATCAAAGGAGTCTTCCTGTTGTTCAAAAGGTTTTGTATTTCAGATTCATCAAACTCTTACTCAAATTTAAAACAATGACTTCTTTCATGAAACAAACATTCGAAAAGTTTAATATAACCCAAAAAAATTAACACGACAAACATTAGAACAATGACTTCTTGCATGAAACAAACATTCGAAAAGTTTAATATAGTTTTTTGAGGGAAACGAAGGACCGATTGTTTTCCTCTCTACATTGTATTGGATTTCCAAAAAAACATTCTTAAAAATATGTCTTGTTTTTCTCTCCAAGGGTGCGTTCCTGTTCAAGTGCTACCTACAACTTCCTAGGGTAAGTTACATACCATCATATTCTTCTACAGTACATGGTAACATTACCAAAAACAAACATTCTTTACAAAAGGGTTTTGAATTCTTCCAGGTGTTGCAAAAACATTCCTGAGAAGCTTGACTTTTCCTTCTATTCTCTACAACATCAAATCCAAGGTTCATTTTACATTCATTTCCTTCTCTTCTTTACAACATCAAATCAAAGTTGTGTTCTTGCATTTAGGTTGTGTGAAACAAACAGTACCTTGACATACTTCATTTTACATTATACTGTACCAACATTTTTTAGTCATTCATGGAAGTAAACATCACATAACAATCTTCTAGATCTTCTCTGCAACATAAAATCAAAAGAGTCTTCCAGTTGTTCACAAGAGTTTGCTTTTCACATTCATCAAACTCTTACTTAAAATTTTTTTAGTCATTCTTGGAAGTAAACATCACATGAAAATCTTCTAAATCTTCTCTGCAGCATAAAATCAAAGGAGTCTTCTTGTTGTTCAAAAGGTTTACTTTTCACATCTATCAAACCCTTACTTAAATTTAGAACAGTGACTTCTTGCATGAAAAAAACATTCGAAAAGTTTAATACAACCAAAAAAATAAAAACACAAACATTAGCACAGTGACTTCTTGCATGAAACAAACATTCGAAAAGTTTAATACAGTTGATTGAGGGAAACAACGGACCGTTACTGTTCCTCTCTACATTGTATTAGATTGCCAAAAAAACATTCTTAAAATTAAGTTCTTGTTTTCTCTCCAAGGGTGTGTTCCTGTTAAAGTGCTACCTTCACCTTCCTAAGGTATGTTACATCCCATCTTCTATTCTACTGTACATGGTAACATTACCAAAACCAAACATTCTTGACAAAAGGGTTTAAAATTCTTGTAGGTGTTGCAGAAACATTCTTGAGAAGCTTGATTTTTCCTTCTCTTCTCTACAACATCAAATCTAAGGTTCATTTTACATTCATTTCCTTCTCTTCTTTACAACATCAAATCAAAGTTGTGTTCTTGCATTTAGGTTGTGTGAAACCAACAGTACCTTGACATACTTCATATTACATTATACTGCACCAACATTTTTTTAGTCATTCATGGAAGTAAACATCACATGACAATCTTCTTGATCTTCTCTGCAACATAAAATTAAAGGAGTCTTCCCGTTGTTCAGAAGGTTTTGATTTTCACATTCATCAAACTATTACTTAAAATTTTTTTAGTTATTCTTGGAAGTAAACATCACATGAAAATCTTCTAAATCTTCTCTGCAGCATAAAATCAAAGGAGTCTTCCTGTTGTTCAAAAGGTTTTGTATTTCAGATTCATCAAACTCTTACTCAAATTTAAAACAATGACTTCTTTCATGAAACAAACATTCGAAAAGTTTAATATAACCCAAAAAAATTAACACGACAAACATTAGAACAATGACTTCTTGCATGAAACAAACATTCGAAAAGTTTAATATAGTTTCTTGAGGGAAACGAAGGACCGATTGTTTTCCTCTCTACATTGTATTGGATTTCCAAAAAAACATTCTTAAAAATATGTCTTGTTTTTCTCTCCAAGGGTGCGTTCCTGTTCAAGTGCTACCTACAACTTCCTAGGGTAAGTTACATACCATCATATTCTTCTACAGTACATGGTAACATTACCAAAAACAAACATTCTTTACAAAAGGGTTTTGAATTCTTCCAGGTGTTGCAAAAACATTCCTGAGAAGCTTGACTTTTCCTTCTATTCTCTACAACATCAAATCCAAGGTTCATTTTACATTCATTTCCTTCTCTTCTTTACAACATCAAATCAAAGTTGTGTTCTTGCATTTAGGTTGTGTGAAACAAACAGTACCTTGACATACTTCATTTTACATTATACTGTACCAACATTTTTTAGTCATTCATGGAAGTAAACATCACATAACAATCTTCTAGATCTTCTCTGCAACATAAAATCAAAAGAGTCTTCCAGTTGTTCACAAGAGTTTGCTTTTCACATTCATCAAACTCTTACTTAAAATTTTTTTAGTCATTCTTGGAAGTAAACATCACATGAAAATCTTCTAAATCTTCTCTGCAGCATAAAATCAAAGGAGTCTTCTTGTTGTTCAAAAGGTTTACTTTTCACATCTATCAAACCCTTACTTAAATTTAGAACAGTGACTTCTTGCATGAAAAAAACATTCGAAAAGTTTAATACAACCAAAAAAATAAAAACACAAACATTAGCACAGTGACTTCTTGCATGAAACAAACATTCGAAAAGTTTAATACAGTTGATTGAGGGAAACAACGGACCGTTACTGTTCCTCTCTACATTGTATTAGATTGCCAAAAAAACATTCTTAAAATTAAGTTCTTGTTTTCTCTCCAAGGGTGTGTTCCTGTTAAAGTGCTACCTTCACCTTCCTAAGGTATGTTACATCCCATCTTCTATTCTACTGTACATGGTAACATTACCAAAACCAAACATTCTTGACAAAAGGGTTTAAAATTCTTGCAGGTGTTGCAGAAACATTCTTGAGAAGCTTGATTTTTCCTTCTCTTCTCTACAACATCAAATCTAAGGTTCATTTTACATTCATTTCCTTCTCTTCTTTACAACATCAAATCAAAGTTGTGTTCTTGCATTTAGGTTGTGTGAAACCAACAGTACCTTGACATACTTCATATTACATTATACTGCACCAACATTTTTTAGTCATTCATGGAAGTAAACATCACATGACAATCTTCTTGATCTTCTCTGCAACATAAAATTAAAGGAGTCTTCCCGTTGTTCAGAAGGTTTTGATTTTCACATTCATCAAACTATTACTTAAAATTTTTTTAGTTATTCTTGGAAGTAAACATCACATGAAAATCTTCTAAATCTTCTCTGCAGCATAAAATCAAAGGAGTCTTCCTGTTGTTCAAAAGGTTTTGTATTTCAGATTCATCAAACTCTTACTCAAATTTAAAACAATGACTTCTTTCATGAAACAAACATTCGAAAAGTTTAATATAACCCAAAAAAATTAACACGACAAACATTAGAACAATGACATCTTGCATGAAACAAACATTCGAAAAGTTTAATATAGTTTTTTGAGGGAAACGAAGGACCGATTGTTTTCCTCTCTACATTGTATTGGATTTCCAAAAAAACATTCTTAAAAATATGTCTTGTTTTTCTCTCCAAGGGTGCGTTCCTGTTCAAGTGCTACCTACAACTTCCTAGGGTAAGTTACATACCATCATATTCTTCTACAGTACATGGTAACATTACCAAAAACAAACATTCTTTACAAAAGGGTTTTGAATTCTTCCAGGTGTTGCAAAAACATTCCTAAGAAGCTTGACTTTTCCTTCTATTCTCTACAACATCAAATCCAAGGTTCATTTTACATTCATTTCCTTCTCTTCTTTACAAGATCAAATCAAAGTTGTGTTCTTGCATTTAGGTTGTGTGAAACAAACAGTACCTTGACATACTTCATTTTACATTATACTGTACCAACATTTTTTAGTCATTCATGGAAGTAAACATCACTTAACAATCTTCTAGATCTTCTCTGCAACATAAAATCAAAAGAGTCTTCCAGTTGTTCACAAGAGTTTGCTTTTCACATTCATCAAACTCTTACTTAAAATTTTTTTAGTCATTCTTGGAAGTAAACATCACATGAAAATCTTCTAAATCTTCTCTGCAGCATAAAATCAAAGGAGTCTTCTTGTTGTTCAAAAGGTTTACTTTTCACATCTATCAAACCCTTACTTAAATTTAGAACAGTGACTTCTTGCATGAAACAAACATTCGAAAAGTTTAATACAACCAAAAAAATAAAAACACAAACATTAGCACAGTGACTTCTTGCATGAAACAAACATTCGAAAAGTTTAATACTGTTGATTGAGGGAAACAACGGACCGTTAGTGTTCCTCTCTACATTGTATTAGATTGCCAAAAAAACATTCTTAAAATTAAGTTTTTTTTTTCTCTCCAAGGGTGTGTTCCTGTTAAAGTGCTACCTTCACCTTCCTAAGGTATGTTACATCCCATCTTCTATTCTACTGTACATGGTAACATTACCAAAACCAAACATTCTTGACAAAAGGGTTTAGAATTCTTGCAGGTGTTGCAGAAACATTCTTGAGAAGATTGATTTTTCCTTGTTTTCTCTACAACATCAAATCTAAGGTTCATTTTACATTCATTTCCTTCTCTTCTTTACAACATCAAATCAAAGTTGTGTTCTTGCATTTAGGTTGTGTGAAACCAACAGTACCTTGACATACTTCATTTTACATTATACTGCACCAACATTTTTTTGGTCATTCATGGAAGTAAACATCACATGACAATCTCCTTGATCTTCTCTGCAACTTAAAATCAAAGGAGTCTTCCCGTTGTTCAAAAGGTTTTGATTTTCACATTCATCAAACTCTTACTTAAAATATTATTATCTATTCTTGGAAGTAAACATCACATGAAAATCTTCTAAATCTTCTTTGCAGCATAAAATCAAAGGAGTCTTCCTGTTGTTCAAAAGGTGTTGTATTTCAGATTCATCAAACTCTTACTTAAATTTAAAACAATGACTTCTTTCATGAAAGAAACATTCGAAAAGTTTAATATAACCAAAAAAAATTAAAACGACAAACATTAGAACAATGACTTCTTGCATGAAACAAACATTCGAAAAGTTTAATATAGTTTTTTGAGGGTAATAAAGGACCGGTTGTTTTCCTCTCTACATTGTATTGGATTTCCAAAAAAACATTCTTAAAAATATGTCTTGTTTTTCTCTCCAAGGGTGCGTTCCTGTTCAAGTGCTACCTACAACTTCCTAGGGTAAGTTACATACCATCATATTCTTCTACAGTACATGGTAACATTACCAAAAACAAACATTCTTTACAAAAGGGTTTTGAATTCTTCCAGGTGTTTCAAAAACATTCCTGAGAAGCTTGACTTTTCCTTCTATTCTCTACAACATCAAATCCAAGGTTCATTTTACATTCATTTCCTTCTCTTCTTTACAACATCAAATCAAAGTTGTGTTCTTGCATTTAGGTTGTGTGAAACAAACAGTACCTTGACATACTTCATTTTACATTATACTGTACCAACATTTTTTAGTCATTCACGGAAGTAAACATCACATAACAATCTTCTAGATCTTCTCTGCAACATAAAATCAAAGGAGTCTTCCAGTTGTTCACAAGAGTTTGCTTTTCACATTCATCAAACTCTTACTTAAAATTTTTTTAGTCATTCTTGGAAGTAAACATCACATGAAAATCTTCTAAATCTTCTCTGCAGCATAAAATCAAAGGAGTCTTCTTGTTGTTCAAAAGGTTTACTTTTCACATCTATCAAACCCTTACTTAAATTTAGAACAGTGACTTCTTGCATGAAACAAACATTCGAAAAGTTTAATACAACCAAAAAAATAAAAACACAAACATTAGCACAGTGACTTCTTGCATGAAACAAACATTCGAAAAGTTTAATACAGTTGATTGAGGGAAACACCAGACCGTTAGTGTTCCTCTCTACATTGTATTAGATTGCCAAAAAAACATTCTTAAAATTAAGTTTTTTTTTTCTCTCCAAGGGTGTGTTCCTGTTAAAGTGCTACCTTCACCTTCCTAAGGCATGTTACATCCCATCTTCTATTCTACTGTACATGGTAACATTAACAAAACCAAACATTCTTGACAAAAGGGTTTAGAATTCTTGCAGGTGTTGCAGAAACATTCTTGAGAAGCTTGATTTTTCCTTGTTTTCTCTACAACATCAAATCTAAGGTTCATTTTACATTCATTTCCTTCTCTTCTTTACAACATCAAATCAAAGTTGTGTTCTTGCATTTAGGTTGTGTGAAACCAACAGTACCTTGACATACTTCATTTTACATTATACTGCACCAACATTTTTTTGGTCATTCATGGAAGTAAACATCACATGACAATCTTCTTGATCTTCTCTGCAACTTAAAATCAAAGGAGTCTTCCCGTTGTTCAAAAGGTTTTGATTTTCACATTCATCAAACTCTTACTTAAAATATTATTATCTATTCTTAGAAGTAAACATCACATGAAAATCTTCTAAATCTTCTTTGCAGCATAAAATCAAAGGAGTCTTCCTGTTGTTCAAAAGGTGTTGTATTTCAGATTCATCAAACACTTACTTAAATTTAAAACAATGACTTCTTGAATGAAACAAACATTCGAAAAGTTTTATATAACCAAAAAAAATTAAAACGACAAACATTAGAACAATGACTTCTTGCATGAAACAAACATTCGAAAAGTTTAATATAGTTTTTTGAGGGAAACAAAGGACCGGTTGTTTTCCTCTCTACATTGTATTGGATTGCCAAAAAAACATTCTTAAAAATATGTCTTGTTTTTCTCTCCAAGGGTGCGTTCCTGTTCAAGTGCTACCTACAACTTCCTAAGGTATGTTACATACCATCATATTCTTCTACAGTACATGATAACATTACCAAAAACAAACATTCTTTACAAAAGGGTTTTGAATTCTTCCAGGTGTTGCAAAAACATTCCTGAGAAGCTTGACTTTTCCTTCTATTCTCTACAACATCAAATCCAAGGTTCATTTTACATTCATTTCCTTCTCTTCTTTACAACATCAAATCAAAGTTGTGTTGTTGCATTTTGGTTGTGTGAAACAAACAGTACCCTGACATACTTCATTTTACATTATACTGCACCAACATTTTTTAGTCATTCATGGAAGTAAACATCACATGACAATCTTCTAGATCTTCTCTGCAACATCAAATCAAAGGAGTCTTCCAGTTGTTCACAAGAGTTTGCTTTTCACATTCATCAAACTCTTACTTAAAATTTTTTTAGTCATTCCTGGAAGTAAACATCACATGAAAATCTTCTAAATCTTCTCTGCAGCATAAAATCAAAGGAGTCTTCTTGTTGTTCAAAAGGTTTACTTTTCACATCCATCAAACCCTTACTTAAATTTAGTACAGTGACTTCTTGCATGAAACAAACATTCGAAAAGTTTAATACAACCAAAAAAATAAAAACACAAACATTAGCACAGTGACTTCTTGCATGAAACAAACATTCGAAAAGTTTAATACAGTTGATTGAGGGAAACAAAGGACCGTTAGTGTTCCTCTCTACATTGTATTAGATTGCCAAAAAAACATTCTTAAAATTAAGTTCTTTTTTTTCTCTCCAAGGGTGTGTTCCTGTTAAAGTGCTACCTTCACCTTCCTAAGATAAGTTACATCCCATCTTCTATTCTACTGTACATGGTAACATTACCAAAAACAAACATTCTTAACAAAAGGGTTTAGAATTCTTGCAGGTGTTGCAGAAACCTTCTTGAGAAGCTTGATTTTTCCTTCTCTTCTCTACAACATCAAATCTAAGGTTCATTTTACATTCATTTCCTTCTCTTCTTTACAACACCAAATCAAAGTTGTGTTCTTGCATTTAGGTTGTGTGAAACCAACAGTCCCTTGACATACTTCATTTTACATTATACTGCACCAACATTTTTTTAGTCATTCATGGAAGTAAACATCACATGACAATCTTCTTGATCTTCTCTGCAACATAAAATCAAAGGAGTCTCCTCGTTGTTCAAAAGGTTTTGATTTTCACATTCATCAAACTCTTACTTAAATTTTTTTTAGTTATTCTTGGAAGTAAACATCACATGAAAATCTTCTAAATCTTCTCTTCAGCATAAAATCAAAGGAGTCTTCATGTTGTTCAAAAGGTTTTGCATTTCAGATTCATCAAACTCTTACTTAAATTTAAAACAATGACTTCTTGCATGAAACAAACATTCGAAAAGTTTAATATAACCAAAAAAAATTAAAACGACAAACATTAGAACAATGGCTTCTTGCATGAAACAAACATTCGAAAAGTTTAATACAGTTTTTTGAGGGAAACAAAGGACCGATAGTTTTCCTCTCTACATTGTATTGGATTGCCATAAACACATTCTTAAAAATATGTCTTGTTTTTCTCTCCAGGGTGCGTTCCTGTTCAAGTGCTACCTACAACTTCCTAAGGTATGTTAAATACCATCATATTCTTCTACAGTACATGGTAACATTACCAAAAACAAACATTCTTTACAAAAGGGTTTTGAATTCTTCCAGGTGTTGGAAAAACATTCCTGAGAAGCTTGACTTTTCGTTCTATTCCCTACAAAATCAAATCCAAGGTTCATTTTACATTCATTTCCTTGTCTTCTTTAGAACATCAAATCAAAGTTGTGTTCTTGCATTTAGGTTGTGTGAAACAAACAGTACCTTGACATACTTCATTTTACATTATACTGCACCAACATTTTTTAGTCATTCATGGAAGTAAACATCACATGACAATCTTCTAGATCTTCTCTACAACATAAAATCATAGGAGTCTTCCAGTTGTTCAAAAGACTTTGCTTTTAACATTTATCAAACTATTACTTAAAATTTTTTTAGTCATTCTTGGAAGTAAACATCACATGAAAATCTTCTAAATCTTCTCTGTAGCATAAAATCAATGGAGTCTTCTTGTTGTACAAAAGGTTTTGCTTTTCACATCCATCAAACCCTTACTTAAATTTAAAACAGTGACTTCTTGCATGAAATAAACATTCGAAAAGTTTAATACAACCAAAAAAATAAAAACACAAACATTAGCACAGTGACGTCTTGCCTGAAACAAACATTCGAAAAGTTTAATACAGTTGTTTGATGGATCCAAAGGACTGTTAGTGTTCCTCTCTACATTGTATTAGATTTCCAAAAAAACAATCTTAAAATTAAGTTCTTGTTTTTCTCGCCAAGGGTGTGTTCCTGTTAAAGTGCTACCTTCACCTTCCTAAGGTATGTTACATCCCATCTTCTATTCTACTGTACATGGTAGCATTACCAAAAACAAACATTCTTGACAAAAGGGTTTAGAATTCTTGCAGGTGTTGCAGAAACAATCTTGAGAAGCTTGATTTTTCCTTTTCTTCTCTACAACATCAAATCTAGGGTTCATTTTACATTCATTTCCTTCTCTTCTTTACAACATCAAATCAAAGTTGTGTTCTTGCAATTAGGTTGTGTGAAACAAACAGTACCTTGACATACTTCATTTTACATTATACTGCACCAACATTTTTTTAGTCATTCATAGAAGTAAACATCACATGACAATCTTCTTGATCTTCTCTGCAACATAAAATCAAAGGAGTCTTCCCGTTGTTCAAAAGGTTTTGCTTTTCACATTCATCAAACCCTTACTAAAACTTAGAACAGTAACTCTTGCATGAAACAAACATTCCAAAAGTTTAATATAGTTGTTTGAGGGAAACAAAGGTCGTTAGTGTTCCTCTCTACATTGTATTGGATTGCCAAAAAAATATTCTTAAAAATTCTGCTCTTGTTTTTCGCTCCAAGGGTGCGTTCCTGTTCAAGTGCTACCTACACCTTCCTATGGTATGTTACATCCCATCATCTTTTTCTATAGTACATGGTAACATTACCAAAAATAAACATTCTTGACAAAAGGTATTTCAATTCTTGCAGGTGTTGCAGAGAAATTCTTGAGAAGCTTGACTTTTCCTTTTCTTCTCTACAACATCAAATCCAAGGTTCATTTTACATTCATTTCCTTCTCTTCTATACAACATCCAATCAAAGTTGTGTTCTTGCATTTAGGTTGTATGAAACAAACAATACATTGACATCATTTTACATTGTACCGCGCCAACATTTTTTGAGTCATTTTTGGAAGTAAACATCCCAAGACAATCTTCTTCATCTTCTTTGCAACATAAAATCAAAGGAGTCTTCCTGTTGTTCAAAAGGTTTTGCTTTTCACATTCATCAAACCCTTACTTAAATTTAGAACAATGACTTCTTGCATGAAACAAACATTAAAAAAGTTTAATACAACCCAAAAAATAAAAAGAAAAACATTAGCAAAGTGACTTCTTGCATGAAACAAAGGACCGTTAGTGTTCCTCTCTACATTGTATTAGATTGCCAAAAAAACATTCTTAAAAATTATGTTCTTATTTAACATTACCATAAACAAACATTCTTGACAAAAGGGTTTTGTATTCTTGCAAGTGTTGCATAAACATTCTTCAGAAGCTTGACTTTTCCTTCTCTTCTCTACAATATCAAATCCAAGTTTCATTTTACATTCATTTCCTTCTCTTACTTTCAACATCAAATCAAAGTTGCGTTCTTGCATTTAGGTTGTATGAAACAAACAGTACCTTGACATACTTCATTTTACATTGTACTGCACCAACATTTTTTGAGTCATTCTTGGAAGTAAACATTACATGACAATCTTCTTGATCTTCTCTGCAACAAAAAATCAAAGGTGTCTTCCTGTTGTTCAAAAGGTTTTGCTTTTCACATTCATCAAACCCTCACTTAAAATTTTTGAGTCATTCTTGGAAGTAAACATCACATTACATTCTTCTTGATCTTCTCTATTGCATAAAATCAAAGGAGCCTTCCTGTTGTTCAAAAGGTTTTGCATTTCAGATTCATCAAGCTCTTACTTAAATTTAAAATAATGACTTCTTGCATGAAACAAACATTCGAAAAGTTTAATACGACCAAAAAAAATTAAAACGACAAACATTAGAGCAATGACTTCTTGCATGAAACAAACATTCGAAAAGTTTAATACAGTTTTTCGAGGGAATTAAAGGACCGGTAGTTTTCCTCTCTACATTGTTTTGGATTGCCAAAAAAACATTCTTAAAAATATGTTCTTGTTTTTCTCTCCAAGGGTGCGTTCCTGTACAAGTGCTACCTACAATTTCCTAAGGTATGTTACATACCATCATATTCTTCTACAGTACATGGTAACATTACCAAAAACAAACATTCTTTACAAAAGGGTTTTGAATTCTTCTAGGTGTTGCAAAAACATTCCTGAGAAGCTTGACTTTTCCTTCTCTTCTCTACAACATCAAATCCAAGGTTCATTTTACATTCATTTCCTTCTCTTCTTTACAACATCCAATCAAAGTTGTGTTCTTGCATTTAGGTTGTGTGAAACAAACCGTACCTTGACATACTTCATTTTACATTATAATGCACCAACATTTTTAGTCATTCATGGAAGTAAACATCAGATGACAATCTTCTAGATCTTCTCTGCAACATAAAATCAAAGGAGTCTTCCTGTTGTTCAAAAGACTTTGCTTTTCACATTCATCAGACTCTTACTTAAAATTTTTTTAGTCATTCTTGGAAGTTACCATCACATGAAAATCTTCTAAATCTTCTCTGCAGCATAAAATCAAAGGAGTCTTCTTGTTGTTCAAAAGGTTTTGCTTTTCACATCCATCAAACCATTACTTAAATTTAGAACAGTGACTTCTTGCATGAAACAAATATTCGAAAAGTTTAATACAACCAAAAAAATAAAAACACAAACATTAGCACAGTGACTTCTTGCATGAAACAAACATTCGAAAAGTTTAATACAGTTGTTTGAGGGAAACAATGGACCGTTAGTGTTCCTCTCTACATTGTATTAGATTGCCAAAAAAACATTCTTAAAAATAAGTTCTTGATTTTCTCTCCAAGGGCGTGTTCCTGTTAAAGTGCTACCTTCACCTTCCTAAGGTATGTTACATCCCATCTTCTATTCTACTGTACATGGTAACATTACCAAAAACAAACATTCTTGACAAAAGGGTTTAGAATTCTTGAAGGTGTTGCAGAAACATTCTTGAGATGCTTGATTTTTCCTTCTCTTCTTTACAACATCAAATCTAAGGTTCATTTTACATTCATTTACTTCTCTTCTTTATAACATCAAATCAAAGTTGTGTTCTTGCATTTAGGTTGTGTGAAAAAATAGTACCTTGACATACTTCATTTTACATTATACTGCACCAACATTTTTTAGTCATTCATGGAAGTAAACATCACATGACAATCTTCTTGATCTTCTCTGCAACATAAAATCAAAGGAGTCTTCCCGTTGTTCATAAAGTTTTGATTTTCACATTCATCAAACTCTTACTTAAAATTTTTTTAGTCATTCTTGGAAGTAAACATCACATGAAAATCTTCTAAATCTTCTCTGTAGCATAAAATCAAAGGAGTCTTCCTGTTGTTCAAAAGGTTTTGCTTTTCACATCCATCAAACCCTTACTAAAACTTAGAACAGTAACTCTTGCATGAAACAAACATTCCAAAAGTTTAATATAGTTGTTTGAGGGAAACAAAGGTCGTTAGTGTTCCTCTCTACATTGTATTGGATTGCCAAAAAAATATTCTTAAAAATTCTGCTCTTGTTTTTCGCTCCAAGGGTGCGTTCTTGTTCAAGTGCTACCTACACCTTCCTATGGTATGTTACATCCCATCATCTTTTTCTATAGTACATGGTAACATTACCAAAAATAAACATTCTTGACAAAAGGTATTTCAATTCTTGCAGGTGTTGCAGAGAAATTCTTGAGAAGCTTGACTTTTCCTTTTCTTCTCTACAACATCAAATCCAAGGTTCATTTTACATTCATTTCCTTCTCTTCTATACAACATTCAATCAAAGTTGTGTTCTTGCATTTAGGTTGTATGAAACAAACAATACATTGACATCATTTTACATTGTACCGCGCCAACATTTTTTGAGTCATTTTTGGAAGTAAACATCCCAAGACAATCTTCTTCATCTTCTTTGCAACATAAAATCAAAGGAGTCTTCCTGTTGTTCAAAAGGTTTTGCTTTTCACATTCATCAAACCCTTACTTAAATTTAGAACAATGACTTCTTGCATGAAACCAACATTAAAAAAGTTTAATACAACCCAAAAAATAAAAAGAAAAACATTAGCAAAGTGACTTCTTGCATGAAACAAAGGACCGTTAGTGTTCCTCTCTACATTGTATTAGATTGCCAAAAAAACATTCTTAAAAATTCTGTTCTTATTTAACATTACCATAAACAAACATTCTTGACAAAAGGGTTTTGTATTCTTGCAAGTGTTGCATAAACATTCTTCAGAAGCTTGACTTTTCCTTCTCTTCTCTACAATATCAAATCCAAGTTTCATTTTACATTCATTTCCTTCTCTTACTTTCAACATCAAATCAAAGTTGCGTTCTTGCATTTAGGTTGTATGAAACAAACAGTACCTTGACATACTTCATTTTACATTGTACTGCACCAACATTTTTTGAGTCATTCTTGGAAGTAAACATTACATGACAATCTTCTTGATCTTCTCTGCAACAAAAAATTAAAGGAGTCTTCCTGTTGTTCAAAAGGTTTTGCTTTTCACATTCATCAAACCCTCACTTAAAATTTTTGAGTCATTCTTGGAAGTAAACATCACATTACATTCTTCTTGATCTTCTCTATTGCATAAAATCAAAGGAGCCTTCCTGTTGTTCAAAAGGTTTTGCATTTCAGATTCATCAAGCTCTTACTTAAATTTAAAATAATGACTTCTTGCATGAAACAAACATTCGAAAAGTTTAATACGACCAAAAAAAATTAAAATGACAAACATTAGAGCAATGACTTCTTGCATGAAACAAACATTCGAAAAGTTTAATACAGTTTTTCGAGGGAATTAAAGGACCGGTAGTTTTCCTCTCTACATTGTTTTGGATTGCCAAAAAAACATTCTTAAAAATATGTTCTTGTTTTTCTCTCCAAGGGTGCGTTCCTGTACAAGTGCTACCTACAATTTCCTAAGGTATGTTACATACCATCATATTCTTCTACAGTACATGGTAACATTACCAAAAACAAACATTCTTTACAAAAGGGTTTTGAATTCTTCTAGGTGTTGCAAAAACATTCCTGAGAAGCTTGACTTTTCCTTCTCTTCTCTACAACATCAAATCCAAGGTTCATTTTACATTCATTTCCTTCTCTTCTTTACAACATCCAATCAAAGTTGTGTTCTTGCATTTAGGTTGTGTGAAACAAACCGTACCTTGACATACTTCATTTTACATTATACTGCACCAACATTTTTAGTCATTCATGGAAGTAAACATCACATGACAATCTTCTAGATCTTCTCTGCAACATAAAATCAAAGGAGTCTTCCTGTTGTTCAAAAGACTTTGCTTTTCACATTCATCAGACTCTTACTTAAAATTTTTTTAGTCATTCTTGGAAGTAACCATCACATGAAAATCTTCTAAATCTTCTCTGCAGCATAAAATCAAAGGAGTCTTCTTGTTGTTCAAAAGGTTTTGCTTTCCACATCCATCAAACCCTTACTTAAATTTAGAACAGTGACTTCTTGCATGAAACAAACATTCGAAAAGTTTAATACAACCAAAAAAATAAAAACACAAACATTAGCACAGTGACTTCTTGCATGAAACAAACATTCGAAAAGTTTAATACAGTTGTTTGAGGGAAACAATGGACCGTTAGTGTTCCTCTCTACATTGTATTAGATTGCCAAAGAAACATTCTTAAAAATAAGTTCTTGTTTTTCTCTCCAAGGGTGTGTTCCTGTTAAAGTGCTACCTTCACCTTCCTAAGGTATGTTACATCCCATCTTCTATTCTACTGTACATGGTAACATTACCAAAAACAAACACTCTTGACAAAAGGGTTTAGAATTCTTGAAGGTGTTGCAGAAACATTCTTGAGATGCTTGATTTTTCCTTCTCTTCTTTACAACATCAAATCTAAGGTTCATTTTACATTCATTTACTTCTCTTCTTTATAACATCAAATCAAAGTTGTGTTCTTGCATTTAGGTTGTGTGAAAAAACAGTACCTTGACATACTTCATTTTACATTATACTGCACCAACATTTTTTAGTCATTCATGGAAGTAAACATCACATGACAATCTTCTTGATCTTCTCTGCAACATAAAATCAAAGGAGTCTTCCCGTTGTTCATAAAGTTTTTATTTTCACATTCATCAAACTCTTACTTAAAATTTTTTTAGTCATTCTTGGAAGTAAACATCACATGAAAATCTTCTAAATCTTCTCTGTAGCATAAAATCAAAGGAGTCTTCCTGTTGTTCAAAAGGTTTTGCTTTTCACATCCATCAAACCCTTACTAAAACTTAGAACAGTAACTCTTGCATGAAACAAACATTCCAAAAGTTTAATATAGTTGTTTGAGGGAAACAAAGGTCGTTAGTGTTCCTCTCTACATTGTATTGGATTGCCAAAAAAATATTCTTAAAAATTCTGCTCTTGTTTTTCGCTCCAAGGGTGCGTTCCTGTTCAAGTGCTACCTACACCTTCCTATGGTATGTTACATCCCATCATCTTTTTCTATAGTACATGGTAACATTACCAAAAATAAACATTCTTGACAAAAGGTATTTCAATTCTTGCAGGTGTTGCAGAGAAATTCTTGAGAAGCTTGACTTTTCCTTTTCTTCTCTACAACATCAAATCCAAGATTCATTTTACATTCATTTCCTTCTCTTCTATACAACATCCAATCAAAGTTGTGTTCTTGCATTTAGGTTGTATGAAACAAACAATACATTGACATCATTTTACATTGTACCGCGCCAACATTTTTTGAGTCATTTTTGGAAGTAAACATCCCAAGACAATCTTCTTCATCTTCTTTGCAACATAAAATCAAAGGAGTCTTCCTGTTGTTCAAAAGGTTTTGCTTTTCACATTCATCAAACCCTTACTTAAATTTAGAACAATGACTTCTTGCATGAAACAAACATTAAAAAAGTTTAATACAACCCAAAAAATAAAAAGAAAAACATTAGCAAAGTGACTTCTTGCATGAAACAAAGGACCGTTAGTGTTCCTCTCTACATTGTATTAGATTGCCAAAAAAACATTCTTAAAAATTCTGTTCTTATTTAACATTACCATAAACAAACATTCTTGACAAAAGGGTTTTGTATTCTTGCAAGTGTTGCATAAACATTCTTCAGAAGCTTGACTTTTCCTTCTCTTCTCTACAATATCAAATCCAAGTTTCATTTTACATTCATTTCCTTCTCTTACTTTCAACATCAAATCAAAGTTGCGTTCTTGCATTTAGGTTGTATGAAACAAACAGTACCTTGACATACTTCATTTTACATTGTACTGCACCAACATTTTTTGAGTCATTCTTGGAAGTAAACATTACATGACAATCTTCTTGATCTTCTCTGCAACAAAAAATTAAAGGAGTCTTCCTGTTGTTCAAAAGGTTTTGCTTTTCACATTCATCAAACCCTCACTTAAAATTTTTGAGTCATTCTTGGAAGTAAACATCACATTACATTCTTCTTGATCTTCTCTATTGCATAAAATCAAAGGAGCCTTCCTGTTGTTCAAAAGGTTTTGCATTTCAGATTCATCAAGCTCTTACTTAAATTTAAAATAATGACTTCTTGCATGAAACAAACATTCGAAAAGTTTAATACGACCAAAAAAAATTAAAACGACAAACATTAGAGCAATGACTTCTTGCATGAAACAAACATTCGAAAAGTTTAATACAGTTTTTCGAGGGAATTAAAGGACCGGTAGTTTTCCTCTCTACATTGTTTTGGATTGCCAAAAAAACATTCTTAAAAATATGTTCTTGTTTTTCTCTCCAAGGGTGCGTTCCTGTACAAGTGCTACCTACAATTTCCTAAGGTATGTTACATACCATCATATTCTTCTACAGTACATGGTAACATTACCAAAAACAAACATTCTTTACAAAAGGGTTTTGAATTCTTCTAGGTGTTGCAAAAACATTCCTGAGAAGCTTGACTTTTCCTTCTCTTCTCTACAACATCAAATCCAAGGTTCATTTTACATTCATTTCCTTCTCTTCTTTACAACATCCAATCAAAGTTGTGTTCTTGCATTTAGGTTGTGTGAAACAAACCGTACCTTGACATACTTCATTTTACATTATACTGCACCAACATTTTTAGTCATTCACGGAAGTAAACATCACATGACAATCTTCTAGATCTTCTCTGCAACATAAAATCAAAGGAGTCTTCCTGTTGTTCAAAAGACTTTGCTTTTCACATTCATCAGACTCTTACTTAAAATTTTTTTAGTCATTCTTGGAAGTAACCATCACATGAAAATCTTCTAAATCATCTCTGCAGCATAAAATCAAAGGAGTCTTCTTGTTGTTCAAAAGGTTTTGCTTTCCACATCCATCAAACCCTTACTTAAATTTAGAACAGTGACTTCTTGCATGAAACAAACATTCGAAAAGTTTAATACAACCAAAAAAATAAAAACACAAACATTAGCACAGTGACTTCTTGCATGAAACAAACATTCGAAAAGTTTAATACAGTTGTTTGAGGGAAACAATGGACCGTTAGTGTTCCTCTCTACTTTGTATTAGATTGCCAAAAAAACATTCTTAAAAATAAGTTCTTGATTTTCTCTCCAAGGGTGTGTTCCTGTTAAAGTGCTACCTTCACCTTCCTAAGGTATGTTACATCCCATCTTCTATTCTACTGTACATGGTAACATTACCAAAAACAAACATTCTTGACAAAAGGGTTTAGAATTCTTGAAGGTGTTGCAGAAACATTCTTGAGAAGCTTGATTGTTCCTTCTCTTCTTTACAACATCAAATCTAAGGTTCATTTTACATTCATTTACTTCTCTTCTTTATAACATCAAATCAAAGTTGTGTTCTTGCATTTAGGTTGTGTGAAACAAACAGTACCTTGACATACTTCATTTTACATTATACTGCACCAACATTTTTTAGTCATTCATGGAAGTAAACATCACATGACAATCTTCTTGATCTTCTCTGCAACATAAAATCAAAGGAGTCTTCCCGTTGTTCATAAAGTTTTTATTTTCACATTCATCAAACTCTTACTTAAAATTTTTTTAGTCATTCTTGGAAGTAAACATCACATGAAAATCTTCTAAATCTTCTCTGCAGCATAAAATCAAAGGAGTCTTCCTGTTGTTCAAAAGGTTTTGCTTTTCACATCCATCAAACCCTTACTAAAACTTAGAACAGTAACTCTTGCATGAAACAAACATTCCAAAAGTTTAATATAGTTGTTTGAGGGAAACAAAGGTCGTTAGTGTTCCTCTCTACATTGTATTGGATTGCCAAAAAAATATTCTTAAAAATTCTGCTCTTGTTTTTCGCTCCAAGGGTGCGTTCTTGTTCAAGTGCTACCTACACCTTCCTATGGTATGTTACATCCCATCATCTTTTTCTATAGTACATGGTAACATTACCAAAAATAAACATTCTTGACAAAAGGTATTTCAATTCTTGCAGGTGTTGCAGAGAAATTCTTGAGAAGCTTGACTTTTCCTTTTCTTCTCTACAACATCAAATCCAAGGTTCATTTTACATTCATTTCCTTCTCTTCTATACAACATTCAATCAAAGTTGTGTTCTTGCATTTAGGTTGTATGAAACAAACAATACATTGACATCATTTTACATTGTACCGCGCCAACATTTTTTGAGTCATTTTTGGAAGTAAACATCCCAAGACAATCTTCTTCATCTTCTTTGCAACATAAAATCAAAGGAGTCTTCCTGTTGTTCAAAAGGTTTTGCTTTTCACATTCATCAAACCCTTACTTAAATTTAGAACAATGACTTCTTGCATGAAACCAACATTAAAAAAGTTTAATACAACCCAAAAAATAAAAAGAAAAACATTAGCAAAGTGACTTCTTGCATGAAACAAAGGACCGTTAGTGTTCCTCTCTACATTGTATTAGATTGCCAAAAAAACATTCTTAAAAATTCTGTTCTTATTTAACATTACCATAAACAAACATTCTTGACAAAAGGGTTTTGTATTCTTGCAAGTGTTGCATAAACATTCTTCAGAAGCTTGACTTTTCCTTCTCTTCTCTACAATATCAAATCCAAGTTTCATTTTACATTCATTTCCTTCTCTTACTTTCAACATCAAATCAAAGTTGCGTTCTTGCATTTAGGTTGTATGAAACAAACAGTACCTTGACATACTTCATTTTACATTGTACTGCACCAACATTTTTTGAGTCATTCTTGGAAGTAAACATTACATGACAATCTTCTTGATCTTCTCTGCAACAAAAAATTAAAGGAGTCTTCCTGTTGTTCAAAAGGTTTTGCTTTTCACATTCATCAAACCCTCACTTAAAATTTTTGAGTCATTCTTGGAAGTAAACATCACATTACATTCTTCTTGATCTTCTCTATTGCATAAAATCAAAGGAGCCTTCCTGTTGTTCAAAAGGTTTTGCATTTCAGATTCATCAAGCTCTTACTTAAATTTAAAATAATGACTTCTTGCATGAAACAAACATTCGAAAAGTTTAATACGACCAAAAAAAATTAAAATGACAAACATTAGAGCAATGACTTCTTGCATGAAACAAACATTCGAAAAGTTTAATACAGTTTTTCGAGGGAATTAAAGGACCGGTAGTTTTCCTCTCTACATTGTTTTGGATTGCCAAAAAAACATTCTTAAAAATATGTTCTTGTTTTTCTCTCCAAGGGTGCGTTCCTGTACAAGTGCTACCTACAATTTCCTAAGGTATGTTACATACCATCATATTCTTCTACAGTACATGGTAACATTACCAAAAACAAACATTCTTTACAAAAGGGTTTTGAATTCTTCTAGGTGTTGCAAAAACATTCCTGAGAAGCTTGACTTTTCCTTCTCTTCTCTACAACATCAAATCCAAGGTTCATTTTACATTCATTTCCTTCTCTTCTTTACAACATCCAATCAAAGTTGTGTTCTTGCATTTAGGTTGTGTGAAACAAACCGTACCTTGACATACTTCATTTTACATTATACTGCACCAACATTTTTAGTCATTCATGGAAGTAAACATCACATGACAATCTTCTAGATCTTCTCTGCAACATAAAATCAAAGGAGTCTTCCTGTTGTTCAAAAGACTTTGCTTTTCACATTCATCAGACTCTTACTTAAAATTTTTTTAGTCATTCTTGGAAGTAACCATCACATGAAAATCTTCTAAATCTTCTCTGCAGCATAAAATCAAAGGAGTCTTCTTGTTGTTCAAAAGGTTTTGCTTTCCACATCCATCAAACCCTTACTTAAATTTAGAACAGTGACTTCTTGCATGAAACAAACATTCGAAAAGTTTAATACAACCAAAAAAATAAAAACACAAACATTAGCACAGTGACTTCTTGCATGAAACAAACATTCGAAAAGTTTAATACAGTTGTTTGAGGGAAACAATGGACCGTTAGTGTTCCTCTCTACATTGTATTAGATTGCCAAAGAAACATTCTTAAAAATAAGTTCTTGTTTTTCTCTCCAAGGGTGTGTTCCTGTTAAAGTGCTACCTTCACCTTCCTAAGGTATGTTACATCCCATCTTCTATTCTACTGTACATGGTAACATTACCAAAAACAAACACTCTTGACAAAAGGGTTTAGAATTCTTGAAGGTGTTGCAGAAACATTCTTGAGATGCTTGATTTTTCCTTCTCTTCTTTACAACATCAAATCTAAGGTTCATTTTACATTCATTTACTTCTCTTCTTTATAACATCAAATCAAAGTTGTGTTCTTGCATTTAGGTTGTGTGAAAAAACAGTACCTTGACATACTTCATTTTACATTATACTGCACCAACATTTTTTAGTCATTCATGGAAGTAAACATCACATGACAATCTTCTTGATCTTCTCTGCAACATAAAATCAAAGGAGTCTTCCCGTTGTTCATAAAGTTTTTATTTTCACATTCATCAAACTCTTACTTAAAATTTTTTTAGTCATTCTTGGAAGTAAACATCACATGAAAATCTTCTAAATCTTCTCTGTAGCATAAAATCAAAGGAGTCTTCCTGTTGTTCAAAAGGTTTTGCTTTTCACATCCATCAAACCCTTACTAAAACTTAGAACAGTAACTCTTGCATGAAACAAACATTCCAAAAGTTTAATATAGTTGTTTGAGGGAAACAAAGGTCGTTAGTGTTCCTCTCTACATTGTATTGGATTGCCAAAAAAATATTCTTAAAAATTCTGCTCTTGTTTTTCGCTCCAAGGGTGCGTTCCTGTTCAAGTGCTACCTACACCTTCCTATGGTATGTTACATCCCATCATCTTTTTCTATAGTACATGGTAACATTACCAAAAATAAACATTCTTGACAAAAGGTATTTCAATTCTTGCAGGTGTTGCAGAGAAATTCTTGAGAAGCTTGACTTTTCCTTTTCTTCTCTACAACATCAAATCCAAGATTCATTTTACATTCATTTCCTTCTCTTCTATACAACATCCAATCAAAGTTGTGTTCTTGCATTTAGGTTGTATGAAACAAACAATACATTGACATCATTTTACATTGTACCGCGCCAACATTTTTTGAGTCATTTTTGGAAGTAAACATCCCAAGACAATCTTCTTCATCTTCTTTGCAACATAAAATCAAAGGAGTCTTCCTGTTGTTCAAAAGGTTTTGCTTTTCACATTCATCGAACCCTTACTTAAATTTAGAACAATGACTTCTTGCATGAAACAAACATTAAAAAAGTTTAATACAACCCAAAAAATAAAAAGAAAAACATTAGCAAAGTGACTTCTTGCATGAAACAAAGGACCGTTAGTGTTCCTCTCTACATTGTATTAGATTGCCAAAAAAACATTCTTAAAAATTCTGTTCTTATTTAACATTACCATAAACAAACATTCTTGACAAAAGGGTTTTGTATTCTTGCAAGTGTTGCATAAACATTCTTCAGAAGCTTGACTTTTCCTTCTCTTCTCTACAATATCAAATCCAAGTTTCATTTTACATTCATTTCCTTCTCTTACTTTCAACATCAAATCAAAGTTGCGTTCTTGCATTTAGGTTGTATGAAACAAACAGTACCTTGACATACTTCATTTTACATTGTACTGCACCAACATTTTTTGAGTCATTCTTGGAAGTAAACATTACATGACAATCTTCTTGATCTTCTCTGCAACAAAAAATTAAAGGAGTCTTCCTGTTGTTCAAAAGGTTTTGCTTTTCACATTCATCAAACCCTCACTTAAAATTTTTGAGTCATTCTTGGAAGTAAACATCACATTACATTCTTCTTGATCTTCTCTATTGCATAAAATCAAAGGAGCCTTCCTGTTGTTCAAAAGGTTTTGCATTTCAGATTCATCAAGCTCTTACTTAAATTTAAAATAATGACTTCTTGCATGAAACAAACATTCGAAAAGTTTAATACGACCAAAAAAAATTAAAACGACAAACATTAGAGCAATGACTTCTTGCATGAAACAAACATTCGAAAAGTTTAATACAGTTTTTCGAGGGAATTAAAGGACCGGTAGTTTTCCTCTCTACATTGTTTTGGATTGCCAAAAAAACATTCTTAAAAATATGTTCTTGTTTTTCTCTCCAAGGGTGCGTTCCTGTACAAGTGCTACCTACAATTTCCTAAGGTATGTTACATACCATCATATTCTTCTACAGTACATGGTAACATTACCAAAAACAAACATTCTTTACAAAAGGGTTTTGAATTCTTCTAGGTGTTGCAAAAACATTCCTGAGAAGCTTGACTTTTCCTTCTCTTCTCTACAACATCAAATCCAAGGTTCATTTTACATTCATTTCCTTCTCTTCTTTACAACATCCAATCAAAGTTGTGTTCTTGCATTTAGGTTGTGTGAAACAAACCGTACCTTGACATACTTCATTTTACATTATACTGCACCAACATTTTTAGTCATTCATGGAAGTAAACATCACATGACAATCTTCTAGATCTTCTCTGCAACATAAAATCAAAGGAGTCTTCCTGTTGTTCAAAAGACTTTGCTTTTCACATTCATCAGACTCTTACTTAAAATTTTTTTAGTCATTCTTGGAAGTAACCATCACATGAAAATCTTCTAAATCATCTCTGCAGCATAAAATCAAAGGAGTCTTCTTGTTGTTCAAAAGGTTTTGCTTTCCACATCCATCAAACCCTTACTTAAATTTAGAACAGTGACTTCTTGCATGAAACAAACATTCGAAAAGTTTAATACAACCAAAAAAATAAAAACACAAACATTAGCACAGTGACTTCTTGCATGAAACAAACATTCGAAAAGTTTAATACAGTTGTTTGAGGGAAACAATGGACCGTTAGTGTTCCTCTCTACTTTGTATTAGATTGCCAAAAAAACATTCTTAAAAATAAGTTCTTGATTTTCTCTCCAAGGGTGTGTTCCTGTTAAAGTGCTACCTTCACCTTCCTAAGGTATGTTACATCCCATCTTCTATTCTACTGTACATGGTAACATTACCAAAAACAAACATTCTTGACAAAAGGGTTTAGAATTCTTGAAGGTGTTGCAGAAACATTCTTGAGAAGCTTGATTGTTCCTTCTCTTCTTTACAACATCAAATCTAAGGTTCATTTTACATTCATTTACTTCTCTTCTTTATATAATCAAATCAAAGTTGTGTTCTTGCATTTAGGTTGTGTGAAACAAACAGTACCTTGACATACTTCATTTTACATTATACTGCACCAACATTTTTTAGTCATTCATGGAAGTAAACATCACATGACAATCTTCTTGATCTTCTCTGCAACATAAAATCAAAGGAGTCTTCCCGTTGTTCATAAAGTTTTTATTTTCACATTCATCAAACTCTTACTTAAAATTTTTTTAGTCATTCTTGGAAGTAAACATCACATGAAAATCTTCTAAATCTTCTCTGCAGCATAAAATCAAAGGAGTCTTCCTGTTGTTCAAAAGGTTTTGCTTTTCACATCCATCAAACCCTTACTAAAACTTAGAACAGTAACTTCTTGCATGAAACAAACATTCGAAAATTTTATAGTTGTTTGAGGGAAACAAAGGCCGTTAGTGTTCCTCTCTACATTGTATTGGATTTCCAAAAAAACATTCTTAAAAATTCTGCTCTTGTTTTTCGCTCCAAGGGTGTGTTCCTGTTCAAGTGCTACCTACACCTTTCTATGGTATGTTACATACCATCATCTTCTTCTACAATACATGGTAACATTACCAAAAATAAACATTCTTGACAAAAGGTATTTGAATTCTTGCAGGTGTTGCAGATAAATTCTTGAGAATCTTGACTTTTCCTTCTCTTCTCTACAACATCAAATCCAAGGTTCATTTTACATTCATTTCCTTCTCTTCTTTACAACATCCAATCAAAGTTGTGTTCTTGCATTTAGGTTGTATGAAACAAAGAATACATTGACAAACTTCATTTTACACAATACCGCGCCAAAATTTTTTGAGTCATTTTTGGAAGTAAACATCACAAGACAATCTTCTTGATCTTCTTTGCAGCATAAAATCAAAGGAGTCTTCCTGTTGTTCAAAAGGTTTTGCGTTTCGCATTCATCAAACCCTTACTTAAATTTAGAACAGTGACTTCTTGCATGAAACAAACCTTAAAAAAGTTTAATACAACCAAAAAAATAAAAAGAAAAACATTATCAAAGTGACTTCTTGCATGAAACAAACATCCGAAAAGATTAATACATTTGTTTGCGGGAAACAAAGGACCGTTAGTGTTCCTCTCTACATTGTATTAGATTGCCAAAAAAACATTCTTAAAAATTCTGTTCTTATTTTACATTACCATAAACAAACATTCTTGACAAAAGGGTTTTGTATTCCTGCAAGTGTTGCATAAACATTCTTCAGAAGCTTGACTTTTCCTTCTCTTCTCTACAATATCAAATCCAAGGTTCATTTTACATTCATTTCCTTCTCTTATTTACAACATCAAATCAAAGTTGCGTTCTTGCATTTAGGTTGTATGAAACAAACAATACCTTGACATACTTCATTTTACATTATACTGCACCGACATTTTTTGAGTCATTCTTGGAAGTAAACATTACATGACAATCTTCTTGATCTTCTCTGCAACAAAAAATCAAAGGAGTCTTCCTGTTGTTCAAAAGGTTTTGCTTTTCACATTCATCAAACCCTTACTAAAAATTTTTGAGTCATTCTTGGAAGTAAACATCACATTACATTCTTCTTGATCTTCTCTGTTGCATAATATCAAAGGAGTCTTCCAGTTGTTCAAAAGGTTTTGCATTTCAGATTCATCAAGCTCTTACTTAAATTTAAAACAATGACTTCTTGCATGAAACAAACATTCGAAAAGTTTAATACAACAAAAAAAAATTAAAACGACAAACATTAGAACAATGACTTCTTGCATGAAACAAACATTCGAAAAGTTTAATACAGTTTTTTGAGGGAAACAAAGGACCGGTAGTTTTCCTCTCTACATTGTATTGGATTGCCAAAAAAACATTCTTAAAAATATGTTCTTGTTTTTCTTTCCAAGGGTGCGTTCCTGTACAAGTGCTACCTACAACTTCCTAAGGTATGTTACATACCATCATATTCTTCTACAGTACTTGGTAACATTACCAAAAACAAACATTCTTCACAAAAGGGTTTTGAATTCTTCCAGGTGTTGCAAAAACATTCCTGAGAAGCTTGACTTTTCCTTTTCTTCTCTACAACATCAAATCCAAAGTTCATTTTACATTCATTTCCTTCTCTTCTTTACAACATCAAATCAAAGTTGTGTTCTTGCATTTAGGTTGTGTGAAACAAACAGTACCTTGACATACTTCATTTTACATTATACTGCACCAACATTTTTTAGTCATTCATGGAAGTAAACATCACATGACAATCTTCTAGATCTTCTCTGCAACATAAAATCAATGGAGCCTTCCAGTTTTTCAAAAGACTTTGCTTTTCACATTCATCAAACTCTTACTTAAAATTTTTTTAGTCATTCTTGGAAGTAAACATCACATGAAAATCTTCTAAATCTTCTCTGCAGCATAAAATCAAAGGAGTCTTCTTGTTGTTCAAAAGGTTTTGCTTTTCACATCCATCAAACCCTTACCTAAATTTAGAACAGTGACTTCTTGCATGAAACAAACAATCAAAAAGTTTAATTAAACCAAAAAAATAAAAAGACAAACATTAGCACAGTGACTTCTTGCATGAAACAAACATTCAAAAAGTTTAATACAGTTGTTTGAGGGAAACAAAGGACCATTAGTGTTCCTCTCTACATTGTATTAGATTGCCAAAAAAACATTCTTAAAAATAAGTTCTTGTTTTTCTCTCCAAGGGTGTGTTCCTGTTAAAGTGCTACCTTCACCTTCCTAAGGTATGTTACATCCCATATTCTATTCTACTGTACATGGTAACATTACCACAAACAAACATTCTTGACAAAACGGTTTAGAATTCTTGAAGGTGTTGCAGAAACATTCTTGAGAAGCTTGATTTTTCCTTCTCTTCTCTATAACATCAAATCTAAGGTTCATTTTACATTCATTTCCTTCTCTTCTTTACAACATCAAATCAAAATTGTGCTCTTGCATTTAGGTTGTGTGAAACAAATAGTACCTTGACATACTTCATTTTACATTATACTGCACCAACATTTTTTAGTCATTCATGGAAGTAAACATCACATGACAATCTTCTTGATCTTCTCTGCAACATAAAATCAAAGGAGTCTTCCCATTGTTCAAAAGGTTTTGATTTTCACATTCATCAAACTCTTACTTAAAATTTTTTTAGTCATTCTTGGAAGTAAACATCACATGAAAATCTTCTAAATCTTCTCTGCAGCATAAAATCAAAGGAGTCTTCCTGTTGTTCAAAAGGTTTTGCTTTTCACATCCATCAAACCCTTACTAAAACTTAGAAAAGTAACTTCTTGCATGAAACAAACATTCGAAAAGTTTAATATAGTTGTTTGAGGGAAACAATGGCCGTTAGTGTTCCTCTCTACATTGTATTGGATTGCCAAAAAAACATTCTTAAAAATTCTACTCTTGTTTTTCGCTCCAAGGGTGCGTTCCTGTTCAAGTGCTACCTACACCTTCCTATGGTATGTTACATACCATCATCTTCTTCTACAGTTCATGGTAACATTACCAAAAATAAACATTCTTGACAAAAGGTATTTGAATTCTTGCAGGTGTTGCAGAAAAATTCCTGAGAAGCTTGACTTTTCCTTCTCTTCTCTACAACATCAAATCCAAGGTTCATTTTACATTCATTTCCTTCTCTTCTTTACAACATCCAATCAAAGTTGTGTTCTTGCATTTAGGTTGTATGAAACAAAGAATACATTGACAAACTTCATTTTACACAATACCGCGCCAAAATTTTTTGAGTCATTTTTGGAAGTAAACATCACAAGACAATCTTCTTGATCTTCTTTGCAGCATAAAATCAAAGGAGTCTTCCTGTTGTTCAAAAGGTTTTGCGTTTCGCATTCATCAAACCCTTACTTAAATTTAGAACAGTGACTTCTTGCATGAAACAAACATTAAAAAAGTTTAATACAACCAAAAAAATAAAAAGAAAAACATTATCAAAGTGACTTCTTGCATGAAACAAACATTCGAAAAGATTAATACATTTGTTTGCGGGAAACAAAGGACCGTTAGTGTTCCTCTCTACATTGTATTAGATTTCCAAAAAAACATTCTTAAAAATTCTGTTCTTATTTAACATTACCATAAACAAACATTCTTGACACAAGGGTTTTATATTCTTGCAAGTGTTGCATAAACATTCTTCAGAAGCTTGACTTTTCCTTCTCTTCTCTACAATATCAAATCCAAGGTTCATTTTACATTCATTTCCTTCTCTTATTTAAAAAATCAAATCAAAGTTGCGTTCTTGCATTTAGGTTGTATGAAACAAACAGTACCTTGACATACATCATTTTACATTATACTGCACCGACATTTTTTGAGTCATTCTTGGAAGTAAACATTACATGACAATCTTCTTGATCTTCTCTGCAACAAAAAATCAAAGGAGTCTTCCTGTTGTTCAAAAGGTTTTGCTTTTCTCATTCATCAAACCCTTACTTAAAATTTTTGAGTCATTCTTGGAAGTAAACATCACATTACATTCTTCTTGATCTTCTCTGTTGCATAATATCAAAGGAGTCTTCCAGTTGTTCAAGAGGTTTTGCATTTCAGATTCATCAGCTCTTACTTAAATTTAAAACAATGACTTCTTGCATGAAACAAACATTCGAAAAGTTTAATACAACAAAAAAAAATTAAAACGACAAACATTAGAACAATGACTTCTTGCATGAAACAAACATTCGAAAAGTTTAATACAGTTTTTTGAGGGAAACAAAGGACCGGTAGTTTTCCTCTCTACATTGTATTGGATTGCCAAAAAAACATTCTTAAAAATATGTTCTTGTTTTTCTCTCCAAGGGTGCGTTCCTGTACAAGTGCTACCTACAACTTCCTAAGGTATGTTACATACCCTCATATTCTTCTACAGTACATGGTAACATTACCAAAAACAAACATTCTTTACAAAAGGGTTTTGAATTCTTCCAGGTGTTGTAAAAACATTCCTGAGAAGCTTGACTTTTCCTTCTCTTCTCTACAACATCAAATCTAAGGTTCATTTTACATTCATTTCCTTCTCTTCTTTACAACATCAAATCAAAGTTGTGTTCTTGCATTTAGGTTGTGTGAAACAAACAGTACCTTGACATACTTCATTTTACATTATACTGCACCAACATTTTTTAGTCATTCATGGAAGTAAACATCACATGACAATCTTCTAGATCTTCTCTGCAACATAAAATTAAAGGAGTCTTCCAGTTGTTAAAAAGACTTTGCTTTTCACATTCATCAAACTCTTACTTAAAATTTTTTTAGTCATTCTTGGAAGTAACCATGACATGAAAATCTTCTAAATCTTCTCTGCAACATAAAATCAAAGGAGTCTTCTTGTTGTTCGAAAGGTTTTGCTTTTCACATCCACCAAACCCTTACTAAAATTTAGAACAGTGACTTCTTGCATGAAACAAACATTCGAAAAGTTTAATACAAACAAAAAAATAAAAACACAAACATTAGCACAGTGACTTATTTCATGAAACAAACATTCGAAAAGTTTAATACAGTTGTTTGAGGGAAACAAAGGACCGTTAGTGTTCCTCTCTACATTGTATTAGATTGCCAAAGAAACATTCTTAAAAATAAGTTCTTGTTTTTCTCTCCAAGGGTGTGTTCCTGTTAAAGTGCTACCTTCACCTTCCTGAGGTATGTTACATCCCATCTTCTATTCTACTGTACTGGTAACATTACCAAAAACAAACATTCTTGACAAAAGGGTTTAGAATTCTTGAAGGTGTTGCAGAAACATTCTTGAGAAGCTTGATTTTTCCTTCTCTTTTCTACAACATCAAATCTAAGGTTCATTTTACATTCATTTCCTTCTCTTCTTTACAACATCAAATCAAAGTTATGTTCTTGCATTTAGGTTGTGTGAAACAAACAGTACCTTGACATACTTCATTTTACATTATACTGCACCAACATTTTTTAGTCATTCATGGAAGTAAACATCACATGACAATCTTCTAGATCTTCTCTGCAACATAAAATTAAAGGAGTCTTCCAGTTGTTCAAAAGACTTTGCTTTTCACATTCATCAAACTCTTACTTAAAATTTTTTTAGTCATTCTTGGAAGTAACCGTGACATGAAAATCTTCTAAATCTTCTCTGCAACATAAAATCAAAGGAGTCTTCTTGTTGTTCGAAAGGTTTTGCTTTTCACATCCACCAAACCCTTACTAAAATTTAGAACAGTGACTTCTTGCATGAAACAAACATTCGAAAAGTTTAATACAACCAAAAAAATAAAAACACAAACATTAGCACAGTGACTTCTTTCATGAAACAAACATTCAAAAAGTTTAATACAGTTGTTTGAGGGAAACAAAGGACCGTTAGTGTTCCTCTCTACATTGTATTAGATTGCCAAAGAAACATTCTTAAAAATAAGTTCTTGTTTTTCTCTCCAAGGGTGTGTTCCTGTTAAAGTGCTACCTTCACCTTCCTGAGGTATGTTACATCCCATCTTCTATTCTACTGTACATGGTAACATTACCAAAAACAAAAATTCTTGACAAAAGGGTTTAGAATTCTTGAAGGTGTTGCAGAAACATTCTTGAGAAGCTTGATTTTTCCTTCTCTTTTCTACAACATCAAATCTAAGGTTCATTTTACATTCATTTCCTTCTCTTCTTTACAACATCAAATCAAAGTTATGTTCTTGCATTTAGGTTGTGTGAAACAAATAGTACCTTGACATACTTCATTTTACTTTATACCGCACCAACATATTTTAGTCATTCATGGAAGTAAACATCACATGACAATCTTCTTGATCTTCTCTGCAACATAAAATCAAAGGAGTCTTCCAGTTGTTCAAAAGGTTTTGATTTTCACATTCATCAAACTCTTACTTAAAATTGTTTTAGTCATTCTTGGAAGTAAACATCACATGAAAATCTTCTAAATCTTCTCTGCAGCATAAAATCAAAGGAGTCTTCCTGTTGTTTAAAAGGTTTTGCTTTTCACATCCATCAAACCCTTACTAAAACTTAGAACAGTAACTTCTTGCATGAAACAAACATTCGAAAAGTTTAATATAGTTGTTTGAGGGAAACAAAGGTCGTTAGTGTTCCTCTCTACATTGTATTGGATTGCCAAAAAAACATTCTTAAAAATTTTGCTCTTGTTTTTCGCTCCAAGGGTGTGTTCCTGTTTAAGTGCTACCTACACCTTCCTATGGTATGTTACATCCCATCATCTTTTTCTATAGTACATGGATACATTACCAAAAATAAACATTCTTGCCAAAAGGTATTTGAATTCTTGCAGGTGTTGCAGAAAAATTCTTGAGAAGCTTGACTTTTCCTTCTCTTCTCTACAACATCAAATCCAAGGTTCATTTTACATTCATTTCCTTCTCTTCTTTACAACATCCAATCAAAGTTGTGTTCTTGTATTTAGGTTGTATGAAACAAACAATACATTGACATACTTCATTTTACATTGTACCGCCCCACATTTTTTGAGTCATTTTTGGAAGTAAACATCACAAGACAATCTTCTTGATCTTCTTTGCAGCATAAAATCAAAGGAGTCTTCCTGTTGTTCAAAAGGTTTTGCTTTTCACATTCATCAAACCCTTACTTAAATTTAGAACAGTGACTTCTTGCATGAAACAAACATTAAAAAAGATTAATACAACCAAAAAAATAAAAATAAAAACATTAGCAAAGTGACTTCTTGCATGAAACAAACATTCGAAAAGATTAATACATTTGTTTGCGGGAAACAAAGGACAGTTAGTGTTCCTCTCTACATTGTATTAGATTGCCAAAAAAAACATTCTTAAAAATGCTGTTCTTATTTAACATTACCATAAACAAACATTCTTGACAAAAGGGTTTTGTATTCTTGCAAGTGTTGCATAAACATTCTTCAGAAGCTTGACTTTTCCTTCTCTTCTCTACAATATCAAATCCAAGGTTCATTTTACATTCATTTCCTTCTCTTATTTACAACATCAAATCAAAGTTACGTTCTTGCATTTAGGTTGTATGAAACAAACAGTACCTTGACATACTTCATTTTACATTATACTGCACCAACGTTTTTTGAGTCATTCTTGGAAGTAAACATTACATGACAATCTTCTTGATCTTCTCTGCAACAAAAAATCAAAGGAGTCTTCCTGTTGTTCAAAAGGTTTTGCTTTTCACATTCATCAAACCCTTACTTAAATTTAAAATAATGACTTCTTGCATGAAACAAACATTCGAAAAGTTTAATACAACCAAAAAAAATTAAAACGACAAACATTAGAACAATGACTTCTTGCATGAAACAAACATTCGAAAAGTTTAATACAGTTTTTTAAGGGAAACAAAGGATCGGTAGTTTTCCTCTCTACATTGTATTCGATTGCCAAAAAAACATTCTTAAAAATATGTTCTTGTTTTTCTCTCCAAGGGTGCGTTCCTGTACAAGTGCTACCTACAACTTCCTAAGGTATGTTACACACCATCATATTCTTCTACAGTACATGGTAACATTACCAAAAACAAACATTCTTTACAAAAGGGTTTTGAATTCTTCCAGGTGTTGCAAAAACATTCCTGAGTAGCTTGACTTTTCCTTCTATTCTCTACAACATCAAATCCAAGGTTCATTTTACATTCATTTCCTTCTCTTCTTTACAACATTAAATCAAAGTTGTGTTCTTGCATTTAGGTTGTGTGAAACAAACAGTACCTTGACATACTTCATTTTACATTATACTGCACCAACATTTTTTAGTCATTCATGGAAGTAAACATCACATGACAATCTTCTAGATCTTCTCTGCAACATAAAATCAAAGGAGTCTTCCAGTTGTTCAAAAGACTTTGCTTTTCACATTCATCAAACTCTTACTTAAAATTTATTTAGTCATTCTTGGAAGTAAACATCACATGAAAATCTTCAAAATCTTCTCTGCAGCCTAAAATCAAAGGAGTCTTCTTGTTGTTCAAAAGGTTTTGCTTTTCACATCCATCAAACCCTTACCTAAATTTAGAACAGTGACTTCTTGCATGAAACAAACATTCGAAAAGTTTAATACATTGACATACTTCATTTTACATTGTACCGCACCAACATTTTTGAGTCCATTTTGGAAGTAAACATCACAAGATAATCTTCTTGATCTTCTTTGCAGCATAAAATCAAAGTAGTCTTCCTGTTGTTCAAAAGGTTTTGCTTTTCACATTCATCAAACCCTTACTTAAAATTTTTTGAGTCATTCTCGGAAGTAAACATCACATTATATTCTTCTTGATCTTCTCTGTTGCATAAAATCCAAGGAGTCTTCCTGTTTTTCAAAGGTTTTGCATTTCAGATTCATCAAACTCTTACTTAAATTTAAAACAATGACTTCTTACATGAAACAAACATTCGAAAACTTTAATACAACAAAAAAAAATAAAAAAGACAAACATTAGAACAATGGCTTCTTGCATGAAAAAAACATTCGAAATGTTTAATACAGTTTTTTGAGGGAAACAAAGGACCGGTAATGTTCCTCTCTACATTGTATTGGATTGCCAAAAAATCATTCTTAAAAATATGTTCTTGTTTTTCTCTCCAAGGGTGCGTTCCTGTTCAAGTGCTACCTACACCTTCCTAAGGTATGTTACATACCATCATATTCTTCTACAGTACATGGTAACATTACCAAAAACAAACATTCTTTAGAAAAGGGTTTTGAATTCTTCCAGGTGTTGCAAAAACATTCCTGAGAAGCTTGACTTTTCCTTCTCTTCTCTACAACATCAAATCCAAGGTTCATTTTACATTCATTTCCTTCTCTTCTTTACAACATCAAATCAAAGTTGTGATCTTGCATTTAGGTTGTGTGAAACAAACAGTACCTTGACATACTTCAATTTACATTATACTGCCCCAACATTTTTTTAGTCATTCATGGAAGTAAACATCACATGACAATCTTCTTGATCTTCTCTGCAACATAAAATCAAAGGAGTCTTCCCGTTGTTCAAAAGGTTTTGCTTTTCACATTCATCAAACTCTTACTTATTATTTTTTTAGTCATTCTTAGAAGTAAACATTACATGAAAATCTTCTAAATCTTCTCTGCAGCATAAAATCGAAGGAGTCTTCCTGTTGTTCAAAAGGTTTTGCATTTCGCATCCATCAAATCCTTACTTATATGTAGAACAGTGACTTCTTGCATGAAACAAACATTCAAAAAGTTTAATACAACCAAAAAAATAAAAAGACAAACATTAGCACAGTGACTTCTTGAATGAAACAAACATTCAAAAAGTTTAATACAGTTGTTTGAGGGAAACAAAGGGCCGTTAGTGTTCCTCTCTACATTGTATTAGATTGCCAAAAAAACATTCTTAAAAATAAGTTCTTGTTTTTCTCTCCAAGGGTGTGTTCCTGTTAAAGTGCTATCTTCACCTTCCTAAGGTATGTTACATCCCATCATCTATTCTACTATACATGGTAACATTTCCAAAAACAAACATTCTTGACAAAAGGGTCTAGAATTCTTGCAGGTGTTGTAGAAACATTCTTGAGAAGCTTGATTTTTCCTTCTCTTCTCTACAACATCAAATCAAAGGTTCATTTTACATTCATTTCCTTCTCTTCTTTACAACATCAAATCAAAGTTGTGTTCTTGCATTTAGGTTGTATGAAACAAACAGTACCTTGACATACTTCATTTTACATTATACTGCACCAACATTTTTTTAGTAATTCATGGAAGTAAATATCACATGACAATCTTCTTGATTTTCTCTGCAACATAAAATCAAAGGAGTCTTCCTGTTGTTCAAAAGGTTTTGCTTTTCACATTCATCAAACCCTTACTTAAATTTAGAACAGTGATTTCTTGCATGAAACAAACATTCGAAAAGTTTAATACAACCAAAAACATTAAAAGACAAACATTTGCACAGTGACTTCTTGCATGAAACAAACATTCGAAAAGTTTAATACCGTTGTTTGAGGGAAACAAAGGACCGTTAGTGTTCCTCTCTACATTGTATTAGATTTCCAAAAAACATTCTTAAAAATAAGTTCTTGTTTTTCTCTCCAAGGGTGTGTTCCTGTTAAAGTGCTACCTTCACCTTCCTAAGGTATGCTACATCCCATCATCTATTCTACAGTACATGGTAACATTACGAAAAACAAACATTCTTGACAAAAGGGTTTAGAATTCTTGCAGGTGTTGCAGAAACATTCTTGAGAAGCTTGATATTTCCTTCTCTTCTCTACAACATCAAATCCAAGGTTCATTTTACATGCATTTCCTTCTCATCTTTACAACATCAAATCAAAGTAGTGTTCTTGCATTTAGGTTGTGTGAAACAAACAGTACCTTGGCATACTTCATTTTACATTATAATGCACCAACATTTTGTTAGTCATACATGGAAGTAAACATCACATGACAATCTTCTAGATCTTCTCTGCAACATAAAATCAAAGGAGTCTTCCCGTTGTTCAAAAGGTTTTTCTTTTCACATTCATCAAACTCTTACTTAAAATTTATTTAGTCATTCTTGGAAGTAAACATCACATGAAAATCTTCAAAATCTTCTCTGCAGCCTAAAATCAAAGGAGTCTTCTTGTTGTTCAAAAGGTTTTGCTTTTCACATCCATCAAACCCTTACCTAAATTTAGAACAGTGACTTCTTGCATGAAACAAACATTCGAAAAGTTTAATACATTGACATACTTCATTTTACATTGTACCGCACCAACATTTTTGAGTCCATTTTGGAAGTAAACATCACAAGATAATCTTCTTGATCTTCTTTGCAGCATAAAATCAAAGTAGTCTTCCTGTTGTTCAAAAGGTTTTGCTTTTCACATTCATCAAACCCTTACTTAAAATTTTTTGAGTCATTCTCGGAAGTAAACATCACATTATATTCTTCTTGATCTTCTCTGTTGCATAAAATCCAAGGAGTCTTCCTGTTTTTCAAAGGTTTTGCATTTCAGATTCATCAAACTCTTACTTAAATTTAAAACAATGACTTCTTACATGAAACAAACATTCGAAAACTTTAATACAACAAAAAAAAATAAAAAAGACAAACATTAGAACAATGGCTTCTTGCATGAAAAAAACATTCGAAATGTTTAATACAGTTTTTTGAGGGAAACAAAGGACCGGTAATGTTCCTCTCTACATTGTATTGGATTGCCAAAAAATCATTCTTAAAAATATGTTCTTGTTTTTCTCTCCAAGGGTGCGTTCCTGTTCAAGTGCTACCTACACCTTCCTAAGGTATGTTACATACCATCATATTCTTCTACAGTACATGGTAACATTACCAAAAACAAACATTCTTTAGAAAAGGGTTTTGAATTCTTCCAGGTGTTGCAAAAACATTCCTGAGAAGCTTGACTTTTCCTTCTCTTCTCTACAACATCAAATCCAAGGTTCATTTTACATTCATTTCCTTCTCTTCTTTACAACATCAAATCAAAGTTGTGATCTTGCATTTAGGTTGTGTGAAACAAACAGTACCTTGACATACTTCAATTTACATTATACTGCCCCAACATTTTTTTAGTCATTCATGGAAGTAAACATCACATGACAATCTTCTTGATCTTCTCTGCAACATAAAATCAAAGGAGTCTTCCCGTTGTTCAAAAGGTTTTGCTTTTCACATTCATCAAACTCTTACTTATTATTTTTTTAGTCATTCTTAGAAGTAAACATTACATGAAAATCTTCTAAATCTTCTCTGCAGCATAAAATCGAAGGAGTCTTCCTGTTGTTCAAAAGGTTTTGCATTCCGCATCCATCAAATCCTTACTTATATGTAGAACAGTGACTTCTTGCATGAAACAAACATTCAAAAAGTTTAATACAACCAAAAAAATAAAAAGACAAACATTAGCACAGTGACTTCTTGAATGAAACAAACATTCAAAAAGTTTAATACAGTTGTTTGAGGGAAACAAAGGGCCGTTAGTGTTCCTCTCTACATTGTATTAGATTGCCAAAAAAACATTCTTAAAAATAAGTTCTTGTTTTTCTCTCCAAGGGTGTGTTCCTGTTAAAGTGCTATCTTCACCTTCCTAAGGTATGTTACATCCCATCATCTATTCTACTATACATGGTAACATTTCCAAAAACAAACATTCTTGACAAAAGGGTCTAGAATTCTTGCAGGTGTTGTAGAAACATTCTTGAGAAGCTTGATTTTTCCTTCTCTTCTCTACAACATCAAATCAAAGGTTCATTTTACATTCATTTCCTTCTCTTCTTTACAACATCAAATCAAAGTTGTGTTCTTGCATTTAGGTTGTATGAAACAAACAGTACCTTGACATACTTCATTTTACATTATACTGCACCAACATTTTTTTAGTAATTCATGGAAGTAAATATCACATGACAATCTTCTTGATTTTCTCTACAACATAAAATCAAAGGAGTCTTCCTGTTGTTCAAAAGGTTTTGCTTTTCACAATCATCAAACCCTTACTTAAATTTAGAACAGTGATTTCTTGCATGAAACAAACATTCGAAAAGTTTAATACAACCAAAAACATTAAAAGACAAACATTTGCACAGTGACTTCTTGCATGAAACAAACATTCGAAAAGTTTAATACCGTTGTTTGAGGGAAACAAAGGACCGTTAGTGTTCCTCTCTACATTGTATTAGATTTCCAAAAAACATTCTTAAAAATAAGTTCTTGTTTTTCTCTCCAAGGGTGTGTTCCTGTTAAAGTGCTACCTTCACCTTCCTAAGGTATGCTACATCCCATCATCTATTCTACAGTACATGGTAACATTACGAAAAACAAACATTCTTGACAAAAGGGTTTAGAATTCTTGCAGGTGTTGCAGAAACATTCTTGAGAAGCTTGATATTTCCTTCTCTTCTCTACAACATCAAATCCAAGGTTCATTTTACATGCATTTCCTTCTCATCTTTACAACATCAAATCAAAGTAGTGTTCTTGCATTTAGGTTGTGTGAAACAAACAGTACCTTGGCATACTTCATTTTACATTATAATGCACCAACATTTTGTTAGTCATACATGGAAGTAAACATCACATGACAATCTTCTAGATCTTCTCTGCAACATAAAATCAAAGGAGTCTTCCCGTTGTTCAAAAGGTTTTTCTTTTCACATTCATCAAACTCTTACTTAAAATTTATTTAGTCATTCTTGGAAGTAAACATCACATGAAAATCTTCAAAATCTTCTCTGCAGCCTAAAATCAAAGGAGTCTTCTTGTTGTTCAAAAGGTTTTGCTTTTCACATCCATCAAACCCTTACCTAAATTTAGAACAGTGACTTCTTGCATGAAACAAACATTCGAAAAGTTTAATACATTGACATACTTCATTTTACATTGTACCGCACCAACATTTTTGAGTCCATTTTGGAAGTAAACATCACAAGATAATCTTCTTGATCTTCTTTGCAGCATAAAATCAAAGTAGTCTTCCTGTTGTTCAAAAGGTTTTGCTTTTCACATTCATCAAACCCTTACTTAAAATTTTTTGAGTCATTCTCGGAAGTAAACATCACATTATATTCTTCTTGATCTTCTCTGTTGCATAAAATCCAAGGAGTCTTCCTGTTTTTCAAAGGTTTTGCATTTCAGATTCATCAAACTCTTACTTAAATTTAAAACAATGACTTCTTACATGAAACAAACATTCGAAAACTTTAATACAACAAAAAAAAATAAAAAAGACAAACATTAGAACAATGGCTTCTTGCATGAAAAAAACATTCGAAATGTTTAATACAGTTTTTTGAGGGAAACAAAGGACCGGTAATGTTCCTCTCTACATTGTATTGGATTGCCAAAAAATCATTCTTAAAAATATGTTCTTGTTTTTCTCTCCAAGGGTGCGTTCCTGTTCAAGTGCTACCTACACCTTCCTAAGGTATGTTACATACCATCATATTCTTCTACAGTACATGGTAACATTACCAAAAACAAACATTCTTTAGAAAAGGGTTTTGAATTCTTCCAGGTGTTGCAAAAACATTCCTGAGAAGCTTGACTTTTCCTTCTCTTCTCTACAACATCAAATCCAAGGTTCATTTTACATTCATTTCCTTCTCTTCTTTACAACATCAAATCAAAGTTGTGATCTTGCATTTAGGTTGTGTGAAACAAACAGTACCTTGACATACTTCAATTTACATTATACTGCCCCAACATTTTTTTAGTCATTCATGGAAGTAAACATCACATGACAATCTTCTTGATCTTCTCTGCAACATAAAATCAAAGGAGTCTTCCCGTTGTTCAAAAGGTTTTGCTTTTCACATTCATCAAACTCTTACTTATTATTTTTTTAGTCATTCTTAGAAGTAAACATTACATGAAAATCTTCTAAATCTTCTCTGCAGCATAAAATCGAAGGAGTCTTCCTGTTGTTCAAAAGGTTTTGCATTTCGCATCCATCAAATCCTTACTTATATGTAGAACAGTGACTTCTTGCATGAAACAAACATTCAAAAAGTTTAATACAACCAAAAAAATAAAAAGACAAACATTAGCACAGTGACTTCTTGAATGAAACAAACATTCAAAAAGTTTAATACAGTTGTTTGAGGGAAACAAAGGGCCGTTAGTGTTCCTCTCTACATTGTATTAGATTGCCAAAAAAACATTCTTAAAAATAAGTTCTTGTTTTTCTCTCCAAGGGTGTGTTCCTGTTAAAGTGCTATCTTCACCTTCCTAAGGTATGTTACATCCCATCATCTATTCTACTATACATGGTAACATTTCCAAAAACAAACATTCTTGACAAAAGGGTCTAGAATTCTTGCAGGTGTTGTAGAAACATTCTTGAGAAGCTTGATTTTTCCTTCTCTTCTCTACAACATCAAATCAAAGGTTCATTTTACATTCATTTCCTTCTCTTCTTTACAACATCAAATCAAAGTTGTGTTCTTGCATTTAGGTTGTATGAAACAAACAGTACCTTGACATACTTCATTTTACATTATACTGCACCAACATTTTTTTAGTAATTCATGGAAGTAAATATCACATGACAATCTTCTTGATTTTCTCTGCAACATAAAATCAAAGGAGTCTTCCTGTTGTTCAAAAGGTTTTGCTTTTTACATTCATCAAACCCTTACTTAAATTTAGAACAGTGATTTCTTGCATGAAACAAACATTCGAAAAGTTTAATACAACCAAAAACATTAAAAGACAAACATTTGCACAGTGACTTCTTGCATGAAACAAACATTCGAAAAGTTTAATACCGTTGTTTGAGGGAAACAAAGGACCGTTAGTGTTCCTCTCTACATTGTATTAGATTTCCAAAAAACATTCTTAAAAATAAGTTCTTGTTTTTCTCTCCAAGGGTGTGTTCCTGTTAAAGTGCTACCTTCACCTTCCTAAGGTATGCTACATCCCATCATCTATTCTACAGTACATGGTAACATTACGAAAAACAAACATTCTTGACAAAAGGGTTTAGAATTCTTGCAGGTGTTGCAGAAACATTCTTGAGAAGCTTGATATTTCCTTCTCTTCTCTACAACATCAAATCCAAGGTTCATTTTACATGCATTTCCTTCTCATCTTTACAACATCAAATCAAAGTAGTGTTCTTGCATTTAGGTTGTGTGAAACAAACAGTACCTTGGCATACTTCATTTTACATTATACTGCACCAACATTTTGTTAGTCATACATGGAAGTAAACATCACATGACAATCTTCTAGATCTTCTCTGCAACATAAAATCAAAGGAGTCTTCCCGTTGTTCAAAAGGTTTTTCTTTTCACATTCATCAAACTCTTACTTAAAATTTATTTAGTCATTCTTGGAAGTAAACATCACATGAAAATCTTCAAAATCTTCTCTGCAGCCTAAAATCAAAGGAGTCTTCTTGTTGTTCAAAAGGTTTTGCTTTTCACATCCATCAAACCCTTACCTAAATTTAGAACAGTGACTTCTTGCATGAAACAAACATTCGAAAAGTTTAATACATTGACATACTTCATTTTACATTGTACCGCGCCAACATTTTTGAGTCCATTTTGGAAGTAAACATCACAAGATAATCTTCTTGATCTTCTTTGCAGCATAAAATCAAAGGAGTCTTCCTGTTGTTCAAAAGGTTTTGCTTTTCACATTCATCAAACCCTTACTTAAAATTTTTTGAGTCATTCTCGGAAGTAAACATCACATTATATTCTTCTTGATCTTCTCTGTTGCATAAAATCCAAGGAGTCTTCCTGTTTTTCAAAGGTTTTGCATTTCAGATTCATCAAACTCTTACTTAAATTTAAAACAATGACTTCTTACATGAAACAAACATTCGAAAACTTTAATACAACAAAAAAAAATAAAAAAGACAAACATTAGAACAATGGCTTCTTGCATGAAAAAAACATTCGAAATGTTTAATACAGTTTTTTGAGGGAAACAAAGGACCGGTAATGTTCCTCTCTACATTGTATTGGATTGCCAAAAAATCATTTTTAAAAATATGTTCTTGTTTTTCTCTCCAAGGGTGCGTTCCTGTTCAAGTGCTACCTACACCTTCCTAAGGTATGTTACATACCATCATATTCTTCTACAGTACATGGTAACATTACCAAAAACAAACATTCTTTAGAAAAGGGTTTTGAATTCTTCCAGGTGTTGCAAAAACATTCCTGAGAAGCTTGACTTTTCCTTCTCTTCTCTACAACATCAAATCCAAGGTTCATTTTACATTCATTTCCTTCTCTTCTTTACAACATCAAATCAAAGTTGTGATCTTGCATTTAGGTTGTGTGAAACAAACAGTACCTTGACATACTTCAATTTACATTATACTGCACCAACATTTTTTTAGTCATTCATGGAAGTAAACATCACATGACAATCTTCTTGATCTTCTCTGCAACATAAAATCAAAGGAGTCTTCCCGTTGTTCAAAAGGTTTTGCTTTTCACATTCATCAAACTCTTACTTATTATTTTTTTAGTCATTCTTAGAAGTAAACATTACATGAAAATCTTCTAAATCTTCTCTGCAGCATAAAATCGAAGGAGTCTTCCTGTTGTTCAAAAGGTTTTGCATTTCGCATCCATCAAATCCTTACTTAAATGTAGAACAGTGACTTCTTGCATGAAACAAACATTCGAAAAGTTTAATACAACCAAAAAAATAAAAAGACAAACATTAGCACAGTGACTTCTTGAATGAAACAAACATTCAAAAAGTTTAATACAGTTGTTTGAGGGAAACAAAGGGCCGTTAGTGTTCCTCTCTACATTGTATTAGATTGCCAAAAAAACATTCTTAAAAATAAGTTCTTGTTTTTCTCTCCAAGGGTGTGTTCCTGTTAAAGTGCTATCTTCACCTTCCTAAGGTATGTTACATCCCATCATCTATTCTACTATACATGGTAACATTTCCAAAAACAAACATTCTTGACAAAAGGGTCTAGAATTCTTGCAGGTGTTGTAGAAACATTCTTGAGAAGCTTGATTTTTCCTTCTCTTCTCTACAACATCAAATCAAAGGTTCATTTTACATTCATTTCCTTCTCTTCTTTACAACATCAAATCAAAGTTGTGTTCTTGCATTTAGGTTGTATGAAACAAACAGTACCTTGACATACTTCATTTTACATTATACTGCACCAACATTTTTTTAGTAATTCATGGAAGTAAATATCACATGACAATCTTCTTGATTTTCTCTGCAACATAAAATCAAAGGAGTCTTCCTGTTGTTCAAAAGGTTTTGCTTTTCACATTCATCAAACCCTTACTTAAATTTAGAACAGTGATTTCTTGCATGAAACAAACATTCGAAAAGTTTAATACAACCAAAAACATTAAAAGACAAACATTTGCACAGTGACTTCTTGCATGAAACAAACATTCGAAAAGTTTAATACCGTTGTTTGAGGGAAACAAAGGACCGTTAGTGTTCCTCTCTACATTGTATTAGATTTCCAAAAAACATTCTTAAAAATAAGTTCTTGTTTTTCTCTCCAAGGGTGTGTTCCTGTTAAAGTGCTACCTTCACCTTCCTAAGGTATGCTACATCCCATCATCTATTCTACAGTACATGGTAACATTACGAAAAACAAACATTCTTGACAAAAGGGTTTAGAATTCTTGCAGGTGTTGCAGAAACATTCTTGAGAAGCTTGATATTTCCTTCTCTTCTCTACAACATCAAATCCAAGGTTCATTTTACATGCATTTCCTTCTCATCTTTACAACATCAAATCAAAGTAGTGTTCTTGCATTTAGGTTGTGTGAAACAAACAGTACCTTGGCATACTTCATTTTACATTATACTGCACCAACATTTTGTTAGTCATACATGGAAGTAAACATCACATGACAATCTTCCAGATCTTCTCTGCAACATAAAATCAAAGGAGTCTTCCCGTTGTTCAAAAGGTTTTTCTTTTCACATTCATCAAACTCTTACTTAAAATTTATTTAGTCATTCTTGGAAGTAAACATCACATGAAAATCTTCAAAATCTTCTCTGCAGCCTAAAATCAAAGGAGTCTTCTTGTTTTTTCAAAAGGTTTTGCTTTTCACATCCATCAAACCCTTACCTAAATTTAGAACAGTGACTTCTTGCATGAAACAAACATTCGAAAAGTTTAATACATTGACATACTTCATTTTACATTGTACCGCGCCAACATTTTTGAGTCCATTTTGGAAGTAAACATCACAAGATAATCTTCTTGATCTTCTTTGCAGCATAAAATCAAAGGAGTCTTCCTGTTGTTCAAAAGGTTTTGCTTTTCACATTCATTAAACCCTTACTTAAAATTTTTTGAGTCATTCTCGGAAGTAAACATCACATTATATTCTTCTTGATCTTCTCTGTTGCATAAAATCCAAGGAGTCTTCCTGTTTTTCAAAGGTTTTGCATTTCAGATTCATCAAACTCTTACTTAAATTTAAAACAATGACTTCTTACATCAAACAAACATTCGAAAAGTTTAATACAACAAAAAAAAATAAAAAAGACAAACATTAAAACAATGGCTTCTTGCATGAAAAAAACATTCGAAATGTTTAATACAGTTTTTTGAGGGAAACAAAGGACCGGTAGTGTTCCTCTCTACATTGTATTGGATTGCCAAATAATCATTCTTAAAAATATGTTCTTGTCTTTCTCTCCAAGGGTGCGTTCCTGTTCAAGTGCTACCTACACCTTCCTAAGGTATGTTACATACCATCATATTCTTCTACAGTACATGGTAACATTACCAAAAACAAACATTCTTTACAAAAGGGTTTTGAATTCTTCCAGGTGTTGCAAAAACATTCCTGAGAAGCTTGACTTTTCCTTCTCTTCTCTACAACATCAAATCCAAGGTTCATTTTACATTCATTTCCTTCTCTTCTTTACAACATCAAATCAAAGTTGTGATCTTGCATTTAGGTTGTGTGAAACAAACAGTACCTTGACATACTTCAATTTACATTATAGTGCACCAACATTTTTTTAGTCATTCATGGAAGTAAACATCACATGACAATCTTCTTGATCTTCTCTGCAACATAAAATCAAAGGAGTCTTCCCGTTGTTCAAAAGGTTTTGCTTTTCACATTCATCAAACTCTTACTTATTATTTTTTTAGTCATTCTTAGAAGTAAACATTACATGAAAATCTTTTAAATCTTCTCTGCAGCATAAAATCGAAGGAGTCTTCCTGTTGTTCAAAAGGTTTTGCATTTCGCATCCATCAAATCCTTACTTAAATGTAGAACAGTGACTTCTTGCATGAAACAAACATTCGAAAAGTTTAATACAACCAAAAAAATAAAAAGACAAACATTAGCACAGTGACTTCTTGAATGAAACAAACATTCAAAAAGTTTAATACAGTTGTTTGAGGGAAACAAAGGGCCGTTAGTGTTCCTCTCTACATTGTATTAGATTGCCAAAAAAACATTCTTAAAAATAAGTTCTTGTTTTTCTCTCCAAGGGTGTGTTCCTGTTAAAGTGCTATCTTCACCTTCCTAAGGTATGTTACATCCCATCATCTATTCTACTATACATGGTAACATTTCCAAAAACAAACATTCTTGACAAAAGGGTCTAGAATTCTTGCAGGTGTTGTAGAAACATTCTTGAGAAGCTTGATTTTTCCTTCTCTTCTCTACAACATCAAATCAAAGGTTCATTTTACATTCATTTCCTTCTCTTCTTTACAACATCAAATCAAAGTTGTGTTCTTGCATTTAGGTTGTATGAAACAAACAGTACCTTGACATACTTCATTTTACATTATACTGCACCAACATTTTTTTAGTAATTCATGGAAGTAAATATCACATGACAATCTTCTTGATTTTCTCTGCAACATAAAATCAAAGGAGTCTTCCTGTTGTTCAAAAGGTTTTGCTTTTCACATTCATCAAACCCTTACTTAAATTTAGAACAGTGATTTCTTGCATGAAACAAACATTCGAAAAGTTTAATACAACCAAAAACATTAAAAGACAAACATTTGCACAGTGACTTCTTGCATGAAACAAACATTCGAAAAGTTTAATACCGTTGTTTGAGGGAAACAAAGGACCGTTAGTGTTCCTCTCTACATTGTATTAGATTTCCAAAAAACATTCTTAAAAATAAGTTCTTGTTTTTCTCTCCAAGGGTGTGTTCCTGTTAAAGTGCTACCTTCACCTTCCTAAGGTATGCTACATCCCATCATCTATTCTACAGTACATGGTAACATTACAAAAAACAAACATTCTTGACAAAAGGGTTTAGAATTCTTGCAGGTGTTGCAGAAACATTCTTGAAAAGCTTGATATTTCCTTCTCTTCTCTACAACATCAAATCCAAGGTTCATTTTACATGCATTTCCTTCTCATCTTTACAACATCAAATCAAAGTAGTGTTCTTGCATTTAGGTTGTGTGAAACAAACAGTACCTTGGCATACTTCATTTTACATTATACTGCACCAACATTTTGTTAGTCATACATGGAAGTAAACATCACATGACAATCTTCTAGATCTTCTCTGCAACATAAAATCAAAGGAGTCTTCCCGTTGTTCAAAAGGTTTTTCTTTTCACATTCATCAAACTCTTACTTAAAATTTATTTAGTCATTCTTGGAAGTAAACATCACATGAAAATCTTCAAAATCTTCTCTGCAGCCTAAAATCAAAGGAGTCTTCTTGTTGTTCAAAAGGTTTTGCTTTTCACATCCATCAAACCCTTACCTAAATTTAGAACAGTGACTTCTTGCATGAAACAAATATTCGAAAAGTTTAATACATTGACATACTTCATTTTACATTGTACCGCGCCAACATTTTTGAGTCCATTTTGGAAGTAAACATCACAAGATAATCTTCTTGATCTTCTTTGCAGCATAAAATCAAAGGAGTCTTCCTGTTGTTCAAAAGGTTTTGCTTTTCACATTCATCAAACCCTTACTTAAAATTTTTTGAGTCATTCTCGGAAGTAAACATCACATTATATTCTTCTTGATCTTCTCTGTTGCATAAAATCCAAGGAGTCTTCCTGTTTTTCAAAGGTTTTGCATTTCAGATTCATCAAACTCTTACTTAAATTTAAAACAATGACTTCTTACATGAAACAAACATTCGAAAAGTTTAATACAACAAAAAAAAATAAAAAAGACAAACATTAGAACAATGGCTTCTTGCATGAAAAAAACATTCGAAATGTTTAATACAGTTTTTTGAGGGAAACAAAGGACCGGTAGTGTTCCTCTCTACATTGTATTGGATTGCCAAATAATCATTCTTAAAAATATGTTCTTGTTTTTCTCTCCAAGGGTGCGTTCCTGTTCAAGTGCTACCTACACCTTCCTAAGGTATGTTACATACCATCATATTCTTCTACAGTACATGGTAACATTACCAAAAACAAACATTCTTTAGAAAAGGGTTTTGAATTCTTCCAGGTGTTGCAAAAACATTCCTGAGAAGCTTGACTTTTCCTTCTCTTCTCTACAACATCAAATCCAAGGTTCATTTTACATTCATTTCCTTCTCTTCTTTACAACATCAAATCAAAGTTGTGATCTTGCATTTAGGTTGTGTGAAACAAACAGTACCTTGACATACTTCAATTTACATTATACTGCACCAACATTTTTTTAGTCATTCATGGAAGTAAACATCACATGACAATCTTCTTGATCTTCTCTGCAACATAAAATCAAAGGAGTCTTCCCGTTGTTCAAAAGGTTTTGCTTTTCACATTCATCAAACTCTTACTTATTATTTTTTTAGTCATTCTTAGAAGTAAACATTACATGAAAATCTTCTAAATCTTCTCTGCAGCATAAAATCGAAGGAGTCTTCCTGTTGTTCAAAAGGTTTTGCATTTCGCATCCATCAAATCCTTACTTAAATGTAGAACAGTGACTTCTTGCATGAAACAAACATTCGAAAAGTTTAATACAACCAAAAAAATAAAAAGACAAACATTTGCACAGTGACTTCTTGAATGAAACAAACAATCAAAAAGTTTAATACAGTTGTTTGAGGGAAACAAAGGGCCGTTAGTGTTCCTCTCTACATTGTATTAGATTGCCAAAAAAACATTCTTAAAAATAAGTTCTTGTTTTTCTCTCCAAGGGTGTGTTCCTGTTAAAGTGCTACCTTCACCTTCCTAAGGTATGTTACATCCCATCATCTATTCTACTATACATGGTAACATTTCCAAAAACAAACATTCTTGACAAAAGGGTCTAGAATTCTTGCAGGTGTTGTAGAAACATTCTTGAGAAGCTTGATTTTTCCTTCTCTTCTCTACAACATCAAATCAAAGGTTCATTTTACATTCATTTCCTTCTCTTCTTTACAACATCAAATCAAAGTTGTGTTCTTGCATTTAGGTTGTATGAAACAAACAGTACCTTGACATACTTCATTTTACATTATACTGCACCAACATTTTTTTAGTAATTCATGGAAGTAAATATCACATGACAATCTTCTTGATTTTCTCTGCAACATAAAATCAAAGGAGTGTTCCTGTTGTTCAAAAGGTTTTGCTTTTCACATTCATCAAACCCTTACTTAAATTTAGAACAGTGATTTCTTGCATGAAACAAACATTCGAAAAGTTTAATACAACCAAAAACATTAAAAGACAAACATTTGCACAGTGACTTCTTGCATGAAACAAACATTCGAAAAGTTTAATACCGTTGTTTGAGGGAAACAAAGGACCATTAGTGTTCCTCTCTACATTGTATTAGATTTCCAAAAAACATTCTTAAAAATAAGTTCTTGTTTTTCTCTCCAAGGGTGTGTTCCTGTTAAAGTGCTACCTTCACCTTCCTAAGGTATGCTACATCCCATCATCTATTCTACAGTACATGGTAACATTACGAAAAACAAACATTCTTGTCAAAAGGGTTTAGAATTCTTGCAGGTGTTGCAGAAACATTCTTGAGAAGCTTGATATATCCTTCTCTTCTCTACAACATCAAATCCAAGGTTCATTTTACATGCATTTCCTTCTCATCTTTACAACATCAAATCAAAGTAGTGTTCTTGCATTTAGGTTGTGTGAAACAAACAGTACCTTGACATACTTCATTTTACATTATACTGCACCAACATTTTTTTAGTCATACATGGAAGTAAACATCACATGACAATCTTCTAGATCTTCTCTGCAACATAAAATCAAAGGAGTCTTCCCGTTGTTCAAAAGGTTTTTCTTTTCACATTCATCAAACTCTTACTTAAAATTTTTTTAGTCATTCTTGGAAGTAAACATCCCATGAAAATCTTCTAAATCTTCTCTGCAGCATAAAATCAAAGGAGTCTTCCTGTTGTTCAAAAGGTTTTACTTTTCACATCCATCAAACCCTTACTTAAATTTAGAACAGTGACTTCTTGCATGAAACAAACATTGGAAAAGTTTAATACAAACAAAAAAAATAAAAAGACAAACATTAGCACAGTGACTTCTTGCATGAAACAAACATTCGAAAAGTTTAATACAGTGGTTTGAGGGAAACAAAGAACCGTTAGTGTTCGTATCTACAATATATTAGATTACCAAATAATCATTCTTAAAAATAAGTTCTTGTTTTTCTCTCCAAGGGTGTGTTCCTGTTAAAGTGCTACCTTCATCTTCCCAAGGTATGTTACATCCCATCATCTATTCTACAGTACATGGTAACATTACCAAAAAACAAACATTCTTGACAAAAGGGTTTAGAATTCTTGCAGGTCATTTGTTTTCCTTCTCTTCTCTACAACATCAAATTCAAGGTTCATTTTACATTCATTTCCTTCTCTTCTTTACAACATCAAATCAAAGTTGCGTTCTTGCATTTAGGTTGTATGAAACAACCAGTACCTTGACATACTTCATTTTACATTATAATGCACCAACAATTTTTGAGTCATTCTTGGAAGTAAACATTACATGACAATCTTCTTGATCTTCTCTGCAACAAAAAATTAAAGGAGTCTTCCTGTTGTTCAAAAGGTTTTGCTTTTCACATTCATCAAACCCTTACTTAAATTTTTTGAGTCATTCTTGGAAGTAAACATCACATTACATTCTTCTTGATCTTCTTTGTAGCATAAAATCAAAGGAGTCTTCCCGTTGTTCAAAAGGTTTTGCTTTTCACATTCATCAAACCCTTACTTTAATTCCGAACAATGACTATTTGCATGAAACAAAAATTCAAAAAGTTTAATACAACCAAAAAAATAAAAAGACAAACATTAGAACAGTGACTTCTTGCATGAAACAATCATTCAAAAAGTATAATAGAGTTTGTTGAGGGAAACAAATGACCGTTAGTATTGCTCTCTACATTGTATTGGATTGCCAAAAAAACATTCTTAAAAATTCTGTTGTTGTTTTTCTCTCCAAGTGAGCTTTCCTTTTCAAGTGCTACCTTAACCTTCCTAAGGTATGTTACATCCCATCATCTTTTTCTATAGTACATGGTAACATTACCAAAAAAAACATTCTTGATAAATGGGTTTTGAATTCTTGCAGGTGTTGTAGAAACATTCTTTAGAATCTTGACTATTCCTTCTCTTCTCTACAACATCAAATGCAAGGTTCATTTTACATTCATTTTCCTCTCTTCTTTACAACATCAAATCAAAGTTGTGTTATTGCATTTAGGTTGTATGAAACAAGCAGTACCTTGACATACTTCATTTTATATTATACTTCACCATCATTTTTTGAGTCATTCTTGGAAGTAAACATCACATGAAAATCTTCTTAATCTTCTCTGTAGCATAAAATCAGAGGAGTCTTCTTGTTGTTCAAAAGGTTTTGCTTTTCACATTCATATAAACCTTTACTTAAATTTAGAACAGTGACTTCTTGCATGAAACAAACATATGAAAATTTTATACAACCAAAAAAAACTAAAAAAGACAAACATTAGAACAATGATTTCTTGCATGAAACAAACATTCGAAAAGTTTAATATAGTTGTTTGAGGGAAACAAAGGACGATTAGGGTTACTCTCTACATTATATTGGATTGCCAAAAAAACATTCTTAAAAATATGTTCATGTTTTTCTCTCCAAGGGTGCGTTCCTGTTCAAGTGCTACCTACACCTTTCTAAGGTATGTTACATACCATCATCTTCTTCTACAGTACATGGTAACATTACCAAAAACAAACATTCTTGACAAATGGTATTTGAATTCTTGCAGGTGTTGCAGAAACATTCTTGAGAAGCTTGACCTTTCCTTCTCTTCTCTACAACATCAAATCCAAGGTTCATTTTACATTCATTTCCTTCTCTTCTTTACAACATCAAATCAAAGTTGTGTTCTTGCATTTAGGTTGTATGAAACAAATAATACCTTGACATACTTCATTTTACATTGTACCGCGCCAACATTTTTTGAGTCATTCTTAGAAGTAAACATTACATGACAATCTTCTTGATCTTCTCTGCAACATAAAATCAAAGGAGTCTTCCTGTTGTTCAAAAGGTTTTGCTTTTCATATTCATCAAACCCTAACTTATGTTTTTTTTGAGTCATTCTTGGAAGTAAACATCACATGAAAATATTCTTGATCTTCTCCGCAGCATAAAATCAAAGGAGTTTTCCTGTTGTTCAAAAAGGTTTTGCTTTTCACATTCATCAAACCCTTACTTAAATTTAGAACAGTAACTTCTTGCATGAAACAAACATTCGAAAAGTTTAATACAACCAAAAAAATAAAAAGACAAACATTAGAACAGTGAATTCTTGCAGGAAACAAACATTCGAAAAGTTTAATATAGTTGTTTGAGGGAAACAAATGACCGTTAGTGTTCCTCTATACATTGTATTGGATTGCCAAAATAACATTCTTAAAAATTCAGCTCTATTTTTTCGCTCCAAGGGTGCGTTCCTATTCAAGTGCTACCTACACCTTCCTATGGTATGTTACATCCCATCATCTTCTTCTAAAGTACATGGTAACATTACCAAAAATAAACATTCTTGACAAAAGGTATTTCAATTCTTGCAGGTGTTGCAGAAACATTCTTGAGAAGCTTGACTTTTCCTTGTCTTCTCTACAACATCAAATCCAAGGTTCATTTTACATTCATTTCCTTCTCTTCTTTACAACATCAAATCAAAGTTGTGTTCTTGCATTTAGGTTGTTTGAAACAAACAGTACATTGACATACTTCATTTTACATTGTACCGCGCCAATATTTTTTGAGTCATTTTTGGAAGTTAACGTCACAAGACAATCTTCTTGATCTTCTTTGCAGCATAAAATCAAAAGAGACTTCCTGTTGTTCAAAAGGTTTTGCTTTTCACATTCATCAAACCCTTACTTAAATTTAGAACAGTGACTTCTTGCATGAAACAAACATTCGAAAAGTTTAATACAGCCCAAATAATAAGAAGAAAAATATTAGCAAAGTGACTTCTTGCATGAAACAAACATTTGAAAAGATTAATACATTTGTTTGAGGGAAACAAAGGACCGTTAGTGTTCTTCTCTACATTGTATTGGATTGCCACAAAAATATTCTTAAAAATTCTATTCTTATTTAACATTACCAAAAACAAACATTCTTGACAAAAGGGTTTTGTATTCTTGCATGTGTTGCATAAACATTCTTCAGAAGCTTGACTTTTCCTTCTCTTCTCTACAATATCAAATCCAAGGTTCATTTTACATTCATTTTCTTCTCTTCTTTACAACATCAAATCAAAGTTGTGTTCTTGCATTTAGGTTGTATGAAACAAACAGTACCTTGACCGACTTCATTTTACATTGTACTACACAACCATTTTTTGAGTCATTCTTGGAAGTCAACATCACATGACAATCTTCTTGATCTTCTCTACAGTATAAAATCAAAGGAGTCTTCCTGTTGTTAAAAATGTTTTGTTTTTCACATTCATCAAACCCTTAAATTTTATTGAGTCATTCTTGGAAGTATACATCACATGACTATCTTCTTGATCTTCTCTGCAGCATAAAATCAAAGGAATCTTCCTGTTGTTCAAAAGATTTTGCCTTTCACATTCATCTAACTCTTACTTAAATTTAGAACAATGACTTCTTGCATGAAACAAACATTCGAAAAGTTTAATACAACAAAAAAAATTAAAAACACAAACGTTAGAACAATGACTTCTTGCATGAAACAAACATTCAAAAAGTTTAATATAGTTGTTTGAGGGAAACAGTGGACCGTTAGTGTGCCTCTCTACATTGTATTGGATTGCCAAAAAAACATTCTTAAAAATATATTCTTATTTTTCTCTCCAAGGGTGCGTTCCTGTTCAAGTGCTACCTACACCTTCCTAAGTGTAACACCCCAAAATTTGCCCTCTTGTTTTGATGCTAACTGGCTTATGTGTCATTTCATTCTTGCATTAGCATTTGTGCATATCATTGGCTCTTAGCATGGGATCAAGGTACTTGGTTCAACACAAAGGAGCTTTAAGCCTCAAGGTTTCTTGTTGGGTGCATCATATCATCATAAGATCAAGATTGGCAAGAGATTTCAAGTGAACTACACTCTCCTAGACTGATTGTGCAAATTAGGGTTTTGGTTTCAAAAGGCTTCTTGTTGAGCTTTGTTTGTTCAAACATGTTCTCATAGTATTCCATATGCTCACAAGTTTTCATGGATGGAATCTTGGCTATTGGTTCTTTGGGGAAGGTTTTTAATGGATCAGTTACTTGTGAACAAAGAAAAAGTCAACAGTGGAGAGGAAAGTCAATCATGGGTTTTCAAAGGTTCAAATCATGTTTCCCAAGTCCCTGTACATTTATTTGGTCAAGGAATGGTATGGATGGCATCATTCATCAAGAATCAAGAGTTTGTGAAAAGCTACTATTTTTGGAAAATGACCTATAATGTGAAATTTCCATTTTTGGCAACTTTTCAAACCATCTTCAACTTGACTTTTCATCATCAAAGAAGCTTCAAATGAATTTTACTCAAAACCAATCAACCACAAGGCCCAATTTCAATTCATTGGTGATCAGTACATGAAATGAGAGTGATCCATCATCATAGGCATGACCATGCACGTGTGGATGAGGGTGTACATACCAACTTGCCAATTTGCAAAACACCTCCAAGAGCTTTAACCAAGGGTTTAACAAAACCCTAACCATGATCAGAATGATAACCAAGGATATATAAGAGGCTTCACGCGTTCATTTCATGGGGAGGCACTCTCAATTGCTCAGATTTGAAATTTTTCTCTCAACATTCTTCTCTTCGAAACTTCACTCTCCTAGGGTTTCATTGAGTTCTCTTCACATTTTCTTAATCAGTGAACTTCATAGAACACAAATCATCCATTGATTGAGGCTCATACAGAGGTTTTCACTAGGTTCAGTTTTGGAAGCTTCATCTTCAAATCTCAAGATCTAGCCTGATTCAAGCTTCTATTTGCATTTATTTTGCAAATAGAGCTCAAAAGAGGAAGATCTGCACTCTTACACTGGGTTTCTAGGAGTATTTTGGCTTGTTGCAAGTTTTAGGTGAGTTGAAATTCATCATCTTATTTCTTGTTTCTAAGGTGTGCATTATGTTCCTCTTGATGTGCTGATCATTCTGATATAATTTTTGTATGTTTTGGACCTGTATCATGGTTGAATTTTAGATCTGAAATTTTTATGTCCAAACTTGTTTGCTTCGATTTGATGTGTACATGCGTGATATGTTGAAATGAGTTGCATATTCTTGATCAGTGATAAATTTGGAGTGGAATTGTGGTGTTTGTTTTAATTTCTCGAAAATTTTGGGAAGGTCTCCGTTTGGGTCCACCGGAGAAGACGACCGGAGCTAGGGCTCCGACGTCTGTGTATTTTTTAGGTCACCAGAAGCTGGAGGTTGAAGATGATGTCTAAGCCCTTGGATCTTTTGATCTGACGGTTCTCTTGTTGCCAGCGCTTTAAAATGGGAGGGTACCTCTCACGTGTTTTCTAATTTTTATTTTATCTGATTGCATGTGCTTCCATCATTGTTATCATGTGCCTGTTAATCCTGAGCGTTGATCATGTATACCTGTGGCTTTGTTTGACTGAATGTGGAACGTTTGGTTGATCTGATGGCGTATGTGAGTCAATTATTGTTGATTGAGGTTCATGATAATATGTTGACTTGCACTAGATTGGACCAGGCCTTGACTTGCTATCCAAACCCCTTCTTTTGGGCCCATTGTGGATTTTGAACGTGGTTTTACTCTGACTGCACCCCCTGGCCCATGCTATGTCATTTTTTTTTATTTTGCATATCATTTTCATTTTTAATTTTTAAAATTAGTTTAATGCATTTAAAAATTATATAAAAAATCATGAATCATCTTCATAGTTTTATAAAATTTTTACAAATTTTATTTTCCACTTTTCTATTATTTTTTGCATCTGAATTAATTGTTGTTTTAATTTCTTTTTGAAATGTTTCATTTATGAACACTTTGCATTGCTGATTTTATTTCTCATCATTGGTACATAGTTTGATCCTAATTGTTTTTTTATATTTCAGAGGACACTTTGAAACATTTAAAAACATTTTTGTCATATTTTTAAGATCATCTTTGTATCCTCTTTGAGCCATTTCTTTGTGCATGATCATGTGAAACCCTAATTACTTTGCCATGCTTGTTTGATTGAGTTTCTTTGTGATTATTTGCATGAGCTCTTGGTATGATATTTAACTCTGGTTGAGGTCTCTTGAGACCTAATTTTATGATTTTTGAATCATGTTTAGTATTTGTTTGATGACTCTTGTTTGAGGTCCCTTTTTGTGAACTTCTTTGATCATGTTTTGTTTACTTGCTTGAGAAGGCACTTGTGCCATTGTATGAGATCACTTCTTTGACTTCTTGAGCCATGTTTAGATCATTATAGATCTTTTGAATGAAGTTATAGGTCATTGGTTTGAAGTTGATGCTTTCTTTGTGTACATGTTCAATACTTGTTTCACATGTCTCCTTTTGACCTAATTCCTCATCCTTTTTCTTCTAGCTTCTAAATGACTTGTAATTGCTTGAATGTGATTGGTTTATGCATCTTGTCTTCATACTAACATGTCATATTACTTCTGAATTTGATACTTGAGTTTCATCTTGAACTTTTTTTTAGGTTTGACTTTTGCCTTAAGTAACTTCTTTCTATGTTAAATTCATGTTCATATCTTCTCACTTCTTCTCCTAATCACTCTTAATGCTTGGATGCTTGATTGTATGCCTCGTGTGACATGTGTACATCATGTTTAGGCACATGTTTAGGTCATCCACATTCTGAATTTGACATTACTTGAAGCATTATTGCATGATCACCTTGCATATCCATTCATTCTTCTTCTACTCCTTCTTTGATGATCTTCTTGGTTGTTTTGCCACTTGCTTGCATTCTTTTTCCTTGAGTTTGTTTGGTAAACATTATAGGTCACTTCTAAAGTGTTCATTCTGACTTGGTTGATTTTGTTTGGTTTATAGCCTTTTCTCTTTGAGTTGTGATTTGCTTGAGTCTTATTTACCTTACCTTTGCTTATGCTTGTTTTTGCTAACCATGTAGGGGCTAATGGTAAGTGAATGGGATGTGGATGAACATCCACATTCTAACTTCTCCTTTTCTCTTTTATGCTTTCACATATGTGTTTGCCTTAGCATTTGATATGCTTTGTTTGTATCTCTTCTTCATCTCTTTGACTCTTTCTCTTTCCATGAATCTCAAGACTTGTTTAAGTCTTGGATTCCTCTCCCCTTAGAGCTACCTAGTCCAACTTAATTTCTGATTAAGCTTGGAGTAGGATTAGCATTAGGTTTTAGGTAGTCGTCTCTCCTAAGCCTCACTAACCATAGGATCTCTTTTGCATGATAGAGTTTCCTTCGAGTCGTCTCTCTTCTCATCTCAAAACTTCTTCAAAACACGTAATAAAAGTTAATGTGTATTGCGCTAGAGCCTTCTATGTGGGATGTCGGGAATGAGGGGCTTCCCCTCATTCTTCTAGGATACCTAGTGTACGTCCTGTTGGGGACGATGCGCGAAGTATTCGTTCCTATATTTAAGACTTTGGTTCAATGCAAGCTACGAAACAACTTAAAAGACACTTCTGTCTAAAAAACACAAAACCAATTCAAATCTTTTTTATCCTTCGGGATCGTTGGGTTTCAAACTTATTTTCAGAAAAGAGCTCGTCGCTCATGTAAAAAATGTTTACCCATCCGTGGTCGTACCCACGAACTACGTTAGCTCTGATTCCTCTCTCTCGTCCGATTAAGGATACGTAGGCACAAGACAGCGATGTCTTGGCGAGCACCCTTCACCCATTCCGACCTCGTTAGGTCGAACTACGTTGACTCTGACTTTCCCATTGCACTGAGGGAGTACGTAGGCCTAGAGCATCGCATATGTCCTACCGAGTCCGTCTTAGTCACCCCCATCCCCTTTTTTTTTGTTCAGCCACAGATATTAGGATAGCTCATCCTCCGTTTAGACAACAAGCGTGGATCCCATCGAGTACGATGGATGCGTGGGGTGCTAACACCTTCCCCTCGCATAACCGACTCCCGACCCCTGACTATGGTTGCGATGACCATGTCCTTCCCTTTTTTCTTCAGGTTTACACGGTGTTTCCTTTCACTCTCTCGGGATAAATATACATTGTTGGCGACTCTGTGTTTTCTGCACCACTCTCACGTTTGTACCTTGGATGCAAATCCTCGGGAGCGATAGCTGGCGACTCTGCTGGGGACTGGTTGACCTCTTGCTGGTCCATCCCCTTTAGCGAGTCGATCCTAGCGCTTGTTTATTTGTTTTCGTTGGGTGTTTATTTATTGTGCTTTATTATGTTGTATATTACTGTTTTACAGCTTTTATTGCATTGCATCATTTCATAATATTCTGTACTGTGCTGGCTGGTTTTCTGTTTGGCGGGTTGGGATGTTTTGAGAGATAAGCCCACTACCCAGGCTTGAGCATACACATAGGTATGAGAGTGGATAGTCGTGACACTTGCATGGGGGTGGCCACGTATTGTCGTTCATGAGACCCTCAACCAGACGAGGTTCTATCAGGAGCTACCTGCTACTGTGTGTTGGTACAGGCCAGTAGGTATTCTCTTGAGGGATTGTCGACTCTAGAGACCATTCCCGAGGACTCAGTTGTGGCACTCCTCCCGAGACATGATAATGGCAGACCAGAAATGGAAAACCCATTACACAATCTCGACCCGAGGACCCAATGCTGGGAACTTGCTATAGGATGTCCTTTTTGAAAGAGAATCAGTGGAGGCACCCTTCGATTGGCAATAGTACTGTACCCCGAGGGATGAATGTACTATTGCTTCTCGACCTCAGTGCCAGAAGCTGAGGACCTTTCGTTTTGGAGAATCAGTTGAGGCCTCCTCGATTGGTGATGATGCCAAACCAGAAATGGTGAACGTATCATCATTTCTCGACCTGAGAGCCTGGGATACTGAGGATCTTAGTACCCACATGTGAGAATGGGCGGGTATTTACAGGTTTGCAGGTAACCATAACCTTTATCCTACCCGGTATTATGGTTTCCTTATCAGTGTGGACTCATCAGCCTAGTATTATGGTATTCTGACATTCTGACCATCCCGGTATTCTAATTAGAGCTGACCTTATGACTTATTTAGTCATCAGCACAACAGTTATGCAGAATTTATGGAAGCTTTGATCCCATGTCTTATTGCATTCATATTATTGCATTGCATTTGCCTCTCGCATCATTTTGCATATCTTTCTCCCGGCTAGACCAGTGAGGTCATCCATCCTTTGCTTCGACCTGCAGTTGATTTCCGGACTTTTGTATTGGACATTGAATCAACCTTGGGAAAGATCATGAATTCAGGGGACCAGAATTAGTTTGTGACACAGGCCGATGTTGAGTTGATAAAGAGTCAGTTGCACCAACTTGTGGAAGCTATGACAACCACGACTAGGGGAGAAGCCAATGTTCAGAGGACTTCTATGATTGGGAATGTCATCCCCCCTCTATTGAACAATATTGCTCAAGCTCAGCCTGTGAGAGTCCCTGTCGAGGATCCTGTTATGCAAAAGCGTCCCATTATCCTAGGAAGACATGCATCTTCTCTCGATGCTGCTGATTATCAGAGTTTTGCTTTCTCTGTGCCAAATGTCTAAGGGGTAGTTCAAAAGATGAAGCCTCAGGATCTGTTCAGTTGATGACGTAAGATACCGTGTTTTGGATGAGAAACTGAAAGCCATGGAGAGGCGTGATACTCTTGATTTGAATGCTTCGAGCATGTGCCTGGACTTGTGTTGCCTCCAAAGTTTAAGACACTGCAGTTTGAGTAATACAAAGGGGATAGCCATCCGAAGCGGCATTTGGTGATGTTTTGCCTGAGAATGACTTCGTATGCCCACAATGACAAGCTTATGATTCATTGTTTCCAAGACAGTCTGAGTGGGGCATCATTGTATTAGTATATGCAGTTAGAAAGTAGTTGTACCCAATCGTGGTCAGATCTAGCCAACGCCTTCGTAAAGCAATGCAACTATAATCTTGACATGGCTCTAAGCCGAATGCATTTGCAAGACTTGTCTCAGGCGGATAATGAATCATTCAGAGGGTATGCTCAGAAATGGAGAGAGTTAGCTACTCGTGTTTAACCACCACTTTCGGATAGAGAATTGGTAGATTTGTTCATGGATACCTTGCAAGGTTCGATGATTGTTAATAGGGCGGAAAAGTTTTCTGACCTGGTAACGGTGGGAGAACGAATCGAGAGATTGCTCAAGTGTGGAAAGCTCCAAGGCGTCTCGAACTTCCAATCTAATGAAGGTGCATCAGTTATCAATTCTCAAGAAGAATTCGAGGAAGAAAATAGTTTCATCCAGGAATCTACAACACCTCATTCTTGACGTTCAGGCATATCAACTAGTCAGACTCAGCAATCTTCTAAGTCTTCATATCAAGGACAGTTTCCATCTCCAAATTTGGGACCTCCTCAGAATCAAAGATCATACTATCATCAGCACGCCCGACAAAGTCCAAGGAAGCCAGAGAGGCATTTCACTCAGTTGCCAATGTCATATAGTCATATGTTGCCAGATTTGATCAGAGGTGGACCTATAGTGCCAAAGGAGATAGGTCCAGTGATTCCTACGTTCCCACCAGTTTTGATGTCAACCCCCGTTGTGATTACCACACTGGGGCACAGGGGCATTCAACCGAAGGCTGTAAGGTACTCAAGTGTAAGGTTCAAACATTTCTTGACTCCAATATGTTCTCACACATGCCTCGGGGTATTCAGATCAACAATTCTTCTTCAAGCAGTCAGGTGGGTTCATCAGTCCATGTTATGGAAGAAGGCACCGAGAGCAGTTGTGCAGGCGATTATTAGACTGACTTTGAGGAGCAATTCTTAAGGTGGCTAGCTCAGTGGCAAACCAAGCTTAGAAATCCCAGTTCCTCGAAGCTGGCAATCATTATATCATGTCATTTCTTTGCATTTGTAGTTTCTTTCCTGTTAAATTGCAAACTCATTTGTAAAACTTGTCTGTTTTTAATTGATAATGGTAATGAAATGAATATGCATGTTTTGATTAAATCCATTCGTGTTCACTCATACTTTTTTATCGATATCATATGCTTGTTTAAGCAGGAGCCTAGGGAGGATGACGAAATCGAAGACGCAAAACTTGTGATTTGTATGCTTTTGAAGAAAAACCCTGCTGATGATGTACAGGCATTGTTTCAAATCCCTAAACACCGGAGATATAAGGGAGTGAAACCTTTGTCAAACCTGTTGAGCCTAGTAGTAGGAGTTTATTTTTGAAAACGAAAAACCCTCAATCTTAACCTGGGGCAGGGTAGGTGTCAGTTGATTTGACCGTGCGTTTAAATTTCAAAAGGAGTGTCTCGTTCGAGGATCAATTACATCCATGGTTGTCCCTCACCAATCGAAGAGTGAGACGGTCACAACCCTTTACAAGTAAAGACAAACCTGTGTCACACGATTAGTTCAAAAAAAAAAAGGGAGAATCAAAAGGAAAAAGCCCGCTAAGTCGAAACTTGAAAACAAGCGACTTAGGCAAAAGTTAGGGCATCCCGCTGGACTTCAAAATCAAAAGATTCAAAAAGAATCAGTCCAGGTAAAAATCAGGGAAATCAAAAGAACGAAAAACCGAAAAGCAAAAAGGATTACAAAAAGAAAAATCCTCGAGCAAAGAACAAGTCGTGTGATTACAGACACCAAAGGGAAAATAGGTGACTGTCACTCTGAAAACCGTGTGGGTTCCTTTTATCCTCCTACCATGCAATAAGCTTTTTGAAAGGTAAACACTCGTGTCAAATTTGCTGAACGTAGGAAGGGAGAACATCAAGGAGAATGGGTGGGTTAAAATAAAACTTTGAGCCTTATATCCTTTCTTTCTCAAACCGTGAACCAGGCCACGTTACAACCTTCAAAAGACCTAATTGAAGCAGGGTTGCTTCGAAAGCATACTTCGGTTAATATCGCGTCAGTTCTGACTCCTAAAAGGCTTTTCTTACCATTCATGTTGGTATCGATGTGACAATCCGATAAGTGATTCGTTCACTATATGTCACCATATTTTCCAGTGAACGGACATGGATTTCAAAACTGTCATAGGCATTGCATTAAAAGTGTCATTTTCAAAATGCAATGTTTTACTTGCGAGTAAGCACTTGACATCAGGAGAGTTTCTATAGTGGAAAGGTTGATCAAGATAAGATGCAAACGCCAGAAGGTTTCGTTAAGTAGGGGCAAGTCACTAAATGTTCATGCCAAATGGGCAATTTATTCCAAGATTCAGCTAATCTGGGGCATTCATGTTGAGAAAATTTCTTAAAAGTTTAGCCAAACTGGGGCAATTATGTTGAGAAAATTTCTTCAAAGTTCAGCCAAACTGGGGCAATTATGTTGAGATTCGATAAATCTCTCCACAAGCGTGTAATATGGGGCAATCAGGTTGATTTGGAAAATCTCTCGAAGATAAATCAGTCAGGGGTAAAATCACTTCGGGGATCGTATCGAGGCAGGTCACCTTAAGAGCACGAGAAATATCCAATCCAGAAGATGGTTAATTTAAAGCACCTCTTCAAAAGTTCAACATACTGGGGCAGAACATTTCAGATCATTACGAATCCTCTCGAGGCAGTTTACTTCATGGATTATGAAGTCTGGGGCAGTTATGTCGAGATCTGATATATCTCTCCAAGAGTTTGAAGATCCTGGGGCATTTTGAATGCCGGGTTTTTCTATAAAATCCTCTTGAGACGTTTTCTTCTGTTAGATCCTGTAATCTAGGGCAAGTGGAGCTCAAAGGGTTGTTGGTCACATGCGAGAATCAGCAAGCATCTGATTAATAGAAGCATGAATTGACAAAGTAGTTCCCATTGTGGAATTTCTCTTCCTCGGCAAGATGCGCCAAAGGATATCTTTTCCCAGTAAGGGAGGTGTTTGAATCGGCGTTCGTTTTCAGCGAAGATAGGTGAAGTTCTATCGTCCAAAAAGAACAATATGAAAATTCTGATTATCCTCCCCAGCCAGAGTTCAAAAATTTGCTCTTCCCCGGTCGGATTGGTGGGGTGTATTGCTTGTCAACACGAATTCATATTCCCCGTACAAGTCAAGTGTGTTGGGTTGATGTTTCTCAAGCTTGCGGCGAAATGGCTTTCGTCTCCCTAACGGGGTAAGGATAGAATAACGCCCCCTAGCAGAGCGGATATCGTCAATGGTTATTCCCCAAACAGATTTGTGGGTAGTGGTTAGCTTTCCCCAACAAGTCAGAGGCCAACAGTCATTGGTACTTCTCTTCAGCAGAGCCCTAGGGCATTTTCAGCAAATGTTTATTACAGAGCGGAGGTTCTGGCTAGATTCACGAGCAGAGTTATGACCATAAAGATAGTTCATTTTGGGTGGCAAAATTGTTTCTCCCCAGTAGAGTTATTCTCCTCAGCATCTGAAAGATCATCATCCCCAGTAGGGTAAGGTGAATCTTTTCCTCAGCAAAAATTAACTTCTCCAGGCAGGATACATAGGTTTATTTCCCCAGCTAGAGTGGTGGTTGGTCTATTACTCTCTTAGCAAGTAGTCAGAAGTTGATACTTCTGCATCCCCAACAAGAGACTGATTGAATATCTTCTTTGATCAAAGATGGTGTTTCCCCGCAGGGTATGGGCAGTCATTTTTCCTCAGCTAGTCAGACGTGCTGGTAATGATCGGTATTCCCCAGCAGGGTAAAGGTGCTCATACCCCCAAGCAGAGTCTGTTGGCGATTTTCCGTTAGTTTGCTCAACAGCAATTGGTATCCCCAACATGTCTTGAGTCCAATCGTTATTGACAGGCATCAAATCCAGGTTCTGAAATATTTGGTGATCCCCGGCGGAGGAATATCCACCCTCAGTATCCATCCCCAACAGAGTGGTTTTTTTTTCTCTCGGAGTTTCGTCCATCTCCAGCAGAATCGGGGATCGTGATGTTCCCCAGCGGGGTGAGGTTTTCCTCAGCATGGTCTTTTTGATCAGATAACAATTTAGTTTGTCATCCCTAGTGGAGCTGCCTTTGTTCTCAGCATTTATTTTGCTGGGACGTCCCTGTTTGCATTGCATGGGCATTTTGCATGGTATTCTCCCAAATGCGTAGCATTTCCATTTTGTATGGAACATTACGGCAAAATTCAAACATATGCATTCGAAGCATAAGCCAGGTTTGAGTGTTCTTATGACAGGAAGAGTCAAATTTTAGGAGAATTTCGTTCAACTTTATTCCACAAGTGGCGAGTTTAGCCATTCAGAGGACTATTTGACAGTTCCCCGGCAGAGCGTCTTGCCAGGATCGTAAATCCTTGACCTCCTTTACCCCTTCGTCCAGGTGGTCTTTTGATTCATCTCCTTAAATTTTTTACCATGACATCGTCCGTGTTTCCTTCGGAACCCGTCCGTGTTTGAACCTTTGGTTTCGATACCCGTCCGTATTGACCTTTTGACGACACTCGTCCGTATTGACCTTTTGACGACACTCGTCCGTGTTCCCTTTAACACCCATCCGTGTTTGACCCCTTTCAATACTTCGTCTGTATTGATTCCTTTGACACTCGTCCGTGTTCTCTTGTCATTTACTCAACAAGGTTTTTCTTAACACCCGTCCTTGTTCAGTTCAGCATTTTAATCCCCAGTAAATTCCTTATACACCTGTCCGTGTACCTTTCGATACTCGTCCATATTGATCCTTTATACACTCGTCCGTGTACCTTTCGATACCCGTCCGTATTGATCCTTTATACACCCGTCCGTGTACCTTTCGATACCCGTCCGTATTGATCCTTTATACACCCGTCCGTGTACCTTTCGATACCCGTCCGTATTGATCCTTTATACACCCGTCCGTGTACCTTTCGATACCCGTCCGTATTAATCCTTTATACACCCGTCTGTGTACCTTTCGATACCCGTCCGTATTGATTCTTTATACACCCGTCCGTGTACCTTTCGATACCCGACCGTATTGATCCTTTATACACCCGTCCGTGTACCTTTCGATACCCGTCCGTATTGATCCTTTATACACCCATCCGTGTACCTTTCGATACCCGTCCGTATTGATCTTTATACACCCATCCGTGTACCTTTCGATACCCATCCGTATTGATCCTTATACACCCGTCCGTGTACCTTTCGATACCCGTCCATATTGATCCTTTATACACCCGTCCGTGTACCTTTCGATGCCCGTCCGTATTGATCCTTTATACACCCGTCCGTGTACCTTTCGATACCCGTCCGTATTGATCCTTTATACACCAGTCCGTGTACCTTTTGATACCCATTCGTATTGATCCTTTATGCACCCGTCTGTATACCTTTCGATACCCGTCCGTATTGATCCTTTATACACCCGTCCGTGTACCTTTTGATACCCGTCCGTATTGATCCTTTATACACCCGTCCGTGTACCTTTTGATACCCGTCCGTATTGATTCCTTATACACCCGTCCGTGTTTATCCCCGACATAGCTAACATTCGTTCGTGTTTATTTCAAGACATTTCAATACATTGTCTGTATTGGTTTCCAACACTCGTACGTGTTGTGATGGAGCAGTATTTATTACTTGTTCCCCATTGGAGTCGTCTCTCCTTTACAAAATGCAAATTTCAGGTTTCTTTTGGTATTCAATCTCCGTGAATCCTTTGAATGCATGAGAGCCGTTGCTATCATACCTTCAGGACCAAGTTGATTGAATAGGGGCAGCTGTAACACCCCAAAATTTGCCCTCTTGTTTTGATGCTAACTGGCTTATGTGTCATTTCATTCTTGCATTAGCATTTGTGCATATCATTGGCTCTTAGCATGGTATCAAGGTACTTGGTTCAACACAAAGGAGCTTTAAGCCTCAAGGTGTCTTGTTGGGTGCATCATATCATCATAAGATCAAGATTGGCAAGAGATTTCAAGTGAACTACACTCTCCTAGACTGATTGTGCAAATTAGGGTTTTGGTTTCAAAAGGCTTCTTATTGAGCTTAGTTTGTTCAAACATGTTCTCATAGTATTCCATATGCTCACAAGTGTTCATGGATGGAATCTTGGCTATTGGTTCTTTGGGGACGGTTTTCAATGGATCAGTTACTTGTGAACTAAGAAAAAGTCAACAGTGGAGAGGAAAGTCAATCATGGGTTTTCAAAGGTTCAAATCATGTTTCCCAAGTCCCTGTACCTTTATTTGGTCAAGGAATGGTATGGATGGCATCATTCATCAAGAATCAAGAGTTTGTGAAAAGTTACTATTTTTGGAAAATGACCTATAAAGTGAAATTTCCATTTTTGGCAACTTTTCAAACCATCTTCAACTTGACTTTTCATCATCAAAGAAGCTTTAAATGAATTTTACTCAAACATGAAAGTTGAAGATCTCTCTCTCTCCCCTTTCCAAAAAGTACTAGATCATCTCCATAGCATGTGTGAAGCTCAAGTTAAGATCAAAAGACTACAAGGTGTGTTTAAGGGTTTCTCACATGTACCAAATTTTCCACTTTTGCAAATTGCCTCCTACAAGTCTCATGTTGTTTCTAATTACCAAAGTCAGATTACCACACTCAAATACACTTCATTTGGATCATATTTGGCTCTTGGAATCATGTCATTACATGAAGTATTTCTCACTTATTTCACAAAATGCAAATGTGCAAGATGATCCAAAACTCACAAACCAATCAACCACAAGGCCCAATTTCAATTCATTGGTGATCAGTACATGAAATGAGAGTGATCCATCATCATAGGCATGACCATGCACGTGTGGATGAGGGTGTACACACCAACTTGCCAATTTGCAAAACACCTCCAAGAGCTTTAACCAAGGGTTTAACAAAACCCTAACCATGATCAGAATGATAACCAAGGATATATAAGAGGCTTCACGCATTCATTTCACGGGGAGGCACTCTGAATTGTTCAGATTTGAAATTTTGCTCTCAACATTCTTCTCTTCGAAACTCCACTCTCCTAGGGTTTCATTGAGTTCTCTTCACATTTTCTTGATCAGTGAACTTCATAGAACACAAATCATCCATTGATTGAGGCTCATACAGAGGTTTTCACTAGGTTCAGTTTTGGAAGCTTCATCTTCAAATCTCAAGATCTAGCCTGATTCAAGCTTCTATTTGCATTTATTTTGCAAATAGAGCTCAAAAGAGGAAGATCTGCACTCTTACACTTGGTTTCTAGGAGTATTTTGGCTTGTTGCAAGTTTCAGGTGAGTTGAAATTCATCATCTTATTTCTTGTTTCTAAGGTGTGCATTATGTTCCTCTTGATGTGCTGATCATTCTGATATAATTTTTGTGTGTTTTGGACGTGTATCATGGTTGAATTTTAGATCTGAAATTTTTATGTCCAAACTTGTTTGCTTCGATTTGATGTGTACATGCGTGATCTGTTGAAATGAGTTGCATATTCTTGTTCAGTGATGAATTTGGAGTGGAACTGTGGTGTTTGTTTTAATTTTTGGAAAATTTTGGGAAGGTCTCCGTTTGGGTCCACCGGAGAAGACGACCAGAGCTAGGGCTCCGGCGTCTGTGTATTTTTCAGGTCACCAGAAGCTGGAGGTTGAAGATGATGTTTAAGCCCTTGGATCTTTTGATCTGACGGTTCTCTTGTTGCCAGCGCTTTAAAATGGGAGGGTGCCTCTCACGTGTTTTCTAATTTTTATTTTATCTGATTGTGTGTGCTTCCATCATTGTTATCATGTGCCTGCTAATCCTGAGCATTAATCATGTATACCTGTGGCTTTGTTTGACTGAATGTGGAACGTTTGATTGATCTGATGGCGTATGTGAGTCAATTATTGTTGACTGAGGTTCATGATAATGTGTTGACTTACGCTGGACTGGACCAGGCCTTGACTTGCTATCCAAACCCCTCCTTTTGGGCCCATTGTGGATTTTGAACGTGGTTTTACTCTTACTGCACCCCCTGGCCCATGCCATGTCATTTTTTTTTAATTTTGCATATCATTTTCATTTTTAACTTTTAAAATTATTTTAATGCATTTAAAAATCATAAAAAAAATCATGAATCATCTTCATAGTTTTATGAAATTTTTACAAATTTTATTTTCCATTTTCTATTATTTTTTGCATATGAATTAATTGTTGTTTGAATTTCTTTTTGAAATGTTTCATTTGTGAACACTTTGCATTGCTAATTTCATTTCTCATCATTGGTACATAGTTTGATCCTCATTCTTTTTGCATATTTCAGAGGAAACTTTGAAGCATTTAAAAACATTTTTATCATATTTTTAAGATCATCTTTGCATCCTATTTGAGCCATTTCTTTGTGCATGATCATGTGAAATCCTAATTACTTTGCCATGCTTGTTTGATTGAGTTTCTTTGTGATTCTTTGTATGAGCTCTTGGTATGATATTTTTCTCTGGTTGAGGTCTCTTGAGACCTAATTTGATGATTTTTGAATCATGTTTGGTATTTTTTTGATGACTCTTGTTTGAGGTCCCTTTTTGTGAACTTCTTTGATCATGTTTTGTTTACTTGCTTGAGAAGGCACTTGTGCCACTGTATGAGATCACTTCTTTGACTTCTTGAGCCATGTTTAGATCATTATAAGGCTTTTTAATGAAGTTATAGGTCATTGGTTTGAAGTTGATGCTTTCTTTGTGTACATGTTCAATACTTGTTTCACATGTCTCCTTTTGACCTAATTCCTCATCCTTTTTCTTCTAGCTTCTAAATGACTTGTAATTGCTTGAATGTGATTGGTTTATGCATCTTGTCTTCATCCTAACATGTCATATCACTTCTGACTTTGATACTTGAGTTTCATCTTGAACTTTTTTTTAGGTTTGACTTATGCCTTAAGTAACTTCTTTCCATGTTAAATTCAGGTTCATATCTTCTCACTTCTTCTCCTAATCACTCTTAATGCTTGGATACTTGATTGTATGCCTCGTGTGACATGTGTACATCATGTTTAGGCACATGTTTAGGTAATCCACATTCTGACTTTGACATTACTTGAAGCATTATTGCATGATCACCTTGCATATCCATTCATTCTTCTTCTACTCCTTCTTTGATGATCTTCTTGGTTGTTTTGCCACTCGCTTGCATTCTTTTTGCTTGAGTTTGTTTGGTAAATATTGTAGGTCACTTCTAAAGTGTTCATTCTGACTTGGTTGATTTTGTTTGGTTTATAGCCTTTTCTCTTTGAGTTATGATTTGCTTGAGTCTTATTTACCTTACCTTTGCTTATGCTTGTTTTTGCTAACCATGTAGGGTCTAATGGTAAGTGAATCGGATGTGGATGAAGATCCATATTCTAACTTCTCCTTTTCTCTTTTATGTTTTCACATATGTGTTTGCCTTAGCATTTGATATGCTTTGTTTGTATCTCTTCTTCATCTCTTTCAATCTTTCTCTTCCCATGAATCTCAAGACTTGTTTAAGTCTTGGATTCCTCTCCCCTTAGAGCTACCTAGTCCAACTTAATTTCTGATTAAGCTTGGAGTAGGATTAGCATTAGGTTTTAGGTAGTCGTCTCTCCTAAGCCTCACTAACCATAGGATCTCTTTTGCATGATAGAGTTTCCTTCGAGTCGTCTTTCTTCTCATCTCAAAACTTCTTCAAAACACGTAATAAAAGTTAACGTGTATTGCGCTTGAGCCTTCTATGTGGGAAGTGGGGAATGAGGGGCTTCCCCTCATTCTTCTAGGATACCTAGTGTACGTCCTGTTGGGGACGATGCGCGAAGTATTCGTTCATATATTTAAGGCTTTGGTTCAATGTAAGCTACGAAACAATTTAAAAGACACTTCTGTCTAAAAAACACAAAACCAATTCAAATCTTTTTTATCCTTCGGGATCGTTGGGTTTCAAACTTATTTTCATAAAAGAGCTCGTCGCTCATGTAAAGAACGTTTACCCATCCGTGGTCGTACCCACGACTACGTTAGCTCTGATTCCTCTCTCTCGTCCGATTGAGGATACGTAGGCACAAGACAGCGATGTCTTGGCGAGCACCCTTCACCCATTCCGACCTCATTAGGTCAAACTACGTTTACTCTGACTTTCCCATTGCACTGAGGGAGTACGTAGGCCTAGGGCATCACATATGTCCTAGCGAGTCCATCTTAGTCACCCCCATCCCCGTTTTTTTGTTCAGCCATAGATATTAGGATAGCTCACCCTCCGTTTAGACAACAAGCATGGATCCCATCGAGTACGATGGATGCGTGGGGTGCTAACACCTTCCCCTCGCATAACCGACTCCCGAACCCTGACTATGGTTGCGATGACCATGTTCTTCCCCTTTTTCTTCAGGTTTACGCAGTGTTTCCTTTCCCTCTCTCGGGATAAATATACATTGCTGGCGACTCTGTGTTTTCTGCGCCACTCTCGCGTTTGTACCTAGGATGCAAATCCTCGGGAGCGACACTAAGGTTTGTTACATACCATCGTATTCTTCTATAGTACATGGTAACATTACCAAAAACAAACATTCTTGATAAAAGGGTTTTGAATTCTTGCAGGTGTTGCAGAAACATTCTTGAGAAGCTTGAGTTTTCCTTCTCTTCTCTACAACATCAAATTCAAGGTTCATTTTACATTCATTTCCTTCTCTTCTTTACAACATCAAATCAAAGCTGCGTTCTTGCATTTTGGTTGTATGAAACAAACAGTACCTTGACATACTTCATTTTACATTATACTGCACCAACATTTTTTGAGTCATTCTTGGAAGTAAACATTACATGACAATCTTCTTGATCTTCTCTGCAACAAAAAATCAAAGGAGTCTTCCTGTTGTTCAAAAGGTTTTGCTTTTCACATTCATCAAACCCTTACTTAAAATTTTTTGAGTCATTCTTGGAAGTAAACATCACATTACAATCTTCTTGATCTTCTCTGTAGCATAAAATCGAAGGAGTCTTCCTGTTGTTCAAAAGGTTTTGCTTTTTACATTCATAAAACCCTTACTTTAATTTAGAACAATGACTATTTGCATGAAACAAAAATTTGAAAACTTTAATACAACAAAAAAATAAGAAGACAAACATTAGAACAGTGACTTCTTGCATGAAACAAACATTCTAAAAGTTTAATAGAGTTGTTTGAGGGAAACAAATGACCGTTAGTTTTGCTCTCTACATTGTATTGGATTGCCAAAAAAACATTCTTAAAAATTATGTTCTTCTTTTTCTCTCCAAGTGAGCTTTCCTTTTCAAGTGCTACCAATACCTTCCTAAGGTATGTTACTTCCCATCATCTTCTTCTATAGTACATGGTAACATTACCACAAAAAAAACTTTCTTGATAAAAGGGTTTTGAATTCTTGCAGGTGTTGCAGAAACATTCTTGAGAAGCTTGACTTTTCCTTCTCTTCTCTACAACATCAAATGTAAGGTTCATTTTACATTCAATTTCTTCTCTTCTTTACAACATCAAATCAAAGTTGTGTTATTGCATTTAAGTTGTATGAAACAAGCAGTACTTTGACATACTTCATTTTATATTATACTGCACCATCATTTTTTGAGTCATTCTTGGAAGTAAACATCACATGACAATCTTCTTGATCTTATCTGCAACATAGAATCAGAGTTTTCCCGTTGTTCAAAAGGTTTTGCTTTTCACGTTCATCAAACCCTTACTTAAATTTTTTTGAGTCATTCTTAGAAGTAAACATCACATGAAAATCTTCTTAATCTTCTCTGCAGCATAAAATCAAAGGAGTCTTCCTGTTGTTCAAAAGGTTTTGCTTTTCACATTCATATAAACCTTTACTTAAATTTAGAACAGTGACTTCTTGCATGAAACAAACATTCAAAAAGTTTAATACAACAAAAAAAATAAAAAGACAAACATTAGAACAATAAAGTCTCGCATGAAACAAACATATTCGATAAGTTTAATACAGTTGTTTGAGGGAATCTATGGACCGTTAGTATTCCTCTCAACATTGTATTGGATTACCAAAAAAACATTCTTAAGAATTCTGTTCTTGTTTTTCTCTCCAAGGGTCTGTTCCTATTCAAGTGTTACCTTCACCATCATAAGGTATGTTACATCCCATCATCTATTTTATAGTATATGGTAACATTACAAAAAACAAACATTCTTGACAAAATAGTTTTGAATTCTTCCAAGTGTTGCAGAAACATTCTTGAGAAGCTTGACTTTTCCTTCTCTTCTTTACAACATCAAATCCCTGGTTCATTTTACATTCATTTCCTTCTCTTCTTTACAACATCAAATCAAAGTTACGTTCTTGTATTTAGGTTGTATGAAACAATCAATACCTTGACATACTTCATTTTACATTATACTGCACCAATATTTTTTGAGTCATTCTTGGAAGTAAGCATCAGATGACAATCTTCTTGATCTTCTCTGCAGGATAAAATCAAAGGAGTCTTCTTGTTGTTCAAAAGGTTTTGCTTTTCACATTCATCAAACCCTTACTTAAAATTTTTTGAGTCATTCTTGGAAGTAAACATCACATTACAATCTTCTTGATCTTCTCTGTAGCATAAAATTGAAGGAGTCTTCCTGTTGTTCAAAAGGTTTTACTTTTTACATTCATCAAACCCTTACTTTAATTTAGAACAATGACTATTTGCATGAAACAAAAATTTGAAAACTTTAATACAACAAAAAAATAAGAAGACAAACATTAGAACAGTGACTTCTTGCATGAAACAAACATTCTAAAAGTTTAATAGAGTTGTTTGAGGGAAACAAATGACCGTTAGTTTTGCTCTCTACATTGTATTGGATTGCCAAAAAAACATTCTTAAAAATTATGTTCTTCTTTTTCTCTCCAAGTGAGCTTTCCTTTTCAAGTGCTACCAATACCTTCCTAAGGTATGTTACTTCCCATCATCTTCTTCTATAGTACATGGTAACATTACCACAAAAAAAACTTTCTTGATAAAAGGGTTTTGAATTCTTGCAGGTGTTGCAGAAACATTCTTGAGAAGCTTGACTTTTCCTTCTCTTCTCTACAACATCAAATGTAAGGTTCATTTTACATTCAATTTCTTCTCTTCTTTACAACATCAAATCAAAGTTGTGTTATTGCATTTAAGTTGTATGAAACAAGCAGTACTTTGACATACTTCATTTTATATTACACTGCACCATCATTTTTTGAGTCATTCTTGGAAGTAAACATCACATGACAATCTTCTTGATCTTATCTGCAACATAGAATCAGAGTTTTCCCGTTGTTCAAAAGGTTTAGCTTTTCACATTCATCAAACCCTTACTTTAATTTTTTTGAGTCATTCTTAGAAGTAAACATCACATGAAAATCTTCTTAATCTTCTCTGCAGCATAAAATCAAAGGAGTCTTCCTGTTGTTCAAAAGGTTTTGCTTTTCACATTCATATAAACCTTTACTTAAATTTAGAACAGTGACTTCTTGCATGAAACAAACATTCAAAAAGTTTAATACAACAAAAAAAATAAAAAGACAAACATTAGAACAATAAAGTCTCGCATGAAACAAACATATTCGATAAGTTTAATACAGTTGTTTGAGGGAATCTATGGACCGTTAGTATTCCTCTCAACATTGTATTGGATTACCAAAAAAACATTCTTAAGAATTCTGTTCTTGTTTTTCTCTCCAAGGGTCTGTTCCTATTCAAGTGTTACCTTCACCATCATAAGGTATGTTACATCCCATCATCTATTTTATAGTATATGGTAACATTACAAAAAACAAACATTCTTGACAAAATAGTTTTGAATTCTTCCAAGTGTTGCAGAAACATTCTTGAGAAGCTTGACTTTTCCTTCTCTTCTTTACAACATCAAATCCCTGGTTCATTTTACATTCATTTCCTTCTCTTCTTTACAACATCAAATCAAAGTTACGTTCTTGTATTTAGGTTGTATGAAACAATCAATACCTTGACATACTTCATTTTATATTATACTGCACCAATATTTTTTGAGTCATTCTTGGAAGTAAGCATCAGATGACAATCTTCTTGATCTTCTCTGCAGGATAAAATCAAAGGAGTCTTCTTGTTGTTCAAAAGGTTTTGCTTTTCACATTCATCAAACCCTTACTTAAAATTTTTTGAGTCATTCTTGGAAGTAAACATCACATTACAATCTTCTTGATCTTCTCTGTAGCATAAAATCGAAGGAGTCTTCCTGTTGTTCAAAAGGTTTTGCTTTTTACATTCATAAAACCCTTACTTTAATTTAGAACAATGACTATTTGCATGAAACAAAAATTTGAAAACTTTAATACAACAAAAAAATAAGAAGACAAACATTAGAACAGTGACTTCTTGCATGAAACAAACATTCTAAAAGTTTAATAGAGTTGTTTGAGGGAAACAAATGACCGTTAGTTTTGCTCTCTACATTGTATTGGATTGCCAAAAAAACATTCTTAAAAATTATGTTCTTCTTTTTCTCTCCAAGTGAGCTTTCCTTTTCAAGTGCTACCAATACCTTCCTAAGGTATGTTACTTCCCATCATCTTCTTCTATAGTACATGGTAACATTACCACAAAAAAAACTTTCTTGATAAAAGGGTTTTGAATTCTTGCAGGTGTTGCAGAAACATTCTTGAGAAGCTTGACTTTTCCTTCTCTTCTCTACAACATCAAATGTAAGGTTCATTTTACATTCAATTTCTTCTCTTCTTTACAACATCAAATCAAAGTTGTGTTATTGCATTTAAGTTGTATGAAACAAGCAGTACTTTGACATACTTCATTTTATATTACACTGCACCATCATTTTTTGAGTCATTCTTGGAAGTAAACATCACATGACAATCTTCTTGATCTTATCTGCAACATAGAATCAGAGTTTTCCCGTTGTTCAAAAGGTTTAGCTTTTCACGTTCATCAAACCCTTACTTTAATTTTTTTGAGTCATTCTTAGAAGTAAACATCACATGAAAATCTTCTTAATCTTCTCTGCAGCATAAAATCAAAGGAGTCTTCCTGTTGTTCAAAAGGTTTTGCTTTTCACATTCATATAAACCTTTACTTAAATTTAGAACAGTGACTTCTTGCATGAAACAAACATTCAAAAAGTTTAATACAACAAAAAAAATAAAAAGACAAACATTAGAACAATAAAGTCTCGCATGAAACAAACATATTCGATAAGTTTAATACAGTTGTTTGAGGGAATCTATGGACCGTTAGTATTCCTCTCAACATTGTATTGGATTACCAAAAAAACATTCTTAAGAATTCTGTTCTTGTTTTTCTCTCCAAGGGTCTGTTCCTATTCAAGTGTTACCTTCACCATCATAAGGTATGTTACATCCCATCATCTATTTTATAGTATATGGTAACATTACAAAAAACAAACATTCTTGACAAAATAGTTTTGAATTCTTCCAAGTGTTGCAGAAACATTCTTGAGAAGCTTGACTTTTCCTTCTCTTCTTTACAACATCAAATCCCTGGTTCATTTTACATTCATTTCCTTCTCTTCTTTACAACATCAAATCAAAGTTACGTTCTTGTATTTAGGTTGTATGAAACAATCAATACCTTGACATACTTCATTTTACATTATACTGCACCAATATTTTTTGAGTCATTCTTGGAAGTAAGCATCAGATGACAATCTTCTTGATCTTCTCTGCAGGATAAAATCAAAGGAGTCTTCTTGTTGTTCAAAAGGTTTTGCTTTTCACATTCATCAAACCCTTACTTAAAATTTTTTGAGTCATTCTTGGAAGTAAACATCACATTACAATCTTCTTGATCTTCTCTGTAGCATAAAATCGAAGGAGTCTTCCTGTTGTTCAAAAGGTTTTGCTTTTTACATTCATAAAACCCTTACTTTAATTTAGAACAATGACTATTTGCATGAAACAAAAATTTGAAAACTTTAATACAACAAAAAAATAAGAAGACAAACATTAGAACAGTGACTTCTTGCATGAAACAAACATTCTAAAAGTTTAATAGAGTTGTTTGAGGGAAACAAATGACCGTTAGTTTTGCTCTCTACATTGTATTGGATTGCCAAAAAAACATTCTTAAAAATTATGTTCTTCTTTTTCTCTCCAAGTGAGCTTTCCTTTTCAAGTGCTACCAATACCTTCCTAAGGTATGTTACTTCCCATCATCTTCTTCTATAGTACATGGTAACATTACCACAAAAAAAACTTTCTTGATAAAAGGGTTTTGAATTCTTGCAGGTGTTGCAGAAACATTCTTGAGAAGCTTGACTTTTCCTTCTCTTCTCTACAACATCAAATGTAAGGTTCATTTTACATTCAATTTCTTCTCTTCTTTACAACATCAAATCAAAGTTGTGTTATTGCATTTAAGTTGTATGAAACAAGCAGTACTTTGACATACTTCATTTTATATTACACTGCACCATCATTTTTTGAGTCATTCTTGGAAGTAAACATCACATGACAATCTTCTTGATCTTATCTGCAACATAGAATCAGAGTTTTCCCGTTGTTCAAAAGGTTTAGCTTTTCACGTTCATCAAACCCTTACTTTAATTTTTTTGAGTCATTCTTAGAAGTAAACATCACATGAAAATCTTCTTAATCTTCTCTGCAGCATAAAATCAAAGGAGTCTTCCTGTTGTTCAAAAGGTTTTGCTTTTCACATTCATATAAACCTTTACTTAAATTTAGAACAGTGACTTCTTGCATGAAACAAACATTCAAAAAGTTTAATACAACAAAAAAAATAAAAAGACAAACATTAGAACAATAAAGTCTCGCATGAAACAAACATATTCGATAAGTTTAATACAGTTGTTTGAGGGAATCTATGGACCGTTAGTATTCCTCTCAACATTGTATTGGATTACCAAAAAAACATTCTTAAGAATTCTGTTCTTGTTTTTCTCTCCAAGGGTCTGTTCCTATTCAAGTGTTACCTTCACCATCATAAGGTATGTTACATCCCATCATCTATTTTATAGTATATGGTAACATTACAAAAAACAAACATTCTTGACAAAATAGTTTTGAATTCTTCCAAGTGTTGCAGAAACATTCTTGAGAAGCTTGACTTTTCCTTCTCTTCTTTACAACATCAAATCCCTGGTTCATTTTACATTCATTTCCTTCTCTTCTTTACAACATCAAATCAAAGTTACGTTCTTGTATTTAGGTTGTATGAAACAATCAATACCTTGACATACTTCATTTTACATTATACTGCACCAATATTTTTTGAGTCATTCTTGGAAGTAAGCATCAGATGACAATCTTCTTGATCTTCTCTGCAGGATAAAATCAAAGGAGTCTTCTTGTTGTTCAAAAGGTTTTGCTTTTCACATTCATCAAACCCTTACTTAAAATTTTTTGAGTCATTCTTGGAAGTAAACATCACATTACAATCTTCTTGATCTTCTCTGTAGCATAAAATCGAAGGAGTCTTCGTGTTGTTCAAAAGGTTTTACTTTTTACATTCATCAAACCCTTACTTTAATTTAGAACAATGACTATTTGCATGAAACAAAAATTTGAAAACTTTAATACAACAAAAAAATAAGAAGACAAACATTAGAACAGTGACTTCTTGCATGAAACAAACATTCTAAAAGTTTAATAGAGTTGTTTGAGGGAAACAAATGACCGTTAGTTTTGCTCTCTACATTGTATTGGATTGCCAAAAAAACATTCTTAAAAATTATGTTCTTCTTTTTCTCTCCAAGTGAGCTTTCCTTTTCAAGTGCTACCAATACCTTCCTAAGGTATGTTACTTCCCATCATCTTCTTCTATAGTACATGGTAACATTACCACAAAAAAAACTTTCTTGATAAAAGGGTTTTGAATTCTTGCAGGTGTTGCAGAAACATTCTTGAGAAGCTTGACTTTTCCTTCTCTTCTCTACAACATCAAATGTAAGGTTCATTTTACATTCAATTTCTTCTCTTCTTTACAACATCAAATCAAAGTTGTGTTATTGCATTTAAGTTGTATGAAACAAGCAGTACTTTGACATACTTCATTTTATATTATACTGCACCATCATTTTTTGAGTCATTCTTGGAAGTAAACATCACATGACAATCTTCTTGATCTTATCTGCAACATAGAATCAGAGTTTTCCCGTTGTTCAAAAGGTTTTGCTTTTCACGTTCATCAAACCCTTACTTAAATTTTTTTGAGTCATTCTTAGAAGTAAACATCACATGAAAATCTTCTTAATCTTCTCTGCAGCATAAAATCAAAGGGGTCTTCCTGTTGTTCAAAAGGTTTTGCTTTTCACATTCATATAAACCATTACTTAAATTTAGAACAGTGACTTCTTGCATGAAACAAACATTCAAAAAGTTTAATACAACAAAAAAAATAAAAAGACAAACATTAGAACAATAAAGTCTCGCATGAAACAAACATATTCGATAAGTTTAATACAGTTGTTTGAGGGAATCTATGGACCGTTAGTATTCCTCTCAACATTGTATTGGATTACCAAAAAAACATTCTTAAGAATTCTGTTCTTGTTTTTCTCTCCAAGGGTCTGTTCCTATTCAAGTGTTACCTTCACCATCATAAGGTATGTTACATCCCATCATCTATTTTATAGTATATGGTAACATTACAAAAAACAAACATTCTTGACAAAATAGTTTTGAATTCTTCCAAGTGTTGCAGAAACATTCTTGAGAAGCTTGACTTTTCCTTCTCTTCTTTACAACATCAAATCCCTGGTTCATTTTACATTCATTTCCTTCTCTTCTTTACAACATCAAATCAAAGTTACGTTCTTGTATTTAGGTTGTATGAAACAATCAATACCTTGACATACTTCATTTTACATTATACTGCACCAATATTTTTTGAGTCATTCTTGGAAGTAAGCATCAGATGACAATCTTCTTGATCTTCTCTGCAGGATAAAATCAAAGGAGTCTTCTTGTTGTTCAAAAGGTTTTGCTTTTCACATTCATCAAACCCTTACTTAAAATTTTTTGAGTCATTCTTGGAAGTAAACATCACATTACAATCTTCTTGATCTTCTCTGTAGCATAAAATCGAAGGAGTCTTCCTGTTGTTCAAAAGGTTTTACTTTTTACATTCATCAAACCCTTACTTTAATTTAGAACAATGACTATTTGCATGAAACAAAAATTTGAAAACTTTAATACAACAAAAAAATAAGAAGACAAACATTAGAACAGTGACTTCTTGCATGAAACAAACATTCTAAAAGTTTAATAGAGTTGTTTGAGGGAAACAAATGACCGTTAGTTTTGCTCTCTACATTGTATTGGATTGCCAAAAAAACATTCTTAAAAATTATGTTCTTCTTTTTCTCTCCAAGTGAGCTTTCCTTTTCAAGTGCTACCAATACCTTCCTAAGGTATGTTACTTCCCATCATCTTCTTCTATAGTACATGGTAACATTACCACAAAAAAAACTTTCTTGATAAAAGGGTTTTGAATTCTTGCAGGTGTTGCAGAAACATTCTTGAGAAGCTTGACTTTTCCTTCTCTTCTCTACAACATCAAATGTAAGGTTCATTTTACATTCAATTTCTTCTCTTCTTTACAACATCAAATCAAAGTTGTGTTATTGCATTTAAGTTGTATGAAACAAGCAGTACTTTGACATACTTCATTTTATATTATACTGCACCATCATTTTTTGAGTCATTCTTGGAAGTAAACATCACATGACAATCTTCTTGATCTTATCTGCAACATAGAATCAGAGTTTTCCCGTTGTTCAAAAGGTTTTGCTTTTCACGTTCATCAAACCCTTACTTAAATTTTTTTGAGTCATTCTTAGAAGTAAACATCACATGAAAATCTTCTTAATCTTCTCTGCAGCATAAAATCAAAGGGGTCTTCCTGTTGTTCAAAAGGTTTTGCTTTTCACATTCATATAAACCATTACTTAAATTTAGAACAGTGACTTCTTGCATGAAACAAACATTCAAAAAGTTTAATACAACAAAAAAAATAAAAAGACAAACATTAGAACAATAAAGTCTCGCATGAAACAAACATATTCGATAAGTTTAATACAGTTGTTTGAGGGAATCTATGGACCGTTAGTATTCCTCTCAACATTGTATTGGATTACCAAAAAAACATTCTTAAGAATTCTGTTCTTGTTTTTCTCTCCAAGGGTCTGTTCCTATTCAAGTGTTACCTTCACCATCATAAGGTATGTTACATCCCATCATCTATTTTATAGTATATGGTAACATTACAAAAAACAAACATTCTTGACAAAATAGTTTTGAATTCTTCCAAGTGTTGCAGAAACATTCTTGAGAAGCTTGACTTTTCCTTCTCTTCTTTACAACATCAAATCCCTGGTTCATTTTACATTCATTTCCTTATCTTCTTTACAACATCAAATCAAAGTTACGTTCTTGTATTTAGGTTGTATGAAACAATCAATACCTTGACATACTTCATTTTACATTATACTGCACCAATATTTTTTGAGTCATTCTTGGAAGTAAGCATCAGATGACAATCTTCTTGATCTTCTCTGCAGGATAAAATCAAAGGAGTCTTCTTGTTGTTCAAAAGGTTTTGCTTTTCACATTCATCAAACCCTTACTTAAAATTTTTTGAGTCATTCTTGGAAGTAAACATCACATTACAATCTTCTTGATCTTCTCTGTAGCATAAAATCGAAGGAGTCTTCCTGTTGTTCAAAAGGTTTTACTTTTTACATTCATCAAACCCTTACTTTAATTTAGAACAATGACTATTTGCATGAAACAAAAATTTGAAAACTTTAATACAACAAAAAAATAAGAAGACAAACATTAGAACAGTGACTTCTTGCATGAAACAAACATTCTAAAAGTTTAATAGAGTTGTTTGAGGGAAACAAATGACCGTTAGTTTTGCTCTCTACATTGTATTGGATTGCCAAAAAAACATTCTTAAAAATTATGTTCTTCTTTTTCTCTCCAAGTGAGCTTTCCTTTTCAAGTGCTACCAATACCTTCCTAAGGTATGTTACTTCCCATCATCTTCTTCTATAGTACATGGTAACATTACCACAAAAAAAACTTTCTTGATAAAAGGGTTTTGAATTCTTGCAGGTGTTGCAGAAACATTCTTGAGAAGCTTGACTTTTCCTTCTCTTCTCTACAACATCAAATGTAAGGTTCATTTTACATTCAATTTCTTCTCTTCTTTACAACATCAAATCAAAGTTGTGTTATTGCATTTAAGTTGTATGAAACAAGCAGTACTTTGACATACTTCATTTTATATTACACTGCACCATCATTTTTTGAGTCATTCTTGGAAGTAAACATCACATGACAATCTTCTTGATCTTATCTGCAACATAGAATCAGAGTTTTCCCGTTGTTCAAAAGGTTTAGCTTTTCACGTTCATCAAACCCTTACTTTAATTTTTTTGAGTCATTCTTAGAAGTAAACATCACATGAAAATCTTCTTAATCTTCTCTGCAGCATAAAATCAAAGGAGTCTTCCTGTTGTTCAAAAGGTTTTGCTTTTCACATTCATATAAACCTTTACTTAAATTTAGAACAGTGACTTCTTGCATGAAACAAACATTCAAAAAGTTTAATACAACAAAAAAAATAAAAAGACAAACATTAGAACAATAAAGTCTCGCATGAAACAAACATATTCGATAAGTTTAATACAGTTGTTTGAGGGAATCTATGGACCGTTAGTATTCCTCTCAACATTGTATTGGATTACCAAAAAAACATTCTTAAGAATTCTGTTCTTGTTTTTCTCTCCAAGGGTCTGTTCCTATTCAAGTGTTACCTTCACCATCATAAGGTATGTTACATCCCATCATCTATTTTATAGTATATGGTAACATTACAAAAAACAAACATTCTTGACAAAATAGTTTTGAATTCTTCCAAGTGTTGCAGAAACATTCTTGAGAAGCTTGACTTTTCCTTCTCTTCTTTACAACATCAAATCCCTGGTTCATTTTACATTCATTTCCTTCTCTTCTTTACAACATCAAATCAAAGTTACGTTCTTGTATTTAGGTTGTATGAAACAATCAATACCTTGACATACTTCATTTTACATTATACTGCACCAATATTTTTTGAGTCATTCTTGGAAGTAAGCATCAGATGACAATCTTCTTGATCTTCTCTGCAGGATAAAATCAAAGGAGTCTTCTTGTTGTTCAAAAGGTTTTGCTTTTCACATTCATCAAACCCTTACTTAAAATTTTTTGAGTCATTCTTGGAAGTAAACATCACATTACAATCTTCTTGATCTTCTCTGTAGCATAAAATCGAAGGAGTCTTCCTGTTGTTCAAAAGGTTTTACTTTTTACATTCATCAAACCCTTACTTTAATTTAGAACAATGACTATTTGCATGAAACAAAAATTTGAAAACTTTAATACAACAAAAAAATAAGAAGACAAACATTAGAACAGTGACTTCTTGCATGAAACAAACATTCTAAAAGTTTAATAGAGTTGTTTGAGGGAAACAAATGACCGTTAGTTTTGCTCTCTACATTGTATTGGATTGCCAAAAAAACATTCTTAAAAATTATGTTCTTCTTTTTCTCTCCAAGTGAGCTTTCCTTTTCAAGTGCTACCAATACCTTCCTAAGGTATGTTACTTCCCATCATCTTCTTCTATAGTACATGGTAACATTACCACAAAAAAAACTTTCTTGATAAAAGGGTTTTGAATTCTTGCAGGTGTTGCAGAAACATTCTTGAGAAGCTTGACTTTTCCTTCTCTTCTCTACAACATCAAATGTAAGGTTCATTTTACATTCAATTTCTTCTCTTCTTTACAACATCAAATCAAAGTTGTGTTATTGCATTTAAGTTGTATGAAACAAGCAGTACTTTGACATACTTCATTTTATATTATACTGCACCATCATTTTTTGAGTCATTCTTGGAAGTAAACATCACATGACAATCTTCTTGATCTTATCTGCAACATAGAATCAGAGTTTTCCCGTTGTTCAAAAGGTTTTGCTTTTCACGTTCATCAAACCCTTACTTAAATTTTTTTGAGTCATTCTTAGAAGTAAACATCACATGAAAATCTTCTTAATCTTCTCTGCAGCATAAAATCAAAGGGGTCTTCCTGTTGTTCAAAAGGTTTTGCTTTTCACATTCATATAAACCATTACTTAAATTTAGAACAGTGACTTCTTGCATGAAACAAACATTCAAAAAGTTTAATACAACAAAAAAAATAAAAAGACAAACATTAGAACAATAAAGTCTCGCATGAAACAAACATATTCGATAAGTTTAATACAGTTGTTTGAGGGAATCTATGGACCGTTAGTATTCCTCTCAACATTGTATTGGATTACCAAAAAAACATTCTTAAGAATTCTGTTCTTGTTTTTCTCTCCAAGGGTCTGTTCCTATTCAAGTGTTACCTTCACCATCATAAGGTATGTTACATCCCATCATCTATTTTATAGTATATGGTAACATTACAAAAAACAAACATTCTTGACAAAATAGTTTTGAATTCTTCCAAGTGTTGCAGAAACATTCTTGAGAAGCTTGACTTTTCCTTCTCTTCTTTACAACATCAAATCCCTGGTTCATTTTACATTCATTTCCTTATCTTCTTTACAACATCAAATCAAAGTTACGTTCTTGTATTTAGGTTGTATGAAACAATCAATACCTTGACATACTTCATTTTACATTATACTGCACCAATATTTTTTGAGTCATTCTTGGAAGTAAGCATCAGATGACAATCTTCTTGATCTTCTCTGCAGGATAAAATCAAAGGAGTCTTCTTGTTGTTCAAAAGGTTTTGCTTTTCACATTCATCAAACCCTTACTTAAAATTTTTTGAGTCATTCTTGGAAGTAAACATCACATTACAATCTTCTTGATCTTCTCTGTAGCATAAAATCGAAGGAGTCTTCCTGTTGTTCAAAAGGTTTTACTTTTTACATTCATAAAAACCTTACTTTAATTTAGAACAATGACTATTTGCATGAAACAAAAATTTGAAAACTTTAATACAACAAAAAAATAAGAAGACAAACATTAGAACAGTGACTTCTTGCATGAAACAAACATTCTAAAAGTTTAATAGAGTTGTTTGAGGGAAACAAATGACCGTTAGTTTTGCTCTCTACATTGTATTGGATTGCCAAAAAAACATTCTTAAAAATTATGTTCTTCTTTTTCTCTCCAAGTGAGCTTTCCTTTTCAAGTGCTACCAATACCTTCCTAAGGTATGTTACTTCCCATCATCTTCTTCTATAGTACATGGTAACATTACCACAAAAAAAACTTTCTTGATAAAAGGGTTTTGAATTCTTGCAGGTGTTGCAGAAACATTCTTGAGAAGCTTGACTTTTCCTTCTCTTCTCTACAACATCAAATGTAAGGTTCATTTTACATTCAATTTCTTCTCTTCTTTACAACATCAAATCAAAGTTGTGTTATTGCATTTAAGTTGTATGAAACAAGCAGTACTTTGACATACTTCATTTTATATTACACTGCACCATCATTTTTTGAGTCATTCTTGGAAGTAAACATCACATGACAATCTTCTTGATCTTATCTGCAACATAGAATCAGAGTTTTCCCGTTGTTCAAAAGGTTTAGCTTTTCACGTTCATCAAACCCTTACTTTAATTTTTTTGAGTCATTCTTAGAAGTAAACATCACATGAAAATCTTCTTAATCTTCTCTGCAGCATAAAATCAAAGGAGTCTTCCTGTTGTTCAAAAGGTTTTGCTTTTCACATTCATATAAACCTTTACTTAAATTTAGAACAGTGACTTCTTGCATGAAACAAACATTCAAAAAGTTTAATACAACAAAAAAAATAAAAAGACAAACATTAGAACAATAAAGTCTCGCATGAAACAAACATATTCGATAAGTTTAATACAGTTGTTTGAGGGAATCTATGGACCGTTAGTATTCCTCTCAACATTGTATTGGATTACCAAAAAAACATTCTTAAGAATTCTGTTCTTGTTTTTCTCTCCAAGGGTCTGTTCCTATTCAAGTGTTACCTTCACCATCATAAGGTATGTTACATCCCATCATCTATTTTATAGTATATGGTAACATTACAAAAAACAAACATTCTTGACAAAATAGTTTTGAATTCTTCCAAGTGTTGCAGAAACATTCTTGAGAAGCTTGACTTTTCCTTCTCTTCTTTACAACATCAAATCCCTGGTTCATTTTACATTCATTTCCTTCTCTTCTTTACAACATCAAATCAAAGTTACGTTCTTGTATTTAGGTTGTATGAAACAATCAATACCTTGACATACTTCATTTTACATTATACTGCACCAATATTTTTTGAGTCATTCTTGGAAGTAAGCATCAGATGACAATCTTCTTGATCTTCTCTGCAGGATAAAATCAAAGGAGTCTTCTTGTTGTTCAAAAGGTTTTGCTTTTCACATTCATCAAACCCTTACTTAAAATTTTTTGAGTCATTCTTGGAAGTAAACATCACATTACAATCTTCTTGATCTTCTCTGTAGCATAAAATCGAAGGAGTCTTCCTGTTGTTCAAAAGGTTTTACTTTTTACATTCATAAAACCCTTACTTTAATTTAGAACAATGACTATTTGCATGAAACAAAAATTTGAAAACTTTAATACAACAAAAAAATAAGAAGACAAACATTAGAACAGTGACTTCTTGCATGAAACAAACATTCTAAAAGTTTAATAGAGTTGTTTGAGGGAAACAAATGACCGTTAGTTTTGCTCTCTACATTGTATTGGATTGCCAAAAAAACATTCTTAAAAATTATGTTCTTCTTTTTCTCTCCAAGTGAGCTTTCCTTTTCAAGTGCTACCAATACCTTCCTAAGGTATGTTACTTCCCATCATCTTCTTCTATAGTACATGGTAACATTACCACAACAAAAACTTTCTTGATAAAAGGGTTTTGAATTCTTGCAGGTGTTGCAGAAACATTCTTGAGAAGCTTGACTTTTCCTTCTCTTCTCTACAACATCAAATGTAAGGTTCATTTTACATTCAATTTCTTCTCTTCTTTACAACATCAAATCAAAGTTGTGTTATTGCATTTAAGTTGTATGAAACAAGCAGTACTTTGACATACTTCATTTTATATTATACTGCACCATCATTTTTTGAGTCATTCTTGGAAGTAAACATCACATGACAATCTTCTTGATCTTATCTGCAACATAGAATCAGAGTTTTCCCGTTGTTCAAAAGGTTTTGCTTTTCACGTTCATCAAACCCTTACTTAAATTTTTTTGAGTCATTCTTAGAAGTAAACATCACATGAAAATCTTCTTAATCTTCTCTGCAGCATAAAATCAAAGGGGTCTTCCTGTTGTTCAAAAGGTTTTGCTTTTCACATTCATATAAACCATTACTTAAATTTAGAACAGTGACTTCTTGCATGAAACAAACATTCAAAAAGTTTAATACAACAAAAAAAATAAAAAGACAAACATTAGAACAATAAAGTCTCGCATGAAACAAACATATTCGATAAGTTTAATACAGTTGTTTGAGGGAATCTATGGACCGTTAGTATTCCTCTCAACATTGTATTGGATTACCAAAAAAACATTCTTAAGAATTCTGTTCTTGTTTTTCTCTCCAAGGGTCTGTTCCTATTCAAGTGTTACCTTCACCATCATAAGGTATGTTACATCCCATCATCTATTTTATAGTATATGGTAACATTACAAAAAACAAACATTCTTGACAAAATAGTTTTGAATTCTTCCAAGTGTTGCAGAAACATTCTTGAGAAGCTTGACTTTTCCTTCTCTTCTTTACAACATCAAATCCCTGGTTCATTTTACATTCATTTCCTTATCTTCTTTACAACATCAAATCAAAGTTACGTTCTTGTATTTAGGTTGTATGAAACAATCAATACCTTGACATACTTCATTTTACATTATACTGCACCAATATTTTTTGAGTCATTCTTGGAAGTAAGCATCAGATGACAATCTTCTTGATCTTCTCTGCAGGATAAAATCAAAGGAGTCTTCTTGTTGTTCAAAAGGTTTTGCTTTTCACATTCATCAAACCCTTACTTAAAATTTTTTGAGTCATTCTTGGAAGTAAACATCACATTACAATCTTCTTGATCTTCTCTGTAGCATAAAATCGAAGGAGTCTTCCTGTTGTTCAAAAGGTTTTACTTTTTACATTCATAAAAACCTTACTTTAATTTAGAACAATGACTATTTGCATGAAACAAAAATTTGAAAACTTTAATACAACAAAAAAATAAGAAGACAAACATTAGAACAGTGACTTCTTGCATGAAACAAACATTCTAAAAGTTTAATAGAGTTGTTTGAGGGAAACAAATGACCGTTAGTTTTGCTCTCTACATTGTATTGGATTGCCAAAAAAACATTCTTAAAAATTATGTTCTTCTTTTTCTCTCCAAGTGAGCTTTCCTTTTCAAGTGCTACCAATACCTTCCTAAGGTATGTTACTTCCCATCATCTTCTTCTATAGTACATGGTAACATTACCACAAAAAAAACTTTCTTGATAAAAGGGTTTTGAATTCTTGCAGGTGTTGCAGAAACATTCTTGAGAAGCTTGACTTTTCCTTCTCTTCTCTACAACATCAAATGTAAGGTTCATTTTACATTCAATTTCTTCTCTTCTTTACAACATCAAATCAAAGTTGTGTTATTGCATTTAAGTTGTATGAAACAAGCAGTACTTTGACATACTTCATTTTATATTACACTGCACCATCATTTTTTGAGTCATTCTTGGAAGTAAACATCACATGACAATCTTCTTGATCTTATCTGCAACATAGAATCAGAGTTTTCCCGTTGTTCAAAAGGTTTAGCTTTTCACGTTCATCAAACCCTTACTTTAATTTTTTTGAGTCATTCTTAGAAGTAAACATCACATGAAAATCTTCTTAATCTTCTCTGCAGCATAAAATCAAAGGAGTCTTCCTGTTGTTCAAAAGGTTTTGCTTTTCACATTCATATAAACCTTTACTTAAATTTAGAACAGTGACTTCTTGCATGAAACAAACATTCAAAAAGTTTAATACAACAAAAAAAATAAAAAGACAAACATTAGAACAATAAAGTCTCGCATGAAACAAACATATTCGATAAGTTTAATACAGTTGTTTGAGGGAATCTATGGACCGTTAGTATTCCTCTCAACATTGTATTGGATTACCAAAAAAACATTCTTAAGAATTCTGTTCTTGTTTTTCTCTCCAAGGGTCTGTTCCTATTCAAGTGTTACCTTCACCATCATAAGGTATGTTACATCCCATCATCTATTTTATAGTATATGGTAACATTACAAAAAACAAACATTCTTGACAAAATAGTTTTGAATTCTTCCAAGTGTTGCAGAAACATTCTTGAGAAGCTTGACTTTTCCTTCTCTTCTTTACAACATCAAATCCCTGGTTCATTTTACATTCATTTCCTTCTCTTCTTTACAACATCAAATCAAAGTTACGTTCTTGTATTTAGGTTGTATGAAACAATCAATACCTTGACATACTTCATTTTACATTATACTGCACCAATATTTTTTGAGTCATTCTTGGAAGTAAGCATCAGATGACAATCTTCTTGATCTTCTCTGCAGGATAAAATCAAAGGAGTCTTCTTGTTGTTCAAAAGGTTTTGCTTTTCACATTCATCAAACCCTTACTTAAAATTTTTTGAGTCATTCTTGGAAGTAAACATCACATTACAATCTTCTTGATCTTCTCTGTAGCATAAAATCGAAGGAGTCTTCCTGTTGTTCAAAAGGTTTTACTTTTTACATTCATAAAACCCTTACTTTAATTTAGAACAATGACTATTTGCATGAAACAAAAATTTGAAAACTTTAATACAACAAAAAAATAAGAAGACAAACATTAGAACAGTGACTTCTTGCATGAAACAAACATTCTAAAAGTTTAATAGAGTTGTTTGAGGGAAACAAATGACCGTTAGTTTTGCTCTCTACATTGTATTGGATTGCCAAAAAAACATTCTTAAAAATTATGTTCTTCTTTTTCTCTCCAAGTGAGCTTTCCTTTTCAAGTGCTACCAATACCTTCCTAAGGTATGTTACTTCCCATCATCTTCTTCTATAGTACATGGTAACATTACCACAAAAAAAACTTTCTTGATAAAAGGGTTTTGAATTCTTGCAGGTGTTGCAGAAACATTCTTGAGAAGCTTGACTTTTCCTTCTCTTCTCTACAACATCAAATGTAAGGTTCATTTTACATTCAATTTCTTCTCTTCTTTACAACATCAAATCAAAGTTGTGTTATTGCATTTAAGTTGTATGAAACAAGCAGTACTTTGACATACTTCATTTTATATTATACTGCACCATCATTTTTTGAGTCATTCTTGGAAGTAAACATCACATGACAATCTTCTTGATCTTATCTGCAACATAGAATCAGAGTTTTCCCGTTGTTCAAAAGGTTTTGCTTTTCACGTTCATCAAACCCTTACTTAAATTTTTTTGAGTCATTCTTAGAAGTAAACATCACATGAAAATCTTCTTAATCTTCTCTGCAGCATAAAATCAAAGGGGTCTTCCTGTTGTTCAAAAGGTTTTGCTTTTCACATTCATATAAACCATTACTTAAATTTAGAACAGTGACTTCTTGCATGAAACAAACATTCAAAAAGTTTAATACAACAAAAAAAATAAAAAGACAAACATTAGAACAATAAAGTCTCGCATGAAACAAACATATTCGATAAGTTTAATACAGTTGTTTGAGGGAATCTATGGACCGTTAGTATTCCTCTCAACATTGTATTGGATTACCAAAAAAACATTCTTAAGAATTCTGTTCTTGTTTTTCTCTCCAAGGGTCTGTTCCTATTCAAGTGTTACCTTCACCATCATAAGGTATGTTACATCCCATCATCTATTTTATAGTATATGGTAACATTACAAAAAACAAACATTCTTGACAAAATAGTTTTGAATTCTTCCAAGTGTTGCAGAAACATTCTTGAGAAGCTTGACTTTTCCTTCTCTTCTTTACAACATCAAATCCCTGGTTCATTTTACATTCATTTCCTTATCTTCTTTCAACATCAAATCAAAGTTACGTTCTTGTATTTAGGTTGTATGAAACAATCAATACCTTGACATACTTCATTTTACATTATACTGCACCAATATTTTTTGAGTCATTCTTGGAAGTAAGCATCAGATGACAATCTTCTTGATCTTCTCTGCAGGATAAAATCAAAGGAGTCTTCTTGTTGTTCAAAAGGTTTTGCTTTTCACATTCATCAAACCCTTACTTAAAATTTTTTGAGTCATTCTTGGAAGTAAACATCACATTACAATCTTCTTGATCTTCTCTGTAGCATAAAATCGAAGGAGTCTTCTTGTTGTTCAAAAGGTTTTACTTTTTACATTCATAAAAACCTTACTTTAATTTAGAACAATGACTATTTGCATGAAACAAAAATTTGAAAACTTTAATACAACAAAAAAATAAGAAGACAAACATTAGAACAGTGACTTCTTGCATGAAACAAACATTCTAAAAGTTTAATAGAGTTGTTTGAGGGAAACAAATGACCGTTAGTTTTGCTCTCTACATTGTATTGGATTGCCAAAAAAACATTCTTAAAAATTATGTTCTTCTTTTTCTCTCCAAGTGAGCTTTCCTTTTCAAGTGCTACCAATACCTTCCTAAGGTATGTTACTTCCCATCATCTTCTTCTATAGTACATGGTAACATTACCACAAAAAAAACTTTCTTGATAAAAGGGTTTTGAATTCTTGCAGGTGTTGCAGAAACATTCTTGAGAAGCTTGACTTTTCCTTCTCTTCTCTACAACATCAAATGTAAGGTTCATTTTACATTCAATTTCTTCTCTTCTTTACAACATCAAATCAAAGTTGTGTTATTGCATTTAAGTTGTATGAAACAAGCAGTACTTTGACATACTTCATTTTATATTACACTGCACCATCATTTTTTGAGTCATTCTTGGAAGTAAACATCACATGACAATCTTCTTGATCTTATCTGCAACATAGAATCAGAGTTTTCCCGTTGTTCAAAAGGTTTAGCTTTTCACGTTCATCAAACCCTTACTTTAATTTTTTTGAGTCATTCTTAGAAGTAAACATCACATGAAAATCTTCTTAATCTTCTCTGCAGCATAAAATCAAAGGAGTCTTCCTGTTGTTCAAAAGGTTTTGCTTTTCACATTCATATAAACCTTTACTTAAATTTAGAACAGTGACTTCTTGCATGAAACAAACATTCAAAAAGTTTAATACAACAAAAAAAATAAAAAGACAAACATTAGAACAATAAAGTCTCGCATGAAACAAACATATTCGATAAGTTTAATACAGTTGTTTGAGGGAATCTATGGACCGTTAGTATTCCTCTCAACATTGTATTGGATTACCAAAAAAACATTCTTAAGAATTCTGTTCTTGTTTTTCTCTCCAAGGGTCTGTTCCTATTCAAGTGTTACCTTCACCATCATAAGGTATGTTACATCCCATCATCTATTTTATAGTATATGGTAACATTACAAAAAACAAACATTCTTGACAAAATAGTTTTGAATTCTTCCAAGTGTTGCAGAAACATTCTTGAGAAGCTTGACTTTTCCTTCTCTTCTTTACAACATCAAATCCCTGGTTCATTTTACATTCATTTCCTTCTCTTCTTTACAACATCAAATCAAAGTTACGTTCTTGTATTTAGGTTGTATGAAACAATCAATACCTTGACATACTTCATTTTACATTATACTGCACCAATATTTTTTGAGTCATTCTTGGAAGTAAGCATCAGATGACAATCTTCTTGATCTTCTCTGCAGGATAAAATCAAAGGAGTCTTCTTGTTGTTCAAAAGGTTTTGCTTTTCACATTCATCAAACCCTTACTTAAAATTTTTTGAGTCATTCTTGGAAGTAAACATCACATTACAATCTTCTTGATCTTCTCTGTAGCATAAAATCGAAGGAGTCTTCCTGTTGTTCAAAAGGTTTTACTTTTTACATTCATAAAACCCTTACTTTAATTTAGAACAATGACTATTTGCATGAAACAAAAATTTGAAAACTTTAATACAACAAAAAAATAAGAAGACAAACATTAGAACAGTGACTTCTTGCATGAAACAAACATTCTAAAAGTTTAATAGAGTTGTTTGAGGGAAACAAATGACCGTTAGTTTTGCTCTCTACATTGTATTGGATTGCCAAAAAAACATTCTTAAAAATTATGTTCTTCTTTTTCTCTCCAAGTGAGCTTTCCTTTTCAAGTGCTACCAATACCTTCCTAAGGTATGTTACTTCCCATCATCTTCTTCTATAGTACATGGTAACATTACCACAAAAAAAACTTTCTTGATAAAAGGGTTTTGAATTCTTGCAGGTGTTGCAGAAACATTCTTGAGAAGCTTGACTTTTCCTTCTCTTCTCTACAACATCAAATGTAAGGTTCATTTTACATTCAATTTCTTCTCTTATTTACAACATCAAATCAAAGTTGTGTTATTGCATTTAAGTTGTATGAAATAAGCAGTACTTTGACATACTTCATTTTATATTACACTGCACCATCATTTTTTGAGTCATTCTTGGAAGTAAACATCACATGACAATCTTCTTGATCTTATCTGCAACATAGAATCAGAGTTTTCCCGTTGTTCAAAAGGTTTAGCTTTTCACGTTCATCAAACCCTTACTTTAATTTTTTTGAGTCATTCTTAGAAGTAAACATCACATGAAAATCTTCTTAATCTTCTCTGCAGCATAAAATCAAAGGAGTCTTCCTGTTGTTCAAAAGGTTTTGCTTTTCACATTCATATAAACCTTTACTTAAATTTAGAACAGTGACTTCTTGCATGAAACAAACATTCAAAAAGTTTAATACAACAAAAAAAATAAAAAGACAAACATTAGAACAATAAAGTCTCGCATGAAACAAACATATTCGATAAGTTTAATACAGTTGTTTGAGGGAATCTATGGACCGTTAGTATTCCTCTCAACATTGTATTGGATTACCAAAAAAACATTCTTAAGAATTCTGTTCTTGTTTTTCTCTCCAAGGGTCTGTTCCAATTCAAGTGTTACCTTCACCATCATAAGGTATGTTACATCCCATCATCTATTTTATAGTATATGGTAACATTACAAAAAACAAACATTCTTGACAAAATAGTTTTGAATTCTTCCAAGTGTTGCAGAAACATTCTTGAGAAGCTTGACTTTTCCTTCTCTTCTTTACAACATCAAATCCCTGGTTCATTTTACATTCATTTCCTTCTCTTCTTTACAACATCAAATCAAAGTTACATTCTTGTATTTAGGTTGTATGAAACAATCAATACCTTGACATACTTCATTTTACATTATACTGCACCAATATTTTTTGAGTCATTCTTGGAAGTAAGCATCAGATGCCAATCTTCTTGATCTTCTCTGCAGGATAAAATCAAAGGAGTCTTCTTGTTGTTCAAAAGGTTTTGCTTTTCACATTCATCAAACCCTTACTTAAAATTTTTTGAGTCATTCTTGGAAGTAAACATCACATTACAATCTTCTTGATCTTCTCTGTAGCATAAAATCGAAGGAGTCTTCCTGTTGTTCAAAAGGTTTTACTTTTTACATTCATAAAACCCTTACTTTAATTTAGAACAATGACTATTTGCATGAAACAAAAATTTGAAAACTTTAATACAACAAAAAAATAAGAAGACAAACATTAGAACAGTGACTTCTTGCATGAAACAAACATTCTAAAAGTTTAATAGAGTTGTTTGAGGGAAACAAATGACCGTTAGTTTTGCTCTCTACATTGTATTGGATTGCCAAAAAAACATTCTTAAAAATTATGTTCTTCTTTTTCTCTCCAAGTGAGCTTTCCTTTTCAAGTGCTACCAATACCTTCCTAAGGTATGTTACTTCCCATCATCTTCTTCTATAGTACATGGTAACATTACCACAAAAAAAACTTTCTTGATAAAAGGGTTTTGAATTCTTGCAGGTGTTGCAGAAACATTCTTGAGAAGCTTGACTTTTCCTTCTCTTCTCTACAACATCAAATGTAAGGTTCATTTTACATTCAATTTCTTCTCTTCTTTACAACATCAAATCAAAGTTGTGTTATTGCATTTAAGTTGTATGAAACAAGCAGTACTTTGACATACTTCATTTTATATTACACTGCACCATCATTTTTTGAGTCATTCTTGGAAGTAAACATCACATGACAATCTTCTTGATCTTATCTGCAACATAGAATCAGAGTTTTCCCGTTGTTCAAAAGGTTTAGCTTTTCACGTTCATCAAACCCTTACTTTAATTTTTTTGAGTCATTCTTAGAAGTAAACATCACATGAAAATCTTCTTAATCTTCTCTGCAGCATAAAATCAAAGGAGTCTTCCTGTTGTTCAAAAGGTTTTGCTTTTCACATTCATATAAACCTTTACTTAAATTTAGAACAGTGACTTCTTGCATGAAACAAACATTCAAAAAGTTTAATACAACAAAAAAAATAAAAAGACAAACATTAGAACAATAAAGTCTCGCATGAAACAAACATATTCGATAAGTTTAATACAGTTGTTTGAGGGAATCTATGGACCGTTAGTATTCCTCTCAACATTGTATTGGATTACCAAAAAAACATTCTTAAGAATTCTGTTCTTGTTTTTCTCTCCAAGGGTCTGTTCCTATTCAAGTGTTACCTTCACCATCATAAGGTATGTTACATCCCATCATCTATTTTATAGTATATGGTAACATTACAAAAAACAAACATTCTTGACAAAATAGTTTTGAATTCTTCCAAGTGTTGCAGAAACATTCTTGAGAAGCTTGACTTTTCCTTCTCTTCTTTACAACATCAAATCCCTGGTTCATTTTACATTCATTTCCTTCTCTTCTTTACAACATCAAATCAAAGTTACGTTCTTGTATTTAGGTTGTATGAAACAATCAATACCTTGACATACTTCATTTTACATTATACTGCACCAATATTTTTTGAGTCATTCTTGGAAGTAAGCATCAGATGCCAATCTTCTTGATCTTCTCTGCAGGATAAAATTAAAGGAGTCTTCTTGTTGTTCAAAAGGTTTTGCTTTTCACATTCATCAAACCCTTACTTAAAATTTTTTGAGTCATTCTTGGAAGTAAACATCACATTACAATCTTCTTGATCTTCTCTGTAGCATAAAATCGAAGGAGTCTTCCTGTTGTTCAAAAGGTTTTACTTTTTACATTCATAAAACCCTTACTTTAATTTAGAACAATGACTATTTGCATGAAACAAAAATTTGAAAACTTTAATACAACAAAAAAATAAGAAGACAAACATTAGAACAGTGACTTCTTGCATGAAACAAACATTCTAAAAGTTTAATAGAGTTGTTTGAGGGAAACAAATGACCGTTAGTTTTGCTCTCTACATTGTATTGGATTGCCAAAAAAACATTCTTAAAAATTATGTTCTTCTTTTTCTCTCCAAGTGAGCTTTCCTTTTCAAGTGCTACCAATACCTTCCTAAGGTATGTTACTTCCCATCATCTTCTTCTATAGTACATGGTAACATTACCACAAAAAAACCTTTCTTGATAAAAGGGTTTTGAATTCTTGCAGGTGTTGCAGAAACATTCTTGAGAAGCTTGACTTTTCCTTCTCTTCTCTACAACATCAAATGTAAGGTTCATTTTACATTCAATTTCTTCTCTTCTTTACAACATCAAATCAAAGTTGTGTTATTGCATTTAAGTTGTATGAAACAAGCAGTACTTTGACATACTTCATTTTATATTATACTGCAGCATCATTTTTTGAGTCATTCTTGGAAGTAAACATCACATGACAATCTTCTTGATCTTATCTGCAACATAGAATCAGAGTTTTCCCGTTGTTCAAAAGGTTTTGCTTTTCACGTTCATCAAACCCTTACTTAAATTTTTTTGAGTCATTCTTAGAAGTAAACATCACATGAAAATCTTCATAATCTTCTCTGCAGCATAAAATCAAAGGAGTCTTCCTGTTGTTCAAAAGGTTTTGCTTTTCACATTCATATAAACCATTACTTAAATTTAGAACAGTGACTTCTTGCATGAAACAAACATTCAAAAAGTTTAATACAACAAAAAAAATAAAAAGACAAACATTAGAACAATAAAGTCTCGCATGAAACAAACATATTCGATAAGTTTAATACAGTTGTTTGAGGGAATCTATGGACCGTTAGTATTCCTCTCAACATTGTATTGGATTACCAAAAAAACATTCTTAAGAATTCTGTTCTTGTTTTTCTCTCCAAGGGTCTGTTCCTATTCAAGTGTTACCTTCACCATCATAAGGTATGTTACATCCCATCATCTATTTTATAGTATATGGTAACATTACAAAAAACAAACATTCTTGACAAAATAGTTTTGAATTCTTCCAAGTGTTGCAGAAACATTCTTGAGAAGCTTGACTTTTCCTTCTCTTCTTTACAACATCAAATCCCTGGTTCATTTTACATTCATTTCCTTCTCTTCTTTACAACATCAAATCAAAGTTACGTTCTTGTATTTAGGTTGTATGAAACAATCAATACCTTGACATACTTCATTTTACATTATACTGCACCAATATTTTTTGAGTCATTCTTGGAAGTAAGCATCAGATGACAATCTTCTTGATCTTCTCTGCAGGATAAAATCAAAGGAGTCTTCTTGTTGTTCAAAAGGTTTTGCTTTTCACATTCATCAAACCCTTACTTAAAATTTTTTGAGTCATTCTTGGAAGTAAACATCACATTACAATCTTCTTGATCTTCTCTGTAGCATAAAATCGAAGGAGTCTTCCTGTTGTTCAAAAGGTTTTACTTTTTACATTCATAAAACCCTTACTTTAATTTAGAACAATGACTATTTGCATGAAACAAAAATTTGAAAACTTTAATACAACAAAAAAATAAGAAGACAAACATTAGAACAGTGACTTCTTGCATGAAACAAACATTCTAAAAGTTTAATAGAGTTGTTTGAGGGAAACAAATGACCGTTAGTTTTGCTCTCTACATTGTATTGGATTGCCAAAAAAACATTCTTAAAAATTATGTTCTTCTTTTTCTCTCCAAGTGAGCTTTCCTTTTCAAGTGCTACCAATACCTTCCTAAGGTATGTTACTTCCCATCATCTTCTTCTATAGTACATGGTAACATTACCACAAAAAAAACTTTCTTGATAAAAGGGTTTTGAATTCTTGCAGGTGTTGCAGAAACATTCTTGAGAAGCTTGACTTTTCCTTCTCTTCTCTACAACATCAAATGTAAGGTTCATTTTACATTCAATTTCTTCTCTTCTTTACAACATCAAATCAAAGTTGTGTTATTGCATTTAATTTGTATGAAACAAGCAGTACTTTGACATACTTCATTTTATATTATACTGCACCATCATTTTTTGAGTCATTCTTGGAAGTAAACATCACATGACAATCTTCTTGATCTTATCTGCAACATAGAATCAGAGTTTTCCCGTTGTTCAAAAGGTTTTGCTTTTCACGTTCATCAAACCCTTACTTAAATTTTTTTGAGTCATTCTTAGAAGTAAACATCACATGAAAATCTTCTTAATCTTCTCTGCAGCATAAAATCAAAGGAGTCTTCCTGTTGTTCAAAAGGTTTTGCTTTTCACATTCATATAAACCTTTACTTAAATTTAGAACAGTGACTTCTTGCATGAAACAAACATTCAAAAAGTTTAATACAACAAAAAAAATAAAAAGACAAACATTAGAACAATAAAGTCTCGCATGAAACAAACATATTCGATAAGTTTAATACAGTTGTTTGAGGGAATCTATGGACCGTTAGTATTCCTCTCAACATTGTATTGGATTACCAAAAAAACATTCTTAAGAATTCTGTTCTTGTTTTTCTCTCCAAGGGTCTGTTCCTATTCAAGTGTTACCTTCACCATCATAAGGTATGTTACATCCCATCATCTATTTTATAGTATATGGTAACATTACAAAAAACAAACATTCTTGACAAAATAGTTTTGAATTCTTCCAAGTGTTGCAGAAACATTCTTGAGAAGCTTGACTTTTCCTTCTCTTCTTTACAACATCAAATCCCTGGTTCATTTTACATTCATTTCCTTCTCTTCTTTACAACATCAAATCAAAGTTACGTTCTTGTATTTAGGTTGTATGAAACAATCAATACCTTGACATACTTCATTTTACATTATACTGCACCAATATTTTTTGACTCATTCTTGGAAGTAAGCATCAGATGACAATCTTCTTGATCTTCTCTGCAGGATAAAATCAAAGGAGTCTTCTTGTTGTTCAAAAGGTTTTGCTTTTCACATTCATCAAACCCTTACTTAAAATTTTTTGAGTCATTCTTGGAAGTAAACATCACATTACAATCTTCTTGATCTTCTCTGTAGCATAAAATTGAAGGAGTCTTCCTGTTGTTCAAAAGGTTTTACTTTTTACATTCATCAAACCCTTACTTTAATTTAGAACAATGACTATTTGCATGAAACAAAAATTTGAAAACTTTAATACAACAAAAAAATAAGAAGACAAACATTAGAACAGTGACTTCTTGCATGAAACAAACATTCTAAAAGTTTAATAGAGTTGTTTGAGGGAAACAAATGACTGTTAGTTTTGCTCTCTACATTGTATTGGATTGCCAAAAAAATATTCTTAAAAATTATGTTCTTCTTTTTCTCTCCAAGTGAGCTTTCCTTTTCAAGTGCTACCAATACCTTCCTAAGGTATGTTACTTCCCATCATCTTCTTCTATAGTACATGGTAACATTACCACAAAAAAAACTTTCTTGATAAAAGGGTTTTGAATTCTTGCAGGTGTTGCAGAAACATTCTTGAGAAGCTTGACTTTTCCTTCTCTTCTCTACAACATCAAATGTAAGGTTCATTTTACATTCAATTTCTTCTCTTCTTTACAACATCAAATCAAAGTTGTGTTATTACATTTAAGTTGTATGAAACAAGCAGTACTTTGACATACTTCATTTTATATTATACTGCACCATCATTTTTTGAGTCATTCTTGGAAGTAAACATCACATGACAATCTTCTTGATCTTATCTGCAACATAGAATCAAAGGAGTTTTCCCGTTGTTCAAAAGGTTTTGCTTTTCACGTTCATCAAACCCTTACTAAAATTTTTTTGAGTCATTCTTAGAAGTAAACATCACATGAAAATCTTCTTAATCTTCTCTGCAGCATAAAATCAAAGGAGTCTTCATGTTGTTCAAAAGGTTTTGCTTTTCACATTCATATAAACCTTTACTTAAATTTAGAACAGTGACTTCTTGCATGAAACAAACATTCAAAAAGTTTAATACAACAAAAAAAATAAAACGACAAACATTAGAACAATAAAGTCTCGCATGAAACAAACATATTCGATAAGTTTAATACAGTTGTTTGAGGGAATCTATGGACCGTTAGTATTCCTCTCAACATTGTATTGGATTACCAAAAAAACATTCTTAAGAATTCTGTTCTTGTTTTTCTCTCCAAGGGTCTGTTCCTATTCAAGTGTTACCTTCACCATCATAAGGTATGTTACATCCCATCATCTATTTTATAGTATATGGTAACATTACAAAAAACAAACATTCTTGACAAAATAGTTTTGAATTCTTCCAAGTGTTGCAGAAACATTCTTGAGAAGCTTGACTTTTCCTTCTCTTCTTTACAACATCAAATCCCTGGTTCATTTTACATTCATTTCCTTCTCTTCTTTACAACATCAAATCAAAGTTACGTTCTTGTATTTAGGTTGTATGAAACAATCAATACCTTGACATACTTCATTTTACATTATACTGCACCAATATTTTTTGAGTCATTCTTGGAAGTAAGCATCAGATGACAATCTTCTTGATCTTCTCTGCAGGATAAAATCAAAGGAGTCTTCTTGTTGTTCAAAAGGTTTTGCTTTTCACATTCATCAAACCCTTACTTAAAATTTTTTGAGTCATTCTTGGAAGTAAACATCACATTACAATCTTCTTGATCTTCTCTGTAGCATAAAATCGAAGGAGTCTTCCTGTTGTTCAAAAGGTTTTACTTTTTACATTCATAAAACCCTTACTTTAATTTAGAACAATGACTATTTGCATGAAACAAAAATTTGAAAACTTTAATACAACAAAAAAATAAGAAGACAAACATTAGAACAGTGACTTCTTGCATGAAACAAACATTCTAAAAGTTTAATAGAGTTGTTTGAGGGAAACAAATGACCGTTAGTTTTGCTCTCTACATTGTATTGGATTGCCAAAAAAACATTCTTAAAAATTATGTTCTTCTTTTTCTCTCCAAGTGAGCTTTCCTTTTCAAGTGCTACCAATACCTTCCTAAGGTATGTTACTTCCCATCATCTTCTTCTATAGTACATGGTAACATTACCACAAAAAAACCTTTCTTGATAAAAGGGTTTTGAATTCTTGCAGGTGTTGCAGAAACATTCTTGAGAAGCTTGACTTTTCCTTCTCTTCTCTACAACATCAAATGTAAGGTTCATTTTACATTCAATTTCTTCTCTTCTTTACAACATCAAATCAAAGTTGTGTTATTGCATTTAAGTTGTATGAAACAAGCAGTACTTTGACATACTTCATTTTATATTATACTGCACCATCATTTTTTGAGTCATTCTTGGAAGTAAACATCACATGACAATCTTCTTGATCTTATATGCAACATAGAATCAGAGTTTTCCCGTTGTTCAAAAGGTTTTGCTTTTCACGTTCATCAAACCCTTACTTAAATTTTTTTGAGTCATTCTTAGAAGTAAACATCACATGAAAATCTTCTTAATCTTCTCTGCAGCATAAAATCAAAGGAGTCTTCCTGTTGTTCAAAAGGTTTTGCTTTTCACATTCATATATACCTTTACTTAAATTTAGAACAGTGACTTCTTGCATGAAACAAACATTCAAAAAGTTTAATACAACAAAAAAAATAAAAAGACAAACATTAGAACAATAAAGTCTCGCATGAAACAAACATATTCGATAAGTTTAATACAGTTGTTTGAGGGAATCTATGGACCGTTAGTATTCCTCTCAACATTGTATTGGATTACCAAAAAAACATTCTTAAGAATTCTGTTCTTGTTTTTCTCTCCAAGGGTCTGTTCCTATTCAAGTGTTACCTTCACCATCATAAGGTATGTTACATCCCATCATCTATTTTATAGTATATGGTAACATTACAAAAAACAAACATTCTTGACAAAATAGTTTTGAATTCTTCCAAGTGTTGCAGAAACATTCTTGAGAAGCTTGACTTTTCCTTCTCTTCTTTACAACATCAAATCCCTGGTTCATTTTACATTCATTTCCTTCTCTTCTTTACAACATCAAATCAAAGTTACGTTCTTGTATTTAGGTTGTATGAAACAATCAATACCTTGACATACTTCATTTTACATTATACTGCACCAATATTTTTTGAGTCATTCTTGGAAGTAAGCATCAGATGACAATCTTCTTGATCTTCTCTGCAGGATAAAATCAAAGGAGTCTTCTTGTTGTTCAAAAGGTTTTGCTTTTCACATTCATCAAACCCTTACTTAAAATTTTTTGAGTCATTCTTGGAAGTAAACATCACATTACAATCTTCTTGATCTTCTCTGTAGCATAAAATCGAAGGAGTCTTCCTGTTGTTCAAAAGGTTTTACTTTTTACATTCATAAAACCCTTACTTTAATTTAGAACAATGACTATTTGCATGAAACAAAAATTTGAAAACTTTAATACAACAAAAAAATAAGAAGACAAACATTAGAACAGTGACTTCTTGCATGAAACAAACATTCTAAAAGTTTAATAGAGTTGTTTGAGGGAAACAAATGACCGTTAGTTTTGCTCTCTACATTGTATTGGATTGCCAAAAAAACATTCTTAAAAATTATGTTCTTCTTTTTCTCTCCAAGTGAGCTTTCCTTTTCAAGTGCTACCAATACCTTCCTAAGGTATGTTACTTCCCATCATCTTCTTCTATAGTACATGGTAACATTACCACAAAAAAACCTTTCTTGATAAAAGGGTTTTGAATTCTTGCAGGTGTTGCAGAAACATTCTTGAGAAGCTTGACTTTTCCTTCTCTTCTCTACAACATCAAATGTAAGGTTCATTTTACATTCAATTTCTTCTCTTCTTTACAACATCAAATCAAAGTTGTGTTATTGCATTTAAGTTGTATGAAACAAGCAGTACTTTGACATACTTCATTTTATATTATACTGCACCATCATTTTTTGAGTCATTCTTGGAAGTAAACATCACATGACAATCTTCTTGATCTTATATGCAACATAGAATCAGAGTTTTCCCGTTGTTCAAAAGGTTTTGCTTTTCACGTTCATCAAACCCTTACTTAAATTTTTTTGAGTCATTCTTAGAAGTAAACATCACATGAAAATCTTCTTAATCTTCTCTGCAGCATAAAATCAAAGGAGTCTTCCTGTTGTTCAAAAGGTTTTGCTTTTCACATTCATATATACCTTTACTTAAATTTAGAACAGTGACTTCTTGCATGAAACAAACATTCAAAAAGTTTAATACAACAAAAAAAATAAAAAGACAAACATTAGAACAATAAAGTCTCGCATGAAACAAACATATTCGATAAGTTTAATACAGTTGTTTGAGGGAATCTATGGACCGTTAGTATTCCTCTCAACATTGTATTGGATTACCAAAAAAACATTCTTAAGAATTCTGTTCTTGTTTTTCTCTCCAAGGGTCTGTTCCTATTCAAGTGTTACCTTCACCATCATAAGGTATGTTACATCCCATCATCTATTTTATAGTATATGGTAACATTACAAAAAACAAACATTCTTGACAAAATAGTTTTGAATTCTTCCAAGTGTTGCAGAAACATTCTTGAGAAGCTTGACTTTTCCTTCTCTTCTTTACAACATCAAATCCCTGGTTCATTTTACATTCATTTCCTTCTCTTCTTTACAACATCAAATCAAAGTTACGTTCTTGTATTTAGGTTGTATGAAACAATCAATACCTTGACATACTTCATTTTACATTATACTGCACCAATATTTTTTGAGTCATTCTTGGAAGTAAGCATCAGATGACAATCTTCTTGATCTTCTCTGCAGGATAAAATCAAAGGAGTCTTCTTGTTGTTCAAAAGGTTTTGCTTTTCACATTCATCAAACCCTTACTTAAAATTTTTTGAGTCATTCTTGGAAGTAAACATCACATTACAATCTTCTTGATCTTCTCTGTAGCATAAAATCGAAGGAGTCTTCCTGTTGTTCAAAAGGTTTTACTTTTTACATTCATCAAACCCTTACTTTAATTTAGAACAATGACTATTTGCATGAAACAAAAATTTGAAAACTTTAATACAACTAAAAAATAAGAAGACAAACATTAGAACAGTGACTTCTTGCATGAAACAAACATTCTAAAAGTTTAATAGAGTTGTTTGAGGGAAACAAATGACCGTTAGTTTTGCTCTCTACATTGTATTGGATTGCCAAAAAAACATTCTTAAAAATTTTGTTCTTCTTTTTCTCTCCAAGTGAGCTTTCCTTTTCAAGTGCTACCAACACCTTCCTAAGGTATGTTACTTCCCATCATCTTCTTCTATAGTACATGGTAACATTACCACAAAAAAAACTTTCTTGATAAAAGGGTTTTGAATTCTTGCAGGTGTTGCAGAAACATTTTTGAGAAGCTTGACTTTTCCTTCTCTTCTCTACAACATCAAATCTAAGTTGTGTTATTGCATTTAGGTTGTACGAAACAAGCAGTACTTTGACATACTTCATTTTATATTATACTGCACCATCATTTTTTGAGTCATTCTTGGAAGTAAACATCACATGACAATCTTCTTGATTTTATCTGCAACATAGAATCAAAGGAGTTTTCCCATTGTTCAAAAGGTTTTGCTTTTCACGTTCATCAAACCCTTACTTAAATTTTTTTGAGTCATTCTTATAAGTAAACATCACACGAAAATCTTCTTAATCTTCTCTGCAGCATAAAATCAAAGGAGTCTTCCTGTTGTTCAAAAGGTTTTGCTTTTCACATTCATATAAACCTTTACTTAAATTTAGAACAGTGACTTCTTGCATGAAACAAACATTCAAAAAGTTTAATACAACCAAAAAAATAAAAAGACAAACATTAGAACAATAAAGTCTCGCATGAAACAAACATATTCGATAAGTTTAATACAGTTGTTTGAGGGAATCTAAGGACCGTTAGTATTCCTCTCAACATTGTATTGGATTACCAAAAAAACATTCTTAACAATTCTGTTCTTGTTTTTCTCTCCAAGGGTCTGTTCCTATTCAAGTGTTACCTTCACCATCATAAGGTATGTTACATCCCATCATCTATTTTATAGTATATGGTAACATTACGAAAAACAAACATTCTTGACAAAATAGTTTTGAATTCTTTCAAGTGTTGCAGAAACATTCTTGAGAAGCTTGACTTTTCCTTCTCTTCTTTGCAACATCAAATCCCTGGTTCATTTTACATTCATTTCCTTCTCTTCTTTACAACATCAAATCAAAGTTACGTTCTTGTATTTAGGTTGTATGAAACAATCAATACCTTGACATACTTCATTTTACATTATACTGCACCAATATTTTTTGAGTCATTCTTGGAAGTAAACATCACATGACAATCTTCTTGATCTTCTCTGCAGGATAAAATCAAAGGAGTCTTCCTATTGTTCAAAAGGTTTAGCTTTTCACATTCATCTAACCTTTACTTAAAATTTGTTGAGTCATACTTTGAAGTAAACATCACATAACAATCTTCTTGATCTTCTCTGCAACATAAAATCAAAGGATTCTTCCTGTTGTTCCAAAGGTTTTGATTTTCACATTCATCAAACCCTTAAATTTTTGAGCATTTATTAGAAGTATACATCACATGACTATCTTCTTGATCTTCTCTGCAGCATAAAATCAAAGGAGTCTTCCTGTTGCTCAAAAGGTTTTGCTTTTCACATTCATCAAACTCTTACTTAAATTTAGAACAATGACTTCTTGCATGAAACAAACATTCAAAAAGTTTTATACAACCAAAAAAAATTATAAAAGACAAACATTAGAACAATGACTTCTTGCATGAAACAAATATTCAAAAAGTTTAGTACAGTTTTTTGAGGGAAACAAAGGACTGTTAGTGTTCCTCTCTACATTATATTGGATTGCCAAAAAAAATTATTAAAAATATGTTCTTGTTTTTCTCTCCAAGGGTGCATTCATGTTCAAGTGCTACCTACACCTTCCTAAGGTATGTTACATACCATCATCTTCTTCTACAGTACATGGTAACATTACCAAAAACAAACATTCTTAATAAAAGGGTTTTGAGTTCTTCCAGGTGATGCAAAAACATTCCTAAGAAGCTTGACTTTTCCTTCTTTTCTCTACAACATCAAATCTAAGGTTCATTTGACATTCATTTCCTTCTCTTCTTTACAACATCAAATCAAAGTTGTGTTCTTGCATTTAGGTTGTATGAAACAAACAGTACCTTGACATACATCATTTTACATTATAGTACACCAACATTTTTTTAGTCATTCTTGGAAGTAAACATCACATGACAATCTTCTTGGTCTTCTCTGCAACATAAAATCAAATGAGTCTTCCCGTTGTTCAAAAGGTTTTGTTTTTCACATTCATCAAACTCTTACTTAAAATTTTTTTGTCATTCTTGGAAGTAAACATCACATGAAAATCTTCTTAATCTTCTCTGCAGCATAAAATCAAAGGAGTCTTCCTGTTGTTCAAAAGGTTTTGCTTTTCACATTCATATAAACCTTTACTTAAATTTAGAACAGTGACTTCTTGCATGAAACAAACATTCAAAAAGTTTAATACAACCAAAAAAATAAAAAGACAAACATTAGAACAATAAAGTCTCGCATGAAACAAACATATTCGATAAGTTTAATACAGTTGTTTGAGGGAATCTAAGGACCGTTAGTATTCCTCTCAACATTGTATTGGATTACCAAAAAAACATTCTTAACAATTCTGTTCTTGTTTTTCTCTCCAAGGGTCTGTTCCTATTCAAGTGTTACCTTCACCATCATAAGGTATGTTACATCCCATCATCTATTTTATAGTATATGGTAACATTACGAAAAACAAACATTCTTGACAAAATAGTTTTGAATTCTTTCAAGTGTTGCAGAAACATTCTTGAGAAGCTTGACTTTTCCTTCTCTTCTTTGCAACATCAAATCCCTGGTTCATTTTACATTCATTTCCTTCTCTTCTTTACAACATCAAATAAAAGTTACGTTCTTGTATTTAGGTTGTATGAAACAATCAATACCTTGACATACTTCATTTTACATTATACTGCACCAATATTTTTTGAGTCATTCTTGGAAGTAAACATCACATGACAATCTTCTTGATCTTCTCTGCAGGATAAAATCAAAGGAGTCTTCCTGTTGTTCAAAAGGTTTAGCTTTTCACATTCATCTAACCTTTACTTAAAATTTGTTGAGTCATACTTTGAAGTAAACATCACATAACAATCTTCTTGATCTTCTCTGCAACATAAAACCAAAGGATTCTTCCTGTTGTTCCAAAGGTTTTGATTTTCACATTCATCAAACCCTTAAATTTTTGAGCATTTATTAGAAGTATACATCACATGACTATCTTCTTAATCTTCTCTACAGCATAAAATCAAAGGAGTCTTCCTGTTGCTCAAAAGGTTTTGCTTTTCACATTCATCAAACTCTTACTTAAATTTAGAACAATGACTTCTTGCATGAAACAAACATTCAAAAAGTTTTATACAACCAAAAAAAATTATAAAAGACAAACATTAGAACAATGACTTCTTGCATGAAACAAATATTCAAAAAGTTTAATACAGTTTTTTGAGGGAAACAAAGGACTGTTAGTGTTCCTCTCTACATTATATTGGATTGCCAAAAAAAATTATTAAAAATATGTTCTTGTTTTTCTCTCCAAGGGTGCATTCATGTTCAAGTGCTACCTACACCTTCCTAAGGTATGTTACATACCATCATCTTCTTCTACAGTACATGGTAACATTACCAAAAACAAACATTCTTAATAAAAGGGTTTTGAGTTCTTCCAGGTGATGCAAAAACATTCCTGAGAAGCTTGACTTTTCCTTCTTTTCTCTACAACATCAAATCTAAGGTTCATTTGACATTCATTTCCTTCTCTTCTTTACAACATCAAATCAAAGTTGTGTTCTTGCATTTAGGTTGTATGAAACAAACAGTACCTTGACATACATCATTTTACATTATAGTACACCAACATTTTTTTAGTCATTCTTGGAAGTAAACATCACATGACAATCTTCTTGGTCTTCTCTGCAACATAAAATCAAATGAGTCTTCCCGTTGTTCAAAAGGTTTTGTTTTTCACATTCATCAAACTCTTACTTAAAATTTTTTTGTCATTCTTGGAAGTAAACATCACATGAAAATCTTCTTAATCTTCTCTGCAGCATAAAATCCAAGGAGTCTTCTTGTTGTTCAAACGGTTTTGCTTTTCACATTCATCAAACCTGATAAAAACCGAATTAGCAGAAACCCAATCCATTCCCAAAACAACATCTACTTTCTTAAGCGGCAAACAAATAAGATCAATCTGAAAAACTCTCTCGTCCACGGATAAAACACAATTTTCACACATTAAAGGTGTTTCAACCATCTCATCCATGGCAGTAGTAACTGCCATGGGAGGAGATAATGGAATAGCTTGCAACCCAAGTCGCTTCACACATTGCATTGACACAAAAGAGTGTGTCGCTCCACAATCAAATAATACAAAACAAGGATTCCCATTAACGAAACGCGTACCAGCAATCAAAGAGTTATCACCCTTGGTCTTCTTTGCATCTAACGTGTAAACTCGACCGGTACTTTTTCCTTGCGTATGATTCTTATTCTGAAGACAATCTCTTGCCATATGGCCCACTTTCATATACTAATAACACTTCATGCCTTCAAAACCATATCTACCATGATGATTCTTACCACAAGTACGACACACAGGAGGTGCACTTGCTCTAGAATTCTGAACTTGCTTCCCTTTAAAATCTTATTGTCGAGGCCTAATCTGTTGGCTTGATCTTCCACGATCATTCTGATTCGACCTACTCAAATCCCCCTCTGCTTGAACTTTCTTTAAACTGTTCTTAGCCACATAACATTGCCTTTGCAATTCAGCATAAGAAGTGAACTCCCTTTGAGACACACTATGGGAAATCTCAGCTTTCAAACCAAAAAGGAATTGGTCAATTTTCCACTTTTCATCCGGAGCATACACGGCTTGCCTAGAGTAAGCAGCCATGATCTCAAACTTCTCAGCATAAGCAGCCACAATCAAAGTACATTGTCTCAACTGTTGGAAATCAAACTCCTTTTGGGTCCTCAAAGAACTAGGAAAGTAATTCTCCATAAAAGTAATCTTAAATTGCTCCCAGACTTTAGGTACTTCTTGGATAGTCATCAAAGCTGAAGCTCTTTCCCACCACCTTATAGCAGGACCTTTCAACGAGTGAGAAGCGAACACCACTTTGTTCTCTTCACTTCATTGAACCATTAGGAAGATTCTCTCCATACCAACCACCCACTCATGAGCTTTTACAGGATCTAACCCGCCATGAAATTCAGGAGGATTCATGCGGATGAAATCTTGAAAACTTCCACCTACAACATCTGGAACAACCACTTGAGGATGAAAACCCCCATTCATCTGTTGTATCATCTGCTGCATGAACTGGTTCTGCTGCTGCTGCATCTGTTGTAAAAACTGGGGCCACGGGACATACTCCTTGCCGCCTTGCGGATTCGTCCCTGCCGAAGTAGTTCTAGGTCTACCACGTTTGCTTCTGCATCTGTCAGCCATGTTCCTAAACGTCATACAGATAGGATTAAGTTGATCAGGCTCAATGCCATACATATAACACTTAAGACCAATTTCGACACAACGCATATTAAATGGAAAGAAATACCTATACTATTTCATGACTAGGTCGAGGATACGACCTGCTCTAATACCAACTGTAACACCCACATATAACAACATACATCAAAGCATATATATTATACATGAATCCAAGTTTTGGTACTGAATTACCATAAGTTCCTAGTTAACATAGTGTATACATTACATGCCCAAAATACGAAGTACTAAAAATCTATGGCATAATATATACAAGATGTCCCAATACACTAAGAACTAGATCAATATAATGATCTCAAAATAAAACTCCAAAGCGGAAGTCATGCCATCCCAAAAAGCCAAGGAAAATAAGGAAAATCAAACGAATTTATCCTTACCCTTCGCGGAACCTGTAGTACCTGTAATATAATCAACAACATGGGGTGAGATATTAAATCTCAGTGAGTTCCCTATCTTATAGATTCTCTCGGTTTTACAATGTTCTATCAATCCTAACTCAAGTCAAGGGGAAGGGAAATGACCTTGAGTTCACAATCTCACACTATATGGAAACATGCCCATGAGTTCATTAACTCAAAATATCACTAATCGATAACCTTACCAAGGCATCCCCTTTTCCCGTCCGCTTTTACGTCTAGAAGGCGACCCGAGTCATGGATCCTCGTAACTTGGCATACGAAATGGATTCGGGATCATCGGCCTGTTAATCGTGAATCGTCACTTCTCATGGCCTGTTAACCATCTCAAGTCTCTTTACCATATAGGCTCCATTCGTACTACACGCGGGAATCAAACCTACCAAGTAATTATGCATACGTTCTAGAGGAGTCTGAGACTCATAAAACTGCAACTCAAGGGAAACGGTTACGATTACATGATTACTCACACAAGCGTGATTGTATTCGACAATCACAAGGCCGCATTCGCCTTAAGGCCCTTTCGCTTTTTCACCTATACTAGGTTCACACATGTTCCATACTAGTGTTTCACTCTCATCTAGACCATTACTCGTCAAGGATGCACATCTATACATCGAATGCCTGAGCATCGCCATCTAGAGTTTTCTATCAATTTCTATTCACATTACTAGATTCTATTATAGTTTCATGTTGAGGTTTTCTCACTCTTCCTATCCCATATTTTAAACATGCATATCTCTCATTCATGTTCAACAACAATAGATTAGGCAAGATATATTACAATTGTACAATAAACACATATAATAAATCAATCATACTTTATACACATTTTGGGTTTTCCTCTGATTATTTAATTGGGAATCAAAACCGATATTTTTCACTTCCATTGTGTAGAATATTTTCTTAGCTTTCCATCGGTACCAAGAACACCTCGATCGGAAACACGGTTTGAAAGATATTAATTTTCAAAGATATTTTTCAAAACATAACAGTGGTAACCAGTTACTCAATATAGGGTAACCGGTTACTTCGAAACAGAGCCAAAATGAGAGTTAGAAACACTTTTGGGTAACCGGTTACTCGATATAGGGTAACCGGTTACTTCGTTCATTTTCTGCGCAGAACACCAATTTTCAAAGGGTAACCAGTTACTTCCTAGAGGGTAACCGGTTACTCTGGTCGCAGAATCAAAATTGCTTGTTTTATATGGATACTTTCCTGTTCAATCTCATTCCAAACAAGTTCAAACATAATAACAAGTTTCAACAGATGATTCTACATACATATTGATTATTCCATGCAATTTATATCTCATTTTATCCATTAGATTTCATTGATTAGCAAAATTAACCATTTTCTCAATATCTAACCTAACTCTAGAAACTTAAGAATTTTTTATAACAAATGTCTCTATCTAGAACCCACCTTAGAGTTGGATGATGATAAGAAAGATGAGATGAAAAGATGAAGAGTAGACGGTGATTCTTGATCTTGAGCTTCTAGGGTTTTGCTTCTCCTTCTTTCTCCCTTCTCCAACTTCTCTCTAACTTCTCTCTCTCTCAATGTTACTATGTTTGGCAAAGGAGGAAATGAAATGATATATAGAAAAATACTCATTATTTAGTAATACTACTAAATGTCCAAATTATCTCCAATGCACCAATTTAATAAAACCTTAGAGTTAGATAATATTAATCTGATCAGCTCTGAGTTCATCAGTTGCTATAATTATTTTCTCAAATAATTATTCAGAGCACACTGGATCCCAACTGATCTCAACTAATATTATCCAGAGCATTTAATAAAAATACGGGGTATTACATCCCCCCCTCCTTAAATAAAATTCGTCCTCAAATTTAAAAGATTACCTGAAAAGGTGAGGGTAAGCATCCCGCATCTCCGATTCTAGTTCCCAAGTAGCATCGCTCGGATGCGTCACATCCCATTGTACCTTAACAAGAGGAATTTCTTTGTTCCTTAATACCTTTGTTTCTCTTCCCCCTATACGGCTAGGTTGAGGTTCAAAAGTTAAGTCTGTTTCTATCACAATTGTATCTGGTAGAATTAGCTGAAGAGGATCTGGAACAAACTTCCGGAGTTGAGACACATGAAAAACATCATGCATTTTTGACAGAGAAGGCAGTAAGGCTAATCTGTAAGCTACTTCATCAATCCTTTCTAGAACTTGATACGGTCCCACGTATCTCGGACTTAACTTCCGCAACTTAAACGGTCCTTTCAATCTCAATCTCGAAGTAACTTTCAAAAACACATGATTGCCTTCATCAAATTCTAAAGGCCTCCTACGATTATCCACATAACTCTTCTGACGATCTTGTGCTTGTTTAACTTTACCACGGATCATTCTAATCTTTTTCGTAGTCTCTTGGATAATCTTGGGTCCTAAAATTCTATCTTCGCCAACTTCTTCCCAACACAAAGGCGTCCTACATTTCCTTCCATATAATGCTTCATAAGGAGCCATACCAATACTTGCATGATAACTATTGTTGTACGAAAACTCAATCAACGCTAAAAGTTCTATCCAATTTCCTCCACTTCCAAGCACACAAGCTCTTAACATATCTTCCATTGTTTGTATAGTCCGTTCCGTCTGACCATCCGTTTGCGGATGATTCGACTTGCTCAAACATAACCTCGTTCCCATAGCTTGCTAAAAAGCTCTCCAAAACCTCGAAGCAAACTTTGGATCTCTGTCGGACACAATACTAGAGGGAATACCATTCAACCTCACAATTTCCTCAATAAACAATCTTGAAAGATGACTTTCCTTGTATGAAGTCTTTACGGCTAAGAAATGCGCAGATTTCGTCAACCGATCCACAATTACCCAAATAGAATCATAACCACCTTGAGTACGGGGTAATCCGACTGCAAAGTCCATAGAAATACTATCCCACTGTCATACCCCAAATTTTGACCACTAAGATTCCCTCATCATTGTGCAAATCATCATCGAAATATGGATGGATCATTATGCCTCATCAGTCTCCCCAAAGATGGGTGAGTATTCACTACAATCAGAAATAGGGTTTCAGGCCCTCTCAGAGCTCTTAGACAAAGGATAAATCAAGGAATGACATGATCTTCAACTTTTCTAGCCTCTCAAATATCCACAATGGATCAAGAGGACTCCCACAACAAGAATCAAGCACAAGGTTGCAGCATTCTAGGTGGATCGAGCCTCAAGATCGCCAGTGTCACCAAATTAGGGTTTTGGTCGACCAGGGCCTCCAGATAGAAAATTTCCTCTGGGCATGAGCCAATGCTTCAAATCATAACCTAAGATGCTCCAAGGGACATAATGAACCCAATCATCAAGTTAATTTAGCCTCATGGGATGCATTCACCAAAAATCAGGAATTAGGGTTTCTTGACCTAATTCACCCCTAAGTTAAATTTTGGGACAAGACATGAGCCAAGACCTCAAGACATGGTTTGAGGGTCTCCAATACACTATATTGATACATTTGTAATAATGGATTGATCCAAGAAGCTTAAGCAACAAGTTTCAAATTCATCAGAACCACAATTAGGGTTTCGCGAGAAAAGTCAACTGTACATTTGACTTTTGACCAAGACATGCTCCCAAAACCCTAGGATATGATTCAATACACCCTATAACACCTATGAAATCCATCCATCAAGTTTTATTTAGGTCAAGGACTTGATTTCATAGAGGAACGCACAGTTTGGAATTCATCTGATAAAAAGTTAACTGTGCCCAAAAGTCAAAGTTTGACTTTTTGATTTTTTGATCAATTATGGTTCCCTAACCCTAAAATGTTGTTAATGTGTGATTGGAATCATCATTCATCAAGAAAAATCAAGAAAAGTGGGATAACTTGTAAAAGGGGTAACCATAAAAAACTTAGAAATTTTCTAAGTTATGGAACAAAGTGGCTAGGGTACCAACTTCCAAGGATCATAACTTGATATCCAAGCAACCATTTGGGCAAATCCAAAGATGGATTTGTAGCTCTCATGGCATACTTTAAAAGTGTCAACTACACCTCATTCCAATTCATCATAAATTTTGAGTTATGGAATGATCAAAATGGCTGAAAACATGAAGTGCCACTTTTTCCAACACTTAGTGAAATTTTCACTAAGTCAGAATCTGTCTTGCTTTTTTTCCAAAAGTAGGGGGATTTTTCACTTGGATCCAAAAAGTATCAAGACAAACTATGATCACACATGTGTTGTATCATATAAGAGCTTTCCAAAATGGCTAAGAACTCCATGAAACACCACCTAAACCATGAGATATGATAATGACAATGTGCCTTGCTACAAACTGTCATGGCAAGGCAGATTTGTGCATTTTGCTCGATTTGAGCAAATTTTACAAATGACAAACAAGTTTATCCATCTGAACACCTCAGGGGGAGACCAAGGAGGGACAAACACTTATCCATCAGCCTCCCAAGTCCTTGGAACCAAAAGTAGCATGCCAAACCAAGAAATCCCTAAAGAGGGGACAAGACTCCAATTTTGGTTTGGAGCATTTAATGGATGCACCAAGGTGGCATGGACTGAGCCCTTTCCAACTGAATTCAGTCAAGACTTATCCAAGAACTAGTGAACCAGCAGCCTATGCTCTAATCTCAAGTCAATGGCTAGAGGAGACTTGAGATTCCAAAATGCAACCATTGGCCAAACCTCTGCTGCAGTTTCCATTCACTATTGCAGCCAAAACAAACTTGCTCTACTATAAATAGAGCTCATTTGTGACCAGTTTGAGTACACCAAAGCCATCAAACAGATGCTTTCCTCAAAATCACCTTCTCAATTCCAAATTTGCCTTCCAAAGCAAGTCACTATCGGGTTTTGAGTTTGAGAGCAATTCCAACCAAACCAATCACACACACCTCATAAACATCATATAGAAGTGATCCAAACACTTAAACAACATCTGGAACACTGATTTCTCAGAATCACCAGCCAGCTGCTCAAAGTTTTAACCAAGTTGCAGTTGTGATACCATCTTCAATTCCAGCTTGTTTCAAACAATTCCAAGCACTCAGGCACATCACTTGGCACCTAGGGAAGCTATCCACATCATTGGAACCTAGCTGTAACACCTCTAACACAAAACACGATCACCAGCTGCAAGAGGTAAGCATGAGCTCTTCTAACTCTATGATCCATGCATTTTTAGCTGCACAATAATTTGGCCATATGTTCATAATCATGCATAGAGTGTTTTCCCTCAATCAATTGCTTTGTTTGAATCGTGTATGGAATTTTTGAGCCTTCATGCAAATGTTAGGGTTCTTGAGGTTTCTCTTTGATTTCTTATTCCATGCTTAAAATAAATGAAATTAAAGACCATAAACATGATCGTGAGGTGAAAACGAGTAGATTGATATGTGGATTGTGTGATTTCATCAAGTATTCAGTGAGATTGATGAGAAAACGCAAATCTGGGCAAAACAGAGCACGTGGGCAAGGCCAAGATGTCCTTGGCGCCCTTTTTCAAATATTTAAATATTTGAATTTTTGTGATTTTATTTAATTGATTCAAAAATTAATTTCTCTCTGAGTTCTAATGATTTTGAGTTGGTTCTTTTTTTAATAATTCACAAAAATGTTAAAATATTTTATTTTACCAAAAAATCCCAAAAATATTACTTATTTCATATATTTGATATTTTTGCAAAGAATTAATGTTTTATTTGTTTTTAACATTTGAAATATTTTTTCTCCCTTGATATTCCAAACTTAATTGATTTCCAATTGTTTTGTGGGTAGAAACATGATTTTTGAAACATTGATCCAAGATCACAATTTGTTTTTCACACATGTTTAACAATTTTGATCATTTTAATTGAATTTTTATTCAATTAAAATATATTTTGAAAACAAATTAGGATTTTGATCAATTTAACCATCACAAATCTTTTTCAAACATTTTGGGCCTCTAATAGAGTGTAAGACCCAATCCCCTTTTAACCAAAATAATTTTGGGCCTCAGATATTGTATAAGTCCCTTTGCGTTAGAAGAAAATCTCGGCGCGATCGCCAGTTCAAAAATCAAATTATCTGGGCCTACCCTCGTGTTATAAGCCCCATTTATTTTCTTTAAATTTCTTTGGGCCTCTAGTAGAGTGTAAGACCCAACCCTTTTTGAAAACCAAAATGATTTGGGCCTCAGTGTATTGTATAAGTCCCGATACCATCAAAGAGTTCAGCGCGATCGTCACCTTTTTAACAAAAACCATGGGCCTCTCCTTGAACTGTAAGCCCCACCACTTGTACAAAAATAAATCTTTAGGCCTCTTGAGAGAGTGTAAGACCCATCCCTTTATACAGAAAACCTGTTTGGGTCTCAGCCACTTGTATAAGTTCCTATACAAATTCAAAACAACAGTGCAATCACTGATAAAACCTTGGGCCTCTCCTTGAGCTGTAAGCCCCAACAATCTTTTCAAAGCACTTTCTCCTTTGATTTTGAATATAATATTGTTATCAAAGCTTTCTTTGTTGAACAACTAACAAAACAGCATGAAAGCTCTACAACCGAGTAAGTGTTTACCCACTTTCTTTATCCGCTTTCATATATATATATATATATATATAACTATATTGTGGGGCTGCTCACTGTAAGTCTTCTTTCATAAACTTTTATATACTTATCAAATATCAACTGTGTAATACTAGTATAGTTATTTAGAGTTTTCCCCGACAACTATGTCTAGCACTAGGTAAAGCCCTGTTGGTCACTCTTAAATACAAACAAAACTAGATCCCCCATAGGATTACCATATACAGTCTTCCCTCCTCTTAGGGTTAAACAATATGGAGACGTGAAAGACATCATTCTCGGTGAACCCTTTCTCAGACTGTCACCATTAAAACTTATCAAAGAAACTATACTCCCCAGAGTTGATCTATTCTCCGTGAATAACATCTCATGAGTTTCTTCCAAATTCTCGGACTTTCCTGGCTTGGTCTATTCTCGGTGAATGGCATGTCTTGAACTTCTCGGGGTTTGGGGACCCACATGCTTCTTAAAAGCATCCCCGCCTCCTCTTGGGCATTGTACAAGGACCCTTCGGCTTCTTAAAAGTTTGCATGCCTTCTCTTGGGCTTAGTACAAGGACCCAGAGACCTCTACAGGTATAGGAACAGAACCTAGTCATCAATTTGCTAGAGCTATCTTTCTGAGTCAAGTGTCAAACCAGTTAATGGGTTGACCTTCATCCCTTAACATACCAACCTTCTCTTGGGCATCATACAAAGATCATTCACTATCTGAGAATCGATTTCCCAAAACACCAGTAGACTTGGACAGTCTCAATACCCTTTGGATTTCCCATTTCCTTAAAGAACAGGAAATAACCCTGATCTTCCGATCAGTGCCCAAAGCACAGCCTTACCTTTAATTATTCCCTTTATAAGAACTGATTTTCTCTTTTATCTAACATACTGGACCTGTCACTAAACTGAAATAGTCACCAGTATATTTAGCCTCATCTTGGGCTTTGTAAAATGATTCTCCCCAGTGGAGCTAACCTTTTCAGACTCTCTTGTTAAATGAAACCCTTTTTTAGCCTCCGTCTTAGGCTTCGTATAAGACAGATAAAAAGACTCTCTTGTTGAGTCACACTTTGAGCCTCCATCTCGGGCTTCATACGAGATAGAAAAACACTCTCTTGTTGAGTATAAAAGGCCCTTTTGTTGGGTCACAAACACCTTTAGCCTCCGTCTTGGGCTTCATACAAGGCACATATAAATCACTCTCTTGTTGAGTATAAAAGACTCTCTTATTGAGTCAATTCCCTTTCAGCCTCTATCTCGGGCTTCGTACGAGACAGCAAAACACTCTCTTGTTGAGTATAAAAGACCCTCTTGTTGGGTCACAAACCCTTTAGCTTCACGTCTTGAGCTTCGTACAAGACACATAAAAACACCCTCTTGTTGGGTCAATCGCCTCCTCTTAGGCTTTGTATAAGGAAAACCCCGGTTGAGTCAATCAACCTTTTAGCATCAAACCTGTGTCTTGCACACATCATACAAACATCAACAACTCCTGAGATGACAAATTCTCTCTCATCACAAACCCTTTAGCTTCACATCTTGGGCTTTGAACAAGATACAAATAGACCCTTCAGCTTCACATCTTGGGCTTCGAACAAGATACAACCCTCTTTAGCTTCATGTCTTGGGCTTTAAACAAGACATCAAAACACTTTTTCCTCCCATAGAATAGGAGGAACTACGATCGCTCTAATTTCCCTGTTTCGATAAATGGGAATACGTAGGCATAAGATTGAAAAAAAATCTTAGCGAGCATACCAATCAAAAACCCAAAATCCCATACCTCCATACATAAATCGAAAAGCATCAGTCTTAACATCCTACCAATAGCCTCGACACTGTTTTTAAGCAAAATAACCTAAGAGAGACCCATAATCTTAATAGCATCTGTAAACCAACAATCATCTGTTTAAACTCAGTTTGCAAGTAGGGTTAATTGGAGACATCTATTTCCATTCCTTCATCAGCTTCAATAGGATAAAAAATGAATCGAACTGTAGTACCCCAAAGCGATAGTGCTTCGTAACCACGCAAAAATTCGCACTACAGGAAAATGGCGACATCACTGGGGACTTCAAGATCTTGTTCTCTTCCCATCTCTTAGGTAGAAAACCTTAAGTTCTCAAAGTATCACAGTAAAATGGCAACTCTGCCGAGGAGTCATTGTCTGTATAGGATCTTAAGACTACAGGTCTAGGATGATTAAGACAAATATATATACTGCTTTTCCTAATTGATATCTGTGTTTATTTTTCTGCTAATGGGAATGCGTGTGATGCCGCATGTGGAAAGATTGAGTATACACCTAAGATAGGTGATGGTAATGCGGGTAATCTTGCGGGGAGTGAATCCCAGTTAAGAGTCTCGAATCGACCATCAAACTCAGTAGAGACTCCTTTTGCAGATACATTGCCTATACGACTTCGGTTGTTGAAAGTAGTGTAGTCGACTGGGTTATCTGAGAAGCTGAGGTTTTTAGTAGACTAAAGCCATTTTATAGTGCGGAAGCTATCGGAAATAGTTGTCACGCGATACTACCCTCATCTGAGATCACTCTAGGATACATTAGCTCACTGGCGATCCGCTTGCTGTTGTCATTCCAAGAGGGATCAATGATTTTGTGGAAAGGTACAAAAAATCACCAGTATAAACCTTTGGGGGGGGGGGGGGGGGTTAGAGCCTTGACTTCATGACACCGACCCTTTGACCCCATGTTTTTTCTATGTTTTTGTGTGCTGCATTCATACATTCATTTAAAAAACACCAAAACAAAGAAAAATCTTCTCTTCTAGTCTCTCTTTTTCGAATTAAACTGAGACAATGATTGCAAATGTCAGATAAAGGGATTGCGCTAATGGATTTCGGTAGAAGGAAAACTCATAAGTACACCTTCAAGGTTCCAAAGTTAGAGGATTTGAGAGGTTTGGCGAGAATGATCACCAACCACGAGGCTTTCAGAACCAAGTATGGAGGACTACTGTCTCTATTAAGGGTCCATGTAATTGAAGGAATCCAATCCACACCAATCCAGTTCTACGATCCTGTCTATCACTGTTTCACATTCCCAGATTATCAGCTAGCACCAATGCTGGAGGAGTACTCTCACCTGACTAATCTGCACATTACTGATCAAGCTCCATTTTCTGGACTGGAAGAAATTCCAAAGGATTAAACCATTGCAAGAGCAATCTATTTAGACGAGTCAGAAGTCAGGACTCACATAACCACTAAGGGTGGAATCAAGGGTTTGCTAGCCCAGTTCTTGACAAAGAAAGCTCTATATTTTGCTAGTATAGGGAACGTGGCTGCTTTCAAGAGCATCATTGTTTTGCTCACCTACGGGTTATTCTTGTTTCCCAACATTGATAACTTTGTAGATATCAACGCCATTAGGATTTTTCTGATTGGAAACCCTGTACCGACCTTGCTCGCAGATGCTTACCATTCGGTACACTTAAGGAATTTGTATAGCGGAGGAATGATCACATGTTGTGTACCCCTGCTGTACAAATGGATCACTTCCCACTTACCCAAGTCTGCTGCATTTTGGGATCAAAAGAATACTTTACGTTGGTCGCGGAGAATCACGTCTCTTACCAACTTTGACATCGATTGGTACAACCAAATCTATGACGGGATCAGGATCATTGACCGTTGTGGAAATTTCCCAAATGTACCCCTTATAGGAACTAAGGGAGGAATCAACTATCACCCGGTGTTAGTTCATCGTCAATTTGGATACCCACTGAGGCATGTCCCGCGGAATGCTCATCTGGAAGGTCTTTTCTTCAAGGAAGGAGAAAATGACAGGGCACTAAAGACAGAAATAGTGCATGTCTGGAAACACGTTCACAGGAAAGGAAGAGAGTCTCTAGGAAAACCGGACTGTGTCTCGGTGGAACCTTATCTCCATTTGGTACAAACTAGAGCTCTCAAGCCGAGGATGCCTTACCCTCGTCAGGAAGTTCTTCCATTAAGGGACTCTGCCCTTTATTTTATGTCTGAGACAGAAAAACTTCAGGTTACTCTCAGCAAAGTTCAGCAGGAGAATAGGTCTTGGAGGAACAAGTACCGTATACTCAATATGGAGTGTAAGAAAATACAACAACTATTGAAAGATAAAGATGCTCTGATTGAGATTTTAGAGCAACACGCTGTAGAAAATCATGATGACCAAAGGAATTTGCTTGCTCCTTTCACTTGGCAAAGGAATGACAACCCGACAACGGTTGAAGAGCCCCAGTCAAAGAAAAGGAAAGCACCAGAACCAGCACCTGAGCTCTCTTCATAGAGGACTCAGGATCCATTAGTTTAGATTTCCTTTTTCAGCACTTTGTAATCTATTGTATTTCCATTTTTGCAATCCTTTGAATTCAATAAAACGGGGTTTCCCCACTGTTTGATATTTGCAATCCAATTGTCGAAGTTTACTTTGAATAAACAAAAACATACAATTAATATACTCATTGCGTATCATTCATCATTCTCGCATAAACGCATTCTTCTTACCTACGAATCTTACGTTTGTGTCTCGATTCTAGAGTCAAACTGTCTCATTCGTACAATACTCGGGCCAATTGTCAAAAAAAGATGGATGATCTCGAGGAAGAGAACAGAGAGTTGAGAGAAGAGATCGACACTCTAAAAGAGGATCTGAGAAAGCTTCATAATGACATGCAAGCTCTTGTAGAAGCTCAGATGCAGCAACAAAGGACTGTGATCACGGAGATCACATCAACGCCCATAGTGGAAAAGTATGATCCTAGGTATAAAATGCCGAAAGATCGTCCCTGGGGCATGCCACTTAACTATATCCCGGAAGGATATGTTCCGCCGATCGCTGAGGATCAGGGAACCGCAGCAAGAACCGCTGGGCCTGAAGGTTACAAACTTCGGGAAAGCAAAGATGCCAGGGGCATGGCAGCAACTCCTGAAGGTTACAAACTTTGGGAGGCACCGAGAGTCTCGGCCATAATGACTATACCACCGCCCGTGGTATACACTGTCCCGGAAGGACAGGTTCCACAGATACCTTCTAGTGGAAACGACAACATGTTCGATAGAATGAATGAATTCCAGGAACAGTTCCTGGAAATGTAGAAAGAGCTGCAGGCCCTTCGCGGTCAGGATTTATTTGGAAAGGACGCCGTGGACCTTTGTTTGGTCCCCGATGTGAAAGTTCCGCACAAGTTCCGAGTACCCGACTTTGAAAAGTACAAGGGTAACTCTTGCCCTCAGAGCCATTTGGTGATGTACGCTCGGCGAATGTCAGCTCAGACAAAGAACCAAGAGCTACTAATTCACTACTTTCAGGATAGTTTAACCGGTGCCGCATTAAAATGGTACATGGGTTTAAACCGCGCTACAATCGGCACGTTCAGAGATCTTGGCGCTGCTTTCGTTCAACAATATAAATACAATTTGGACATGGCACCGGACAGAGATCAACTCAGATCGATGTCACAAAAGGACAAGGAAACCTTTAAAGAATACGCTCAGAGATGGCGTGAAATCGCCGCTCAGATTTCTCCACCTCTGGAGGAAAAAGAGATGACAAAGATCTTCTTAAAAACCTTAAGCTCATTTTACTATGACAGAATGGTTGCCAGTGCACCCAGTGACTTCACCGAGATGGTGGGCATGGGAGTTCGTCTAGAGGAAGCCGTCCGAGAAGGACGTCTGGTTAAAGACGCTGGACCATCAAGTAGTACAAAACGATACAGTGGTGCTCTCCCTAAGAAAAAAGAGCAGGATATTGGGAATATCTCTCTCGGAAAGCAAAGGCGATGTTACCAACTAGTAGCAGCTGTAACTCCTGCTATTAACCCGGCGCCTGTTTCTACGTATCAACCTTAGGTTGCGCAGAGCCAACCGAATCAACAACAATATCAGCAAAGGACACAACAACCTCTTCAGCAGGCTCGTCCTCCATACAACAACAACCATACAACACGACCATCAGGGTTTGATCCTATACCCATGTTGTACGCAGAATTGTTTCCATTACTACTAGTCAAGGGGCACGTCCAAACCAAGTCTCTTCTTACAGTACCGGAAAATATGCCTTTTTGGTTCAAAACGAATCACACTTGTCCTTACCATCAAGGGGGACCAGGGCACAACATAGAAAATTGTCTCAGTTTCAAATCCGATGTACAAAAGCTTGTTAGGAGCGGGGTCTTATCTTTCAAAGATACGAATCCGAATGTTCTCACGAACCCGTTACCTCAACACGAGAAAGCTGCAGTCAATTTGATAGAGGGAGAGTCTAACGACAGCTATCAAATTCATGATGTAATCTTATTAAGATCCAATCTAGTCAAGATGCATTGTAGACATAGTGGATACGGGCATGTCTCACCTCATAATTATCACCAGTGTGATATCTGCTCTAAAAACAATCAAGGATGTTCTTTGGTGCAGTCAGCTCTACAGGAACAATTGGATCTCAGATGGACCCAAGAGCATCGAGTTCGTGGAGTCAACATGACCTATACGAATTCCAACACCATTCAGAACCACGACATCCGTACGATGAATGTAAACTTGGTTGCCATGCACTCAAGGCAAAGCCAGTATCATAATCTGCCACGGCATGATTACAATTCCTGTCTGACTTGCTCGGTAAACAAACAGGGATGCTCTTTTGTACAAGAAGCCCTCCAGCGTTAGATGGATCTTGGGTGGATCCATGACTACCATGATAAAAATCCCTATCAGATCAACATGATTCAAATCTTCGATATTCCTTTGATGAATACCAGCTTGGTGGAGTTACACGCCAGGCAATTCCAACTCGGTTTTCTCACCTCTCACGATTATCTAAGCTGTAAAGGATGTTGTGAGAGTAACCAAGGGTGCGCTCTCGTTCAAAGAACTTTACAACACTTGTTAAACCACTGGTGGCTTCCGATGTATATGGATGAAGACACGCAACAAATCAGTGTGCTTAATGGGAACCCTACTAGACGGCAAAGTCAGGATGTCTGATCTATGGATACTGAGCTGGTAAAGGTGCACTGCATTCAAAGCGGGTGTGGCCAGGTGCCACCACATAACTACGAACGCTGTAGAGTCTGCTCGGAGAATAACCAAGGATGCTACCTTGTGCAAGTAACTCTTCAAGGTTAGTTGGATCGTAAAGAGGTTCACCTATGTCCGAGTTCCGAGCCAATCAACTGGACGTCGGACTAATTTGCTGATTAGATCAGAGACGTCGTCATAATCTCTGATCATCAATAGAACAAGGATGTTTGTACCATCATCCCTCTACTGGACGAACTAAAGGTTCCTAGCCAGGAACTGATTGAAGTTACCTACGACAGTCAAAAAAATCAGAAGGCTCATGTAGTTATCTATCTGCCAGGACCCTTACCGTATGAATCAGCTAAGGCAATCCCTTACAAATACGGTGCGACAATAATCGAGAATGGAAAGGAAATTCCATTACCCTCCGTCGTGAACATTGCAGACATCAGTCGAGTAACACGGAGCGGTCGAATCTTCAACCGAGAAGTTGGAGAACCTAACAAAGAAAAGGAACTTCAGACAGAAGCTCCCAATCCACCAGTCGGTCAGTCCAATGATCCTGACCTTTCGAAAAATTATGATGAGATGTTGAAGCTCATCCAAAGGAGTGAATACAACATTGTTGATCAGCTGTTACAAACTCCTTCAAAGATCTTTGTGCTATCACTTTTACTTAGTTCCAAAGCCCACAGAGAGGCTCTACAAAAAGTCTTAGAGCAGGCCTTTGTGGAACAGGATGTGTCAATACAACAGTTCGATAGCATCATCTCTAACATCACTTCCTGCAACAACTTAGGGTTCAGTGATGAGGATTTGCCAGAGGAGGGCAAACGCCACAACATGACGCTCAATATCACAGTTAACTGCCAGGACGATGCTTTAGCCAACGTACTGGTAGACACGGGATCGGCCATCAACGTTATGCTGAAGTCCACTTTATTGCGACTATCATTCAAAGGATCCCCGATGAGGGGCAGTGAGGTTATCGTCAAAGCCTTTGACGGATCTCGAAAAGCAGTTATTGGCGAAGTCGATCTTCCCATAACCATCGGTCCTCACACTTTCCTAATCACTTTCCAGGTCATGGACATCCGGGAAACATACAATTGCTTATTAGGAAGACCTTGGATACACCAGGCTGGAGCAGTCACTTCAACGCTGCACCAAAAACTAAAGTTCGTCAAGGACGATCAACTCATCACGCTTTGTAGAGAACAAGCCTTGATCGTGAGTAACCTGTCATTATCTACTTGTATAGAACCTGAGGAGGTTGTTGGAACTCAGTTCCAAGCACTTTCGGTGAGCAATGAGAATCAATCAGAGAAGGGAACCTCTATTTTCTCATACAAGGACGGCCTCGAGGCAATTGAAACCAACAATACGAAAGGATGGGGACAAATTGTCATTCCTACTGATAATAAAACAAAGAAGGGTCTTGGTTTTTCTGCGACCTGCACCCAGACAGCTGCTGGTGATGAAAACCTTCATCCCATTCAAAACTTCTTCCACAATGGAGGTTTCCTTCACCCAGTGCCTCAAGTAGTTCATACCATCAACGAGGGAGATTCCCCTGACATAGATAAGGAAGAATGGAAGTCCTATCTTAACAAGGACGGTTATATCTCTCAGGAAGAGGTGCCTACGCCATTTTGCTATCCCGCACAGAGTCCGAGATTTATACCGAGGTCAGATGTCAGGATGATATACGGAGATTGTGATCTGGAAGGATACCGTGCTCCACCAAACTCATTAGAGGAGGACACTCTAATGAAATACTACTTTGACCACGACTATTATGGCCCAATGGATGGCCTTCCTATCTGGCAGCCGTATCTAGGAGACTCGGGGCAAGAAAATCAGCCGAACAATGAAAATCAACTGAGCATCATTGAACGAAATACCTACGTCCCCACCATGTCATGGGAACAACACTCAGGTCATTCAGAAAATATCCAGTATGACGATGAATTGGCAAAGCTTGCCGGACTAGAATTCATCAACTATGCTTTTCCCGAGGTCAATGTCATCGAAAGAGATGACTCCTCCAGTTCCAAAGAAGTGTGGGACACCTTAGGACAACCGAGTGGAAAATACGACTTCATGGTCAAGTACATCACTCCTGAGAGCTCTCGTATCAGGTTCGAAGACATCCAACCAACTGGATGGGGAGATTTACCTGAGAGCACAAACATTATGCAAAATACAACTGAGGAATCCTCCTACGACAATTTTGCCTGGGAGACAGATTCCAATGATCCTGCTCCACCAGAAATCAGCGTTATTTCTGAAGACAAATCAAGGAAGGTACCAGACTTTGTGATTCACCGAGGAGTTCGCCGCCAATGGGTTGCTGTCAATGTTCCAAAGATTGTTCATAAGTCAAAGTAATTGCCATCTTTACTTTAACCTTTCACCCTGCCCAGGTGAAACGGATGTTTTGATAGGGCTCACTTTCTGTAAATTTCCCTCTTCGCTTCGCCCAAAGCGACAGAGTTTTGTTTTATAGGGTTGTAGTTTCAAGAATTGACTTGTTCATGTATAAAATAAACGTCGTTCTATAATGTCTGCATTAATTGTTGTTTTCTCTTTTTTCTTTTCCACAAAATGGTAATCCTAAAAAACAACTCAATAATAAAAACAAGCAGTTTTCCAAAAAAAAAAACACTGCGTACTCTTGCATTTTCTCTATCTCTTCTAAAAATACAAATTATCACGTCATGCAGATTACTTGTTTTAAACCCCATTGAAACATACGATCCGATGCCTTCTCCCAACTTTGAATTCCCGGTATTTGGGGCTGAAGAAGAAGTTGACGACGAAATTCCAGAAGAGATCTCCCGATTACTCAAACAGGAGGAAATGTCCATCGAACCTCACAAAGAGCTGTTGGAAACGGTAAACTTGGGTTCAAAAAAAGAGAGAAAAGAAGTCAAAATTGGGGCACTGCTCAGTCCAACTGTCAAAGAAAGTTTGACAAAGTTTCTCAAAGAATTTACCGATGTATTTGCTTGGTCCTACCAAGACATGCCAGGGTTGGATACCAGCATCGTGGAACATCATCTACCGTTAAGATCGGAATGTCCGCCAGTAAAATAGAGGTTGAGACGAACTCACCCGGACATGGCCATCAAAATCAAAGAGGAGGTACAGAAACAGATTGATGCGGGTTTCCTCGCCACATCAGAATATCCTCAATGGTTAGCAAACATAGTACCAGTTCCGAAAAAGGACGGAAAGGTCAGAATGCGTGTGGATTACAGGGATCTAAACAAGGCTAGTCCAAAGGACGACTTTCCTTTACCACACATTGACATGCTGGTAGACAGTACAACAAAGTTCAAAGTCTTCTCCTTCATGGATGGATTCTCGGGCTATAATCAAATCAAAATGGCGTCGAAAGACATGGAGAAAACTTCGTTCATCACCCCATAGAGTACTTTTTGTTACAAGGTAATGCCGTTCGATTTAAAGAACGCCGGGGCAACCTATCAAAGGGCCATAACTACTTTCTTTCATGACATGATACACAAGGAAATTGAGGTATATGTCGATGACATGATTGCTAAATCTAAAACAGAGGAGGAGCATGTGACCCACCTGTCAAAACTATTTGAGCGGTTGCGAAAATACCAACTCCACTTGAATCCCAATAAGTGCACATTTGGTGTTCGTTCGGGGAAACTTTTAGGGTTCATCGTCAGCCAGAAAGGAATTGAGGTTGATCCTGACAAGGTCAAAGCCATTCAAGAAATGCCTTCTCCAAAGACTGAAAAACAAGTCAGGGGTTTCCTGGGACGATTGAACTACATTTCCAAATTCATATTCCTTATGACCGCGACGTACGCGCCGATTTTCAAATTACTCAAAAAGGACCAGGACTGCGTTTGGACAGAAGATTGCCAAACCGCCTTCAACAACATCATGGAATACCTGTTGAACTGACCGATTCTATCACCTCCAGTGGAAGGAAGACTACTAATCATTTACTTAACAGTCCTAGAGGATTCAATGGGTTGTGTGCTTGGCCAACAAGACGAAACCAAAAGAAAAGAGTCTGCCATCTACTATTTGAGCAAGAAATTCATCGATTGCGAGACTCGGTACACTATGCTTGAGAAAACTTGCTGTGCTCTGGCTTGGGCGGCCAAACGTCTTCACCAGTATATGATTCGTCACACTACTTGGTTGGTCTCCAAAATGGATCCAATCAAGTATGTATTTGAAAAACCTGCTCTCACGAGAAGGATTGCCAGTTGGCAGATGTTGTTATCAGAATATGACATAGAGTACCACGCTCAGAAAGCCATTAAGGGAAGTATTTTAGCCGATCATTTGGCTCATCAACCGATTGATGATCAGGAATCAGTCGGGTTTGACTTCCCAGACGAAGATGTCATGTATCTAAAGATGAAAGATTGCAATGAACCTCTACCCAGTGAAGGGCTAGAACCAGGTTCCCAATGGGGACTAATCTTTGACGGAGCTGTCAATCATTACGGAAACGGAATTGGGGAAATCATAATAACCCCTCAGGGTACCCATATTGCTTTCACTGCCAGACTTACGTTCAAGTGCACGAACAACGAGGCCGAATATGAAGCCTGTATTATGGGTCTCGAAGAAGCGGTCGACTTAAGGATCAAAAAGTTGGACGTATATGGCGACTCAACTTTGGTCATCAATCAGATCAAAGGAGATTGGAACACATACCAATCAGGGCTGATTCCTTACAAAGATTACGCGAAAAGGTTGTTACCCTTCTTCGACAGAATCGAGTTTCATCATATCCCTCGTGAAGAGAATCACATGGCTGATGCATTAGCCACTCTCTCTTCCATGTTAGCGTAGGTCAATAGACTGACCTACCTAAGATTAACATAATGCGCCTTGAACGGCCCGCTTACATCTTCACGATTAAAGCAGTCATAGACGACAAACCTTGGTATCACGATATCAAATGCTTCCTCCAGAAACAAGGGTACCCACCTGGGGCATCCAGGAAAGACAGAAAAACCCTCAGAAGACTAGCAGGCAGCTTCTTCCTGAGCGGTGATACACTCTATAAGAGAAATTTTGATATGGTCTTGCTCCGATGCGTAGACAGACCAGAAGCAGACATGCTGATAAAAGAAATTCACGAAGGATCCTTTGGAACTCATGCCAACGGACACACAATGGCAAGAAAAATTCTAAGAGCAGGGTACTATTGGTTGACCATGGAATCCAATTGCTACAAGTACATGAGGAGGTGTCACAAGTGTCAGATATACTCGGACAAAATCCATGTACCGCCAACGCATCTCAAAGTTCTTTCTTCTCCATGGCCTTTTTCCATATGGGGAATCGACATGATTGGCAGGATTGAGCCTAAGGCTTCACACGGACATCGGTTCATTCTGGTAGCCATTGATTACTTCACCAAGTGGCTCAAAGCAGCGTCATACGCTAACGTAACCCGACAAGTGGTGGTCCGATTTATAAAAAACAATATCATTTTCCGTTATGGTGTTCTAAGCCAGATCATTACTGATAATGGATCTAACTTGAACAATAAGATGATGAAGGAGTTGTGCGCTGAGTTCAAGATTGAACACCATAACTCATCTCCCTACCGACCCAAGATGAACGAAACGGTAGAAGCGGCTAACAAGAACATCAAGAAGATCGTTTTGAAGATGGTCGTAACCTACAAAGACTGGCATGAGATGCTACCCTTTGCTCTTCACGGTTATCGCACATCTGTCCGCACTTCAACTGGGACAACCCCTTTCTCTCTAGTATATGGCATGGAAGCAGTGCTCCCCATAGAAGTAGAGATCCCATCAATCTGGGTATTGATGGAAGCTAAGCTTACAGAAGCTGAATGGTGTCAAAGTTGACATGACGAACTCAATCTGATCGAAGAGAAACGAATAACGGCGCTATGCCACGGTCAGTTGTATCAGCAAAGAATGAAGAGGGCGTTTGACAAAAAGGTCCGACCTCGCGTCTTCAGGAAAGGAGACCTTGTGCTAAAAAAGATACAATTATTTCTCACTGATTCTCGGGGCAAATTGACTCCGAATTATGACGGTCCCTATGTGGTCAAGAATGCTTTCTCAGGCGGCGCCTTGAGACTTGCAACCATGGACGGAGAAGAATTTTCCTACCCCAAAAATGTTGATGTAGTCAAGAAATACTTCGCCTAAACTAAAAAAAAAACGGCTCGGTGGTTTGAAAACCCGAAAGGGCGGTCCAGGCAAAACTTAGAGACATGATCAAAAATCATCCCGGTGGATTGGAAATCTCAAAGTACAATCCAGGAAAAAGTTAGGGGTAATGGCAAGTAACTACGTCCAACAAAGGGGCAAATTCCCCAGCAGCAGTAATGCCATCCATCAGAAGAAAAACTCTAGTCAAGGTTGAAATTCTGGCACAGATATCAGATGTCCTATACAGATGTTGAGACACTGATATCCAACACAATGAATAAGATAACAATTAAAAATAATAGTGCAGAAAGTAAATAACACAGCGATATGTTTACCCAGTTCGGTCTAACACATCTACTCTAGGGGCTACCAAGCCAGGGACGAAATCAATATACGATAGTATCAATTCACAGATCATACAAACACCGAATAATCTGCTCACTTAATCACTACCCTTCCTATGACTTCTACCTAAGACTCACCTAGGTATGAGGCCCTCCTCAAATCCCTCTACAACCACAACCCGTGATTGGTACCTTTCCACACAAGAAACAAACTGAAGGTCACACTTTCAAGACACACAATTCTCAATACTTCACAGCTTATGAGAATTGACACACAAGAAACTCAATGCTTAAAAGCTTATGAGTAACTTGACAGAACTTACAACACAAAAATCAGTCCTTATACTGTTATCAGAATGATACCAGTTAGGCTCACAAAATATACTCGAAAACCCTAAAAACACAAGTAAGTTCCACACCTAAAACTAGGTTTACATCAGTCAATATATAGCAATTAATCTGGACTGAATTGGGCTTCAAAAATGCAGCAAATAGACTTCTCAGAAATCTGCAAAATTAACTCCAACAAAATAGGTCTTCAATCCAAAGTTTCCTATTATGTCTCCATAATTAGAAACAGCAGCAAATCCGAAAACCAACAAATAACCACAATCCAAAAATGTTTTGGATGCCACATAGGATGACCAAATATTCCCAGAATATTCAGTAACAATTTACACAAACAGAATCTGCATTAAAACTGAATCCACAATGCGATGTCCTATGAGCAGTCATGGAACATCTTCATTCAACATGTTGAAAACAGCCACTTAGAACATTAAGATTCAACATCTTGCTACTATAATAGTTTTAGAAAAATAAATGCCAACCACAAAAGCACAGAAATAACAATCTCCCCCTTTGACTTATTTTGGCTAAAACTACACACACACAAAAACTTTCAAAGAAGCACAAACAGAAAAAAATATCCATATATCATACAGCAGCGAAAACACCAAAAAAATCCAGCCTAAGCATAGCAGCACTCCCCTTCAGCTGCATACAAATACTCAGTACAGCAAACAACTCAGTACCAGCACTCAGTACAACAAATAACTCATCATAGCAAACTGGCAAAACTCCCCCTCAACAGCAGCAACATTCCACATTCTCCCCCTCAACTACTGCAGCAGCACAAGCACACAAGCACTCCCCACACAACCATCCACATACTACTCCCCCTTTTTAGCCATAAATATGACAAAGGCAAGTAGAACAAGTCAAGGTAAAAATAAACCAGAGTAAAGTACAAATAAAAACTATTCAGATGTTCCAGACAAAAGCAACAAAAGCAAAATAAAACTTCTGCAGTAATTAAGCCATTATTCTGCAGCAGCATCATCTTCAGATTCAGCAATGTCTTCACTCTCTCCATCAGCAACAACATCAGTATCAGTATCACCACTCCTAGATCCAGAGTCATCTGAACTCTGCTCACATTCTCTATCAGATTCTACAGAAGCAGCATCTTCAGCAGTTCCTTGGTCCTTACCAGTTGTCCCAACAGAAGCATTCCTTTTCTCCATGAGGGTTTTGATCAACTGTTCCAGTTTGGCCTTCCGATCAGTGTCTCTTCTAATGGATTCTTCTAGTTTCTTGCAAGTTTCTTGCAGCTGAGCAACGACTTCATCATCAAGATTAGCATGACTGGAAGTCTGTGTAGATGTCCCAACAATGTCTGAGACATGTGCTCCACCCAGTAGCTTGTAGTGAAGGGATAGAGGAGGTTTCCTTTTGAGTGCAGTGTCAGCCCTCAACACAAGATTAGGACACTGTTCTAGAATAATACCACAGATCAAGGAAGGGAAACAGATAGGCATCTTGACAGCAGGTGAGCTAGCTTGTTTCAAGATCTGCTCAAAGATGTATAATCCAAAATCAAAGGCAATCTTCTTCCCTATAGCATATATGAATCTGCCAAGTGTAGAGGAAATAGTAGATGTGTGATTTGTAGGAACCCAATTTACCACAGAAATCCTATGGAGGATGGCATATTTAACACTTAGTTTTCCAGACGATAACTTCTCTGCATTTGGCCAATGTCTCATACAGCCACCTGTAATCTCCTTGCAAACAGTATTGTCTGTAACCTCCAACTCAAGTTGAGGTTCCTTGCTCCTGCCCAAATAGTTGTTGATAATTTCAGGTGAAAAGGTGACAGCTTCTCCTCTCACAGATACTTTTATGAGATTGTTGCCCCTGTTCTCATCACACTCTTCAGATATATTCACCACAAATTCTTTGACTAGATTTCCATAGCAGGGTCCTAACTTGGACACTGTTCTCATCAATCCAGCCGCAGCAATGAGCTCCAAGATTTCTTTGTAATTTTCGAAGTCCTTCCCCAACTCTCTCTCCAGAGCAATCCTTCTTTGATCTACAATTTTCCATCTATCTGTATTTCTCATAGAACTTTCAGTAGAAGCCTTCTTGCAGGTGGAGGTTTTCATACCAATGATGTCCTGGACATCTGTTTCAACTTCATAGTCAGAATCACTTTGATCAGTAATTTTTCTCTTCTTAGTGGGCACTACAACCTTGCTCCAATGTTTAGGGGGTCCTGCTTGAACTTTTCTTTCCCCTCCATCAGATTTTCCATGCTGTTTCGAAGACTTGGAGCCTTCACTTATCATCATTTTTTCTCTTCTTCTCTTAATTTTTTTCAGCATTCCAGCAATAGGTTCCTCATCAGATGTGAGGTCATCAACATTAATAACATCATCAGTCCTTCTTACATCCGCTTTCTTCTTACTTCTTCTTTCACGGTCCACATGCATGGGAATTCCACCATCAGTCCTATCAGTAGGACTGCTATTGATATCTTCTATCACTGATGTTGGGACACCAGACCCGACATCTGCCTTAATTCCACTCAGAATCGTGGCAACAACCCTCCTAAGTTCCTTATCCTTTTTAACAGCATCATTATCAGTGGAATTCTGGTTTACATCTCGTGATTTAGAATCCTTCTTCTTTTCAACTAAGCCAGATTTAGACCCCTTTTCAGCAACGTTTTTCTTAGGGCTTACTTGGTCAGCCTACAAACTGGTCATGAAGTGGACTTTCTTCCTAGGTGAGAAAGTTTTAGACTTCTTACCTGGAATGTTGACATTCGTTGTGTGAGAAGCTTGCTGGTTGCCTTTTGGGTCAGCCGGCATAACATTCAACGGAGCAATGTCGAGCACTAGGTCAGAGAGATTTATCATCCGCAGTGATTCTTCATCTCCAGCATTGATTCGTGGAGAACCAGTGTTATCAGGGGAGCCATGCATGGATTCGGAGTTAGGATGTTGAGACATGTTTAATTGATCACACGGTACAGTCCTGAGAATGTTAGGAGAAAACCCTAAGACGCGTGATCTTTGAAGAGAAGGTGCAAGAGGAATTTGTGTAGAGTAAGTTTGCTGAAAATAAGGTGTGTTTGCCCGCCTATTTATACTTTTGAGGACTGGGCCCAGAGTAGAGCGGTATTCACAGAATTTGATTACCCGACTCGCTTCAATTGTACATTTATCAAATTCTCCTTCTAAACTTACCTTGCTGGCATACTTACTAAATTTAAGCTCATTATTACATTTCACCAAGCAAACATCATGAGTTGCTTTACAATTTATCAGCACCTGTTCTAACTTGATAGTCTTTCCAATATCTTTCTTAGTCTCCAAGCTTATTTTAGTGTTCTCAGAACTCCATAGATAACAATTATCTGATGCTCTCTTACCTCTCATGATAACCTTACCCTTCATGTTTGTTATCTGACATTCAGAATTGGTAAAGTTGACCTTGAGACCTTGATCACATAATTGACTTATGCTGATCAAGTTTGTATCTAAACCTTCAACAAGTAATACCTCCTCCAGATTGGGTTGTCCTGCACAGTCCAGTTTTCCAACACCTATTACTCTCCCTTTTGATCCATTACCAAAGGTCACGTACTTAACAGGATGAGACTTAACATCTGACAGACATCCCATGATACCATTCATGTGCCTGGAACATCCACTGTCGAAGTACCACTTTTCCCTTGCAAAGACACTGAAGGACTTATGAGCTATGTGTTCCCCTGCAGTACTCTTGGGAGTCCACACTTTTGTTGTCCTAACCCACTCTTGTTTCCTACTAGACTGTAAGCCATTCTTGGGGTAGCCATATAATTTGTAGCATAAGGGTTTTATATGTCCAAGCCTTCCACAATAGTGACATTTCCATCTTTGATTCTTATTTCTTGTGACATTCTTCTGATGTCTGTGAGGATGTTGCAACATGTTATACGAAATCTTTGATTCCTTTTCAGGTTGAGCAGGTGTCACTTCAGGCCATTTTCCCTTGTCCATCTCGCTGGAACTTTCAAACCCCAGACCCCTAACATCTCCAACATCTCTCCCTGACTTCAGAATCTCATCAAGCACATCAGAGCTGCTATTAAGCATCCTGACTGTTTTGATGACATTATCCAGTTTCGAGTTCAGAATAACTACTTCACTTTTTAAATCAGAGATAGTAGCCAGATGCTCTACCTGTTCAGATTTTAGATGAGCAATGATTTTCTTTTGATCTTCTTTCTGCTGACACACTTCTTCACTTTTAATGCATAAGTTCTTATAGGAAGCAGCTAGATCTTCAAAAGTAAGATAATCACTGACTGATTCTTCATCAGACTCACACACACCTATTAATGCTGTGACCCTCTTTCCAGACTTCTCATCAGTTTCAGTTTCAGAATCGTCTTCTGACCATGAGACTGATAGCCCCTTCTTTTGCCTCTTGAGATATGTGGGGCACTCAGACTTTACATGCCCAAAACCTTCACACTCATGACACTGAGCTCCTCTCTCTTGGTTAGAATTACCTTCAGTACTGGTATTTCTCCCAGCATTCTGATTTTTACTGATGTCAGATGGCTTGTCCTTAACATTTGATCTTGACTTCCAATCCACCTTTCTGAGTACTTTGTTAAATTGTTTGCCTAGTAACACCAGATCTTCTGAGAGGCCTTCATCTCTGTCCAGATTACTTTCCCTTTCTGAATTACCTGCCTTTGACACAAAAGCTATACTCTTCTTCTTTTCAGTATTTTCACTGATCCCCAATTCAAATGTTTGAAGTGATCCCATAAGTTCATCCACTTTCATTTTATCTATGTCCTGAGCTTCCTCAATAGCAGTCACTTTCATGTCAAACCTCTTAGGTAGAGATCTGAGGATTTTTTTGACCAGTTTGCTGTCAGACATCTTCTCACCTAGAGCACTTGAACCATTAGCTATTTCAATAATGTTCATGTGGAAGTCATGAATGCTTTCATCTTCCTTCATCTTTAAATTTTCAAACCTGGTAGTGAGAATCTGAAGTTTTGACATCTTTACTTTTGAGGTTCCTTCATGAGCAATCTTCAGGACCTGCCAAGCCTCTTTAGCAATGGTGCAGTGTTCAATCAACCTGAAGATATTCTTGTTAACACCATTGAACAATGCATTCATGGCTTTGGAATTCCCTACAGACCCTTTGTAATCTGCATCATCCCAGTCTTCTTCTTCCTTCACCACATCAGTAGGGGTACCTTTTTCATCTTTAACCTTAGGGGGCTCCCATACTTTTATAACAGCTTTCCATGCCTGATCATCCATGGATTTGATGAAAGCTATCATCCTTGGTTTCCAATAGTCATAGTTGGAACCATCAAGCAGAGGTGGTTTGTTCAAAAATCCTCCATCCTTATCCATTGTACTAGAAAGTACCTTCCCTGAATCTCACCCAGAACCAAATAAGGGTGCCAGCTCTTGATGCCAATTGAAATTCTGGCACAGATATCAGATGTCCTATATAGATGTTGAGACACTGATATCCAACACAATGAACAAGATAACAATTAAAAATAACAGTGCAGATAGTAAATAACACAGCGATATGTTTACCCAGTTCGGTCTAACACACCTACTCTGGGGGCTACCAAGCCAGGGACGAAATCAATATACGATAGTATCAATTCACAGATCATACAAACACCGAATAATCTGCTCACTTAATCACTACCCTTCCTATGACTTCTACCTAAGACTCACCTAGGTATGAGGCCCTCCTCGAATCCCTCTACAACCACAACCCGTGATTGGTACCTTTCCACACAAGAAACAAACTGAAAGTCACACTTTCAAGACACACAATTCTCAATACTTCACAGCTTATGAGAATTGACACACAAGAAACTCAATGCTTAAAAGCTTATGAGTAACTTGACAGAACGTACAACACAAAAATAGTCCTTATACTGTTATCAAAATGATACCAGTTAGGCTCACAAAATATACTCGAAAACCCTAAAAACACAAGTAAGTTCCACACCTAAAACTAGGTTTACATCAGTCAATATATAGCAATTAATCTGGACTGAATTGGGCTTCAAAAACGCAGCAAATAGACTGCTCACAAATCTGGAAAATTAACTCCAACAAAATAGGTCTTCAATCCAAAGTTTCCTATTATGTCTCCATAATTAGAAACAGCAGCAAATCCGAAAACCAACAAATAACCACAATCCAAAAATGCTTTGGATGCCACATAGGATGACCAAATATTCCCAGAATCTTCAGTAACAATTTACACAAATAAAATCTGCATTAAAACTGAATCCACAACGCGATGTCCTATGAGCAGTCATGGAACATCTTCATTCGACATGTTGAAAACAGCCACTTAGAACATTAAGATTCAACATCTTGCTGCTATAATAGTTTTAGCAAAATAAATGCCAACCACAAAAGCATAGAAATAACAAAGGTCATCTTCGACAGAAGCTCAGGATGTCCAGAATTCAAAGTTGGTAGAAAGATAGAGGTCGTTATGTTTAATGTAGCCCTTTTCCCTTAAATTAGCATTTTCTAACTTTGTAAATACTCTATGGAATCACGCGTTTGGCTGATTTCCATCCTATCAATAAAATTTGAGCCCTTGTGCTTTTGTTTATAATTCTCATTTGTTTTAGCTTTACAGAACGACGTTTTTTAACATGATCAACGATTCTTGAAATAAAACAAAAATGAATTTACTTGTTAAAACTTTTTCTGCATTTAAAATAAAGATGGCTATCTCTTTTGACCGTTGAACATCGAAAGAACGTCGATCGCTTCTCCAGAAGTAATCGAACCTCAAAGTGCAGTATCAAAGTAATCCTTCTAAACCAGTACGTCAGAACGAAGGATCAATTGTGTCAGAGACCATGTTTCATCTGACACCCTCGACCGAGTTCTTACCTCCTAAGCCCGACCAACGGTGTTCCCCGCGTGGACTATCTCTCCTAAGCAAGGCAGAATTGCTATCGTGAACCAGTGATACTTTTCATCTCCCACTGTGGCCGAGTATCCCGTCGTGTTCATCTACTAGTCTGTATGTCGCGTCAGTTTTGTTAGCATAAACATACATACATGATGCATTATTGATTTACATTCACATTCATATTGCATCACTATCACTCTAGTCGGTCTTGTCCCCTAGTGATAGCAGTCCTCTCAATCGAGTTGTCAGTTCTTTCCTCGTCAGGAAATGTTACGTCTGAACAATCTCTCTGCTCCAGTTTATTTCTGGATTAGAATTGGGCCTTGACCACTTTGATAACTTGAACCTCTGAAAAACCAGAGAACCTTTGCCAAACATCACTCTTCGCCATTGAAGATGATATCTTCGCTTTCCCAGATTAAGGAAGATCCCTAGAGAAAGCCTCTTGGTCAGAAATTCGGCAATACAGTAGTTTTTCCCCAAAAAAATCGCTGACAAAAAGGTCATCAGGACCTCAAAATTGGATCACGTCGTATGGCATTTCTCCGAGAAGATCTCCGAGAAAAGTATGATGTAATATCCCCAAGCTGGAAGCAGTCTCTCAAGAGACTCGTTTTCCGCAGTAGAATCAACCAATGGCGTCTCCAAATAGAGAAGTTTGTACACCTCTACAACTCAGACGACTGGGTTCCCCAGCAACTCTGACATCAGATATTTTTCCATCAAATGGCATCTCCCCAGGAAAATTCGGCGAGAAGTTTGGGGAAAACCGCTACGAGTAGCGTCCCTTGTCAAGAAAGTTTATTGACAAATGAAACTAAGACCAGTTCCTTGGTAGGAAACCAGGATTGAGGGGAAGTTTATATCAGAAACTTAGACCAGTTCCTTGGTAGGAAGCCAGGATCGAGGGGAAGTTTAAACCAGAAACTTAGACCAGTTCCTTGGTAGGAAACTAGGATCGAGGGGAAGTTTACATCAGAAACTTAGAAGTTCCTTGGTGAGAAACCAGGATCAAGGGGAAGTTTATTTCAGAAAACTGAGACTAGTTCCTTAGCCGAAGACCAGAATCGAGGGGAAGTTTACCTTTTCTAAGCATCATTGCTTAGCAAAAGAAGATGAATGCGTGAACTACCATTCCTAACCACTATCAAAATTTCGGGTATTCCGATATTTGATCCTCTTGCACCCCGAATGTCCGAATACCTTCGCCATTCACACCTTCGGGTCCAAGAAGATTAAATGGGGGCAATTGTCATACCCCAAATTTTGACCACTAAGATTCCCCCATCATTGTACAAATCATCATCACAATATCGATGGATCATTGTGCCTCATCAGTCTCCCCAAAGATGGGTGAGTATTCACTACAATCAGAATTAGGGTTTCAGGCCCTCTTAGAGCTCTTAGACAAAGGATCAATCAAGGAATGACATGATCTTCAACTTGTCTAGCCTCTCAAATATCCACAATGGATCAAGAGGATTCCCACAGCAAGAATCAAGCACAAGGTTGCAGCATTCTAGGTGGATTGAGCCTCAAGATCGCCAGTGTCACCAAATTAGGGTTTTGGTCGACTAGGGCCTCCAGATGGAAATTTTCCTCTGGGCATGAGCCAATGCTGCATAACCTAAGATGCTCCAAGGGACATCATGAACCCAATCAACAAGTCAATTTAGCCTCAGGGGGTGCATTCACCAAAAATCAGGAATTAGGGTTTCTTGACCTAATTCACCCCTAAGTTGACTTTTGGGACAAGACATGAGCCAAGACCTCAAGACATGGTTTGAGGGTCTCCAATACACTATATTGAACCATTTGTAACAATGGATTGATCCAAGAAGCTTGAGCAACAAGTTTCAAATTCATCAGAACCACAATTAGGGTTTCGCGAGAAAAGTTAACTGTACATTTGACTTTTGACCAAGACATGCTCCCAAAACCCTAGGACATGATTCAGTACACCCTATAACACCTATGAAATCCATCCATCAAATTTGATTTAGGTCAAGGACTTCATTTCATAGAGGATCGCACAGTTTGGAATTCATCTAATAAAAAGTCAACTATGCCCAAAAGTCAAAGTTTGACTTTTGGATTTTTTGATCAATTATGGTTCCCTAATCCTAAAATGATGTTAATGTGTGATTGGAATCATCATTCATCAAGAAAAATCAAGAAAAGTGGGATAACTTGTAAAATGGGTAACCATAAAAAACTTAGAAATTTTCTAAGTTATGGAACAAAGTGGCTAGGGTACCAACTTCCAAGGATCATAACTTGAGATCCAAGCAACCATTTGGGCTGATCCAAAGATGGATTTGTAGCTCTCATGGCATACTTTAAAAGTGTCAACTACTCCTCATTCCAATTCATCGTAGATTTTGAGTTATGGAATGATCAAAATGGCTGAAAACATGAAATGCCACTTTTTCCAACACTTAGTGAAATTTTCACTAAGTCAAAATCTGTCTTGCTTTTTTTCCAAAAACAGGGGGATTTTTCACTTGGATCCAAAAAGAATCAATAAAAACTATGATCACACATGTGCTGTATCATATAAGAGCTTTCCAAAATGGCCAAGAACTCCATGAAACTCCACTTAAACCATGAGATATGACAATGACAATGTGCGTTGCTGCAAACTGTCATGGCAAGGCAGATTTGTGTATTTTGCTCGATTTGAGCAAATTTTACAAATGACAAATAAGTTTATCCATCTGAACACCTCAGGGGGAGACCAAGGAGGGACAAACACTGATCCATCAGCCTCCCAAGTCCTTGGAACCAAAAGTAGCATGCCAAACCTAGAAATCCCTAAAGAGGGGACAAGACTCCAATTTTGGTTTGGAGCATTTAATGGATGTACCAAGGTGGCATGGACTGAGCCCTTTCCAACTGAATTTAGTCAAGACTTATCCAAGAACTAGGGAACCAGCAGCCTGTGCTCTAATCTCTAGTCAATGGCTATAGGAGACTTGAGATTCCAAAATGCAACCATTGGCCAAACCTCTACTGCAGTTGCCATTCACTATTACAACCAAAACAAACTTGCTCTACTATAAACATAGCTCATTTGTGATCAGTTTGAGTACACCAAAGGCATCAAACAGATGCTTTCCTTAAAATCACCTTCTCACTTCCAAATTTGGCTTCCAAAGCAAGTCACTATCGGGTTTTGAGTTTGAGAGCAATTCCAACCAAACCAATCACACACACACACCTCATAAACATCATATAGAAGTGATCCAAACACTTAAACAACATCTGGAACACTGATTTCACAGAATCACCAGCCAACTGCTCAATGTTTTAACCAAGTTACAGTTGGGATACCATCTTCAGTTCCAGCTTGTTTCAAACAATTCCAAGCACTCAGGCACATCACTTGGCACCTAGGGAAGCTATCCATATCATTGGAACCTAGCTGTAACACCTCTATCACAAAACACGATCACCAGCTGCAAGAGGTAAGTATGAGCTCTTCGAACTCTATGATCCATACTTTTTTTGCTGCATAATAATTTGGCCATATGTTCATAATCATGCATAGAGTGTTTTCCCTCAATCAATTGCTTTGTTTGAATCGTGTGTGGAATTTCTGAGCCTTCATGCAAATTTTAGGGTTCTTGAGGTTTCTCTTTGATTTCTTATTCCATGCTTAAAATAAATGAAATTAAAGACCATAAACATGATCGTGAGGTGAAAACGAGTAGATTGATATGTGGATTGTGTGATTTCATCAAGTATTCAGTGAGATTGATGAGAAAATGCAAATCTGGGCAAAACAGAGCACGCGGGCAAGGCCAAGATGTTCTTGGCGCCCTTTTTCAAATATTTGAATATTTGAATTTTTGTGATTTTATTTAATTGATTCAAAAATTAATTTCTCTCTGAGTTTTAATGATTTTGAGTTGGTTCTTTTTTTAATAATTCACAAAAATGTTAAAATATTTTATTTTACTAAAAATCCCAAAAATATTACTTATTTCTTATATTTGATATTTTTCCAAAGAATTAATGTTTTATTTGTTTTTAACATCTGAAATATTTTTTCTCCCTTGATTTTCCAAACTTAATTGATTTCCAATTATTTTGTGAGTAGAAACATGATTTTTGAAACATTGATCCAAGGTCACAATTTGTTTTTCACACATGTTTAACAATTTTGATCATTTTAATTGAATTTTTATTCAATTAAAATATATTTTGAAAACAAATTAGGATTTTGATCAATTCAACCATCACAAATCTTTTTCAAACATTTTGGGCCTCTAATAGAGTGTAAGATCCAATCCCCTTTTAACCAAACCAATTTTGGGCCTCAGATATTGTATAAGTTCCTCTGCGTTAAAAGAAAATCTCGGCACGATCGCCAGTTCAAAAATCAAATTATCTGGGCCTACCCTCGTGTTATAAGCCCCATTTCTTTTCTTTAAATTTCTTTTGGCCTCTAGTAGAGTGTAAGACCCAACCCTTTTTGAAAACCAAAATGATTTGGGCCACAGTGTATTGTATAAGTCCCGATACCATCAAAGAGTTCAGCGTGATCGTCGCCTTTTTAACAAAAAACATGGGCCTCTCCTTGAGCTGTAAGCCCCACCACTTGTACAAAAAACCTTGGGCCTCAGTCACTTGTATAAGTCCCTGTACAAATTCAAAACAACAGTGCAATCACTGATAACCTTTTTGGGCCTCAGTCACTTGTATAAGTCCCTGTACAAATTCAAAACAACAGTGCAATCACTGATAAAACCTTGGGCCTCTCCTTGAGCTGTAAGCCCCAAAAATCATTTCAAAGCATTTTCTCCTTTGATTTTGAATATAATATTGTTATCAAAGCTTTCTTTGTTGAACAACTAACAAAACAAGATGGAAGCTCTACAACCGAGTAAGTGTTTACCCACTTTCTTTATCCGCTTTCATATATATATATATAACTGTATTGTGGGGCTACCCACTGTAAGTCTTCTTTCACAAACTTTTATATACTTGTCAAATATCAACTGTGTAATACTAGTATAGTTATTTAGAGTTTTCCCCGGCAACTACGTCTAGCACTAGGTAAAGCCCTGTTGGTCACACTTAAATACAAACAAAACTAGATCCGCCATAGGATTATCTGATACAGTCTTCCCTCCCTTTGGGGTTAAACAATATGGAGACGTGAAAGGCAGCATTCTCGGTGAACCCTTTCTCAGACTGTCACCATTAGAAATTGTCAAAGAAACTCTACTCCCCAGAGTTGATTTATCCTCCGTGAATAACATCTCTTGAGTTTCTTCAAGATTCTCAGACTTTCCTGGCTTGATCTATTCTTGGTGAATGGCATGTCTTGAGCTTCTCGGGGTTTGGGGACCCACAGGCTTCTTAAAAGCTTCCTCGCCTCCTCTTGGGCGTTGTACAAGGACCCTTCGGCTTCTTAAAACTTCTCATGCCTTCTCTTGGGCTTAGTACAAGGACCCAGAGACCTCTACAGGTATAGGAACAGAACCTAGTCATCAATTTGCTAGAGCTGCCTTTCTGAGTCAAGTGTCAGACCAGTTAATGGGTTGACCTTCATCCCTTAACATACCAACCTTCTCTTGGGCATCATACAAAGATCATTCACTATCTGAGAATCGATTTCTCAAAACACCAATAGACTTGGACAGTCTCAATACCCTTTGGATTTCCCATTTCTTTAAAGAACAGGAAATAACCCTGATCTTCCGATCAGTGCCCAAAGCACAACCTTACCTTTAATTATTCCCTTTATAAGAACTGATTTTATCTTTTATCCAACATACTGGACCTGTCACTAACCAGCATATTTAGCCTCCTCTTGGGCTTTGTACAATGATTCTCCCCAGTGGAGCTAACCTTTTCAGACCCTCTTGTTGAGTCAAACCCTTTTTTAGCCTCCGTCTTAGGCTTCGTATAAGACAGATAAAAAGGCTCTCTTGTTAAGTCACACTATTAGCCTCCATCTCGGGCTTCGTACGAGATAGAAAAACACTCTCTTGTTGAGTATAAAAGACCCTCTTGTTGGGTCACAAACACCTTTAGCCTCCGTCTTGGGCTTCATACAAGGCACATATAAATCACTCTCTTGTTGAGTATAAAAGACTCTCTTGTTGAGTCAATTCCCTTTCAGCCTCTATCTCGGGCTTCGTATGAGACAGCAAAACACTCTCTTGTTGAGTATAAAGGACCCTCTTGTTGGGTCACAAATCCTTTAGCTTCACGTCTTAGGATTCGTACAAGACACATAAAAACACCCTTTTGTTGGGTCAATCGCCTCCTCTTAGGCTTTGTATAAGGAAAACCCCGGTTGAGTCAATCAACCTTTTAGCATCAAACCTGTGCCTTGCACACAATATACAAACATCAACAACTCCTCTTTAGAGATGACAAATTCTCTCTCATCACAAACCCTTTAGCTTCACATCTTGGGCTTTGAACAAGATACAAATAGACCCTTCAGCTTCACATCTTGGGCTTCGAACAAGATACAACCCTCTTTAGCTTCACGTCTTGGGCTTTGAACAAGACACCAAAACACTTTTTCCTCCCATAGAATAGGAGGAACTACGATCGCTCTGATTTCTCTGTTTCGGTAAATGGGAATACGTAGGCATAAGATTGAAAAAAATCTTAGCGAGCATACCAATCAAAAACCCAAAATCCCATACCTTCATACATCAATCGAAAAGCATCAGTACTAACATCCTACCAATAGCCTAGACACTGTTTTTAAGCAAAATAACCTAAGAGAGACCCATAATCTTAATAGCATATGTAAACCAACAGTCATCTATTTAAACTCAGTTTGCAAGCAGCGTTAATTAGAGACATCTATTTCCCTTCCTTCATTAGCTTGAATAGGATAAAAAATGAATCAAACTGTAGTACTCCAAAGCGCTAGTGCTTCGTAAAGGTTGTAACAATCCACTCGGTCTTTGATGTTCAATCTTTACCTGTTGGCATATCGCACACTCTGACACATACACCGCAATATCTCTTTTCATACCGGACCACCAATAGTCCTTCTTTTAGTCTTGATACATTTTTGAAGAACCGGGATGTATAGTAAAAGCACCTTTATGCGCTTCCTCCAATATCCTTCTTTTCAACACCGTATCATCCGGGATACAAATCCTTTGGTTAAACAAAATAATTTTGTCGGTAGCTTGCACGAAACTCAGTTGTACTAATACTTCCTTTAACTTCTCATTCAACACTTTCCCTTGTTGAATTTCCTCTCTAAGAGTAGAATTAACATTCAAATTTCTCATAATCACACCATTAGGGATCCAAACAAATTGAAGATTAAGATCCCTAAACTTTTCCAATAAGGCATACTCTAACAACATCAACTCGTCATTACGTAACACTTTTCTACTCAATGCATCTGCTACTTTATTCGCTTTACCCGGATGGTACTTTAGTTCCAAGCCATAATCCTTCAAATATTCCATCCATCTCCTTTGATGCATATTCAACTCTTTTTGGTCAAAAAGGTATTTCAAACTCTTGTGGTCACTAAACATCTCAAAACGTACTCCATACAAATAATGACGCCGTACTTTCAAAGTAAAGACAACCACCGCCAATTCTAAATCATGCGTTGGATAATTCTTCTCGTGAACTTTTAATTGTCAAGAAGAATAAGCCACTACGTGACTCTCTTGCATCAAGACCCCTCCTAAACCCATCTTTGATGCATCACAAAATACCTCATACGACTTGTTAGGATCAGGAATGATCAAAGCAGGAGCAGTCATTAATCTTTCTTTCAAACTCATAAAACTTTATTCACACGCTGAATCCCACTCATAAGGACAATCCTTTTGAGTAAGTTTAGTCATTGGTAAAGCCAATTGAGAAAAGCTCTTGATAAACCTTCTGTAATAACCTGCCATTTCCAAGAAACTTCTAACTTCTGAAACATTTTTCGGTCTCTCCCAATTAATTACCGCTTCAAATTTTGATGGATCAACCGCCACACCTCCTTGAGATATGACGTGACCAAGAAAACTAACCTCCGACATCCAAAACTCACACTTGCTCAACTTGGCAAAAATTTGCTTCTCTTGTAAGATCGATAAAACGATTCTTAAATGTCCTTCGTGCTCTTGTGAAGTACGAGAATAAATAAGAATGTCATAAATGAAGATCACTACAAATTGATCTAAGTAAGCTTGAAATATCCGATTCATATAATCCATAAAAACTATCGGAGCATTCGTCACACTGAAAGGCATTACTAAGAATTCATAATGGCCATAACGGGTCCTAAGTGTGGTCTTTGATACATCTGAACTCTTCACACGGATCTGATGATAACCCGACCGTAATTTAATCTTCGAGAACACACAGGCTCCTTTCAATGGATATAAAAGGTCGTCTATCCTGGGTAATGGGTATTTGTTCTTGATGGTGACTTTATTCAACTGCCGGTAATCAATACATAACTGCATTTCACCATCCTTCTTCTTTACCAACAATACTGGAGCTCCCCAGGGTGAAACACTAGGTCTAACAAAATGCTTAGCCATTAATTCTTCCAATTTCTACTTCAATTTTCTTAACTCAAGTCGTGCCATCCGATACCGAGAAACGAATCTAGGAGCCGCTCCCGGTATCAGGTTAATAGAAAATTCCACTTCCCTCTCCGGAGGAAGAGAAGTGACATCCTCGGGGAAAATTTCGGAAAACTCACAGACTACAGGAATACTCAGAACTTGAAGGTCGCTACTCTTCTCTTTAGTGTGAACCAAAAGAACATATTTTTCCTTCTCAAACAAGAAATTTATCATTCCAACCGTACCTTCTAAAATAGTCGTTAACACGTCCTTCGGAGTAGCCTCAGTAGATGGAATGATGATTAGCTTTTCTTCACAACCAATAAAACTGAATTAGCAGAAAGCCAATCCATTCCTAAAACAACATCTACTTTCTTAAGCGGTAAACAAATAAGATCAATCTGAAAAACTCTCTCGTCCACGGATAAAACACAATTTTCTCACATTAAAGGTGTTTCAACCATCTCATCCATGGTAGTAGTAACCACCATGGGAGGAGATAACGGAATAGCTTGCAACCCAAGTCGCTTCACACATTGCATTGACACAAAAGAGTGTGTCGCTCCATAATCAAATAATACAAAACAAGGGTTCCCATTAACAAAACACGTACCTGCAATCAAAGAGTTATCACCCTTGGTCTTCTTTGCATCCAACGTGTAAACTCGACTGGTACGCTTTCCTTGCGTCTGATTCTTATTCTGAGGACAATATCTCGCAATATGGCCCACTTTCTGACACTGATAACACTTCATGCCTTCAAAACCACATCTACCATGATGATTCTTACCACAAGTATGACACACAGGAGGCGCACTTGCTCTAGAATTCTGAACTTGATTCCCTTTTAAAGCATGTTGTCGAGGCCTAATCTGTTGGCTTGATCTTCCACGATCATTCTGATTTGACCTACTCAAATCCCCCTCTGCTTGAACTTTCTTTAAACTGTTCTCAGCCACATAACATTGCCTTAGCAATTCAGCATAAGAAGTGAACTCCCTTTGAGACACACTATGAGAAATATCAGCTTTCAAACCAAAAAGGAGTTGGTCAATTTTCCACTTTTCATCCGGAGCATACACGGCTTGCCTAGAGTAAGCAGCCATGATCTCAAACTTCTCAGCATAAGCAGCCACAGTCAAAGTACCTTGTCTCAACTGTTTGAAATCAAACTCCTTTTGGGTCCTCAAAGAACTAGGAAAGTAATTCTCCATAAAAGTAATCTTAAATTGGTCCAAGACTTTAGGTACTTCTTGGATAGTCATTAAAGCTCAAGAACTTTCCCACCACCTCATAGCAGGACCTTTCAATGAGTGAGAAGCGAACACCACTTTGTTCTCTTCACTACATTGAACCATCAGGAAGATTATCTCCATACCAGCCACCCACTCATGAGCTTTCACAGGATCTAATCCGCCATGAAATTCAGGAGGATTCATGCGGATGAAATCCCGAAAACTTCCACCTACAGCATCTGGAACAACCACTTGAGGATGAAAACCCCCAATCATCTATTGTACCATCTGCTGCATGAACTGGTTCTGCTGCTGCTGCATCTATTGTAAAAACTGGGGCCAAAGGACATACTCCTCGCCGCCTGGAGGATTCGTCCCTGCCGGAGTAGTTCTAGGTCTACCACGATTATTTCTACGTCCGTCATCCATGTTTCTAAACATCATACATATAGGATTAAGTTGATCAGGCTCAATTCCATACATATAACACTTAAGACCAATGGCAACACAACGCATATGAAACGGAAAGAAATACTTATATTATTTCATGGCTAGGTCGAGGACACGACCTGCTCTGATACCAACTGTAACACCCACATATAACAACATACATCAAAGCATATATATTATACATGAATCCAAGTTTTGGAACTGAAATACCATAAGTTCCTAGTGTAGCGCGATTTTTGTGGTATCGAATCACTATCGCTTTGGTACTACAGTTCGATTCATTTTTTTATCCTGTTGAGCTGATTAAGGAAGGGAAATAGATGTCTCCAATTAATCCTGCTTGCATACTCAGGTTAAACAGTCAAAACTGTTGGTTTACAGATGCTATCAAAATAGGGGTTCGTCTTTTAGGGTTATTTGCTTAAGAACACCAATGTCTGGATTATCTGTGAGGCTTTTGGTTAGGATACTAGACCAGATTTTCTTTGGTGGATGTGTGGAGGTACTGGATTTTGAGTTTTTTTATTAGTATGCTCGCTAAGATTTTGCAATCTTATGCCTACGTATTCCCGTTTAACGAAACAGGGAAATCAAAGCAATCATAGTTCCTCATATTCTATGGGAGTAAAAGGGTTGTTTTGTTGTCTTGTTCAAAGCCCAAGACATGAAGCTAAAGGTGGTTTATATCTTGTTCAGAGCCCAAGATGTGAAGCTAAAGGGTTTTGACTGAGAGAGAATTTGTCATCTCTAAAGAGGAGTTGTTGATGTTTGTATGCTGTGAGCAAGACACAAATTTGATGCTAAAAGGTTGATTGACTCAACCGGGGTTTCCTTTATACAAAGCCTAAGAGGAGGCTAGAAGTTTGACTTTTTTGGGGAAAATTTTCTTTCTGTCTTGTACAACGCCCAAGATTGAGGCTAAAAGGGATTTTGACTCCGTTGGGGAGAATGTATCTTGTATAAAGCCCAAGATGGAGGCTGAAATGGTTTGACTCAATAAGAGAGTACTTTTATCTGTCATGTATAAAGCCCAAGACGCAGGCTGAAAAAGGTTGACTCAACAAGAGAGTTTTGAACAGGTGATTGACTCAACAAGAGAGTCTGAAGGTTGATTGACTCAACAAGAGAGTCTTTTATACTCAACAAGAGAGTGATTTCCTGTATCGTATGAAGCCTGAGATTGAGGCTAAAAGGAGATTGACTCAACAAGAGAGTCTTTTATACTCAACAAGGGAGTGTTTTATATGTCTTGTACAAAGCGCAAGACGGAGGCTAAAAGGGATTGACTCAACAAGAGAGTCTTTTATACTCAACAAGAGAGTGGGTTTTTATATGTCTTGTACAAAGCCCAAGACGGAGGCTAAAGGTGGTTGACTCAACAAGAGAGTCTGAAAAGGTTAGCTCCGCTAGGGAGAATCATTTTTACAAAGCCCAAGAGGAGGCTGACTTACTGCTGAGGATTATTGAGATCCTGAAGCGGGTCCAAGTGTGGGGAACTCTCATGAGAGAGACCGGGTTTCTGCTGGAGATTGATCCAGGGTGCTCAATTTTTTTTCCTATGTTTTAAAGGAACTTGAGAATGTATTTGAGACTCAAGAGGTTTAGACTGTCCAAGTCTAGAGTTTTATCTTTTTTACAATGCCCAAGAGGAGGCGCGGGCATTAAGGGATGAGTATCAACCCTAAAATGGCCGAAGTTTTGACGCTGGAAAGACTGATCTAGCAAAGGATGACTAAATTCTGTCTTATACCTTTAAGAGGTCATCAAGGTCCTTGTATTAAGCCCAAGAGAAGGCATGAGAACTTCTAAGAGGCCGAAGGGTCCTTGTACAACGCCCAAGAGGAGGCGGGGATGCTTTTAGGAAGCATGTGGGTCCCCAAACCAAGAGAAATTCAAGAAATGCAATTCACAGAGAAGAGATCATTCCAGGAAAGTTCGAGGATTTGGACGAAACTCAAGAGATGCCATTCACGGAGAAAAGATCATCTCTGGGGAGTTAAAGTTTCTTTGACAATTTCTAAGGGTGACAGTCTGAGAAAAGGTTCACCGAGAATACTGCCTTTCTCTTTGTTCCATATTGTTTAACCCCAAGAGGAGGGAAGACTGTATCTTGAATCCTATGGGGGATCTAGTTTTGTTTGTATTTAAGAGTGACCAACAGGCTTTACCTAGTGCTAGACGTAGTTTCCGGGGAAAACTCTAAATAACTATACTAGTATTACACAGTGGATATGTGATAAGTATATAAAAGGATGTGAAAGAAGACTTACAGTGAAACAGCCCCATAATACAATTATATATATGAAAGCGGTAAATGAAAGCGGATAAACACTTACCCGTTGTAGAGCTTCCATGTTGTTTGGTTAGTTGTTCAACAAAGAAAGTTTTGATAACAACATATATTTGAATTCAACATCAAAGGAGAAAGTGCTTTGAAAAGATTGTTGGGGCATATAGCTAAAGGAGAGGCCCAAGTTTTAACGATGATCGCACCGTTGTTTTGAAAACTGTACAGAGGGACTTATACAATATGTGAGGCCCAAAAAGTTTTTATTTACAAAGGGGTTGGGTCTTACACTCTATTAGAGGCCCAGGGTGATTTGTTTGGCAATGGCGATCGCGCCGAGGTTTTTGAAAACACAGTGGGTCTTATACAATATCTGAGGCCCAACTCATTTTGGTTTCAAAAAAGGGTTGGTCTTACACTCTATTAGAGGCCCAAAGAGTTTGAAAATGAATAAATATGGGGTCTTATAGCTCAAGGAGAAGCCCATTTGATTTTGTTAAAAAGGCGACGATCGCGCCGAACGTTTGAAAATATACAGAGGGACTTATACAATGCATGAGGCCCAAAATTATTATTTACAAAGGGGTTGGGTCTTAAACTCTATCAGAGGCCCAAAGAAATTTAAAGAAAAGAAATGGGGCTTATAACATGAGGGTAGGCCCAGATGATTTGAATTTTGAACTGGCGATTGCGCCGAGATTTTTCTTTTAACGCAGAGGGACTTATATAATATCTGAGGCCCAAAATTGTTTTGGTTAAAAGGGGATTGGGTCTTACACTCTATTAGAGGCCCATAAAGTTTAAAAATGAATAAATATGAGTCTTAAAGCTCAAGGAGAAGCCCAAAGATTTTTGTTAAAAAGGCGACGATTGTGCCGAACTTTTTGACGGTATCGGGACTTATACAATACACTGAGGCCCAAGATATTTTGGTTTTCAAGAGGGGTTGGGTATTATACTCTATTAGAGGCCCAAAAGTATTTTGAAAAATAAAGATGGGACTTACAACACGAGGGGAGGCCCAAAGAGTTATTTGTTTGAAAATGGCGATCGTGCAGAGGTTTGAAAACACAGTGGGTCTTATACGATGACCGAGGCCCAAATTATTTTGGTTTCAAAAAGGGGTTAGGTCTTACACTCTATTAGAGGCCCAAAGAGTTTGAAAATGATTTGTTTAGGGTGATCAAAATCAAAACCCTAAATTAATTTCAAAAAGGATTTTAATTAAATAAAAATTTAATTAAAATGATCAAAATTATCAAACATGTGTGAAAAACAAGTTGTGATCTTGGATTAATGTTTGAAAAATCATGTTTATATCCACAAAATTATTGGAAACCAATTAAATTTGGAAAATCAAGGAGGAAAAAATATTTTAAATGTTAAAAACAAATAAAAGATTAATTCTTTGCAAAACTATCAAGTATATGAAATAAATAATATTTTTGGGAATTTTGGGCAAAATAAAATATTTTAACATTTTTGTGAATTATTAAAAAAAGAATCAACTCAAAATCATTAAAACTCGGAGAGAAATTAATTTTTGAATCAATTAAATAAAATCACAAAATTCAAATATTTGAATTTGTGAAAAAGGCGCCAAGAACATGGCCAGAACACGCGCGTGTTTTGAGTTTGACCTGATTTGCATTTTCTATCCAATCTCACTAAATACTTGATGAAACAACACAATCCACATATCAATCTGCTCATTTTCACCTCACGATCATGTCTATGGTCTTTAATTTCATTTATTTTAAGCATGGAATAAGAAATCAAGACAAAACCTCAAGAACCCTAAAATTTGCATGAAGGCTGAGAATTTTGATACACGATTCAAACAAAGCAATTAATTGAGGGGAAACATTCTATGCATGATTATGAACATTTGGCAAAAGTATTGTGCGAGGAAATATGCATAGATTAAGAGATGGCCAAGTTTAGGCTTACTTGAAGGTCGTGACAGCAAGAGCAAAGTGATTTTTGAGTTGGAGGTGTTACATATGAGTTGTGATGATCTAAACAGCTTATGTACACCATATGGAATATGTTTGAATGCTTGGACTTGATTGGAAATGGCTGGATCACTTCATGGCATCTCAGCTGCAACTTGGTTAAAACCTTGAGCAACTGGCTGGTGATTCTGAGAAATCAGTGTTACAGTTGTTGTTTAAGTGTTTGGATCACGTCTATATGATGTTTATGAGGTGTGTGTGTGTGTGATTGGTTTGGTTGGAATAGCTCTCAAACTCAAAACCCGATAGTGACTTGCTTTGGAAGCAAATTTGGAAGTGAGAAGGTGATTTTGAGGAAAGTATCTGTTTGATGGCTTTGGTGTACTTAAACTGAGCACAAATGAGCTCTATTTGTAGTAGAGCAAGTTTGTTTTGCAAGGAATAGGGAATGGCAACTGCAGCAGAGGTTTGGAAAATGTTGATCAATAGGAATCCAAGTCTCTTCTAGCCATTGACTAGAGGTTAGAGCACAAGCTACTGGTTCCCTAGTTCAGAGATCATCCTTGACTCATTCAGTTGGAAATGCTCAGTTCATGCCCCCTTGGTGCATCCATTGAATGCTCCAAAACAAAATTGGAGTCTTGTCCCCTCTTTAGGGTTTTTTAGGTTTGGCATGCTATTTTTAGTTCCAAAGACTTGGGAGGCTTATGGATCACTGTTTGTCCCTCCTTGGTCTCCCCCTGAGGTGTTCAAGTGGATAAACTTGTTTGTCATTTGCACAAATTTCTCAAATCGAGCAAAATGCACAAATCTTCCTTGCCATGACAGTTTGCAGCAAGGCACATTGCCATTGTCATATCTCATGGCTTAAGTGGAGTTTCATGGGGTTCTTGGCCATTTTGGAAAGGCCTCATATGATATAACATGTGTGTGATCATAGTTTGTCTTGACACTTTTTGGATCCAAGTGAAAAATGCCCTTAGATTTGGCAAAAAGTGAAACAGATTCTGACTTAGTGAAAATTTCACTAAGTGTTGGAAAAAGTGACATTTCATGTTTTCAGCCATTTTGATCCAACCATAACTCAAAATCCATGATTAATTGGAATGAGGTGTAGTTGACACTTTTAAAGTAGGCCATGAGAGCTACAAATCCATATTTGGATCAGCCCAAATGGTTGCTTGGATCTCAAGTTATGATCCTTGGAAGTTGGTACCCTAGCCACTTTGTTCCATAACTTAGAAAATTTCAAAGTTTTTTATGGTTACCCCTTTTACAAGTTATCCCACTTCTCTTGATTTTTCTTGATGAATTATGATTCCAATCACACATTAACATCATTTTAAGGTTAGGGGACCATAATTGATCAAAAAATCAAAAAGTCAAACTTTGACTTTTGGGCACAGTTGACTTTTTATCAGATGAATTCTAAACTGTGCCATCCTCCATGAAATCAAGTCCTTGACCTAAATCAAACTTGATGGATTGATTTCATAGGTGTTATAGGATGTATTGAATCATGTCCCAAGGTTTGGGAGCATGTCCTCGTCAAAAGTCAAAGGTACAATTGACTTTTCTCGTGAAACCCTAATTGTGGTTCTGATGAACTTGATACTTGTGAATCAAGCTTCTTGGATCAATCCATTGTTGCAAATGGATCAATGTAGTGTATTAGAGACCCTCAAATCATGTCTTGAGGTCTTGGCTCATGTTTTGTCCCAAAAGTCAACTTAGGGGTGAATTAGGTCAAGAGGCCCTAATTCCTGATTTTTGATGAATGCTTCCCCAGAGACTAAATTGACTTGATGATTGGGTTCATGATGTCCCTTGGAGCATCTTAGGTTGTGCTTTGAAGCATTGGCTCATGCCTAGAGGCAAATTTCATCTGGAGGCCCTGGTCGACCAAAACCCTAATTTGGTGACACTGGCGATCTTGAGGCTTGATCCTCTCAGAATGCTGCAACCTTGTGCTTGATTCTTGAAGTGGGAGTCCTCTTGATCCTTTGTGGATGTTTGAGAGGTTTAGACAAGTTGAAGATCATGTCATTTCTTAATTGATCCTTTGTCTAAGGCTCAGAGAGGGCTGGAAACCCTAAGTTTGATTATAGTGGATGCTCAACCATCTTTGGGGGAGACTAATGAGGTATGATGGTTCATCCATATTGTGATGATGATTTTCACAATGATGGGAATCTTAGTGGTCAAAATTTGGGGCATGACACCTAGTTAACACAGTGTATACATTACATGCCCAAAATACAAAGTACTAAAAATCTATGGCATAATATATACAAGATGTCCCAATACACTAAGAACTAGATCAATATAATGATCTCAAAATAAAACTCCAAAGCGGATGCCATGCCATCCCAAAAACCCAAGGAAAGTAAGGAAAATCAAACGAATTTATCCTTACCCTTCACGGAACCTGTAGTACTTGTAATATAATCAACAACATGGGGTGAGATATTAAATCTCAGTGAGTTCCCTATCTTATAGATTCTCTCGGCTTTACAAGGTTCTATCAATCCTAACTCAAGTCAATGGGAAGGGAAATGACCTTGAGTTCACAATCTCACACTATATGGAAACATGCCCATGAGTTCATTAACTCAAAATATCACTAATCGATAACCTTAGCAAGGCATCCCCTTTTCCCGTCCGCTTCTACGTCTAGAAGGCGACCCGAGTCATGGATCCTCGTAACTTACTTGGCATACGAAATGGATTCAGGATCATCGGCCTGTTAACCGTGAACCGTCACTTCTCATGGCCTGTTAACCATCTCAAGTCTCTTTACCATATAGGCTTCATTCGTACACGCGGGAATCAAACCTACCAAGTAATTATGCATACATTCCAGAGGAGTCCGAGACTCATGAAACTGCAACTCAAGGGAAACAGTTACGATTACATGATTACTCATACAAGCGTGATTTATTCGACAGTCACAAGGCCACATTCGTCTTAAGGCCCTTTCCCCTTTTCACCTATACTAGGTTCACACATGTTCCACACTAGTGTTTCACTCTCATCTAGACCATTACTCGTCAAGGATGCACATCTATACATCGAATGCCCGAGCATCTCCATCTAGAGTTTTCTATCAATTTCTATTCACATTACTAGATTCTATTATAGTTTCATGTTGAGGTTTCCTCACTCTTCCTATCCCATATTTTAAACATGCATATCTCTCATTCATGTTCAATAACAATAGATTAGGCAAGATATATTACAATTGTACAATAAACACATATAATAAATCAATCATACTTTATACACATTTTGGGTTTTCCTCTGATTATTTAATTGGGAATCAAAACCGATATTTTTCACTTTCATTGTGTAGAATATTTTCTTAGCTTTCCATCGGTACCAAGAACACCTCTATCGGAAACACGGTTTGAAAGATATTAATTTTCAAAGATATTTTTCAAAACATAACAGTGGTAACCAGTTACTCAATATAGGGTAACCGGTTACTTCGAAACAGAGCCAAAATGAGAGTTAGAGACACTTTTGGGTAACCGGTTACTCGATATAGGGTAACCGGTTACTTCGTTCATTTTCTGCGCAGAACATCAATTTTCAAAGGGTAACCAGTTACTTCCCAGAGGGTAACCGGTTACTCTGGTCGCAGAATCAAAATTGCTTGTTTTAAATGGATACTTTCCAGTTCAATCTCATTCCAAACAAGTTCAAACATAATAACAAGTTTCAACAGATGATTCTACATACATATTGATTTTTCCATGCAATTTATATCTCATTTTATCCGTTAGATTTCATTGATTAGCAAAATTAACCATTTTCTCAATATCTAACCTAACTCTAGAAACTTAAGAAATTTCTATAACAAATGTCTCTATCTAGAACCCACCTTAGAGTTGGATGATGATAAGAAATATGAGATGAAAAGATGAAGAGTAGACGGTGATTCTTGATCTTGAGCTTCTAGGTTTTTGCTTGTCCTTCTTTCTCCCTTCTCCATCTCCTCTCTAACTTCTCTCTCTCAATGTTACTATGTTTGGCAAAGGAGGAAATGAATACTCATTATTTAGTAATACTACTAAATGTACAAATTATCTCCAATGCACCAATTTAATAAAACCTTAGAGTTAGATAATATTAATCTGATCAGCTCTGAGTTCATCAGTTGCTATAATTATTTTCTCAAATAATTATTCAGAGCACACTGGATCCCAACTGATCTCAACAAATATTATCCAGAGCATTTAATAAAAATACAGGGTATTACACCAAGGGTGTGTTCCTGTTCAAGTGCTACCTTCACCTTCCTGAGGTATGTTACATTCCATCATCTATTCTAAAGTACATGGTAACATTTCCAAAAACAAACATTCTTGACAAAAGGGTTTTGAATTCTTGCAGGTGCTGCAGAAACATTCTTGAGAAGCTTGATTTTTCCTTTTCTTCTCTACAACATCAAATTAAAGGTTCATTTTACATTCATTTCCTTCTCTTCTTTACAACATCAAATCAAAGCTACGTTCTTGCATTTAGGTTGTATGAAACAAATAGTACCTTGACATACTTCATTTTACATTATACTGCACCAACATTTTTAGAGTCATTCTTGGAAGTAAACATTATATGACAATCTTCTTGATCTTCTCTGCAACAGAAAATCAAAGGAGTCTTCGTGTTGTTCAAAAGGTTTTGTTTTTCACATTCATCAAACCCTTACTAAATTTTTTTTGAGACATTCTTGGAAGTAAACATCACATTACAATCTTCTTGATCTTCTCTGCAGCATAAAATCAAAGGAGTCTTCCTGTTGTTCAAAAGGTTTTACTTTTCATATTCATCAAACCCTTACTTAAATTTAGCACAATGACTATTTGCATGAAACAAAAATTTGAAAAGTTTAATACAACCAAAAAAATATAAAGACAAACATTAGAACAGTGACTTCTTGCATGAAACAAACATTCAAAAAGTTTAATAGAGTTGTTTAAGGGAAATAAATGACCGTTAGTGTTGCTCTCTACATTGTATTGGATTTCCAAAAAAATATTCTTAAAAATTCTGTTCTTTTTTTTCTCTCCAAGTGAGCGTTCCTTTTTAAGTGCTACCTACACCTTCCTAAGGAATGTTACATCCCATCATCTTCTTCTACAGTACATGGTAACATTACCAAAAAAAAAAACATTCTTGATAAAAGGGTTTTGAATTCTCGCAGGTGTTGCAGAAACATTCTTGAGAAGCTTGACCTTTCCTTTTCTTCTCTACAACATCAAATGCAAGGTTCATTTTACATTCATTTCCTTCTCTTCTTTACAACATCAAATCAAAGTTGTGTTCATGCGTTTAGGTTGTATGAATCAAGCAGTACCTTGACATACTTCATTTTATAATATACTGCACCATCATTTTTTGAGTCATTCTTGGAAGTAAACATCACATGACAATCTTCTTGATCTTCTCTGCAACATAAAATCAAAGGAGTCTTCCCGTTGTTCAAAAGGTTTTGCTTTTCACATTCATCAAACCCTTACATAAAATTTTTTAAGTCATTCTTGGAAGTAAACATCACATGAAAATCTTCTTAATCTTCCCTGCATCATAAAATCAAAGGAGTCTTCCTGTTGTTCAAAAGGTTTTGCTTTTCACATTCATATAAACCTTTACTTAAATTTAGAACAGTGACTTCTTGCATGAAACAAACATTCGAAAAGTTTAATACAACCAAAAAACTAAAAAGACAAACATTAGCACAATAAAGTCTTGCATGAAACAAACATATTTGATAAGTTTAATACAGTTGTTTGAGGGAGTCAAAGCACCGTTAGTATTCCTCTCAACATTGTATTGGATTGCCAAAAAAACATTCTTAAAAATTATGTTCTTGCTTTTCTCTCCAAGGGTCTGTTCCTGTTCAAGTGCTACCTTCACCATCCTAAGGTATGTTACATCCCATAATATGTTCTATAGTATATGGTAACATTACGAAAAACAAACATTCTTGACAAAAGGTATTTGAATACTTACAGGTGTTGCATAAACATTCTTGAGAAGCTTGACTTTTCCTTCTCTTCTCTACAACATCAAATCCAAGGTTCATTTTACATTCATTTCCTTCACTTCTTTACAACATCAAATCAAAGTTGCGTTCTTGCATTTAGGTTGTATGAAACAAACAATGCCTTGATATACTTCATTTTACATTATAATGCACCAATATTTTTTGAGTCATTCATGGAAGTATACATCACATGAAAATCTTATTGATCTTCTCTGCAGGATAAAATCAAAGGAGTCTTCCTAATGTTCAAAAGGTTTTGCTTTTCATATTCATCAAACCCTTACTTAAAATTTGTTGAGTTATTCTTTGAAGAAAACATCACATGACAATCTTCTTGATCTTCTCTACAGCATAACATCAAAGGAGTCTTCCTGTTGTTCAAAAGGTTTTGCTTTTCACATTCATCAAACCCTTAAATTTTTTTGAGTCATTCTTGGTAGTATACATCACATGACTATCTTCTTGATCTTCTCTGCAGCATAAAATCAAAGGAGTCTTCCTGTTGTTCAAAAGGTTTTGGTTTTCATATACATCAAAATCTTACTTAAATTTATATCAATGACTTCATGCATGAAACAAACATTCAAAAAGTTTTATACAACCAAAAAAAATTAAAAAGACAAACAATGGAACAATGACTTCTTGCATGAAACAAACATTCGAAAAGTTTAATACTGTTGTTTGAGGGAAACAAAGGACCGTTAGTGTTCCTCTCTACATTGTATTGGATTTCCAAAAAAAACATTCTTAAAAATATGTTCTTGTTTTTCTCTCCAAGGGTGCATTCCCGTTCAAGTGCTACCTACACCTTCCTAAGGTATTTTACATACCATCATCTTCTTCTACAGTACATGGTAACATTACCAAAAACAAACATTCTTGATAAAAGGGTTTTGAGTTCCTCCAGGTGTTGCAAAAACATTCCTGAGAAGCTTGAAATTTCCTTCTCTTCTCAACAGCATCAAATCCATGGTTCATTTTACATCCATTTCCTTCTCTTGTTTACAACATCAAATCAAAGTTGTGTTCTTGCATTTAGGTTGTATGAAACAAACGGAACCTTGACATACTTCATTTTACATTATACTGCACCAACATTTTTTTCGTCATTCTTGGAAGTAAACATCACATGGCAATTTTCTTGATCTTCTCTGCACCATAAAATCAAAGGCGTCTTCCCGTTGTTCAAAAGGTTTTTTTTTCACATTCATCAAACTTTTACTTAAAATTTTTTTAGTCATTCTTGGAAGTAAACATCACATGAAAATCTTCTTAATCTTCTCTGCAACATAAAATCAAAGGAGTCTTCATATTGGTCAAAAGGTTTTGCTTTTCACATTCATCAAACCCTTACTTAAATTTAGAACAGTGACTTCATGCATGAAACAAACATTCGAAAAGTTTAATACAACCAAAAAAATAAAAATACAAACATTAGCACAGTGACTTCTTACATGAAACAAACATTCGAAAAGTTTAATAGAGTTGTTTGAGGGAAATAAATGACCGTTAGTGTTCCTCTCTACATTGTATTAGAGTGCCAAAAAAACATTCTTAAAAATTAAGTTCTTGTTTTTCTCTCCAAGGGTGTGTTCTTGTTCAAGTGCTACCTTCACCTTCCTAAGGTATGTTACATCTCATCATCTATTCTACAGTTCATGGTAACATTACCAAAAACAAACATTCTTGACAAAAGGGTTTTGATTCTTGCAGGTGTTGCAGAAACATTCTTGAGAAGCTTGATTTTTCCTTCTCTTCTCTACAACATCAAATTCAAGCTTCATTTTACATTCATTTCCTTCTCTTCTTTACAACAGCAAATCAAAGCTGCGTTCTTGCATTTAGGTTGTATGAAACGAACAGTACCTTGACATACTTCATTTTACATTATACTGCACAAACATTTTTTGAGTCATTTTTGGAAGTAAACATTACATGACAATCTTCTGGATCTTCTCTAGAACAGAAAATCAAAGGAGTCTTCCTGTTGTTCAAAAGGTTTTGCTTTCACTACTACAAAAAACCCATTTTACAAAGGTTGGAAATGACATATAATGACGCGGGCGAAGGCGTTGTTATATAGAGTGTTGTTGTATATGCGGTGCGTACAATGACGTCCCAGTAACCGTTGTAATAAAATGGAAAACGCGCTACCTATAATGACGGTTATTTTAAATACCCGTTGTTGTATGTCTTTTAATAAAAAAAATACAGCATTAGAACTACCTATAATGACGGTTATTTTATAAAAACCGTTGTTGTATTTCTTTTAATAAAATAAAAAAAATTGCAGCATTAGAACAAGAACAACGGCAAGAACATCAAGAACAACAATAAGAACAAGAACAACAGTAAGAACATCAAGAACAACAACAACAACAACAAGAACAAGAACAAGAACAAGAACAAGAACAAGAATAAGAACAAGAAGAAGAAGAACAAGAAGAACAAGAAGACCAACAACAACAACAACAACAACAACAATAATAACAATAATAACAACAACATCAACAACATCAACAACAACAACAATAATAACAATGATAACAATAATAACAAAAAGAACAACAATAATAAAAAAGAACAACAAGAACAACAATAATTAAAAAAGAACACTAACAACTAACATTGCTAACTCGAGCTCTGAAATTTGTTCTGAAATTTGGTTTAGTGGAGAAATAGAGTATTGTAACTGAAAGATGATGTTTGGAGGTAGAAGATGTAGTTCGTCTAAGTTTTAGGTTTCACGCAGATCACTAATAGTAGTGTCTTGGCCGTTGATAATCACTAAATGGAAGACCAAGATTTGTTTAAGTAAAAAATAAAATGCTACCTATAACGTTGGTAATGAGAATTGAAAAAATAAGTAAAAAACCAAAAATGCTGGTGCTGGGACTTGAACCCATGACAAGACGCTACCTATAATGACGGTTGGTTTAAATTACCCGTGGTGAAAGGTCTGTCATCATTTTGAAAAAATAAGTAAAAAAAGCTACCTATTACAACGGTTGGTTTAAATACCCGTTGTGAAAGGGTCTGTCAGCATTTTGAAAAAATAGGAAAAAATGATTAAAATAAATTCAAAAAAATCTAAAAACACGAAATTTAATCTAATTAGGTAAAATAAGAATTTTGAGAATTTTTTAAGAATTTTTTTAGACTATGAAAACAGTAAAAAAATTCATTAAAAATAGAAAAATGTTGAATTTGGGGTTTTGAGGGTGAAGTCCCATAACTCTTCTAGAATAAGGGATTAATGACCGCACGATTTTTCTGCTTCAGATGCACGAAACAGATCTTAAAAAGGAGACGATTTTCCCTAAAACCGATTTTTTGAAGTGCAAGACCTAAAACTAAATTATTGGCTATAATGACGGTTGAAAACATACCAGTGGTGAAAGGTTGTGGGTATTTTGAAAAAATATGTAAAAAAACCATAAATATTGGTGTTGGGACTTGTACCCAAGACCATGCGCTACCTATAATGACGGTTGAAAACATATCTGTGGTGAAAGGTTGTGGGTATTTTGAAAAAATATGTAAAAAAACGATAAATGTTGGTGCTGGGACTTGAACCCATGACCATGCGCTACCTATAATGACGGTTGAAAACATACCCGTGATGAAAGGCCACACATTTCACCACGGTTTGAATATTAACCATCATTAAAAGCCTTTTAACGAGATTAAAAAAAAGCGCGCATCTATTACAACGGTGTATAGGCAATCCGTTGTAAGCCTAACGTTGTTGTTTGCGCGTTTTGTAGTAGTGTTTTCACATTCATCAAACCCTTAATTAAATTTTTTTGAATCATTCTTGGAAGTAAACATCACATTACAATCTTCTTGATCTTCTCTGCGGCATAAAATCAAAGGAGTCTTCCTGTTTTTCAAAAGGTTTTACTTTTCACATTCATCAAACCCTTACTTAAATTTAGAACAATGACTATTTGTAGGAAACAAAAATTCTAAAAGTTTAATACAACCAAAAAAATAAAAAGACAAACATTAGAATAGTGACTTCTTACATGAAACAAATATTCAAAAAGTTTAATAGAGTTGTTTGAGGGAAACAAATGACCGTTAGTGTTGCTCTCTACATTGTATTGGATTGCCAAAAAAAAAACATTCTTAAAAATTTTGTTCTTGTATTTCTCTCCAAGCGAGCGTTCCTTTTCAAGTGCTACCTACACCTTCTTAAGGAATGTTACATCCCATCATCTTCTTCTACAGTACATGGTAACATTACCAAAAAAAAACATTCTTGATAAAAAGGTTTTGAATTCTTGCAGGTGTTGCAGAAACATTCTTGAGAAGCTTGACTTTTCCTTCTCTTCTCTACAACATCAAATGCAAGGTTCATTTTACATTCATTTCCTTCTCTTCTTTACAACATCAAATCAAAGTTGTGTTCTTGCATTCATGTTGTATGAAACAAGCAGTACCTTGACATACTTCATTTTATAATATACTGCACCATCATTTTTTGAGTCATTCTTGGAAGTAAACATCACATGACAATCTTCTTGATCTTCTCTGCAACATAAAATCAAAGGAGTCTTCCCGTTGTTCAAAAGGTTTTGCTTTTCACATTCATCAAACCCTTACTTAAAATTTTTTGAGTCATTCTTGGAAGTAAACATCACATGAAAATCTTCTTAATCTTCTCTGCAACATAAAATCAAAGAAGTCTTCCTGTTGTTCAAAAGGTTTTGCTTTTCACATTCATATAAACCTTTACTTAAATTTAGAACAGTGACTTCTGCATGAAACAAACATTCGAAAAGTTTAATACAACCAAAGAACTAAAAAGACAAACATTGGCACAATAAAGTCTTGCATGAAACAATCATATTTAATAAGTTTAATACAGTTGTTTGAGGGAATCAAAGGACCATTAGTATTCCTCTCAACATTGTATTGGAATGCCAAAAAAACATTCTTAAAAATTATGTTCTTGTTTTTCTCTCCAAGGGTCTGTTCCTGTTCAAGTGCTACCTTCACCATCCTAAGGTATGTTACATCCCATAATCTGTTCTATAGTATATGGTAACATTACGAAAAACAAACATTCTTGACAAAAGGTATTTGAATTCTTGCAGGTGTTGCAGAAACATTCTTGAGAAGCTTAACTTTTCCTTCTCTTCTCTACAACATCAAATCCAAGGTTCATTTTACATTCATTTCCTTCACTTCTTTACAACATCAAATCAAAGTTGCGTTCTTGCATTTAGGTAGTATGAAACAAACAATACCTTGATATACTTCATTTTACATTATAATGCACCAACATTTTTTGAGTCATTCTTGGAAGTAAACATCACATGACAATCTTAAAAGGTTTTGCATTTCACATTCATCAAACCCTAACTTAGATTTTTTTGAGTCATTCTTGGAAGTAAACATAACATGACAATCTTCTTGATCTTCTCTGCAGCATAAAATCATAGCAATCTTCCTGTTGTTCAAAGGTTTTACTTTTCACGTTCATCAAATCCTTACTTAAATTTAGAACAATGACTTTTTGCATGAAACAAACTTTCGAAAAGTTTAATAGAACAAATATTAAAAAAAAAGACAAACATTAGAATAGTGACTTCTTACAAGAAACAAACATTCGAAAAGTTTAATATAGTTGTTTGAAGGAAACAAAGGACCGTTAGTGTTCCTCTCTAAATTATATAGGATTGCCAAAAAAACATTCTTAAAAATTATGTTCTTGTTTTTCTCTCCAAGGGTGCGTTCCTTTTCATGTGCTACCTACACCTTCCTAAAGTATGTTACATCCCATCTTCTTCTTCTACAGTACATGGCAACATTACCAAAAATAAACATTCTTGACAAAAAGGTTTTGAGTTCTTGAAGGTGTTGCAGAACCATTCTTGAGAAGCTTGACTTTTCCTTCTCTTCTCTACAACATCAAATTCAGGGTTCATTTTACATTCATTTCCTTCTCTTCTTTACAACATCAAATCAAAGTTGTGTTCTTGCATTTAGGTTGTATTAAACAAACAGTAGCTTGACATACTTCATTTTACATTGTCTTGCACCAATATTTTTTGAGTTATTCTTGGAAGTAAACATCACATGACAATCTTTTTTATCTTCTCTGAAGCATAAAATCAAAGGAGTCTTCCTGTTGCTCATAAGGCTTTGCTTTTCACATTCATCAAACCCTTACTTCAATTTTTCTGAGTCATTCTTGGAAGTAAACATCACATGACAATCTTCTTGATATTCTGTGCAGCATAAAATCAAATGAGTCTTCCTGTTGTTCAAAAGGTTTTGCTTTTCACATTCATCAAACCCTTACTTAAATTTAGAACAGTGATTTCTTGCATGAAAGAACCATTCGAAAATTTTAATACAACCAAAAAATTAAATAAAAAGACAAACATTAGAACAATGACTTCTTGCATAAAACAAACATTCGTAAAGTTCAGTACAGTTGTTTGAGGGAAACAAAGGACCGTTAGCACTCCTCTCTACATTGTTTTGGATTGTCAAAAAAACAATCTTAAAAATTATGTTCTTGTTTTTTTCTCCATGGGTGCGTTCATGTTCAAGTGCTACCTACACCTTCCTAAGGTATGTTACATCTCATCTTCTTCTTCTACAGTACATGGTAACATTACCAATAGCAAACATTCTTGACAAAAGGGTTTTGCATTCTTGCAGGTCTTACAAAAACATTCTTGAGAAGCTTGACTCTTTTTTCTCTTCTCTACAACATCAAATCCAAGGTTCATTTTACAATCATTTCCTTATCTTCATTACAACATAAAATCAAAGATGTGTTCTTGCATTTAGGTTGTATGAAACAAACATTACCTTGACATACTTCATTTTACATTGTACTGCACCATCATTTTTTGAGTCATTCTTGGAAGTAAACATCACATGACAATCTTCTCGATATTCTCTGCAGCATAAAATCAAAGGAGTCTTCCTGTTGTTCAAAAGTTTTTGCTTTTCACGTTCATCAAACCCTTACTTAAATTTTTTTGAGTCATTGTTGGAAGTAAACATCACATGACAATCTTCTTGATCTTCTCTGCAACATAAAATCAAAGGGGTCTTCCTGTTGTTCAAAAGGTTTTGCTTTTCACATTCATCAAACCCTTACTAAAATTTAGAATAATGATTTCTTACATGAAACAAACATTCGAAAAGTTTAATACAACCAAAAAAATAAAAAGACAAGCATTAGAACAATGACATCTTGCATGAAACATACATTCGAACAAGTTTAATACAGTTGTTTGAGGTAAAAAAAAGGACCGTTAGTTTTCCTCTCTACATTGTATTGGATTGCGAAGAAAACATTCTTAAAAATTTGGTTCTTGTTTATATCTCCAAGGGTGCGTTCCAGTTCAAGTGCTACCTACACCTTCCTAAGGTATGTTACATCCCATCATCTTCTTCTACGGTACATGTAACATTACCAAATTTGAATTCTTGCAGGTGTTGCAGAAACATTTTTAAGAAGCTTGACTTTTTCTTCTCTTCTCTACAACATAAAATCCAAGGTTCATTTTATATTCATTTCCTTCTCTTCTTTACAATATCAAATCAAATATATGTTCTTGCATTTAGGTTGTATGAAACAAAAAATGCCTTGTTATACTTCATTTTTACATTTTACTGCACCAACATTTTTTGATTCATTCTTGGAAGTAAACATCACATGATAATCTTTTTGATCTTCTCTACAGCATAAAATCCAAGGAGTTTTCCTGTTTGTAGCGAGCGATTTTGGACCTGGTTCTTAAGCACTGCCGCTCTGGAGTACTACAGGTCGATTCATTGTTTATCCTATTGAAGTTGATGAAGGAAGGGAAATAGATGTCTCCAATTAACCGTGCTTGCATACTGAGTTTGAATAGCGGTCTGTTAGGTTACAGATGTGATTAAGATATGGGTCCTTCTTCGGTTTATTTTGTTTAAGATTCGAATGTATGGATCATTTGTGAGGTTTTTTGTAGGATGTTAGGATTGATGCTTTTCAATTGATGTGTGAAGGTATGGGATTTTGGGTTTTGATTAGTGTGCTCGCTAAGATTTTTCAATCTTATGCCTACGTATTCCCGTTTAACGAAATAGGGAAATCAAAGCGATCATAGTTCCTCCTATTCTATGGGAGGAAAAAAGGTTGTTTTGGTGTCTTGTTCAAAGCCCAAGACGTGAAGCTAAAAGTGGTTTGTATCTTGTTCAAAGCCCAAGATGTGAAGCTGAAGGGTCTATTTGTATCTTGTTCAAAGCCCAAGATGTGAAGCAAAAGGGTTCTTTAGAGAGAATTTGTCATCTCTAAAGAGGAGTTATTGATGTTTGTAAGCTGTAAGCAAGGCACAGGTTTGATGCTAAAAGGTTGATTGACTCAACCGGAGTTTTCTTTATACAAAGCCTAAGAGGAGGCTATTGACCCAACAAGAGGGTGTTTTTTATATGTCTCGTACGAAGCCCGAGATAGAGGCTAAAGGGTTTTGACTCAACAAGAGAGTCTTGAATAGATGATTGACTCAACAAGAGAGTCTGGAGGTTGTTTGACTCAATGAGAGAGTCTTTTTATACTCAACAAGAGAGTATTTTCTATGTCGTACGAAGCCCGAGATGGAGGATAAAATGAGATTGACTCAACAAGAGATTCTTTTATACTCAACAAGAGAGTGATTTTGGATCTCGTACAAAGCCCGAAATAGAGGCTAAAGAGGTTTGTGATTGACTCAACAAGAGAGTCTTGACCAGGTGATTGACTCAACAAGAGAGTCTTTTATACTCAACAAGAGAGTATTTTTGTATCTCGTACGAAGCCCGAGATGAAGGCTAAAATAGGGGTTTGACTCAACAAGAGAGTCTTTTATACTCAACAAGAGAGTGTGGGGAGAATCATTGTACAAAGCCCAAGAGGAGGCCAAAAGGTGTGTTGACCCAACAAGAGGATCTTTTATACTCGACAAGAGAGTGTTTTTGTATCTCGTACGAAGCCCGAGAAGGAGCCTATAGAGGTTGGTGACTGTGACAGGTCCGATATGTTATAAAAGAGAAAATCAGTTCTTATAAAGAGACTGATTCCAGGTGGGGTTATACTTTGATACTGATCAAAAGATCCGGGTTATTTCATGTTCTTTAAGGAAATGAGAAATCCAAAGGGTATTGAGACCATTCAAGTCTACTGGTGTTTGAGAAATAGATTCTCAGATAGCGAAGGCATGTTGTATGATGCCTGAATGAAGGCTGGAAGGTTAAGGGATGAAGGTCTAGACTCTTTTGAAAGACTGTTCTATTAAGATGACTAGTTTCTGTTCCTATACCTTTAAGAGGCCATCGAGACAATTTGTACAAAGCAGAAGAGAAGGCAGAAAAACTTTTAAGAAGCCGAACGGACAATTTGTACGAAGCCCAAGAGGAGGCTATCTTCGCTGAGGAAGAATCATTATACAAAGCCTGAGAGGAGGCTGTGAAAACTTCTAAGAAGCCAACGGGTCCTTGCACAACGCCCAAGATGAGGCGGGGATGCTTTTAAGAAGCCTATGGGTCCCCAAATCCCGAGAAGTTCAAGACAGACTATTCACAGAGAATAGATCAAGCCAGGAAAGTCCGAGAATTTGGAAGAAACTCAAGAGATGCCATTCACGGAGAAAAGATCATCTCTGGGGAGTTAGAGTTTCTTTGACAATTTCTAAAGAGGACAGCCGAAGAGAATACTGTATCTGGTGCTCCTATAGGGGATCTAGTCTTGTCTATTTCTAAGAGTGATCAACGGGGCTTCACCTAGTGCTAGACGTAGTTGCCGGGGAAGACTCTAAATAGCTATACTAGTATTACATGGTATATAAAGTATGTGAAAGAAGACTTACTGTGAGCAGCCCCACAATACAGGTATATATATGAAAGCGGATAAAGAAAGCGGGTAAACACTTACTCGGTTGTAGAGCTTCCATGCTATTTGGTTAGTTGTTCAACAAAGAAAGCTTTGATAACAATATTATATTCAAAATTAAAGGAGAAAGTGCTTTGAAAAGATTGTTGGGGCTTACAGCTCAAGGAGAGGCCCAAGGTTTTATCAGCGATTGCACTGTTGTTTTGAATTTGTACAGGGACTTATACAAGTGACTGAGGCCCAAAAAGGTTTTCTGTGCAAAGGGATGGGTATTACACTCTCTCAAGAGGCCCAAAGGTTTTAAAGAAAAGAAATGGGGCCTATAACACGAGGGTAGGTCAATGTAATTTGATTTTTGAACTGGCGATTATCACGCCAAACTTTTGAAATACACCGGGACTTATACAATAAGTGAGGCCCAAAAAAGTTTGTATTTACAAAGGATTGGGTCTTACACTCTATTAGAGGCCCAAATGATTTGTGTTGAAAAGGCGATGATCGCGCCGTTTATTAAAAATGTACAGAGGGACTTATACAATAAGTGAGGCCTACAAAGGTTTATGTACAAAAAGGGTTGGGACTTACACTTTATTAGAGGCCCAAAGTGTTTTTAAAGGGTTTGATGAGGGTTGAATTAATCAAAACCCTAATTTGTTTTCCAAATGTATTTTAATTGAATAAAAAATTCAATTAAAATGATCAAAATTGTTTAACATGTGGAAAACAAATTGTGATCTTGGATTAATGTTTCAAAAATCAAGTTTTGACCTACAAAATGATTAGAGATCATTAAAATTTGTAAAATCAAGAAGGAAAAAATATTTTAAATGTCAAAAACAATTAAAACATTAATTCTTTGCAAAAATATCAATTATATGAAATAAATAATATTTTTTGGATTTTTTGGTAAAATAGAAATATTTTAACATTTTTGTGAATTATTAAAAAAAGAATCAACCTAAAATCATTAAAACTCAGAGAGAAATTAATTTTTGAATCAATTAAATAAAATCACAATATTCAAATATTCAAATTTTTTAAAAAGGGCGCCAAGAACATGGCAAGAACACGCGCCCTTCCTCTGTTTTTGCAGATTTGCGTTTTCTATCCAATCTCACTGAATACTTGATTATATCATGCAATCTACATATCAATCTACTCGTTTCAACCTCACGATCATGTCTATGGTCTTTAATTTCATTTATTTTAAACATGGAATAAGAAATCAAAGAGAAACCTCAAGAACCCTAAATTCTGCATGAAGGTTCATAAATTCCACACACGATTCAAACAATGCAATTGATTGAAGGAAAACACTTTATGCATGATTATGAACATATGGCCAAATTATTGTGCAGCAAAAAATGCATGGATGATAGAGTTAGAAGAGCTCATGCTTACCACTTGCAGCTGGTGATCGTGTTTTGAGTTAGAGGTGTTACAGCTAGGTTCCAATGATCTGGATAGCTTCCCTAGGTGCCATGGAGTGTGTCTGAATGCTTGGAATGGATTGAAATGATCTGGAACTTGAGATGGTACCCCAACTGCAAATCTGTCAAGAACTTGAGTAATTGGCTAGTGATTTTGTGATTTTGGTGTTCCAGATGTTATGTGAGTGTTTGGATCACTTCTATATGATGTTTATGAGGTGTGTGTGTGATTGGTTGGGTTGGAATAGCTCTCAAACTCAAAACCCGATAGTGACTTACTTTGGAAGGAAAATTTGGAGTGAAAGAGGAGATTTTGAGGAAAACATCTGTTTGATGGCTTTGGTGTACTCAAACTGATCACAAATGAGCTCTATTTATAGTAGAGCAGGTTTATTTTGCAAGGAATAATGAATGGCAACTGTTGCATAGGTTTGGCAAATGTTGAGCAATGAGAATCCAAGTCTCCTCTAGCCATTGACTAGAGGTTAGGGCAAAGGCTGCTGGTTCCCTTGGTCTTGGATAAGTCTTGACTGAATTCAGTTGGAAATGGCTCAGTCCATGCCACCTTGGTGCATCCATTGAATGCTCCAAAACAAAATTGGAGTCTTGTCCCCTCTTTAGGGATTTATAGGTTTAGCATGCTATTTTTGGTTCCAAAGACTTGGGAGGCTTGGGATCAGAGTTGGTTCCTCCTTCGTCCCCCCTTGAGGTGTTCAGATAGATAGAGTTGCTTGCTCTTTGCAAAATTAGGGCAAATCGAGCAAAATGCACAAATCTGCCTTGCATTGACAGTTTTCAGCAAGGCATATTGCCATTGTCATATCTCATGGCTCAAGTGGATTTTGATGGAGTTCTTGGCCATTTTGGGAAGCCCTCATATGATACAACAATTGTTTGATAATAGTTGGTTTTAATACCTTTTGGATCCAATTGAAAAATCCCCCTACATTTGGAAAAAAGTGAAGGCAGATTCTGACTTAGTGAAAATTTCACTAAGTGTTGGGAAAAAGTGACATTTTCACTTTTTGTGATTTTGATCATTCTATAACTCAAAATCCATGATGAATTAGAATGAGGTGTAGTTGAAGCTTTTGTAGAGGATAATGAGAGCTACAAATCCAGCTTTGGATAGGGAAAAATGGCCTTGTGGTTTAGGAGTTATGATCCTCCAAAGTTGGTACCCTTGCCACTTTATTCCATAACTTAGAAAAATTTCTAAGTTTTTATGGTTACCCCTTTTACAAGTTATCCCACTTTCCTTGATTTTTCTTGATGAATGATGATTCCAATCATACATTAACATCATTTTAGGGTCAAAGAACCATAATTGTGAAAAATCTCAAAAAGTCAAAGTTGACTTTTGTGCACAGTTGACATTTTTTTTCAAATGAATTCCAAACTGTGCGATCCTTTATGAAATCAAGTCCTTGACCTAAATCAAACTTGATGGATTGATCATAGGTGTTATAGGGTGTATTGAATCATGTCCCAGGGTTTGGGAGCATGTCCTGGTCAAAAGTTAAAGCTACAGTTGACTTTTCCCGCGAAACCCTAACTGTGGTTCAGATGAAATTGAAACTTGTTGATCAAGCTTCCTGGATCAATCCATTGTTGCAAATGGATCAATGTGGTATATTGGAGACCCTAAAATCTTCCCTTGAGGTCTTGGCTCATGATTTGTCCCAAAAGTCCACTTAGGGGTGAATTAGGTCAAGAAACCCTAATTCCTGATTTTTGATGAATGCATCCCCTAAAGCCAAATTGACTTGATAATTAGGTCCATGAGGTTCCATTGATCACTTTAGGTTATGTTTTGAAGCATTGGATCATGCCTAGAGGAAAATTTCCATCTGGAGGCCCTGGTTAACCAAACCCTAATTTGGTGATACTGGCGATCTTGAGGCTTGATCCACCTAGAAGGGAGCAGCCTTGTGCTTAATCCTTGAAGTGGGAGTCCTCTTGATCCATTGGGGATATTTTAGAGGTTAAACAAGTTAAAGATCATGTCAATTCTTGATTGATCCTTTGTCTAAAGCTCTGAGAGGGTTTGAAAACCTAATTTTTTATAGTAGTGAATGCTCACCCATCTTTGGGGAGACTGATGAGGTATGAGGATTCACCCATATTGTGGTGATGATTTACACAATGATGGGAAATATTAGTGGTCAAAATTTGGGGTATGACAGATGCCCCTATTTAATCTTCTTGGACCCGAAGGTGTGAATGGCGAAGGTATTCGGGCATTCGGGGTGCAAGAGGATTAAATATTGGAATACCCGAAATTTTGATGGTGTCTATGAATGGTAGTTCATGCATTCATCTTCTTTTACTAAGCGTTGATGCTTAGAAAAGGTAAACTTCCCCTCGATCCTGGTTTTCATCCAAGGAACTGGTCTCAGTTTCTGATTTAAACTTCCCCTCGATCCTGGTTTCTTACCAAGGAACTGGTCATAGTTTCTGATGCAAACTTCCCCTCGATCCTGGTTTCTTACCAAGGAACTGGTCTCAGTTTCTTTTGTCAATAAACTTACTTAACAAGGGACGCTATTCGTAGCGGTTTTCCTCAAACTTCTCGCCGAATTTTCCTGGGGAGATGCCATTTGATGGAAAGAATTTTGATGTCAAACTAGCTGGGGAACCCATTCGTCTAAACTGTAGAGGTGTACAAACTTCTCTATTGGAGACGCCATTTGTCGACTCTATCGGGGAAAATGAGTCTCTTGAGAGACCGTTTCTGCTTGGGGTATTACATCATACTTTTCTCAGGATCTTGTCGGAGAAATGCCATATGATGTGATCCAATTTTGAGGTGCTGATTACCTTTTCGTCAGCGGATTTTTTGGAGAAAAACTACTGTATTGTCGAATCTCTGATTAAGAGGGTTTCTCAGGGGATTTTCTTTAATCCGGGAAAGCAAAAATATCATCTTCAATGGCGAAGAGTGACGTTTGGTGAAGGTTCTCTGGCCTTTCAGAGGTTCAAGTTATCAAAGTGGTCAAAGGTTTATTCTAACCCAGAAATAAACTGGAGGAGAGAGATAGTTCAGACGCAACATTTCCTGACGAGGAAAGAACTGACAACTCGATTGAGAGGATGTTTATCACTAGGGAACAAGACCGACTAAAGTGATAGTGATGCAATATGAATGCAAATGTGAATCAATAATGTATGATGTATGTATGCATATGCTGACAAAACTGACGCGACATACAGACTAGTGGATGAACACGACTGGATACTCGGCCACAGTTGGGACGAAGAAGTACCGCTGGTTCAAGATAGCAATTCTGCCTTGCTTAGGAGAGATAGTCCTTGCGGGGACAACCGTTGGTCGAGCTTAGGAGGTAAGAAATCTGCTGAGGGTGCCAGATGAAACATGGTCTCTAAAACAATTGATCCTTCGTTCAGGTGCACTGGTTTAGAAGGAGTACTTTGATTCTGCACTTTGAGGTTCGATTGCTTCTGGAGAAACGATCGATGTTCTTTAGATGTTCAACAGTCAAAAGAAATTCCCAACTTTATTTTAAAAGCAGAAAAATTTTATAAGCAAATTCATTTATGTTTCGTTTCAAGAATCATTGATCATGTTAAAATGTCATTCTGTAAAGCTAAAACAAATGAGAATTATAAACAAAAGCAAAAGGGCTCAAATTTTATTGATAGGATGGAAATCAGCCAAGCGCGTGATTCCATAGAGTATTTACAAAGTTTAGAAAATGGTAATTTAAGGGAAAAAGGGCTACATTGGAACATGACGACCACTATCCTTCTACCAACTTTGAATTCTAGGCATCCTGAGCTTCTGTCGAAGATGACCCTGACTGGAGTTTTTCTTCCGATGGATGGCATTACTGCTGAGGAGTTGAACTGATCAGACGTAGTTACTTGCCATTAATCCCGAACTTTTGCCTGGATTGTACTTTGAGATTTCCAATCCATCGGGATGATTTTTGATCATGTCTCTAATTTTTTCCTGGACCGCCCTTTCGAGTTTTCAATCCACCGAGACGTTTTTTTTCTCTTTTTCTTTTTAGTTTAGGCGAAGTATTTCTTGACTACGTCAACATTCATGGGGTAGGAAAATTCCTCACCATCCATGGTTGGGAGTCTTAAGGCACCGCCTGAGAAAGCTTTCTTGACCACATAAGGGCCGTCATAATTCGGAGTCCACTTGCCCCGAGAATCAGTGAGAAATGATTGTATCTTCTTGAGCACAAGGTCTCCTTTCCTGAAGACACGAGGTCGGACCTTTTTGTCAAACGCCTTCTTCATTCTTTGCTGATACAACTGACTGTGGCATAGTACCGTTATTCCTTTTTCTTCGATTAGATTGAATTCTTCGTGTCGATTTTGACACCATTCAGCTTCTGTAAGCTTAGCCTCCATCAATACCCAGATTGATGGGATCTCTACTTCGATGGGAAGCACTGCTTCCATGCCATATACTAGAGAGAAGGGGGTTGCCCATGTTAAAGTGCGGACAGATGTGCGATAACCGTGAAGAGCAAAGGGTAGCATCTCGTGCCAATCTTTATAGGTTACAACCATATTTTGAACGATCTTCTTAATGTTCTTGTTAGCCGCTTCTACTGCCCCGTTCATCTTGGGTCGGTAGGGAAATGAGTTATGGTGTTCGATCTTGAACTCAGCACACAACTCTTTCATCATCTTATTGTTCAAGTTGGATCCATTATCCATAATGATCTGGCTTGGAACACCATAACGGAAGATGATATTGTTTTTGATAAATCGGACCACAACTTGTCGGGTCACATTGGCGTATGATGCTGCTTCGACCCACTTGGTGAAGTAATCAATGGCTACCAGGTTGAACCGATGTCCGTTCGAAGCCTTGGGCTCAATCATGCCAATTATGTCGATTCCACATATGGAAAAAAGCCATGGGGAAGAGAGAACTTTGAGATGCGTTGGCGGTACATGGATTTTGTCAGAGTATATCTGACACTTGTGACACTTCCTCATGTACTTGTAGCAATCGGATTCCATTGTCAACCAATAGTACCATGCTCTTAGAATTTTTCTCACCATCTTGTGTCCGTTGGCATGTGTGCCAAAGGATCCTTCGTGGATTTCTTTTATCATCATGTCTGCTTCTGGTCTGTCTACACATCGGAGCAAGACCATGTCGAAATTTCTCTTGTAAAGTGTATCACCGCTCAAGAAGAAGCTGCCTGCTAGTCTTCTGAGGGTCTTTCTATCTTTTCTAGATGCCCCAGGAAGGTACTCTTGTTTCTGAAGGAAGCATTTGATATCGTGATACCAAGGTTTGTTGTCTATGACTGCTTCAATCGGGAAGATGTAAGCTGGCCTTTCAAGGTGCATTATGTCGATCTTAGGTAGGCCAGTCCATTGACCTACGCTAATCATGGAAGAGAGAGTGGCTAATGCATCAGCCATGAGATTCTCATCACGAGGGATGTGATGAAACTCGATTCTGTTGAAGAAGGGTAACAACCTTCTCGCGTAATCTTTGTAAGGAATCAGTCCTGATTGGTATGTGTTCCAATCTCCTTTGATCCGATTGATAACCAGGGCTGAGTCGCCATATACGTCCAAGTTTTTGATCCTTAAGTCGATCTCTTCTTCGAGACCCATGATACAAGCTTCGTATTCGGCCTTGTTGTTTGTACACTTGAACGTAAGTCTGGCAGTGAAAGGAATATGGGTACCCTGAGGGGTTATGATGATTGCCCCAATTCCGTTTTCGTAATGATTGACAGCTCCGTCAAAGATAAGTCCCCATTGGGAATCTGGTTCTGGCTCTTCACTGGGTAGCGGTTCATCGCAGTCTTTCATTTTCAAATACATGACATCTTCGTCTGGGAAGTCAAACCCGATTGATTCTTGATATTCAATTGGTTGATGAGCCAAATGATCGGCTAAAATACTTCCTTTAACGGCTTTTTGAGCGTGGTACTCTATGTCATATTCTGATAACAACATCTGCCAACAGGCAATCCTTCCCGTGAGAGCAGGTTTTTCAAAGACATCCTTGATTGGATCCATTTCGGAGATTAACCAAGTAGTGTGACGAATCATGTACTGGCGAAGATGTTTGGCTGCCCAAGCCAGAGCACAGCAAGTTTTTTCGAGCATAGTGTACCGAGTCTCGCAGTCGGTGAATTTCTTGCTCAGATAGTAGATGGCAAACTCTTTCCTTTTGGTTTCGTCTTGTTGGCCAAGTACACAACCCATTAAGTCCTCTAGGACTGTGAGGTAGATGATCAGTGGTCTTCCTTCCACTGGAGGTGATAGAATCGGTGGGTTCAACAGGTATTCCTTAATACTGTCGAAGGCGTTTTGGCAGTCATCTATCCAAACGCAATCCTGGTTCTTTTTAAGTAATTTGAAAATTGGCGCGCATGTCACGGTCATGAGGAATATGAATCTGGAAATGTAGTTCAAACGTCCCAGGAATCCCTTGACTTGTTTTTCAGTTTTCGGAGAAGGCATTTCTCGAATGGCCTTGACCTTGTCAGGATCAACCTCAATTCCTTTTTGGCTGACGATGAACCCTAAAAGTTTCCCTGAACAGACACCGAAGGTGCATTTGTTAGGATTCAAGCGGAGTTTGTACTTTCTCAGCCGCTCGAATAGTTTTGACAGGTGGGTCACATGCTCCTCCTCCGTTTTAGATTTGGTAATCATGTCATCGACATATACCTCGATTTCTTTGTGTATCATGTCATGAAACAGAGTAGTCATGGCCCTTTGATAGGTTGCCCCGACGTTCTTCAAACCGAATGACATCACCTTGTAACAAAAGGTACCCCATGGGGTAATGAACGAAGTTTTCTCCATGTCTTTCGGCGCCATTTTTATCTGATTATAGCCCGAGAATCCGTCCATGAAGGAGAAAACTTTGAACTTTGCTGTACTGTCTACCAGCATGTTAATGTGTGGTAAAGGAAAGTCGTCCTTTGGACTAGCCTTGTTTAGATCTCGGTAGTTGACACACATTCTGACCTTTCCATCCTTTTTCAGAATAGGTACTATGTTGGCTAGCCATTGAGGATATTCTGATGTGGCGAGGAAACCCGTGTCAATCTGTTTCTATACCTCCTCTTTGATTTTGATGGCCATGTCTGGGTGAGTCCGTCTCAACCTCTATTTTACTGGCAGACATTCTGATCTTAACGGTAAACGATGCTCCACAATGCTGGTATCCAACCCTGGCATGTCCTGGTAGGACCAAGCAAACACATCGGGAAATTCTCTGAGAAGCTTTGTCAAACTCTCTTTGGCAGTTGGACTGAGTAGTGCCCCAATCCTGATTTCTTTTCTCTCTTTTTCCGAACCTAAGTTGACCGTTTCCAACGACTCTCTATGAGGTTCAATGGATCTTTCCTCTTGTTTGAGTAGTCGGGAGATCTCCTCTGGAATTTCGTCGTCAACTTCTTCTTCAGCCCCAAATACTGGGAACTCAAAGTTGGGAGAAAGCATCGGATCGTATGTTTCAACGGGGTTTAAAACAAGCAATCTGCATGATGTGATGATTCGTGTTTAGAAGAGATAGAGAGAATGCAAGAGTGTGTGCAGTGTATTTTTTTGTTTACTGCTTGTTTTTATTATTGATTTGTTTTTTAGGATTACTATTTTCTAAGAAAAGCAAAAAGAGAAAACAATAATTAATGCAGAAATTACAGAACGACGTTATTTTATTTATGATCAGGTCGATTCTTGAAACTACAGCCCTATAAAACAAAACTCTGTCGCTTTGGGCAAAGCGAAGAGGGAAAATTTACAGAAAACGAGCCCTATCAAAACATTCGTTTCACCTAGGCAGGGTGAAAGGTTAAAGACGGCAATTACTTTGACTTATGAACAATCTTCCGAAGATCGACAGCAACTCATTGGCGGCGAACTCCTCGATGAATCACAAAGTCCGGTACCTTCCTTGATTTGTCTTCAAAAATAACGCTGATTTCTGGCGGAGCAGGATCATTGGAATCTGTCTCCCAGGCAGAGTTATCGTAAGAGGATTCCTCAGCTGTATTTTGCATAGTATTTGTTCTCTCGGGAAAATCTCCCCATCCAGTTGGCTGGATGTCTTCGAGCCTGATACGAGAGTTCTCAGGAGCGGTGTATTTGACCATGTAGTCGTATTTTCCGCTTGGTTGTCCTAAGGTATCCCACACTTCTGTGGAACTGGAAGAGTCATCCCTTTCGATGACGTTGACCTCAGGAAAAGCATAGTTGAGGAATTCAAGTTCGGTAAGCTTTGCCAATTCATCGTCGTGCTGAATATTTTCTGAATGACCTGAGTAATGATCCCATGACATGGTGGGGACGCATGTATTCTGTTCAATGATGCTCAACTAATTTTCATTGTTCGGCTGATTTTCTTGCCCCAAGTCTCCTGGGTACGGCTTCCAGATAGGCAGGCCATCCATTGGGCGATAGTAGTCGTGGTCAAAGTTGTCTTTCATCAGAGTGTCCTTCTCTAATGAGTTTGGTGGAGCACGACATCCTTCCGGATCACAATCTCCATATATCATTTCAACGTCTGACCTGGGTATAAATCTCGGACTCTGTGCGGGATAGCAAAATGGCATAGGCACCTCTTCCTGAGACATATAACCGTCCGCGTTAAGATAGGACTTCCACTCCTCATCCGTGTTGGAGGAGTCTTCCTCGTTGATAGTATGGACTGTTTGAGGCATTGGGTGAAGGAAACCTCCACTGTGGAAGAAATCCTGAATGGGATGAAAACTTTCATCGTTAGCAGCTGTCTGGGTACAGGTTACAGAAAAACCAAGACCCTTCTTCATTTTATTATCAGTAGGAATGACAAGCTGTCCCTATCCTTTTGTATTGTTATTTTCAATTGCCTCTAGGGCATCTTTGTATGAGAAAATAGAGGTTCCTTTCTCTGATTGATTCTCATTGCTCACCGAAAGTGCTTGGAACTGAGTTCCAACAACCTCCTCGGGTTCTACACAAGTAGATAATGACAGGTTACTCACGATCAAGGCTTGTTCTCCATAAACCGTGACGAGTTGATCGTTCTTGACGAACTTTAGTTTTTGGTGCAGCGTCGAAGTGACTGCCCCAGCCCGGTGTATCCAAGGTCTTCCTAATAAACAGCTGTACGCTGCCCGGACGTCCATGGACTGGAAAGTGATTAGGAAAGTGTGAGGATCGATAGTTATGGGAAGGTTGGCTTCACCAACAACTGCTTTCCGAGATCTTTTAAAGGCTTTGACGATGACCTCACTGCCCCTCATCGGGGATCCTTTGAATGATAGTCGCATTAAAGTGGACTTCGGCATAACATTGATGGCCGATCCTATGTCTACCAGTACCCTGGCTAAAGCATCGTCCTGGCAGTTAACTGTGATATTGAGCGCCATGTTGTGAATTTTGCCCCCCTCTGGCAAGTCCTCATCACTGAATCCTAAGTTATTGTAGGAAGTGGTGTTAGAGATGATGCTATCGAACTATCATATTGACACATCCTGTTCCACAAAGGCCTACTCTAAGACTTTCTGTAGAGCCTCCCTGTGGGCTTCGGAACTGAGTAAAAGTGATAGCACATAGATCTTTGAAGGAGTTTGTAACAGCTGATCAATAATGTTGTATTCACTCCTTTGGATGAGCTTCAACATCTCATCGTCATTTTTCGAAAGGTCAGGATTACTGGATTGATCGACTGGTGGATCAGGAGCTTCTGTCGGAAGTTCCTTTTCTTTGTTAGGTTCTCCAACTCCTCGGTTGAAGATTCGGCCGCTCTGTGTTACTCGACTGATGTCTGCAATGTTCACGACGGAGGGTAATGGAATTTCCTTTCATTCTCAATTATTATTGCACCGTATTTGTAAGGGATCGCCTTAGCTGATTCATACGGTAATGGTCCCAGCAGATAAATAACTACAGGAGCCTTCTGATTTTTCTGACTGTCGTAAGTGACTTCAATCAGTTCCTGGCTAGGAACCTTTGATTCGTCCAGTAGAGGGATGATGGTACAAACATCCTTGTTCTGTTGATGACCAGAGATTATGACAACGTCCCTAATTTGATCAGCGAAGTAGTCCAGTGTCCAGTCGATTGGTTCGGAACCCAGACATGGGCGAATCTCTCTACGATCCACCTGACCCTGAAGAGCTGCCCTCACATGGTAGCATCCTTGGTTATTTCTTGAGCAGACGCTACAGCGTTCATAGTTGTGTGGTGGCACCTGGCCACGCCCGCTTTGGATGCAGTGTAACCTCACTAGGTTAGTTCCCATAGATCGGACATCCTGACTTTGACGCCGAGTAGGGTTTCCATTAAGCGCACTAATTTGTTGTGTGTCTTCGTCTAGATAGATCGGAAGCCACCAGTGGTTTAACAAGTGTTGTAAAGTTCTTTAAACAAAAGCGTACCCTTGGTTACTCTCACAACATCCTTTGCAGCTTTGATAATTATGAGAAGTGAGAAATCACACTGGTGATAATTATGAGGTGGCACATGGCAATATCCACTCTGTCTACCATGCATCTTGACCAAATTGGCCCTTAATAAGAGTACATCATGAATTTGATAGCTGTCGCTAGACTCTCCTTCTATCAAGTTGACTGCAGCTTTCTCATTTTGAGGCAGCGGGTTCGTGAGAACATTCGGATTCGTATCTTTAAAAGATAAGACCCCGCTCCTAACAAGTTTTTTCACATCGGATTTGAAACTGAGACAGTTCTCTATGTTATGCCCTGGTCCTCCTTGATGGTAAGGACAAGTATGATCCGCTTTGAACCAGAAAGGCAGATTTTCCGGTACTGTAAGAGAAGGCCTGGTTTGGACATGCCCCTTGACCCGCAGTAATGGAAACAGTTCTGCGTACAACATGGGTATAGGATCAAACCCTGGTGGTCGTGTTGTATGGTTGTTTTTGTACGGAGGACTAGCCTGCTGAAGAGGTTGGTGTGTCCTTTGCTGATATTGCTGTTGATTAGGTTGGCTCTGCGCAACCTGAGGTTGATACGTAGGAATAGGCACAGGGTTGATAGCAGGAGTTACAACTGCTACTGGTTGATAACGTCGCCTTTTCTTTCTAAGAGAGATATTCCCAATATCCTGATCTTTTTTATTAGGGAGAGCACTACCGTATCGTTTTGTACTAGTTGATGATCCAGCGTCTTTAACTAAACGTCCTTCTCGGACTGCTTCCTCAAGACGAACTCCCATGCCCACCATCTCGGTGAAGTCACTGGGCGCACTGGCGACCATTCTATCATAGTAAAATGAGCTCAAGGTTTTTAAGAAGATCTTTGTCATCTCCTTTTCCTCCAGAGGTGGAGAAATCTGAGCGGCGATTTCACGCCATCTCTGAGCGTATTCTTTAAAGGTTTCCTTATCCTTTTGTGACATCGATCTGAGTTGATCTATGTCCGGTGCCATGTCCAAATTGTACTTATATTGTTGAAAGAAGGCGGTGCCAAGATCTATGAACGTGCCGATCGTAGCGCGGTTTAAACCCATGTACCATTTTAATGCGGCACTGGTTAAACTATCCTAAAAGTAGTGAATAAGTAGCTCCTAGTTCTTTGTCTGAGCTGACATTCGCCGAGCGTACATCACTAAATGGCTCTGAGGGTGTCATACCCCAAATTTTGACCATTAAGATTTCCCATCATTGTGAAAATCATCATCACAATATGGAGGAACCATCTTTCTTCATCAATCTCCTCAAGGAATTTTTGAGCATCCACTACAATCAGACTTAGGGTTTCAAGCCCTCTCAGAGCTCTTAGACAAAGGATCAATCAAGAAATTACATGATCTTCAACTTGTCTAGCCTCTCAAATATCCACAAGGGATCAAGAGGACTCCCACTTCAAGGATTAAGCACAAGGCTGCTCCCTTCCAGGTGGATCAAGCCTCAAGATCGCCAATGTCACCAAATTAGAGTTTGGTCGACCAGGGCCTCCAGATGGAAATTTTCCTCTGGGCATGAGCCAATTCTTCAAAGCATATCCTAAAATACTCCATGGAACCTCATGGGCCCAAGCATCAAGTCAATTTGACCTCAGGGGATGCATACAGCAAAAATCAGGAATTAGGGTTTCTTGACCTAATTCACCCCTAAGTTGACTTTTGGGACAAATCATGAACCAAGACCACAAGAGAGGATTTGAGGGTCTCCAACATACCACATTGATCCATTTGTAACAATGGATTGATCCAGGAAGCTTGAGCAGCAAGTCTCAATTTCATCAGTACCACAGTTAGGGTTTTAAGGAAAAAGTCAACTGTAGCTTTAACTTTTGACTAGGACATGCTCCCAAACCCTAGGACATGATTCAATATACCCTATAACACCCATGGAACATGTCCATCAAGTTTTATTTAGGTCAAGGGCATGATTTCCTAAAGGATCGCACAGTTTGGAATTCATCTGACAAAAAGTCAACTGTGCACAAAAGTCAACTTTGACTTTTTGAGATTTTTCACAAAAAATGGTTTTTTAACCCTAAAATGATGTTAATATATGATTTGAATCATCATTCATAAAAAAAAATCAAGAAAAGTGGGATAACTTGTAAAAGGGGTAACCATAAAAACTTAGAAAATTTTCTAAGTTATGAACAAAGTGGCAAGGGTACCAACTTTGGAGGATCATAACTCCTAAACCACAAATCCATTTTTCCCCATCCAAATCTTTATTTGTAGATATCATTACCCTCTACAAAAGCTTAAAACTGACCTCCCTTCAAATTCCTCATGGATTTTGAGTTATGGAATGATCAAAATCACAAAACGTGAAAATGTCACTTTTTTCCAAATGAAGGGGGATTTTTCACTTGGATCCAAAAGGTATCAAAACCAAATATGATCAAATAGTTATTGTATCATATGAGGGCTTTCCAAAATGGCCAATAACATCACCAAATTCCACTTGGGCCAAGAGATATGACAAGGGCAATATGCCTTGCTGAAAACTGTCAAGGCTAGGCAGAATTTTGCATTTTTGCTCGATTTGGAAAAATCAGATAATTCCAAGCCTTGTCATCACTTTGGACATATCAGAGGATCAAATCTAAAGGGGAAAAACACTGACCTAAGCCTCCAAAGTCCTTGGAACAAGAAGTAGCATGCCAAACCTAGAATTGCCTAAAAGAGGGACAAGACTCCAATTTTGGATTGGAGCATTCAATGCATACACCAAGGTGGTATGGACTGAGCCATTTGCAACTGAATTCAGTCAAGACTTATCCAAGACCAAGGGTACCACAACCCTATGCCCTAACCTCTAGTCAATGGCTAGAGAAGACTTGGATTCCAAAGTGCAACCATTGGCCAAACCTCTGCTGCAGTTGCCATTCACTATTGATCCCAAAAAAAACTTGCTCTACTATAAATAAAGCTCATTTGTGCTCAGTTTGAGTACACCAAAGCCATCAAACATATGCTTTCCTCAAAATCCCTCTCTTTAGGCCAAAATTCCTTCTTTAGCAAGGTAACTCTGAGTTTTTGAGTTAGAGAGCATTTCCATCACAACTCATGATCCTAACACCTCATAAACATCATATGTAGGTGATCCAAACTATCAAAAGTGACATGTAACACCAAAATCACAAAGTCACCTCTCAAAACCTCAAAATAGGCCTTTGGTGCATTTTTCAAGCCATGTCTTGATTCAGTCACTTTCCAAACCAGATAAAACCTCAAACACACTCCAAATAACATCCTTGAACTGTCCCAAATGGTTCCCCATATCTGGAACACCATTTGAGAGAGTTGAGATTTTGGTCATTTTAACCCCTTTTGCAAGAAAGGGCCAGTTTGTGTTTTTGCAGGTTCCAGCTGATTCCAACCATCCTCAAAGCTTCTAAGGGATCATTTGAGAGTGTCCAAAGAGTCAACCCATTTCTGGAGCAAGAAGTTTGGCAGATTGCACAGAAAACTCCAAAAGCTCAAAAAGAGGTAAGCATCATGACTTGAACTTTCAAAAATATGAATTGCTTTGAAGTCCACTGATCATACACACCTCATACATGTTATATATGTTGTGGTTGGACCAATTCATAATGTAATGCATGCCTGTATCAAAGTGTAGCATAGAAAATGCAATTATAGGCCTTTTTCAAAACCACTATCGGGTTTTGAGGAGGGAGTATGATCTGAAAAAATACCACCACCATTGGATTCCTTGTGAAATTCTAGGCCAGATACATATAAATTTTGTCCCCAAACATTAAGAAATGAGAAAGTTATGGACCTTCCCGTTTCTTGGCAAAACTTGCCTTGTCTTGCCTTGGCCAGACCTAGAAAACAAGGCATGCCTTGTATATTTGTGGTTTCACTTCAAGCAATGGATGTATCACCATCCCAGTGGTAAGGCGCACGCCCTATAACCTTGAGGTCGTGGGTTCAAACCCCACCCATGCCATTTTGTGTTTTTTCACATTTTTCTATTTTTTCCAATATTTTCATGTTTTATTAATTAATTGGAAAATTAATAACTCTTTCAATTTTAATTATTTTTTATTGGTTCATTTTGCAAAAAATCACAAAAATGTTGAAATATTTTATTCCACACAAAATTTAAGTTTATATTATTTATTTAATATAATTAGTATTTTTGTGAATAAATTCCTTTTTAATGTTTTTAAACATTTTAAAAGTGAATATTTACTTTGAAAATCAAAACCAAGTGAGTTTTAATTCACCTTGTGATTAATCCCTCATTTCTCAAACCTTAAACAAAAGTCATAAATGATTTATTCAAACTTATTTGGTATTTTATTTGATTTTCTTTTAAAGAATAACAAATTAGGGTTTCTTTGATTTTCACCCTCATCAAAGAATTTCAAACACTTTTGGGCCTCTAATAGAGTGTAAGACCCAATCATTTGTAAATACAAACCTATTTTTGGGCCTCACTTATTGTATAAGTCCCATTGTATTTCAAAAAGTTCGACGCGCTCATTGTCCGTTGAAAAACAAACCCTGGGCCTCTCCTCGAGCTATAAGACCCATTCAAAATTATTCTTGGGCCTCTATTAGAGTGTAAGACCCAACCCTCTTTGAAAACCAAACCATTTTGGGCCTTAATGCATTGTATAAGACCCACCGCGTTTTCGAAAATCTCGGCGCGATCGCCATTTTCAAACAAATGACCCTGGGCCTCTACTTGAGCTGTAAGCCCCACCACTTGTACAAAAATAAATCTCTTGGGCCTCTATTAGAGTGTAAGACCCAATCCCCTTTTAACCAAAACTTTTTGGGCCTCAGATATTGTATAAGCCCCCCTGCGTTAAAAGAAAACCTCGGCGCGATCGCCAACAAAAAAAACCAAATAAACTCTGGGCCTACCCTCGTGTTGTAAGCCCCGTTCTTTTTCTTTAAACAGTTGGGCCTCTTGAGAGAGTGTAAGACCCATCCCCTTGTACAGAAAATTTCTTAGGCCTCAGTCACTTGTATAAGTCCCTCTGTACAAAACGACAGTGCGATCACTGATAAACCTTGGGCCTCTCCTTGAGCTGTAAGCCCCAACATCTTTTCAAAATACTTTCTCCTTTAATTTTGAATATAATGTTGTTTTCAATCTTTCTTTGTTGAATAACTAACCAAACAGCATGGAAGCTCTACAACCGAGTAAGTGGTTATATGCTTTCTTTATCCGCTTTCATATACATGTAAACTGTATTGTGGGGCTGTTTCACTGTAAGTCTTCTTTCATAACCTCATATCAACTGTGTAATACTAGTATAGATATTTAGAGTTTCCCCGGCAACTACGTCTAGTACTAAGCCCTATTGATCACTCTTAAATAGACAAAACTAGATCCCCATAGGATTACCAGATACAGTCTTCCCTCCTCTTGGGGTTAAACAATATGGAGACGTGAAAGGCAGCATTCTCGGTGAACCCTTTCTCAGACTGTCACCCTTAGAAATCGTCAAAGAAACTCTACTCCCTAGAGATGATCTTTTCTCCGTGAATGGCATCTCTTGAGTTTCTTCCAAATTCTCGGACTTTCCTGGCTTGATCTATTCTCTGTGAATAGCCTGTCTTGAATTTCTCGGGCTTTGGGGATCCACAGGCTTCCTGAAACCATCCCCGCCTCCTCTTGGGCGTTGTACAAGGACCTTACGGCTTCTTAGAAGTATTCACAGCCTCCACATAGGCTTCGTATAAGGATTCTTCCTTCGGGAAGAGAGCCTCCTCTAGGGCTTCGTACAAATTGACCCTCGGCTTCTTAAAAGTTTCCAGCCTCCTCTTGGGCTTCGTACAAATTGTCCCGACGACCTCCTAGAGGTATAGGAACAGAAATTAGTCATCTTAATAGAACAGTCTTTCAAAGAGTCTAGATCTTTCTACCGTGAACGTACTACTACTGTTTCTTGAAGCATAATACAAAAGATAAAACTCTAGACTTGGACAGTCTAATCTCCTTGAGTCTCGAAGACATTCTCAAGTTCCCTCCAAAATAGGGAAAAACACCAGTATACTCGGACAATCTCCAATACCCTATGGATTCCCCATTTCCTTAAAGAACATGAAATAACCCTGATCCTCTGATCAATCCCAAAGCATAGCCTTACCTTTAATCAGTTTCTTTATAAGAACTGATTTTCTCTTTTAACCAACCTACTAGACCTATCACTCAACTGAGACACCAATCCTTTTAGCCTCTATCTCGGGCTTCATACGAGATACAAAAACAATCTCTTGTTGAGTATAAAAGACTCTCTTGTTGAGTTAATGTCCCTTTTAGCCTCTATCTCGGGCTTCGTACGAGATACAAAAATACTCTCTTGTTGAGTATAAAAGACTCTCTTGTTGAGTCAACCTTTAGACTCCGCCTTTGGCTTCGTACAAGACACGTCTAAAAGCACTCTCTTGTTTAGTCAACTCCTTTTAGCCTCCCTCTCGGGCTTTGTACGAGACACAAAAGCATCCTCTTGTTGGGTCAATAGTCTCCTCTTAGGCTTTGTATAAGAAAAACCCCGGTTGAGTCAATCAACCTTTTAGCATCAAAACTATGCCTCGTTCACAGGATAAAAACGTCAACAACTTCTTTCATCTAATTGTTGTAAGCGGCAAGCCTCTAGATTATTTACATCTACGCCACTGTCCCTCTTTTAGCATGAGAAATTCCTAAGGAAAGATGGCATTGCTCTACACTGAGTTAAAGTCTTCTCCTTCAGGTTAAAACCCACTATAAAGGAAATTATGGCATTGTTAGGATTCACATATCCCGGTTAAAGTAATCCTCCTTTATAGTCAGTCACCCGACAGTTGTGACAAATAGACCCCCTTTAGAGATGACAAATTCTCTCTAAAGACAACACATTTCAGCTTCACATCTTGGGCTTTGAACAAGATAAAAACCACCTTTTCAGCTTCACGTCTTGGGCTTTGAACAAGACACCAAAACACCTTTTTCCTCCCATTGAATAGGAGGAACTACGATCGCTCTGATTTCCCTGTTTCAGTAAACGGGAATACGTAGGCATAAGATTGAAAGAAAAATATTAGCGAGCACACTAATCCAAAGCCCCAAATCCCGTACCTTCACATATCAATCGAAAAGCATCAGTCCTAATATCCTACCAATCGCCCGGGCACTATTTTAACAAAATAACCTAAGAGAGACCCACAATCTTTGTAGCATCTGTAAACAGACAGTCATATGTTCAAACTCAGTTTGCAAGCAGGGTTAATTGGAGACATCTATTTCCCTTCCTTCATCAGCTTCAATAGGATAAAAAATGAATCGAGCTGTAGTACCCCAAAGCGATAATGCTTCGCAACCACGCAAAAAATTCGCGCTACAGAAAAATGGCGACTTCACTGGGGAGTGTCATTAGGATTTGTCTTACCTTAGTCATCATTCGTCACCATTTTCCACAGAAAAATGGCGACTTCACTGGGGACGACAAGATCATGTTCTCTTCCCATCTCTTAGGTAGAAACCTTAAAACAGCCACCATAGAAAAGTGGCGCCCACCGTGGGGCCCTTTTCTTTTCTTTCTTTCTTTGGGGATTTCACTGGGATAGGACTTTTTTGACTTCACTAGGATCTTAGGTCAAAACCTTTAAAGTTGGGAAGGTACCACAGAATGGCGACTCCGCTAGGGAGCCATTTTTGTCAGGAACATAGGATTCATAGCTCTTTAAAGTCTAGGACTTTAGGACAAATATATATACTGCTTTTCCTAATTGATATCTGTGTTTATTTTTCTGCTCATGGGAATGCGTGTGATGCCGCATGTGGAAAGATTGAGTATACACCTAGGAAAAACCTCTTTTAGTAGTTCGGAAACTATTGGAAATGGTTGTCACGCTATACAACCCTCTTCTGATGGTTCTCCGAAAAACATCACCTAGCACGGTTCCCGGCCCGCTGGTGTTTTCTCGACAAGAACTGATGATGTTGAGAGACAGGTACAAAAATCACTAGTATAAACCTTTGGGGGGGTAGAGCCTTGACTTCATGACACCGACCCTTTGACCCCATGTTTTTTCTATGTTTTTGTGTGCTGCATTCATGCATTCATCTAAAAAACATTACATCAAAGAAAAAATTCTCTTCTAGTCTCTCTTTTTCAAATTAAACTAAGACAATGATTGCAAATGTCAGAGAAAAAGATTGCGCTCAAGGACTTCGGTAGAAGGAGAACTCATAAGTACACCTTCAGGGTTCCAAAACTAGAAGATTTGAGAGGATTAGCGAGGATGATCACTAACCCTGAAGCTTTCAGAGCCAAGTACGGAGGTCTGCTACCTCTGTTAAGAGTCCATGTGATTGAAGGAATCATGGAGGCACTCATTCAGTTTTAAGATCTAGTCTATCACTGTTTCACATTCCCGAATTACCAGCTCGCACCAACACTGGAGGAGTATTCTCACCTAACCGATTTACACATTACTGATCGAGCTCCATTTTATGGACTGGAAGAAATTCCAAAGGATTAGACCATTGCAAGAGCAATCTATTTGGATGAGTCAGAAATCAAGACTCACATGACCACCAAGGGTGGGCTCCCAGGTTTGCCAGCCCAGTTCCTGACAAAGAAGGCTCTATACTTTGCTAGTATAGGGAACATGACTGCTTTTGAGAGCATCTTTGTCTTACTCACTTACGGGTTATTTATGTTTCCCAACATTAATAGCTTCGTTGATATCAACGCCATTAAGGTTTTTCTCATTGGAAACCCTATTCCAACATTGCTCGCGGATGCGTATCATTCTGTACACTTAGGAAATTTGTACACCGGAGGGATGATCACATGTTGTGTACCCCTGCTATACAAATGGTTTATCTCCCATTTACCCAAGTCTGCTGCATTTTGGGATCATAAGAGTGCCTTGCGTTGGTCGCAGAAAATCATGTCTCTTAACAACTCTGATATAGATTGGTGCAATAGGATTTATGACGGGATCAGGATCATTGACCGTTGTGGAAAATTCCCCAACGTACCCCTCATAGGAACTAAGGGAGGAATCAACTACCATCCAGTATTGGTTCGTCGTCAATTTGGATACCCGATGAGGCATGTCCTGCGTAATGCTCATCTGGAAGGTCTTTTCTTCAAAGAAGGAGAAAATGACAGGGCACTAAAGATGGAAATAGTGCACGCTTGGAAACATGTTCATAAGAAAGGACGAGAGTCTCTAGGAAAACCGGATTGTGTCTCGGTGGAGCCTTATCTCAAACTAGAGCTCTCAAGCTAAAGATGCCTTATCCTCATCATGGAGTTCTTCCGCCGAGGGAATATGTCATGTACTTCATGACTGAAATGGAAAAACTTCAGGTTACTCTCAACAAAGTTCAATAGGAGAGGAGGTCTTGGAAGAACAAGTACCGCACCCTCAATGTAGAGTGTACCAAAAGACAACAACTGCTAAAAGATAAGGATGCTCTGATTGAGATTTTGGAGCAACATGTTATGGATAATCAGGATGACCAAAGGAATTTGCTCGTTCCTTTCACTTGGCAAAGGAATGACAACCCGACAACGGCCCAAGAGCCCCGGTCCAAGAAAAGGAAAGTACCAGAATCAGCACCCGGTTTCTACCCAAAGAGGACTCGGGACCCCTTAGCTTAGGTTTATGTTTCCGCACCTTGTAATCTACTGTATTTCTATTTTCGCAATCCTTTGAATTCAATAAAACGGGGTTTCCCCACTGTTTGATATTTGCAATCTAATTGTCGAAGTTTATTTTGATTAAACAAAAAAAAACAATTAATATAATCATTGCATTCATCATTCTCACGTCACGTATTCTTCTTACCTACGAATCTCACGTTTGTGTCTCGGTTCTAGAGTCAAACTGTCTCATTCGTACAATACTCGGGCCAATCGTCAGAAAAAGATGGATGATCTCAAGGAAGAGAACAGAGAGTTAAGAAAAGAGATCAACGCTCTGAGAGAGGATATGAGAAAGCGCGGACAAAGTACGATTTGGGTTGGGTAAGAAGAGCGTACGATAAGAGTAAGCAGACGATGTCGATAGAAGATGATTCGTGGGATCTTCCTCAAAGTCAAAGAAAGATAAAAATGAGCTAAAGAAGGTATGCCCAGCCCATAATGACATGGAAGCCATGGCAGAAGCTCAGGTACAAAGGACTGTGATCTCGGAGATCACCTCAACGCCTATAGTCGAGAAGTCCGATCCTAGGTACAAAATGCCAAAAGATCGTCCTTGGGGTATGCCATTTAACTATATCCTGGAAGGATATGTTCCGCCGATCAATGAGGATCAGGGAACCGCAGTAGGAACCGCTGGGCCTGAAGGTTACAAACTTCGGGAAAGCGAAGATGCCGGGGGCATGACAGCAACTCCTGAAGGTTACAAACTTCAGGAGGCACCGAGAGTCTCGGTCATAATGACTATACCACCGCCCGTGGTACACATTATCCCAGAAGGACATATTCCACAGATACCTTCTGGTGGAAATGACAACATGTTCGAAAGAATGAATGAGTCCCAGGAACAGTTCCTGGGAATGCAGAAAGAACTACAGGCCCTTTGCGGTCAGGATTTATTTGGAAAGGACGCCGCAGACCTTTGTTTGGTCCCTAATGTGAAAGTCCCGCACAAATTCCAGGTGCCCGACTTTGAAAAGTATAAGGGTAACTCTTGCCCTCAGATTCACTTGGTGATGTACGCTCGGCGAATGTCAGCAAAGACAGAGAATCAGGATTTACTGATTCACTACTTTCAGGATAGTTTAACCGGTGCCGCACTAAAATGGTACATGGATTTAAACCGTTCTACGATTAGCACTTTTAGAGATCTTGGCACTGCCTTCGTCCAACAATATAAATACAATATGGACATGGCACCCGACAGAGATCAACTCAGATCAATGTCACAAAAGGACAAGGAAACCTTTAAGGAATACGCTCAGAGATGGCGTGAAATTTCCGCTCAAATTTGTCCACCTCTTGAGGAAAAAGAGATGACAAAGATCTTCTTAAAGACCTTAAGCTCATTTTATTACGACAGAATGGTTGCCAGTGCGCCCAGTGACTTCACCGAGATGGTCGGTATGGGAGTTCGTCTTAAGGAAGCCATCCGAGAAGGATGTCTAGTCAAATACACTGGATCATCAAGTAGTACAAACCGATACGGTAGTGCTCTCCCTAAGAAAAAAGAGAAAGATATTGGGAATATCTCTCTCGAAAAGCAAAGGCGACATTATCAGCCAGTAGCAGTTGTGACTCCTGCTATCAATCCTGCGCCTATTTCTACGTATCAACCTCAGGTTGCGCAGAGCCAACCTAATCAGCAAAGGACTCAACAGCCTCTTCAGCGGGCTCGTCCTTAATACAACAACAACCGTACAACGCGGCCACCAGGATTTGATCCTATACCCGTATCATATGCATAACTATTTCCGTTACTACTGGCTAAGGGGCATGTCCAGACTAAGTCTCCTCTTATAATACCAGAAAATCCGCCTTTTTGGTTTAAGGTGGATCATACTTGCCCTTACCATTAAGGAGGACCAGGGCATAATATAGAGAACTGTCTCAATTTCAAATCCGACGTGCAAAAGCTTGTTAGGAGCGGGGTCTTATCTTTCAAGGATACAAATCCTAATGTTCTCACAAACTCGCTGCCTCAACACGAGAAAGCTACAGTTAATTTGATAGAGGGAGAGACTAACAACGTCTATCAAATTCATGATGTACTCTTGTTAAGGACCGATCTGGTCAAGATGCATTGTTGACAGAGCGGGTACGGTCATGTACCATCTCATAATTATCACCAGTGTGATATCTGCTCTAAAAGCAATCAAGGATATTCTGTGGTGCAATCAGCTCTACAGGAATAGATGGATCTCGGATGGTTCCAAGAGCACCGAGTTCGTGGAGTTAACATGGTTTACACAAATTCTAACGTCATTCAAAACCACGACATCCGTGCAATGAATGTCAACTTGGTGACGATGCATTCTAGGCAAAGCCAGTTTCATAATCTGCTGCTGTACGATTACAGTTCTTGTCTGACTTGCTCGGTAAACAAACAGGGATGTTCTTTTGTACAAGAGGCCCTCCAGCGTCAGATGGATCTTGGATGGATCTAGGACTACCATGATAGGAATCCCTATCAGATCAACATGATTCAAATCTTCGATATTCGCTTGATGAATACCAGCATGGTGGAGTTACATGCTAAACAGGTCCGACTCGGGTTCCTGGTATCACATGATTATCAGAGCTGTAGGGCGGGTTGCAAAAATGATCAAGGTTGTGCCCTTGTCCAGGAAACCCTTCAGCACTTGTTGAACCACTGGTGGCTTCCAATATATATGGATGAAGACACCCAGCAAATTAGTATTACCAACGGGAACCCTACTCGGCATCAAAGTCGGGACGTTCGATCTGTGGAAACTGACCTAGTGAGGTTACATTGTATTCAAAGCGGGCATGGCCAGGTGCCACCACACAACTATGAACATTGTAGAGTCTGTTCGGAAAGTAACCAAGGATGTTACCTTGTGCGAGCAGCTCTTCAGGGTCAGGTGGATCATAGAGAGATTCGCCCATATCGGGGTTCCGGACCAATCAACTGGGCGCCGGGCTACCTCGCTGATCAAGTTGAGGACATTGTCGTAATCTCTGATCATCAGAAGGCTAGGGATGTTTGTACCATCATCCCTCTACTTGACGAATCGAGAGTTCCCAACTGGGAACGGATCGAAATTTCTTATGATGGTCAGAAAAATCAGAAGGCTCCCATAGTCATCTATCTACCGGGACCATTACCGTATGAATCAACTAAGGTTATCCCTTACAAATACAGTGCAACAACAGTCGAGAATGGAAAGGAAATTCCATTACCCTCCGTCGTGAATATTGCAGACATCAGTTGAGTAACACGGAGTGGTCGAATCTTCAACCGAGGAGTTGGAGAACTTAACAAAGAAAAGGAACCTTAGACAGAAGTTCCTAATCCACCAGTCGGTCAATCCAGTAATTCCGACCTTTTGAAAAACAATGATGAGACGCTGAAGCTCATCCAAAGGAGTGAATACAACATTGTTGATCAACTGTTACAAACTCCTTCAAAGATCTCTGTGCTATCACTTTTACTCAGTTTAGAAGTGCACAGGGAGGCTCTACAGAAAGTCTTGGAGCAAGCCTTTGTAAAACAGGATGTAACAATCAGACAGTTCGATAGCATTGTCTCTAACATCACTTCCTGCAATAACTTGGGATTTAGTGATGAGGAATTACCTGAAGAGGGTCGCCGTCATAACATGGTGCTCAATATCACGGTCAGCTGCCAGGGCAATGCTTTAGCCAGCGTACTGGTAGACACAGGGTCAGCCCTAAATGTTATGCCAAAGACCACTTTGATGCAATTATCCTTCAAAGGACCCCCGATGAGAACCAGTGAGGTCGTCGTTAAAGCAATTGACGGGTCCAGAAAAACGGTTATCGGTGAAGTCGACCTTCCCATAACTATTGGTCCTCACACTTTCCAAGTCGTTTTCCAGGTCATGGACATCCGGGCAACGTACAGTTGTTTATTAGGAAGACCTTGGATACATCAGGCTGGGGCGGTCACCTCGACCCTCCACCAAAAGTTAAAGTTCGTCCAGAACAACCAGCTCGTCACGGTCTGTGGAGAACAAGCCTTGCTCGTGAGTAACTTACCATCATCTACTGGTGTAGAACCCAAGGAGGTTATTGGAACTCAGTTCCAAGCACTGTCGGTGAGCAAGGACAATCAATTCGAAGAGGGAACTTCCATTTCCTCATACAAAGATGCTATCAAAGCGGTCGAGAGTACCAATACAACAGGATGGGGACAACTAGTCATTCCTACTAACAATAAAACAAGGAAGGGTCTTGGTTTTTCTGCAACCTGTACCCAGACAGCTACTACCAGTAATGAAAGTCTTCATCTCATTCAAGACTTCTTCCACAGTGGAAGTTTCCTTCACCCAGTGCCTCAAGAAGTGCATACCATCAATAAAGATGATTCCTCTAATATGGAGGAAGAATGGGAGTCGTATCTTAACAAAGACGGTTATATGTCTCAGGACGAAACGCAGACTCTCTTTTGCTTTCCTACACAGAGTTCGAGATTTATACCCAGGTCAGACGTCGAAATGATATACGGAGATTGTGATTCGGAAGGATGTCGTGATCCACCAAACTCATTAGAGGAGGACTCTCTGATGAAGGACAACTTCGACCACAACTATTATGGCCTGATGGATGGGCTGCCAATGTGGCAGCCGTATCCAGGAGACTTAGGGTAAAGAAACCAGGAGAACAATGAAAATCAGCTAAGCATCATTGAAAAGAATACATGCGTCCCCACCATGTCCTGGGATCAACAATCAGGTCATTCAGAAAACGTCCAGTACGACGATGAATGTACAACGTTTGCAGGACTTGAATTCATTAACTATGCTTTTCCAGAGGTCAACGTCATTGAGAAGGATGACTCATCCAGTTCCGAAGAAGTATGGGACACCCTGGGACAACCAAGTGGGAAATACGACTATATGGTCAAGTACACCACTCCCGAAAGCTCTCGTATCAGGTTCGAAGACATCCAGCCAACTGGATGGGGAGATACAACAGAGAGCACAAATGATATGCAAAATGTAACAGAGGTATCCTCCTATGACAATTCTGCCTGGGAGACAGATTCCAATGATCCTACTCCACCAGAAATCAGCGTTATTTCTGAAGACAAATCAAGGAAGGTGCCAGACTTTGTGATTCACCGAGGAGTTCGCCGCCAATGGGTTGCTGTCGATGTTCCGAAGATCGTTCATAAGTCAAAGTAATTGCCGTCTTTTAACCTTTCACCCTGCCTAGGTGAAATGGATGTTTTGATAGGGCTCGCTTTCTGTAAATTTCCCTCTCCGCTTTGCCCAAAGCGACGGAGTTTTGTTTTATAGGGCTGTAGTTTCAAGAATCGACTTGTTCATGAATAAAATAACGTCGTTTTGTAATTTCCGCATTAATTACTATTTTCTCTTTTTTGCTTTTCTCAGAAAATGGTAATCCTAAAAAACAAATCAACAATAATAAACAAGCAGTTTTTCAAAGAAATACACTGCACACACTCTTGCATTTCCTCTATCTCTTCTAAACGCAAATCATCACGTCATGCAGATTGCTTGTTTTAAACCCCGTTGAAACATATGATCCGATGCCTTCTCCTAACTTTGAGTTCCCGGTATTTGAGGCTGAAGAAGAAAATGACGACAAAATTCCAGAAGAGATCTCCCGATTACTCAGACAGGAGGAAAGGTCCATTGAAACTCATAAAGAACCGTTGGAAACGGTAAACTTAGGTTCGAAAAAAGAGAGAAAAGAAATCAGGATTGGGGCACTGCTCAGTCCAATTGTCAGAGAGGGTTTGGTAAAGCTTCTCAAAGAATTTCCCGATGTGTTTGCTTGGTCCTATCAGGATATGCTAGGGTTGGATACCAGCATCGTGGAGCATCACCTACCGTTGAAATCAGAATGTCCGCTAGTAAAACAGAGGTTGAGACGAATTCACCCGGACATGGCCATCAAAATCAAAGAGGAAGTACAGAAACAGATTGACGCGGGTTTCCTCGCCACGTCAGAATATCCTCAATGGTTAGCCAACATCGTACCATTTTCGAAAAAGGATGGAAAAGTCAGAATGTGTGTGGATTACAGAGATCTAAACAAGGGTAGTCCAAAGGACGACTTTCCTTTACCACACATTGACATGCTGGTAGACAGTACAGCAAAGTTCAAAATTTTCTCCTTCATGGATGGATTCTCGGGCTATAACCAGATCAAAATGGCACCAAAAGACATGGAGAAAACTTCGTTCATTACCCCCTGGGGTACTTTTTGTTACAAGGTAATGCCGTTCGGTTTGAAGAATGTTGGGGCAACCTATCAACGGGCCATGACTACTCTGTTTCATGACATGATACATAAAGAAATCGAGGTATATGTCGATGACATGATTGCCAAATCTAAGACAGAAGAGGAGCATGTGACCCATCTGTCAAAGCTATTCGAGTGGTTGAGAAAGTACAAACTCTGCTTGAATCCCAACAAATGCACCTTCGGTGTCCGTTCAGGGAAACTCTTAGGGTTCATCGTCAGCCAGAAAGGAATTGAGGTTGATCCTGACAAGGTCAAGGCCATTCGAGAAATGCCTTCTCCAAAAAATGAAAAACAAGTCAGAGGATTCCTGGGACGGTTAAACTACATATCTAGATTCCTAATCCTCATGACCGCAACATGTGCGCCGATTTTTAAATTACTTAAAAAGAATCAGGACTGCGTTTAGACAGAAGACTGCCAAACCGCCTTCGACAGTATTAAGGAATACCTGTCGAATCTGCCGATACTATCACCTCCAGTGGAAGGAAGACCACTAATCATATATTTAACAGTCCTGGAAGACTCCATGGGCTGAGTACTTGTCCAACAAGACGAAACCAAATGGAAAGAGTCTGCCATCTACTATTTGAGCAAGAAATTCACTGACTGCGAGACTCGTACACTATGCTTGAGAAAACTTGCTGCGTTTTGGCTTGGGCAGCCAAACGTCTCCGCCAGTACATGATTCGTTATACTACTTGGTTGGTCTCCGAGATGGATCCAATCAAGTATGCCTTTGAAAAGCCTGCTCTCACTGGAAGGATTTCCCATTGGAAGATGTTGCTATCAGAATATGACATAGAGTACCATGCTCAAAAAGCCGTTAAGGGAAGTATTTTAGTCGATCATTTGGCTCATCAACCGATTGACGATCAAGAATCAATCGGGTTTGACTTCCCAGACGAAGATGTCATGTACTTGAAAATGAAAGATTGCGATGAACCGCTACCCAGTGAAGGGCCAGAACCAGGTTCCCAATGGGGGCTTATCTTTGACAGAGCTGTCAATCATTACGGAAACGGAATTGGGGCAATCATTGTCACCCCTCAGGGTACCCACATTCCTTTCACCGCCAGACTTACGTTCAAGTGCACAAATAACGAGTCCAAATACGAAGCTTGTATCATGGGTCTCGAAGAAGCGATCGACTTAAGGATCAAGAACTTGGACGTATATGGTGACTCAGCCCTGGTTATCAATCAGATTAAAGGAGATTGGAACACATACCAATCAGGATTGATTCCTTACAAAGACTACGCAAGAAGGTTGTTACCCTTCTTTAACAGAGTTAAGTTTCATCATATCCCTTGTGAGGAGAATCACCTGGCTGATGCATTAGCCACTCTCTCTTCCATGATTAGTGTAGGTCAATGGAATGACATACCTAAGATCGACATAATACGCCTTGAACGGCCCGCTAACATCTTCACGATTGAAGCAGTCATAGACGATAAACCTTGGTATCACGATGCCAAATGCTTCCTTCAGAAATAAGAGTACCCACCTGGGGCACTAAGGAAGGACAGAAAAATCCTCAGAAGACTGGCAGGCATTTTCTTCCTGAGCGGTGATACACTCTATATGAGAAATTTTGACATGGTCTTGCTCCGATGTGTAGACGGACCAGAAGCAGACATGCTGATAAAAGAAATTCGCGAAGGATCCTTTGGCACTCATGCCAATGGACATACAATGGCGAGAAATATTTTAAGAGCAGGGTACTATTGGTTGACCATGGAATCCGACTGCTACAAGTACATGAGGAGGTGTCACAAGTGTTAGATATACTCCGACAAAATTCATGTACCGCCAACGCATCTCAAAGTTCTTTCTTCCCCATGGCCTTTTTCCATATAGGGAATCGACATGATTGGCTTGATTGCGCCCAAAGCTACAAACGGACATCGGTTCATCCTGGTAGCCATTGATTACTTCACTAAGTGGGTCAAAGCAGCGTCATACGCTAATGTAACCCGACAAGTGGTGGTCCGATTTATCAAAAACAATCTCATCTGTCGTTACGGTGTTCCAAGCCAGATCATTACTGATAATGGATCTAACTTGAACAACAAGATGATGAAAGAGTTATGCGTAGAGTTTAAGATCGAACACCATAACTCATCTCCCTACCGACCAAAAATGAACGAGGCGGAAGAAGCGGCTAACAAGAACATCAAGAAGGTTGTTCAAAAGATGGTTGTAACCTACAAAGATTGGCACGAGATGCTACCCTTTGCTCTTCACGGTTATCGCACATCTGTCCGCACTTCAATAGGGGCAACCCCTTTCTCTCTAGTATATGGCATGGAAGCAGTGCTTCCCATAGAAGTAGAGATCCCATCAATCCGGGTATTGATGGAAGCTAAGCTTACAGAAGCTGAATGGTGTCAAAGTCGACACGCGAACTCAACCTGATCGAAGAGAAATGAATGACAACACTATGCCACGGTCAGTTGTATCAACAGAGAATGGAGACACATTTCGACAAAAAGGTTCGACCTCACGTCTTCAGGAAAGGAGACCTTGTGCTCAAAAAGATACAATCATTTCTCACAGATTCCCGGGGAAAATGGACTCCGAATTATGACGGCCCCTACGTGGTCAAGAAAGCTTTCTCAGGCGGTGCCTTGAGACTTGCAACCATGGACAGAGAGGAATTTTCCTACCCCACAAACGTTGACGTAGTCAAGAAATACTTCGCCTAAAAAAAACGTCTCGGTGGATTGAAAACCCGAAAGGGCGGTCCAGGAAAAAATTAGAGACATGATCAAAAATCATCCCGGTGGATTGGAAATCTCAAAGTACAATCCAGGCAAAAATTAGGGATAATGGCAAGTAACTACTTTCGACAAAGGGGCAAGTCCCTCGGCAGCAGTTACATCATCCGTCAGGAAAGCTCCAATCAGGGTCATCTTCAACAGAAGCTCAAGATGCCCACAATTCAAAGTTGGTAGAAGGGTAGTGGTCGTTATGTTTCGATGTAGGACTTTTCCCTTAAATTACCATTTTCTAAATTTGTAAATGCTTTATGGAATCACGCGTTTGGCTGATTTCCATCCTATCAATAAAATTTGAGCCCTTGTGCTTTTGTTTGCAATTCTTATTTGTTTAGCTTTATAGAACGACATTTTAACATGATCAACGATTCTTGAAACGAAACAAAAATGAATTTACTTGTTAAAATTGTTCTGCTTTTAAAAATAAAGACGACAATTTCTTTGGACGGTTGAACATCGAAAGAACATCGATCGCTTCTCCAAAGGTGTTCGAGCCTTAAAGTGCAGAATCAAAGTACTCCTTCTAAACCAGTATGCCTAAATGAAGGACCAGCTATGTAAGATGCGAATGCTCCATCTGACCTCTTCCGCCGAGTTCTCATCTCCAAAGCCCGACCAGCGTCGCTCCCCATAGGGACCGTTTCTCCTAAGCAAGGCAGAATTGCTATCTTGAACCAGCGGTACTTCTTTGCCCAGCGATGGCCGAGTATCCAGTCATATTCATCTATTAGTCTGTATGGCGCGTCAGTTTTGTCAGCATATACATACATACATCATGCATTATTGATTTACATTCACATTCATATTGCATCACTATCACTCACGTCGGTCTTATCCCGTAGTGGTGACAGACTTCTCAATCGAGTTGTCAGTTCTTTCCTTGTCAGGAAAGGTCGTGTCTGAACAATCTCTCTCCTCCAGTTTAGTTCTGGATCAGAATTGGCCCTTGACCACTTTGATAACTTGAACCTCTGAAAGACCAGAGAACTTTCGCCATTGAATATGATATCTTTGCTTTCCCGGATTTAGGAAAATCCCCAGAGGAAGCCTCTTAAGCAAGGATTCAGCAATCCAACCGTTTTTCTCCGGAAAGACCGCTGATGAAAAGGTCATCGGCACCTAAAAAAAATTAGATCACATCATATGGCATTTCTCCGAGAAGATCCCGAGAAAAGTATGATGTAAGACCCCAAGCGGAAACAGTCTCTCAAGAGACTCGTTTTCCCCAGTAGAATCGGCAAATGGCGTCTCCAAATAGAGAAGTTTGTACACCTCTACAACTCAGACGACTGGGTTCCCCCGCAAGTCTGACATAAATCTTTTTCCATCAAATGGCATCTCTCCAGGAAAATTCGGCGAGAAGTTTGAGGAAAATCGCTACACATAGCGTCCCTTGTCAAGAAAGTTTATTGACAAAAGAAACTGAGATCAGGTCCTAGGTAGGAAACCAGGATCGAGGGGAAGTTTATTTCAGAAACTGAGTACAGTTCCTTGGTAGGAAACCAGGATCGAGGGGAAGTTTGCAAAAGAAACTAAGACCAGTTCCTTGGTAGGAAACCAGGATCGAGGGGAAGTTTATTTCAGAAACTAAGACCAGTTCCTTGGTAGGAAACCAGGATCGAGGGGAAGTTTTTACCTTTTCTAAGCATCATTACTTAGAAAAAGAAGATGGATGCGCAAGCTGCCATTCATAACCACCATCAAAATTTCGGGTATTCCGATATTTAATCCTCTTGCACCCTGAATGCCCGAATACCTTCGCCATTCACACCTTCGGGTCCAAGAAGATTAAATAGGGGCATCTGTCATACCCCAAATTTTGACCACTAAGATGCCCATCATTGTGAAAATCATCATCACAATATGGAGGAACCATCTTGCTTCATCAATCTCCTCAAGGAATTATTGAGCATCCACTACAATCAGACTTAGGGTTTCAAGCCCTCTCAGAGCTCTTAGACAAAGGATCAATCAAGAAATGACATGATCTTCAACTTGTCTAGCCTCTCAAATATTCACAAGGGATCAAGAGGACTCCCACTTCAAGGATTAAACACAAGGCTGTTCCCTTCCAAGTGGATCAAGCCTCAAGATCGCTAGTGTCACCAAATTAGGGTTTGGTCGACCAGGGCCTCCAGATGGAAATTTTCCTCTGGGCATGAGCCAATTCTTCAAATCATATCCTAAAATACTCCATGGAACCTCATGGTCCCAAGCATCAAGTCAATTTGACCTCAGGGGATGCATACAGCAAAAATCTGGAATTAGGGTTTCTTGACCTAATTCACCCCTAAGTTGACTTTTGGGACAAATCATGAACCAAGACCTCAAGAGAGGATTTGAGGGTCTCCAACATACCACATTGATCCATTTGTAACAATGGATTAATCCAGGAAGCTTGAGCAGCAAGTCTCAATTTCATCAGTACCACAGTTAGGGTTTTGAGGAAAAAGTCAACTGTAGCTTTAACTTTTGACCAGGACATGCTCCCAAACCCTAGGACATGATTCAATATACCCTATAACACCCATGGAACATGTCCATCAAGTTTGATTTAGGTCAAGGGCATGATTTCCTAAAGGATCGCACAGTTTGGAATTCATCTGACAAAAAGTCAACTGTGCACAAAAGTCAACTTTGACTTTTTGAGATTTTTCACAAAAAATGGTCTTTTAACTCTAAAATGATGTTAATATATGATTTGAATCATCAGTCATCCAGAAAAATCAAGAAAAGTGGGATAACTTGTAAAAGGCGTAACCATAAAAACTTAGAAAATTTTCTAAGTTATGAACAAAGTGGCAAGGGTACCAACTTTGGAGGATCATAACTCCTAAACCACAAAGCCATTTTTCCCCATCCAAAGCTTGATTTGTAGATCTTATTACCCTCTACAAAAGCTTAAAACTGACCTCCCTCCAAATTCCTCATGGAGTTTGAGTTATGGAATGATCAAAATCACAAAAAGTGAAAATGTCACTTTTTTCCAACACTTAGTGAAATTTTCACTAAGTCAGAATCTGCCTTCACTTTTTCCAAATGTAGGGGGATTTTTCACTTGGATCTAAAAGGTATCAAAACCAAATATGATCAAACAGTTGTTGTATCATATGAGGGCTTTCCAAAATGGCCAAGAACATCACCAAATTCCACTTGGGCCAAGAGATATGACAAGGGCAATATGCCTTGCTGAAAACTGCCAAGGCTAGGTAGAATTTTTCATTTTTGCTTGATTTGGAAAAATCAGATAATTCCAAGCCTTGTCATCATTATGGACACATCTGAGGATCAAATCTAAAAAGGACAAACACTGACCCAAGCCTCCAAAGTCCTTGGAACGAGAAGTAGCATGCCAAACCTAGAATTGCCTAAAAGAGGGACAAGACTCCAATTTTGGATTGGAGCATTCAATGCATACACCAAGGTGGCATGGACTGAGCCATTTGCAACTGAATTCAATCAAGACTTATCCAAGACCAAGGGAACCACAACCCTGTGCCCTAACCTCTAGTCAATGGCTAGAGGACACTTGGATTCCAAAGTGCAGCCATTGGCCAAACCTCTGCTGCAGTTACCATTCACTATTGATCCCAAAACAAACTTGCTCTACTATAAATATAGCTCATTTGTGCTCAGTTTGAGTACACCAAAGCCATCAAACAGATGTTTTCCTCAAAATCCCTCTCTTTAGGCCAAAATGCCTTCTTTAGCAAGGTAACTCTGAGTTTTTGAGTTAGAGAACATTTCCATCACAACTCATGATCCTAACACCTCATAAACATCATATGTAGGTGATCCAAACTATCAAAAGTGACCTGTAACACCAAAATCACAAAGTCACCTCTCAAAACCTCAAAATAGGCCTTTTGTGCATTTTTCAAGCCATGTCTTGATTCAGTCACTTTCCAAACCAGATAAAACCTCAAACACACTCCAAATAACATCCTTGAACTTTCCCAAATGGTTCCCCCCATCTGGAACACCATTTGAGAGAGTTGAGATTTTGGTCATTTTAACCCCTTTTGCAAGAAAGGGCCAGTTTGTGTTTTTACAGGTTCCAGCTGATTCCAACCATCTTCAAAGCTTCTAAGGGATCATTTGAGAGTGTCCAAAGCATCAAACCATTTCTGGAGCAAGAAGTTTGGCAGATTGCACAGAAAACTCCAAAAGCTCAAAAAGAGGTAAGCATCATGACTTGAACTTTCCAAAATATGCATTGGTTTGAAGTCCACTGATCATACACACCTCATACATATTATATATGTTATGTTTAGACCAATTCATAATGTAATTCATGCCTGTATCAAAGTGTAGCATAGAAAATGCAATTATAGGCCTTTTTCAAAACCACTATCGGGTTTTGAGGATAGAGTATGATCTGAAAAAAATACCACCACCATTGGATTCCTTGTGAAATTCTAGGCCAGATGCATATAAATTTTGTCCCCAAACGTTAAGAAATGAGAAAGTTATGGACCTTCCCGTTTCTTGGCAAAACTTGCCTTGCCTTGGCCAGGCCTAGAAAACAAGGCATGCTTTGTATATTTGTGGTTTCACTTCAAGCAATGGATGTATCACCATCCCAGTGGTAAGGCGCGCGCCCTATAACCTTGAGGTCGTGGGTTCAAACCCCGCCCATGCCATTTTGTGTTTTTTCACATTTTGCTATTTTTTCCAATATTTTCATGTTTTATTAATTAATTGGAAAATTAATAACTCTTTCAATTTTAATTATTTTTTATTGGTTCATTTTGCAAAAAATCACAAAAATGTTGAAATATTTTATTCCACAAAAAAATTAAGTTTATATTATTTATTTAATATAATTTGTATTTTTGTGAATAAATTCTTTTTTAATGTTTTTAAACATTTAAAAAGTGAATATTTACTTTGAAAATCAAAACCAAGTGAGTTTTAATTCACCTTGTGATTAATCCCACATTTCTCAAACCTTAAACAAAAATCACTAATGGTTTATTCAAACTTATTTGGTATTTTATTTGATTTTCTTTAAATATTTACTTTTAAAGAATAACAAATTAGGGTTTCTTTGATTTTCACCCTCATCAAACAATTTCAAACACTTTTGGGCCTCTAATAGAGTGTAAGACCCAACGCTTTGTAAATACAAACCTACTTTTGGGCATCACTTATTGAATAAGTCCCGTTGTATTTCAAAAAGTTCGACGCGATCATCGTCCGTTGAAAAACAAACCCTGGGCCTCTCCTCGAGCTATAAGACCCATTCAAAATTATTCTTGGGCCTCTATTAGAGTGTAAGACCCAACCCCCTTTGAAAACCAAACCATTTTGGGCCTCAATGCATTGTATAAGACCCACCGCATTTTCGAAAATCTCGGTGCGATCGTCATTTTCAAACAAATGACCCTGGGCCTCTCCTTGAGCTGTAAGCCCCACCACTTGTACAAAAATAAATCTCTTGGGCCTCTATTAGAGTGTAAGACCCAATCCCCTTTTAACCAAAACTTTTTGGGCCTCAGATATTGTATAAGTGCCCCTGCGTTAAAAGAAAACCTCGGCGCGATCGCCAATAAAAAAACAAAATAAACTCTGGGCCTACCCTCGTGTTGTAAGCCCCATTCTTTTTCTTTAAACAGTTGGGCCTCTTGAGAGAGTGTAAGACCCATCCCTTTGTACAGAAAATTTCTTGGGCCTCAGTCACTTGTATAAGTCCCTCTGTACAAAACGACAGTGCGATCACTGATAAACCTTGGGCCTCTCCTTAAGCTGTAAGCCCCAACATCTTTTCAAAATACTTTCTCCTTTAATTTTGAATATACTGTTGTTTTCAATCTTTCTTTGTTGAACAACTAACCAAACAGCATGGAAGCTCTACAACTGAGTAAGTGGTTATATGCTTTCTTTATCCGCTTTCATATACATATAAACTATATTGTGGGGTTGTTTCACTGTAAGTCTTCTTTCATAACCTCATATCAACTGTGTAAAACTAGTATAGATATTTAGAGTTTCCCCGGCAACTACGTCTAGTACTAAGCCCTGTTGATCACTCTTAAATAGACAAAACTAGATCCCCATAGGATTACCAGATACAGTCTTCCCTCCTCTTGGGGTTAAACAATATGGAGACGTGAAAGGCAGCATTCTCGGTGAACCCTTTCTCAGACTGTCACCCTTAGAAATCGTCAAAGAAACTCTACTCCCCAGAGATGATCTTTTCTCTGTGAATGGCATCTTTTTAGTTTCTTCCAAATTCTTGGACTTTCCTGGCTTGATCTATTCTCTGTGAATAGCCTGTCTTGAATTTCTCGGGGTTTGGGTACCCACAGGCTTCCTAAAAGCATCCCCGCCTCCTCTTGGGCATTGTACAAGGACCTTACGGCTTCTTAGAAGTATTCACAGCCTCCTCTTAGGCTTCGTATAAGGATTCTTCCTTCGGGAAGAGAGCCTCCTCTTGGGCTTCGTACAAATTATCCCTCGGCTTTTTAAATGTTTCCAGCCTCCTCTTGGGCTTCGTACAAATTGTCCCGACGACCTCCTAGAGGTATAGGAACAGAAATTAGTCATCTTAATATAATAGTCTTTCAATAGATCTTTCTACCGTGAATGTACTACTACTGTTTCTTGAAGCATAGTACAAAAGATAAAACTCTAGACTTGGACAGTCTAATCTCCTTGAGTCTCGAAGACATTCTCAAGTTCCTTCCAAAATAGGGAAAAACACCAGTAGACTCGGACAGTCTCCAATACCCTCTGGATTCCCCATTTCCTTAAAGAACAGGAAATAACCCTGATCCTCTGATCAATCCCAAAGCATAGCCTTACCTTTAATCAGTCTCTTTATAAGAACTGATTTTCTCTTTTAACCAACCTACTGGACCTGTCACTCATCTGAGACAGCAATCATTTTAGCCTCTATCTCGGGCTTCGTACGAGATACAAAAACACTCTCTTGTTGAGTATAAAAGACTCTCTTATTGAGTCAATCTCCCTTTTAGCCTCAATCTCGGGCTTCGTACGAGATTCAAAAACACTCTCTTGTTGAGTATAAAAGACTCTCTTGTTGAGTAAACCTTTAGCCTCTGCCTTGGGCTTCGTACAAGACACATCTAAAAGCACTCTCTTGTTGAGTCAACTCCTTTTAGCCTCCCTCTCGGGCTTCGTACGAGACACAAACGCATCCTCTTGTTGGGTTAATAGCCTCCTCTTAGGCTTTGTATAAGAAAAACCCCAGTTGAGTCAATCAACCTTTTCGCATCAAAACTATGCCTCGTTCACAGGATACAAACATCAACAACTCCTTTCATCTAATCGCTGTAAGTGGCAAGCCTCTGGATTGTTTACATCTATGCCACTGTCCCTCTTTTAGCATGAGAAATTCCTAAGGAAAGATGGCATTGCTCTACACTGAGTTAAAGTCTTCTCCTTAAGGTTAAAACCCACTATAAAGGAAATTATGGCATTGCTAGGATTCACATATCCCGGTTAAAGTAATCCTCCTTTATAGTCAGTCACCCGACAGTTGTGACAAACAGGCCCCCTTTTGAGATGACAAATTCTCTCTAAAGACAACACCTTTCAGCTTCACATCTTGGGCTTTGAACAAGATATAAACCACCTTTTCAGCTTCACGTCTTGGGCTTTGAACAAGACACCAAAACACCTTTTTCCTCCCATAGAATAGGAGGAACTACGATCGCTCTGATTTCCCTGTTTCGGTAAAAGGGAATACGTAGGCATAAGATTGAAAGAAAAATCTTAGCGAGCACACTAATCCAAAGACCCAAATCCTGTACCTTCACATATCAATCGAAAAGCATCAGTCCTAACATCCTACCAATCGCCCGGGCACTATTTTAACAAAATAACCTAAGAGAGACCCACAATCTTTGTAGCATCTATAAACCAACAGTCATCTGTTCAAACTCAGTTTGCAAGCAGGGTTAATTGGAGACATCTATTTCCCTTCCTTCATCAGCTTCAATAGGATAAAAAATGAATCGAGTTGTAGTACCCCAAAGCGATAGTGCTTCACAACCACGCAAAGAATTCGCGCTACAGAGGGCAAGAGTTACCCTTGTACTTTTCAAAGTCGGGCACCTGGAACTTGTGCGGAACTTTCACATTGGGGACCAAGCAGAGGTCCGCGGCGTCCTTTCCAAACAAATCCTGACCGCGAAGGGCCTGCAGTTTTTTCTGCATCTCTAGGAACTGTTCCTGGAATTCATTCAATCTGTCAAACATGCTGTCGTTTCCACCAGAAGATATCTATGGAATCTGTCCTTCTGGGACAGTGTGTACCACGGGTGGTGGTATAGTCATTATGGCCGAGACTCTCAGTGCCTCCCGAAGTTTGTAACCTTCAGGAGCTGCTGTCATGCCCCTGGCATCTTTGCTTTCCCGAAGTTTGTAACCTTCAGGCCTAGCGGTTCCTGCTGCAGTTCCCTATTCCTCAATGATCGATGGAACATATCCTTCCGGGATATAGTTGGGTGGCATGCCCCAGGGACGATCTTTCGGCATTTTGTACCTAGGATCATACTTCTCCACTATGGGTGTTAATGTGATCTCTGAGATCACAGTCCATTGTTGTTGCATCTGAGCTTCTACCAGAGCTTGCATGCCGTTATGAAGCTTTCTCATATCCTCTTTCAGAGTGTCGATCTCTTCTCTCAACTCTCTGTTCTCTTCCTCGAGATCATCCATCTTTTTCTGACGATTGGCCCGAGTATTGTACGAATGAGACAGTTTGACTCTAGAATCGAGACACAAATGTGAGATTCGTAGGTAAAAAGAATGCGTTTATGCGAGAACGATGAATGATATGCAAAGATTATATTAATTGTATGTTTTTGTTTATTTAAAGTAAACTTCGACAACTAGATTGCAAATATCAAACAGTAGGGAAGATCCCGTTTTATTGAATTCAAAGATTGCGGAAATGGAAATACAGTAATTTACAAAGTGTTGTGAAAGGAAATCTAAACTAATGGATCCTGAGTCCTCTTTGAGGAGAGCTCAGGTGCTGGTTCTGGTATTTTCATTTTCTTTGACCGGGGCTCTGGAGCCGTTGTCGGGTTGTCATTCCTTTTCCAAGTGAAAGGAGCGAGCAAATTCCTTTGGCCATCCTGATTTTCTACAGCATGTTGTTCTAAAGACCAAGACGTGAAGCTAAAAGTGGTTTGTATCTTGTTCAAAGACCAAGATGTGAATCTGAAGGGTCTATTTGTATCTTGTTCAAAGCCCAAGATGTGAAGCAAAAGGGTTCTTTAGAGAGAATTTGTCATCTCTAAAGAGGGGTTGTTGATGTTTGTAAGCTGTAAGCAAGGCACATGTTTGATGCTAAAAGGTTGGTTGACTCAACCGGGGTTTTCTTTATACAAAGCCTAAGAGGAGGCTATTGACCCAACAAGAGGGTGTTTTTTATATGTCTCGTATGAAGCCTGAGATAGAGGCTAAAGGGTTTTGACTCAACAAGAGAGTCTTGAACAGATGATTGACTCAACAAGAGAGTCTGGAGGTTGTTTGACTCAATGAGAGAGTCTTTTTATACTCAAAAAGAGAGTGTTTTCTATCTCGTACGAAGCCCGAGATGGAGGCTAAAATGAGATTGACTCAACAAGAGAGTCTTTTATACTCAACAAGAGAGTATTTTGGATCTCGTACAAAGCCCGAAATAGAGGCTAAAGAGGTTTGTGATCGACTCAACAAGAGAGTCTTGACCAGGTGATTGACTCAACAAGAGAGTCTTTTATACTCAACAAGAGAGCATTTTTGTATCTCGTACGAAGCCCAAGATCGAGGCTAAAATAGGGGTTTGACTCAACAAGAGAGTCTTTTATACTCAACAAGAGAGTGTGGGGAGAATCATTGTACAAAGCCCAAGAGGAGGCCAAAAGGTGTGTTGACCCAACAAAAGAATTTTTTATACTCGACAAGAGAGTGTTTTTCTATCTCGTACGAAGCCCGAGATGGAGGCTATAGAGGTTGGTGACTGTGACAGGTCCGGTATGTTATAAAAGAGAAAATCAGTTCTTATAAGAGAAGGCAGAAAAACTTTTAAGAAGCCGAAGGGACAATTTGTACAAAGCCCAAGAGAAGGCAGAAAAACTTTTAAGAAGCCGAAGGGACAATTTGTACGAAGCCCAAGAGAAGTCTATCTTTGCTGAGGAAGAATCATTATACAAAGCCTAAGAGGAGGCTGTGAAAACTTCTAAGAAGCCGACGGGTCCTTGTACAACCCCCAAGAGGAGGCGGGGATGCTTTTAAGAAGCCTGTGGGTCCCCAAATTCTGAGAAGTTCAAGACAGGCTATTCACAGAGAATAGATCAAGCCAGGAAAGTCCGAGAATTTGGAAGAAACTCAAGAGATGCCATTCACGGAGAAAAGATCATCTCTGGGGAGTTAGAGTTTCTTTGACAATTTCTAAAGAGGACAGCCGAAGAGAAGACTGTATTTGGTGCTCCTATAGGGGATATTGTCTTGTCTATTTCTAAGAGTGATCAACGGGGCTTCACCTAGTGCTAGACGTAGTTGCCGGGAAAGACTCTAAATATCTATACTATTATTACACGGTATATAAAGTATGTGAAAGAAGACTTACAGTGAGCATCCCCACAATACAGTTATATATATGAAAGCGGATAAAGAAAGCGGGTAAACACTTACTCGGTTGTAGAGCTTCCATGTTGTTTGGTTAGTTGTTCAACAAAGAAAGCTTTGATAACAATATTATATTCAGAATCAAAGGAGAAAGTGCTTTGAAAGGATTGTTGGGGCTTACAGCTCAAGGAGAGGCCCAAGGTTTTATCAGCGATTGCACTGTTGTTTTGAATTTGTACAGGGACTTATACAAGTGACTGAGGCCCAAAAAGGTTTTCTGTATAAAGGGATGGGTCTTACACTCTCTCAAGAGGCCCAAAGGTTTTAAAGAAAAGAAATGGGGCTTATAACTTGAGGGTAGGCCCATGTAATTTGATTTTTGAACTGGCGATGATCGCGCCGAACTTTTGAAATCACCAGGACTTATACAATAAGTGAGGCCCAAAAAGGTTTGTATTTACAAAGGATTGGGTCTTACACTCTATTAGAGGCCCAAAAAGATTATTTTAAAAGAAAAGTGGGGCTTACAGCTCAAGGAGAGGCCCAAATGATTTGTGTTGAAAAGGCGACGATTGCGCCGTTTATTGAAAATGTACAGAGGGACTTATACAATAAGTGAGGCCCACAAAGGTTTATGTACAAAAAGGGTTGGGACTTACACTTTATTAGAGGCCCAAAGTGTTTTTAAAGGGTTTGATGAGGGTTGAATTAATCAAACCCCTAATTTGTTTTCCAAATGTATTTTAATTGAATAAAAATTCAATTAAAATGATCAAAATTGTTTAACATGTGGAAAACAATTTGTGATCTTGGATTAATGTTTCAAAAATCAAGTTTTGACCTACAAAATGATTATAAATCATTAAAATTTGCAAAATCAAGAAGGAAAAAATATTTTAAATGTCAAAAACAATTAAAACATTAATTCTTTGAAAAAATATCAATTATATGAAATAAATAATATTTTTGGGATTTTTTGGTAAAATAAAATATTTTAACATTTTTGTGAATTATTAAAAAAAGAATCAACTCAAAATCATTAAAACTCGGAGAGAAATTAATTTTTGAATAAATTAAATAAAATCATAAAATTCAAATATTCAAATTATTGAAAAAGGGCGCCAAGAACATGGCAAGAACACGCGCCCTTCCTCTGTTTCTGCAGATTTGTGTTTTCTATCCAATCTCACTAAATAATTGATTATATCATGCAATCTACATATCAATCTACTCATTTCAACCTCACGATCATGTCTATGGTCTTTAATTTCATTTATTTTAAACATGGAATAAGAAATCAATGAGAAACCTCAAGAACCCTAAATTCTGCATGAAGGTTCAGAAATTCCACACACGATTCAAATAATGCAATTGATTGAGGGAAAACACTCTATGCATGATTATGAACATATGGCCAAATTATTGTGTAGCAAAAAATGCATGGATCATAGAGTTAGAAGAGCTCATGCTTACCACTTGCAGCTGGTGATTGTGTTTTGGGTTAGAGGTGTTACAGCTAGGTTCCAATGATCTAGATAGCTTCCCTAGGTGCCATGGAGTGTGTCTGAATGCTTGGAATGGATTGAAATGATCTGGAACTTGAGATGGTACCCAAACTGCAAATCTGTCAAGAACTTGAGCAATTGGCTAGTGATTTTGTGATTTTGGTGTTCCAGATGTTATGTGAGTATTTGGATCACTTCTATATGATTTTTATGAGGTGTGTGTGTGATTGGTTTGGTTGGAATAGCTCTCAAACTCAAAACCCGATAGTGACTTGCTTTGGAAGGCAAATTTGGAGTGAAAGAGGAGATTTTGAGGAAAGCATCTGTTTAATGGCTTTGGTGTACTCAAACTGATCACAAATGAGCTCTATTTATAGTAGAGCAAGTTTGTTTTGCAAGGAATAGTGAATGGAAACTGCTGCATAGGTTTGGCAAATGTTGAGCAATGAGAATCCAAGTCTCCTCTAGCCATTGACTAGAGGTTAGGGCACAGGCTGCTGGTTCCCTTGGCCTTGGATAAGTCTTGACTGAATTCAGTTGAAAATGGCTCAGACCATGCCACCTTGGTGCATCCATTGAATGCTCCAAAACAAAATTGGAGTCTTGTCCCCTCTTTAAGGATTTCTAGGTTTAGCATGCTATTTTTGGTTCCAAAGACTTGGGAGGCTTGGGATCAGAGTTGGTTCCTCCTTGGTCCCCCCTTGAGGTGTTCAGATGGATAGAGTTGCTTGCTCTTTGTAAAATTTGGGCAAATCGAGCAAAATGCACAAATCTGCCTTGCCTTGACAGTTTTCAGCAAGGCATATTGCCATTGTCATATCTCATGGCTCAAGTGGATTTTGATGGAGTTCTTGGCCATTTTGGGAAGCCCTCATATGATACAACAACTGTCTGATCATAGTTGGTTTTGATACCTTTTGGTTCCAAGTGAAAAATCCCCCTACATTTGGAAAAAAGTGAAGGCAGATTCTGACTTAGTGAAAATTTCACTAAGTGTTGGAAAAAAGTAACATTTTCACTTTTTGTGATTTTGATCATTCTATAACTGAAAATCCATGATGAATTAGAATGAGGTGTAGTTGAAGCTTTTGTAGAGGGTAATGAGAGCTACAAATCCAGCTTTGGATGGGGAAAATGGCCTTGTGGTTTAGGAGTTATGATCCTCCAAAGTTGGTACCCTTGCCACTTTATTCCATAACTTAGAAAAATTTCTAAGTTTTTATGGTTACCCCTTTTACAAGTTATCCCACTTTCCTTGATTTTTCTTGATGAATGATGATTCCAATCATACATTAACATCATTTTAGGGTCAAAGAACCATAATTGTGAAAAATCTCAAAAAGTCAAAGTTGACTTTTGTGCACAGTTGACTTTTTGTCATATGAATTCCAAATTGTGCGATCCTCTATGAAATCAAGTCCTTGAGCGTCGGGCGACGCAGGAGTTGCGCCGCTGCTCCGCCAGGCGATGCCCAAGAGGCGCAACATGTCACGCTCCTGACTCTTGTGAGGTTTGGTTGGGTTTTTGGACGCCGCTGCTTCGCCGGGCGAAGCACAGGCCAAGGGGGCACCGCCGGGCGGAATTTTGTGGCACCGGGCGCTCCTGGGAGTTTTCCAAATATTTATTTTCTTTAAAAATTCATAACTCCCGAAATAAAATTCCGATTTTAACGTTCTTATTACCGTTGGAAAGCTATGACAATCCTCTAACCAATAAAAAATGAAAATATTGAGTATGATGTCGGATTAATTATTTTAGTGAAAAATGAATGAAACAATGTTTTGTGATATGTTGAAATTCTATATATTTTGGATCGTAAATCCGATCGAGGCATGGTTATAGCCGATGCAAAGCTGTGAAAATATCCTATGAGATAAGATTGAGAAATATTGTTTTCATTGCTCGATTAAATAAATCGGAGGGAACCTAAGGGTTAGTTAACTTGTGTTGAATTTATATATGTGTTTCAATTATGCAAATTGCGTTATGCTATGTGTAATAAATTGTGGTTAAATATGATCGAGTGAATATACATGCTTAAAATGAATTAGGATGAGTGAGGAAACTTTACCCCAAAACAAATGGCATAGTTAAGATCGTTATAATTCTAGGTTGTGAATAGAATTGTGATAGAAACTCTGGATGGCGACGCTCGTGCATTCATTGGCGAGTTCGGGCCTGGAGTAGATAATCTCGATGGCAAGGCTCGGGCACCTGATGTAGGAAGGTATATCCGTGACGAGATTGGGCTAGAGGAGAGTGAGACACTAGTATGGAACATGTGTAATTATTATGTTTTATTGTTAATGGCATGAGAGGCCTAAAGGCTAATGTGGCCTGGTGATTGTCATTACAATCACATTGTGTGTGAGATCACGTAATCGTAACCGGTTATCTTGCGAGTGTGTTTCATGGGTCTCGAGCTCCTCTAAAACATGTGCACAACTACTTGGCAGGTTTGATTCCCACGTGCAGTACGAATGGCGCTCTGGGAGCGTATGCTTGTGACGGTTAATGGCCCGTGTGAAGTGTCGGTTCATAAAGGTTAATGGCCCGTAGAACCCGAATCCATTAGTATGTCAAGTAGGTTACCAGGATCCATGACTCGGGTCGACTTCTAGACGTAGAAGCGGACGGGAACATGGGATGCCTTGGTGTGGTTATCGATTAGTGATATTGTGAGTTGATGAACTCATGACATGTTTCCATATAGTGTGTGAATTATGAGATTGAGAACTCAAGGTCTTTTCCCTTCCCCTTGACTTGAGTTAGGATTGATAGAACCTGTAAAGCCGAGAGAACCTATAAGATAGGGAACTCACTGAGATTTGATGTATCTCACCCCACTATAGTTGCTATATTTCAGGTACTTGCAGGTTTGTTTTACAAGTGGAGGTATGCTTGGATGTAGGGGTGATCGTATCCGAACCAATCCAAAAGCAAAACCGCAAATCGAACCAATCCAAACCGAAAACCGCAAAAACCGCATTTGGTTTGGATGATATTTTTAATTAACCGCGCGGTTCGGTTCGGTTTGCGGTTTTTGTTCCACACAACCGAGCCGATCCGAACTGAACCGCATATTAACCTAAATTCCTAATTTTTAATATTATATTTCCAATCATATTAATTTCATTTGGATGAATTAGGGTTTCATTTCAGACACCCTTTCACTCTCTCTCTCTCTCGCCGTATTCATTCCACAAGTTTCACTCTCTCTCTCTCGCTGTCTCACACCCTTTCAATCTTTCGCCTTGCCGTCTCACCGTTTCACCCCTCATCGTCTCACCGTTTCACCTCTCATCGTCTCACCGTTTCACCTCTCATCGCCTCACCATCTCAGCATCTCTCTCACTCGTCGTCGCCTCTCTCACTCTCGCCATTTCAGACCCTCACTCTCTCAAATGTCAATCAACAAAGGTGAAGTTTTTATCTAATTTCAATTGTTGTGGGTTATCTAATTTCAATTTATGCAATTTCGTTTTTGCAAGTTCTTGTGGGTTATCTAATTTCATTTCTGGAATTTTTTTTTAGATATGGAAGAAGTGAGTTCTGCTGTTGGCTCTCATACAAATCGAACCATATCGATGAACGAAAATCAGGTACTGGATATGTATCAGTAGAGGTTTTTCAGATTTTGTAATGTTCTTTCCAATTTTGAGATCCACATTATACAAGTCTGTATAGTTCTGCATATAGGTACTGGTGTATGTTACTGGTGTATTATACAAGTCATGTTGAATTTATTTAGTTATTTGAAAATTAGTCATAGGAAACTACAAGAACTATAGTTAATGTACAGACTAGTTTAGTCCTTAGTTAAAGACGAAATAATTGGCCTTTGGAACTAGCATCTGTGAGTAATTTGATCATTTGATTTCATAGGCATATGAATTCTATACTTATGAAAAAATATATAAATAGAAATCACTAATTGAAATACATTTACTATACTTGTTTCACTGTGCATTTAGTTGGAGTATATTAATGTAAGGATTTAATCTGTGTCCATTGAAGTTTGATAAGATCTTGGTCAAGCTTACTGCATTATTCCCAATAATGGCATTCAATGGATATATACCACAGAAGGAAACAATCCCTCTGTTCCATCTAACTCCTTCTTTTAATGGAGACTCTTATATATGATATATGATACGGACACTTAGAGATTTTAAGTGTCACATTTGAATAGACATTTAATCTTTCTACTGGTGAATTGAATATGAATGAGAATGTTGTTGTTGGATTGCTGATTTAATATATCACAACACAAGATAATGAAATTATGAAACTGACTGACACTATAACTTTGTACCTGTGACTGATCTAAAATAGATTTATGATTATGTGGTAATACTGCTTTTCTGTTTTGAATTTCAATTTCTGTTTTGAATTGACAAAAAATAGGATTTCTACTTATGCTATTTTTTGCTAAAAAGTTTGTTCCTCATTTGCAGGCTGAAAATAGTCCATCATTAATGCCTACAACCGAACCACCACCTCAAAGTGTTGATCAAGGTGACAAAGATCAATGTGGCAATGTTCAAAACAACAAGAAACGGAATGACGGGGAAGCATCTACAAAGACAAAGGGTGTTTCTAACGTTGATGAGCCAGGTAAAAAAAACCTTGTAGGCCTAAATCTTAGGTTTGGGAGCATTTTGACAAAGTAGATTGTAGGGCTGTGTGTAAGTGGTGTAAGAATACATCTTATGCTGCTGATTCACATAGAAATGGAACCTCCAATTTAACAAATCATCTAAGAGTACAATGTAAAAAATTTCCCAAAAATCTTGATCCTACCCAAACTGTTCTTAGCGTTCAAGATAGTAAAGGAACTAGTACTGGTAGTGGGGTTATTGCTGTCCATTTTGATGGTGATTTGTGTAGACAAGCTTTAGCTAGAATGTTAATTGTGGATGAGTTGCCTTTTTCATTTGTTGAAAATGAAGGATTTCGTTATTTTATGAGTGTTACACAACCTAGGCTCGTGCTTCCGGGGAGAATTACAATTGCTAGGGACTGTTTGAACCTTTACACTAGTGAGAAACATAAACTAAGAAACATGTTTACTAAAACAAATCAAAGTGTCTCCCTAACAACTGATACATGGACATTTGTGCAAAATATTAATTATATGGTTCTTACTGCACATTTCATTGATGAAAATTGGAAGATGCATAAAAGAATTCTTAATTTTTGTCCAATCACGTCTCATAGGGGGGAGGTAATTGGAAAAAAGATTGAGAAGTGCATAGAGGGTTGGATGATAAATAAGATTTTCACCATCACGGTTGATAATGCTAGTTCAAATGATCTTGCTATCTCTTACTTGAAAAATAGAATGGAGGATTGGAATTCACATCCGTTAAAAGGGGAACATTTGCACGTTAGGTGTTGTGCTCACATTTTGAACCTTGTTGTTGGGGACGGGTTGAAGTTGAAGGACATGCATTCTTCAATTTCCAAAATTAGGTTTACGGTTCGATTTGTCCGTGGGTCATCTAGTCGTTTGGATAGGTTTAAGGTATGTATTAAAGAAGCTAGGATACAAGATAAGTCTACAGTGCAGTATGATTGTCCAACTAGATGGAACTCTACCTACATTATGCTTGAAAGTGCATTGAAATTTCAAAAGGCATTTAAGAGATTAGGTGAGAAGTGTGTTGAGTATGCAATGTTGGAAGGTGGTGTCCCAAATAATGATGATTGGGAAAATGCTAAGTGTTTTGTGAAATTTCTGAAGTTGTTTTTTGAAATCACTAAGAAGGTTTCAGGTTCAACTTATGTAACATCTTCAACATATTTCTTGGAACATTGTAAGATATTGGATGCATTCAATAATTGGATGGGATGTCACAAAGATGACCCAATACTTGCAAAGATGGCTATCAATATGAGAGGTAAATATAGTAAGTATTGGGGGGACGTCTCAAAGATGAATATGTTGGTCTTTATTGCTGTAATTTTTTATCCTCGTCGTAAGTTCCAATTTGTTAGCTGGGGATTGCATCAATATTATGAGAAGGAAATTGCCGATTCTTTGTGTGATAAGGTAAAGGAAACTTTAGCTAGAATATTTGAAAGCTATAGTCAGAAAGGCCAAGCAGAAAGTGTTGCACGAGAAGTAGAAGGATCAGATTTTGCACAAGAAGGATCAGAACTGGATGATAGATTTGAGCAGGAGATGGATCAAGATCCAAATTTGAGTAAAAATGAAGTTGATTTCTATCTCACAGAGCCTAGGGAAAAGAAAAGTCCTGATTTTGACATATTAAATTGGTGGAAGGTGAATTCTACCAAATACCCTACTCTTGGTCTAATAGCTAGAGATATATTGGCTATGCCAATATCAACTGTTGCTTCAAAGTCTGCTTTTAGCACAGGGGGTAGAGTTCTTAGCTGTTATAGAAGCTCTCTTACACCACACACTGTTGAAGCTTTAATTTGTGCACAAAATTGGTTAAGATCTTCACCTTTGCAAGTTGATATCGAGGAGCATTTGGAAGATTTAGAGAAGCTCGAAGAAGGTATATATGTATATCATTGCTTCTATTTTCTTCATATTTGTTATGTCTAACTTTTGTTATATTTTTTATGTCTAACTTTTATTATATTTGATACATGCTTAGAATTAGCTCCGATCCCACAATCGAATGAGGGGTTTTCTGATATTGAATCCGATTAGTAGATGTGCTTCGAAACTCCACCTCAAATGGTATGTTCATTTTTTCAAGTTTTTAAATCTTTTTATTCATAAATCAATTAATCTGACACAATTTTCTCATTTATGATATGTAGATGGAGTTGCAGAACATGATTTTGGGAGTTGCAGAACATGTAGATGGCGTTGCAGAACAATTTTCCCTTGAATGCAGAACATGATATGTAGTATGGAATGGTTGCAGACTGTTTTTAGGTCGAGTCATGCATTGCATTTGTTATGCTTTTTAAGTCAGTTTGTTCTTGGATATCAACTGTAATGCAAATGTTTGAATAAAAAGTTGAATTGTGCTGCAGTTTTTTAAGTCAGTTTGTTCTTGGATACATAGCAGTTCAATTGTGTTTCTGCTCAGTTCAATTGTTTTTTCAATATGTAAGAATTTGTATGCAGCTGCTGTAACAAATTCAGGTGTGATGAAACCTGCTTTTTCAATTGTGAAATTTTAAGGTTCAGGTGTGTTTTCTGGTGTAAAAGCCTAGAAGGTTGTTCTTAATTTTTGTGATTAATGCTTTAGAATGGTGAAACCTGCTTGCCATGAATATTGTGATGAAACCTACCATTTTCAAATTATCATGTTTGGAGCTTTAATGTATGTCATGAATGCTTCAGGTTCAGAATGTATTGATACTGAAGCCTGCTGCGAACGTGTGATTCAATCAAATTTTCCTTTCTTTCTCATCAACCTCTTCTTTAAATGTCTGCTCTATGACGTCACTTTTGGTTTTGTTGCTTCAATTTAATTAATAGGAAATTATATGATTACTTTCTTAGGTTTAAAATTCCATAATAAAAAAATCTATAAACCGCAACCACCGAACCGATTCTAACCGCATTGGTTTGGTTTGGTTTGGTTTGGATGAATTTTTAAAAATCAACCGAACCAAACCGAACCGCATGCATTTTTGTCTCGCGGTTAGGATGATTTTTATGCTCAAAACCGAAACAAACCGCACCGCGAACACCCCTACTTGGATGTTTCAAGAGAAGCTTAGTCAAGCTTATTCCGCTGTGCATTATTTTGTTGTATAAAATTGAGGATATTGTATATTATTCTTAGATTTTTATTTTTGGCTAGTTCCATGACTTGTGCCATGTTGTATTTATGTTTTAGAAATGGACAAGCATGTGAACTAGGTCATTAGGCACTTTTGATGTGTCGGTACCAAATAAAATGCTTATATTGTATTATTCTAGGTATATATTATATAGGGCATTACAATTGGTATCCGAGCAAGTCGTGTCCTCGACCTAGCCTTGAAACATCATAAGTAAATCTATTCCTGCCTTTTAAGTGTGTCTTGCCATCATGAAACTTAATATCATACTATGTAGTATTGGGCCTGATCAACCTAATACTATGTATGTGATAGGTATAATCATGGTTGAGCGACCACGAGGACTCCGAAGTGTTGTCGTAACTTGTGCTATGAGGGTAGGCTCAAGCCAAGAGTGTGGTAAGGAGTTTTGGTCAGCTCAGTGAGGTTTTAGTAGAAGTTGTGCTTGGGTAGCATGGAATTAAAGAGTGATGCGCTATTCAAGCAATCCTTTGGAATTGATGGAGTCCAAAAAGTAAAGGATCTCTATTGGACGATTGGATAAGGATTCAAGAAATCTCATTCTGTGGAAAAAGAAAAGTTGATTTGTGGAACGTGTGGCGTAGGGTCCGGAAGTGAGATAGTAATTGGTGTTTCAGTTTCTAAGGTCGCTATGGTATTTTGAATGGACGAGAATACCTTAAGGAATGTGTTCGGAACAATATCTTCAGACTGGTTAAAAGATGAGGGCCAAGGATGTTCGACTTTATGGGAATCTAAAGTAGTAGAGAAGTGTGTGAAGGAACACAAGGATATGTTTACATACTTCAAGTGAACTAAGTGTGTGCCAGACGAAGAGTAGGAGATGAATTGCATATCTTCAGTTATGAAGGGAGATCAAGTTTAGGTTAATACTTTAAGCTTTTTGTTGTCGGTAAGAGACCAATTTGGAATTTGTTAAATTAACCAAGGAACCGTATAAGGTATTGTGTAGGAGAGAGAATGAACTTCATTTAATAATAGAAAGTGTAGTGATACGAACTGGAATAAGTTGTATTAAGAAACAGAGTAAGTACCTTGGACTGGAGGAATTGTAAGTATGGTGGTTTTATATTTGGACCTAAGAGGATTACCAAGGAGGCAAAGTAAACGCAGTATGGGAAACGGTATTAACGGTGTGCTAAGAGGAAATGGCAAAGGAACGTATCTTGGACGAGGGTGCAATGGAATTCTAAGGCATTGATGAACCTATATTTAAGGAGGTGTAATTACGGATGGTTCGCCCGTGAGAACTCTAATAGTATGACGTGGAATGAAAAGTCACACTTTGGTATTAAGAACAAGCGTAGTAGTAACACCATAATCGCAAGTGTACGTGCTGGATTCTTATTCTTGAGACAAGTGTGAAAAGACGTACTTTGTGGAATAGTGAGTATTGTATTTTAAGGAACAAGATTGTGGTAAAACAACGAGAAACGAAACAAGACTTATTACGGACTAAGTATAAATCATGGAATGGTTTATACAATAAGGGTTTGTAAATGGTTAATGAGTATGGTTGGTTGAAAATCTTCCATCAAGTAATTTGGTGTAAGTGGGATGTGTAATGGATAGTGAAGGGTAAGGAAATCTCGGTTAATGTGTACGAAGTGATGGAAAGGTTCTTCAAGAGGATGCATTGCCCCGATTTAGTTGCAAGTATAGAAAACTAAGGTATTTGTGAATAATCAGAATATTTGGAATCTACCTTTTGTTGGATTAAGAACGTGTTGGTTAATTCTCACCAAGGAGTTTAAGTGAGGGAATAAGGTGGTATGCTTGATATGAGATGTCCATCAATTTTGTGGTACCGTTAATGGTTGCGTGTTTGGTTTTACTTGTGGACAAATCTAGTATGAGTTGTGTCCTAAGCATTAGAATGTCGTCATCTTTTAGCTTCCTGCTAGAGTAGTAGTATAAGCAGGGAATGAACTATTCTGTTGATGTTTTGTCATGTGACAGCATCAGAATTTGGAAATTTGCCTTGCCGCGGGTTGGAGTGTGTCGGCTGCATGTTTTGACTTGTCGGTTTTACCTGAGTGGATCATGGTTGGTGAATGTGATGCAAGTTAAGAAGCTGCAAGTTGAGAATGATAATTCAAATTAGACCAAATTGGATTGATGGTTTGAATAGGTATAGTGCTTTTCATAGAATCTTGAGGAGTTAATTGATTAGCTCAGATGGTTAATCGATTAACATATGGGTAAATTGTGAAATCCCTTAGGAACCATCATCTGCATTTTGTTACCTTGTGTTGCTCCGATTGGAGAGTATTGTGCGAATGGAAAATGGGATTGCAAGTAAATGAAAGACGGAATTGTGTTTTGAAAAAATTGGAACTTTTGGAAAGGTGTTGTGTAGTTGACCATTTTATTCAAACGGCGAAAGAGTTTGACTTTTAGGGAAGTAATCTTGTGAGTTGGGTCGAGTATGAGAAAGTCTTAAGTGTATTACCATTGGAAAACTTGAGGACGAAGTTAGAGAAGGCTCACAAAGTTTTAGCTCACAAGGAATAACTCGGTATTTTGATTATTGTACTAATAAGGTATGAGTGGTTGGTCAGGGTTAGTGTTTGTTATCTTCCGTGATTTCATGGTATTGGATTTAGACTCCGTGAGAGTGGTACCAATTGTGTCCAGTTGTGTTTTACCCAGAGAAGAGAAATTGAAAGTTATCTTTCCAAGTACGAGTAAGAATTGAATGTTCCGAAGTTAAGCGTATAACTTGGATCGATTATGGAACAGAACGATTTGGAAAAGTGGATTCAATTGAGAAACATGGCATGGCTTTCAAAGGTGTGGGTAAGTAGAGTGTTGTATGGGAGTTGACAAGTAGTATGGAAACTCACAGTTATGTTTTGGATGGTTTAAGTCTTATAATGGTGAAGCACGAATGTTGGAATTTCTGTGTTGGTGTTACGTGTTATTGGTTGAGATCTCGTCTCAACGAGGAATCTTGAGTAAGTCGGAAAACCGTAAGGATAATCGATTTGGAATGTGGTAACCAGAACTGAAGGTTATTAAACTAATTTTGGAAGAATTATTCGAGTTTAGAATGAATTTGGAGTTGTGATTGTTATGGTAGTAGCAGTGTAACTCCTGTACCTCTGCCATCTGGAGAGTATTGGACAGATGTTAAGATATTGCGTGTTGGCGAGGAAATTGTTCTACTATAAGACGTCAACAAGTTTCTTGTACCGTTGATTGGTAAGAATCCCGGGGGATAAGTGTATCTTCCCGTGGACAGTTAGCTACTTGGTAGTGCTTAAGAAAATCGTGGTGTTCCACTGTTAGAATTTGGATTGTGCCGTGGAAGGTGATAGATGAAACAGTTGGTCGGAATAGTAAGGATTTGAAATTGTCGCTTATAAGTATGAAAAATAAGAGGGCCTTGTTCTAAAGTGTGTTACCTCTTGGTGTGAAACAAGAGAGATCAATTATCAGATGTAATGGTTACAATGTATCACATCAGAATAAGTGGAACTGGTAAAGGAGTCGGTAATTGCGTGAAGTTAAGAAATCACTGGATTACATCGCGAAGATGTATTGAGTGTTGTTGTCCTAGTTGGAGATAAGATGTCACAATTTTGTTTGTGAATCAGTAGAGGAATGTAGAATGGTGCATTCTTCCCGTAGTAAGATGCGACCAAGTGTTTGAATATGGACCAACAGATGAATTACGGAAAAAAGCAAAGTTAGCAGTTAATCCAACATGGGAATAAGGGTATATCTAAGGAGCCGGGGTTTGATAATTCGTGAACCTAAGGATTTCTGAATTGTAGAGTCTAGTTGGAATCGGACTATGTCAGGAACTTTAACGGAAGTAAAGTTAAGTGTGGAACTAAGACAATTATGTAAGTCGTGGTTGTTGGCGAGTAGAGGAAATTCGGGTGCGAATTTCAATTGAAGGGGGGAGAGTGTAATACCCCGTATTATCTAAATGCTCAATTGGATATCAGATGAGATCAGATGAGCGTCTATGTGCTCTATCTTTGATTAATTGGATTTAGGGAATCCTCTAAGTACTTTAAGTATCAACATTTGGGATCAATAGAGCAACTAATGAACTCTGAAGAGATCAATTTATTATTAGTTCAAGAGAGACTTTTATGATAACTCTAATAATTGATCAATTGGTCGAGATGACAAAATATCACTTGGAGATATTTTACTCTATTGGATTATATTATATAATATTGGTTTATATATATATATATATATATATATATATATATATATATATATATATATATATATATATATATAAATATATATATATATATATATATATATATATATATATATATATATATATTTGGTAAGAGAAGGAAAAGGAAATAGGAAGAAGAAGATAGAAAGGAGAAAGAAGAGAAAGAAAGAGAAGAAGAAGAGGAAAAGAGGAAAGTGGAAAAGAAGGAAAAGCTTGGATCATTGATTCATCATCTTCTTCAAACTCCTCTTCGGTTATCAGGTGGGTTCTAGTTAGACACTCTAAGTCTAGAAATATAAGTTTTGAACTTAGGTTAGATTTGAGAGAAAATGAAATCTAACGGATGAAATTCGAAATAAATTGCGCAGAGTAGTCGTGTAATGCATGTGATTAATTGTTTATACTTGTTTTGATGTTTGGGAATGATTTGGTTGGGAAATAATGGATTTTGGGGCGGCTGGAACCCTTAGAACGCAGCTGAATTTTCTGCATCTGATACGCACCACCGGGCGACGCTTTGAGCGCCGGGCGACGCAGGAGTTGCGCCGCTGCTCCGCCGGGCGATGTCCAAGCGGCGCAGCATGTCACGCTCCTGACTCTTGTGAGGTTTCGTTGGGTTTTTGGATGCCGCTGCTTCGCCGGGCGAAGCACAGTCCAAGGGGGCACCGCCGGGCGGAATTTTGTGGCGTCGGGCGCTCCTGGGAGTTTTCCAAATATTTCTTTTCTTTAAAAATTCATAACTCCCGAACCAAAATTCCGATTTTAACGTTCTTAGTACCGTTGGAAAGCTATGACAATCCTCTACCCAATAAAAAATGAAAATATTGAGTATGATGTCGGATTAATTATTTTTGTGAAAAATGAATGAAACAATGTTTTGTGATATGTTGAAATTCTATATATTTTGGATCGTAAATCCAATCGAGGCATGGTTATAGCCGATGCAAAGCTGTGAAAATATCCTATGAGATAAGATTGAGAAATATTGTTTTCATTGCCCGATTAAATAAATCGGAGGGAACCTAAGGGTTAGTTAACTTGTGTTGAATTTATATATGTGTTTCAATTATGCAAATTGTGCTATGCTATGTGTAATAAATTATGGTTAAATATGATCGAGAGAATATACATGCTTAAAATGAATTAGGATGAGTGAGGAAACTTTACCCCAAGATAAATGGCATAGTTAAGATCGTTATAATTCTAGGTTGTGAATAGAATTGTGATAGAAACTCTGGATGGCGACGCTCGTGCATTCATTGGCGAGTTCGGGCCTGGAGTAGACAATCTCGATGGCAAGGCTCGGGCACCTGATGTAGGAAGGTACATCTGTGACGAGATTGGCCTAGAGGAGAGTGAGACACTAGTATGGAACATGTGTAATTGTTATGTTTTATTGTTAAAGGCATGAGAGGCCTAAAGGCTAATGTGGCCTGGTGATTGTCATTACAATCACGTTGTGTGTGAGATCACGTAATCGTAACTGGTTATCTTGCGAGTGCGTTTCATGGGTCTCGAGCTCCTCTGAAACATATGCACAACTACTTGGCAGGTTTGATTCTCGCGTGCAGTAGGAATGGTGCTCTGGGAGCGTATGCTTGTGATGGTTAATGGCCCGTGTGAAGTGATGGTTCATAACGGTTAATGGCCCGTAGAACCCGAATCCATTCGTATGTCAAGTAGGTTACCAGGATCCATGACTCGGGTCGACTTCTTGACGTAGAAGCGGACTGGAACAGAGGATGCCTTGGTGTGGTTATCGATTAGTGATATTGTGAGTTGATGAACTCATGACATGTTTCCATATAGTGTGTGAATTGTGAGATTGAGAACTCAAGGTCTTGTCCCTTCCCCTTGACTTGAGTTAGGATTGATAGAACCTGTAAAGCCGAGAGAACCTATAAGATATAGAACTCACTGAGATTTGATGTATCTCACCCCACTATAGTTGCTATATTTCAGGTACTTGCAGGTTTGTTTTACAAGTGGAGCTATGCTTGGATGTTTCAAGAGAAGCTTAGTCAAGCTTATTCCGCTATGTATTATTTTGTTGTATACAATTGAGGATATTTTATATTATTCTTAGATTTTATTTTTGGCTAGTTCCATGACTTGTGCCATGTTGTATTTATGTTTTAGAAATGGACAAGCATATGAACTAGGTCATTAGGCACTTTTGATGTGTTAGTACCAAATAAAATGCTTGTATTGTATTATTCTAGGTATATATTATACACGGCATTACAGGTATATTGGAGACCCTCAAATCTTCTCTTGAGGTCTTGGCTCATGATTTGTCCCAAAAGTCCACTTAGGGGTGAATTAGGTCAAGAAACCCTAATTCCTGATTTTTGATGAATGCATCCCCTAAAGCCAAATTGACTTGATGATTGGGTCCATGAGGTTCCATTGAGCACTTTAGGTTGTGTTTTGAAGCATTGGCTCATGCCCAGAGGAAAATTTCCATCTGGAGGCCCTGGTTAACCTAACCCTAATTTGGTGATACTGGCGATCTTGAGGCTTGATCCACCTAGAAGGGAGCAACCTTGTGCTTAATTCTTGAAGTAGGAGTCCTCTTGATCCATTGGGGATATTTGAGAGGTTAGACAAGTTGAAGATCATGTCAATTCTTGATTGATCCTTTATCTAAAGCTCTGAGAGGGTTTGAAACCCTAATTTTTGATAGTAGTGAATGTTCACCCATCTTTGGGGAGACAGATGAGGTATGAGGATTCACCCATATTGTGGTGATGATTTACACAATGATGGGAAATCTTAGTGGTCAAAATTTGGGGTATGACACTGTTGTTCAAAAGGTTTTGTTTTTCACATTCATCAAACCCTTTACTGAAAACTTATTGTTTATCATAAGTATTTTCTGTTTTAATTAGCTATGGTTACTTGTTGTATTATTATTTGACAAGTACTAGCATTATCATAAGATCCAATGCAAATAAATATCAATATCATTCAACTAATAGGAGTTTTAACAGAAACCAAACAAAATTAAAATAAATTCATGCATGTATCCTAAATATCATATAATCCAACAAAGCCTAATACCAATTATCATGCTAATTTTCTCATGACATTTCTATTACTATGAATATCAAACAATAATTCAAAACACAGTATATTGTTAATTTTACATTCATCTAACATCATCAAACCCTTACTCAAATTTGATATCACTTTATATTGTTAATTTGAATCAGTGGCTTGAATATTATAAGTGATATATACACAACACTTTGAATTTATTTATGTGAATATGAAGCATTTCCAATGCCTACAACCACAACTTCTAACCTTCACCAATAACATAATTACTATTCCATACTAATAAACCAGAGATTGCTTGCACCAATGTCTACAAGTGATCATATTTCTTAAATTTATATTAACTGTTTTAATTTTAATGCAAACTAGATTAAGACCCGCGCGATGCGCGAGATTGAGATGAGCTATTTAAATTATTTATATTCGAAGTTTAATTTTCTAACATGTAACTACAATTATAACTAAGAATTATATTTCAAAAAGAATGTGAGGAATTTATCTTTCTATTTGAAAGTTATAAATTTAATTTAAAAGTATTATTTGACCATTTTACTTTAAGTAATCTGATACTCTTATATTTTTATTATTCTTTTAAAACAAATAAATTTGAATGATATTTTCTTTTCAATAAAAATATCCAATTTATAATTTTCATAAAAAAATTATGGATATGTAAGATAAGACATCAAAATTAAAAATGAAAAATTTGAAATAAGTGTATAAAATTTACAAAAAAAAAATTATTCCTTCATTTTTCATTTCTCCAACATCTCCGAGAATACTTTTTCTATCATTTTGTGTATTAAATATCTCACACATTTGAATGTAAGGAATTTATATTATTTTTTTATTTATAATTATTTCAACATCTTTGAGAATAATTGTCCATCATTTTTCTCCAATTTGTGATGTTTTAGTAGTTTGATAATGAAATGAGCATGATAGTTGAATATGTTTCAGAGTTCTCCAACATCTCCAAGAATAAATTTTCATCATTTTGTGTATTACATATGTTGCACATTCGAATGTAGTGCATTTCTATTCATTCACTTTTTATTTTATCAACAACTTCAAGAATAATTTTTCATTAATTTTCTCCAATTTGTGATGTCTTGGTAGTTTGAGAATGAAATGAGTATGATAGTTAAATATGTTTATGAGTTTGATGATAAACCGTGTATTAAAATAAATATAAAAATGTTATTTTTGTGTAATTGTCTCTTATTATACCAATAATTTTAATGTATACAATTTATTTAAATAATTGAATTTTATTTTTATATTAATTATTTATAAATAATTAATATATTATAGGACATTTATATGTATTTTATTTTTATATTAATTATTTATAATTTTACTAATATATTATAGTACATTTATATATAATAGGCTAAAAATTAATTGTTTAATTTTATATTTGATGTTTAATTTTTTAACATATAATTATCAAACTATCAATTTGTGATGTTTTGGTAGTTTGATAATGAAATGAGCATGATAGTTGAATATGTTTCAGAGTTCTCCAATATCTCCAAGAATAAATTTTTATCATTTTGTGTATTACATATATTGCACATTTCGAATGTAGAGCATTTCGATTCATTCACTTTTTATTTTCTCAACAATTTTGAGAATAATTTTTCATTATTTTTCTCCAATTTGTGATGTCTTGGTAGTTTGAGAATGAAATGAATATGATAGTTAAATATGTTTCTGAGTTTGATCATAAACCGTGTATTAAAATAAATATAAAAATGTCATTTTTGTGTAATTGCCTCTCATTATACCAATAATTTTAATGTATACAATTAAATTAAATCAATTGAATTTTATTTTTATATTAATTATTTATAAATAATTAATATATTATAGGACATTTATATATTTTTTATTCTTATATTAATTATTTATAATTTTACTAATATATTATAGTGCATTTATATATAATAGACTAAAAATGATTGTTTAATTTTATATTTGATGTTTAATTTTTTAACACATAATTACAATAATAATTCAAAATTATATTTTAGAAAAAAGGTGAGGCATTTGTTTGTCTATTTGAAAGTTATAAGTTATATTTGAAAGCATTATTTAACCATTTTATTTTAAGCAATGTAATACTCTTTTTATTTTACTACTTTTATTTATAATTTTTGCGGAGTAAAACACTAATATTATGTATTTTTGTTCGAAAAAAAGATGATAGACATTCATGAAATAAAATTAATGATTAGTATATGAAAAGTAAAATAGAGAAATGACTTGTAAAATCTATAAATAATGGTGTTTTTTAAATAATTATAAGTGGAAAGTTCCACATTATGCTAAAATGAATATTAAGAGTTTTATATTGATAAATTTTGAAGAATGGCACATCAGATTTTAATTGACGTAGCAAAAAAAAGGATGAGTTGTCAATTAAATGGTTTGTGGCTCAGAATTATAAATTTTGAAGAGTGACACATCAGATTTTAATTGACGTGGCAAAAAAATAATGAGTTATCAATTAAATGGTTTGTGGCTCAGAATTAATATATTATAATAGATATGGATTCAAATCAAGATTATTTCAGCAACATGGACAACTTTGTCATTGGTGAAATTCTCTCTCGTCTGCCCTTAACAGAAGATGCATTTAGGACCAATTTTTTATCCAAACGATGGATTATTTGTTGGAAATACATTAACCATGTCACGCTACAAGATTCAGCTGGAATTGGAAATAAATATTTTGTAGATTTTGTGACCAAGATTCTGCAGCATTCCTAACACATGGATAAGATATTGTAACGCCCCAGTTTTTGTCAGTTTTATTTAATCGAGTCTATTTGATTATTTTATTATTATATTATTTTATTCTTGACTTTTATTTGGCAATCTATTATTTTTCATCGTTGTTTATGTTTTATCGCATTTTGAGAGCGTTTGGGAGATAATTGAGCTGAGGGGTATTTTGGTCATTTGGGTAGTTAGATATTATAAATAGAAATAGAGAGAGAGAAATAGAAAGAAAAGGAAAAGAAGAGAAAGGAGAAGAAAGAAAGAGAGAAGAAGAGCAAGAGGAAAATCGGGAAAAACTCCGTTTCGAGCGCGATTAATCGGGTAAGGGTGAGAAGTTTCGATTATATTTCGATTGTATATGTATATGTATGTGTTGTTTGTGTTTTGTTTGGTTGAAATATATACTTTTTCTTATTGGTTGGATTGAAGAACAAATGTGTAGAATCGATGTTTTAACGGTTAGAATGCGGAATAATTCGCGTAGAATAGTCGGGAAATGATAGGATTTAGTCGGGAATACTTGTTGGTATGATCGGAGGGTTTAAGGATGAATTTGGAGGGATTTTGTGACATAAAATTCTGGGTTTTCTGCTGTTTCGCGATGGTTAATCGATTAACCAAATGCTTTAATCGATTAACAGTGTAAGTTTTCAGAAAAATATTATTTTCAAAAACCCATAACTTTTGAACCGTAAGTCGGTTTTGGTCCCCGTTCGAAGCGTTAGAAAGCTAACGAAATATTCTTTCTGTTAAAAATGGTTTGGAGGGTAAAAGATGATTTAATTAATTTTTGTTTTTGGAAAAATAGTCGGGTTGTCGGGTTTTTATCGCGTACAATGGGTGTGATTGATGTGTTGTCATGTTATATGCTTTTGATATGTAACGTGTAGCTTGTGTACCGTTATATGATGTGAATATACATGATGGAATGTTGTGATGATGGTTTGTGGTTGGTGGTGAAATGCATTGTTTATATGAAATTCAATGTATGTTGTGTGGTGACCTTTATGGTTTGAAATGCATTGTTTGAATTGATTTGCAATGCATGAGTGTGATGATGTTGATTAATTCATATGGTTGAATTGTGAATGTATATAGATTGTATGAGATGAATGCATGAATATATTGTGAATATGTATGCATTTCAAAAATGTCTTGAGTCATTTTGTATGTGAAGCATAATGATGTACATTCTTATGTTGAGTGATTCTAATGAGAATCCGTTGTAACGTCGTGTGCCTATGTGAGGTGTGAACGATGATTACAAACGATTGTGTGCCTAGGTGAGGTATGAGCAATCGGATTGTGTGCCTATGTGAGGTGTGAGCAATCCAAATGCATTATTTATGTGAAATTCCAATGTATGTGGTTGGTGGCCTTTATGGTTGAAATGCTTTGTTTGAATTGTTTTCAATGCATGAATAATGATGATGAGTTGAAATATATGCATGATTATGGTTGCATATATGTGTGAAGATGCATTTGATTGTCATGAGTTCTTGGGTGTCAAGCATCATGATATGCATCTTGTAATGTCGTGTGTCCATGTGGGGTGTGAGCGACGGATTGGTTCCAGAGGGAATCCGCTATAACGTCGTGTGCCCATGTGGGGTGTGAGCGATGATTATATACGATTGTGTGCCTAGGTGAGGTGTGAGCAATCGGATTTTGTGCCTATGTGAGGTGTGAGCAATCCATAAACATTGTGTGCCTATGTGAGGTGTGAGCAATGGGTGAACATCGTTGGCCCGACGGGGTGTTACTTCTAGTAACAAGCGATGGTTCCAGCAGAGTTCCTTAGTGAACTAGTGATGAGGAATGATGGAGTCGGTACCGCATATGCATTTGCATAGAGTCGTTGGGTCGGTCTCTTTGCATCTGCATGAATTATGATTGCATTGTTTATATGTGGAAAATCATGATTTAATTGATTATGTGTGAGGCATTGTGATATGCATTTGTGATAAAGGTATAGTGCATGATTAATATGCAATTGGGAATGGAGTAATTATGTGATTGAGCTTGTGATAGCATTTTTAAATTGATGTGCAGTCGTGTTAAATGCATTGAATTATGAATGATATGTTTTGTGTATAAACATATGCATTATGTGTGAATATGTGATTATGTCAATATAATTGATATATGATATATTTTGTGGTGATGTGGTGGTGTGGTTCCATATGTCATAATCGTGGTTGGATTATGTGTGATATGTTTTGTATTTGTGGCATGCTATATGTGTTTAGTATGTGATGGTATGGGTGAGTTGATTTATACATGTGTTTGAATGCATGTTTGCATATTATTATGCAATCTTGATTTTAGTTGTTATTTCTCACCCTTCTGCTGTGGTTTATTGCTCTATGAGGCAATTGCAGATTAGTGTCTTGGAGGCTTTTGTGGAGATTAGTCCTCCGTCCTTTGTCGTCTGTCTGCTCTGATACGTAGCACGGGAGTCGGGGAACGATTATGTTATATATGTATATAATTGTGGAATATATTTTTGTATTACTTTTGTATGTGTACTTTGATGGTATAAACCATTTATTTTGTAAAACAAGTCGGTTATGGATTTTCCGCTTTATTCCATAATTGACATTTCCTTTATTACGGAAAAAGTTTCCCCTTTGAGAGTACTCTATTTTATGCTATGTATCAAATTTATGAGCAGGGATGAAGTTTTGTTTATTTAAATATGACATCCTTATTTCTGTCGGAAAAATAAATTTTTAGTTACTCTGATTTTATTTATGTATTATTTATTCGCGATGGGAATTCGGGTGTTATATTAGTGGTATCAGAGCCGGTCGGTCCGTCCGGCCAAGTTGTTGAGTCAGTTGGTGTGACAGTTGAGTACTGTCATTGTTGTTTGTCCCTTAGTACGTGATATATGTGTGGAACACAGTCGGTGCTTTCTGCTTTTTCTAATCCTTTGTCTTCAGGATTGAGAATGAGATAAGTGGGGGAGAAGCTGGTACTTCTCCAAGTTGTTTCAGGTGTGGAGCATTGGCTCAGTGTGTTGTAGATTGCAAGAGTGTAAGTGTTGTTTAGACAGTGTTGTACCCAGTTCCGGAGGGAATGTGGAGGTAAGGTTTATGTCGACTAAGGATTGGTGCCTTAGTTAGTTTTGTGCATGAGATGCAAGAAATAGTTTGGTGAAGACGGTTTATGCCCCATCGTGATTGTCGGCTGTCTATTGACAAATTGAGGAACTGATCACCCTTAATCTCTTGTTGATAGTAGACGGAAATTATGTTGGATGGAATAGGCGTGTCTTTCCGGCTTTGATAGTATGTGCAATGGATTGTTTGGAATTAAGGAAATGGTTATGAATTGTTTTGTTGCGTCGATGAAGATTATAATATCTGAAGGTGAGGCAGATTCGAGGTTTTTGTATGTTGGTCCAGTTGGGAAGTCATTGAGAGAAAACGATTGGGTATCGTTAACGGTTGTTCTCAGAGAGTAGAGTGTGAACTCAAATTGGATGAAGGTGATGATTTGAGGTTTGGATCTACTAAGTAAGTATAAGAACTTTAAGGACGTGAAACCCAGATGGAAAGAGCGGTTGGAAGATTTACTGGAAAGGAGAATTGTGAATGGATGCATTATTTGTGGAATTGGACGGTCAAGAGAAGAAATTGCGTACGGATTACTAACAGTTGAATAAGGTAACGATTGAGAATAAGTGCCCACTTTCGAGAATAGATGACTGGAATGGTTTGGTTGAGATTGATTGAATGGTGTTTGGATAGGTTTGGTATAATTGTCATTGGCTGGTATTTAATCGGGTGGAATTGTTGGAATGAGTCTATGGGATTTAATCGGGTTTTGGTTGATTTTTCTGTCATTAAAACAGAGTTTTTGGTGGTTCTGCATCAGTGTTAACCGATTAACCAAGGCAAAAATTTGAAAAATCCAAAACTTTGAAAATTCATATCTTTCGAATCGTAAGTCCATTTTGGCCGCCGTTCGAAGTGATAGGAAGCTAATGAGATGTTCTTTCTTATAAAAATGCTTTTTCTGCCAGTGGCCGATTTGATTGTGTCGTGAATTTGGATAAGTTTGTAGTGGTTTTGATTGAGGATATTGGGATCTGTTATAAACTCAGAGGAAGAACAGGTAGAATGTTTGAGATTTGAATTACATGTGTTGAAAAGAGACGAAGTTTTATGCTAAGTTATTTGAGTGAGAATTTTAGTTGAGAAGGGTTAGTTTTCTTGGATACGTTATTTCGGATGAGTATTGTTATGGATTCATCGGAAGTAGATGCAGTTCTACAATGAGAGGCTCTGAAGTTGGTTAAGGAGATTAGAAACTTTTGGGCTCAGTTGGTTGTTATTGCAGGTTATGGAAGGTTTTTCCAAGTTAGCATATTCGTTACTTCGGTTGACTTGCAAAGGGTAAGTCGTTTGCTTTGGATGTTCGTTGTGAGTAAGTTTCAGAGAGCTGAAGTAGAAGTTGTCTACGGTTTCAGTTTTGATTCTGTGTGATCCTAATGAACCGGTTATGAGGTATGGTGATGTGTTTTTGATGAGTTTAGGCAGTGTGTTAATGCAAGAAAGTAAATTCGTGGCTTATGCTTTACGACCATTGAGGATTCATAGAAGGATCTATACTATTCAGGATTTGGAATTGGTTGCAGTTGTATTGCGTTGGAAAATTTGGAGGTATTATCTTTATGGTTCTGGGTTCGAAGTGTTTAGTAATCACAAGAATATTGAGTACCTGTTTGGTCGGAAGGAATATAGTATGAGACCGCGAGGATGGTTGGAATTTGTGATGAGTTATGACTTTAGTTGGAATTATCCCATTGGTGAAGTTAATGTCGTGCCTGATGAGTTAGGTCGAAGGTTTTATACATGTCTATTTTGATGGTCAGGGAGTTAGAATTATTTGAGCAGTTCAGAGACTTGTGTCTGGTGTGTAAGCTAACATGCAGAGTGCGAGGTTGGGTATATTAAAGTGCACAGTGATTTTTGACAGAGGTGAGAAAGAGTTAGACTTTGGACGTGCGATTGGCAGACTTGATGGTTTCGAGTAATCAGAGTGCGCAGCGGAAGCGTGATGTGGCACATTATGTATTTGCGTGTAGGACTTGTAAGAATTCATAGGTTGAACATTGGGAACATGTAGGAATGGTGAGACTATTGGACGTTTCAGAATGGAAGTGTTAGGTGAAAGGTTTAAATGTTATCCATGGGCTACTATGTAGATGGATGTTTGGCGGTATGTTCGATTGGTGAATCGTAGCATTGTTGTAGTATGGTTGTGTGACAAGGATGTTGGTGTTCTGGTTTTGTTGATGTTGTTGAGACCTTGTGGTGTCGTGGAACTTTATGTTCTTGTTTGTGTTGTTGCCTCATTTCCATGGTGATGGTTCGAGTGTGTGTAGCTAATTCCTGTGTGGGGAATTAGGGGAGAGTTACCTAGGGTAGGGTAACGATCTTCTTGTGTTTCGGTTCTAGAGTGAACCTGTGTGTTGGTATCTTGGTTTTTCTTTGAGTCGTAAGTTTGTCGTCAAGTGCATTGTATGGGCTTTGCATCTTGTCGTTGTAGTTGTCGTCGTTGTCGTGTCGTTGTTGTTGTTAGCAAGGTGGTTTGTCAGTTGCGTTATTCGTGGTGTGCCTTTTGTTGGCATGTTGGTTTGTTAGTCGGATGCGAGAGTCGTGTCCGGAGTTGTTCGTCTCGGTATATTTTCGAGGACGAAAATGTCTAAGTGGGGGAGAATTGTAACGCCCCAGTTTTTGTCAGTTTTATTTAATCGAGTCGATTTGATTATTTTATTATTATATTATTTTATTCTTGACTTTTATTTGGCAATATATTATTTTTCATCGTTGTTTATGTTTTATCGCATTTTGAGAGCGCTTGGGAGATAATTGAGCTGAGGGGTATTTTGGTCATTTGGGTAGTTAGATATTATAAATAGAAATAGAGAGAGAAATAGAAAGAAAAGGAAAAGAAGAGAAAGGAGAAGAAAGAAAGAGAGAAGAGGAGCAAGAGGAAAATCGGGAAAAACTCCGTTTCGAGCGTGATTAATCGGGTAAGGGTGAGAAGTTTCGATTATATTTCGATTGTATATGTATATGTATGTGTTGTTTGTGTTTTGTTTGGTTGAAATATATACTTTTTCTTATTGGTTGGATTGAAGAACAAATGTGTAGAATCGATGTTTTAACGGTTAGAATGCGAAATAATTCGCGTAGAATAGTCGGGAAATGATAGGATTTAGTCGGGAATACTTGTTGGTATGATCGGAGGGTTTAAGGATGAGTTTGGAGGGATTTTGTGTCATAAAATTCTGGGTTTTCTGCTGTTTCGCGATGGTTAATCGATTAACAGTGTAAGTTTTCAGAAAAATATTATTTTCAAAAACCCATAACTTTTGAACCGTAAGTCGGTTTTGGTCCCCGTTCGAAGCGTTAGAAAGATAACGAAATATTCTTTCTGTTAAAAATGGTTTGGAGGGTAAAAGATGATTTAATTAATTTGTGTTTTTGGAAAAATAGTCGGGTTGTCGGGTTTTTATCGCGTACAATGGGTGCGATTGATGTGTTGTCATGCTATATGCTTTTGATATATAACGTGTAGCTTGTGTGCCATTATATGATGTGAATATACATGATGGAATGTTGTGATGATGGTTTGTGGTTGGTGGTGAAATGCATTGTTTATATGAAATTCAATGTATGTTGTGTGGTGACCTTTATGGTTTGAAATGCATTGTTTGAATTGATTTGCAATGCATGAGTGTGATGATGTTGATTAATTCATATGGTTGAATTGTGAATGTATATAGATTGTATGTGATTGTATGAGATGAATGCATGAATATATTGTGAATATGTATGCATTTCAAGAATGTCTTGAGTCATTTTGTATGTGAAGCATAATGATGTACATTCTTGTGTTGAGTGATTCTAATGAGAATCTGTTGTAACGTCGTGTGCCTATGTGAGGTGTGAGCGATGATTACAAACGATTGTGTGCCTAGGTGAGGTGTGAGCAATCGGATTGTGTGCCTATGTGAGGTGTGAGCAATCCAAATGCATTGTTTATGTAAAATTCCAATGTATGTGGTTGGTGGCCTTTATGGTTGAAATGCATTGTTTGAATTGTTTTCAATGCATGAATAATGATGATGAGTTGAAATATATGCATGATTATGGTTGCATATATGTGTGAAGATGCATTTGATTGTCATGAGTTCTTGGGTGTCAAGCATCATGATATGGATCTTGTAATGTCGTGTGCCCATGTGGGGTGTGAGCGACGGATTGGTTCCCGAGGGAATCCGCTATAACGTTGCGTGCCCATGTGGGGTGTTAACGATGATTATAGACGATTGTGTGCCTAGGTGAGGTGTGAGTAATCGGATTGTGTGCCTATGTGAGGTGTGAGCAATCCATAAATATTGTGTGCCTATGTGAGGTGTGAGCAATGGGTGAACATCGTTGGCCCGACGGGGTGTTACTTCTAGTAACAAGCGATGGTTCCAGCAGAGTTCCTGAGTGAACTAGTGATGAGGAATGATGGAGTCGGTGCCGCATATGCATTTGCATAGAGTCGTTGGGTCGGTCTCTTTGCATCTGCATGAATTATGATTGCATTGTTTATATGTGGAAAATCATGATTTAATTGATTATGTGTGAGGCATTGTGATATACATTTGTGATAAAGGTATAGTGCATGATTAATATGCAATTGGGAATGGAGTAATTATGTGATTGAGTTTGTGATAGCATTTGTAAATTGATGTGCAGTCGTGTTAAATGCATTGAATTATGAATGATAAGTTTTGTGTATAAACATATGCATTATGTGTGAATATGTGATTATGTTAGTATAATTGATATATGCTATATTTTGTGGTGATGTGGTGGTGTGGTTCCATATGTCATAATCGTGGTTGGATTATGTGTGATATGTTTTGTATTTGTGGCATGCTATATGTGTTTAGTATGTGATGGTATGTGTGAGTTGATTTATACATGTATTTGAATGCGTGTTTGCATATTATTATGCAATCTTGACTTTAGTTGTTATTTCTCACCCTTCTGCTGTGGTTTATTGCTCTATGAGGCAATTGCAGATTAGTGTCTTGGAGGCTTTTGTGGAGATTAGTCCTTCGTCCTTTGTCGTCTGTCTGCTCTGATACGTAGCACGAGAGTCGGGGAACGATTATGTTATATATGTATATAATTGTGGAATATATTGTTGTATTACTTTTGTATGTGTACTTTGACGGTATAAACAATTTATTTTGTAAAACAAGTCGGTTATGGATTTTCCGCTTTATTCCATAATTGACATTTCCTTTATTACGGAAAAAGTTTCCCCTTTGAGAGTACTCTATTTTATGCTATGTATCAAATTTATGAGCAGGGATGAAGTTTTGTTTATTTAAATGTGACATCCTTATTTCTGTCGGAAAAATAAATTTTTAGTTACTCTGATTTTATTTATGTATTATTTATTTGCGATGGAAATTCGGGTGTTATAGATATCCCTTTTGCTGACACATGAATATGATGCAGCACTACTAAATACTTGGGTGTGCTGCATCCTGAGAGATACTCCAAAACAAATTTTGCTTAGTTCGGATTCGGCTTTATCGCTCAACTCACATTCTTGTGAAAGCCTTTTAGGCCATTTGAACCACACTGAAGAACTTGTAATCAGTACCTTCTATTCTATCACACTATCTCCACGCCTTTACACATGCTGCTATCTTTCGAACCTCGCAGTTCTTATACTCTGTGGAGTTACATCACAATTAGAGAAATACATTACCATTCCCTTACCGTCACTGAAAAAGCTCGAAAAAAACGGGTGCTCATGGCGTAGTAAAGGTGGTGTGTTGCTAGAACTACAAACCCCCCGCCTCGAAAAAGTATTCACTCAGAAGTTCCGTGAGTCCATACCAGAAGACCGCAACTGCACCATCACCATACATGCTAGGTGTATTAACAAATTCGTATATGGTGGCTTTGACATAGTGTAGCCTCTCACTCTATCAGAGCTACAAACAGGATACTTTGAGATGGATTTGAGTGAGAGCAAAAGCACTTCTGTTGAAACACTTCATATAGGACAGAGATTTTCTTCCTTTCTACACCAATTTTATATGGTCAATCACATGAGAATGAGAGACCAGAAGTAGATTCAACACTGGTTTATATCTTTTTAAGAGTGTTAATTTAATCTTTAACTTATGTGCATTCAGGTTTTGAGGCAGCAGAAACAATACATTTTACCAATTTTTGAAGAATTAACTAAAATAGAGTTTGATAGAATAACTACTACTGTCTTGATGAAGATTCTTGGAAGATCTCCATTTCTTAAAACACTATTCGTAACAGAGGTCAATCTTATCTGAAAAACGACAAGTTATTTATTTTCTACTTTGCTTAATTAACACATCTTTATTCTTTTTGCCGTTAACAGAAACTTTTAGAAGATGCAAACCAAGATGTATATCTTGTACCTCAAAGTTTGAAATCAACTCTCAAATGGGTCAAGATTGAGAATATTCTTGGAGAAAATCATGAGGTACACCTAGCACAATTTTTGATGAAACATGGAAGTGCACTTGAGAAGCTGAGTTTTGTGTTTAAGGAAAAAGAATCAAATCAGGCTAAACAATTTCAACAAAAAAATAACTCATTTGAGAAGAAAAATGTAAGTTCTAAGAATCTCAAGTTGAGCTTTGAATAAATGTGTTTAAAGCTATTGTCAAGTTTCTGTGAGGGGGTTACCACACCTTTGATGTATGAATTTGAGTCCAGCTTTCAGTAGGTTTAACAATGATGTTCGCAACATGTTATTTTCTGTTATGAATGTGGTGTATGAATAGTTCTACTTTTTTTCCTTTATGGTATTTTGCACCAAGTTACTTTCAAAATGCAGTGAATAGGTTACTGTCTTTGCTTTTATGTCTTATGAAGAATACACATAGATTGTTTTATTTTGTTCAATACAAAATGATCCACTCTTGAAAAGAAAGTAGTTATCTCATCATCCTGTACTAGATAAGAGGAACATGTATATTATGGATACACTCTAAAACTAACCAAAATATTCTCACATGTAACCGCAATAGGATTATTTTTGGTGATTTTAACTTTATTACCTGTGATAATAAGAAAATAGGATGCAATCCCCTTGACCTAAAGCTTACTGATGTTATTCATAATACCCTTCAAGCTTATAACTTATTGTCATGAATGTAATTGATCATGAGATTTACTTTTTTTTTTAAATAAAATAGTTGATTTAAGAATATCAACAACTTAAACTGAATGATTCAAATTTCATTATGGATTAATAGTTTCAATCTATCTAACTCAAATTAGTTTAGTTATTTCTTTTACTCAACAACAACGACAACCAAGCCTTATCTCACTAAATGGAATTAACTACATGGATCAACTTTCACTATAATATATTATTTAGAACCATGCTTCTATCCAAATAGATAATCTCGAGATCTTTCTTAATAATTTATCTTATAGTCTTTCTAAGTTTTCCTCTTCATCTAATTGTTTAACTTTTATCCATCGAATCTACTCTCTCTATCACATAATTTACATGTCTTCTCTCTACATGTCCAAACCACCTAAATCTTTATCAATAACTTATTTGTCAATTTGAGACTTATGTTTTAATTTAAGATGAACGTATTAATGCAATAGCATACAAAAATAATGTCATTAAGATCCAACAACATATTACATAGAACTATGCTAAGCTAATAATATGTGTTACAACAACTTCCATCCATAATGTGTTTATCGATGTTTGCATGTTATTCACAACATATTACTTGCATTTTGAACCAACATTTTTGTTGATGTGAAATCGACAAAGGAAATTAATTGTCCTTAGAAACACAACATCAATTGCTTTCACCAAAGCGAGATCTGTATCAGTTAATATCACATGCGGACACAACTCTTCCTTAGCAAACAATTGGTTCAGCTTATTCAACACCCAACAAAAGTTATTTATCTTCTCAGATTCCATATACGCAAATGCAACCGCAAACATCAACTTAGTTGACGTCATGCCAAATATTTTAAATAGATGTTGTCCATAACTAACACGAGATGAAAAATATCAACAACTTGATTAAATCTGGATGGGCCCAAAAAATATCTCTCACAACATCCGAGTCATATCTTCTTCTACTCCAATAAACATAACATGCATCATCTTTCAGCTTAAGCAAATGTTACATCTCTGTTCTAGGAACTCTTATCTCATTTTGTAAATTACTCTTATGTTTACATATTTACGTGATCCAAGTGACATTTTTCGGATCTCACTCTTGCAAGGACAACAATATGTGTATGGGTGGAACATGACGCTTTGTCAAATAAATAACATGTTGTTGCTCATCTGCGCTTATCTGATGAACAAACGAATTACATTCTAAACTATAAGGTAAACCTTAGTTATAAAATCCACATTTTACATCAACCTTCTATCCATAACCATCTTTCGACGTTGTCTACCATCTTCTCTACTATAGGTATAATATTTTCATTTTTAATCCTATCCTTTCTAGTCATATCACACATATAATGTAACATTCTCATATATGTTACACTTAATTTATTTTTGTGTTGATTCTTAGGCACCCAACATTTTGTTCCGTACAATATCGCATATTTTACCGCAGTCAAATAAACATTTTCCTTCAGCTTGAGTGGTACCTTTGCATCACATAAAACCCCTTAATTCTTCCTCCATTTCATCCTCTCAGCTTGAATTCGATGATTTACATCTCTTTCTATTTCTCAATTATTTTGTATTATATACCAAAGATATTTAAACTGTGTGAGTTAAAGTATGATATGGTCACCAACTTTCACCTGTAGCTGAGAAATGTTTCTTCTTTTGTTGAACATACATTCAATTTACTTCGTCTTACTTATGCTTAGGAGAAAACTATGTGTTTCTAAAGCTCGTCTCCAAGTCTCCAACCTCTCATTTAAATCATCCTTGGACACTCTAAGTAGGACTATATCATTTGCATAAAGCATGGATCTCGGTGCTAACTCTTAGATGTGTTCCGTGAGTACATCCAAAATTAAGGTAAAAATGTATGGGTTTAGGGTTGAAACTTGATGAAAACATATTGTAATGAGGAAATTGTCTGTCTCTCCACCTTATTTCCACACGCTAGATGATACCCCTACATACATATCTTGGATAACTCAAATATATGCAATTTTAATCCCTTTATCGTCTAAGACTTTCCATAAAATCTCTTTTCGCACTCTATCATACACCTTCTCCAAGTCAATAAAAACTAAGCGCAAGTTTTGGTTGTATATCCGACACTGTTTCATCACACGTCGTAGTAGATAAATCGCTTTCATAGTTAACATTTTAGACATAAAATTTACTAATTTATATTATAAATTTTAAATTTGCTCTTATTTTTCAAACAAAACTAGTCTAAAACACATAATATATTTTGTTTTAGGAAAAAATCATTATTCAAAAATAAAGTTTAACTTCAGTTACAATTTTCTGAGGAAATATATAAATTTAACTTCTTTGATCAATTTAGATTTTATTGTTTACATTAGAGAATTGCTATGAGCAGATGTTGCCTACTCTTAAAACAATATTGTTTAAAGTGTTCAACCTATATTATGTGTGAGACACATAAGACATGTATGAGTGAGCATGCTAAATCAAACCAACTTTTATGTATTAATTTTTTATTTTGTTAAAAAATGAGAGTGAAATTCTACAAATTACCTATTTTTATAAATAAAATAGAAATTTATTACTTATTGTTGTGAAAGTTAACATGGGCCACATTAGCCCCATAAACACGTATGCAATTAGATAGCTAATTTTGTCAAGGAATTACTTTATCCACCCCATGGGGTGGTAGTTTACCATTGTGAAAAATCTCAAAAGCTTTTAGATTTTGGAGATGCACTCATGTTACACACTGATAACACTTTCGTAAGTGAGCCATCTCATTTTGTCCAATAATGTGTCCGAATATGTATCTCTAAATTGTCCTTAAATTGGATAAACTAGCTCAATTAATTAAAAACACCATCAATGACATCCATTGGTGATTTCATATATGCATCTCCGGATTAGTTTTTGACATAAACGGGGTGTGGCTCACTTGCAACCCCTTTTTTTGTGTATTTGAGGCGTTCGAAAATGCATCTCTGAAATATGAGAACGGAAAATTGAGTTTCAGTGTGTTCCCCCTCATCCCATATAGTGGATAAAAAATGTCATTTGTCAAACTATAGGCCTTACATTTTTTTCTAGGAAGATATTAGATCGTTACATTATTGAAACCCATCTCTATAAGTGTCATCCTCATTCTTCTTTGTCTCCTAAAAACCTTAACTTTCTAATCCCTAGTATTAGTGTTTTTTCCCTTGTTGTTTATAATCATATAATTTATTTTCCCTTTCGTCTTTAGATGTTTGATTTTCCATGTTATCCTTCTTCTCTTATGTCCTAGTAATGGTTGTGTTTTTGAGAATTTAATATATGAATTTCATAGAAATTTTTACCAAAATAACTCAGTTTTTAAAAAAAAATCCAAAATACCCCACATTTCAAATTATTTCCCAAAGTACTCCACTTTGAGGTATTGATTGTATGAAGGCGCCATGTGAATTGGCGACCCCTCACAAGGGATTGAGTGGTGTCGCCAATTGGATTGGAGACACCTCATGGTGTCTCCAATCCAATTGGCGACTGGGTCTTATACTTAAAGGGGAATCGCCAATTGAGATGGAGACAACTTTGAAAGTGAATTTTTTTTCTATAAATAGATGTGTTCTGATCATTTAGTTCCACAACTCATCTCATATCTTTGTTCCACTGATAACATGTATCGTCGCCGGTGAGGAAAAATCGTATATTCGAGAGAGAAGCCTCCGATGGACATGTTGTTTTGGAACATTGAAAGTTTCAATCAACTTAAGAGGGAGATGAATCGGTGGTTAGAAGGAGACATTGGTGAAGAGGGAAAAATTGAAGTATCGAGAGACTTGATCAGCTGTGTGGATGGGTTCATGTTAAGACTAACAAGGATGCGAGGGAAGTCATGTTTGGACAGAATGAAATTAGTTTGATTGTTGTAATTAGTTAGAAATGTTTTATGTTTCTTTTCCATTATCTGTTTTATGTGTTGTATGTGTTGTGTGTTGTTAGTTCGCGGTATGTGTTGTTTGTTGTTAACATTGTTGTAACAAAGACTCATTAATATATGAAAATATTAGGTTACTACAATTGAAAGGATAAGCTAAATCATGATGCAGATGTTGCTTATAATACCCTAATTTTTACCCCTAAGATCCCACATGTCATTTGCATCTCATACCACAAACAAGATCACAATCTGTGTTTCTCCTGAGCATCTGTATATTATTCTTACTTGTTTCTGTTTACTAACTTCTAACCAAAATACCAAAAAAAAATTGCTGCAGTTTCTCTCTCTATGTGTTGTGCAGGATTGTCCAAGCAAGGGCATGATTTCAAATCGAGTGTGGTTGCTCGTTCATGATCCAGTTCAGATGGATTTTTGACATGATCTTGGTCAAACTATCAAGCAATTTGTTTCAAGTGCAAGTTATGTGTTTCATTGGACTATTTCTCAAGCAGTGACTGTCAAGTTGTTGTATTGTGATATCCGTCAAATTCATCTGAGATCATCAGTCCAGATTGGGTTCGTCTGTGGATTTATTTTCCTAAAGATTGGTTCAATCAAATTCAAAGCGATTCAGGATTCATATAATTAGATATTTAGAGGATGTCTGATTTTGTTTCATTGGCAAGATCATTCGGTGGTAGTTGTGCTTCATTCACTTTATCAGAGGCTTATGAAAAAGTTTGGGATTGGTTTCAGTTTCATTAGGTTATCCATTTAAACCATTTTCATTTATATCCACGCCTTCTAATATCAATTATCCATTTTTAATCCACATTTCTAAACCATTTTTTTTTCTTTTCCTTTTTTTTTAATCCACTTTTAAACCAAGTATCCATCTATTATCCAATTTAAAGTCCATATCCATTTTTTTATAACCATTTCCAAATATCCATTTTTTGAATATCCATTCTTTAAACCATTTTTATCCATAATCCATTCTCCAATTTATAATTATCCAAATCCAATTTTTCAATTATCCATTTTAATTTCCAAATTCTAAATCCATTTTCTTTATCATAACCATTTTGTTTCTAAACCATATCCAAAATTATATCCATTGTCCAAAATCTATATATCCAATTCACATATCCAATTTCCAATATCCATTATCCATTCTTAAACCAAAACCCATTTTTATTATTATTATCCATATTTGTTTTAAAATCCATTTTCCTCCCATATTCATTAACCTTTCTAATTAATTCCACAATCCATTCAACATCCATTTTGAAGCCCATTTACATATTACAGCCACAAAGTTAAAAAAAAAAGAAAGAAATGCTGATGAATTAATGAGCCAAAGCCCACGAAAGTCATGCTGCTACTCTCCAAACTTTATGCCAAGAAGCCACTTGAATATCTAGCCGTCCACACATACCAAGCCGCTATTTCACATGAAAGTCACACGCATCAAAACGGCGTCAAAACATCAGCTGCTGCGTAACAAAACGGCGCAGCTTCAAAACTAAAAAATGAGAAGCTGCAAAATACAAAACCAAAATGCTGTTATTGTAAGCTTACTCCACGCCGGCCTAACTCTTTCGCAAGCAACACGCACAAGCAGCTTCAAGCCACCCCACAACAGCCATTTCAAAGCTATTACACTCCAAAATAACATGAACAAAATCAAGCCATGTTTTAGCCTTATTCCAAGCTTCATCCACGTCACACCAAAACAGGAATAAATGCAATACGCAGCCAACAATCAAAACGCTGCAGTGTGAAACAAAACTTCAATCAAAATGCAGCAAATAATAAAAAACGACAATGAATTTTTCAATCAAACTTGCAGCTCACACCTCCTTCATTTGCCTATAAATTGAGCACCAATCTTCACTTCCAATTCAAGCTTTTGAAGCCAGAAAAACTCTGCTATTTTTTCCTCAACTTCCATTTACGAAATCAATTCAAGCCTCATTCCTTCTTCAATTTTTTTCCACCAATTCATTTTCAAGTTAAACCAAATCCCAGCCAGAACAATAGAAAGAGGAAGAAGAAGATTTCAACTCATCTGTACCTGAACATTGATAGTAGTTTGAGAGGTTTTCACATTTTTCGATCCGCCTCCGTTGTTGCTCGTTTCTTGAAAATGTTGATACCATTGTGTTCATCTCTTAATTTCGATCACAACCATGCATATATCGCTTCCCCTCGCTCTGCCGTGGTGATTTCGAAGCTCTTCCGTGGCCGTCGTGAATAGTGACGGCGAGATGAGGAAGAAGAGATGCCTTCACGTTTTCTTCTGATTTTGTTTTTTATTCTTTTATTTCTTTTTAATTGTTTTTTTTAAATAAAAAATGGATTTTCAATTACAACTTTGGGCTAGGCCCGTTTCAATTCTCACACCACCACATTTCTACAAAGACCTCCCTCTTTCTCTTTTAAATGTTCTTTTTCTCACAATTTCTCTTAACATTTTTTTTTCTTCTTAATTTTCTTTTTTTTTTATTTACAATTTGTTTTGGATCTTGAATCTTGATAAGATCTCATCAATATCAATGGACTTTGGGTGTCGATTTTATCCACCAAGAGAGGTGATTGATATTGATGATGATTTAATCGATGTAAGATTCTAATTGTTGATGTTTCTTTTCACCTTATCCTCTTTCTTCTTATTTTTTTTATTTTGATCGATAAAAGTCTTATGGATCTTGGAATTCCTTTGTTGAATTTTGATCAAGACTAGATCGTTACCGTTTTTGTTTTCGTGCGGTATTGCTTTCGGATGACGATTTACATATCGTTCATTTAGCATGCATTAGCACAAAGGACTATTGACCGGCCTCATTGTAGGGTAATTACTCCGTAAATTACTCGACGATTGCTTAACATAGCGCAACATATGTCCCGTATCAGAAAACGATCAAAATTGTTGATTATTTGTCTTTTGATTCAAAACTTATGAAACTTGTTGTTAGGAGGCTTTGGTCTTATCAATCCTCTAATGAGTTTTCATTAATCTTGACCTAAGTGCAATTATTCAATTATTATTGATCACTTACTCTAACAACTAATCACTAACTAACTAATAATATTATTATATTAATTTTGTTTATGTTTCCTTCTCGCTCCCTATCTCTTTTATTTTTTAGGCTTCATTATTATCATTTCATATCATGTTTATGCTTCCACAATTTTTCCTTTGTCCGTTGGACACATGTTTATGTTTATGTCATTTTTCCTTTGTCCATTTGGACCATATTATCTTGTGTTTTTATTTTTCCTTTGTCCAATTGGACTCAAAAAAACACTAATAAAGGATTAAACCTCTAAAAGACTTATGCTCTTAATGTTGGACTATGGCCACTATCCCTTGCTTTGGAGGACCTTCTTGGCTTGATTATGGACTTATGGACTTAGAATTAGGATTCTCTCCCTTATGCTTTGGACCATTATGGAGTTTGAAATTCTAGCCTTTATTTGGCTTGCTTATTGGCTCAAGAGGATGGAATTCTTTTCTTATTATGCTTTGAAGAGTGTCTCCATGTGGTTAGATCTTTCTTACCCTAGATTTTATTTTATGCACTAGGATAGTCACTTCTTCTCCGCCCCTTCTTCAATTTTCAAAACTTGCTCTCTTTTTTCAAAACCTTCTTGTTTTCGAACTTCAAAACCGCTTTCATAATAAAACCTTGACTTTGGTCAATGATTTTTAAACTTTGTTTCTTTAATAAATGTCAATCCATCTTAATCATATTTTGACCATTTCAAAAAGACATAAAAAAATACAAAACTCATCCAAATTTTTTGTGCTTTGTGCACCTTTTTCTTTTAAACTTTTCAAAAAGAATTAGACATGAGTCATTTTTTTGATGAGATGTAAAACTCCTAACCGTGGCATTTTGTTGAAAGTATGGTCATTTTCCACTTAGATGTTGTAGTGATTAGTCTTGTTGATGTTAATCCAAGCAAATCCTCCATCTTAATGTGAATCAAAATGCCTCTTTCCCATACCTTTGGGTAATTAGTTGAGTATTCTCTCTTGAGAATGACAGGTTGTCTTTTTCAAGATAAAATAAACCATAACCAATCATTTTCATTCTTTGTACCACGAACTACGAGGTTTTGACCCTACATTGCACATCGTGGGTACGTAGGCATGAGACGATAAGTCTCTCCAAACACAAAAATCTTAAAAAATATTTCTCCTCTCATCTCTCCCAATCTCTTTCAAGCAAACCATTTTCAGACCAAAAGCATGAATACATCAAAGGGCTCTTATAGAGTACTATAGATGTATTGGGTGCGTAAAACCTCCCATTTACATAACCAACCCCCCTTACCCTTTATCTCTTTGTTCTTTTAGAACTCTTTAGGTTTTGTTCGCTCTTTTTTCCTTTCCTTTTTTGGATAAAAATAAAAGTACGGGGCGACTCTTGTTTATTTTTTAGTTAAGTTAATCAATAGCTTACACTCACAAATTTCCCCGCTACATTGCTCCGACATTGGGACAATTTTTTTGGTTGTGTCCGGGCTGACGATATATACTACATAATCTTATCATTTTATCAGTCGTATCCATTTCGGTTCTTATACGCTTGCTATTTGGGCGTCATTTTTTCTTTCTTCGCATCTCATCGTTGTGCCAAACTATGTCCCCTTGGTATGAAGGCCAATATTCCTCCATTGGTAGCACTGCGAAGCCTTTGTTGTAGAGATTCATAACATTAATCGCCTTGTAAACATCAGATAGATGGCTATAAGCATCCTGACGAGCATGTGCGCATGCCGCAATGACATGTGAGCAAGGTACACAAAAGGCCTGGTACTTGCCAAAGTCACACCAACATCTCTTTAGTCTGATAGCATAGGATAAATTGGGCCTCCCCTCATTATGGTCCATTATTTCTTGTACACTGAATGTTTGCCTATGACGATCAAAGACTGTAATTGCATGTGTGTTGGCTTTGATAGTATCCTTAACCCGACATTAACATTACACTCCATCTTTCGCCTCTTGTTGCGAAAAGTGATGCCTACCTATAATAGGTTGATCTCACCAAAACGGTGATTGGAAGGTTTCTAATTCCTTTGAAGACCCCGTTCATGGATTCCACAAGGTTTGTCGTCATGTGGCCCTAATGACATCCACCATCAAAATCTCTTGTCCAATTTTCCAATGGAATGTTATCCAACCACCTTCCTGCATCTGCGTTTGACATCCTAATTTCGTTAAGGTAGTATTGAAATGATGGTTGAGTTAAAGCATACCCGACATTCACAACTTTAAAGCATATTGGTTCTTTTATGCACGTTATGTATTTACCCTTATTGAGAAACCTAGATAAAACAAGAGAGTATAGTTGGGGTTCCACTTGTCTGTCTTATTTGTATAACTCTTTGGGTAAGTGCGCCAAAAAACGCATATACTTTTTCTCGATGCGCCGTTTTGCTCCAAGCATGGGGTTGGTCTAGCGCCCGTCAACCACAATATATTTTCCTTCCCGTATGCACAAAAGTAAGTTAATAACTTAATATTAGTTTGTTTCACCTTACAAATTATTGTGTCTAACTAATTGAATTTGAACTTCTTATTGTTTAGATGGTCGACTAAGGGTATGAGTTACAATAGATGTCCTAGACATTGTATCATTCAATACCGCAATCTGTTGGATCACCTAACACTTGGAGATGTAAGGCCTCTAAACAAATTAATTTATTTTTTATATCAATAATTTTTTGATCTAATATTTTTCTCTTCTTCAGTTCATTTGGCATCCATATCTAAACATGGAACACCTACATGAAGTCAGAGAGGAAGATGCAACCGTTTGGACTGCATGCGTGCCGATCATCAGATTCACCACTATGGAGATGCACAACAGTTACCATGTCAAACTACAATTTATAATGCATCAAAACATCCCAGATCCCCCAGTTGACCTCGGTAAATGGCATCTAAAAAGAGTTAATAATCAGTGGGACTTTCCCGATTGGAAGGATTTTGCAAAATTTGAGTGTCGTAAATAGAGGAACTTCAGTGTGTAACACCTCATTTAATTATTTAGTAGTTTATGATTTATTGTGTGTGATTATTCTTGACATTGTTTTGGTTAAGGGTGTGTGTGTTATGGTGGGTGTGAGAGCCGAGTGGAATGAATTAAATTAAGCCTTATGATAACATTGTAATAATAATAATATGAATAATGAGACATTTTATTGATACTAATATTATTAGCATTATTATTAATATTATTATTATTATTATTATTATGATTATTAATAATATTATTATTATAATTATTAACATTATTATTATTAGGATTATTAATATTATTATGACCATTATTATTATTATTGCTAGAATTGAGGAATTAAAAACATAATTAGGAGAGATTAGGGGTGGGGTTACATTATAAGTTTTTTTTCTACGTGAAAGGAGAAAGAGAAAAGAAGGGGAGAGAGGAGCAAGAGATTTTCCACCATTGTTAGAGGAAGAAAGCTTGGAATTAAGGTAAGGGGGAGAATGAGATTCATTAATGGTGATCTGAACATGAGAGGGTAGTGAGGGTTCCTTTCCCTCTTAGGATTTTATGCATATTCTTCTTCCTTCTTGCTTGATATCCATGCATGTACGGTATTTGCTATGAATTCGTGTTTGGATACTAATATTGGTATAATTTTGCGTGTAATTTGTGTGTTATTGTTGTGTTCTGTCATGAAAGAGATCTGGAAATTTTGCGGGTTTTGGGGTTAACAAAAAGAGGTTTTAAATGGTAGGAAACTTGGGTAAAATGATGAATTAATGAATGTAGAATGAATCTATTAATGATAGTTTGGGGTAGATGCTGTTTTGGGTCAAAATCAGGAGCGTGAAGGTGCTCCAATGGAGGAAAAATTGCACTGATGCAAAATAGGGTTTTTCTCTGTGCAGGTTGGCCATACGCGTATAACAGGAGGCCATACACGTATGGGGGTTGTTCCCAGGGGCATACGCACCCCGTCCCCAGAGCCAGCACGCCCCTCGGGTCGTACGTGTAAGGTACGCGTAAGGGGGAGCGGGCCATATGCGTATGGGAAGCTTTTGAGAGGGAAATCCTCTCTGGTCATACGCGTAAGGCCCAAGGCAGTACACGTATGCAGGCATGGGCATTTGAGCCCTACGCGTATGATACCCAGGCCTGGGGCGTGGGAAAAGAGTCCATACGCATATGGGCATGGTCATACACGTATGGGCAGAGTTGTGGTTCAATTTTCCCGTTTTCGTGATTTCTGTTCCAATTTCGCGTGCGATGCAATTTCTCTTGATCCGTAGGAATAAAATGATATAATGGGATATAGGGGAACTAGTAATGACATCTAATAGGATAAAACATGGGATTTTTATGTGATTGTCTGTATGAGACGTGTTTGATGCTTGTGCGCCTATACTTTTGTCATGTGGACGGTCTTGGGCTGTGGTGGTAATTCCGAAGGGAATTACAATGAGTATGTAGCTCACGTGTGATCAATGAGGATCTTGAATTATGCATGAATGATTATTATATTATGCATAATTATGTGTCATGCATTCATGTCATGTGTTGTGGAGATGAGCTAGGTGGGAATCCATGATGGGTGCCTAGTCTCGTCCGGACTCCACGTGGGACTCAAGTGGAGATAAGTGGTAGTTCAGAGGAATATATACGACTTATCCGGATTCTGACGGGAATCGGGTTCTAGGGTGAACCGTATGTGATTGTGATGGTACCGCATGAATTGTGTCGGGTCAGTTGAGTCGCATTGCATATGTATATGATTGAATGTGGGATGAATATGCCGAGAATTGATGTGGCACTTGTATATGCATTGTAATTGTATGATTGGTGTGATTTGTGCATAAACTACTCCTTAGCATGTGATTTTCACCGTGTATTATTGAATATAGTTCTCACCCCTTTTCTGTTTATTGTGTTTGTGCTCCTCGGGGAGTACAGATGATCAGGTACCTGAGTAGTGCTTGGACCATGTGTTTATATTTGATCGAGTCTTAGGAGTCGCTCTGATACGTAACACGGGAAGGATGGGGATTTCGTTATTTCCTACATGTTATTTGTTATTGGCTATTTGTTATGTATCATGATTCGTTTTAATTGTTGTTGAACCACGTATTTTGTGGAGATTTGATGTAATTGGAGCTTTAATGCTAAACCATTTTATTTGTTTCCGCTATTTATTCAACTTATTTATTTTTATAAGGAAATAAATTATGAAGGGATTTGATACTTCATGATAATGTTTTGTTAATGTGGCATCCTACATGTGTAACTCTGATTAATTTCTGCAATTATTTTTCATATTTTTATTTATTATACGAATGGGTAGAGTAGGGTGTTACAATTGGTATAAGAGTAGGTCGGTCGGTCCGTCCGGCCAGTGTCGTAGTAGAGTCTGACTATAGAGTGTATATAGTCGTGTGTTTCTTCTAACCTGTATTTTCTTTGGTGTTGAGCAGTATGGCTGGTAGGCATGATGATGTGATTGCTGCTGCACTACAGGCTGTTGCGCAGGAGGTGCAGAATACCAAACAGAATGCTAGGGATGTCGAGCTCTGTAATTTGGAAAAGTTCCAGAATAACAAGCCACCGAAGTTTGAGGGTAGGCACGAACCAGATCTGGAGTTAAAGTGGCTGAAGGACATTGAGAAAATTTTCATAGTTATGGGATGCACCGAAGCTCAGAAGGTGCAGTTTGACACTCACATGTTGACCGAGGAAGCTGAAGATTGGTGGGATAATACCCGTCAAAGGTTGGAGGCTGCAGGTAGTCCTATTACTTGGACGATGTTCAGGGAGAAGTATCTGGCGCGGTATTTTCCAGAAGATATTCGTGGCAAGAAAGAGATTGAATTCCTGGAATTGAAGCCGGGAAACTCGACAGTTGCAGAATATGCGGCCAAGTTCGAGGAGCTAGTGAAGTATTGTCCTCATTACAATACTGATGCTGCTATGGGTTCGAAGTGTATCAAGTTTAAGGAAGGGTTGCGTCCTGAGATCAAACAAGGTATCAGTTATCAGAAGATCATATACTTCCCTGAGTTGGTGAATAGGTGTCGAATTTATGATGAAGATAACAGGGCTCGGGTTGCTCACTACAAGGCTCTGAGTGATAAAAGAGGCAAGCAGAGACACGGGAGTACACCTTACAGTGCTCCGGCCGATAAAGGGAAGCAGAAAGTTGTTTTTGGCAAGAAGCCAAGTGGGGGAGGAAATTCTTCCAACCCTATCAAGTGTTTGAGATGTGGTGACGCGGGTCACCATGCTAATGAATGTCAGAATGAAGTGAAGAAATGTTTCAAATGCGGGAAGCTAGGTCAAATTGTGGCAGATTGAAGGACCAATATACCTACCTGTTACAACTGTGGTGAACAGGGTCACATCAACACCCACTGTTAGAAGCCGAAGAAGTCGCAGACCGGTGTGAAGGTATTTGTACTGGTGGGAGCTCAGCCAACCAGTGTGGATCGTTTAGTCAGAGGTACTTGTTACATTCATAACAGTCTTTTAATTGCTATCATTGATACAGGTGCGACCCACTCATTTATTTCTGTTGATTGTGTGAAGAAACTAGGATTTGTGACGTCTACCTTGAGTAAAAGGATGGTGATTGATACTCTATCTATTGGGTTGATAACTACATCGTTAGTGTACTTGAACTGTCCTGTGTTGATCTTTGGTAAAGATTTCGAAGTGGATTTGATTTGCTTACCACTCAGTGATCTGGATGTTATTTTAGGGATGAATTGGCTAAAGAGTAATTATGTCTACATTGACTGTTATAGGAAGAGGTTATTATTTCTTACTCCAGAGGAGGAAAAATTGGCTAATTTTATATCTACCAAGGAATTGAGAACCTTGTTGGAAGATGAAGCTAAAATGTTCGTGGTATTTGCCTCATTATTTGTTGAAGGCAAAACGCCGATTAATGAATTATCAATAGTGAAATAATTTCTAGAAGTGTTTCTAGATGATATTTTAGAGTTGTCTCCGAAGTTAGAGGTGGAATTTGCAATTGATCTTGTTTCTGGCACCAGACCTGTATCTATGGCACCATACATAATGTCAGCATCAGAATTTGCAGAGTTGAAATCTCAGCTAGGAGAATTGCTTGATAAGAAGTTTATTAGACCTAGTATGTCGCCGTGGGGAGCTCCAGTGTTTTTGGTTAAGAAAAAGGACGGTAGTATGAGATTGTGTATTGATTATCGTCAGCTGAATAAGGTTACCATCAAGAACAAATATCCGCTTCCTAGAATTGATGATCTAATGGATCAACTTGTGGGAGCCCCTGTTTTTAGTAAAATTGATTTAAGATCAGGTTACCATCAGATTCGGGTGAAAGAGGATGATATTCAGAAGACGGCTTTTAGGACTCGGTATGGAAATTAAGAATATGCTATGATGTCGTCCGGAGTGTCCAATGCGCCGGGCGTATTCATGGAATACATGAATCGTATCTTCCATGCCTACTTAGATCAGTTTGTTGTAGTTTTTATTGACGACATTTTGATTTACTCCAGGTCGGAAAGAGATCATGCAGAGCATATAAGGATTGCATTTCAAGTGTTGAAAGATAATAAGTTATTTGTGAAACTTTCAAAATGTGAATTCTGGCTGCATGAAGTGAGTTTTCTGGGACATGTTATTTCTGGTGATGGCATAATAGTGGATCCATCCAAAGTAAGTGTTGTACTTCAGTGGGAACCTCTGAAATTAGTGACAGAGATTAGGAGTTTCTTGGGTTTAGCAGGTTATTACCACAGGTTTATCAAAGGGTTTTCTAATTTGGCCCTTCCTCTGACTCAGCTGACTAGGAAAGGTCAGACATTTGTGTGGGATATCTTGTGTGAAGAGAGTTTCTGGGAATTGAAGAAGAGGTTGACTATAGCACCATTATAGATTCTACCAAAGCCAGATGAACCTTTTGTAGTGTACTGTGATGCGTCTAAAATGGGATTAGGCGGAGTATTGATGCAGGATGGTAAAGTCGTGGCTTATGCCTTACGAAAATTGAGGGTACATGAAAGGAATTATCCTACTCATGATCTTGAGTTAGCTGTAGTGGTTTTTATGTTGAAAATTTGGAGACATTACTTGTACAGGTCGAGGTTTGAAGTATTCAGTGATCATAAAAGTTTGAAATATTTATTTGATCAGAAAGAACTGAATATGAGACATGGAAGATGGTTGGAGTTCTTGAAGGACTATGATTTTAGCTTGAGTTACCCTCCCGGTAAATCTAACGTCCTGGTGGATGCTTTGAGTCAGAAGTCAATTCACATGTCGACACTAATGATTAAGGAGTTGGATTTAATTGAACAGTTTAGAGACTTGAGCATGGTTTGTGAACTGACTCCTGAGAGTGTGATGTTGTGTATGCTGAAGGTTAATAATGAGTTCCTTAATGAGGTTAGAGAGAGTTAGAAACTCGATTTGAAGCTAGTGGATTTGATGACCGCAGGAGGGTCAGATGCAGAAGGTGACTTTAAAGTAGATGATTTTGGTGTGTTGAGATTTCGAGGCAGAATTTGTGTGCCGGATAATCGCAAACTGAGAAAAATGATCTTAGAGGAGAGCCTCAGGAGTAGCTTAAGTATTCATCCATGATCTACGAAAATGCATCAGGATCTTAAGAAATTGTTTTGGTGGCCAGGTATGAAGAAAGATGTAGCTCGGTTTGTGTATGCTTGTTTGACTTATCAGAAGTCAAAGGTGGAACATCAGAAACCTTCCAATTTGATGCAACCAATGGAAATACCAGAGTGGAAGTGGGATAATATCGCGATGGATTTTGTGACCGGGTTACCAAATACGGCGAGAGGCTTTGATGCTATTTGGGTGATTGTAGATAGACTGACGAAATCGGGACATTTTATACCGATTAACATCAGTTTTCCTTTGTCTAAGTTAGCAGAGATTTATATCATAATAATAATGAAGTTGCACGGGGTTACATTGAGCCTTGTGTCAGAAAGAGACCCGAGGTTTACTTCCGGATTTTGGAAGAGCTTGCAGGAAGCTTTGGGTTCTAGTTTGAAGTTGAGTTCTGCTTATCATCCGAAGACAGATGGACAATCTGAGAGGGTCATTCAGTCACTGGAAGACTTGTTGAGAGCTTGTATACTCGAGTAGGGAGGCGCTTGGGATACTCATTTACCGTTGATTGAATTTACTTACAATAACATTTACCATTCTAGTATTGGAATGGCGTCTTTTGAAGCGTTGTATGGTATGAGGTGTAGGACACCTCTATGCTGGTATGAGTCGGGTAAGAGCATCGTACTTGGACCCGAGATTGTGCAACAGACTACTGATATAATCCAGATGAATAGGGAGATTAGCTTGGGGCAGAGCTATTGGAGGTAGTGTGACCTGGGAATTGGAGAGCAAGATGCGAGAATCATATCTGGAATTGTTCTGATCAGGTACATTTTCGAGGATGAAAATAATTTAAGTGGGGAAGAGTTGTAACACCCCATTTAATTATTTAGTCGTTTATGATTTATTGTGTGTGGTTATTCTTGACATTGCTTTGGTTAAGGGTATGTGTGTTAGGGTGGGTGTGAGAGCCGAGTGGAATGAATTAAAATAAGCCTTAAGACAACATTGTAATAATAATAATATGAATAATGAGACATTTTATAGATACTAATACTATTAGCATTATTATTAATATTATTATTATTATGATTATTAATATTATTATTATTATAATTATTAACATTATTATTATTAGGATTATTAATATTATTATGACCATTATTATTATTGCTAGAATTGAGGAATTAAAAACATAATTAGGAGAGATTAGTGGAGGGGTTACATTATCAGTTTTTTTCTACGTGAAAGGAGAAAGAGAAAAGAAGGAGAGAGAAGAGCAAGAGATTTTCCACCTTTGTTAGAGGAAGAAAGCTTGGAATTAAGGTAAGGGGGATAATGGGATTCATAAATGGTGATCTGAAAATGAGATGGTAGTGAGGGTTCCTTTCCCTCTTAGGATTTTATGCATATTCTTCTTCCTTCTTGCTTGATTTCCATGCCTCTACGGTATTTGCTGTGAATTCGTGTTTGGATACTGATATTGGTATAATTTTGCATGTAATTTGTGTACTGTTGCCGTGTTCTGTCATGAAAGAGATCTGGAGATTTTGCGGGTTTTGGGGTTCACGAAAAGAGGTTTTAAATGGTAGGAAACTTATGTAAAATGATGAATTAATGAATGTAGAATGAAACCATTAATGATAGTTTGGGTTAGATGCTACTTTGGGTCAAAATCAGGAGCTTAAAGGTGCTCCAATGGGGGAAAAATCGCACTGATGTGAAACTGGGTTTTTCTCTATGCAGGCTGGCCATACACGTATGACAGGAGGCCATACGCGTAGGGGGGCGTTCCCAGGGGCATACGCGTAGCATACGCACTCCGTCTATCATACCCCAAATTTTTACCACTAAGATTTCCCATCATTGTGCAAATCATCATCACAATATGGATGGACCATCATACCTCATTAGTCTCCCCAAAGATGGGTGAGCATCCACTACAATCAAACTTAGGGTTTCAAGCCCTCTCAAAGCTCTTAGACAAAGGATCAATCAAGGAATGACATGATCTTCAACTTGTCTAGCCTCTCAAACACCTACAAAGGATCAAGTGGACTCCCACATCAAGAATCAAGCACAAAGTTGCAGCATTCTAAGTGCATCAAGCCTCAAGATCGCCAGTGTCACCAAATTAGGGTTTTGGTCGACCAGGGCCTCCAGATGGAAATTTTCATCTGGGCATGAGAAAATGCTTCAAAATATAACTTAAGATACTCCAAGGAACCTCTTGGACCCAATCATCTAGTCAATTTAGCCTCAAGGGATGCATTTATCAAAAATCAGGAATTAGGGTTTCTTGACCTAATTCACCCCTAAGTTGACTTTTGGGACAAAACATGATCCAAGACCTCAAGACATGATTTGAGGGTCCCTAATACACTACATTGATCCATTTGCAACAATGGATTAATCCAAGAAGCTTGATTCACAAGTTTCAAGTTCATCAGAACCACAGTTAGGGTTTCACGGAAAAAGTCAACTGTGCCTTTGACTTTTGACCAGGACATGCTCCCAAACCTTGGGACATGATTCAATACACCCTATAACACCTATGAAATCAATCAATTAACTTTGATTTAGGTCAAGGACTTAATTTCATAGAGGATTGCACAGTTTGGAATTCATCTGATAAAAAGTCAACTGTGCCCAAAAGTCAAAGTTTGACTTTTTGATTTTTTGATCAATTATGGTTCCCTAACCCTAAAATGATGTTAATGTGTGATTAGAATCATCATTCATCAAGAAAAATTAAGAAAAGTGGGATAACTTGTAAAAGAGGTAACCATAAAGAACTTAGAAATTTTCTAACTTATGGAACAAAGTGGCTAGGGTACCAACTTCCAAGGATCATAACTTGAGATCCAAGCAACCATTTTGGCTGATCCAAAAATGGATTTGTAGCTCTCATGGCATACTTTAAAAGTGTCAACTACACCTCACTCCAATTCTTCATGGATTTTTAGTTATGGAGTGTCCAAAATGACAAAAACATGAAAATGCCATTTTTTCCAACACTTAGTGAAATTTTCACTAAGTCAGAATCTGTTTCACTTTTTTCAAAATGTAAGGGAATTTTTCACTTGGATCCAAAAAGTGTCAAGACAAACTATAATCACACATATGTTGTATCATATGAGAGCTTTCCAAAATGGCCAAGAACTCCATCAAATCCCATTTGAGCTAAGAGTTATGACAATGGCAATATGCCTTGCTGCAACTGTCATGGCAAGGCAGATTTGTGTATTTTACTCTATTTGATCAAATTTTACAAATGACAAACAAGTTTATCCATCTGAACACCTCAGTGGGAGACCAAGGAGGAACAAACACTGATCCATAAGCCTCCTAAGTCTTTGGAACCAAAAGTAGCATGCCAAACCTAGAAATGCCTAAAAGGGGGACAAGACTCCAATTTTGTTTTGGAGCATTCAATGGATGCACCAAGGTGGCATGAACTGAGCCTTTTCCAACTAAATGATTCAAGGATGATCTCTGAACTAGGGAACCAAAGGCCTATACTCTAACCTCTAGTCAATGGCTAGAGGAGACTTAAGATTCCAAAGTGATGCAATTGGACACTGATTTGCTGCAGTTGCCATTCACTATTGCTTGCAAAACAAACTTTCTCTACTATAAATAGAGCTCATTTGTGCTCATTTTAAGTACACCAAAGCCATCAAACTGATGTTTTCCTCAAAATCTCTTCTTTCACTCCAAAATTGCCTTCCAAAGCAAGTCACTATCGAGTTTTGAGTTTGAGAGCCATTCTAACCAAACCAATCACACACACACACACCTCATAAACATCATATAGAAGTGATCCAAACACTTAAACAACATCAGGAACACCAATTTCACAAAATCACCAGCCAATTGCTCAAGGTTTTAACCAAGTTGCAGCTGAGGTGCCATACTTTGTTCCAGTCCATTTCAGATCACTCCAAGCATTCAAACACATTCCATATGGTGTAGGGAAGCTGTTCAGATCATCACAACTCATCTGTAACACCTCTAACTCAAAAATCACATTGCTCTTGCTGTCACGACCTTCAAGTAAGCCTAAACTTGGTCATCTCATGATTCATGCATATTTCCTCACACAATAATTTTGCCATATGTTCATAATCATGTATGGAGGGTTTCCCCTCAATTAATTGCTTTGTTTGAATCGTGTATAAAAATTCTCAGCCTTCATGCAGAATTTAGGGTTCTTGAGGTTTTGTCTTGATTTCTTATTCCATGCTTAAAATAAATGAAATTAAAGACCATATACATGATCGTGAGGTGAAAACGAGTAGATTGATATGTGGATTGTGTGATTTCATCAAGTATTCAATGAGATTGGTGAGAAAATGCAAATCTAAAGAAACAAGGGGGTGGCGCGTGTTCTTGGTGTGTTCTTGGCGCCATTTTTTGAATATTTGAATTTTGTGATTTTATTTAATTGATTCAAAAATTAATTTCTCTCTGAGTTTTAATGATTTTGAGTTGATTCCTTTTTTAATAATTTAAAAAAATGTTAAAATATTTTATTTTACCAAAAATTCCAAAAAAATTTATTTATTTCCTATACTTGATATTTTTTGCAAAGAATTAATCTTTTATTTGTTTTTTAACATTTAGAATATGTTTTCCTCCTTGATTTTCCAAATTTAATTGGTTTCCAATCATTTTGTGGATATAAACATGATTTTTCAAACATTAATCCAATATCACAACTTGTTTTTCACACATGTTTGATAATTTTGATTATTTTAATTAAGTTTTTATTTAATTAAAATAGATTTTGAAATTAATTTAGGGTTTTGATCTTAATCACCCTAAACAAATCTTTTTTCAAACATTTTCGGCCTCTAATAGAGTGTAAGACCCAACCCCTTTGTAAATAATACCTTTTTGGGCCTCACACATTGTATAAGTCCCTCTGTATATTTTCAAATGTTCGGCGCGATCGTCGTCTTTTTAACAAAATCAACTAGGCTTCTCCTTGAGCTATAAGACCCATCTTTATTCATTTTTAAATCTCTTTGGGCCTCTAATAGAGTGTAAGACCCAATCCCCTTTTAACTAAAACCATTTTGGGCCTCAGATATTGTATAAGTCCCTCTGCGTTAAAATAAAAATCTCGGCGCAATCGCCAGTTCAAAAATCAAATCATCTGGGCCTACCCTCGTGTTATAAGCCCCATTTATTTTATTTAAATTTCTTTGGGCCTCTAATAGAGTGTAAGACCCAACCCCTTTTTGAAACCAAAATGATTTGGGCCTCAAATATTGTATAAGACCCACTGTGTTTTCAAAAACCTTGGCGCGATCGCCATTTTCAAACAAAAAACCCTGGGCTTCTCCTTGAGTTGTAAGTCCTATCTCTTGTACAAAAATAAATCTTTGGGCCTCTAATAGAGTGTAAGACCCATCCCTTTGTACAAAAAAATTTTTGGACCTCATATATTGTATAAGTCCCTCTGTACAGTTTTCAAGACAACGGTACGATCATCGTTAAAACTTGGGCCTCTCCTTGAGCTGTAAGCCCCAATAATCTTTTCAAAGCACTTTCTCCTTTGATTTTGAATTCAAATATATATTGTTATCAAAATATTCTTTAATTTCTTTGTTGAACAACTAACAAAACAGTATGGAAGCTCTATAACGGGTAAGTGTTTATCCGCTTTCATTTACCGCTTTCATATGTATATAACTGTATTGTGGGGTTGTTTCACTGTAAGTCTTCTTTCACACCCTTTTATATACTTGTCACATATTCACTGTGTAATACTAGTATAGTTATTTAGAGTTTTCCCCGGAAACTACGTCTAGAACTAGGTAAAGCCCTGTTGGTCACTCTTTAAATACAAACAAAACTAGATCCCCATAGGATTTCCAGATACAGTCTTCCCTTCTCTTGGGGTTAAACAATATGGAACAAAGAGAAAGGCAGTATTCTCGGTGAACCTTTTATCAGACTGTCACCCTTAGAAATTGTCAAAGAAACTCTAACTCCCCAGAGATGATATTTTCTCCGTGAATGGCATCTCTTGAGTTTCTTCCAAATTCTTGAACTTTCTTGGAATGATCTTTTCTCTGTGAATTGCATTTCTTGAACTTCTCTTGGTTTGGGGACCCACAGGCTTCCTAAAAGCATCCCCGCCTCCTCTTGGGCGTTGTACAAGGACCCTTCGGCCTCTTAGAAGTTCTCATGCTTTCTCTTAGGCTTAATACAAGGACCCTGACGACCTCTTAAAGGTATAAGACAGATCTTAGTCATCCTTTGCTAGAGTAGTCTTTACAGCGTCAAAACTCCGACCATTTTAGGGTTGATACTCATCCCTTAATGCCCACGCCTCCTCTTGGGAATAGATGTCTCCAAAACATCTCCTTCCCCCCATAGAATAGGAGGAACTACGATCGCTCTGATTTCCCTGTTTCATTAAACGGGAATACGTAGGCATAAGATTGCAAAATCTTAGCGAGCATACTAATCAAAAACTCAAAGTCCAGTACCTTCACACATCCATCAAAAACATCAGACCTAGTACCTTACCAAAATCCTCCTGTACAGTCACGACACTGTGTTCTTAAACGAAATAACCTAAGACAGACCCCCCTTTTGATAGCATCTATAAACTAACAGTTTTGACTGTTTAACCTCAGTATGCAAGCAGGGTTAATTGGAGACATCGATTTCCCTTCCTTAATCAGCTTCACAGGATAAAAAATAAATCGAACTATAGTACCAAAGCGATAGTGATTCGAAACCACAAAAATCGCGCTACACCGTCCCCAGAGCCAACACAACCCTCTGGTCGTACACGTAAGGTACGCGTAAGGGGTAGTGGGTGATACGCGTATGGGAAGTTTTTGAGAAGTTTTGAGAGGGAAATCCTCTCGGGTCATACGCGTAAGGCCCAAGGCAGTACACGTATGAAGGCCTGGGAATTTGAGCCTTACGCGTATGATACGCATGCCTGGGGCGAAGGAAACGATTCCATATGCGTATGGGCATGGTCATAAGCGTATGGGTAGAGTTGTGGTTCAATTTTCCCGTTTTCGCGATTTCTGTCCCGATTTCGCGTGCGATGCAATTTTTCTTGATCCATAGTACTAAAATGATATAATGGGATGTAGGGAAACCAATAATCACATCTAATAGGATAAAACATGGGATTTTTATGTGATTTTCTGTATGAGATGTGTTTGATGCTTGCGCCTAGATTGTTGTCATGTGGACGGTCTTGGGCTGCGGTGGTAATTTCGAAGGGAATTACGGGGAGTATGTGGCTCACGTGTGATCCTTGAGGATCGTGAATTATGAATGAATGATTATTATATTGTGCATAATTGTGTGTCATGCATTTATGTCATGTGTTATGGAGATGAGCTAGGTGGGAATCCATGATGGGTGCCTAGTCTCATCCGGACTCCATGTGGGAGTCGAGTGGAGATAAGTGGTAGTTCAGAGGAACGTATACGACTTATTAGGATTCCGACGAGAATCGGGTTCTAGGGTGAACCGTATGTGATTGTGATGGTACCGCATGCATTGTGTTGGGTCAGTTGAGTCACATTGCATATGTATATGATTGAATGTGGGCTAAATATGCCGAGTATTGATGTGGCACTTGTATGTTCGTTGTAATTGTATAATTGGTGTGATTTGTGTGTTAACTACTCCTTAGCATGTAATTTTCAACGTGTATTATTGAATGTAGTTCTCACCCCTTTTCTGTGTGTTGTGTCTATGCTCCTCGGGGAGTATAGATGATCAGGTACCTGAGTAGTGCTTGGAGCATGTGTTGCTATTTGATAGAGTCTTAGGAGTCGCTCTGATACGTAACACTAGAAGGATGGGGATTTCGTTATTTACTTCATGTTATTTGTTATTTGTTATTTTTTACGTATCATGATTCGTTTTAAATGTTGTTGAACCACGTATTTTATGGAGATTTGATGTAATTGGAGCTTTAAAGCTAAACCATTTGACTTGTTTCCGCTGTTTATTCGACTTATTTATTTTTATAAGGAAATCAAATATGAAGGGATTTGATACTTCATGATAATGTTTTGTTGATGTGGCATCCTACGTGTGTAACTCTGATTGATTTCCGCAATTATTTTTCATATTTTTATTTATTATACGAATGGGCAGAGTAGGGTGTTACACAGCACGCATGTCTTACGTGACCCGATGATGGCAACCCCGTCTATACCAATTAATAATTATATGGCTTGCTACATATCGGTTGCAATTGGGTTTGTCTCGGAAGAGAGGTATCTATACGACCCACGACAAACCACCTACACACGAGACGCTTCAGCGTCTAACCCACCCAGAAATTATCGGCCATGTTACTCACAACCCCCTACCCAACAGAATTACCAACCCACTAACCATCCAAACATGCCAAACACCCAACCACAATACCAAGAGCGTCTCCCATACTATCTCCAACAAAATGGCTACTTTCAAGAAACCCAATATGGCTATGCCCAAAACACAACATCAAGATATAGCCAAAATGAGGGTACAACATACCATAGCCATAACGCCCAAACATCTTTCCATAGCCAAAATGCTCAGACATCATACCTTAGCCTACACACTCAAACATACCAACAACCATATGGCTTTCAAAAACCACTACTATTTCAACCTTTCACCAACAAATCCTTCACACCAATGTCCCCCTTCAATCGTCCAGGCCGCACACCAATGACCTCTTCATCACATCTGAACTACTCTGGCATGGGTCGCACGCTCAGTTTCAACACACAATACCTCATGGAAATGCAAGAAATTCTTAGGAGACCATCTGGGAATGTTCCTCAGACTTTGACTCCTCAAACACCTGGCGTGAATCAACGACAAGGGAAACGAATGCAACGAGCGAGGGTGCCTAGGAGATGTAGAACCGGTGGCCGGTATGACCAACCCGGTCGACAACACTAATTTATGTAATAGTATTTTTTATTAATGATAATGTTACTTATTTTTGGTAAAAAAATTTACAGAATGCACCTTGTCTCCATCTTAATTGGCGACTCCCATTTAAGTATAAGACCCAATCGCCAATTGGATTGGAGACATCATGAGGTGTCTCCAATCCAATTGGCGACATCACTCAATGCCTTGTGAGGGGTCGCCAATTCAAATGGCGCCTTCATACAATCAGTACCCCAAAATGGGGTACTTTGGAAAATAATTTAAAATGTGGGGTATTTTGTGATTTTTTTTAAAAACTGAGTTATTTTGATAAAAAAAATCAATTTCATAACCATATCTTTTAAGGTTATGCATCAACTCACACATATTAATGAAATCATAAAACAAGACAAAAAAATATAACATATACTAGCAAAGGATTTAAGTGATAGTAAAAAAAAATCTATAAGTACATATTAAATTTACCAATGTACTTATGATATATTGTTGGAATAGATCTAGTATTATGGGTGGCAAAATGGATGGATTAGATATGGATTGGATTCTTAATGGATGGATCAAAGCAATCCATTCATCCATTAACAATCCACTAAACTCTCTTATTAAAAATCCAATTCAATTCATCCATTAAAAGATAAAATCCATCCAATCCATCCATTAACATATTTCTAATGGATGGATATCCATCCATCCAAAAAATCAATTTAAAAATTCTAAATTATTTTTTAAATTTCATAAAAAAATTTAAATTTCACAAAAAAAAAATTAATATTCTTAATTATTTTTTAAATTTCATAAAAAATTTAAATTTCAAATTTTTTTTTCATATTCTGAATTATTTTTTAAATTTCTTTAAAAATTTAAATTTCACAAAAAAAAATTAATATTCTTAATTATTTTTTAAATTTCATAAAAAAAATTTCAATTTCAATTTTTTTTTTCATATTCTAAATTATTTTTTAAACTTCTTAAAAAAATTTAAATTTCATAAAAAAAAATATTTAAATATTCTTAATTATTTTTTAAATTATTCTTAATTGTAAGAAAAATTATATCTCTCTTCACACAATCTTAATTATTTTTTTAATTATTCTTAATTATTCAAGAAATTGGTGATGAAGTCTTACCGAAAATAATTAAGAATATATATATAAACAAATCTTTTAAGTAAATGGGAAAATGCATTGTTCTAAGAAGTAAATTGTACATAACCCTGGTCTGAAATGATACAATTTTTGTTTAACACAAATTTAATAGTCTTAATAAACTAATGTTAATGAAGTCTAGAAAAAGTGAAACCAAATTCAATAATCTTATTTCAGTAGCAGAATTGTTGTCTCCTTCACGGAGAAAAACCCTAAATTTCCTTGGAAAATCTTTTCATCCTTGTAAATCATTGGCAGTGTAAATCATAGTTGGTTTAGCATCCATCTACACTAGTAGCCGTTCAATGCCAATATGCAAGATCCATTATGAGATCACAAATTACAAACTTGATTAAACAAAATACTTAACTTTAATCTAACACAGAAAGAGAAACTCATGAAAATTTCACATTATGAGAAGCTATTTAAAATGCAAGATAACACTAAGTCACTAATATAACTTCAAAGGGATTTCACTAACACAATTTCAAAACAGTGTTGTGCTAACTGCAAACTAATTCAAATGTAACTGATTGCATCACAACAAAGTTTCAAGTTTAAAACAAATTGCATTCTGGCTAATTTCAATATTGCAACATCATCATCACAGAACATTTCAATTGAGTAAATTCCACAGCATAGCGTAGTACCAAACAGAACTTCATAATGGCACACTAACCAATTTCAGAATTTCAACACTAGCTAACTAAAGCATACTTCCTATCCAAGCATAACTAACACAAATGTTAGTAACTTCATTACTAAAGTACTTGTTTCATAATTGTTCTGGACTGGACCAATGGCTAGGCATGACCCAATCCACTTCTGCTTCCAGAACGACCCAATTGCCTAAGTCCAGGTGGTGCGGGGCAGCATTTACCTTTCTGCCCCTCTACCAGGCACATATGGACAGATGAACCTCAAGGTCATTTGCTCCTCCCCGGAATTCCTGCCCGTTACGCACGGCTCCATCATCCATGAACAATCATGACGCCTGTGCCCGGAACTACGCCTTTTCCCGTGGCAACGACTAGTTTTGGGCATCTCTACCCGTCATAACGATTAGTTTTTGGCAGTTACCTATTCTTCAGGAAACAGTTATTCCGCCCCGAAAATAGGGACCGTTGGCCACGCACTGGGGGCATTATAAAAACCCTCTCATTTGAGAGGGTCAGGTGAAGGTGTGAAAAACACAAGAAATGGGGGGTTTGAATTGGGTTTTTATACTAAAAAACAATTCTTTAAAAATAACCCCCTTTACAAATAACCTCCACTTCTTGATAATAAAGTAAGAGAAACCAAAAAGAAAGAACACAGTATGTTTATACTATTTCACTTGAGAAATCCTCAAGCTAGTCTAGTCCACCCGCCAAGGTGATTTTGCCTCTCTCAAACGAGGTCTTAATCCACTAATCAAACTGATTAATACAATGCATAAGCCAAACTGCAAGTGACTAACAACAACCTCTAAGACACACTAGTCCTAGACTTCTCAAGAATTCTGACTTAACCGGTCTCTTAAGGAAATCAAACAACTGTTTGAAAATACAATGCACAAGCCAAACTGCAAGTGACTAACAACACTAAAACTCGTTGTCTTAGTCTTCCTAAAGCTTCTGACCTACCCGGTCCTTTAGGGAACACAAATCTTCCTAAAGCTTCAGACCTGACTGGTCCTTTAGGAATCACAAACAACTGTTTGTTACAAGGGTTTATTTACAATAATGATTGAAGCATGATCCGAAGAATGAATCATTTGGTCTTCAGAGTCTTGAGTCTTCAGAGTCTTTAGAACTTGTTCAGCAGAACCTTGTCATCAGGGTCTTCAGCACTCCTTCTTCAGAACCCTTGGTTATCAGAAACCTAAGTCTTCAGAAGTTACTGACTTCAGAAGCTAAATAGGCTTCAGAAGTAGAACATCAGAGTCACGCTCAGAAGTTAGAATCCAAGAGACATTACAGAAACAACATAATGTCTTCTCATAATCCATCTAAATGTGATCAGATACAGAAGCAACCTTGCTTCTCTCAACAGAAGCGACTTTTATCACACAGAGTGATTCGCATATGGTTTTCAATTAAGATCAGAACCTGTTTGTTAAAACCATCAGAATAACAAATGTTAGAGTACCAAAATTGTTCTCACACAAATACTCCATTGTTATCATCAAAACATAGAGATAAGATGCAAAACCAAATCTTGTTCTTACAATTCCCCCCTTTTTGATGATGACAAAACCATGTATTTTGATAAAACAATTTATACATGGTAATCACCATAGTCGACAAATCAGAGTTTAAGCTCTCAGCTCCCCTTGAATCTGTTAATCTCAAAATTTTCATTTATACTTCTTCAGAGTCTCTCCCTGATCCCAAGACTCACAAAATAAAATTTAAGTTCTTCAGAACATAACAATAGAGAAGGAATACTTCCCTACAACAACTCATCAGAGTCTGACTAGAACACTAGGTCTTCATCTTAGAACCTGGTTACTATCAGAACTTTGATAAAAAAAGCAAAACTTGATTTTGAGTCTGATTGGATGATGTCGCGCATCTCGTATCAGAACTTCTTATCAGATCTCGATGAAGAATCACAACTTCTTAAGTATCAGAGTTTGATTAGAAATGACTTCTCGTTTGTCAATCTTTTCTTAGATTCACCAATCTTATCAGATTCAGAGCCTGATTGATTTTATCAGAATATCATCCATTGCAGAGCGTATCTTCTGAATAGTATCTTTGAATCAGAGAATTGACTTGACTTGTTTTCAAGGAGATTTCTACTTCTGACGCTTTGAGTCTGAATTTCATACTTTCAGAAAGTTTGCAACTTCTGAATACTATGATATCAATCAAGATTTCTTGACTTTCAGAAAGTTCATAACTTCTGAATAGTATTGGAACATTTGTTTGAATAAATATTCTCGATGTGTACAACTTCTTAACTATGAATTATCAGAGCTGAAATTATCCATAAGATTTTCAATCTTTAGAGAGTAGGATCTTTATATTCAACCTGTCTAGAATGCTAAGTGAACTTTTTCTAAGTTCCTTAATTGAAACATCAAACAAACGGTTAGTTGCAAAAGCATTATGTAATGTTTGAGTTCGAGATTCTGAGAATGAGTACTATCAAAATCATTTTACTTTCTCCCACTTTTTGTCATAATCAAAAAGGGTAATCAAAATTTTAACTAAATCATTTTGATTTGAAAGAATTTAGATAAGTTAAATTTAGTAATTTCCTTCCTTTGTATGGTAATCATTATGGAATGCAGTAAGACAAGATAAAGAAAATAAGGAAAGTACTTCATTGATAGAACAACAAAACGCCGGAGCGCAGTATAGGAACAGAATCATAAAATAGGAAAACAAACAACAACAAAGACAACGGACAGGAAAAGCAATGATAAACGGAAGAAAGACCAAGCAACCAGTAACCAAAAGACCAAACAGTGAAGAAACACACACCAACCAGCTATCTCATTCCTTGATGATGGTTTCATAATAGTTCATGGGAGAACACCATTCAGTATCAAGTTTCTCATTCATTCTGATTTGTCTTAAGTGAGCAACAACTCCTTGAAGATCAAGAATGTGAGAAATAACTCTACAGTAAGGAATCTGAAACGATAACTTCACTCTTGACGAAAGAATTTCTCCTTTCAAGAAGTTGAATATGGATTAAGGCAGATTAATCTTAATCTTGGAGAATAAGAAGAAAATGAAAAGCCTATCCATAGCAGAGAGTCATCATGTTCCCTTTTCCCTGGGTCTAAGATTTGTTCCCATGATTTGGTACCATATTTTAGCCTCAGGAGTGAGAGAAGAGGGACTGTCAGCAGGTCCTTCTTGAAGATAGATGATGTGAATATGTTTAGCAAACCAGTTATTTCCTCTGTAGTATTCAACACATTCACCATATTTTTTGCATTCAATAGCTTGAGAGATGATTGAGGAGTTGATCATGATGGGAAATCCATATGTAATAGACAAAATGCAACAAGTATCGAATTCATATGCAAGGATGCGAGCATTGGCCCAGAATTCCTTTACAAGAGTTGGATAGATAGGTCCGTTGAGAATTTCAAGATATTTGTCCCAGTTTTGGTATATGATGTCTGAGAGAATGTTGGTATGACCATTTTCAACAAGATCACTAAGATCAATAGAGTATTCTTTCAAGAGATCCAAATCAGAGATTTCTCCTCTACTGGTTTTAGAAGACATCTTGAAAGTAAGAAGGATGGGAGAAAAAAGCAAGTTTAGAAACGGATGACTGGTTATGTGGTATATAAAGAGAACAAAGAGTGATAGCAATAAATAGCAATAAAGACTGGATGAATTGAGACAAGAAATTCATCATTTCCAATACACGGGATACAAACAAGAACAAAGAATGATGAAAGAGTGTATCTGTCTCCAAAAGATTATGGAATAGTATACGTTATTGAAATTATGACATCAGTCAATAAATATGAATAAATGTATACTCGAAAATGAGAGGGCATAATCTGAAAAAGAATAAAGGAAGGAAGACAAGTGTTAAGTTCCAAGAAATCTTTGTCTTACATACATCTTTATGAATGCCTAAAGAGGAAGGAAGACGTAAAGATTTAAACAATTATCAAGTAAATTTTCAAGTCCAATGTGTTAAACATGATATTAAGGAGTAATAGGTAATAATTACTTGAAACCTAGTCTCACAAAATCACAACGCTTGAGGTGTCTCTTCAACCGTAGATATGATTTGATTTTGGACACATTTTGATATCCTCAGAGTCTGGAAAACCAAAAGGTTTTCGTCTGATCAGAGACACTTCTGACAAAAGCATCTTCTGATGACTAAGGTTAAAAACAAATGATTCTTAGTTTAAATGAAAATCTGATATCTCAAAAAGATAATGCAATAAACAGTGAAATATAATGATTGATATGTGAGAAAGAGATTTCTAAAATAGGTCATAGCACTTATATATAAAAACAATTTCATCAATAATGGATCGAAATACATTGGCATAACTCGAACACGATCCAACACAGAGCATCCTAGAGACAAGACAGAAAACACAAGATATGACATACTAAAGATTAACCATCAAAGACTTCACAATTTTTCTTCAACATACCATTTTCTAGACCATCTGTCTTGACAAATTCAACAATTCCTTCTTTAAAGAAGATTTTAGATAGAACTCTTCCAAAAGGTATGTAGGGGTTGATGAAATCGCCATTTCTAGAGTCAGTAATGGATTTTTGCAGAAAATTGAAGATAGTCTGAGGTAGATTTATCCGCATCTGAGCCATCAGGAGAAAGATGAAGACCCGATCATCATGAAACATGATATTTTTGTTTTCTTCCTGAGGAAGAAAATTGGTCAGCAAAAGCTTAAACCAAGCCTTGGGAATGGGAAGAATGTTTTTAGGATTGAGAGGTTCATATTTGGACGATGTGTTATGAAGAGAGGCGAGTTCCTCAGAAACAAGATACCTAGACTTAACATGTTCAACAGTAAAGCCAATGTTCTCACAGCCAATTGCTAGAGCAATGTTGAAGGGAGTGATGTTTACAGGGACATCAAAAACACGAGAAGAAATTGAGCGACCTTCATAATTAATTTAGGTATGTTTCCAAAAATCTTTTACAAGATTTAAGTAGACTGGTTTATCCAGTATGATGAAGTATTTTGCCCATTCTTGATAGTGCATGATTAAGGTGATACTGCTAGCAATTTCTCTATTTCCAAGATGAAGAAGGTTGATTTGTTCTTCTGATATGACCTCAAGAAGGTTCTCATCTCCTTGGAAAGTGATTAGAGACATGATGAGAAGATTTAGACAGTAAAGGTAATTTTGAACCAGTAAGATCAAACACGATAGATCATGAGAGAAGGAATGAAATATATATATATATATATATATATATATATATATATATATGTGTGTGTGTGTGTGTGTGTGTGTGTGTGTGTGTGTGTGTGTGTGTGTGTGTGTGTGTGTGTAGGAAATGAGAGACATGGCTGACTGAGAAAATGACATTGGTCAAGATGCGTATCACGCATAAGATATGCCAAGGACATAGTGGCAGAGTAAGAGACAAAGAATATCAAGTAATAGGAAAGGAGTGTAACAGTCTCTTAAGACGGAATATCCAAAAGGTCACAAAGAAGGATATGTTATTTAAGTTTTGACAGGAGTCAATAACTATGAATAAATGTATACTTATAAGTGGCAATTGAAAATTGACATATAGTAAAGACAGAAGAGAGTATAGCTTATTTTCAAAAAAACTTAACTCACATATGTCTTATTATTTATGAATGCACAATCATAGGGGAATGCGTAAAGATTTTAGCCTATTCTCAAGAAGTTTACGAAACCCAATGTGTCAATTCATGATTACGCATGTTTATCAAATGAGACACTTGTCACCATTATCGTCCACACGTTATCAGACGAAAGGACAACATTTTTCTGACTACACAAGTTTCTGATAAAAACATCTTCTAACTTGTAGAAAATATTTAAGCAAATTGCACCTTTGTTATCATGAAAATCTGATTTCTTCAGATTCTGACTAAACACATTTGATTCTGATGAAATCTTACTCTGGACAGTAGTCCATTTTTAGATGCTTCAGAATAAATAGAAATCTATCTTCAGCCAAGGGTTTTGTAAAAATATCAGCCCATTGATGGTTTGTATCTATAAATTTTTAAACATAAGATTCCCTTCTGAACATAGTCTCTAATAAAATGATGTATAATTTCAATGTGCTTAGCCCTAGAATGTAAGATTGGATTTTTACTTAAACAGATAGCAGCATTATTATCACAAAAGATAGGAATGTTACTCTCATGTATCTGATAATCTTCTAGCTGGTTCTTCAACCACAGCATCTGCGTACTGCATAGAGACACAGATATGTACTCTGCTTCTACTGTTGAGAGAGCAATTGTTGATTGCCTCTTGCTTGACCATGAGATTAGATTCTTCCCGAGAAACTGACAGTTTCCAGAGGTGTTTTTTTCTTTCCAATCTGTCTCCTGCGTAATCTGCATCACAATAACCAGAAAGAGAGTACTCTGATGTTTTCTCATACATCAAGCCAAGGTTAGTAGTTCCTTTCAGATACCTTAGAATTCTTTTAACAGCAGTTAAATGAGATTCTCTAGGATCTGATTGAAATCTAGCACACAAATGAACATTGAAAAGAATATCAGGTGTTGAAGCAGTTAAGTACAGAAGAGAGCCTATCATACCACGATAGAGCTTCAGACAAACCTTTCCACTTACCTCTTCCTTTTCTAGAATACATGTTGGATGCATTAGAGTCTTAGCTGGTGTACAATTCATCATGTTGAATTTCTTCAGAAGTTCTTTGGTGTACTTACTTTGATGAATGTAAGTAGCCTCTGATTTTTGGTCAATTTGAATTCCCAGAAAGAACTTCAATTCACCCATCAAACTCATCTCAAATTCTTCCTTCATTAGCTTAGAAAACTCTGGTGACTAGAGCAAAGGTTTATGTATAGTCTATTCCTTCTTGTTGACTATAACTTTGTGCAACCAGTCGTGCCTTGTTTCTGACAACTTTACCCTTTTCATTTAGCTTGTTTCTGAATACCCATTTAGTTCCAATAATGTGGACACCTTTAGGCTTCTGAACAAGATCCCAAACATCTTTCTTTGAAAACTGGTTAAGTTCTATCGCCAGAATCCAGTTTTTCTCCAGTAGAGCTTCATCAACAGATTTTGGCTCAATCAAAGACACCAAACCCATAAGTGTTTCTTTAGAAGGTTTGAAGGCTGATCTGGTTCTAATAGGAGCGTCCTTGTTTCCCAGAATCATTTCTTCAGGGTGTGACATTGCAACTCTGCTTTTCTTTTGTTGTGGAGGATCAGTGGGAGCAACAACAATATCAGAAGTAGGAGCTTCTGAATCCTTGATTTCTTCTGCCTTTTCCTTAGGTTCTGAAAAACTGATCTCCAAATCTGCAAACTTTTCAACTAGAAATAGTTCTAGAGCCAATGATTTTTCCCTTCTGGTTTCCTCCGAAACCAACGACACCTCCAGACTTAAGTTCCAAATCTTGGAACATATGCCTTTCTCTCGTCATGTATCGCGAGCATCCACTGTCCAGGTACCATGACTGGTGTTTTAGTGGAGCCATCAAGGATGTCTCTTTGTCGTCATCAGAGTATGAGTCTTCATCAAGTGTTAGTTGATCCTATGATAAGGCTTCGCTCATGCTGGTCTTTCCCATGAGTGCCACGTTGGCAAGTTCTTCATCAGAATCTTCTTCTTCTGACTCTGAATCATCCCATGTTTCCATAAGACCCTCTTTAGCTTTGAAAACCTTCTTAGGTTTTCTATCTTTCTTGAGCTTTGGACACTCGTTCTTATAATGTCCAGGCTCCTTGCATTCGTAACAAGTAACTTCTTTTTCAGAAGCTTTCCTTTGACCAGATGTAGACTCAGATCTACCTTTTCTTCTTGGCCCTCTGAACTTGCTCTTTCTTTGTTTCCATAGATGATTTATCTTTCTTGATATGAGAGACAGTTCATCTTCGTCTGAATCTTCTTCAGATTCTTCTGAGTTCTCCTCTGCTTGGCAATCCTTTGTCTTTTCAGACTTATACTTCAGAGCAACAGACTTCCTCTACTCGGAGGTTCATCTTCTTGAAGTTCTATCTCATGACTTCTTAAAAAACTAATCAGTTCCTCAAGACTCGTGTTGTTCAGATCCTTTGCCAATTTTAAAGCAGTTACCATTGATCTCCATTTTACAGGCAGACTCCTGATAATCTTCTTGACATGATCAACGGTAGAATAATCTTTGTCCAGAACTCTAAGTCCTGCAACAAGCATCTGGAATCTTGAAAACATAGTTTCCACAGATTCGCTGTCTTCCATTCTGAAGGCCTCATACTTCTGGATTAGGGCCAAAGCCTTTGTCTCCTTGACTTGAGCGTTGCCTTCATGAGTCATCCGAAGAGAGTCAAAGATAGACTTTGCAGTCTCTCAATATGTAATTTTTCATTCTCTGTATATGAAATAGCATTTAGCATAATCATTCTCGCTCTGTGATGATTCTTGTAGGTTTTCTTTTGAGCCTCTAAAAATGAGTTTCTGGAAATCTTTTTGCCTTCAGCGTCTACTGGATAATTGTAGCCATCAACTACCAGATCCCATAGATCCAATCAAATCCTAGAAAGTAACTTTCGATTTTGTCTTTCCAATAGTCAAATTTCTCGCCATCAAAGATAGGAGGTTTTGCACTATATGAGTCTCTTTCATTATTATCAGAAGTGACATTAGAAGCAATAGGGGCAGCCATTATTTTTCACACTTTGGATCAGTACTGAACACTGTTAGGTGCTTGATAAAAATTCAAAATTTTTATCTTCTCAGAACCGGAGCTCTGATGCCAATTGAAGGTGTGAAAAACACAAGAAAGGGGGGGTTTGAATTGGGTTTTTATACTAAAAACGATTCTTTAAAAATAATCCCCTTTACAAATAACCTCCACTTCTTGATAATAAAGTAAGAGAAACCAAAAAGAAAGAACACAGTATGTTTATACTAGTTCACTTGAGAAACCCTCGAGCTAGTCTAGTCCACCCGCCAAGGTGATTTTCCCTCTCTCAAACGAAGTCTTAATCCACTAATCAAACTGATTAATACAATGCACAAGCCAAACTACAAGTAACTAACCACAACCTCTAAGACACACTAGTCCTAGACTTCTCAAGAATTCTGACCTAACCGGTCTCTTAAGGAAATCAAACAACTATTTGAAAATACAATGCACAAGCCAAACTGCAAGTGACTAACAACACTAAAACTCACTGTCTTAGTCTTCCTAAAGCTTCTGACTTACCTGGTCCTTTAGGGAACACAAATCTTCCTAAAGCTTCAGACCTGACTTGTCCTTTAGGAATCACAAACAACTGTTTGTTACAAGGGTTTGTTTACAATAATGATGCTTCTACACAAGCAGAGTAAACACAGTTTCTAGCTCAATCCAACTTAGAGCGAATCTACACAGTAAGAACAATCTTCTTCTTTGTATTGTGGCGCTTTACTGTTCACTCATAAATTTCTCTATTTCTTGAGTTCCTTCTTCATATGAATCAATGTTTTTAATATTTCTCTTTTTCACACTGAGTGTTACACTTGTTATCACTACTGATTCGTTGAATGATCAAGTCTATATATATAGCCAGAAAAAGATCCGTTGAAGGGCAGATCAGTAATATTAGAAAAGTACTGGTGACTTGAAATAATGTCGTTATGCTAGGGTGAAAATCGTACACTAAAATTGTCCTTTATATCACCAAATCAGGGTAGTGGAAAAGAACGTGTTTGATCTATACTATGTACTATTTTCCCTTGCAAACGTTTCATCTTCTTTTATCCATCAGAGGCTTCTGAGTTGATATGATTGAAGCATGATCAGAAGAATGAATCATTTAGTCTTCAGAGTCTTCAGAACTTGTTCAACAGAACCTTGTCATCAGAGTCTTCAGAACCCTTGGTTATCAGAAACATAAGTCTTCAGAAGTTAACGACTTCAGAAGCTAAATAGGCTTCAGAAATAGAACATCAGAGTCACTCTCAGAAGTTAGAATCCAAGAGACGTTACAGCAGGAATATAATGTCTTCTCAGAATCCATCTGACTGTGATTAGATACAGAAGCAGCCTTGCTTCTCTCAACAGAAGCGACTTTTATCACACAGAGTGATTCGCATATGGTTTTCAATTAAAATCAAAACCTGTTTGTTAAAACCATCAGAATAACAAATGTTAGAGTACCAAAATTGTTCTCACACAAATACTCCATTGTTATCATCAAAACATAGAGATAAGATGCAAAACCAAATCTTGTTCTTACATCAAGTATTCTAAATCATCCTAAGAAACTCATACTTTTGTACTTTCCTTTCTTTCTCATGATTCTTACTTTAGCATCGGAGTGCCTTGCAGGTACACCCCCTCATCATCTCATACACCCAGCATCCCAGACGTTCTTTTTGGCCTACATCAGGTTTTGATCAGCCTTCACGAACAGTGGTGCCATCTGTGGAAAACTTGTTATCCCCGTCTTAACATCCACCTCAGATTCAAAGACCAAAACAAACTCTCTATCCAAGATTATGATCATGGCTTGCCAAGGTCACGTCCAAGATGCTCGCAATCCTTCTTTTCTCCCCGTCAACAAAACTGATGATGACGGATCTACACCCTTCCTCGGAGGAGATGCACGTCGTCTGAGAGACAGAGCTACTGTGTCTCCCTCCTCCACTCGTACCGACCGTGTTGACGACCAGCCTTCGCTGGCCCTCCAGCCCATTCCAGCTCCACCCAACACCGACCCGGCCGTGGTGGCCCTCCTTGAAGCAATCAACTAGACCAACCTCTTGATCCTCCAACAAAACGAGAGGATTGGGACGTTTGAAGAGTTCGCCCGACCAAGATTCCCTCAGCCGAGGAAAGACCGACGACGATCCAAAAGTCCACATCCGTAGCGGGAAGCTGATCGTCGGGTGCGCCAGGAACCACAGTCCCATGTCGTCCGAAAGCGTGTCCATGTTTCCCCGCAAAACCAACACTCCCCGGGTAACAAGAGAACCCAGAGATATCAACGTTCACCTCCAGTCAGATAGAAGGGATGGCACGAACACCTTCACTCCGTAGAAGTCGCCGCCAAGTCCCCGAGCGAAGTATATGCTCCCCTTCCTGGACCAATTCCAGCAGCGACAATGAGCCCCACAGCCCATTGTCCCAGGAGATCCTAGCTACGCACCTCTCCAAAGGCTTGGAGAAACCACCATCTTTGGGCACTTATGACGGAACAACAGACCCAGATGAGCACTTCAAAAATATCGATGCACTGCTAGACTATCATGGCGTCCGGGGCGCCATCAAATACCATATATTCCCTACCACGCTCCGAAAAGGGGCAATGACCTGGTACAAACAACTACCCGAGGAGTCCATCACCTCGTGGAAGCAGCTTGGCAGGATGTTTTCCATACACTTTACGGCATCATGCCGCCATCCAAAAACTGAAGCCTTCCTTGAGGCCATAATTCAAGGGAAGGATGAGCCTCTCCGGGCGTATATTGAGAGGTTTAATAAAGAAGCTGTACAAGTCCCCACACCGACGACATGAAGAAATTCCAGCTCGAACGACGACTTCGCCCTCATTCAAAATTTTCTAAAGCTGTTGGCCTTGCACCTCCAAGGAGCCTGGATGCCTTCCTCCTCAAGGCGCAGGGGTATATTCAGTATGAGGAAAAGGAAACGGGCAGCTTCGCCCGGGCCTCACGCCATCAAGAGAGTTCCCGGGCCTCCAAAGGCGATGAACCCTCGACGAGATGTCGAGGGGAGAGAAGACGCGAAGATCGTCCTCGGGAATCCCGGGAGAACAAAGGACCATCCGGCCGTTTCCACGATTACACTCCCCTGAATGTCTCCAGGGAAAAGATTCTCTCCGAATGTGCTAACTCAGAGTTTAAACAAGCGGGGGTTCTATTCCCTAAGCAGGTACCAGCCAAGACGAACGCCGATGGTCAAAATACTGTCGTTTCCACAAGAGTCACGACCACAATAATGAAGACTCCATCCACCTAAAGAATGCCATAGAAATACTGATTAGGGACAGCCACCTAAAGCAGTTTACGAAGAAGAAGGATGCTCCCCGGCAAGGCGCCCAGGAGTCAAAGAAAGTCGAGGAAGAAGTACCTTCCTCAGAAGAAACCAACCTCCAAGTCGCCATGAGTATATCACGACCGGAGGATTTCTATGTTCCCGAGGAGCTCAGCGCTCCCGCGTATTTCGCAGCCCATAGCCCATGGGAAACTTTCCCCTCTGCAATGGTCATTTTCGGTGGGGGCTTCAACAAAGTCACCGTGGGCTCCGTGAAAAGAAAGTTCGAGCACCTGATCAGAACGAGCTCCAACAAGTTGACAACGCTCGACTAGGCCTAGAAGGGATCAGTCCCCATCACTTTCTACCGGGAAGAGTTCCTCGGAGGGGCCCCGAACTCAAGTATTCCGCTGCTCGTAAGAGCCCAAATGGTGAATTTTGATGTTCGCAAGATCTTGGTCACCAAGGCCGCTCGGTCGACATTATGTACTCGTAGTTGTTCTTAACCCTCCAGCTGGACGAATCGTACCTCACTCCCTACATGGGTTCTGACCTGTAGGGTTTCAACGGGTCAGTCACGAAACCCTGGGGGTACGTCGAGTTGATCGTGACCTTTGGATCTGCAGAGACGGCCAGATCTATTAAGGTTCAGTTCCTGGTAATTGACTGCCCGTCTCTCTACCAATGCATATTCGGATGGCCAACTTTGGCCGAGTTGGTAGTCGTGCCATTGATTGTCCATCTCAAATGAAGTACTACACTTTGAAGGGTATTGTCGCCACCTTACACTGGGACATTGAAGCCGCACGAAGATGCTTCGAAGCGGCCACCAAAGGACTCAACACCATCGCTCCCAAGCCAAAGACTTCCAGCAAGCCAGCCTTACCCAGCAGCTCAGAGAAAGCCAACCCACTACCTCACGTCGACTCCATTGACCTCGATAGCCGCTTCTCCAAAGATGACCAGAAGGAGGACCAGGCTTGCCCGAGCAGCTCATCCGCCTCGACCAGCACCAGCAACAACTCCCATCCGACGCGCCTGATCCCGGATGGCAAGTTCGAGCTCGTCCTACTCGATGATGATCCTCAGCGAGGAGTAAAGATAAGGATCGGCCTCCCCAAAATTGTGAGAAAATAACTCAAAGCTTGCCTCCAAGAAAATGCAGACTTGTTCGCCCAGAGTTCTGCAGAAATGCTCGACATAGATCCTGTTGTCGCCTGCCATCAACTCACGATTGACCCCGCCGTCAAAGCAGTAGCACAACGTTGGAGAAAGCAGTCTCCAGAGAAAACGGAGGCTGCAGAACAAGCTGTAAAAGATTTCCTCAAAGCAAACTTTACTTCGGAAGCCAGGTACACCACTTGGCTGTCCAACGTTGTACTCGTCAAAAAATCTAATGGAAAGTGCCGTATGTGCGTTGATTATACTGATCTCAACAAGGCAATGCCCAAAAGATGCCTACCCCCTCCCCAATATTGATAAACTTGTTGATAACTCTGCCGGTTTAAAACTATTATCATTCATGGACGCCTATTCGGGCTACAATCAAATACCAATGGCGAAAAGTGATGAAAAAAAATACACGGCTTTCATGACCGAGTCGGGTAACTATTACTATAATGTAATGCCCTTCGGCTTGAAGAGCGTCAGTGCAACCTACCAAAGGATGATGAACAATGTTTTTTGGGGAGAAATAGGCGACATGCTCGAAGTCTATATGGACGATATGATCGTAAAATCCCACGAGAAATGGACGTTCAGGGTACGGGCGGGCTAGTTCCTCGACTTCTATCTGACAGAGCGAGGAATCAAGGCCAACCCCGACAAGTGTAGGGAATTATTCGAATTTCTAACACCTAACTTGAAGAAGTCCATCAAATCCCTCAACAGGATGTTCGCTTCTCTGTCTCGTTTCATGGCCAAGTCTGCCCAGCATGCAATGCCCTTCTTCAAACTCCTCCGCAAGGAGGCACCATTTGAATGGACAGAGGAATGCGACCAGGCTCTCCTCCATCTGAAACGGGCACTGTCAAAATTGTAAGTCTTCTTTCGGCCAGATAATGGCGAAACTCTGTACTTCTATCTTGCCGTAGCAACCGAGGCTGTTAGCGCCACCCTTATTCACGAAACGCCCGATGGGCAAAAGCCTGTATACTTCACAAGCAAAGAATTGCAGGGACCAGAGCTGAGATACCAGCAGATATAGAAGGTAGCTCTGGCCCTCATTAATGTTGCGCGAAGACTGAGGTACTACTTCCTGGCCCACACGATCGTGGTCCGGACCGAACAACACATAAAGCAGCTACTAAGACGACCAGATGTGGCGGGGAGAATGCTTAAATGGTCACTAGAGCTATCCGAGTTTGATATTCAGTATGAAATAAGAAAGGCCCTCAAGGCCCAGGCATTGGCCGATTTCGTTGTAGAAATAACGTTCATAGATTCCCCCACCTGCGGAGCGCGCAGGTGGACCATCTTCGTCGACGGAGCATCCAGCTCGGCAGGAAGCAGAACAGGTATCATCTTGGAGAACTATGAGGGAATCATCATCGAGGTATCACTCACTTTATCCTTCCCCACGTCCAATAACCAAGCTGAGTACGAAGCTTTCCTCGCCGGTCTGCGCCTGGCCGAAGACCTAGGAGTGGAAGAAGTCGTCGTCTGCACAGATTCGCAACTCGTGGCCCTTCAAGTTCAAGGAGAATACCCGGCCAAAAATGACAACTTGTCTGAATACTTGTCCTCGATCAAAGAAAAAATGACGAAGTTCGCTACAGTAGAAGTAAAACATGTTCCTCACAAACATAATGTCAGAGCAGACGTGTTGTCCAAACTGGCGAGCACGAAGAAAAAATACGGAAACAAGTCCGTCATCCAGGAGGTGCTCCCTCGACCCAGCATCGAGAAGACACCCACGATCCTCGACGTGCAAGTCATCGGTGATAGCAACTGCTGAATGACCCTCGTTTATAACTACCTCGCTAGGGACGAACTCCCGTACGACCCCAAAGAGCCAGCAGAGTCAGGCGCAGAGCCTGCTTCTACATCCTGCTCGAAGGGATTTTAGGGCAAGAGATGGTCACTCACGTCTTGCGTGATATCCACGAAGGAATCAACAACCAACATCTTGGGGGAAGATCCCTTGCCCTAAAATCCCTTCGAGCAGGGTACTACTGGCCTACCATGCAGCAGGATGCAAAAGAGCACGTGAAGAAATGCGACAAATGCCAACGGCACGAGGACATGCACCTGGCTCCGCCTAACGAGCTCAAAGATATGTCCTCCCTGTGGCCATTCGCATGGTGGGGCCTGGACATACTGTGGCCATTCGTAGTAGGATCAAACTAGAATAAGTACTTAATAGTATGCGTTGACTACTTCACAAAGTGGATAGAAGCGGAAGCTCTAGCCAAAATAACGGCCCTCAACATACTTCATTTCTACAAGCGGAACATCCTTGCACATTTTGGCATTCCCCAAGAAATAGTCACAGACAATGGGACATAGTTCACAGACAGGAAGTTCCAGGATTTCGTCGCTCAACAAGGTACGAAACAACACTTTGCATCCATAGAACACCCCCAGACTAACGGGCAAGCCGAAGCAGCACATCGAGTAATCCTACGAGGCCTCAAGCGAAGGCTAGACGAAACGAAGAAAGCTTGGGTCAAAGAGCTGCACAACGTCTTATAGGCGTACGACACAACTCCCCACTCTTTAACCAAAGAAACTCCTTTTCGCCTGGCCTACGGGACTGAGGTAGTGATCCCCATTTAGATGCACGTACCTTCCAGGCAGACTGAATCACCCCTAGACGAGGAAACAAACAACAAGGCACTGAGGGAAGAGCTCGATCTCGTCGAAGAGGTCCGATCAGGAGCAGCTATCCGTGAAGCCTCATTAAAATAAAAAATCGCAATCAGGCACAACGCCAAAGTGATACGGCGAGAATTCCAGGTGGGCAGCCTTGTCTTGAGAATGAACCACAAGGACTCTCAGGAAGGTAAACTCGCCGCTAACTAGGAATGACCCTATCGCGTCCGAGTAAAGACAGAGAATGGGCCTACTACCTAGAAAAGCTTAACGGGGAAGAACTTGCTCGACCATGGAACGCCAAAAAGCTAAAACAATACTATAGTTAAGGCCCTAATTGTCGGTTTGCTTCATCAAAGCAACGAACACAACATCCCGACCACGATGCCCGCCCAGGTATAAGCTTTTCATACCAGCCAAGGCAGGATCCCTCTCAGGATCGAGCTGGGTCTTTTCCCAACGGCGGTTCCTCAACCGAGCCCGCCGTCGTCAGAGTACCATGATAGGCAGAACACCCAGCTTGCGATGGCAGGTTCACGCCACGAACTCAGGCCTCAAACGCGGTCTGAGCTCCGCTATCATGCCCGGAAACTCCCTAGGCCGTTTAACCAGTCCCCCTCACTGCCGAACGCATCTAAGTCGAGCAAGTCCCTAAAGCAATAAATGAATCAAAGTCCTCCCTATTACGGGCACACACGTGTATCGAGCAAAGATATAACACTTAGAAAAAATAATCATCAAAGAAATCCATGCGTGAACATACAAAACCGGCCACAATGGCCGGATACATACATATAAAAATGATTAAGTGGCCACAAGGACTACAATTTTGCATATTACAAGACAAAGGGGTCGCGCCCCATACCAAACAACAATAAAATTACATCAAATGTGGCACGGAGACCAGATACATTACAACAAAAATACAAAAGAAGATATCACTCCTCCATCTGCTCAGACTGCTCAGGGTTAGGCTGCGGCGGTTGAGTCTCCTCGTTCAAGAGATGAGCGTGTTCATCACCAATATTGAAGAAGTCTGGAGTAAATATCTTGCCATCCTCAACATGGCCCAGAAAATTAGTACCCTCCGTGGATATCTGGATTTCTGAATTCACCGGCTTGAGTTGGGCTACGACATTGTTGAATGACTCCTCCTCGATGGCATACACATCCTCTTCCGCCCGCGTAATACGAGCGACCAGCTCGACCCTAGTCTTTAACGCCTTCAGCTTCTCAGGCCCGTCTTCTGTCGGGGCAGCCGCATACCTCATCTGCTCGACTAGGTCCTTGGCAACCTTCTTCTCAGCAACCAAGGTATCATTCTCCCCTTTCAGTCTAGCGGCCTCCTCGTCAGACATCTTCCTCGCGTCATTAGCAGCCTTGGCCTCCTCCTTGGCCTTATTCACTTTTTCCTCCAGGGAAGATATCGCCGCCTGGGCCTTCTTAAGCTCAAATTCGGAGGGGGAGTCTCCCTCGGCGTATACCGCCGCCATCTCCAGGACCCGGACCAACGTGGAGGCATCTTGCGCCAGCATTTCCCTCTTGCTCGAGCAATCCATACCTTTAAGCTTGAGGGACTCTGCTCGAGGAACCGTCAGGGTTGTCCCCTCGAAAAACTTCATGTCATGAAGGAAGGGGGAAGTTCAAACTTGCCCTTCTCTTCCGCCTGGCTGAGATCCACCAGCTTTTTTCCTCTGGTCTGATTAAACCTTAAGGCCCAGGGCACTAAAGATCCCTGGGCAGGAGAAGGAGCAGGCGAGAAGCTCCCCGCAGCCAGTTGAGGAGGAGGAACCCGTTGGGTGAACCGAGATTTTGGCTGAGTCGCGCCCGCCTTGCCCCTCGTCAGAGCACTCCTCACCATCCTCTCATGAGCAGAAGGCATTTCACCTGCAAAAGGACACAACAAGCACGTTAGAAACTAAGGAAATCGTAATCCGGGGTAGCTAAATAAGTAAAAACTACCAAGCAACTTAAGGGCGTCAGCATGGGTCTTGCACTCCAGAAGCACCTTCGTACTGATGAATCGGTGCTCCACTCTTTGCCTACCATCGTCATCAAAGATCGGGTCCCCCTTTTTCGTCCAGCACTCTGCGGGTCTAAAATTGTTAACATATTTGACCAACGCCTCATAACTGGTTGTATCTTGCTTGTCTAACATATTCGGTTGGGCGAGGTAATGGTCGGTACCCCGGGTAAAATGGCTCCCGCTCCAACAAAAGGGAAACTTAAACACCATGTCCGCTAGCAACTTCCCATCCTCGTCGCGCATATCATTGTCGTCCTCATCAGTTGTCACTGCCCAGGCATACGTGGTGTTCTGAGCCTTCTCTGACACAAGTTAAATGATATAGAACCTCTCCTTGAAGGTCCGGATAGACTCTGAGAAGGGCTTAAACAGTTTTCTCGCTTACTTCAGCGAAACCCAACCGTACCTTTTCCCCGAAACCCGCCGTTGTAGCTGGAAGATGGTAAAGAACAAGGGCAAGGTAGCTCCTATCTTCAGGAACTCGCAGGTCATCTCGAAGGCGCGGATAAATGCCAACGAATTAGGGTGCAACTGCGATGGGGCCAAGTCCAGATGAATGAAGATAAACTGCTGAAAGTCAGTGAAGGGCTGCCTCAGCCATATATCCTTGAAAGTATATTCATACATCGGGAATCTCTCCTTGTAGTCTGTACATATGCGGTCGTCTTGACTGGGGAAGTGTATCTTTCACTCCCCTTCTGGCCCTATGTTTGTGAAGACGTCCCTGATATAAGACACAAAAGTGGATGCGTGCTCGGCAGGCTCCGCAGCGGTCAATTCCTCCACGGAAGCATGCTCGGGATCCCCCCCAACTTCGTTGGGGGCAGTTGAAACCTCGGTATCACTACTCTTCGAGGAGCTCTCCTCGGACGAGTCTATAAGAATCTCTCTCTCAGGCTCATGCGCCATCCCGTTCACCTGAAAAGTAGAGGACAAAAGTGATTTCGACTGCAAAATCAAATCCACCCTTCCACCGCTAGTCAAGTGAAAGGGCACGCAAAGGGGCAAGGACGACGTCCCCGACCTAAGCCCTGTACGTGCGGGGAAAATCTCTCGGGCCTATTACCCAGTTTTCCGGTTGAAGCTCCACCAGAAAACTCATACATTCATCAGAAAGTTCATCAGAGCGCCGGAAAACTCAGGAACTCCACCGGTTATGCGCACACCGTCATCGTAACGGCGCCGTAGAATGGCGTAAATCTATAATTCCTAAAAGCTCCGGCGACCACACGGGCAGCAGAGAGTGGCCAAGCCACCATCTACCACCAATTGCCGCTGGAAAGCACTATGATTCTACCTAAATTCAACCTAGCCACATGCGTTCTAACAAAACAGAAACCAAAAAGCTAGAAACAAAGCTGGAAATAAGATACTTACTTGGTCGAAGAGAATGTAAAGGGCCGAAGAACTTGCTCGGACCTTCGTATGGTGGCGGATGCGGTGGTTCACGACAGCGGCGGACTGGAGGCTCTGAGAGAAGAACTAGGAAGGGGAGAGAAGCGAAAAATGCAAATGAGCAACTTCTCCCTCTATTTATAGGCAGTCTGAACACACGTGCACGAGCACGCGCGGCTAGGTGCATCATCATGACCCTAGCCTAGCCATCATGACGCATTTAATACTACACAAGGCTCGAGGCACACGTGGTGTCACGTCTCTTAAGAATACCTCAACCGTTAGTCTCCCCGCACGTCGGGAAACCCAAATAGCATTATGTATCCCGCGGGCACTAGAACCCCCGGGCATCCAAGGAAAATTCCACCTCGTCAATAAACGACAACCCCTTCAGAGTTCCCTGGGGCTGCGAGCTATCCTTAAGTCATCACTCCCATGCTCGGGAGCAACGAATTGGGGTGCTCTTGTTCTGGACCGGACCAATGGCTAGGCATGGCCCAATCCAGTTCTGCTTCCAGAACGGCCTAATTGCCTAAGTCTAGCTGGTGCGGGGCAGCATTTACCTTTCTGCCCCTCTACTAGGCACATATGGACAGATGAACCTCAAGTTCATTTACTCTTCCATGGCATTCCTGTCCATTACGTACGGCTCCATCATATAAGAACAGTCATGATGCCTGTGCCCAGAACTACGCCTTTGCCCGTGGCAACGACTAGTTTTGGGCATCTCTGCCCGTCATAATGGCTAGTTTTTGGCAATTACCTATTCTTCAGGAAACGGTTATTCTGCCCCAAAAATAGGGATCGTTGGCCACGCACTGGGGGTATTATAAAAACTCTCTCATTTGAGAGGGGCAGGTATTTTAAATCATCCTAAGAAACTCATACTTTTGTACTTACCTTTCTCTCTCCCGATTCTTACTTTAGCATCGGAGTGCCTTGCAGGTACACCCCTTCCTCATCTCACACACCCAGCATCCCATTCGTTCCTCTTGGACCACTTCAGGTTCTAATCAGCCTTCACGATCAATAATATATGTTGTTGAATAATATATATTGTTGAATATTTGGTGAATAATCAAACAAGGAACTTAGACAACAAGTTCATGGAGCATGAATATATTCACTATAAGTATTCAGGCATATATTGTCAACAAGTTCATGGAGAAAATTTTGACAGAAGCTTCTGTCCAAAATATAGCCTTGAAAATTGGCCGACTGCTATGCTGTGGAATTTTATTGGGCCATGTCAGATCCATATTGGTCCAAAGCTCAAACCATTCAGAACCAACTGTAAAAATAATAACTAGCAGCATCTCAACAAGCTCAAAAACAATGACAATAACCAACATAATTCCAATTATCTAACTAACAACTTGCAACCAACCTTAACATAATTTTTCACAAAACAATGTCTAACTAAATTGCCTAACTCTAATTCTAACTTTTACTAACCAAACTCCAAACTGTTAACCAATCACCAAAGGATTAAACTCACTGCATTAATTCACTGCATTAATTCACTGCATGGTATAAGCCTCATGAGAATTTAGTTTCTGATTCTCAATTATTTTCAATTCCTGGAATTCCACATGACATTGAAATTGCCTCTCTACAGCTAGAAGATTGGTCTAAAACTAGAAATGAATTATTAGATTTTTTAAAGGTAATATATGAATCAGAAAGAAAAAGCTATGGAACACTGTATAATAGCTTTTATGAACTTGAAAGTGATTATGAGCAAATTTACAAGAGAACATTGGGAATCAATGCATGGAGTGCAGGACCAGTTTCAACATGGATTAACGAGGATGAAGGAAACATTCCGGTAGAGTCAGAACTGTTAAAAATTAGCTTAACTCTAAGCCAAATGATTATGTCTTGTATGTAAGTTTCAGATGCTTGACTAGGCTTTGTTATGCTCAGATTGTTGAAATAACTTATGGACTTGAAAATTCAGATCATAATTTCATCTGGGTTATGAGGAAAAAAGACGGAGATAAAGACAAAGATTGGTTTCTTCAAGATTTTGAGCAAAGGATGAAGGAAAACCAAAAGGGAAGTAATCTAACTTTCTCAAAATCCAACTCCCAACTAACAAGCTGCAAACTCAGTGATTTAACATTATTGACTCACTGACTCTCAGTAACTCTAGCAGCAATTCTGAATGTAAAATCACTAGATGTAGGACCAATGGACCTCGCGCATAATATAGCATTCGAAGGACTGACACTATCAGTCTACATACATTTCATACAATCACTTTTTTCACATTACTAACAGGTATACCCATATTGCTCATCAGTTCAAACAACAATGTCAATAACAGAATTCACAGTCTAACTATTTTTGAATCCCCTAACAGTTCATAACCACAACTTTTCATATTAGGCCACCATGCAACATGAGGGATTGTGACTCACTGTGGTTGGAACTCAATTCTGGAAAGTTTGAGTGTTGGTTTGCCAATGATCACATGGCCAATGTTTGCTGAGCAATTTTACAATGAGAAGTTGCTTGTTGATGTTTTGAAGATAAAAGTTTCTGTTGGATCAAAAGTGAACAAGTTTTGGTCTACTGGTGAGGATGAAATGGTGAAAAGAGAAGATATTGCAAAGGTTGTTGTAGTGTTGATGGGAAATGAAGAAGAAGGCATCGAAATAAGGACGAGAGCAAGAAAGCTTGGTGAAGCTGCCAAGAAGAGTATAGAGGAGGGTGGATCCTCTTACAACAACTTGATGCAGTTAATAGATGAATTAAAATCATTGAGATATCAAGATGGATTGAGAAAAAAATTGAACAAATGAAATGGAAGAATAATGATTTATGGTTTTGTAGGATGTGAAACCTGTTACAAAAAAGAAGGAACATGATCTAAGTATTTTCTATTTGAAATTAACTTTTAAGACTTTGGTTATTTTAATTGATTTGGCACAACATAATAAATGACTAACAACAACTTAAAACCAATAACATAAGTAGTTCATTTAACTTTCAATGAAACTAACCTTCAATAAACAACCCTAGTTATTTGTTTCAACATCACCAATTAACACATAGCCAAATAACAGTCTATTTGAAGTCAAGTAACTAACAACTCACAAAACAACTAACCTCTTAATAGTGCATTTGAATTAACTCTTCAATTTAACCTAACTACTATAAGAGAAATAACTTAAGAGGGAAGTAATCTAACTTTCTCAAAATCCAACTCCCAACTAACAAGCTGCAAACTCAGTGAGTTAACATTATTGACTCACTGACTCTCAATAACTCTAGCAGCAATTCTGAATGTAAAATCACTATAAGTAGGAACAATGGACCTCACGCATAGCATAGCATTCGAAGGACTGACACTATCAGTCAACATACATTTCATACAATAACTTTTTTTTTCACATTACTAACATGTATACCCATATTTCTCATCAGTTCAAACAACAACATCAATAACAGAATTAACAGTCTAACTATTTTTGAATCCCCTAATAGTTCTTAATCACATTGCTAGCTAAGTGACATTCAGAAGAAAAAAACAAACAAAGTTAAGAAAATAACAACATTACATAAGCCAATTAGTCATAACTTCATTCACAACAGTCTGTAAGTAGTGACTAAATCACTCCAATCTAGGCAATTCACAAGTTGAGCAATTCAATAAACAAATTCCAACTAACAAGCATAAGAGGGAAATTTCTAATAGCAGTAACGTGTTTTCATTGAACCAACTAACAGCCTGCATCGTTTTTATACTTTGCCAATTAATCATGCTCATAACTTTACACTAACTAACCAATTTCCATATCATAATAGAATAACAAAATTGGTAACTAACTTAAACAACATTAACTAAACTGTAACCAATTTCCAAACTAGCCCTTAACTATAATTCAGATGCAACAAACTCTTCTAACTAACCTAAATGAATGATGTAATAGTACCTTGGGTGAAAAGAAAAAAGTCTTAAACTAGTAACCTTATGTTGTGGAAAAGAAGGTTGAAAGGTCCTCAACAAAATCGGGTCCATCAAAATTAAATGCATTTACAAAAGAGAATCAAAATAGAAAACAATTAAACATACATTAATTAAAAAAGAAGATAAATGAAAAGAATACAGATGGAAATGTTGTAGATACTAACCTGAAGTTCCACAAAGCCAATCATGTGTACACAACAATGATTCAACATTTTCAGGTAAAAGAGCGCTTCGATACTTGTCAAGTATACGTCCACCTCTACTAAATTCTGATTCTGATGCAACTGTAGTAATTGGAATGCTCAAAAGGTCACGTGACAATATAGAAAGTTTAGGATATTTACCCTCATTTGCTTTCCAATATTGCAAAACATCCAAATCAGCATATTGTTCATGATTAATTTTTTTTTATTCAAATAAGTTTCCAAATCAGACTCCTCTTTTGATGGCCCACACAATTTACTTTCGTAAGTCCCAAAATCCTACAAGTCATTTGAGGGAATGTTTGGACTACCTCTAATTCACCTTTGTGAAGATGAAGTGCTTGCTTCATTTGAGGATTTGATATATTCTTGAAAAAAAGATTTCAACTTATTAAAAATCAACTTTGCAACTTGTACTCCCTCACCACCTAATAACCTCACATAACACCACTCAACAAACTGCAACTTGCATCTAGGATCTACAATGACAGCAAATGATAGCACAACATTATAAGAATTCCAATATTTATCAAAATTTTCTTCATTCTTCTAGCCTTGAAACATAATTGATTTTGTTTTTCAAACTCACTATGATCAACACATGCAACTTCCTTGATTTTCATGTGAATTCTCCACACACCACTAAAATAGAGGTTGGCGGTTGGATAAATGCTACCTGAAAAAAACATTGTGATATCATAAAATGGCTTCAAAAAATCAGCTATGGTTTTTACCTCATCCTATTCCTCGTTTGATAAGCAACAATCAAAATAGGGATCAATATCGCTTAGGAGGGTAAAGGCTTCTCGTTGACCTATAGCAGTCTCAAGCATCAGATAAGTGGAATTCCACTTAGTAGGCAAGTCTTGACGAACTTGCTTAGAAGTTACATTTGAAAGTTGCTCTAAACAAGATGCAAACTTTATCTTTCAAGCTTCTGAGACTCTTACTTATTTCACACACAACCTAATTTTCTCCAAAGATCCATCTATCACCATTAAACCATCATGAACAATTAAGTTTAAGATGTGTGCTCCACATCTAACATGAAAGTAAGTTCCTTCAGCTATCAATCCTAATCCCGATAATAAATGTTTCTTCAATATATTCACCATAACATCATTGTTAGATGCATTATCTAAAGTAATTGTTAATATTTTTTTCAAATACCCCACTCCTTTAGCAAACTTATTAACTTCTCAGCCAAATTAAAACCGCTATGAGGTGGTGGACAATGAATGAAGGATAAAACATCCCAGATTTGCAATCACTAAAAGTGTGAATATGGAAAAAGTGAATCTGCCACAACAAACTTCTCAATATTCTATAGCTTCCTAAATCTATTAGCTAAAGTTCCACATTTCCTTAAAAAAATAGATTTCTTGTCAGCATCACAAACAGAATCATTACTTGTCAATAATAATAAATTCACACCTAAACATGACATAATTTGGAAAACACGCATGCTAGAACAAGAGGAAATGGGTGAAATCACATAATCAATGAAAGAAGAAACTCATATAAATAAAGTTTGGCAAATGTTATGAACACAATTCATATAACAGAACACAATATAATATATAATGTATAGTTTATGCATTCTAGAAATATCACAGTATCAATCTAGTGTACAAAAATATTACCGAATGTCGAGTAAGAAGCCATATCAAGGACGTATGTTGAAGCTTTCTTGATAAAACTTGATGATTTACACCTGAAGCAATAACCGCAAACCTTGATTCCACCTGAGCAACACTCAAATCAGCCATAAGAACAACATTGAAATGCGAGTAACACTAAAATGTTTTATAGTTGATTGAGTGCATACTTATTCATGGGTTTTTCAGAAAATACTATATGTTTACCTTTAAAGTAGAAAACACGAAAAATATGTGCGATCGTCGCCGAAGAGAAATCTTGAACGCTAAAGAGAGAATATCTAGCGACAAGGATTATGAAAACTGGTTGGTGATGATTTGAATTTGGGATACTGTAGCACCGAAACATTGAGATGAATTGCGATTGTAGCACCAAAATGTTGAGATGAATTGCGATTGAAGCACCGAAACGTTGAGATGAATTGCTAGCGCTTGATATTAAGACAAAATTGAGGGAAGAAGAAATTGGGGAAGAAGAAATTTGGGAACGAAATTAGGGTTCGAGAATCTCAGTGTTTCAATCGTAAAGTTTGGGAAGAAGAAATTAAATGTTTTTATCTTTTTGTTTTTTAGAAAAAAGAAAAATTATTTAATTGAAATGTTTAATTTTTGTTTGTTGATAAAAATGTTTTATTTAATTAATTTAATAAGTGATAATATAATATCTAATGGATTTATAAAATGAGATGGATGGATTGAATTAATCCATATGAGTTAGTGGATGGATTGGATGGATATTATGTTAATGGATTTCATTGCCACCCCTAATTATAGGTTGTCCAACAGGCATCACAGGTTGAAGTGCAAACATTGGACTCACATGTCTGCTTGTAACATCCATATGTGGCGTAGTTGTAACGTTACCACATTGACTTTGTGGTGTTTTTGAACATTTTTTCGGCCAGTTACTACCAACATTGCAGCTGGATTTCCTTTTATTTTTCTGTATATATAAATTCAATAAATATATCAAAACAAATGTAAATATAATAGCAATTAATAAAACTGAATATACCTTTTGTATTTGGCTCAAAGAATCATTTAATGACATTGACTCGAAAGCAATATATGGTTCAGATGTCCTATCTTGTGTGTCCTGAAAATATACCAAAATAAATAGAATATATTGTTCATTGCAAAATATATACTAATAATAAGGTTCTAATCACAAAGAAGGTATGTATTACTGAATCATTCCTCGCATCATGAGTTGTACTATTGCAGTTTTTTCAATGTCTGGTTGTTTTGCTTTCATTATTTTTTTTCTTTAGAGCACCTTTGCTCTTCACTGTTATTGGGTCACGTACAGGTGACTTTTGGATCCCAATAGGCTCGTCAGAATTACAACACTTTCTCTGTAGATTCATTATGTCAGCCATTATATCCTCAAAAACACCATTCTTGTTTTAGGCTTCTTTGAAAAAAAAATGTAAAAACAAAACAATACGCACCAAAACGAGCGAGCTCAATCAGATTCGAATCTACTTCCCCATTAGTATTCATGTTTAGAAACCCAATTTTGGCATCCTTCGTCCAACGCGATAATACCAAACTACCAAACTACTAGGAATGTGATCCATATGTCTTCTTTCATGACATAAAAAATGTGTGAACATGAAAGTCCGTGAGAATCAAATCATCTACACGAACACCGTAATGTTTTACCTAAAGCATCATATACAACTTCTCTTTCAAAACCAGCCTCACAATATTTTGTCAATGTAAAAGTTGTCGTTTCCCCTTTTGATAATCGCTCCTTCACAATTAATGCACTAGCCTCATAATTTCTTGTTTTACTTCTTTAAAAATATCAGTTGTATAAGTTTTAGCACCATCGCTCTCAATCCAACGCAGTTGAGTTGTCAACACAGGATCTGAAAAATTTGATTTAAAATCAGCAACAAATTCGTTATTTATGTAGTCTCTCAAATCCTGTTCAAAATTATGCATAAATTAAAAAATACACACTTTCTTCCTTACATCTGTCTTTATTATTGCATTGGTAGCTTCACATTGAGACATAGTTTTTATACAACCGAAAAACTTACCGCGTAGATATGTAGTTGCACAAAGTGACCTGTTCTCATATGTTTTGGCAACCCAGGCAATTTATTCAAGTTCATTCTCCTTAACTAACCCTGACCAAAATTCTTAAAACTGCTCAGGTGTGAAATTTGATTACATTTCTTTTTTAAAACCATCTAAAAACTGTGACTTCTTTACATTTTTACCTGCATTCTTGTTCAAATTCCAAGCACACAACCGATGAGTCACATCAAGAAAAATTTGTTTTATAGATTCCCTCATAACCCCGTCTCCATCTATTACGACTGCTTTTGGACATTTATTTTCCATGCACTCTAAGAAACACCTCAACAGCCACTTATAAGTCTTCTTCGTTTCATCCGACACCGACGCAACCTTAAATATAACATCATGTGAGTGGTGGTTGCACCCAGAAAATATAATCAACGGATAATTGTATTTATTCTTCTTGTAAGTTATGTCAAACGCAACAACATCGCCAAAACAGAAATAGTATGATCTACTAGTGTCATCTGCCCAAAAAAATGATTTCAATCTTCCATTATTATTGACACAATATTCTGCATACAGCATAGGATCCGCTGATGATTTCACGTTGATAAAATTGAAAGCAGCAGCAACATCACAATCTTTAATAGCAACACACATTTTTATCAGAATAATTGTATAAATCTTTCTTTGTAAAACCAACATCATTATATCCACCCTTTTGAGCAACCATGTATCCCATTATATGACACGTTCTGATTTCACGTGACTGTAGACCATCGATTTGAGCTCTATCTGCTTCAGATATTTGACGATAAATATGGTGTATATGCACAAACTTTGAAGGGGTTAATGCATGGTTATGCGCCTCTTCAAAAATTGACACTACATATTCACCTTTTTTGGCTTTGTAATGCACACAGAGCCTAGTTGCGCATCTAGTACGGGTCAGACGTCGATGATCTCTTTTCCTATCTACCCTAGCTAAGTGCTTTTTGTTTCTTAATCCATGTTTGTTGCATACATATTGTCTCATTACTACTATTTCACTACCTTCAGGCCCTCTTCACCTAACATCTCTTTTCCTAATGGAAAAACCTTTACATTTTTTATACCTATAATAAAAGTCATAAGTTTCACTCACAATTCCAAACTCCATAACACGAATTTCATCTGAATTAATGAAATCAATACTCACCAATCTATCACCTACAACTGCTTGGCTATTTAAGCACTATACTCGAACCAATTCCTCATCATCGTCATTATCATAATCATCTTCATCATTTAAAGTTTGATGTCCATTAGACAAAACATCATTAACATCTTCATCCGAACTATATTCAGCATCAGATGAATCAGTGTAATGAACATTGTTCAAATCAACCCCATCAGAATCAACTGAGTTGTCCATATGAAATTGGCCAATATATAACACAACATAAGTCAGCATCAATCATAAAACCTAATTCCCAAATTGAAATGAAATCTTAACCAACATATTGAGTAACTAACAAATCCAAATAAAGGCAATGACAACATTCATAAAACCTTATTCCCAAATTGAAATAAAATTTATCCTAAGTAATGAACATCTAACAAATTGAAAATCAGAGTCCTTAAATTTGAAATCCAATTACTGATTACAACATTCCCAAATTAAAATCATATAAGAAATTGAAATGATTAAATATTAAACACAAATACCTTGGCAAATCTGCTATCTATATGTACTGTGTGAGGAGCGATTGTATGAGAGAATATTGAAGTTCGCTCGTTGAACAATGTTGGGAAGAATACTCCTTTTACAATTGTGAAAGAATAAGATGAAATGTGTTTTACATAGGGGTGTTCATGGGTACGGGCCAACCCGTGAACCCACTCACCCAACCCAACCCAACCCTTATTTTTACCCAACCTAATCATGTACGGGTCCAACCCGAACCAACCCATTGAAACCTATTGGTATTTGGTTCGGGTAACGGGTTTGAAGTTTTAAACCCACGAACCCGTGAACCCAACCCATTGATATGTCACACTATTTTTATTTTATTTTATTTATAAATTATCTAGCATAATTCTTACAATGTATATATTTTTTAAAATATAATTATAATTTTTATTAATTATAAAAGCCTAAGTCTAAATCAAATTTGAGAGATCAATTTTATTTATTCAAAGAGAGAGGTATCTTACCTTTTAAATTATACTTTACACTATTTGTATATTTTTCTAACTTTATATGAATCGTAAAAGACTTTTTAGGTATTATAACCAATAAATTTTATTTAAATTGAATACTAAAAGTTTATGATTTATTTTTTAATGTTTTTGTAATATAAATGTGTTTATTAAATTGATATATTTTATTTAGAATTTGAAAATTATATTTAGTGGATTACCCACGAACCCAACCCAACCCAACTCATTCATGAACGGGTTGGGTTGGGTTAGATTTAATCTTAAAAGTACGGGTTGAACACTCAACCCAACCCAAAAAATATCGACCGGGTCGGGTATTGGATTTAATCAAATTAGACTCAACCCAACCCGCGAACACCCCTAGTTTTACAATTGCGGCGGAAGAAGAAGAATGTAAATATTTCTACAAGATGTATGTAGGTAGTTCTACAGGTTGGGGTAAAGAAGATGAAGTTGTTGTTGGTTGGTTAAAGAAGATGAAGTTGGCAAAGATGAAAGTTGACGAAGATGAAATTGGTTGAAATGAATGAAGTACCAGAAAATGTTTTGTTAATTTTGATTTTCAAAAAATAAAAATCTTAGAGACTTAATTGCAATATTAATAAATATGAGGTTACATGTAAGTTTGGATGCACCATATAATCCTACATGGGAATTGAAAGTTTTAGGGCATAAATCTGATTGGTCAGAATAATGATTTTTTCAAAAAAGTCATTTTGTTGACTTTACCATAGAATTTTCCTTTAAATAAATGGGTGAGAGGAGAGAGAATTTTAATAGTCATAAATATAATGTTTTAATTTAAGGTATTTATTTTAATAATAGAGGAGAGAGAAAATAATTGATAATAAAATATGACAAATAATCTCACCAATTTATTTTAAATCTTTTTGTTTTTTTTTAAATCTTGGTATCCGGCCTGCTACCGACTAATCCAAGAAGGGCAAATCTTGGAATTTTTTTTTTTTTAAATCTAATAGTTCAGATTGATTATTATGTCGTCATATAAAAATACAATTTTCATAGTATACGTTATATATATATATATATATATATATATATATATATATATATATATATATATATATATATATAATTACTAATGTAATTATTCTTTTCAAGCTAATGAGAAAGTCTTAAATAAATCTATGAATATTGGTATCTCTTTAAGATTTGACCTTTATGGTTATCCTCTTTTAATACGGTCTAATTTTCTAATATATTACATTAATATGTTAGATTTATCTAATTTTTTATGGGCTTCAATAAATTATTGTTTATTTTGTGAAAAATAGGTTAATCGTAATTCGGATGAAGTACATAAATAAGTCTTTTTATTGGTTAAGTAATTTTTTAATTAAATATTGAGTATTTAAAATCTGATTGGTGTGGACAAAAATGTGGGTTTCAACTCTTGACTCATAATAGGAAGGGGCTAGGATTATCAATTATCATTGTTTGGAATTGATATTAGCATCCGTTTAATTGTATAGCAATTAATAGTAAATGGTCTAATTATATGTAGTTCTGATTAATTCTTAAGTCTAACTTCTAAGATAAATATACATATTTGATACTGTTTCTTCAACAATTTTTTTTCTCACATCAAAATCATACTGCTATTCAATTTTGTTGGTGAGTGCATACATCACTTGCATCCCGTGCAGGCAATAGCACACAATGCCGATAACTTTGTTTAATTGGTTTTCCTTTTTGAACTCAATAGCGCAGTTTCAATATTTTTGTTTAATTGGTTTTTCTTTTCAAACTCAATAGTGTAGGTTTCTTTTGTTCAGTTTTCTCACGTCAATATATAATTGAGTTACTGTAATATATTAATTATACATATTAAAACCACATAATTGGATCAACAATTGAATATAACATTTATTAAACTAACATTTACTGTACTGTATATATAAATCTAACATTCGATTACCAATTGAATTATATATAAGACTATATATTAAATTAATTGAATTATATATAAAATTATATATTAAACTATTATTTTCAAGTTATATTATCATAAACATTTATTAAATAAATATTAATTTATAAAAATTTGTGATATATTTGTTTTGTCAAATATTTTGAAATACTATATAATATCTCTATAATATTGAGATTGATATTGTTGAATACATAATTTATTCAGAATGCTATATTATTTAAATTCATGATTGGTTCATGATTTTTTTCGCAAGAGAAATGATTTATATGTATGAAATTTTATGAATAATTGTGTGTGATTACCACCAAAGTAAACTCACTCATTTTAATTTATAAAAATCTCTTTGTAGTTTGAGGAATGATTTTAAGTTATTACTATAATTGTCTTCGCAAATGTGGATAATTGTATGTAGAGATTGTAGTTGATTAAGGGTATAACTATTGGAGATGTTTTGGGTCCATGGGATTTATTTACCCAAATGAGATAAATTTCTAAACTTAATGTATCCTCAATGAGTAGCTTATTCTTGACATTTGTAGATGAAGTTATTGGAGGTGTTTTATTTTAGAGAATTTATCTACCCAAAGGAGATAGATTTTCGAATTCAATGTATGCTCATTGAGTAACTCATCTGAGGTTCTGAACTTGGTTGTAATCTGGGTTTTGTGCATTCCACCCAAAGGGGATTACGTGATAATGTTGGCCTCTTTGTGATAGTTTATGTTCATTAAGGCTATATCTTCCCTTTATTATTTGTTCTACTGCATTCCTGTTTTGTCTCAGCGGCAACCTTCTCTACGAACAATTGTTCTACTTCTATTGAGATCCTGAACGGATCTAATTTTAAGAAATGGAAGAAAAACTTAGAGTTTTCATTAGGGATTGTTGATCTTGACATGACATTGCGTGAAATCAAACCTGTGATCAATGATCAAAGTACACCTGAAGAGAAAGAAAAATTAGATAAGTGGGAGAGGAGTAACTGACTTAGCTTGTGTGATATGAAGAAGACCATTTTTGAACATTTGATAAGTAGATTTCATAAGAAAGAGAATGCTAAAGAATATCTTACTGCTATTGAAGAGAGGTTTCAATCACCTGATAATGCTGAATCTGGATGTTTAATGAAATAACTCACAGACATGAAATATGATAACAATGGGGGTGTCAGGGAGTTCATTATTAAGATTGTTCATGTCCATACTAAACTGAATATCCCATGACATTGACCTGAATGAGAATTTCATTGTGTCTCATGCCTTAAACTGCCTATAATACCTTTGGTGATAAGTGGACTGTCAATAACCTCATTACCAAGTGTGTAGCTGAAGAAGAGAAACTCAAGAAAGAAAGAAGTGATCTATCTAGCACTCCTAATTTTTCATGCCAAACCCCATCTGGTAAGGATTCTTGGAAAAATAAGAAAAACACTCATAGTGCTTCTCATATATATCCTGAATTTAGGAAACCAGGTAATGGTCAACATCATAATATAGGAGGTCCTAAGCCTAATGTTTTTTGTTGAATAATGAGAGAACAAGAGGAAAGTTGGATTGAATCCGTGTGTTTGAATTACACAGCAGAGCTCATTATATATAATAGGAGGAATAAATGTCATAGTAATTACATAATATTCTATTTCCTATTTACACGATATCCTAATTACTTATAGAATATTCTATTTACAAAATACTAAATATTCTGATATCTAACACTCCCCCTCAAGCTGGAGCATATATGTCATAGGCACCAAGTTTGTTACAAATATAATTAATTCGAGGACCTCTCAAAGACTTAGTGAAAACATCAACTAACTGATCATTTGAATTGACAAAACTAGTGTTGACATCTCCAGATAAAATCTTCTCTCTGATGAAATGACAATCAATCTCAATGTGTTAGGTTCTCTCATGGAACACTGGATTTGATGCAATATGCAGAGCTGCCTGATTGTCACAAATAAGTGTCATCTGTGAAACATCCCCGAATCTCAGGTCGTGAAGCAACTGTTTTCGCCATATAAGCTCACAGGTTGTTGTTTCCATGGCTCGATATTCTGCTTCCACACTTGACCTTGCCACTACACTTTGTTTCTTACTCTTCCAGGAAATTAAGTTACCACCCAAGAAAACACAATAACCTGAGGCAGATCTCCTATCAGAAGGAGAACCTGCCTAATCTGCATCTGAGTATCCTACAACTCGAGTGTGTCCCTTGTCTTCATAAAGTAAGCCTTTTCCTGGAGCTCCTTTAATATATTTTAAGATGCGAATCACATCTTCCCAATGTCCTTCACAAGGAGAGTTAAGAAATTGACTTACCACACTAACAGGAAAAGAAATATCTGGGCAAGTAACTGTGAGGTAATTCAGTTTTCCAACTAATCTTCTATATTTTTTAGGATCGGAGAGTGGCTCCCCCTGAGCTGGCATAAGTTTAGCATTGGGATCCATCGGAGTGTCAACTGACTTGGAATTTAATAGTCATGTCTCCTCCAAAATATCCATAATATACTTTCTTTGTGAAATTACAATCCCCTGTTTGGATTGGGCAATCTCTATGCCCAAGAAATAACAAAGTCTGCCGAGGTCTTTTATCTGGAAATGGTGACAAAGGTGTTGTTTTACCTGTGTGATTCCATGATGACCATTACCTGTAATGACAATGTCGTCTACATACACAATTAAGTAAATACACCCAACAATTGAGTGACGATAAAACATTGAGTGATCATCTTCACATCGCGTCATACCAAACTGTTGAATAACATTGCTAAATCTCTCAAACCAAGTCCTAGGAGATTGCTTAAGACCATACAAAGACTTCCGAAGACGACAAACTGGTCCAGAAGACTCCCCCTGAGCAACAAACCCAAAAGGTTGCTCCAAATAAACTTCCTCGCACAGATCACCATGGAGGAATGCGTTCTTGATGTCAAGTTGGTAAAGGGGCCAGTGGCGAATAGCTTCCATAGAGAGAAATAATCGAACCGAGGCCATTTTAGCCACGGGAGAGAAGATGTCACCATAATCTAGGCCAAACATTTGTGTATAACCTTTGTCCACTAAACGTGCCTTGAGACGATCAACTTGTCCATCAGGCCCAACTTTGACTGTGAAAAACCACCTGCAACCTACAACAGATTTCCCAAGAGGAAGAGGAACAAGGTCCCACGTGCCACTATTCTGAAAAGCACACATCTCATCAAGCATAACTTGTTTCCAGCCAGGGTGAGATAAAGCATCACCTACAGTCTTAGGAATAGACACAAAAGACAAAGAGGAAATACAAGCATAATGAAAAGAAGACAAGCGATGATAAGATAAATTAACATAATGAGGAGATGGATTATGAGTGGAACGTATACCTTTGCGAAGTGCAATTGGGAGATCAGTCTCAGGGGGCAGGGCCAGAGGGGACGAAGGAGTTGGATTCGGAGGGGAGTCTATGGTGATTTTTGCATTAGCTGATGGTAGTGGTGGTGGCCGTGGTCGACACTGATAAACCTGCAAAGGAGCTGAAGGGGGTGGATTGGCTGGCAAAGGAGACAGAACTACGTTTGGTGGGGCAGTAGTGGGAGATGAAGAAAACATGGGTGATGGGGACTTAGACCCTGTAGACGTCCCAAAGTAAGGGACTGACTCAAAGAATGTGACATCAGCAGAGACGAAATATCGACAAAGAGACGAGGAGTAACATTTATATCCCTTTTGAGATTTGTGTAGCCTAAGAACACACACTTATGAGAACGAGCTGAGAGTTTGTCTAGCCCAGGACTAACATTATGAACAAAACATGTAGACCCAAAGATTCTAGGTTGTAAGGAGTGAAGAGACTGGTGAGGAAATAGAATAGAGTGAGGGATCTGATTATTGAGGATAGATGATGGCATCCTATTTATGAGATAACAAGCCGTAAGGACAACATCCCCCAAAAAGTTTTGAGGAACATTATTGTGAAGTAAGAGTGTCCTAGTGGTTTCAACTAAGTGTCTATTTTTACATTCAGTGACCCTGTTTTGTTGTGGTGTGTGAGCACTAGACGTTTGATAAAGCATACTGTTAGTAGCCATGAAAGTTTGAAATTGAGTAAATAAATATTGTCGAGCATTGTCACTGTGCAAAGTAGTAATAGAAATACCAAACTGATTTTTGATTTCATTATAAAATTTTTGAAAAATAGCAAATAACTCAGATCGATTTTCCATTAAAAATAACCAGTACATCGAGAATAATCATCGATGAAAGTAACAAAATACTTAGACGCTAAAGTGGAAACACTAGGACCCCAAACATCCGAATGAACTAGAGCAAACTGAGACTTAGACCGATGATTGGCACGACTCGAAAAAGAACTACGAACACGTTTTCCTGACTAACAAGACTCACAAGACAATGTAGATAACTTGGAAAGGTTTGGCAACAACTTTTGTAACTTTGCAAGACTTGGATGTCCTAACTGAGCATGAACCAGGAGAGGGGAATCCACCACAGAACCAGCCTGTGCAGATGGTTGAAGAAGATAAAGACCATTAGACTCACATCTAGTGCCAATCATCCGTCTTGAACTCCGGTCCTGCAAGAAAAAAGAATTGTTGGTGAATTAGATAGTACAGTCAAGAGATCGAGTCAAATGACTTAGAGACAATAAGTTAAATGGAGATCTGGGTACATAAAGAACATTAGTAATGGAGAGCGAGGGGAAAAGGTGGATAATACTAGTACCCTAAGATTGAGTTTGGGAGTCATTTGCTAATGTGACAAAGGGTAATAAATCGGAAGTAGAGAATGAAGAAAAAAGGATTTATTACCAGTAATGTGATCAGTGGAGGCTGAATCAAGGATCCATGTGCCAATAGATATGGAGTGAGAAAGACCAACAAAAGAATTACTTGTGTGCACAACAGAGGCAGTGGAACTAGCGGTCTGACGCTCCTCATACCACTTGATAAAGTCGTTGAAGATAACAGGTGAGGTGGTAGAATCGGTCGGAGTTGCTGCATGTGGAGGTGGAGTAGTCTAGGCAACATGGGCAATCCGAGGAGAGGGACGTCCATGTAAAGCATAACACCGATCAATAGTGTGGCCAATCTTATGCCAATGATCACACTTCAGACGAGGCTTTCCTGTTTTCTGAAAGTGGCCACGATCACTACCCGGAGCACGATTACCTCCCTAAGAAACCAAAGCAGATGAATCAACTGGTGTGGGTGCCACTCCACCGACAGATGATGATTTTGCTGGGACACGTAGCAAGGTAGACCATGCAGTATCCAGAGTGGGGATTGTAGGAGATCCCAATATCTGATCACGAACAGACGAATACTCTAGAGGTAAGCTGTAACACCCCAAAATAATTATAATAGTTACTTAATTGAATTATTATGATTACTTGTTGTTTTGGTGAATCTGGATGGATATTGTGACACTTGATGACTTTGAGTGGTGTTGTGGGGTAGCATTGGGTTAATGGAATATTGAGGCATTTAGAATTAGTAATTAATTAAATTTATTTTATTAGTAATAATAATAATAGAATAATTTGAATATTTATAATATTATTTAGATTATTATTGTTATTGTTAATTAAAATAATTAAGAGGACCATTAAGGATAAGACGATAATATTGAGAAGGTTAATTGAGGATACTATGGGTAAATCATAATTAATGCCCAAGAGTTAGGTTTAACAAAAAGAAAAGTGGAAATTATGAGAGATATTCTGTGCAACCTAAGAAGTGAAGAAAGAGTTGAGGAAAGGAGGCTAGGGCATATAGAACGAGAGAATCAACCGTAGAACCCCAAAAAGAAGAGTCTTTAGTTGGAAAATTTGAGGTATGGGGTTTAATCCGGATTCATATGTTTGATATGGGTTTAGGGTAGAGTAGTTTGTGCGTTCTGTGTTTTGTGATGAATTTTCGTATGATGAATCTGTGGTGAATTTTCGTGCATCTGTGTTGGTCGATTTCTGATATGAATCTGGTATGTATTGCTGAAATTTCTATGAAATTCGTGTGAATGATTATCGTTGCTGTGATGAATGTGTAAACAAACCAGATCTGAAATCGAAGGTGGGATTAATGAATTAGGACTTAATAATTAGGAAGAAATTGATGAAAATAATGAAGTAGGATAATGACTTTGATCTATGATGAATCGAAACTGTTTTGGGTCCGATTTTGGAAGATCGAAGGTGCTGGAATGAGAGGTTTTCGTTCAGATGCGAAATCTGAGTTTTGGAGGGTTTTCTGGTAATACGCGTAACGTAGGGAGTATTACGCGTAAGAGGGGACACGCCCAGGGTGGTACGCGTAGCATACGCACCCGTCCCCAGGGCCATCATGACCCTCTGCCAATACGCGTAAGGTACGCGTAAGGGAATGGTGGCAATTCGCGTATAGGATGCCATTATGCGTATGGGAAGCTGGAGAATGAAGGGGCATACGTGTATGGGCTAGCCATTACGCGTAGGGGAAGAATGTAAGGAGTTTTGAGAGGAGAATCATCTTTGCTCGTACGCGTAACTGGGGTGGTGATACGCGTATAAGAGGTCTGGGTAGGTGGTCCTACGCGTATGATACACAGGCCAGGGGCGAGGAGTTGAGACATACGTGTATGGGGCATGGCCATACGCGTATGGACAGGACTGTTGGCAGATTTTTCCATTTTTGCAATTTCTGTCCCGATTTCGCTTGTGATATGGTTTACTTGAAACGTAAGGCTATGATGAAGTAATAAAACATGAGTAAACTAGTAATGAAGATGAATGGGATAAAATCGGGAATTCTTATGTGATGAGTATAATACGACTAATTGTGAGGTATAGTGACGAGTTGTGACGAGTGCGTATTGGTGCTGTATAATGATGTTTGATGATGATTCATGGATGATGATGCAACTATGACGATTTTGTGACGATAATTATTATGACGATTTGCATCATGCATTCATGGCATTTTAGGACTCCAGTCCATTTGGTGGCTTCAATCCCATTGTGTGGATTGAAGTGTTTTGTGACGTGCTCCGGTTCTTGTGTAGAATCGATCCCATTGGTGGGGATCTTTGGAGGGTGATGGCCCAGTGTCCATCAATTATGACGAATTAGTACAACATGCATGATATCCGGCCAGGTTTTACATGATGTCAGTCCCCTGTCAGTCAACGAGTGTGTGTACATTGTCGATGTTTTATTTCTTCTAACCTTGTTGGTGGTAATGCAGGATGGTTGGAAGAAATGATTGTGCTATCACTGATGTGTTAGAGTCACTTGCTCAAGCAATGGCTTAGAACAATCAAAATGGTTGAGCCCTGGACAAGTTTCGTGCTTTGGGGAAGTTCCAGAGGAACAATCCGCCGACTTTTGTGGGTACTCGTGATCCAGAGAGTGCACAGAAGTGGCTGAAGGTGATTGAGAAGATCTTCCGGGTGATGGGGTGTACTGACGCTCAACAAGTACAGTTTGGAACTCACATGTTGTTAGAAGAGGCTGAGGATTAGTGGGATAACACTCGCCGGAGACTGGAAGACGTTGGTACTGTGATAACATGGGTTGTGTTCAAGAATGAATTTTTGGGAAAGTATTTTCCAGAGGATGCTCGTGGAAAGAGAGAGGTGGAATTCCTTGAGCTGAAGCAAGGAAACATGAATGTGGCAGAGTATGCTGCGAAGTTCGAGGCGCTGGTGAAGTTCTGTCCTCACTACAACTGTGTTGATGCTGAGGTGTCCAAGTGTCTCAAGTTTGAGAATGGGCTGAGGCCGGAAAACAAGCAGGGTATTGGGTACCAACAGATTCGCAGGTATGCTGAGCTGGTGGACAAGAATAGGATTTATGATGAGGATAGCCGAGCTCGATCTTCTCACTACAAACATCTTAGTGAGAAGAAAGAGAAGGGGAAGTATAGAGGGAAGCCTTATACGACTTCAAATAACAAAGGGAAGCAGAAGGCTTCAGATGGGAAGAAGACAAGTGGGGGAGTAGCTCCCGCTTCTGGGAAGTGTTACAGGTGTGGCGAGCAAGGCCACCATGCTGAGGCTTGCACCAATAATGTGTTGAGATGTTACAGATGTGGCAAGAAGGGTCATAGAGCTACTGATTGCAAGGATGATGGTCCAGCTTGTTTCAATTGTGGTGAGAAGGGTCACATCAGTACCCAGTGTCAGAAACCGAAGAAGACTGCTACTGCTGCTTAGACCAATGGCAGAGTGTTTTCTTTGAGTGGTGCAGAAGCTCCAGAGAAGGACAACTTGATTTGAGGTACTTGTTTTATTAATAGTGTTGAGTTGGTTGCTATTGTTAATACTGGTGCTACTCATTCATTTATCTCGCTTGAATGTGCTAATAGATTGGTTTGAAATTGTCTGATATGAATGGTAATATGGTAATAGAAACTCCATCTAATGGTTCTGTTACTACTACCTTTGTGTGTTTGAGATGTCCTTTGACGATTTTTGGGAAGAGTTTTGTGATGGATTTGGTGTGTTTACCCTTGCACCAAATCGATGTAATCCTTGGAATGACCTGGTTGGAGTTCAACCATGTTAATATCAATTGTTATAATAAGACCGTAGAGTTTCCTGAGTTTGGTGATAGTGGGGAGTTGATGTTCTTGTCTGCTAAGCAAGTAGACGAACTTCTGGGAGACGAAACCTTGGTGTTTGCAATGTTTGCATTGTTGTAGGTTGATCGTGAAGCTGCGAGTTTCGAATTACCTATTGTTTGTGAATTTCCATATGTGTTTCCAGATGACATCAGTGATTTGCCTCTAGAACGTGAAGTAGAGTTTGCAGTGGACTTGATACCAAGTACGAGTCCAGTGTCGATGGATCTTTATCAGATGTTCGCTTCTGAGTTAAGTGAATTGAAGAAACAATTAGAGGAATTGCTCGAGAAGAGGTTTGTTCGACCGAGTGTTTCTCTGTGGGGTGCTCCTGTGCTATTAGTGAAGAAGAAGGACCGAAGTATGAGGTTGTGTGTTGATTATCGGCAGTTGAATAAAGTGACTATTAAGAATAAATATCCACTTCCGAGAATCGACGATTTGATGGATCAGTTAGTCGGCGCCTGTGTGTTTAGCAAGATTGACTTAAGGTCGAGTTACCATCAGATTCGTGTTAAGCCTGATGCTATTCCGAAAACAACTTTCAGGACGAGGTATGGCCACTATGAATACACTGTGATGCCGTATGGAGTGTCCAATGCACCTGGTGTGTTCATGGAGTATATGAATCGGATTTTTCATGTGTATTTGGATAAGTTTGTTGTGGTTTTCATTGATGATATTCTGATATACTCTAAGTCTGAATAAGAACATGTTGAGCATTTGAGGACTGTGTTGCAAGTGTTGAAGGAGAAGAAGATGTATGCAAAACTGTCAAAGTGTGAGTTTTGGTTGAAGGAAGTGAATTTTCCCGGCCATGTGATTTCAAGTGGTGGAATGTTGTAGATCCGTCTAAGATTGATTATGTGCTACAGTGGGAGACTCTGAAGTCTGCTACTGAGATACGAAGTTTTCTGGGATTGGCAGGATATTACCGCAAGTTTATCGAAGGCTTTTCTAAGTTGACATTACCTTTGACTCAGCTGACTTGAAAGGGTCAAGCTTTTGTGTGGGATGTAGCTTGTGAAGAGAGTTTTGTGGAATTGAAGAAGAGGTTGACGACCACTTCAGTGTTGATTTTGCCTAATCCGAATGAATCTTTTGTACTGTATTATGATGCGTCGAAGATGGGTCTTGGAGGATTGTTGATGCAGAATGGTCAAATTGTTGCTTATGCTTCCAGGAAGTTGAGGGTTCTTGAAGTGAATTACCCTACCCATGACTTAGAGTTGGCAGCTGTGGTGTTTGTGTTGAAAATTTGGAGACATTACCTGTTTGGCTCTAAATTCGAAGTGTTCAGCGATCATAAGAGTTTGAAGTACTTGTTTGATTAGAAAGAGATGAATATGAGGCAGAGAAGGTGGTTGGAATTGTTGAAGGATTATGACTTTGATTTGAATTACCATCCTGGTAAATCAAATGTAATGGTTGATGCATTGAGAAGGAAGTCATTGCATATGTCGATGCTTATGGTGAAAGAGTTGGAATTAATTGAGCAATTTCGAGATTTGAGTTTGATATGTGAAGAGACTCTTGACAGTGTGAGGTTGGGGATGTTGAAGTTGACTAGTGGTATTCTGGAAGAGATCAGAGTGGGATAACAATCTGACTTGAAGTTGGTTGACCAGTTGACATTGATAAACCAAAGTAACAGAGGTGAATTCCAGATTGATGAGAGTGGTGTGATGAGGTTCAGAGATAAGGTGTGTGTACCAGATGTTCCAGGAATTAAGAAGAGTATTCTTGAGGAAGGACATCGAAGTAGATTGAGTGTTCATCCCGGTGCTACGAAGATGTACCAGGGTTTGAAAAAGTTGTTTTGGTGGCCGGGTATAAAGAAGGATATTGCAGAGTTTGTTTATGCGTATTTGACTTGTCAGAAGTCAAAGATTGAGCATCAGAAGCCTTTAGGTATTATGCAACCGTTGAATATCCCAAAGTGGAAATGGGATAGCATTTCCATGGACTTTGTGTCGGGATTGCCTAGAACTGCAAAAGGAAATGATTCGATTTGGCTGATTATGGATAGATTAACTAAATCGGCTCATTTCTTGCCGATGAAGATTAATCATTCTATGCAGAAGTTAGCCGAGAAGTACAATGAGGAGATTGTGAAGTTGCATAGGATACCATATCGAGTATTGTGTCGGATAGAGACCCGATATTTACATCAAGGTTCTGGAAGAGTTTAAAAGATGCTTTGGGTACTAAGTTGAGGATGAGTTCTGCATATCATCCGCAGACGGACGGTCGGACGGAGAGGACTATCCAATCCTTGGAGGATTTGTTGAGGGCTTATTTGTTGGATCACAGAGGATCTTGGGATAGCCATATGCCATTGATTGAGTTTACGTACAATAATAGTTTTCATGCTAGTATTGGAATGGTGTCGTATGAAGCTTTGTATGGAAGGAGATGTAGAACTCCCTTGTGTTGGTATGAGTCAGGCGAGAGTGCGGTACTCGGACCTGAGATTGTACAGGAGACGACTGAGAAGATTAAGATAATCCAAGAAAGGATGAGAGCTTCACAGAGTCGTCAGAAGAGTTATCATGATAGGAGGAGGAAAGCACTTGAATTCCAAGAGGGAATCACGTGTTTTTGAGGGTGATGCCAGTGACTGGTGTGGGTCGAGCTTTGAAGTCTAGGAAGCTCACTCCACATTTTGTTGGTCCATATCAAATCTTGCAGAGGATATGAGAGGTAGCCTATCGGACCGCCTTACCGCCGTCACTTGCAAATTTGCATGATGTGTTCCACGTGTCTCAGTTGAGAAAGTACATTCCGGATCCATCGCATGTGATTCAGATGGATGAGGTACAATTGAGGGATAATCTGTCTGTGGAAGCATCGCCTGTGCGGATTGATGGTCGTGAAATGAAGCAACTGCTGGATAAAGACATAGCTTTGGTGAAGGTGTAATGGGGTGGACCAGCTGGCGAAAGTTGGACTTGGGAGCGTGAAGATCATATGAACGAGTCGTATACGACTCTGTTCCCTTCAGGTAATTTTCGAGGGCGGAAATTCTTTAAGTGGGGGAGAGTTGTAACACCCCAAAATAATTATAATATTTACTTAATTGAATTATTATGATTATTCGTTGTTTTGGTGAATTTGGATGGATATTTGTGACACTTGATGACTTCGAGTGGTGTTGTGGGGTAGCCTTGGGTTAAGGGAATATTGAGGCATTTAGAATTAGTAATTAATTAAACTTATTTTATTAGTAATAATAATAATAGAATAATGTGAATATTTATAATATTATTTAGATTATTATTGTTATTGTTAATTAAAATAATTAAGAAGACCATTAAGGATAAGACGGTAATATTGAGAAGGTTAATTGAGGATAATATGGGTAAATCATAATTAAGACCCAAGAGTTAGGTTTAACAAAAAAAAAAGTGGAAATTAGGAGAGATATTTTGTGCAGCCTAAGAAGTGAAGAGAAAGCTGAGGAAAGGAGGCTAGGGCATAGAGAACGAGAGAATCAACAGTAGAACCCCAAAAAGAAGAGTCTTTCGCTGGAAAATTCGAGGTATGGGGGGTTAATCCGAGTTCATATGTTTGATATGGGTTTAAGGTAGAGTAGTTTGTGCGTTCTGTGTTTTGTGATGAATTTTCGTATGATGAATCTGTGGTGAATTTTCGTGCATCTGTGTTGGTCGATTTCTGATATGAATCTGGTATGCGTTGCTAAATTTTTTGTGACATTCGTGCGAATGATTATCGTTGCTGTGATGAATGTGTAAACAAACCAGATCTGAAATCGAAGGTGGGATTATTGAATTTGGACTTAATAATTAGGAAGAAATTGATGAAAATAATGAAGTAGGATAATGACTTAGATCTGTGATGAATCAAAACTATTTTGGGTCCGATTTTGGAAGATCGAAGGTGCTGGAATGAGAGGTTTTCGTTCAGATGCGAAATCAGAGTTTTGGAGGGTTTTCTGGCAATATGCGTAACAGGGGAAGTATTACACGTAAGAGGGGACACACCCAGGGTGGTACGCGTAGCATACACACCCATCCCCAGGGCCAACACGACCCTCTTCTAGTACGCGTAAAGGAATGGTGGCAATACGCGTATGGGATGCCATTACGCGTATGGGAAGCTGGGGAATGAAGGGGCATACGCGTATGGGCAAGCTATTACGCGTAGGGGAAGAATGCAAGGAGTTTTGAGAGGAGAATCCTTTATGCTCGTACGCATAACAGGGGTGGTGATACACGTATGAGCGGCCTGGGTAGGTGGCCCTACGCGTATGATACGCAGGCCAGGGACGAGGAGTTGAGCCATACGCGTATGGGGTATGGCCATACACGTATGGACAGAGTTGTTGACAGATTTTTCTGTTTTTGCGATTTCTGTCCCGATTTCGCTTGTGATGTGGTTTCCTTGAAACGTAAGGCTATGATGAAGTAATAAAACATGAGTAAACTAGTAATGAAGATGAATGGGATAAAATCGGGAATTCTTATGTGACGAGTATAATATGACGAATTGTGAGGTATAGTGACGAATTGTGACGAGTGCATATTGGTGTTGTATAATGATGTTTGATGATGATTCATGGATGATGATGTAACTATGAAGATTTTATGACGATAATTATTATGACGATTTGCATCATGCATTCATGGCATAGTAGGACTCCGGTCCATTTGGTGGCTTCAATCCCATTGTGTGGATTGAAGTGTTTTGTGACGTGCTCCGGTTCTTGTGTAGAATCGATCCTATTGGTGGGGATCTTTGGAGGGTGATGGCCTAGTGTCTATCAATTATGATGAATTGGTACCACATACATGAGTCTATGATGTTGCATTTGCATATTGTATGGCATTACATTCTATTGAAGTATTTCTTGGCGCATGAAGATTTAGCATTTTCGAAGTATTTTGATTTCTCCGTCAATTAGAGGGTCTTGCTCTGATATGTAACATCGAGTCGGGACATTTGAGTCGAACGATTATGTTCTTTTATTAGTTGGCATGAGGATGTTTAATGATGTTTTGTTTAAGAAGTTTTGGATTATAAAATTGTTTTAAATTTTTATTTCCGCTGCGTGATGTCTAAATAAATTCATGATGGTAAAACCCGTGTTACAGAGCAGGTGGTTATTTGATGATTTATGACGTAATGTGATGCCCTTTTTGGGACTGTACCCTGATAAATAATTGTATTTATTCGTGATGTTTATTGGGTAGAAAAAGGGTGTTACATAAGCCATACAGATCTAGAAGCATGAAGAAGGATCGGCATTGCTCAAGTTCCTTAGCAGTGGTGGCAGCTGGGGGCAACAATTCATTGAAATCATGAAGCAGACCTTGAACACGGCCCAAGTATTCAGCCATAGAACCATCCAGGCGACGAGGGGAAATAATATTCTGTAAATTTTGACATACTCCATATAAGCGTTGTGTATAATTGGTATAAAGGATCTTAGCATGTGCCCAAATAGACTCACAAGTCTCATGAGAGCGAAAGATCTGTTTCATGGATGGACTAATGGTCGACTTAATGAGACTGCAAAGTTGGGCATCAATTTTCTTCCAACAAGCACTATCAGTGGCATCCACCGAGTCAGCCTTCGTAGTGATGTGATATTCATATGCTTGTCTCCGGAGCCATAACTTGATGTCGGAAGCCCAAGAATCATAGTTAGTACCGTCCAGTTTGTCAACGACAAGAGGAGTAGTGATGTAACTTGTGAAAATAGGGGCCTTAGCCCTTGGAGGGGGATTGGCAGCCATGGGTTCCAAAGACAGTAAGATAAGTGACAAAAAATAAACCATAGATCCGAGAGGGAATATGGAGATCTCGAACACGTCGAAGCCTAAAGGTACGAAACGAGTGTAGATCTGAGGAGACGAGAGGCGGCCGCGGGAGAAGCTCGAAACCGGAGATGAAGCACTGTTATTGGAAAAAAATTGGCGCCGATAGACAGTGGGTCTACCGAAAAAGCACGGATTATGGTTGTCTCTTGTTTAGCTCTAGATACCATGTTGAATAATGAGAGAATAAGAGGAAAGTTGGATTGAATCCGTGTGTTTGAATTACACAACGGAGCTCAATATATATAATAGGAGGAACAAATGTCATAGTAATTACATAATATTCTATTTCCTATTTACACGATATCCTAATTACTTACATAATATTCTATTTACATAATACGAAATATTCCGATATCTAACACTTTTAAGAAATCATTTTGGTGCGTTTGGTGTAAGGAAAAAGGGGCATAAGAAAACTGATTGTCATGCTTTTAAAGCTTGGTTAGAAAACAAGAACAAATATAAAGGTAATCATTTAGATTTTTTTTTTGTTTTGAGTCTAACTTAGTTGATGTTCCCATTAATTCCTGGTGGCTTGATAGTGGTTCTACAACCCATATTGTTGTGTCTCTACAGGGGTTTAGAAACCAGTGGAGACTAAATCTGAGGGAAAGAAAACTCAGGGTAGGAAATGATCTTGAAGTCATTGTGGATCTAGTGGGAGATGTTAGCTAAGTTTTAGGAACTAGTTTTGAACTTGTTTTAAAAGATACATTTTATGTACCTTCTTTTAGAAGGAATTTCATTTCAGTATCTTGTTTAGATAACGTTGGATTTCAATTTGCCTTTTATGATGAAAAAATAAATTTGATGTTGAATTCTCAAGTTGTTGGTAATGGTATCTTGTTGAATGGTTTATATAAGTTATCTTTGGATTGCGATATGATTTCCTCATCCTTGAATGTTGAAAAGCAACTAGGAAAGGTAATAAAGGTGGTATGTTCCGACCGCGGTGGAGTGTATCATAGTAGATATGATTCTAATGGGCAACATATTGGGCCTTTTGCAAAATACTTGCAGGATTATGGAATTGTTCCATAATACATCATACCTGGTACCCCTGAACAAAATGGTGTAGCCGAAAGGCAAAACCGCACCCTTAAGGATATGATGAGAAGCATGATGAGTAGGTGTAATTTAACAGAATTTTTATAGGGTGATGCCTTGAAAACATCTCTCTATATACTAAACAGAGTTCCTAGTAAATCAGTTTAAAAACACCTTTTGAGCTTTGGACATGTAGAAAACCCAGTTTGAACCATCTTTGTGTTTGGGGTTGCCCCGCAAAGTTTAAAATATATAATCCGTTTGAGACAAAGCTTTCCCCAAAAACAAGTCGTTGTTTTTTCATTGGATACCTAGATCGAGCTAAGGGATACAAATTCTTATGTCCTGGTAGAGGTAGTAAAATTGTGGAGTCCATGCATGCAAAATTCCTTGAGCTTGATGTTGTTGAGCCTGTCATTGCATATGATAACATTGATTCTATTATGCTTGATGTTGTTACTTTGTCACTGCCTAATTTTGATAATGCTAGATCATCTACTGCTCATGGAGGTTTTGGTCCAAATGAGAATGTGGTTGAACATCCAGTTGAAGATGTGGTTGAACCAGTTATTAAAAATATAGTTGATCCTCCTGTTATAGCTGAGGTTGCACAACCTGATGAGCCAACTGAGCAAATTCATGTTAGAAGGTCAGTAAGACAAAAGCGACATGTTATCCTTAATGATTTTGTAGTTTATCTTAGTGAGGATGCTTATGATGTTGGATTTTTATTGATCCTAAAAATTATCTAGAAGCTATTACTTGTTCTCAATCTAGCATGTGAACATATGCAATGCATGATGAAATGAAATTCATGGTAAATAATGATGTTTGGGAACTAGTGGAGTTTACAAGAAACTATAAGGCAATTGGCTGCAAATGGATATTCAAAACAAAGAAGGACTCAAAAGGTAAAATTGAGAGGTTTAAGGCAAGACTTGTGGCTAAGGGCTTCACACAAAAAGAGAGGATTGATTTTAATGAAACTTTTTCTCTTGTTTCCACTAAAGACTCTTTTAGAATTGTTATGGCCCTTGTAGCACATTTTGACTTAGAGTTGCACCAGATGGATGTTAAGACTGCTTTTCTGAATGGTGATCTTAATTAGGAGGTGTACATGCAGCAACCCTAGGGTTTTGTGTCAAGTGGTAATGAGCATTTGGTTTGTAAATTGAGAAAATCTATTTATGGTTTGAAACAGGCTTCTAGACAATGATACTTAAAATTTGATGATGTGGTGACTTCATTGGGTTTTGAAGAAAATAAAGTTAATCAGTGCATCTATCTTAAGGTAAGTGGGAGAAAATTCATATTTATTGTGTTATATGTTGATGGTATTTTGCTTGCCACTAGTGATCTTGGTCTTCATGAGACCAAACTCATGCTAACCAAGTTCTTTGATATGAAAGATCTTGGTGAAGCATCTTTTGTGTTGGGAATTGAAATACACAGGAATAGATCACATGGTGTACTTGGCTTGTCATAGAGGGCTTATATCGATAGAGTCTAGAGAGGTTCAATATGCAGAAGTGTAAGCTAGAGGATGTTCCAATTACTAAATAACACAAATTTAGTAAAGATCAATGTCCTAAAAATGAGATTGAACGGGCAGGGAAAACCCTTTGACAATGCATTGGGCAACTTGATGTATGCTCAAACATACACTAGGTCTGACATTGCATTCATAGTTGGCGTCTTAGGACGATACCAGTCTAATTCTAGGAATGATAATTGGATTGCTGCTAAGAAAGTGATGAGATATTTGCAGAGAACTAAAGAGTATATGCTTGTTTTTAGAAGAGTTGAAAACTTAGAAATAGTTGGGTATACAGACTCTGATCTTGCTGGATGTGTTGATGATAGGAAATCTACTTCTTGTCAAATTTTTATGTTGGCTGGAGGTGCGATAACATTGAAGAGTAAAAATCAAACTCTTGTCGCCTCTTCTACTATGCTGGCAAAGTTTATTGCTTATTATGTTGTTGTCACTCATGTTGTTTGGTTGAGAAATTTTGTGACTGAACTTCGTATTGTTGATTCCATTGTTAAGCCACTAAAGCTTTACTGTGATAACAAAGTACTTGTGTTCTACTATAAGAATAATAAAACTTCTAGCGGTTCTAAGCATTTGGAATTGAAGTATTTGACAGCCAGAGATCTTATAAAGAAAAATGACATTGTTGTTGACTACATTGGTACTGATTTTATGCTAGCTGATCCTCTAACTAAGGGACTTAGGTCCATCGTGTTCAAAAACCATGATGAGAGCATGGACACTGTAAGTTCTTTTGATGTACTTTGTTAGTGGGAGTTTGTTCTTTATGCCATTTTCTTATCATGTTGTACTTTATTCTGGACACTTTAAGTGTAGGATTGTCAAGTACTTTCTTTTTTGAGCAAATGATATTACAATGAGTATTGTTATTATTATTTGTCATTGTTTTTTATATGTCAATTGTTAAAATTGAGACTCAGTGTCATTGGGACCACCGTGCCTATAGTCGACACTAGTTTGAAGTTTGAGGTATGGTTATAATTTTGAGCTCGACATCTTCGGGACCACTATACCGGTGGTCGACGCCATATTGGCGCTGTAGTATGATTTTAAGCTTGGCGTTGTCAGGACTATTGTGTCGGTGGTTGACGCCATATTGCAGCTGAGGCATTATGGTTTGTAAAACCATGCAATTTCTTTTCCTTTAATGCATTTGAGAAAAATTGTTAAGGATTGACAAAGAAAATAACAGTTGGTTGTTGGATCACATTGGCATGCTATTTTCTTGCCACACTCCACACTGATGACTAGTTGACGGAGTCCAATGAAGGATATAACAATCGCCGTGATTCCATACTACTTGACTTTTGTTGTATGAAATCATATTCAGACACTGCACCTGAAATCATGCATTTCCTTAAATTGCGGTCGCGTTTTGAAGAATTAGTCATTAACCCAAGAGTCGTTTTCAAAATGTATTTTAAAATAAAAATCACACAATTGATTTTTCCCAAGTGGGAGAATGTTAGATTTATCTAACTTTTTATGGGTTTCAATTAATTGTTGTTTAGTTTGTGAAAAACAGGTTAATCGTGATTTTGATGGGGTACATAAATAAGCATTTTTATTGGTTAAATGGTCTTTTAATTAAAGGATGAGTATCTGAAACCTGGTTGGTAAGGGTAAAAGTGTGGGCTTTAATCCTTGACCCATAATGGGTAGGGATTAGGGTTATATAAATTATATGGTTAGGTCTTATCTGTAATCACAAGAATCAGAAACATAACCAACGGCTCCACAACTTGCTCCATTGAGAGCTGTGAACGGGAGTGTGAGATATCGAGGAATATTTATTCGCTCATCTTTTCAGGATTCTGAATCATGACTTCAACAAGTAAATATTGATATTCTAATTTCATATAATCAATCAATGAATATTTCCGCTTACATAATAATAATAATAATAATAATAATAATAATAATAATAATAATAATAATAATAATAATAATAATAATAATAATAATAATATTCATTTTTAAGTTCGAGAGAGTAAGATGAAAAAAAATGAACAAACACAATTGTAATACTTTATTATTATTAAATTTATTTAACATATATAATAATTATTATTAATAAACTACATTAATTAATTTTAATGTTTTAAAACAAAACACATGATTATACAAATCATAATACGGTAACAATAGGTAATGGCCTAATGGGTATATTACCATTTGACTCTTAATGGAGTTAGCCCAATGACACAAAATCGATAACACTTGAAGCTAATGGTGCACTATCAACACTTGATGCAAAATCTTTTTCTCAAATGTAAAATCTTTTTTTTCAAATGTAAAGTCGTCGTGATCTCTATGTAAAATAAACTTATGCTAATACATATTGAATCACACCAATTTTATTATTCAAATAAACATATCTATTTCTATTTTCACCGGTGTATATCTCATATTAATCGAACGAATCCAACATATATCATATTAATATTATAATCATTATGATTTAACTAGTAACTAACCCGTGCGTTCGCACGGGCCTGTCTGTTCGAGGATTTTATGTTATATACGCGTAATTGTTAATCAAATTGAAAAAAATGATAAAATTATAAGAATATATATGATTGAAATTAAAAATTTCTACTGGTAAGTATAAGAAATTGTTGTGTTTTGTAAAAGAATGAATTAAATTAATTATTGATATAAATTCAAATAATGAATGATGATTGAAAATATTAAACAAAAAATATTAATTAATAGGTAAACAAAAACAAATGAAATTAAAGTTAGATTAAAATTAAATAAAATTAAGAATTAATCGTGTTAGATACAAATATTATTTGTTAGAATTGATGTTATACACTTCAAACTATAAGTGGTGATATATATTTAACAATAGTTAAGGAATGAGAAAAAAAGAAGTTAATGCGAATTTGGGCGAGCATTTGTTTGCATACTGTCATAAAAAAATTGAATGAACAATAAAGTTGTTTCCGTATATAAAAAAATTTGAATCAAAAGTAAAGTTGTGCTCGTTTATAATAATAGTATTTTTTTCGTATATAAAATAATTTGAATCAAGATTAAAGTTGTACCCGTTTATAACAATAATATTTTTTCGTATATAAAAAAAATTGAATCAAAAGTAAAGTTGTGCCCGTTTATAATAATAGTACTTTTTTTTTGTATATAAAATAATTTGAATCAAAATTAAAGTTGTGCCCGTTTATAATAATAGTATTTTTTTCGTATATAAAAAAATTTGAATCAAAAGTAAAGTTGTGCTCTTTTATAATAAAAATAATATTTTTTTCGTATATAAAATAATTTGAATCAAGATTAAAGTTTTGTCCGTTTATATTAATATGACTTTTTTCGTATATAAAAAAATTTGAATCAAAATTAAAGTTGTACCCGTTTATAACAATAATATTTTTTTCGTATATAAAAAATTTGAATCAAAATTAAAGTTGTCCCAGTTTATAACAATAGTATTTTTTTCGTATATAAAAAAAATTGAATCAAAATTAATGTTGTGCCCGTTTATAACATTAGTATTTTTTCCATGTATAAAAATTTAATTAAAGTTATGTCTGTTTATAACAATAATATTCTTTTCGTATATAAAAAAAATTGAATCAAAATTAAAATTGTGCCCTTTTATAACAATAGTATTTTTTTTATATAAAAAAATTTGAATCAAAATTAAAGTTGTGCTTGTATATAACAGTAGTATTTTTTTCGTTTATAAAAAAAATAAATCAAAATTAAAGTTGTGCCCGTTTATAACAATAGTATTCTTTTTGTATATTAAAATATTTGAACAAAAATTGAACAAAGATTGACAAACCTGCAGAAATAATATAAAATAATATATAACATAGTTGTTATTTAAGTTAAATGAAATAGTGAACTAATATGTATACTTTTTCATTTGAAAAGCGATATGTTATGCATTCAAAGTACTGAAATTAAAACTAAATGATATTGATTCATTTTTTACGGTCTCCATAACTGAGGCAATAACCGAAGCATATGAAAACTAAATTATACATATAAATAGAATCATCATAAATTTTAAGTGAATAACAGATTTCATAGAAATATTGTTGACAATAGAAATCATGTATATCATATAAAAGGAAATTGAAATTTTAACTCAATAAAAAAAATGTCAAATAATATCTATTGAGTTATTTTTTTATTATTAAATCTACAAATGTAAAAATATTTTAAATCATAAAATAAATAAATGAAACTCAATTTATCACAAGTTATTATCAATGATTATCTATCTATTCAAACTTTTACTCTATCAATATCATATTAAAAAATTTTAAAGTTTAGTTTCTCACTATTAGTTATATATGATTGTATAAAAATATGATATATATATATATATATATATATATATATATATATATATATATATATATATATTACAATTAATGCATCATTACTCACTATTTGATATTAATAATCATATATAATTAAATTTCTAACTCTAAAATTTGTGCATATTAAAAATTTTGAAAACTAAACTTTTTTACTAATTTATATAAATATTTATCATTCAATCAAAATTATAACTCGACCATTATAACTTTTTATTCATATTCATATGCATTATAATCTAATTTATTTTGTTTACAAAATAATCAAATCTGTATATTGACTATAAATTTATTTATTATTTATGTTATCTATTATTAATTTATAGTATATCTGAAAACAAAAAATAGTATTAATTAAATGTGATTTTTTTCAAAACGTATATATATATATATATATAAAATTAACGCACCATTACTAACTATTTATTATTAATAATCAAATATAATTAAATTTCTAACTGTATATTTAGTGCATATTAAATATTTTGAAACCTTACATGTTTTTACTAATTTATATAAATATTTATCGTTCAATCAAAATTATAACCCAACCATTATAACTCTTTAGTCATATTCATATGCATTAAAATTTAATTTATTTTGTTTACAAAATAATCAAATTGACTATAAATTTATTTATTATTTATGTTATTTACTATTAATTTATAGTATAATTGAAACAATAAATAGTATTAATTAAATGCGATTTTTTTCATTATATATTTATATATATATATATATATATATATATATATATATATATATATATATATATATATATATATATATATATATATATATATATATATTATACAGTTAGTGCACCATTACTCACTCTTTATTATTAATAATCATATATAATTAAACTCTATAATTAGTGCATATTAAAAATTTTGAAACATAAATTTTTTTACTAATTTATATAAATATTTATCATTCAATCAAAATTATAACTCAACCATTATAACTTTTTATTCATATTCATAAATTTAATTTTAATATCATTAATTATGTTTTAAATTATAAATTTAAATTTCAGGAAAAAGAAATATTAATGTTTATTACTGATTCAGTTTCAAATTATAAATGGGTTTGAAAAAAAAAAGTTTTTAAAAAGCCTTCATGTTACTTTTATTATACTTTTTAATATTTTAATCAGTATTTTTGTAGTAATAATAAAAAATAATTTTGTTAAATAATTCTTATTTTATAACCAGCGTGGCGTGAATTAAAAAATGATTATGATATTTGATTGATGAATGATTCTTTTTAGCTTAGTAATTAAGACACATTAATTAATTAATAACTTGCATTGTTATTAAATAAATGAAAATGGAGAAAAAAGGAGTTATTGGTGGCATGGGTAGAAGAAGAAAATGAAAAAAAGAGTAATGACAAAGAAAGCGACAAGACTAAAATGAAAGTGTCTAATAGTAATAGGTGTTCAGATAGAACCATCTTAGATCTACTTATTACAGCGAAACATTATTATTACCACTACAGTGCATTGCTCTTAATTCCTTGGGCTTTGTGTTTATATTTTAATGTCATTACCATTCATGCTCCTCTACTTACTCTAAGGACTAATCTAGACTTAGTTGACACTTTATTTGATTTACTCTTATCTAATTGTTCTTTCTAATGTGACCAGGTTTGCATAGAGAAATTTCTTTAAATTGATCTGTTGATGCAACCATGCACACGACTTCTTTATATGAACCTCCACAGTTATCAGCTATTTGCTGCAAATTAAAATCAAATGCCACACTAAGAAATCTGATAAATATACAAAATTTAAAAAGAACTCAGGAAAATTATCCAAATATAAAACACTACAAAAGCTTACATGTCCCTCTTCTTGCTCCATCTTAGATTGAAGGCCATACTGGTTCATATCAGACATTGTTTTCAACTGGAACCATGACAGTCAAAATAACAAAATTTTCCTATGAGAAGTAATGTCAATGTAAATTATTCTTGCAGTAAAATAGATTTTTCTTTTCATGGACTTGAGAAGTAATCAATTAACTTACAAACACCAGCCATAACCAATACAGCAACACCCAAGTTGCCTTTCTCTCACAGGTTTTCGTCCCGCAACAACATAACCTGAATCAATATCATACACCAAAACAATATCAAAACTTAACCAAGTCTATTAAACTACAAAGACAAATTCAATGGTATACTTCAATATCAAACAGTAAAAAAACATATAACTGATCATTCATTTCATTCTCATCACCACACCCAAAACAATTTCCAAATTCAATCTTCAAAATCAAATATATTGAGTGAATCAATAAAAAAACCCAACACTCCATAAGAAAAGTAAAGACAAACCCATCAAAATGAAAGAGAGCAAATGGGTATTGCATACACCACAACACGAAGAAAGAAAGGAAAAAACATATTATTTTCTTTGGTTTAAACACCGGCAACCATCTAAAACGCAATAAAAAAAAGTAGAAATAAAAAACTAAAAAATTTCACATACCGCATAAGTCATTCACTTTCTTCGCCATATCTTTAACTTGCTTCTCCACTTTTTTTAATGCTAGTGGAATAAGGTCCCATACCTTGCGTAAAGTAGAAAAATCATCAAAATATTCCATAAAACACTAAATATATATATGGCCAACTGAGAAGCTCGGCTGGAAAAGTAAAGAATCAATATACGAGCAAAAACATTTCCATGAAACCATGTTATGTACACGTAGCACCTGTTAATAAATGTATAAATCATATTACAAAAATCATTTATAGCGCGTGAAAATAGCAAAGAATGTCATCTCAGCTATATCAATATTTGATCCCTGCAGCATATAAAATAAATACAAATATAGTTAATAGATCATGCTTTTGGGTAACAACCTATTTCTAATTCTCCGTAAACCTTCAAACAATATTTTCAGTGTATAACAAAGCCTGGAACAACTTCTACACTAACATAATTTGTTCATTTTCCGAATATTGAAAATTTAAGTATTATACTCATTTGAGAGTGAAATATAAGTCATAATCCAAAGGATAAAAGTTAATAGGAAGACTCATACTTGTGCTTTAGTTATACATCGAAATGAAGAATCACCGCCAATTGAAGCATAACCTTCTCTGCTATTAGGAGCCCTTAGAACAGATACAAATTAGGCCAATGGCTTTTGAAGAAAACCAAATATCTTTGGCAATCGTATAATATCCTGCAAGATTTTACACAAAACACAAGTTATATCAAACATTAACAAAAATGACAATCTTAGGTTAATATGCAGCATCTACAAATAGAACCACAAATTAAAATCTTCAGGTATTTAGTGTCATAAATATACACTTAACAAAAGAAAACATACATATATAGAAAACAAAAAATCATATATATTAATGTATGATTGAACTCAAAAGACATGATTTCTGAAATTATTATGAGTAACCCCTTGAATTGAGGAAATGCCCCTTGACTGCAAGATTCCAACCAAAACAAAAACACAAAATCAACATCTTCCATAATAAATAACTATAATCATAATCAATAACAAAAAAATAATAAAATAATCCCAAAAATTTACGGATTATTTCTCTTTTTGATACCTCCTTGTAGCAGAATGTAAAGTTGTTTTGCCATTATTTCTAGCAAAGTAAATTAAAAACCAAAAAATCATAGAGGAAAGCAGAAAATCAAAACATATAAAGAAGTTGATACCCGTTTCCTTATTTGTATCTCCAGATCTATCTACATCCTAATAAAATAAAAGGGGAAAATATGATTAAAAGAAGGTGAAAAAGAGAAAAAAGATAATGATTTTGAAAGAAAAAATATGAATAGATCTGTTACTTGACCCATCTTTGAGATTAGGGGTGTGCATGGTTCTTAAACCAAACCAAATTGAACCAAATATATGGATCAGTTTGGTTTTTAAAACCACTTTGACAAAACTGGTTTATTTTTCTAAAACCGGTTTATGTTTAGATCGGTTTGGTTAATAACCGGTTTGCACCAACAAACCAGTTTTTATTTGGAACAATTTTAAAACCAAATTTTCCTCAATTTTTTTTCAACTAAAACTCAATTTTCAATCCAACAACTTATTATTCACTACATCAAACTGTTTTTTAAATCAATAATCATTCGTCGGCGATGAATCCTTGAATCTCGACCGAAATATTTCCTAAAATTACATAGCTCAATAAAAATTAATAGAAATAATAAGTAATAATTATGAAACAAAACTATTAAGAAATTGGAAAAACAAATTTTAATTTTCAATCAAGAAAAACAAAATTGAGTAATTTCAGAAGCAAAGTTTTAATACAAGTTATACTTCAACAGTTGGAAAAACAAAATGAATAGAATTTAATTTGAAAATTCATTTTGTCACTTATGAACATATGAACATGAAACAAGACAAAGCAAATAATACATTATGTTTGAAAAGTGGATTAACCATTTATGTATTGGTTTTCAAAAGTGGATACTGATTTTTTATGGTTTTAGTAAAATGGATCTGGACTAGTTTTTAAACCAAATAATATGGACTTTTAAAATCAGTGCACCATAGTTTTAAAATTGGTTCTTGTAAACCAGTTTTTTTGCACACCCCTATTTGAGATCCATCTTTGAGATGTGTTACTTGAATGCATAAGAACAGATCGGTTACTTGACCCATCTTTGAGATTTGTAAAACTTGATGTATAATTTCGTCACCTATTACAAATCAAAAAAGGAAACTGTAATAACAATTTATGGGTATGGAGGAAGATTCCTCATATGAATAAATCCAAAAAAAAAAAGATTAAACATGTTAGTAAAAAAAGTAAACATCACTTACAGTAGATTCCTCATATGAAGATAAGTCTTTTTTTCTGACCCATATTTGGTAAACAACATAAAACGATACTTACCCAAGCAGAACAAAATCAGTCCCAGTAATAAAATGTGAGAAACGAACAACATTCTTACATGCATGAACAAATCATTCACAACAACTTCAAATCTAAACAATGTTTGATAAATCTAAAGAACATTCAAAAGATTAAGAAAAAACTTTGATGGTGTAAACGAAAAGGAAAAAACGATGCATGTTCATCTCACAACATCAAAAATCACCTTCAACAAAGAATAATCTGAGCAGAATATGAAGCTTGTAGGTCAGATTTTGTTGTTCCAGACACACAAAAACGTGAGAGAAGCACAAGATACCCAAATGGAGAGAGAATGATCAAAACACCATTTTGGAAGGGAGAGAGAGAAAGTTGGACAGTAACTGAATCTTGTTGATTCTACCCTTGCGTGTAAGCATTCAAATTAGATACATTGGGACTAACATTTAGTTTGCTTTATGTCTCTTTTCTAGTTACTTTATGTCAAATATCATTTAGTTTGTAACGGATGCAATGTTTTTTTCAAAAGAAGCATAACTCTATTAGTTACATAGCTCATTTGGTTGTTAAAAGTAAATTTTAGACACAAAATACCCCTTAAATGATGCAGTGGCAATTTTTCAGGCAAGGGTAGAATTGATTTTTCCATAACATCAACTTTTCTTATATTATAGATGAATTCATAATCTCTTTTCAATATACAAGATAACCTTTTTTTCCGTAACACTCATAATTTGTCATTAAAACTCAAATATCTATATATAAAAATAAATTCGGTAAAAAATTTAGTGACGGTCAAGTGTAAGAAGCCGTACTAGATTGAATGTCATAATAAATTTTAGTTACAGACAAAACTGTAACGGTATGTTATCCTATTTTTATAAGTAATAAAAATTATACATACGATTTTGTAGGTGTCACAAAAACTTATATAAATATAATTTTTTATTTTATTTATTTTATTTTATAAATATAAATTTTATTTCAAAAATACAATAAACTTTTAATTTTATTTTTTTAATATTATTAATATTAAAATAAAATTATTCATTAAAAATATTTTACAATACATTTTCAACAATGACAAAATTAAATAACTAAAATAAACATTTATATAAATTTTTATTAATTTCAAACATTATGTATATTTCATTTCATATTATACAACTAGCAATCGACTCTTCAAAAGTTTGTTTGACCAAATGACAAAACCCTGTAAGGAAAGTCAATTACACATTATACAATCAAACATCATTAAAGGATGTTGACAACTTTGCATTATAAGTATGGAAAAACAATTTTGGCATGAGAGACGTCATAATTAAGTAACTGAGACCTCGAAGACATAACAGACCTCAAAAGTAGACCACCTTTAAAGCATGAGAAACCATAATTCAGAGCATGTATGGCAGAGTATTTCTTGATTGAATTTAAATCAAGTGATGAGCAAGTGCAACAAGCATCTAGTCAATGCAATCATTCAAATTGCACAAGTAGAAAACAAATTTAACTAAATAAATGCAAATTAAGAAGCATTTGACTCATTTGACTGAAACAAATGCATTTGATTTGCATTTGAAAGACATGTTGATCTGCATTTGAATGATTGAACTAGAACTAGAACACTACTATTAATCTAAACCTTGAGCATATGATATATATTACATCTATAGGAAAAACATGTTGATTTGCATTTGAAAGATTCAACTAGAACTAGAACACTACTACTAATCTAAATCAGAGACTTCCAATAATAACCTACATTCACATGTTGCAGCTAGGTTATCAATGTGAAGGGAGTTCAAGATTGTAGCACCGTCATTAGTATATATCTTTAGCAGCACCTCTTTTTCACTTGTCAGGGTCCGACATCGCAAGACACTTGACACATGTGATTACATTTAAGTATTTCACTTTCTCAAATTATTATTTGTGTCGAGGTATCACTAACATTGTTTCATAAGAGCCAATATACATACTTTTAGTATTTCAATGGTTACTAAGGAAACAAGTGCAACATGGCAGAACAACACATTTTTAAATCACATTGGACAAAGATAGTTTGGAATTTAGTGATTCTGAATAACAAAAAGCAACATGTATTATAATCTTGAATATTTACACATACATTCTATAATGGATGGAAATCCAAATTACTGCCCAACTCTCCACCCAAATTTAAGCATCAACTATAAATTATAACGGGTCTTATCAATCGTAATTGTATCATTGCCATTCGAAACCGATTACAAAAACAATAATATAATATATTAACAAATTAAAATTCAAGAAAGGGTGAATAACTATGCATGGCAGTTATGTTGGAGAAGACACATTCCACACCTAGCCAAAGTTCTAAACATGGATCCCCTCCCACAGGCTTCCACCCTATAAGTGGTGGTGACTCCATAGCAACATATAGACTATTGATTGCTGCAACTATCACCATTACACATAGTAAGACAAGTTAGTAATTGGGGTTCGAACCCGGGTTAAGCGAAAAATACCAACATAACAAATTAACAACTAATATACTAACATATGCTTGTTAAAAAAGAGAAATATTAGCCATGAATTAGATTATGCATAACATTTTAATAATTTCAGATGCTGAGATTGGCCATAGACTCTCAAAGTAAAAACATAATACATCAAATTTTTGAACAAAACAAAGAATTAGAAGCATGTATATACAATACCATCAACAAGGTAAGTATCTGCAACAAATAAAGTCCCCATTAGAATCACCACCTCTAATTAATAGCACCGTGAGTCCCCACCTCAGATACCAACTGAAAAAGTTCCCATTAGAATCACCACCTCTGATACTAATAAGAACTTTAGCAACTGGGTTGTCAATGTGAAGGGACTTCAAGATTGTAGCACCATCATTAGTTGTTATAAATTCATGAATACTAAATGTCCATGTGTGTGTTCTAAAATTATTAGAAAAGTGGAATGGAGTAAATGCTAATAAATGCAAGAGAAATAGTCTCACATAGAAATATTTACTCACATTCAAAGCCTTTATAAAGAGTTAAGAACATTAACTCAACAAAAGGACAAAAGAGGATAAAGTGTCACATGGAGAAATGTGGTGGTCCCAAGCATTATGCAACTTGTCTCCTCCATACACCCCTCACCGGTGTCGCCACTGACTCCGGGACCGGGTCCGAGGGCTAGGCGTAGAGGCGCTAGTGGCAGCTTGTAGACAGCATTTGAGAACTTAGGCATGTCACATCAGAGCAATCGGGATACTCGCAGCGTTATGAGGCAATGCTGGTGGCGCTCCGGCGAGCGGCTGTCGCCCTTCGATTGGGCTCACTATTGCTCTCATTTTGGTCGATACATGTGTTTGAATTTTCAATTGACTTCAAGTGTAAGGAGGCTTGGTGTGACGCTAGATTGAATGTCACAATAATTTCTAGTTACAGACAAAATTGTATCTGTTACTATATGTTATCCTAGTTTTATAAGTAATACAAATTATACATACGCTTTTGTAGGTGTCACACAAACTTATATAAATACAATTTTTTTTATTTTTTATTTAATTTTATAAATATAAATTTTATTTCACAAATACAATAAACTTTTAATTTATTTGTTTTTTAATATCATTAATATTAAAATAAAATTATTCATTAAACATATTTTAGAATACATTTTCAACAATGACAAAACAAAATAACCAAAATTAAACATCTATATAAATTTTTATTAATTTCAAAAATTGTGTACATTTCATATTATACAACTAGCAATCGTCTCTTCGAAAGCTTGTTTGACCAAATGACAAGCCCTGTAAGGAGGGTCAATTACACATTATACAATTAAACATCATTAAATGATGTTGACAATTTTGCATTATAAGCATGGAAGAATAACTTTGGAAAGAGAGACGTCATAAGTAGCTGAGACATCGAAGACATAACAAACATAAATAGTAGATCACCTTTGAATCATGGGAAACCATAATTCAAAGCATGCATGGTAGAGTATTCTTGATTGAATTTAAATCAAGTGATGAGCAATTGCAACAAGCATCTAGTCAATTCAATCATTCAAATTGCATAAGTAGAAACTAATTTAACTAAGGTGAATTTTTATCTACCCACATTAAAAAGTTGGGTAGAGTTATCCATAGAGTAAATTAGAGTAAATTGCATTGAAAAGCTAAAAAATTTAAACTATGAAATAAATAATTAAATATAATAAAATGATATGGCATTGATTGATTGGTTGAAGGTACACTACCCAACTTTTTGTGGTGGGTAGAGAAGTTGTCCCCTTTAACTAAATAAATACAAATTAAGAAGCATTTGACTCATTTGACTGAAACAAATGCATTTAATCTGCATTTGAAAGATTAAACTAGAACTAGAACACTACTACTACTAATCTGAACCTTGAGCATATGATACATATTACATCTATAGGAAAAACATGTTGTTCTGCATTTGAAAGATTCAACTAGAACTAGAACACTACTACTAATCTAAATCAGAGACTTCCTATAATAACCTATATTCACATGTTGCAGCTAGGTTATCAATGTGAAGGCAGTTCAAGATTGTAGCACCGTCATTAGTATATATCTTTAGCAGCACCTCTTTTTCACTTGTCAGGGTCCGACATTGCAAGACACTTGACACATGTGGTTACATTTATGTATTTCACTTTCTCAAATTATTATTTGTGTCGACTTATCACTAACATTGCTTCATAAGGGCCAATATACATACTTTCAGTATTTCAATGGTTACTAAGGAAACAAGTGCAACATGGCAGAACAACACATTTTAAAATCACATTGGACAAAGATAGTTTGGAATTTAGTGATTCTGAATAACAAAAAGCAACATGTACTATAATCTTGAATATTTACACATACATTCTATAATGGATGGAAATCCAAATTACTGCCCAACTCTCCACCCAAATTTAAGCATCAACTTTAAATTATAACGGGTCTTATCAATCGTAATTGTATCATTGCCATTCGAAACCGATTACAAAAACAATAACATAATATATTAACAAATTAAAATTCAAGAAAGGGTGAATAACTATACATGGAAGTTATGTTGGAGAAGACACATTCCACACCTAGCCAAAGTTCTAAACATGGATCCCCTCCCACAGGCTTCCACCCTATAAGTGGTTGTGACTCCATAGCAACATATAGACTATTGATTGCTGCAACTATCACCATTACACATAGTAAGACAAGTTAGTAATTGGGGTTCGAACCGGGGTTAAATGAAAAATACCAACATAACAGATTAACAACTAATATACTAACATATGCTTGTTAAAAAAGAGAAATATTAGCCATGAATTAGATTATGCATAACATTTTAATAATTTCAGGTGCTGAGATTGGCCATAGACTCTCAAAGGAAAAACATAATACATCAAATTTTTGAACAAAACAAAGAATTAGAAGCATGTATATACAATACCATCAACAAGGTAAGTATCTGCAATAAATAAAGTCCCCATTAGAATCACCACCTCTAATTAATAGCACCGTGAGTCCCCATCTCAGATGCCAACTGAAAAAGTTCCCATTAGAATCACCACCTCTGATACTAATAAGAACTTTAGCAACTGGGTTGTCAATGTGAAGGGACTTCAAGATTGTAGCACCATCATTAGTTGTTATAAATTCATGAATACTTAATGTCCATGTGTGTGTTCTAAAATTATTAGAAAAGTGGAATGGAGTAAATGATAATAAATGCAAGGGAAATAGTCTCACATAGAAATATTTACTCACATTCAAAGCCTTTATAAAGAGTTAAGAACATTAACTCAACAAAAGGACAAAAGAGGATAAAGTGTCACATGGAGAAATGTGGTGGTCCCAAGCATTATGCAACTTGTCTCCTCCATACACCCCTCGCCGGTGTCGCCACTGACTCCGGGACCGGGTCCGAGGGCGTGGGCGTAGAGGTGCTAGTGGCAGCTTGTAGACAACATTTGAGAACTTAGGCACGTCACATCAGAGCAATCGGGATACTCGGAACGTTATGAGGCAATGCTGGTGGCGCTCCGACGGGCGGCTGTCGCCCTTCGATTGGGCTCACTATTGCTCTCATTTTGGTCGATACATGTGTTTGAATTTTCAATTGACTTCAAGTGTAAGGAGGCTTGGTGTGACGCTAGATTGAATGTCACAATAATTTCTAGTTACAGACAAAATTGTATCGGTTACTATATGTTATCCTAGTTTTATAAGTAATACAAATTATACATAAGATTTTGTAGGTGTCACAAAAACTTATATAAATACAATTTTTTTATTTTTTATTTAATTTTATAAATATAAATTTTATTTCACAAATACAATAAACTTTTAATTTATTTATTTTTTAATATCATTAATATTAAAATAAAATTATTCATTAAACATATTTTACAATACATTTTCAACAATGACAAAACTAAATAACCAAAATTAAACATTTATATAAATTTTTATTAATTTCAAAAATTGTGTACATTTCATATTATACAACTAGCAATCGTCTCTTCGAAAGCTTGTTTGACCAAATGACAAGCCCTGTAAGGATGGTCAATTACACATTATACAATTAAACATCATTAAAAGATGTTGACAATTTTGCATTATAAGCATGGAAGAATAACTTTGGAAAGAGAGACGTCATAAGTAGCTGAGACCTCGAAGACATAACAAACCTAAATAGTAGATCACCTTTGAATCATGGGAAACCATAATTCCAAGCATGCATGGTAGAGTATTCTTGATTGAATTTAAATCAAGTGATGAGCAATTGCAACAAGCATCTAGTCAATTCAATCATTCAAATTGCATAAGTAGAAACTAATTTAACTAAGGTGAATTCTTATCTACCCACATTAAAAAGTTGGGTAGAGTTATCCATAGAGTAAATTAGAGTAAATTGCATTGAAAAGCTAAAAAATTTAAACTATGAAATAAATAATTAAATATAATAAAATGATATGGCATTGATTGATTGGTTGAAGGTACACTACCCAACTTTTTGTGGTGGGTAGAGAAGTTGTCCCCTTTAACTAAATAAATGCAAATTAAGAAGCATTTGACTCATTTGACTGAAACAAATGCATTTAATCTGCATTTGAAAGATTAAACTAGAACTAGAACACTACTACTACTAATCTGAACCTTGAGCATATGATACATATTACATCTATAGGAAAAACATGTTGTTCTGCATTTGAAAGATTCAACTAGAACTAGAACACTACTACTAATCTAAATCAGAGACTTCCTATAATAACCTATATTCACATGTTGCAGCTAGGTTATCAATGTGAAGGTAGTTCAAGATTGTAGCACCGTCATTAGTATATATCTTTAGCAGCACCTCTTTTTCACTTGTCAGGGTCCGACATTGCAAGACACTTGACACATGTGGTTACATTTAAGTATTTCACTTTCTCAAATTATTATTTGTGTCGACTTATCACTAACATTGCTTCATAAGAGCCAATATACATGCTTTCAGTATTTCAATGGTTACTAAGGAAACAAGTGCAACATGGCAGAACAACACATTTTAAAATCACATTGGACAAAGATAGTTTGGAATTTAGTGATTCTGAATAACAAAAAGCAACATGTACTATAATCTTGAATATTTACACATACATTCTATAATGGATGGAAAACCAAATTACAGCCCAACTCTCCACCCAAATTTAAGCATCAACTATAAATTATAACGGGTCTTATCAATCGTAATTGTATCATTGCCATTCGAAACCGATTACAAAAACAATAACATAATATATTAACAAATTAAAATTCAAGAAAGGGTGAATAACTATACATGGCAGTTATGTTAGAGAAGACATATTCCACACCTAGCCAAAGTTCTAAACATGGATCCCCTCCCACAGGCTTCCACCCTATAAGTGGTGGTGACTCCATAGCAACATATAGACTATTGATTGCTGCAACTATCACCATTACACATAGTAAGACAAGTTATTAATTGGGGTTCGAACCCGGGTTAAGCGAAAAATACCAACCTAACAGATTAACAACTAATATACTAACATATGCTTGTTAAAAAAGAGAAATATTAGCCATGAATTAGATTATGCATAACATTTTAATAATTTCAGGTGCTGAGATTGGCCATAGACTCTCAAAGGAAAAACATAATACATCAAATTTTTGAACAAAACAAAGAATTAGAAGCATGTATATACAATACCATCAACAAGGTAAGTATCTGCAATAAATAAAGTCCCCATTAGAATCACCACCTCTAATTAATAGCACCGTGAGTCCCCATCTCAGATGCCAACTGAAAAAGTTCCCATTAGAATCACCACCTCTGATACTAATAAGAACTTTAGCAACTGGGTTGTCAATGTGAAGGGACTTCAAGATTGTAGCACCATCATTAGTTGTTATAAATTCATGAATACTCAATGTCCATGTGTGTGTTCTAAAATTATTAGAAAAGTGGAATGGAGTAAATGATAATAAATGCAAGGGAAATAGTCTCACATAGAAATATTTACTCACATTCAAAGCCTTTATAAAGAGTTAAGAACATTAACTCAACAAAAGGACAAAAGAGGATAAAGTGTCACATGGAGAAATGTGGTGGTCCCAAGCATTATGCAACTTGTCTCCTCCATACACCCCTCGCCGGTGTCGCCACTGACTCCGGGACCGGGTCCGAGGGCGTGGGCGTAGAGGTGCTAGTGGCAGCTTGTAGACAACATTTGAGAACTTAGGCACGTCACATCAGAGCAATCGGGATACTCGGAACGTTATGAGGCAATGCTGGTGGCGCTCCGACGGGCGGTTGTCGCCCTTCGATTGGGCTCACTATTGCTCTCATTTTGGTCGATACATGTGTTTGAATTTTCAATTGACTTCAAGTGTAAGGAGGCTTGGTGTGACGCTAGATTGAATGTCACAATAATTTCTAGTTACAGACAAAATTGTATCGGTTACTATATGTTATCCTAGTTTTATAAGTAATACAAATTATACATAAGATTTTGTAGGTGTCACAAAAACTTATATAAATACAATTTTTTTATTTTTTATTTAATTTTATAAATATAAATTTTATTTCACAAATACAATAAACTTTTAATTTATTTATTTTTTAATATCATTAATATTAAAATAAAATTATTCATTAAACATATTTTACAATACATTTTCAACAATGACAAAACTAAATAACCAAAATTAAACATTTATATAAATTTTTATTAATTTCAAAAATTGTGTACATTTCATATTATACAACTAGCAATCGTCTCTTCGAAAGCTTGTTTGACCAAATGACAAGCCCTGTAAGGATGGTCAATTACACATTATACAATTAAACATCATTAAAAGATGTTGACAAATTTGCATTATAAGCATGGAAGAATAACTTTGGAAAGAGAGACGTCATAAGTAGCTGAGACCTCGAAGACATAACAAACCTAAATAGTAGATCACCTTTGAATCATGGGAAACCATAATTCCAAGCATGCATGGTAGAGTATTCTTGATTGAATTTAAATCAAGTGATGAGCAATTGCAACAAGCATCTAGTCAATTCAATCATTCAAATTGCATAAGTAGAAACTAATTTAACTAAGGTGAATTCTTATCTACCCACATTAAAAAGTTGGGTAGAGTTATCCATAGAGTAAATTAGAGTAAATTGCATTGAAAAGCTAAAAAATTTAAACTATGAAATAAATAATTAAATATAATAAAATGATATGGCATTGATTGATTGGTTGAAGGTACACTACCCAACTTTTTGTGGTGGGTAGAGAAGTTGTCCCCTTTAACTAAATAAATGCAAATTAAGAAGCATTTGACTCATTTGACTGAAACAAATGCATTTAATCTGCATTTGAAAGATTAAACTAGAACTAGAACACTACTACTACTAATCTGAACCTTGAGCATATGATACATATTACATCTATAGGAAAAACATGTTGTTCTGCATTTGAAAGATTCAACTAGAACTAGAACACTACTACTAATCTAAATCAGAGACTTCCTATAATAACCTATATTCACATGTTGCAGCTAGGTTATCAATGTGAAGGTAGTTCAAGATTGTAGCACCGTCATTAGTATATATCTTTAGCAGCACCTCTTTTTCACTTGTCAGGGTCCGACATTGCAAGACACTTGACACATGTGGTTACATTTAAGTATTTCACTTTCTCAAATTATTATTTGTGTCGACTTATCACTAACATTGCTTCATAAGAGCCAATATACATGCTTTCAGTATTTCAATGGTTACTAAGGAAACAAGTGCAACATGGCAGAACAACACATTTTAAAATCACATTGGACAAAGATAGTTTGGAATTTAGTGATTCTGAATAACAAAAAGCAACATGTACTATAATCTTGAATATTTACACATACATTCTATAATGGATGGAAAACCAAATTACAGCCCAACTCTCCACCCAAATTTAAGCATCAACTATAAATTATAACGGGTCTTATCAATCGTAATTGTATCATTGCCATTCGAAACCGATTACAAAAACAATAACATAATATATTAACAAATTAAAATTCAAGAAAGGGTGAATAACTATACATGGCAGTTATGTTAGAGAAGACATATTCCACACCTAGCCAAAGTTCTAAACATGGATCCCCTCCCACAGGCTTCCACCCTATAAGTGGTGGTGACTCCATAGCAACATATAGACTATTGATTGCTGCAACTATCACCATTACACATAGTAAGACAAGTTATTAATTGGGGTTCGAACCCGGGTTAAGCGAAAAATACCAACCTAACAGATTAACAACTAATATACTAACATATGCTTGTTAAAAAAGAGAAATATTAGCCATGAATTAGATTATGCATAACATTTTAATAATTTCAGATGCTGAGATTGGCCATAGACTCTTAAAGGAAAAACATAATACATCAAATTTTTGAACAAAACAAAGAATTAGAAGCATGTATATACAATACCATCAACAAGGTAAGTATCTGCAACAAATAATGTCCCCATTAGAATCACCACCTCTAATTAATAGCACCGTGAGTCCCCACCTCAGATGCCAACTGAAAAAGTTCCCATTAGAATCACCACCTCTGATACTAATAAGAACTTTAGCAACTGGGTTGTCAATGTGAAGGGACTTCAAGATTGTAGCACCATAATTAGTTGTTATAAATTCATGAATACTCAATGTCCATGTGTGTGTTCTAAAATTATTAGAAAAATGGAATGGAGTAAATGATAATAAATGCAAGGGAAATAGTCTCACATAGAAATATTTACTCACATTCAAAGCCTTTATAAAGAGTTAAGAACATTAACTCAACAAAAGGACAAAAGAGGATAAAGTGTCACATAGAGAAATGTGGTGGTCCCAAGCATTATGCAACTTGTCTCCTCCATACACCCCTCGCCGGTGTCGCCACTGACTCCGGGACCGGGTCCGAGGGCGTGGGCGTAGAGGCGCTAGTGGCAGCTAGTAGACAGCATTTGAGAACTTAGGCACGTCACATCAGAGCAATCGGGATACTCGGAACGTTATGAGGCAATGCGGGTGGCGCTCCGGCGGGCGGCTGTCGCCCTTCGATTGGGCTCACTATTGCTCTCATTTTGGTCGATACATGTGTTTGAATTTTCAATTGACTTCAAGTGTAAGGAGGCTTGGTGTGACGCTAGATTGAATGTCACAATAATTTCTAGTTACAGACAAAATTGTATCGGTTACTATATGTTATCCTAGTTTTATAAGTAATACAAATTATACATAAGATTTTGTAGGTGTCACAAAAACTTATATAAATACAATTTTTTTATTTTTTATTTAATTTTATAAATATAAATTTTATTTCACAAATATAATAAACTTTTAATTTATTTATTTTTTAATATCATTAATATTAAAATAAAATTATTCATTAAACATATTTTACAATACATTTTCAACAATGACAAAACTAAATAACCAAAATTAAACATTTATATAAATTTTTATTAATTTCAAAAATTGTGTACATTTCATATTATACAACTAGCAATCGTCTCTTCGAAAGCTTGTTTGACCAAATGACAAGCCCTGTAAGGAGGGTCAATTACACATTATACAATTAAACATCATTAAAGGATGTTGACAATTTTGCATTATAAGCATGGAAGAATAACTTTGGAAAGAGAGACGTCATAAGTAGCTGAGACCTCGAAGACATAACAAAGCTAAATAGTAGATCACCTTTGAATCATGGGAAACCTTAATTCCAAGCATGCATGGTAGAGTATTCTTGATTGAATTTAAATCAAGTGATGAGCAATTGCAACAAGCATCTAGTCAATTCAATCATTCAAATTGCATAAGTAGAAACTAATTTAACTAAGGTGAATTCTTATCTACCCACATTAAAAAGTTGGGTAGAGTTATCCATAGAGTAAATTAGAGTAAATTGCATTGAAAAGCTAAAAAATTTAAACTATGAAATAAATAATTAAATATAATAAAATGATATGGCATTGATTGATTGGTTGAAGGTACACTACCGAACTTTTTGTGGTGGGTAGAGAAGTTGTCCCCTTTAACTAAATAAATGCAAATTAAGAAGCATTTGACTTATTTGACTGAAACAAATGCATTTAATCTGCATTTGAAAGATTGAACTAGAACTAGAACACTACTACTACTAATCTGAACCTTGAGCATATGATACATATTACATCTATAGGAAAAACATGTTGTTCTGCATTTGAAAGATTCAACTAGAACTAGAACACTACTACTAATCTAAATCAGAGACTTCCTATAATAACCTATATTCACATGTTGCAACTTGGTTATCAATGTGAAGGCAGTTCATGATTATAGCACCGTCATTAGTATATATCTTTAGCAACACGTCTTTTTCACTTGTCAGGGTCCGACATTGTAAGACACTTGACACATGTGGTTACATTTAAGTATTTCACTTTCTCAAATTATTATTTGTGTCGAGGTATCACTAACATTGCTTCATAAGAGAAAATATACATACTTTCAGTATTTCAATGGTTACTAAGGAAACAAGTGCAACATGGCAGAACAACACATTTTTGAATCACATTGGACAAAGATAGTTTGGAATTTAGTGATTCTGAATAACAAAAAGCAACATGTATTATAATCTTGAATATTTACACATACATTATATAATGGATGGAAAATCCAATTTACTGCCCAACTCTCCGCCCAAATTCAAGCCTCAACTATAAATTATAACGAGTCTTATCAATAACATAGTATATTAACAAATTAAAATTCAAGAAAGGGTGAATAACTATACATGGAAGTTATATTGGAGAAGACACATTCCACACCTAGCCAAAATTCTAAACATGGATCCCCTCCCTCAGGCTTCCACCCAGTAAGAGGTGGTGACTCCATAGCAACATATAGACTATTGATTGCTGCAACTGTGATCATTACACATAGTAAGACAAGTTAGTAATAAGGGTTCGAACTCGGGTTAAGCGACAAATACCAACATAACAGATTAACAACTAATATACTAACATATGCTTGTTAAAAAAGAGAAATATTGGCCATGAATTAGATTATGCATAACATTTTAATAAATTCAGATGCTGATATTGGCCATAGACTCTCAAAGGAAAAACATAATACATCAAATTTTTGAAAAAAACAAAGAATTAGAAGAATATATATACAATACCATCAACAGGGTAAGTATCTGCAACAAATAAAGTCCCCATTAGAATCACCACCTTTGATTTATAGCACCTTGAGTCCCCACCTCAGATACCAACTGGAAAAGTTCCCACTAGAATCACCACCTCTGATACTAATAAGAACTTTAGCAACTTGGTTATCAATATGAAGGGACTTCAAGATTGTAGCACTGTCATTAGTTATTATAAAGTCATGAATACTCAATGTCAATGCTAATAAATGCAAGGGAAATAGTCTTACATAGAAATATTTACTCACATTCAAAGCCTTTATAAAGAGTTAAGAACATTAACTCAACAAAAGGACAAAAGAGGATAAAGTGTCTGATAAGTGCAAAATGCACCTATTTTTGTATATAAGTTTTGTTGCACTTATCATTACTTTGTGTTAAAATTGGTTGAATAAACCCCACTTTATGTGTAAATACGTTTACTTTACGTTTTCGGCGTATAGTGCGGTACCGTGTAAATATCATTGAGTTTAATTGATTTTCATTTATTTTAACAGGTGTTCCAGCAATGGTATTTTTCCATATTCATAAATAGCATTGAATAAGCTTTCCAACGCTTCAAACCGTGCGTCAATCGGAGTTATGGTTCAAGAGTTATGATCAAAACAAATTCTGGTTTGCTGTCATGTTCGCACTGCGAACCCCCGTGGCGAGCACTCGCTACCAAGTTCGCACTGCGAACCCGGGGCGAATAAAAAGTGCCTGGAAGCATGAAAAACACCATTCTAGAGGAAGTTAAGGCGGCATATGTTCGCAGTGCGAACGGGGGTTCGCAGTGCGAACCTGGGCAGCAACTTTTGCCTATAAACTTCATTTTTCAGCATTTTTTAGAGGATGGTTTTGGGGATTCTTGCTCCAACTCCATCAAACTTCATTTTTACAGTAGATTAGCTTAGAAAACATCATGGAAGCTTGCATGTGGATGATCCGAGGTGGATTGATCGTCGATCGGCGCCGACAAATCGCGAGATGTTTGGTTCATTTATGATTTTCTTTATGTCTTTCTTCTTTGTTGGGTTTGTATATGTATTGACTATGATCTCATGTATATTTGTCGCCCATGGCGTTGTATAAAACTTGCTTTACAAATCTCTATTGGTGATTGTCTCTGATTTTTGCTTTATGCGCGGGGTTTGGGTTGCGTTAGAGATAACCGTCGCAAACTTCGATCAGGGATGATTGTCTGTTAGTTTCTAGATTCTAGAGATAGATTTAGGGCTAGAAATATTCAATAGGCGTCGAAACTTAATGCCTCCGTGCCTTGAGCTAGCGTACGAAAGTATCGGCAATGGTAACACGGTTGTTCTCTCAACTTTGCGTTAGACATAACCTGTGTTGTGAGCGATGCTGGGTGATATTGAGGAGTATTGTAGGTTGAGTATAACTGGTCGGTAAGTTTAAGTTTGTGAGGAGTCGATTATGTGCATGCCGGATAAGTTTGTCTTGCAGAAAAGTGAATTTGTTTTTATGTTTTAATGTTTACTTTTCTGTTTTCATGTTTTAAACCATTCAAACCCAAACTCTTAAACGCGAGAGACTGTCGAACGACATTCTTTCCCTCGAACCGATCTCTGTGGACACGACATAAATCCCGGAGGGAATTATTCCGAAAATAAATATTTTTGCTTGCTTGCCCTATTCTGCATACTAACAAAATGGCGCAGTTGCCGGGGATTGGTTTTGATATTGAATCGCATTGCGATAGTTTCTTTGTTTTTGAGTTTTGTAAATATCGTATATATTGTATATTTTCACTTGTTATACTGATACTTGTAGATTAACGTTTGTTTAAGTGTTTGGTTTGGACGCTTGCTTTTGGTTGCGCGGTGAGACATCACCATGGCATGAATGAAGGAAGTTTCTAATTAAGCACCGTAAAGGCGTCGAGCTTACGACGTACAACAAGCATGTTTTATAGTTTTTCTTTTCGAATGTTTTTGGTTGTTGTTCGCTCACAGATTTTGATTGACTTACTTGAGGATGCTTTTGTGATTTTCCAAGTTGGTTCGTTTCAACTTGCGAATGCGTGGTAATGATTTTGTTAAGTTTTGTACACGTCTGAGGTATGTATTTATCGCTTTCTATACTTTAGCATATTCGTGATACTTAGGCATTTTACAAACTTCCATGCCATCCATTCTTTTGTATACTTGTTCTATTGTGAATCACTTTAGTTCCCAACCTTTTTGTGAGGAAGCCTTCTATTGTTCATATAGGCACGGATAACCAACATTTTTTTTTGAATCAAGAAAGAAATATATTAATTCAAAAAAACATCTCAGTACAAAAGGTGATCCAAAGGATCCAACCTACCCAAGGACTAATTACATCATATAGTGAACTAAATGTTTTCTAATTTTTACATTTTGCCACCCTTTATACACAATGGTATCTATTATATTCTTCACTATCATATCACTATCCAAAATATTCCCAAACACAAAATTATTTCTATAATTCCAAGTATGGTATAAGGTTTCAGCTGCAGCAATCTTGAACAAAGCTGCTTTCCAACCTTTCCCTTTTGCTTTTTCATTAATCCATTTTGATTCCTCATTCCAATGAGTTGGGTTATGTTGATAATTCAGCCAATTCAAAACAGCTACCCAAATGATCCTAGTCTTTCCAAAACTGTAGAATAAATGGTCCAAGGTATCAATCCCCCCCTGGCACAGTACACAATTATTATCAGTAACAGTTCCAAACTTCATCAAATAATCTTTGGTTGGGAGGCTTTTATGATATGCCATCCACAAACAAAACACTGCTCTAGGTCTGGCCTTGTTGCCACAAATTATGTTTCTCCATTGCACCCTATTTCCATCATCAACAGCTGCATAGTAAAATTCTGAAGACTTGAAATGTTTTCTGTCAACTGCCTTATCCCAAATATCTTGGAACCTCTGAACCATGCTCCTTTGTTGCATAATAGCCTTGAATATCCATGAGCTACTCGAATTTATCACATACGACATCACAGTATTCCTTTTAATGTAGTATGTGTGAACCCATCTGACCCACATATTATCACTTTTCATACAAATATTCCACAAGCATTTAAGTAGCAGCACATCATTCCAAACTTCAAGGTCAAAAATTTGGAGACCACCCTGTACAACAGGTCTACAAACTTTCTTCCAAGCAATAGGACTTTTCCTACTTATAGTCTCACTACCAGTCCATATGAAACTACGACAAATAACATTAATTTTCCTGATGACAAATTTGGGAATGAACAGGCAACACATCCAATATTGCACAATTGCAACAACTATGGCTCTAACAAGTTGTACCCTACCAGCATAGCTTAACAACTTAGCAGACCAGTGATGAATTCTGTTCACAACCCTATCAACTAAAGGCATATAATGATGAATAGCAAGCTTTTTACTAGTAATAGGCACCCCTAGATATTTGAAAGGGAGCATACCATGTTGGAACCCAGCTATGTTTCTCAGACTGTCCATATCATCACCCTCCATGCCACCAAAATATATTTTGCATTTGTTCTCATTCACCACCAAACCAGTTGAGAGTGAAAACAGCTTAAAAGCATGAAGCATCATCTTCAAGGAAATTTGGTCTCCCCTACAAAACAATAGAACATCATCAGCAAAAGTAAGGTTAGTGATTTTTAGAGCCTCACATTTGGCATGAAAATTGAAGTTAGGGTCCTGAAGCATTTTCTTCGTCAATCTATCCATGTACTCCATGACAACAACAAAGAGCAGAGGTGAAATGGGATCACCTTGCCTGATCCCTCTTCTAGCTTTCATAAAATCAGTGTATTCACCCATAATATTAAAAGTATAGGATACAGTGGTAACACAATTCATAGTCCAATGTATGAATTTAGCTGGTATTCCCATCTCCCTCATTATACACTCCAAGGCATTCCAACTGATCATGTCATAAGCCTTTTGGAGGTCTAATTGCATCATAATTCTAGGAGTTCCTCCCTTTCTAGTGTACCCTTTAATCAGTTCAGTGGCTAGCAGAATATGGTTATGGATTAATTGACCAGGTATGAAAGTAGCCTGACTTTTATTAACCACACACTGTAAAACTTTTCCAAGCCTCTCTGTCATGATTTTAGAATCAATCTTGTAAAAGGTAGTACACCCTGCAATAGGCCTAAAATCTTTCACCTCTGCAGCCTCATTAGACTTTGGAATCAAAGACACAACTGTGCTGTTAAGAGGTTTATAGATCTGACCTGTAGCAAAGAATTCATTAACAGCTTCCACAACATCACTTTTAATAATGCTCCAACTAGCCTTAAATTTTTTTGCATTAAAACCATCATAGCCTGGACTTTTCAAATCCCCAATACCTTTGAGAGCATTAGTAATTTCATCTTCAGACACTGCTTTTATAAGACTTTCTCCTTGTTCCTTATTCAGCTGAACACCCTGTCTCATGGCATCTATATCAATATGCATACTGGTGTTACTATCCTTTCCCATCAAATTCCCATAGAAAGTAAGCACTTCCTGACTAATATCTTGATAAGACTGCATAAGGGTCCCATCCCTCCTTCTAAGAGAACTCAGATTATTATTATGCTGTCTAGTTTTTATAGAAGCATAAAAATAAGCATTGTTACCATCACATTTCTTTAACCAGTCTACTTTTGCCCTTTGAACCAGAATCTTTTCCTCAAGATCATTGAGAGAAATGACATCTTCAGTCAACTTCTTAATCTTTTCAATGATTTGCTTGTTCATCCTATCATTATTCAACTCATGCTGAGCTGTTTTGAGGCCATTTCTAGCTATCTCCAATCTATTCTTCACATCAGAAAGAGGTCTACCAAAATATTTTAGAGCAGTCTTCAGCCTTTTGAGTTTGTGCCATAAAGTATACATAGGAGTACCTTTGAAAGGTATATTCCAACTCTTCTTTACAACATCCTCATAACCAGGAAGATCAATCAAGCAATTACTAAACCTAAAATGACTTTTCCTACTACTTTTGCTATTTTGAGTAGCAATAAGTAGCAGAGCATGATCTGAGACATGAGGGGGAAGAACATTCAAGGTATTATCCATGTAGTTGATAAACCATTTAGAATTGCCAAGCACCCTATCAATTCTAGAATAAATGGTGCCCTCTACATGTTTATTAGACCAGGTATAGTACTCACCTTTGCTATCCATTTCACTAAGACCTGTATTACTCATCATGGCTTGGAGGTCTTCATATTCTTTCTCTGTCACAATTTTCCCTCCAATCCTATCTTGATGCTTTGCCACATTATTAAAGTCTCCAATTATACACCAAGGCCCCTGAAGGTTTCCATAAAGATACTCAATTTCTTTCCAGAAAAGCCTTATTTTATCTAGCTGATTATGAGCATAGACAGCTGTTAGCCAATAAAGGAGATTACCTGAATTATCATACACACCACAATGCACATATTGACTTGAGCTCTGGACATACCTAACATCCACTTTATCCTTATCCCAATGATCCAAAGTCTACCATTAGTATGGTCTTTATAATTATCCAGCCAGTTGTCTACCATATTAATACTTTCTCTAATTCTCTTAGCTTTGTTCTCTTTAACTCTAGTTTCAATAAGAACAATGATAGTAGGATTTATTTTATGGAGATGGGACCTAATCTCCCTTATTTTCCCTACTTTGTTAAGGCCCCTTATGTTCCAAGAAGCTAACATGATGCCAGGTTTATAGGTATTAGAGGATCATTCAAAACCTCTAAGACCTCAAATCCATTATTACAATTCACAACATTAGTAGATCCAATTTGAGCCTTACCTTTATCTCTAGCAGGAGTTTTCACTGTTGTCCAGGGTTCCTCTTGTTCTTCAGTATTCGCATTTGATGTAGAGGGTAGGGACTCCATTTGCTTGACTGGTTCAGGTGGTTTTTGCTTAGGGCGCCATTGTTGACTTTGCTTCTTGTCTCCACAGTCATGACCTAATTTCTGACATTTGTTACAATACTTAGGCTTCCATTCGTATTCCACCTCCTGTTTCACCACATTACCTTGCAGGTTCTTGATTATTATTTCCTTCACCAGGGGCTGTGTGATATCTACTTCAATCAACAACCTAGCATATGAAACTCGGAGTTTAGTTGCAGTACATTCATCTGTCACAATTGGTCTGCCAACCACACTTCCAATCTTACTCAGACTCTTAATGCCCCAAAGATGTAGTGGTAGCTGAGGAAGTTTAACCCAAATTGGAAGGGTTCTCAACAAGTCTTTCTTGAGATCAAACTCTGGTCTCCATTCTTTGAGAATAGTTGGTAGGTTTATGATAGTGTATGGACCCTTCATCATCACCGTCTCTCTATCATCGTGCGAGTTGAATCTGATCAGAAAGTAACCTTCGTCATGATAGTAGAGTTCAGGGGCTTTCACATAATTCCACGTCTTCTGAATGAAATTCTTTAGAGCATTCATACTCAACTCGCCTCCAATCGCATAGAGGATCATAGCATTATCCCAAAATCGCAGCTCCGATTCAATATCCTCTTGCTCGATTTCAACTTCTATGGATCCATTCACCATTGTTGGCGCCACCTATTCCATAGCCATACCTTTAGCAGGGTTCCGATTATCACTAATCACATCTACCCACAACTTGCGTTCCTCCGTTGTCAATTTCTCATTCTGCTCTAGGGTTTGGGATAACCAACATTCTTGTTCTAACTGGATTTTATTATGTTGAATCTTTTATTTGTGTTGATTATATGAATGCATGAAAATGATCAAGGCAATTGTTTCATTTTGAGCACAACCACCTTAGCCAAATAGTCAATTCACCTTGTGAGCGTGTGATCATTTGTACCCCCTTTGAGCTTTTTGATCCATGTTTTATTTGAACTTAATGCTTGTCTATGAGTATTTAGTTCACTTATTTTTGAATGGATTTTGTTTTTCCTTGGACCCTCAACTTTGTGTTGTTGTATGAATTTTTACCTTGCCTTAGAAAGTAGGGAGTATTCACATGACGATGTGGTTGAATTCAAGTTGGGGAGAGAATGGTTGTTTACTCATTGGTTGTTTTCTATGAGGTTGAAAAAGAAAAGAAAAAAGAGAAAAATATGAAAAAGAAAAGAAAAAAAGAGAAAAAGAAAGAAAAATAAAATCCTTGAAAAAGGAAACATAAAGAGTTTCAATAATTATGCTAAATAAGTATTGTGTGTTGTGTAACACTTGGGATGAAAGAAGAAGTTTGATTGAAATTTTGTGTTTGAAATTTTGTGAGTTGATCACTCCCTTAGGTTTAAGCAAGTTTTTATTTCAATTACCTTTAGAAATTGCCCCTTGTTTGTTTACCCGACCACGCTACAACCTTGAAAAGCCCTTGTGATTCTTGCCTTTGTATTTTCAATGTGAATTTGTAGATGTATGCATAATTTAGTCTTTTGTTTGCATGAGTGTTGTGTGAGTGTAAAGTACCTTATTGTGTGTTTTTCATCTACCGATGATTATTTTTACTAGGTGTGATTCACTTTGGAACTTGTGTTGTTTTAGAATTTTTGGCATGATTTTTGTATTTTGCATGTGTTTCGTGACTATGTTTTCGTCGTAGTTTAGTGGTAAGTATTTACTTTTTGTGTGTACCGTTTTCATTTGAACCATTCATTCGTTTCAGTTTTTCAAAACCTGTTGATTCGTCTTTCTTTGGATATTGCATGTGCATTTTCAAGTTTGTTTGATTCTTGTTTGTGGATAAACAATTATGTAAGTTGGGGAGAGTTTGATAAGTACAAAATGTACCTATTTTTGTATATAAGTTTTGTTGCACTTATCATTACTTTGTGTTAAAATTGGTTGAATAAACCCCACTTTATGTGTAAATACGTTTACTTTACGTTTTTGGTGTATAGTACGGTACCGTGTAAATATCATTGAGTTTAATTGATTTTCATTTATTTTTATAGGTGTTCCAGCAATGGGATTTTTCCATATTCATAAATAGCATTGAATAAGCTTTCCAACGCTTCAAACCGTGCGTCAATCAGAGTTACGGTTCATGAGTTATGATCAAAACAAATTCTGGTTTGCTGTCATGTTCGCACTGCGAACCCCCGTGGCGAGCACTCGCTAGCGAGTTCGCACTGCGAACCCGGGGCGAATAAAAATTGCCTGGAAGCATGAAAAACACCATTCTGGAGGAAGTTAAGGCGGCATATGTTCGCAGTGCGAACCTGGGCAACAACTTTTGCCTATAAACTTCATTTTTCAGCATTTTTTAGAGGATGGTTTTGGGGATTCTTGCTCCAACTCCATCAAACTTCATTTTTTCAGTAGATTAGCTTAGAAAACATCATGGAAGCTTGCATGTGGATGATCCGAGGTGGATTGATCGTCAATCGGCGCCTACAAACCGCGAGATGTTTGGTTCATTTCTGATTTTCTTTATGTCTTTCTTCTTTGTTGGGTTTGTATATGTATTGACTATGATCTCATGTATATTTGTCGCCCATGGAGTTGTATAAAACTTGCTTTACAAATCTCTATTGGTGATTGTCTCTGATTTTTGCTTTATGCGCGAGGTTTGGGTTGCGTTAGAGATAACCGTCGCAAACTTCGATTAGGGATGATTGTCTGTTAGTTTCTAGATTCTAGAGATAGATTTAGGGCTAGCAATCTTCAATAGGCGTCGAAACTTAATGCCTCTGTGCCTTGAGCTAGCGTACGAACGTATCGGCAATGGTAACACGGTTGTTCTCTCAACTTTACGTTAGACATAACCTGTGTTGTGAGCGATGCTGGGTGATATTGAGGAGTATTGTAGGCTGAGTATAACTGGTCGGTAAGTTTAAGTTTGTGAGGAGTCGATTATGTGCATGCCGGATAAGTTTGTCTTGCTGAAAAGTGAATTTGTTTTTATGTTTTAATGTTTACTTTTCCGTTTTCATGTTTTAAACCATTCAAACCCAAACTCATAAACACGAGAGACTGTCGAACGACATTCTTTCCCTCGAACCGATCTCTGTGGACACGACATAAATCCCGGAGGGAATTCTTCTGAAAATAAATATTTTTGCTTGCTTGCCCTATTCTGCATACTAACAGTGTCACATGGAGAAATGTGGTGGTCCCAAGCATTATGCAACTTGTCTCCTCCATACACCCCTCGCCAGTGTCGCCATCGGCTCCGGGACCGGGTCCGAAGGCATGGGCGTAGAGGTGCTAGTGGCAGCTTATAGGCGGCACTTGAGCACTTAGGCACGACACATCAGAGTAATCGGGCTACTCACAGCGTTTTGAGGCGGTGCTGGTGGCGCTCTGGCGGTCCGCAGCCGGCCTTTGACTGGGCTCACTATTTCTCTTATTTTGGTCGATGCATGTGTTTGAATTTTCAATTCGAAAAGAAGAAACACTTTGTGAAATGTTGCGGAATGAAAAGAGGCAACACTTGGAAACAATGCAACTTTCAGTTAAAAGGCGTTGTTTCATCAATGGTCGCAACTTTGTGAAACAACACATACATGGCTTATAAAATTTTCATTCCGAATTCAGAAAATCATATCGCAAATCAAATATCCTCTTGAAAAAATTCCAAACTCTCTTCGCTACAAATCGAGTTTTCGTCTGTCTTGTGAAAATTCGATATAAGGCTGAATTATCTCAGGTATTCATGCGTTCCAACTCTAAGACATATTTGGGAGTTCTTGAAATTCTTTTAAGGAAAGTAACACCATTCATAATTCAGACCTGGATTCATTCAAATTTATCGATATTTCTAACAGTATTTAAAGTATTCAAATAATGGCTTCCGACGTTGCAGTTTCAAGCATAAAATTTATGAACCAGGACCTTGTCAAGTTGGATCGCTTTGATGGAACCAACTATACCCGATGGCAAGATAAGATGAAATTCCTACTGACCACTCTGAAGGTTCACTATGTCTTAGATCCTAACTTACCAACAATTCCTGAACCAACTAAGGATGACTCTGATGAACTCAAGAAGGAGCATAAGAAACATAAAGAGGAAGAATTGATATGTCGTGGACATATCCTAAATATGATATCTGATCGTCTCTACGACCTATATACTGATACTTAGTCTGCAATAGAAATCTAGAAAGCACTCGAGTTTAAATTCAAGGCCGAAGAGGAAGGTACGAAGAAGTTTTTTATGTCTAAATACTTTGATTTTAAATTTATAGATTCCAAGCTCATTCTTCCCCAAGTGCACGAGTTACAGGTTCTCGTGAATAAAATAAAAGCTGTGAAAATAGACATTCCTGAGACCTTTCAAGTTGGCGCAATTATAGCAAAACTACCACCTTCGTGGAAAGGATATAGAAAGAAATTATTACACAGTTCTGAGGACTTCTCTCAAGAGAAAATCCAAAAACACCTTCGAATCGAGGAGGTGTAGCGTACGATATTTGTCGGTGACGCGACCACCTTATCGCAAATAGGGATTTCCTTACCTCAATGGGAGGAACCTTGGGTGCTACTTTCTGATTTCTTATTTATCCCGTGAAGCTGGAAGGGAAAAGGAAGTCATCTAAAACTAACCTTGCACGTGAATGTTTAACTGAACAAACGCTTAGAGAGATTGGGGAGTTCGGGGTTAGGTTATACAACAGGGAGTTGTCAATTACCCATCCTATACATGGTTATCCATGGGCTGATTAGCATTAGGTTCTGCTTTGTACTTGATGGTGTTTGTCTGTAAATGGGAAAGTTTCTTCTTTGTGGGTGTCTGAGAGAGAGTGTGTTTTTGTTGTTTTTCGGTTTTTTTGATGTTTTTGGTAAGGTACTGGACCTAAGGATTTTGATAAGTATGCTCGCTAAGATTTCACAATCTTATGCCTACGTATTCCCGTTTAAATAAAATAGGGAAATAAGAGCAATCGTAGTTCCTCCTATTTCTATGGGAGGAAAAGATGTCTTGTGTCTTGTTCAAAGCCCAAGATTGAAGCTAAAAGGTTTTATTTGTGTCTTGTTCAAAGACCAAGATTGAAGCTAAAAGGTTTGATTGAGAGATAATTTGTCATCTCTAAAGAGAGATATCTCATCTGTTTATCACAGTTGTCTGAGTGACTGGTTTTAAAGAAGGAATTACTTTAACTGGAATGCATGGAGTCCAACAATGCCATAATTGCCTTTACAGGGGATTTATCCTGAAGGAGAAAACTTTAACTCTGTGTAGAGCAATGCCATTTTTCCTTAGGAAATCATGCTAAGAGATGGAAATTGGCTTGGATGTAAATAATCCAGAGGCTTGCAATTACAACAATTAGATGAAGTTTACCAGGATAAGAGATGGACTACAACTTGGATGTTTGTATCAACAAGTGTGCCATTTACAACACTTATCTAGGATTAGGGTTTATTTTGATTATCTGTTTTGGTGTGATATACAAAGAATTATCTTCCTGCAGAGAGATTTTGATTTCCTCTGAGGGGATGTTGATTTTTGTGTGCCTTGATCAAAGCCCAAGTTTGAAGCTAAGAGGTTGATTGACTCCACTGGGGAGATCATTATACAAAGCCTAAGAGGAGGCTGATAAATGACTGACTAAACAAGAGAGTGTTTATTTGCCTTGTACAAAGCCCAAGATTAAGGCTAAAAGAGAATTGACTCATTTGGGGAAAAGGTTTTATCTGTCTTGTATAAAGCCCAAAATTGAGGCTGAAGATTAAGACTCTGTTTAGGGGGTTTTTTTTATCTGTCTTGTACAAAGTCCAAGATTGAGGCTGAAAGATTATCTGACTCTACTGGAGAGATATTTTTGGGGTGTCTTGTACAAAGCGCAAGATTGAGGCTGAAAGATCCTGACTGACTTAGCTGTAGGATATTTTTATAATGTCTTGTACAAAGCCCAAGATTGAGGCTGAAAGTTGAGGGATGATCATTATACAAAGCCTAAGAGGAGGCTGGCTGGGGGATTCCTCATATAAAACCTAAGAGGAGGCTAACTTCTGCTGAGGATTATTGAGATCCAGAGATAGGTCCAATATTGGGGGATCAACTCTTGTTGGGGATGACAGAAGAGTTGAAATGTCAGAGACCATGAGGTCTTGAGCTTTCTGAGAGTTTTTTGACAGTAAATTGTCCCTGACTGGGGAAATTTAGAATGAAGGTTTAGAGATTGAGCTATGAAACCCGTAGAGGTTTTAAATCTGTTTGGAGAAATGATTAGGTGATAAGGACTTTTCCTATTCTTAGGAAGTTTAAAGGTTTCTTTGGAATCCAAAAAGGGATGAGACTGTCCAAGCCTACTGGTATGGAGAAGTTGACTCTTAGCTTGAGAATTATATTTGTATGATGCCCAAGAGGAGGATGATGTGTTAAGGGATGAGATTCAACCCTAAATTGGTTTGATATTTTGACTCGGGAAGGCTTCTCTAACAAAGGATGACTAGGTTCTATCCTATACCTTTAAGAGGTCTCTGGGTCCTTGTACTAAGCCCAAGAGGATGAAGGTGCAAGAAAAACACAAGAAATGGGGGTTTGAATTGTGTATTTACTCTTTTGACAACTTTTCGCTTCTTTTCATTAAAGCACTTAGGACAACATCAGAGTTCGTTGAGAGACTCTGACTGGCAAAGATACTTTCAGGCTTGCTATGCGTGAAGCATGAGAACCAACAAGAGTCTGGACATAAACTACATTTCTCAGAACTTGCAGTGCGGAAGCTTATCAGAGTTAAGCTGCAAGGTTCTGACTTGCTTATGTAAGGTTCTGATACTCAATATAGAAACATAAATAAGAACAACAAGCATAAGAGTAAAGGACACACGATATATCGTGGTTCACCACAAAGGCTAATCCAGTCCACGCTCCTCAGGTGATTTCGCCTTGAACACAAGGTCTTAATCCATTATAAGCAATCTCGATTACAGATGCACGGGCAACAGCCGGTGACTAACCACTTGCACAGCCGCACTGTGACTAACATACAATGAACCATTCAGGGATTCAACTTAATGAATATAATGAACATTGACCTGCAGGTTCCAATCTCGCAAGATCTACATCTAGGCTTTCACAGCTAGATGTTCAGGGATTCATCGCAATGAATATAACGTTACTGACCATATTTTAGGCGTTTCCCACAATGACATCTCACCATTGTCTTCTCGAGTCTCCGGTCACACTGACCACTCAAGGAATCCTAATTCACCAAGAATTAGTTATATAGGAGATTACAAAGATGCTTCTTAACAAGCAGATTACTCCTAAGTTTAAGTACAAAGAACACACAAGTGTTCAAGCAAGATATGAGCAACAACTCCTTGCTATTCTAAGAAACTACAGAGATGTATAATGATTTGACAGTTGTTGACATCTTGTAGATCTTCTTCTTCTTCGTCTTCGGGGTGAGCAAGCTTTGAGCAACAACTCCTTACTTCAGATCTTCAATGTAGTGCTGACAAGAAGGTGGTTGATGACTTGACTGATTTACAATGTTGTCTTCTTCATCAACAGCTTCTATACCAATTCATTGTTGTTGTGTTGAATGATGATCTTTGAGCTTCAACAACAATGGCCACGTGCAAATGGTGATAGCTTTGGATGTTCTAAGTGTTACAACGAGAACTCATCATTGTTGCTATCTTTACACAATGACTTGATCAATTCCCAATTTGTGGACTTAATCACCTTTTTGGAATTTGTCATTTTGAGAAGCAAATACTATTTCCTTTAAATAGCCTAGTAGAAATATAGCCATTTAAAATATTGTTAGCTGTTGGAAAAGAGACGTTGCGTAATAACTAGTTGTACTGACACATCTCCTTTTTACTGTGGGTGAAGTGACAGGATATATCTTTCTTGGGCGCCGTGTACAGTTACTCACAACGGTAACATGTGACTTCGGAACTTCAGAGGCTTCTGATGTTTAATTGATGAAGCATGAGTAGAGTCTTCTTAATCAGGATATCTGATACATCAAGTCTTCAGTTATTTGAAGAAGTCCATTAGGAATCAGTCTTCAGAACTTTAGCACTTGTCTTTGAGCACGTTATCCTTTACTTCTTCAAGTCTTCCGAAACTTCAGACCTTGTCCATTAGGAATCTGTCTTCAGAGTCTTCAAAACTTGATCTTCAGGACCTTAATCTTCAGAACACATAAGTCTTCAGAGTCTTTCTGCACTTGGTCTTCAGAGCCTTCCGCCTTCAGAACTACAAGTCATGAGAGTCTTCAGCACTTCGGTTCTCTTCTTTAGAAGCTTCACAATCTTAAGAATCTCGACCACTTTCAGAGAGCATCCACAAGAGCATTGCATCCGCAATATCGGCATCCTTGGATCTGATTGGTCACAATCAGATACAAAAGAGTTCTTTCTTCTTGCGACTTGTGTCACACATAGTGACTTCGTACATTATCAATTACGCTCATCTGGCTGGTGCTTGTTGGATCTGATATATTCTATAATTATGATCTGCACACAACACACGTTAGACCATAAAATGGTTCTATCACAAATACGTATTGTAATCATCAAAATATAGATCGACTTATAGAGACAACTCTTGCTCTCACAATCTCCTCCTCTTTGATGATGACAAAACCAAGTATTTTGATTGAACATTTTATACAGGGTAATCACCAAACAGAACATATTCAGAGTCTGGAACAACAACTCCCCCTGAATGTGTTATCCTTAAAGTTTTATCTGTGATCATCTAGAATCTTATATGATCCAAAGACATATAGAATAACAACTTGAGTTGCCAGACGAAGAATAGAAAAGGACTGCTTCTCTATCTTGGCTTTAAGAGAATAGAGTGTCTTTAGCATCTGGACTAGTTCATCAGAACTTCCATCTTCAGATCTTCAGAGCTCAGTTCCTTTGTAGTCGTATCCGAGCTTGTAATCTTCAGAGACTTATGAAGCATTTTTACCTTTCAGCAGATTCATTTAAGCACAAGCAGATTAGTTCTCATCTGATAACATAGCATTGCTATCTATCAGAGACAGACATTGTCTTTTAAGAAACTCCCCTTGAGTTTCAGACTTTGTGAAGATTTGATATTTTGCAATTTGATCTTCAGGGTAGTCTCTCCCTAATTCCTATAAGTCAGATATTGGGATCTTCAGAATCATAATTCAGGATGATAAGATTTTAATCACCAATAAAGATCATGACTTTTCGGAGTTTGACTTTTGAACACATGTCTTCATCTCAGAACCTTGTTATTGTCACAACTCAGTGGTTCATCAAAGCTTGATTTTTGATCAGATACCAATTGAAGGTTAATATTTGTGATCAATCAACGCTTGATTCTGAATCTGATACTCATGATTTGATTCTGGTCTGATATCAAGTGATGTGCTGAGTCTTATACCAGAGTATGTTGAGTCTGATACCAAGTGAAGAATTTCTTCTCATACCACTTGAGAGGTATTTCCTTAATGTGCTGAATAAATACCAGTGAAGCTTTTTGATAATAATTCACAGCTTTGCTCTGATTGATGAGTCTGATGCTAATCTTTGTGTACTGAGTCTGATTACCAATTATTGATTTAGTCTGATACCAAATCGTTTTCATTTTAATTGGTTCCTGGTAAACATCAGAACTACTTGTTCTTGGATCTTCAATCCGGATCTTCAGACTGCTCTTTATCTTCTGATTTGCACTGTTCTTCTGAGTAAGTATCTTGAGATGTATACTTTGTCTTGACTGCTTTCAGAGTTTTCTTCTTCTGATTCTTGCATTCTAAATTTCATATTTTCATACAGCTTACAGCTTCTGAACCAAGTGAGACAGAGATCACGATAAACTTTGACTTTCAGATAGTTCTCAACTTCTGAACAGTACTGGGTAGATCTGATTCTTAACACATGTTCACGAAGTGTACTTCACTGTTGTTCTTTCTTAACTTGTCTTAGAATGCCTAGTGAACTTGTTTAGAGTTCCTCGGATAACATCAAACAACAAACGTTAGTAGTAACGCATTTTTATGTGAGTACTTTGTTTGAGTTCTGCATTCTTTCAGATTTCCTTTTCTCAATCAAAATCATTATATTTCTCCCCCTTTTTGACATCATCAAAAAGTTCTTAGAGCATATGAGCATTTAAGCATTTAAGCATATCAAAATCATTATATATTCTGGATATGTTAAACAACATAAAACATAGAGCCATCATTTGAGCAGTTAAGAATAATCCGCGTCATTTAGTGATAACCATCAATATAGCATATTCATTTTAATGACAATTAGATGGAATTATCTGATTACCAATTGAAGGTTTTAGATCATCTGTAGAGATTAATTATAGCATTTTATTTATGAACAATCAGATAGAAGCATCAACATAAAATAGTTTTAAAAAGCAGAGCATAGGTTGAGCTTAATCTTGAAAAGTTCAAGATAATCAAAACATAGATAATTTAAACGCAGATTCCTAATGAGAAACATTTTAAGTAATCGTAGTCCTAATAAAGCTGGGTTTTCATGGGTCCTATTGAGTTAGACTATAGCGAGCCTAAAGATGATGAAGAAGATGAGAGAAGGTTTTCAGAGTCATCATTTCTTGAGACATGCAACTTTTCTTCTACTTGAGTATTTTCCAGCCTCTTGCTCTTCACAATTTCTACTGAGATCCATTCATGGAACTCAGTCCAGATATTACTTATTTCCATGGAGTCCACACAGGAACTGGAAGCTTCTACTAAGCTTTGGATTTTTGTGATTGCATTGTCCTTAAAGGATTTTAATGCATCACTCACGGTTTTTGATTTTTTAGATGAGGGTTCCTCATCATCAACCATTTTCTGCTTCTTACTTCCTTCTTTCCAATTTGTGAGTTCTTGAAGTACATTGGTGATATTCTTCATGTTGATCCAAACACTGATATCTTCATCCTTAAATCTCCTCAGGTAGTTTCTGACTTCTGCCTAATTGTAAGTGGCAAATTTTGGAAAACCTTTTACTGGGACCCTGGGAGTCAGAGTTAGTTCCCTAAAGAATGTATTGTCCAGAGTGGTGTCTTCCTTCATAAGACCCTCAAACTTGAGAATCTTCTCAACGCTTTTAAGCAGCTTTCTTGATTCACCTTCATCGATTAAAATGTCATCAACTACTCCAGATTCAACCAAAATGTCAGAGATGAGTCTTCCGTATGGAATAAGTTTGATCTCCAGATTAGAACCACTTCTGGAGTTTCTTATGGCTTCCTTCAGAAGTTTAAAGAGAATGGAGGGAAGAATGATATTAATTCCTTTAAGGAGAAGGAACAAGACACACTTCTGAGTGTCGTTGAGTTGATTCGCAGGAAGATGATGAAAAATGCTTCCCTGCAAGATTCTGAACCAAACTTGTAGTGGTTCTCTCAGGTTTGAGAATACTTGGTTCTCAACTGCTATTCCTTCATTGAAAATAAAGGCTATGACTTTTACTTCTCTCTCCTCATTAATTAGATCTTTGGTAATTCTGAATCCATTATTCTCGTGCTCCAAGAGATCTGCAATAGTCTTTTCAGATATGTAGACCCTTCTTCCAAAGACCGAAGAACTAATGAGAGTCAAGCCTGCATTAGCATGAATCCAGAACTCTTTAACCAAACATCCATAGGTTGGTCCTTTCAACCTCTTGAAGTAGTTACTCCATCCTTGTACTTTCATTGAGGGAGTAATATTACATCCGTTTGCCTTTAGATTGTTGAAGTTTACAATCGTTTCTGATAAAACGACAAGATGATCAACTGGATTTTGCATGGTTGTGAGAGTTGAAGCATTTTGTGAGACGAAGGCCATCTTTAGGGATTGATGAGGAAAATAAAAGGTAATTAGGCTGAGGATTCAGATGAGTAAGAGTGTGTTGATGTCTTAGGGTTTGATGCTTTTATAGATTAAGAAGTAAGGTTATTTCTATGGAGAGTTTGAAACCGCAACGTTTGATTTTCCTAGAAGCACTAAGTATCGTGGGAAGGTAGGTTAATGATTAATTCCTTTAATCATGAATCATGACATAATCTTAATAAGTGGCAATGGAACCGTTACTTAATCATGACCTATGGGGGATTTATGGTCTCTAGACAATCCCAAGCCTTTTCGTGTGAATTTTAAGCAACACTCATTATTTTAATTAGACAATTAGTGCATTTTGATCATTTGAAATATTCACACAAATCAAAAAAAGATTAAGATGTAACATAAGCTTAGTTAAATAGAAGTAACTAAAATCCTATCTTAGACTAAGAACGTCATCGGTGAACAAAATTCAGGAAGGACCTTCTCAGTCATTCCATTTCTTCTGCAATGACCAACTACTCCCTGGAGGTCAAGAATGTGGGAGATAATTCTGCAGTAGGGAACTTGGTAGATTGTGTCTTCACTAGACAGATTAATTTCCTCCTTTAAATGGTTGTACATGGACTAAGGTAGGTTTATTTTGATCCTAGATACTAAAAAGAAAATGAATAATCTTTCTTGGTCAGACCGCCAACCTCCTCCTCTTTCTCTTGGTCTTAGATTAGTCACCATAAGCTTGTACCAATCTTTAGCAAATGGAGTGAGGGTGCAAGGTTGAGTGGGATGCCCCTCTGTTTCAAAAATGATGTGCAAATGCCTGTCGAAACTATGGTTGTTGATGTTTCTTTCCACAGTCACACCATCTTCGACACACCTAATGGCTTTAGCTATGATGGTGGGGTTGATCAAGACTGGACAACCAGCCACAACATATATAATAGCATTCTTGCCAAGATCATATTCTAGAGTTCGTGCATTTGCCCAAAACTCAGTCACCAGTTCAGGGAATATAGGTCTAACAAGCATGGAGAAATAATTTTCCCAGTTCTAAAATATAATTCCAGAGAGAACGCTTTTTTTGTTGAGCTGTGGAAGAAGGTTTAAATTCACAGTGAATTCCTTCAAGAGTTCTAGATCGGATGTTTCTCCTCTGATGTTGTGGGAAGACATTTTGAGCAAAGTTGAATTGTTTGAGAGATGAGGTTCTACCTAGTTAGATAATGGAGTGAAAAGGACTTTGAGATTTAATAGCTATTTATCAATCTGAAGCACGCGGGGTTCATCATTTCCAAGACTAGCTATAAATAGCTGTGGTAGTCAGGGAAACGACGTGTGGTGGACTTTAATCGCCGTATATCTATAGCAGTAGGTCGCTGACACTACGTGATTATGACTGCTTATTTAATTCTTGAAAATTGTCTAATCATAAATGCGTGAGAGTATTATTATAGTTTCAATAATCCTAATATGACTAATGTTCAAATTATTGCTGCTATTTCAAATAATGAGGATGAGCGATAACATGCCTTAGAGATTCAGAAATCCTTTTACGGCTAGTCTGAGTGCTTTCCAGTCTGACTCTGTGCTTCCGATCATCATCTTTTTTGCTTCTGCTTCCTTCTGATGTTTGAAGAAGAGGTGTATTCTGAACTTGGATTTAATGCTGATTTAATTTATCTGAGGTTGGTCCAGCATATCTACTTCTGAGGAGAATGTTAACCGATTTCTTCATTTTAAAGAACATCAGTAGCTTAAGTTTCTTTTGATTTTAAGTGAAAAAATTAAGTGTATGGTTTAGCATCTTCTGAATCCAGCGCTTGAAGGGTTCTGAACAACTTATCATATAGTGATCTGATCACTAACATTTGATTCACCTGAGAGATGGTTTAAAGTAATCAGAACTTAGTTATGCTGATTTAAGAAAAGCTTAAGAGTTCATTCTTGATCAAGTATTTGATGAATCCTTGACATTCTTCTTCCCGAAATTTCTTTCAGATTTCTACATAGATTTTCATGAACACAATGTTTAGTTCTTCAATGAATCTTTTAACTTCTAGATCATTCAAGATTCAAATGTTGAATCATTTCTAAGAGTTTGAATTCTTCAGATTTTCTGACTTCAACAGACTTCACTTTGAAGTTCAAAGTCATAGAACAACAATCTTTCTTCTTTACATGACAAAGTTCTGAATGAGCTTTAACCGAGAAAGTCAAGGGTGGACCGAGCCTGTTTCTTGAAAACATCTCAGGAGCTCATAGAGAGTTATTCTTTAGCCCAGTTTTCCTATCTTCTGATAATTCAACCTTGAGCAAATATGTGGTTCCTCTACACGTATCTTCCAAGATGAACATTCAGCAGATACTACTCCTTATCTGATGAGTCCTTCTAATCAGCTGATTCTTTAATCTTCAATAAGGCTTTAGGTAAGAAAAGATTTTGTTGATCAGCAAAGCTTCCAGAATCAGTGATTTGCTTAAGTAGTCAGATTGATTACAATTTTGTACACAGTCAACTTCTGAATTGTTACAGAAATTGTAAGTGGATTTCAATATTACCCAGAGTATTTCTCTGCACCTCATATGGATCTTTTTCTGACACTGTTAAGTGTTTAATATCCATCAATAACAGAACCGGAGCTCTGATACCAATTGAAGGTGCGAGAAAGACACAAGAAAAGGGGGGTTTGAATTGTGTATTTACTCTTTTGACAACTTTTCGCTTCTTGTCATTAAAGCACTTAGGACAACATCAAAGTTCGTTGAGAGACTCTGACTGGCAAAGATAATTTCAGGCTTGCTATGCGTGAAGCATGAGAACCAACAAGAGTCTGAACATAAACTACATTTCTCAGAACTTGCAGTGCGGAAGCTTATCAGAGTTAAGCTGCAAGGTTCTGACTTGCTTATGTAAAGTCCTGATACTCAATATAGAAACATAAATAAGAACAACAAGCATAAGAGTAAAGGACACACAATATATCCTGGTTCACCATAAAGGCTAATCCAGTCCACCCTCCTCAGGTGATTTCGCCTTGAACACAAGGTCGTAATCCACTATAATCAATCTCGATTACAGATGCACGGGCAACAACCGGTGACTAACCACTTGCACAGCCACACTGTGACTAACATATAATGAACCGTTCAGGGATTCAACTTAATGAATATAACTAACATTGACCTGCAGGTTCCAATCTCGCAAGATCTACTGCTAGGATTTCATAGCTAGACGTTTAGGGATTCATTGCAATGAATATAACGCTACTGACCCTATTTCATGCTTTTCCCACAATGACATCTCGCCATTGTCTTCTCGAGTCTCCGGTCACACTGACCACTCAAGGAATCCTAATTCACCAAGAATTAGTTATACAGGAGATTACAAAGATGCGTCTTAACAAGCAGATTACTCCTAAGTTTAAGTACAAAGAACACACAAGTGTTCAAGCAAGATGTTTGCAACAACTCCTTGCTATTCTAAGAAACTACAGAGATGTATAGTGATTTGACAGTTGTTGACATCTTGTAGATCTTCTTCTTCTTCGTGTTCGGGGTGAGTAAGCTTTGAGCAACAACTCTTTGCTTCAGATCTTCAATGTAGCGCTGACGAGAAGGTGGTTGATGACTTGACTGATTTTCAATGTTGTCTTCTTCATCAACAGCTTCTATACCAATTCATTGTTGTTATGTTGAATGATGATCTTTGAGCTTCAACAACAATGGCCATGTGCAAATAGTGATAGCTTTGGATGTTCTAAGTGTTACAACGAGAACTCATCGTTGTTGCTATCTTTACACAATGACTTGATCAATTCCCAATTTGGGGACTTAATCACCATTTTGGAATTTGTCATTTTTAGAAGTAAATACTCTTTCCTTTAAATAGCCCAGTAGAAATATAGCCGTTTGAAATATTGTTGGCTGTTGGAAAAGAGACGTTGCGTAATAACTAGCTGTACTAACACATCTCCTTTTTACTGTGGGAGAAGTGACGGGATATATCTTTCTTGGGCGCCGTGTACAGTTACTCACAACGGTAACATGTGACTTCTGAACTTCAGAGGCTTCTGATGTTTAATTGATGAAGCATGAGTAGAGTCTTCTTAATCAGGATATCTGATGCGTCAAGTCTTCAGTTATTTGAAGAAGTCCATTAGGAATCAGTCTTCAGAACTTTAGCACTTGTCTTTGAGCACGTTATCCTTTACTTCTTCAAGTCTTCAGAAACTTCAGACCTTGTCCATTAGGAATCTGTCTTCAGAGTCTTCAAAACTTGATCTTCAGGACCTTAATCTTCAGAACACATAAGTCTTCAGAGTCTTTCTGCATTTCGTCTTCAGAGCCTTCCGCCTTCAGAACTACAAGTCATGAGAGTCTTCAGCACTTCAGTTCTCTTCTTCAGAAGCTTCACAATCTTCAGAATCTCTACCACTTTCAGAGAGCATCCACAAGAGCATTGCATCCGCAATATTGGCATCCTTGGATCTGACTGATCACGATCAGATACATAAGCATTCTTGCTTCTTGCGACTTGTGTCACATATAGTAACTTCGCACATTATCAATTACGCTAATCTGGCTGGTGCTTATTGATCTGATATATTCTATAATTATGATCTGCACACAACACACGTTTGACCATAAAATGGTTCTTTCACAAATACATATTGTTATCATCAAAACATAGATCGACTTGTAGAGACAACTCTTGCTCTCACAGAGGAGGCATGCGAACTTCTAAGAAGCCTGAGGGTCCTTGTACCAAGCCCAAGAGGAGGCTGAGGATGCTTTTAGGAAGCATGTGGGTTCAAACTTAAGAAAGTTCAAGAAAAGTTTCACCGGAAATTAATCCTTTCTTTAGTGAAGAGTTCTAGGGTTTGAAGCAATTCAAGAGAAGTTTCACTGGGAATTAATCCTCTCTGGGGAAATGAATTTCTTTGACAATTTCTAATAGTGACTGTCTTAGAAAAGTTACATCGGTAATAATGCCTTTCTCTTTGTTCCACATTGTATAAGCCCAAGAGGAGGCAAGACTGTATCTGGAAATTCCTATGGGGAACTAGTTTTGACTGTGTTGAATGAGTGACCACTGGATTTATCTAATCTTAGACCTAATTGCCGGGGAAAACTCTAAGCAGATGTACAAGCACACACACACACACACACACACACACACACACACACACACACACACACACACACATATATATATATATGCATGTAAAAGAAAACTGATAAAAACTTACAGGCAAGCAAGCTTCCATTGTAACAGTTGTATGGTTAGTTATTTAGGAAATTGAAGAAAGTTTTGATAACAAATATGAATTACAAGAAAGGTTGTTTTGAAAAGAAGTCTGGGGCTTACTCAACAAGAGATGCCCAGATGAACTCTTTTGAAAAGGCGACGATCGCGCCGTAGTTTGAAAAACACAGTGGGACTTATACAATGACTGAGGCCAAAATTAGGTTTGTATTTACAAAGGTGATTGGGTCTTATACTCTATTAGAGGCCCAAAATGTGTTTTAAGAAAAAGAATGGGACTTATAACTCAGGGAGAGGCCCAGTGAAAGACAATGATTGGACCTTCGTTTTAAAAATCGTATCGAGACTTATACAATGTCTGAGGTCCAAAATAGTTTGGTTTTCAAAAGGGGTTGGGTCTTACACTCTATTAGAGGCCCAAAGTGTTTTTTTTAAAAAGATTTGTAAGGGTGAAGAATAATCAAAAACCCTAATTTGATTTTAAAATGTATTTTAATTGAAAAATTCAATTAAAATGATCAAAGTTTATCAAACATGTGTGAAAAACAAGTTGTGACCTTGGATTAATGTTTGAAAAAATCAAGTTTCATTCATAGAGTGATTTGAAAATCATTTGAGTTTTGCAAAATCAAGAGAAAGAAATATTTTTAATGTCTAAAAACAAATAAAAATATAATTCTTTACAAAAATACCAAGTATATGAAATAAATGATATTTTGTGAAATTTTTATGGAATATAATATTTTAATATTTTTGGGAATTTTCAAAAAAAGAACTAATAAAAAATAATTAAAATTGAGAGAGAAACTAATTTTGGAATTAATTATTAAAAACCATAAAAATGTGAAAAATAGCAAGATATGGAGAAATTGCAAAATGGTTTGGGTGGGTCTTGAACCCGCGACCTCTTGACCAAACACACATGCGCGCTACCACTGGGGTGGTGATACATCCGTGTTTCAAAACCACCCCATAAATACATATGGGTAACTTGTTTCTAGGCCTGGCCAAGGCGCCATAGTCTGGCCCTTGCCCAAGGCAAGGCTTAGTTTTGCCAATTTGCATGAAGCCTCTAACTTTCTCATATCTCCATGGATTTGGACAAAATTTAGGTGCATATGGCCTAGAATTTCATGAGGAATCCAATGGTGCTTTTGGAATCTTCAGAAAATGTTTCTATTTTAAAATCCGATAGTGATTTCAAAATAGGCCTAATTTTGTATGTTCTATGCTATCTCATCACACAGGCAATAATAGCATGACAAACTGGTTCAAACACAACATATATGATATGTATGAGATGTCCATGATTAATGGACATCAAAGCAATGCATGATTTAGAGAGTTCAAGTTGTGATGCACTTACCTCTTGAAGCTCCTTGTATTAACTGTCAAGATCCTTGTGCCTGAAGTAATTCAATGCTTTAGACACTCTTGATTGATCCCTTAGATGCTTTTAGGATGATCAAAACCACCTGGAATCCTCAGGAACAAGTATTGTCTCTTTCTTGCAAAAGTGGCAAAAGTGACCAAGATGGCAACTCTCTCAAATGGTGTTCCAGATGAGGGAAACCAATTGGGACAGTTTGAGGATGATATTTGGAGTGTGTTTGAGGTTTTGTTTGGTTTTGAAAGTGACTGAATCAAGACATGGCCTGAAAAATGCAAAAAAGTCAAAATTTGAGGTTTTGGAGGTTGACTTTTTGATTTTGGTGTTTCAGATCAAATGTGATTGTTTGAACAGTTTAGACATGACATATTGGATGTTTTTTTTTACAGGAAACCAAATACATTACTGAGTAGAAAAACCAGAGTTTTGACCATCAAGGTCTACAAGCGGGAATCCACCTATCGAAGTTCTGGAGCCAAACAATTTACCCAAGCAAACAACATTATGGGCATCCCTATTACAGTCCCTACTAATAAACATAGCACTACTGAAAATAAATGACTCAAGCAACTATCTACAATCACCAGCTAAAAGATCGATAACGGCATAGCCTAAAATACCATTAATGCAGTCGACAACAGACTTCGAATCAGACTAGACAATGATTTTGATCACCTTCAGGCCAATCATCAAACTAAGGGCCCATCTGATAGCAAGTATTTCAGCTATAATTGGGGAGAACTTAGACTCCTCTTTCCTACTTGCTGCCAAAATCACCTCAGAGGAAGAATTCCTTAGCGCACAACCAAAACAGGTTTTGTTACTTGCATCGAATCCCGCATCCACCTGTAAAACACAAACATTTGAACCAAGCTCCCTCGAGACCGAGTTATCGTCCCCCAATCTCCTTCTGTCACAAACCAGATTTGCACGATTAAACTCCTCAACAAATTGCAAAGCCTCCAACGCTACATGAACAGGTTCCAACCTTTTTTGTTCATGAACCAGGGAGTTTCGCGCCTTCCACACTTTTTACAGCAAGGAACATAGCAAATTCACACACCAAGCATCGCCACATTTGAGAATCTGAAGTAACCACTCTTGAATACTCAGACCTGGTTGGATTTTATACACCAACACCGACGAAAAGAAAACTTGCTTTGCGAAAAAGCAATCCATGAACAGGTGTTGGCAATTTTCCACCCCATAACAGCAGAAAGGACAAGAAGGATCTACAATTATACCTTTACGGCTCAGGTTATCCTTGGTTGGGAGGATATTCTTCGCAAGCCTCCAAATGAAATTACGCATTCTGACATGGATCTTCGCCCTCCAAATCTCCCACCAAAGTTCCTGAAAACTAGTACTGGAGGGCCCCGGCTACGAAACCTCATTCATGGATTTGCAAAGATGATAAGCAGTTTTGACAGAAAACTCACCATCCTTCTCCCAGTGCCAAATAATTTTATCCTCACAATTTCTGGACGAAAGAGGGATATTGCAAATATTTCTTGCATCCTCAGGGTCGAACCTGCTTTCAATCAACTCCTTTTTCCAGACTTTAAGGTCGATGTCAATGAAGCTCTCGACTCTGGTACCCACCTGTACATCTCTCACAGGCCTAAAGAGTTTGAAACCCGGGTTTGAAGGAATCCAACGATCCGTACAAGCCATCACCTTGCTCCCACTCCCAATTCTCCATCTTGAACCTTTACTTACAAGATCCCTCGTGCCAAGAATTCTCCTCCACGCGAAACTTGGGTTGTAAACAAGGGATCTCTCCTTAATTGAGGATCTGGGAAAGTACCTTCCCTTAAACACCCTCCCCAACAGGGAGTTTTAATTAGTAAGGAGGCGCCAATAATGCTTTCCCAACAAACTCAAATTGAAATCACTGAAACTTCTGAAACCCATACCCCTCCCTTTTGCTTTTCGCCAGCTTTTTCCAACTAAGCCAATGTATTTTCTTTGCACCACTTTGGGCACCCCACCAGAATTTTTCCACAATTGCCTCAATTTCATTACAAGTTGCTTTCGAGAGCCTATAACAACTCATTACATAGGATGGAATAGCTTGCGCGACCGCTTTTATTAGAACCTATTTACCAACTCTCGAGAGGTACTTCTCTTTCCACCCTTTCACTTTTTTCCACACTCTATCGAGCACCAATTTGAAAATTTGCCTCTTAGATTTGCCTAACACAACAGGAAGGCCCAGGTATTTCGTATGACTAGAAACCATAGAGACCCTAGGCTTCTCTCTTAACTCCTCCTGGTTCTCACTACTAACATTCCTGCTAAATGAGACCTCTGATTTGTCAAGGTTTATCATCTAACCCGAAGAGAGTTGATACCTCTCAATCACAGACATAATTCTTGAAGCTTCATGAAGATTTTCCCTTGCGAGCAGCAAACTATCATCAGCAAAAAACAGGTGTGTGATTTTCGGGGCTTTGCGAGCAACTTGAATCCCGTGAAGCTGATTTCTCTCCATCTCTTTCTTGATTAAACCTGAAAACACGTTAGCACACAAAATAAACAAATAAGGAGAAAGCGGGTCTCCTTGTCGGAGACCCCTTTCCGCAGTGAAGCTGATCCCTGGCTGCCCATTGACAAGAACTCTATACGAAACTGTTGAAATGCATCTACTGATCACCTTTACCAAACCTTGTGGGAACCCCATAGCCACTAAAACCTTGATAATTAAGGACCATTCAAGTCTATCGTAAGCTTTTTATATATCCAACTTCAATGCCATCACTCCCTTCTTCCCCTTTGTCTTCTTTTTCATCCAATGGAAACACTCCATGGCCACTAAAGAATTTTCAGTTATGAGACGCCCCTTGACGAAGGCACTCTGCTCCTCATCAATGATATCCAGGAAAATAGATTTGACTCTATTGGCAATGGTTTTGGTGATGATCTTTATTATAACATTACATAGACTAATCGGGCGAAAATCCTTTGCCTTTGCAGGATGCTTGCATTTGGGGATCAAAGAGATGAGAGTACTGTTAAATTCACGAGGATCAGCCCCTTCATTCTGAATCTTAAGGACCAGGCAACTAACATCCTTACTCACTGTGCTCCAATATTTCTGAAAGAACAGAGCGGGTAAGCCATCTGAGCCAGGAGCCTTTAAAGGGCGCATTTGAAACAGAGCCGCCTTATCTACCCCGAACGACCTCACAGATGTCATCACAATTATTAGGCAAAGAGGAGGAAAACAGTTCAGCAAAATAATGGGTCAGAACACGTTCACATTGCTCCTCACCCCTTCACCAGTTCCCATGTTCACCCTTGATCTTCTTAATGGTGTTCGTTTGTTTTCACATATTGGCTTTGCCATGGAAAAACTTGTTGTTCTTGTCCCCATGCTTCAGCTACAACGCCCTGCTTCTCTGACGCCACACAATCTCCTCAGAAAGAAGAAGTTTGTCCTTTTGAACCTCCAAAGCTCTGAACTTGTTGATGCTTTCAAAGGATGCATCCCATTTGTCTTCATCTTTGAGAATTTCTTCAATCCTCTCTAACTCCTTACTGATAGAATTTCTCCTATATTCCTTAAATGTGTTATCCAGCTCCTTCATAGCATATATTTTTGACAGCACCCCTCCTGAAGAGCTGCTCCACAACTTGTTAACAACCCCTTCACATCTAGAGTCCCTGCTCCAAACTTCCTCAAATCTAAACATGTACTTCCTTCTCTTCTTCACAATGTTCGAGTCAGCCTCCAAATCAATTTTTATCCCCACATGGTCAGACCCATGTCTTAGGAGATGAGTGACCCTAATTGGAGCAAACCGGTTCATGAAATTTTCCGTTACCAAACACCGATCCAGTCTGCATTGGATGTTGTTTTCGCCCAGACGACCATTTGTCCAAGTGTAATTGTACCCTTGGAACCCAGGATCCAACAGCTGACACTCCACCATCACTTTTCTACCCTCAAAAAATTGTTTGAAGGACCTACTGATGCCTCCAACATTTTCATGATCATACAACGTGTCGTTCAAATCTCCAAAACATATGAATCTATCACCACTACTACTGACCAAATCTCTAATTAATCTCCATGTTTTCCTCTTATTGTTTTCCTCAGGAAAACCATAAATCCCGCTAAAATACCATTTGCTTCCATCTAACTCATCAGAAATAAAGCATCCTATATGATTCAAAGAAAAGGACTCCACCGTCACGTTAACCTCTTCTTTCCAAAACAAAATGAGCCCACCTGCTCTCTCCCTACCGATACCTTGACAGTTGACCACAAAACAACCCTCAAAGCCACATTTAACTTTGATGGCATGAACCTCATCATCCTTTAATCTAGATTCCATAAGAAAAAACACATCAGAGTTTTCAATTCGGTTGAGCCTTGACAAGGCTCGAACTGCATGGGGACTCCCCATCCCCCTGTAGTTCAAACTAATAATTTTCATTGTTCTAGGCGGTGTGGGTTCACCAACACCACCTCTGGTAAACTATGATCTTTCTCCCCCTCAGGCTGACCTTTCCTCTTCTTCTCACCGCTTCCTTTGCCATCTATCGTCCCCTCCACAACCATAACTTCTATCAACCGCCTTTTGCCACCATCCGGCTCCAATAGTTTCTATTGATTAGGACTGACCCTCCTAGGTGTATGCTTTCGAGTCCACTTCTTCTTCTTTATAAGAGTGGGTTTAGAGCTGGATGAGGAAGCTTTTTTATTTCCCCTCTTTGAGATATCCACAGCACCTAAAAACTCAGCAACTGCCTCAATCTCGAAATTTGCTGACTTTGAAAACACTTCTTTACTTTTTTGCTCTTTCTCTATCGAAACCATTTCTCTTTGTGTGTGATTCTGTTCTACTTCTCCGTCCGTCTCCTTACCTTTCTCTTTCACCATACATTTGCTACTTCCTGACGAGACATTAAAAAGACTTTTGCTGCACGAACTCGATGTGGACTCCTTCCTTTGCTCTACATGGATTTTTGGTAATGGAGATGCCCGGAGCCACGTACCATATGAGAGTTCCTTCTCCTCAAGTTCCTCAAAACCCTCCTCGCTCAGATCAGTAATAGCTTCGCAATCCTTAAGCTGGTGACCCAATCTTCCACAAATGAAACACAAAGTTGGTAACCTCTTGTATTTGAAAAAGACACGAAGATTTTTCTCCCTAAAGTGTACCACCATTCCCCTTTTCAAGGGAAGTTTTAGATCGATGGTAACTTTGATTCATAGAAATCTCCCATTCATGTGAGCATCCTTTTGGTCAACTTTCTCAAAGACACCAAGAATACTTCCCAGTTTCCTTGCCATTGCTTCCGTCCGTAGCATCAGTGGGAGTTCGTACACCCTCACCCAGAAGGTTCCATAGTGCATATTCAGAGCAGATGGTTGTTCTTCCCTTGAAACCTTTGCCATTACAACAAGGTTATGATCAAAGCTCCACGACCCATTTCGCAAGACATTCTCCAGATCTCTCTTTGTAGAGAAACGAAACAAGAAGAGATTCTTGCTCAGTTCATGTGGATCTACTGGGTTTTTCAACTTCCACGCATTAATCATTATGTACGTAAAAGCCCGTGAGTTGAAATGACTCTCCGACCAGATCTTCGCCGCCAAAGTTCTTTGAAAGATCTCTCCCTCTCCAACTTCCTCCACATCCGCTGTCACTCCTTCTTCTTCCTCCTTAGAGAGCGAAAACTCCCTCCATCTGTCCATACCTAGCGAACCAAACTAGACTGACCTTCTGAAAAAAATTTCCTCTCCAGCGGAATACAGAAGCATGAGACCACAAACCGACGATACAAAGAACAGTAACCAGAGATCTCAAAGAAATGAGAGAAAAAAACCGATAACAGTTTGGAAGAAAAAACCAGATAGACTGGAAGAGGAAACAACCACTATCAAGAGAAGTGGAATGAAAAGACACCAAAACCCTAGAAGGAATGGGGATACAACACGTTAAGTCCTAGAGAGAAGTTAGGCCCTCTCTCTCTAGAACACGTGGTGAATTCTTTCATATTGGATGTGTTTGGATCATGAGCTGTGGTGGAATTGCTCTCTAACTCAAAAACTCAGTAGTGACTTGCACAAGAAGGCATTTTTGGAGTGAAAGAGAGAATTTTAGGAAAGCAAGTGTTGTGGTGAGAATCGGATAACAAGCTATTAATTAACTTGCATCACATTTCTTTGAATTCACCACCGACTTTGATTTATCCAAAGGAAAGGTTCAAGATCGAGAAAACCTAAAGAGGGAAGATCTAAGGTTCGGGGGTTGGTTATACTAAGGGAAGGTATTATCACCCTTAATATCTATAGTACTCTATAGGAACCTCTTGTTTAGTTTGTGTTATGTTATGTTTGCTTGCTAGGGGAATCTGTACTAAGGTTAAAGGTAAATACCTATAGGTATATACACTAAGTTTGCTCGCCAAGACGTCGAATCTTGTACCTACATATCTGAATAAAGAATCAGAGCAACCGTAGTTCACTTAACTAAGGGTGAGGGAGGAACCATTGACTATGACCAAAGTTCCAAGGGGAATGAGTATGAGCTCATGTAGAGTTTAAGAAACTCTCTAAGTCTAAGTTGTGATGGGGAAGTGAATGTTCAAGATGGTGAGTTCACATAGAGTCCAAGAGCTCTAACTTAATTCTAAGTTGTAAGATTAAATGGCTATGAGGCCAAGGGAAAGGTGGCTATGACGATGAGGTCAAAGTTGGTAGTCCTATGACTATGAGGTCAAAGGGAAGGTGGCTATAACTATGAGGTCAAAGCTGGTAGTCCTATGACTATGAAGTCAAAGGGAAGGAGGCCATGACTATAAGGTCAAGGCTGGTAGGTGGCTATGACTATGAGGTCAAAGCTGGTAATGAGCTTTCTATGACTATGAGGTCAATAGAAAGACTTTCCTTTGGAAGGAAGGGGAATTAACTTAAGAGCAAGATTTGAATGAACAATATGATTCAAAGGTTCAAAGGCAGTAAACATTAATCAATTGAAATTTCACAGATGAACATGGATAAATCAAAGATGACATTTTCCAGGTTTTAAAGTCAGAGGCATGGTGAGTGATAAAGTCAAGAAATAATTTTCAAGCAGTAAAAACACTTCAAAAGAAACCTTCAAAATTTTAGAGGATCGGTTGATGATTTTCTTTACATGAAAATTCAGGAACTAATAAAGCCGGTGAATACTTTTATTTTTTGTTCTCTTTTTATTCAATTCTAAAAGTAATACACGAGAAAAGAAAAAAATAAAGAATAAAGTGGCAGGTGCCACAAAACATATGGCAGGCGCCACCTTTGATAAATGGTGGAAAGTGCCACCAAAATGCAACAAAAGACATGGCAGGCGCCATGTATGGGAAGAGAAAGAAGTGGCAGGTGCCACACCCTAGTGTGGCAGGCGCCATGTGATGAAAAAAGGGGTGGTGGCAGGCGCCATACCCTAGTGTGGCAGGTGCCACACTTTCACCTCTTATATTTCTTTTATTTTTTTGTTAAAACAGCATCCATAAATCAGAACAGCATCACACCTTATTTTATTTTTCATTTCATTTTGGTTTAAAATAAAGTCTTCTCATAAACATGAAAACAAAAACACGTATAATGCCTGTAACATTTAATCAGATTTCAACAAAAGGATGAACACGTTATGAACATTCGGTCATGATATTTCAACATGCAGTAATGAAAATAAAAACAAAGGATTGAGCGTTACCTAGTGGAGACAGTCCACGACCTCTTCAATACGTTCTTAGAAAGAAACGAGCGAAAGAACCTCCTTTTCCTTAAAGTACCACAACAAGGTTGGACGGTGAAAAACTCGAACAGAAACACACTTGTAAAAATATTTTATCAGAGTAACGGGGGAAAAGAAATGGGAGCATTCATTATTTTTCGGTGAAGCTGGTGTGAAAAATTTGCTGAAGTGTGGTGCCCTATTTATAGGAAAAGTGGAGGTATGGTATGATTTTTCATATTGTCCAAAACACCCTTTTTCATATTTTCTTCGTGCAAGAGAGCTGGCTGAGATTTGAAAAATCTTCAAGGCACAGTGACTGATCAGAATAGGGTGGGTTTGCTTTTGTGTACTGATGGAAGAGGAACCATGGTTTTACTGAAAAACTTTTTCTTTCTTCATGATGACTTAAATCCACTTGCATTTAACTTGTTTAAAATATATTATTTTAATTAAAACCAAGTTGTTTAAGTGCAGATTATGGAAAGGTGGGAAACACCACATTTTTCATGGCAAGTGCCATGTGCTTTACATGGTGGGCGCCACAACCCAACATGGCAGGCGCCATGTTTCTTTACATGGTGGGCGCCACATCTTCATGGCCACTGCCACCAAAGTGTGGCCAGTGCCATGAAGTGCTTTTCCTTTTTTTTTTCATTTCTTTCTTTTCTTTTCTTTTTTCTTTTTCTTCTTTTTTTCTCAAATAAAATAAAATTTACAAGTGCGATCCTTCATGTCCTCGGTCAATGGTCGATCATATTAAAATGATACATGGTTCAAATACTTCTTTTTGGTCCAAAATCGTCAGAATTAGAGGCTCGATTTCTTCGGTCAAAACCTTGATTTCCTCAGGAATTCCAATTGGATGATCTTTTTTTTTTTTAGGATCTTGCTTTTTCAATCACTTCTAAGGCCCATAGATGGCCTCTGAGGATGTCCAGTATCAGGTGAAATCGTATTCCAAAATTCGGAGATAAGTCTTGATTAAAATTAGAGGCGCCAGTTGACGGATGCTGATAAAATCCTAGTTTTGAGTAACGGTGAATCCCGTGGTTCAAGGCACTTGTAACAGGAACCAAACACACTTGATTTTTGTTGAGTGAGATCTCTTGAAAGTATGTGAGCTCAAATGGTTGATGAACCTTCTAAGCTACTTCCTGATCACAACAAGGCTCTTCAATGAATCTTCAGGTTAAAACCCTAATTCCACAACTCTTGACCATATACTCTTTTCTTGATTTCTCTTGACCCAAACTGGTGAACATTTGTGATGATTGTATGGAGCCAAAGAATGTTTTAGGAGACCTTGAAACATGTGAGAGTCTGGCTTCCTGGTTCACAAAGAAACAAACTAGCAAGATATGTGGTTAGTTAATGATGCACAGATGAATGATCCCTACGTGTAGGTGCAAGATGTTATGACATCTAAGGGGTAAAATTTGGGGTACAACAGTTGCCCCTATTTGAATAGCTTTACCCGATGGCATGAGGAATAGAAATCCTCAGGAAATCACGGTGAAAGGTATTTAAATATAGCAAACCAAAAAATTTTGCCCTTAGATGAAGTGCAGATGCTAGGGACAGGCCACAGACATGCAAATGTTGATATGCCATGAAATTCTAGTATGATGACTTGATGTCGTGATAGTGGAAGAATGCAGACAAATAAGACACCAGAAATAAAGAGCAAACCACCACAAATGAGCTTACTAGGGAAGGATAAGGTTAGTATCCACGAGGAAGACTCACTGGGGATACAGGCTGACCAACAAAAGAAACCCACTGGGGAGACTCTGAGGCAACACTCGGGATGGAGAATTAAAAGGGGAAAACCCTACGGATCCTCATTGGGGATAGGAACCAGAGAGGTGTTCTTCACTGGGGAAAGATCCCAAGAGATGGACGACAGGTTCATATGTGACCGGAAGACACTGGGGAAAAAAAGAAAAAGACACATTCTTACTCGACATGAAACCAGAAAGAAGACATGATCTCGACCAGGGATCAGCTTGAAATAAGAGGATAGACATCAACAAAAGGTTTTCTGGGATTTTCTTATACTGAAGGGTTCAAACGGGATCTTCAAGAAAAGCCAGAAAAGACAAAGACAAACACAAGTTTTGCGTGCGCCATATGATGAAGATCACAAAGGCTTTAGCCGGGGAAAAAATTAACGAGTCATTAATGATTGGACTCGGGTACCAAAATGAGTTAGATTTTTGAAGACCAGTGTGAGTTGGGTTTGAAATGCCAGTATGAGCTAGACTGGATACCAATTTGAGTTGACTTTTAAGTTCATATATGACCTGAGTTTTAGGTTCACATCTGACCTGAGGTTTTGGTTCATATTTGACCAGAGTTTAGGTTCATATTTGACCTGTGTTTAGGTTCATATCTGACCTGAGGTGGTGGTTCATATTTGACCAAGGTTTAGGTTGACATTTGACCCGAGTTTAGGTTCATATTTGATCTGGTTTCAAACTTTGGGTTCACATTTGACCTGAGGTTTAGGTTCACATTTGACCTGGTTTTCAAACTTCGGGTTCACATTTGACCTGAGGTTTAGGTTCATATTTGATCTGGTTTAGGTTCACATTTGACCTGGTTTTAAACTTTGGGTTCACATTTGACTTGAGGTTTAGGTTCACATTTGACCCGAGTTTAGGTTCACATTTGACCTGGTTTCAAACTTCGGGTTCACATTTGACCTGAGGTTTAGGTTCATATTTGACCTGAGTTTAGGTTCACATTTGACCTGGTTTTAAACTTTGGTTTCACATTTGACCTGAGGTTTATGTTCACATTTGACCTGGTTTTCAAACTTCGGGTTCACATTTGACCTGAGGTTTAGGTTCATATTTGACTTGGTTTAGGTTCACATTTGATTTGGTTTTAAACTTTGGGTTCACATTTGACCTGAGGTTTAGGTTCACAGTTGACTTGGTTTTCAAACTTCGGGTTCACATTTGACCTGAGGTTTAGGTTCATATTTGACCTGGTTTTAGACTTCGGGTTCACATTTGACCTGAGGTTTAGGTTCATATTTTCCCTGGTTTCAAACAACGGGTTCACATTTGACCTGAGTTTAGGTTCATATTTGACCTGAGTTTAGGTTCACATTTGACCTAAGTTTAGGTTCACATTTGACCTGGTTCTAGGTTCATATTTGACCTAAGTTTAGGTTCACATTTGACCTGGTGTTTTTGTTCATATTTGACCTGAGATTAGGTTCACATTTGACCTGGTGTTTTGGTTCACATTTGACCTGAGTTTCAAACAACGGGTTCACATTTGACCTGAGGTTTAGGTTCATATTTGACCTGAGTTTTAGGTTCATATTTGATCTGGTTTTAAACAATGGGTTCACATTTGACCTTAGGTTTAGGTTCATATTTGACCTAGTTTCAAACAACGGGTTCACATTTGACCTGAGGTTTAAGTTCATATTTGACCTGAGTTTTAGGTTCATATTTGACCTGGTTTCAAACAACAGGTTCACATTTGACCTGAGGTTTAGGTTCATATTTGACCTGGTTTCAAACAACGGGTTCACATTTGACCTGAGGTTTAGGTTCATATTTGACCTGGTTTTAAACTTCGGGTTCACATTTGACCTGGTTTTCAAACTTTGGGTTCACATTTGACCTGAGGGTTAGGTTCACATCTGACCTGGAATAAACAATGCCAACAATTACTAGACTTTAGACACCCATATGAGGAGATTAAGTATCAGATAGGTCAGTACCGGGGTTGCACAAATGAAGATTAGACTTCTTGGGGAACACCAATTATGGTTGCAAAAAAAAAGGTTGAATAGTACTAGAGATTAAAAAGCTTCTCATAAGAGACTGCCACTTATCGCCAAAGAAAAACAAGCTTCTCCAAGAGATTGCTACTTGTTGTTGGTTATAAATTCCAAAGAGATGTTGATATAACAACACTGTAGGAGAAAAGATTTTGTCTTCAACGAGGACTTGCAAAATATTCTTCTTGCGAGACACAATGCACATTCAAACTAGGTTCAGCAACCTAAATAGGCCCAATAACACACTTTCCAGGGGCCAGGAATCGATCTAGGAACAAACTAGAAAGATACGGTCAAATAAGACTCCAACCTGAGGAATGAACTCAAATGGGGATTTATCTTATCCAAGCTTGGAAAAAATAACTGAACCAACCATCGTCCATGAGGATAAAACTCTGAGGGGAATTTAGAAGGATGGGCACTTTATGCCTAGGGCTGATGACTCTATTTGAGAGAAAAGACAAACCCAATCACTTGGGGAGATAAATGCCAAAGTGAACAAAACATGTAAACACCAAGACAGGGTAGCATAGATGCTAAAATGCTATGCATATGAATGCTTATGCCATGCTTATGCTGACAAAATGGACAAGAAGCGAAACTGGATATGAAATAAACATCTCGAGAAGGGTACCTAGTCAAACTCGTCAGATTGGGCCATTACTGGGGATGAACTTGCAGGATCAGTAGTTCTACTTCCAGATTACAAACTTCTCTTGGAAAAAAGTGATCCACTTGGGGTATAGCGTCATGATTTCACTAGGATTGCCATCATAAACTTGGTTTCTTCACTGGAGGGAAATCCATGGAGAATTGCCAAGATTAGCTGAAGTGACAACTTACTAGGGAGCTGGAAAAGGATATCACAAGAACAGAGTACATGGTCTATCAGAAGAAACTACCAAGAGGATTTTACAGAAGATTTGGCATACAGGAGGCTCCAATATCTTCAAACTCTTGGAGAGATTCATGAATCTCGGCATAACTGCCCCAAATTAACTGCATTTACACAATAAGGTTCTTGGACTTGTGCTTCAGCTTGGTTGTTTGGCAACTGGGGGACAAACTTTCCCCTGTCAGCTTAGTGGATATGTGGAAGAGATGTCCCAGACTAGTTGATCTTTGAGAGATTTGTCGAATCTTGACCTGACTGCTTCTGATTGACAGGTCTGTGAAAATGGGTCATCAAAAGGATTTTACAGAAGAAATGGCATATCGGATGCTTCAATATCTTTAAACTTTTGAAGAGAAATGAACCTCAACATAACTGCCCCAGCTCCAATATATTCACAATACAAAGTCCTTTAGGCTGTGGTAGAAACGACTGGGGAACAAACTTGCCCTTGCTGATGGGTTACTGGAGTCCAAACTTGAAACACACTTGTCATAAGATGACCTCAAGAAGACATGCCCCAATATTCTAAACTTGAAGAATTCTGCCCCTGATTCGATAGCTCTTGCAATGGTGGATTGGCAAATCCTTCCGCTTGGTTGCCCCTGACTGAACTTCCTTTATCAAATCGAATTCCCTAGTTGGCTGCATTTGTTGGGATTTCTTTGATATTGAATTGTTTTGCAAACAAGTATTGTTCATTTAAAAATTGGCAATTTTAATGCAAAATTCATGCAATCATTTGAAATCAAGTTTATTGATGAAACACACACGGTGAAGTGATTAAATCAAAAACAAAGGTGGATCTAGTCATTTACAGAATGATAGATGAAGTGGTCAACACACGCAATTTGCAAAGATCATTAGGAGTCAGGTTAATCAACCTTGCTGTAATATGCTTTCAAAACATCCTTACCTCAATTAGGTCTTTTAAAGGTTGTAACGTGGTCTGTTTCACGGTTTATGAAACAAAGGATAAAGGCTCAAAGTTTATTTGTCCCACCCAATCTTCGTGATGAACTCTGTAGCGCGAGTTTTATGCGTGGTTGCGAAGCACTATCGCTTTGGGGTACTACAACTCGATTCATTTTTTATCCTATTGAAGCTGATGAAGGAAGGGAAATAGATGTCTCCAATTAACCCTGCTTGCATACTGAGTTTAAACAGATAACTATTGGTTTACAGATGCTACAAATATTGTGGGTTTTTCTTAGGTTATTTTGTTAGAATAGTGCCTGGGCGATTGGTGGGAGGTTTAAGACTGGTGCTTTTCGATTGATTGATGGAGATACTGGATTTTGGGTTTTTTGATCAGTGTGCTCGCTAAGATTTTTCAATCTTATGCCTACGTATTCCCATTTGATGAAACAGGGAAATCAGAGCGATCGTAGTTCCTCCTATTCTATGGGAGGAAAAAGGTTGTTTTGGTGTCTTGTTTAAAGCCCAAGACGTGAAGCTAAAAGTGGTTTGTATCTTGTTCAAAGCTCAAGATGTGAAGCTGAAGGGTCTATTTGTATCTTGTTCAAAGCCCAAGATATGAAGCTAAAGGGTCTTGACTTTAGAGAGAATTTGTCATCTCTAAAGAGGACATCTGGTATGTTCATCACAATTGTTGGGTGACTGATTATAAAGGAGGATTACTTTAACTGGGATATGTGAGCCCAACAATGCCATAATTTCCTTTATAGGGGATTTATCTTGAAGGAGAATACTTTAACTCAGTGTAGAGCAATGCTATCTTTCCTTAGGAATTTCTCATGCTAAAAGAGGGACAGTGGCGTGGATGTAAATAATCTAGAGGCTTGCCGCTTACAACAATTAGATGGGGGAAAAGGAGTTGTTGATGTTTGTATGCTATGAACAAGGCACAGCTTTGATGCTAAAAGGTTGATTGAGTCAACTGGGGGTTTCCTTATACAAAGCCTAAGAGAAGGCTATTGACCCAACAAGAGGGTGCTTTTATCTGTCTCGTACGAAGCACGAGATAGAGGCTAAAAAAGGGTTGACTCCACAAGAGTTTTTGTATCTCGTACGTAGCCTGAGATGGAGGCTGAAAAGTTGATTGACTCAACAAGAGAGCCTTTTATACTCAACAAGAGAGTGATTTTGTATCTCGTACGAAGCCCGAGATGGAGGCTGAAAGTGTTTGACTCAACAAGAGAGTCTTTGTATCTCGTACGAAGCCCGAGATGGAGGCTAAAAGGTTTAACTCAACAAGAGAGTCTTTGTATCTCGTACGAAGCCCGAGATGGAGGCTAAAAGGTTAGCTCTGCTGGGGAGAATTATTTGTACAAAGCCCAAGAGGAGGCTGACTTCACTGAGGAAGGATCATTATACAAAGCCTAAGAGGAGGCTATGGTGATGGCGACTGTTTCAGTTTAGTGACAGGTCCAGTATAAAAAGAAAATCAGTTCTTATATGGGTAATGTTGTGCTTAGGGATTGATCAGAGGATCAGGGATATTTCCTGTTCTTTAAGGAAATGGGAAATTCAAAGGGTATTGAGACTGTCTAAGTCTACTGGTGTTTTGAAAAATCGATTCTCAGGTAGTGAATGATCTTTGTATAAAGCCCAAGAGGAGACTGGTATGTTAAGGGATAAAGGTCAACCCATTAACTGGTCTGACACTTGACTCAGAAAGACAGCTCTAGCAAATTGATTGACTAGATTCTGTTCCTATACCTGTAGAGGTCTCTGGATCCTTGTACTAAGCCCAAGAGAAGGCATGAGAGCTTTTAAGAAGCCGAAGGGTCCTTGTACAACGCCCAAGAGGAGGCGGGGATGCTTTTAGGAAGCCCGTGGGTCCCCAAACCCCGAGAAGTTCAAGACATGCCATTCACCGAGAATAGATCAAGCCAGGAAAGTCCGAGAATTTGAAAGAAACTCAAGAGATGCCATTCACGGAGAAAAGATCATCTCTGGGGAGTTAGAGTTTCTTTGACAATGTCTAAGGGTGACAGTCTGAGAAAGGGTTCACTAAGAATGATGCCTTTCACGTCTCCATATTGTTTAACCCCAAGAGGAGGGAAGACTGTATCTGGTAATCCTATGGGGATCTAGTTTTGTTTGTATTTAAGAGTGACCAACAGGGCTTTACCTAGTTCTAGACTTAATTGTCGGGGAAAACTCTAAATAGCTATACTAGTATTACACAGTTGATATTTGGCGTGTATATAAAATTTTGTGAAAGAAGACTTACAGTGAGCAGCCCCACAATACAGTTATATATATATATATATATATATATATATATATATATATATATATATATATATATATATATATATATATATATATGAAAGCGGATAAAGAAATCGGATAAACACTTACTCGGTTGTAGAGCTTCCATGCTGTTTTGTTAGTTGTTCAACAAAGAAAACTTTGATAACAATATTATATTCAAAATCAAAGGAGAAAGTGCTTTGAAAAGATTGTTGGGGCTTACAGCTCAAGGAGAGACCCAAGTTTTATCAGTGATTGCACTGTTGTTTTGTACAGGGACTTATACAAGTGACTGAGGCCCAAAAAAGTTTTATGTACAAAGGGATGGGTCTTACACTCTCTCAAGAGGCCCAAAGGTTTATTTTTATACAAGTGGTGGGGCTTACAGCTCAAGGAGAGGCCCAAGAGGTTTTCGTTAAAAAGGCGACGATCGCGCTGAACTTTTTGATGGTGTCGGGACTTATACAATACACTGAGACCCAAAAAGGTTTTGGTTAAAAAGGGATTGGATCTTACACTCTATTAGAGGCCCAAAGATTTTTGTACAAGTGGTGGGGCTTACAGCTCAAGGAGAGGCCCAAGATTTTATTTTGAACTGGCGATTGCGCCGAGATTTTCTTTTAACGCAGAGGGACTTATACAATATCTAAGGCCCAAAAAGGTTTGTATTTACAAAGGACTGGGTCTTACACTCTATTAGAGGCCCAAAGATTTTAAAAAGTTTGATGAGGGTTGAATTAATAAAAAAACCCTAATTTGTTTTCAAAATGTATTTTAATTGAATAAAAAATTAAATTAAAATAACCAAAATTGTTTAACATGTGGAAAACAAATTGTGATCTTGGATTAATGTTTCAAAAATCAGGGTTTGATCCACAAAATGATTGGAAATCACTAAAATTTGAAAAATGAAGAAGGAGAAAATATTTTAAATGTCAAAAATAATTAAAATATTAATTCTTTACAAAAATATCAAGTATATGAAATAAATAATATTTTTTGGGAATTTTTGGGAAAATAAAATATTTTAACATTTTTGTGAATAAATAAAAAAAGAATCAACTCAAAATCATTAAAACTCAGAGAGAAATTAATTTTTGAATCAATTAAATAGAATCACAAAATTCAAAGATTTGAATTTTCAAAAAGGGCACCAAGAACAAGGGCAAGAACACGCGCCACCCTCTGTTTCTGCAAATTTGCATTTTCTATCCAATCTCACTGAATACTTGATTATATCATGCAATCTACACATCAATCTACTCGTTTCAACCTCACGATCATGTCTATGGTCTTTAATTTCATTTATTTTAAACATAGAATAAGAAATGAAAGAGAAACCTCAAGAACCCTAAAATTTGCATGAAGGCTCAGAAATTCCATACACGATTCAAACAAAGCAATTGATTGAGAGAAAACACTCCATGCATGATTATGAACATATGGCCAAATTATTGTGCAGCAAAAAATGCATGGATCATAGAGTTAGAAGAGCTCATGCTTACCTCTTGCAGCTGGTGATTGTGTTTTGTGTTAGAGGTGTTACAGCTTGGTTCCAAGGATATGGACAGCTTCCCTAGGTGCTATGGAGTGTGTTTGGATGCTTGGAATGAATGGAAATGATCTGGAACTTGAGATGGTACCCCAACTGCAAATCTGTCAAGAACTTGAGCAATTGGCTAGTGATTTTGTGATTTTAGTGTTTCAGATGTTATATGAGTGTTTGGATCACTTCTATATGATGTTTATGAGGTGTGCGTGTGTTTGGTTTGATTGGAATTGCTCTCAAACTCAAAACCCGATAGTGACTTGCTTTAGAAGGCAAAAATGGAAGTGAGAAGGTGATTTTGAGGAAAGCATCTGTTTGATGGCTTTGGTGTACTCAAACCGATCACAAATGAGCTCTATTTATAGTAGAGCAAGTTTTTTTTGCAAGGAATAGTGAATGGCAACTACTGCATAGGTTTGGCCAATGTTGAGCAATGAGAATCCAAGTCTTCTCTAGCCATTGACTAGAGGTTAGGGCACAGGCTGCTGGTTCCCTTGGTCTTGGATAAGTCTTGACTGAATTCAGTTGGAAATGGCTCAGTCCATGCCACCTTGGTGCATCCATTAAATGCTCCAATCCAAAATTGGAGTCTTGTCCCTCTTTTAGGCATTTTTAGGTTTGACATGCTATTTTTGGTTCCAAAGACTTGGGAGGCTTGGGATCAGAGTTGGTTCCTCCTTGGTCCCCCCTTGAGGTGTTCAGATGGATAGAGTTGCTTGCCCTTTGCAAAATTTGAGCAAATCGAGCAAAACTCCCGAATTTACCTTGCCGTGACAGTTTTCAGCAAGGCACGTTGGCATGGTCATATCTCATGGCTCAAGTGGATTTTGATGAAGTTCTTGGACATTTTGGAAAGCCCTCATATGATACAACAACTATTTGATCATAGTTGGTTTTGATACCTTTTGGATCCAAGTGAAAAATGCCCCTACATTTGGAAAAAAGTGAAGGTAGATTCTGACTTAGTGAAAATTTCACCAAGTGTTGGAAAAAAGTGACATTTTCACTTTTTGTGATTTTGATAATTCCATAACTTAAAATCCATGAGGAATTGGAATGAGTTCTGTTTGAAGCTTTTGTAGAGGGCATTGAGAGGTACAAATCCAGCTTTGGATGGGGAAAAATGGCTTTGTGATTTAGGAGTTATGATCCTCCGAAGTTGGTACCCTTGCCACTTTGTTCCATAACTTAGAAAAATTTCTAAGTTTTTATGGTTACCCCTTTTACAAGTTTTCCAACTTTTCTTGATTTTTCTTGATGAATGATGATTCCAATCACACATTAACATCATTTTAGGGTCAAAGAACCATATTTGTGAAAAATCTCAAAATGTCAAAGTTGACTTTTATGCACAGTTGACTTTTTGCCAGATGAATTCCAAACTGTGCGATCCTTTATGAAATTAAATCCTTGACCTAAATCAAACTTGATAGGTTGATTTCATAGGTGTTATAGGGTGTATTGAATCATGTCCCAAGGTCGGGAGCATGCCTGGGTCAAAAGTTAAAGGCACAGTTGACTTTTCCCGCGAAACCCTAATTGTGGTTCTGATGAACTTGAAACTTATTGCTCAAGCTTCTTGGATCAATCCATTGTTGCAAATGGATCAATGTAGGGTGTTAGGGACCCTCAAATCATGCCTTGAGGTCTTGGCTCATGATGTGTCCCAAAAGTCAACTTAGGGGTGAATTAGGTCAAGAAACCCTAATTCCTGATTTTTGATGAATGCTTCCCCTAAAGTCAAATTGACTTGATGATTGGGTCCATGAAGTTTCATGGAGCATTTTAGGTTATGCTTTGAAGCATTGGCTCATGCCCAGAGGAAAATTTCCACCTAGAGGCCCTGGTCAACCAAAACCCTAATTTGGTGACACTGGCAATCTTGAGGCTTAATCCACCTAGAATGGAGCAGCCTTGTGCTTAACCCTTGAAGTGGGAGTCCTCTTGATCCTTTGTGGATGTTTGAGAGGTTAGACAAGTTAAAGATCATGTCATTCCTTGATTGATCATTTGTCTAAAAGCTCTGAGAGGGCTTGAAACCCTAATTTTGATTGTAGTGGATGCTCACCCATCTTTGGGGAGACTAATGAGGCATAATGATACACCCATATTGTGATGATGATTTGCACAATGATGGGAAATCTTAGTGGTCAAAATTTGGGGTATGACAAACTCCAATCTTACACTCAGTTAACTCAAGCTATACATTCAAGTTTCCAAAAGATAGGTAATGAATTGATGATAGTTGACTATGATTCAAACACCTTTGTAGTCATTACTCCCTTGCAGAATTTGGTTATCCTTTATTGCTGAGGTTTTGAGACCTCCTTTTGTCTTTGTTTGAAGTTTTGAGACCTCTTCTTGTCTTCGCTGAGGTTTTGAGACCTCTTTTTCTTCATTGAGGTTATGAGACCTTTTTTTGTCTTCACTGAGGTTTTGAGATCTCTTTTTCGCCTTTGTTGAGGTTTTGAGACCTCTTCTTGTCTTCAGAGGTTTTGAGACCTCATCTTTGTCTTCTGAGGGTATGAGACCTCGTCTTTTTTATTGTTACTTGATTTGAGAGAGCTGACTGGTGTCTTGCATGAAGCACTTGCATTCGAGTGCTTAACCGAGTTAAACTGAGAACTACCATGCCCCAAGGTTGAGATTTAAGGGTTTTTGTGAGGGAAGAAAAACTCCTACTTCTAGGCTCGAAGGGTTAACGAGGGATTATCTTCCTTATTTCTCCAGTGTTTGAGAATTGAAACAATGCATTACATCCTCGGCAAGGTTTAATCGAAAGCATACCACAACAATTATGGATAATATTTTCCTCATCCTCCCTAATCTTTGCTTAACAACAAACAGTTTGATGAAGTGGAACAGATAAATGTTTTTTTTTATGAACATAAAAGTAAATGAGTGAAACGAATGGACTTAATCAAAAGGTGCACAAACATTTCATTAATCTTGCCAATTTGAAAGTACAACAAAGCTTATAAGCAAAACAAATTCAAAGTGCAAAGAAAATACAATTGAAAATACTGAAATAAATAAAATGCAGCCTGCCTTGGCGAATTGATTTCAAAAAGCTTCAGTTTCCATGTCCAAAAGGGGCCACTTCTTTGATGCTCAGGATCTTGCTTTTGATCAGCTCACACATGTGACATGTTCCTTGTGGTATATGACCTTAAGAGGCCTTACAGGTCCTTTTCCCTTATTGCCATCTGGTTCAGAATTTGGCTCAAAACTCGAGATATCAATGTCTGGTCTTCCTCTTTGGGGTGTTAGTGATTCTATCACGTCTTGTAATCTGAGCTTGAAACTTTTGCACTCCTCCACGAGGTGTCCCATTGTCTTGGTACAATATCCACGTTTGACATCTGGATGGTCTTCTTCAAAGATTAGACTCTTGTTGTGGATCAATTTTCGTACGGAGGCTTCTAACTTAGAACAAGTATCCAAATCATGTCCTCCAACCCCTTTATGGAATTCACAAGTTAGATTTGTATCAAGATTGTACCATGCATACGAGGCCTGCACAGATGTGAGAGGAGTTATCAAAGCATTCTGGATTAGTAATAGGTACAACTTACTAAGCGGCATAGGAATCAGTTCGTCGTGAACTTTGTTCCTTTTGTTCTGATTCTGCTTCTTGTTATATTTCCGCCTCTTGTTCCGAGTCTGACGACCTTGAAGAGGGACGGTCAATGAATGTTGATGCACCAACTTAGTATTCAAAGGTTGATGATGACGTTCTGAGGGATGACCAGATATGGGTAAACGGAGAGTATCCACAGGAGTCTGCCCTTGGCTTAGGGTAACACCGAACGGATGGGGTGTGATGACTTTCTTGGCTGTGAAAAGGTGAGGGTGCCCCTCTTTTTTCATCAGAGCTTGCAAAGTTTCCAGAACCCAACTCATCTGGCATTTGAGGATTCTGACCTCTTCTTTCAGATCTTCTTGATTTTTCAGAATTTTATTCATTGTTGCCATTGTCTTGAATAGGTGTGCTAGGTATCCTTTAGACATAAAAGAAGTGACTCAAGACTGAGAAAAGCAAATGCGCATAGGATGCAAATGCAAGCCAAGTGGTTTCAAGGAACTCAAAGGAAAGTTGAAAATATCCCTTTTTTGAAAGCTGAAGAGTTTTGCTTTAAAAGCCATGATTTTTATTGATTTCTGCAAAGGAAAGAACATCTGAGTTCTTTGAAACCAAAGGGCTATCATGAATGAATGGATGTATGCACAAACTATACAGGCAAACAGAATGAGGGCCTAGGTTTGAAGATGACGAGCATGGAGACATGGTCTACCCATCCCAACTGGTATGTACTATGGGTTTTTAATCTGCAGAACAGGGTTCTAAAAAGTTCCCAGAGTCGACAACCCATCTTTCGGATATTATCGACTTCCCAAATGACTCGGTAATCAATAATATTCTCAAGAGAATCTCTTCTGAGTGTAGTATTGCGTAGCAGCCAATTCGGGAATAGACTCCCTCATAGTCCTTGCACTACATCCTAAAAAGGCCAAAGTGGGGTTTGGAGACAACTACGGTTCTCAGTATCGATGACACCTATGTCGAGAGTAGCACGTCTTCACGAATAGACTCGTTCAACATGACTAGACTCTAAAAAAGGGCCTAAACTGAGTGATGGTGTCTCAAGTTAACTTTTTCGGGAATTGACTCCCTCAAAGCCTCCTTGAATATACCATCGTCCTATAATAAGTGAGCTCAAGTCCGGGTTAGGACTTATCTCACCACTCAATAGTAACACCCTGCCAAACAGAAGATCCAAGCATAGACAAGTATATACAGATATGTACAAATATACAAGCAAAACAGATAACAAACATAAGCATAAATAAGGTGGGCTTAACCCCCATAATTGGTGGTCCCCAGTGAAGTCGCCATTTCTGTTGCGGTGAGAATCGGATAACAAGCTATTAATTTACTTGCATCACATTTCTTTGAATTCACCACCGACTTTGATTTATCCAAAGGAAAGGTTCAAGTTCGAGAAAACCTAAAGGGGGAAGATCTAAGGTTCGGGAGGTTGGTTATACTAAGGGAAGGTATTAGCACCCTTACTATCTGTAGTACTCTACAGGAACCTCTTGTTTAGTTTGTGTTATGTTATGTTTTCTTGCTAAGGGAATCTGTACTAAGGTTAAAGGTAAAGACCTATAGGTATGTACACTAAGTTTTCTCGCCAAGACGTCGTATCTTGTGCCCACGTATCTGACTAAAGAATCAGAGCAACCGTATTTCACCTAACTAAGGGTGAGGGAGGAACCATTGACTATGACCAAAGTTCCAAGGGGAATGAGTATGAGCTCATGTAGAGTTTAAGAAACTCTCTAAGTCTAAGTTGTGATGGGGAAGTGAATGTTCAAGATGATGAGTTCACAAAGAGTCCAGGAACTCTAACTTAATTCTAACTTGTAAGATTAAATGGCTATGAGGCCAAGGGAAAGGTGGTTATGACTATGAGGTTAAAGCTGGTAGTCCTGTGACTATGATGTCAAAGGGAAGGTGGCTATGACTATGAGGTCAAAGGGAAGGTGGCCATGACTATGAGGTCAAGGCTGGAAGGTGGCTATGACTACGAGGTCAAAGCTGGTAATAGGCTTTCTATGACTATGAGGTCAATAGAAAGACTTTCCTTTGGAAGGAAGGGGAATTAACTTAAGAGCAAGATTTGAATGAATAATATGATTCAAAGGTTCAAAGGCAGTAAACATTAATCAATTGAAATTTCACAGATGAACATGGATAAAGCAAATGTGACATTTTCCAGGTTTTAAAGTCAGAGGCATGGTGAGTGATAAAGTCAAGAAATAATTTTCAAGCTGCAAAAATACTTCAAAAGAAACCTTCAAAATTTTAGAGGATCGGTTGATGATTTTCTTTACATGAAAATTTAGGAACTAATAAAGCCGGTGAATACTTTTAATTTTTAGTTCTCATTTTATTCAAGTCTTAAAGTAATACATGAGAATAGAAAAAAAATAAAGAATAAAGTGGCAGGGGCCACAAAACATATGGCAGGCACCACCTTTGATAAATGGTGGCAAGTACCACCAAAATACAACAAAAGACATGGCAGGCGCCATGTATGGGAAGAGAAAGAAGTGGCAGGCGCCATGTGATGAAAAAAAGGGGTGGTGGCAGGCGCCACACCCTAGTGTGGCAGGTGCCACACTTTCACCTCTTATATTTCTTTTATTTTTTTGTTAAAACAACATCCATAAATTAGAACAGCATCACACCTTATTTTATTTTCATTTCATTTTGTTCTAAAATAAAGTCTTCTCATAAACATGAAAACAAAAACATGTATAATGCCTGTAACATTTAATCAGATTTCAACAAAAGGATGAATATGTTATGAACATTCGGTCATGATATTTCAACATGCAGTAATGAAAATAAAATCAAAGGATGGAGCGTTACCTAGTGGAGACAGTCCACTGCCTCTTCAATACGTTCTTAGAAAGAAACGAATGAACGAACCTCCTTTTCCTCAAAGTTCCACGGCAAGGTTGGACGGTGAAAAACTCGAACCGAAAAACGCTTGTAAAAATATTTTATCAGAGTAACGGGGGAAAAGAAATGGGAGCATTCATTATTTTTTGGTGAAGCTGGTGTGAAAAATTTGCAGAAGTGTGGTGCCCTATTTATAGGAAAAGTGGAGGTATGGTCTGGTTTTTCATATTTTCCAAAACACCCTTTTTCATATTTTCTTCGTGCAAGAGAGCTGGATGAGATTTGAAAAATCTTCAAGGCACAGTGACTGATCAGAATAGGGTAGGTTTGCTTTTGTGTGCTGATGGGAGAGGAACCATGCTTTTACTAAAAAGCTTTTTCTTTCTTCATGATGACTTAAATCCACTTGCCTTTAACTTGTTTAAAATATATTATTTTAATTAAAACCAAGTTGTTTAAGTGAAGATTGTGGAAAGGTGGGAAACACCACATTTTTCATGGCAAGTGCCATGTGCTTTACATGGAGGGCGCCACTGTAGCGAGCGATTTTGGACGCGGTTCTTAAGCGCTGGTCGCTCTCTGCGGTCTGAGTTTGAACTACAGGTCGATTCATTTTTTATCCTATTGTGAGCTGAATAAGGAAGGGAAATAGATGTCTCCAATTAACCCTGCTTGCATACTGAGTTTAAACAGCGGTCTGTTAGGTTACGGATGCTATCAATGTGGGGGGCCTTTATACTGGTTATTTGTATTTTCGCCAATACGGTTTTCCTTCTTTTAATCTAGGCAAAGGGTTTCTGGCGGGGAACAAGGATTAGGATGTTAGGACTGATGCTTTTGAATTACTGCTTTTGATTGACTGAGATATGGGATTTGGGTTTTTTGTTGATTGCGCTCGCTAAGATCTTTTCTTTCGATCTTATGCCTACGTATTCCCGTTTACCGAAACAGGGAAATCAGAGCGTTCGTAGTTCCTTCTATTCTATGGGAGGAAATGGTTGTTTTTGGTGTCTTGTTCAAAGCCCAAGACGTGAAGCGAAAGGTGATTTGTATCTTATTCAAAGCCCAAGATGTGAAGCTGAAAGGTCTATTTGTGTCTTGTTCAAAGCCCAACACGTGAAGCTGAAAGACCTCGGCTTTAGAGAGAATTTGTCATCTCTAAAGAGGGGAGAAGGAGAATTACTTTAACTGGGATACGCGGATCCGAGCAATGCCATAATTTCCGAAGAAAGGGTTTTAACCTGAAGGAGAAGACTTTAATTCAGTGTAGAGCAATGCCATCTTTCCTTAGGAATTTCTCATGCTAAAAGAGGGACAGTGGCATGGATGTAGATGATCCAGAGGCTTGCCGCTTACAGCGATTAGACGAAGGGGAAGGAGTTGTTAATGTATGCTGTGAACGAGGCACAACTTTGATGCTAAAAGGTTGATTGGATCAACCAGTGGTTTTCTTATACAAAGCCTAAGAGGAGGCTAATTTCTGCTAGGAAAATCATTATACAAAGCCTAAGAGGAGGCTAATTTGTGTCTCGTACAAAGCCCGAGAGAGAGGCTAAAAGATTTTGACCCGACGACAGAGTCTTTGTGTCTCGTACGAAGCCCGAGAGAGAGGCTACAAGGGTTGACTCAACAGGAGAATCTATTATACTCAACAAGGGAGTGATTTTGTATCTCGTATGAAGCCCGAGATGGAGGTAAAAAGGGTAATTGACTCAACGGGGGAGTCTCTTATGTGTCTCGTACGAAGCCCGAGAGAGAGGCGAAAAGGTTGTTTGACTCCACTGGGGAGAATTTTGGTATCTCGTACGAAGCCCGAGATGGAGGCTATTGTAACTGTTTCAGTTGAGTGACAGATCCAATATACTGATTTTAAAAAAGAAAATAAGTTCTTATATGAGTAACACTGTACACAGGGATTTGATTTGAGGATCAGGGATATTTCCTTCTCTTTGAGGAAACAGGAAATCCAAAGGGTATTGAGACTGTCCGAGTCTGCGGGTTTCCTTCCTATTTAACGAAGGGGTCACTTGAGAATGTCTTTTGAGACTCAAGGAAGTTAGACTGTCCAAGTCTAGAGTTTTATCTTTTGTACTATGCTTTGAGAAACAGTAGTAGACTCTATGAAAGGACTGTTCTATGAGGATGACTAGGTTCTGTTCCTATACCTCTAGGAGGTCGTCGGGACAATTTGTACGAAGCCCAAGAGGAGGCTGGAAACTTTTAAGAAGCCGACGGGTCCTTGTACGAAGCCCAAGAGGAGGCTATCATTCCCGGAGGAAGAGATCATTATACGAAGCCTAAGAGGAGGCTGTGAATACTTCTAAGAAGCCGTAGTGTCCTTGAATAATGCCCAAGAGGAGGCCGATGCTTTTAAGAAGCCCGTGGGTCTATCATCTACTTTCCATTAGGAGAGATAACTCTTTTAAAGATAAAAACCACTAGTAAACGTGCGAGGTTTACTATCCAGCGACTTTTAGCTTTTAAAGAGGGTTCCTTAGTTAAGGTCCAAGATTATGACCGTAGTGGGTACCCAAACCCCGAGGCATTCAAGGCAAGCTATCCACAAGGAATAGGTCAAGTCAAGAAAGTTCGAGAATTTGGAAGAAACTCAAAGATGCCATTCACGGAGAATACATTCATCTTGGGGAGTAGAGCTTCTTGACAATTCCTAAGGAGGACAGCCGAAGAGAAGACTGTATCTGGTGCTCCTATTGGGGATCTAGGCGTCTATTTCTACGAATAAGTGAAACGACGTCACCTAGTTCTAGACGTAGTTGCCGGGAAAACTCGAAATATCTATACTATTATTACACAGTAGATATGAGTTTATGAAATGAGACTTACAGTGAGCAGCCCCACAATACAGTTTATAATATGAAAGCAGTAAATGAAAGCGATAACCACTTACTCGGTTGTAGTGCTTCCATGCTGTTTGGTTAGTTGTTCAACAAAGAAAGATTGAAAACAACAGTATATTCAAAATCAAAGGAGAAAGTGCTTTGAAAAAGAAAGGTTTGGGGCTTACAGCTCAAGGAGAGGCCCAGGGTTTTATCGTTTAAAATGGCGATTGCGCCGAGATTTTCTTTTAACGCAGAGGGACTTATACAATAAGTGAGGCCCAAAATGTTTTGGTTAAAAGGGGATTGGGTCTTACACTCTAATAGAGGCCCAAAGTGTTTTGAATGGGTCTTATAGCTCAAGGAGAGGCCCAGATGATTTTTATTTTTAAACGGGCGACGATCGCGCCGTTTACTTGTACAGAGGGACTTATACAATGAGTGAGGTCCAAAAAGTTTTTGTACAAGGGGGGATGGGTCTTACACTCTCTCAAGAGGCCCAAAGAGTTTTGAAAATGATTTATGAGGGTTGAATTAATCCAAAACCCTAATTTGTTTTCAAAATGTATTTAATTGAATAAAAATTCAATTAAAATGATCAAAAATTGTTTAACACATGGAAAACAAAATGTGATATTGGATTAATGCTTCAAAAATTAAGTATTGACCTACAAAATAATTAGAAAGCATTAAAAGTTGCAAAATCAATGTAGAAAAAATATTTAAAATGCCAAAAACAATTAAAACATTAATTCTTTGCAAAAATATCAATTATATGAAATAAATAATATTTTTGGGATTTTTTGTGAAAATAAAATATTTTGACATTTTTGTGAATTATTAAAAAAAGAATTAACTCAAAATCATTAAAACTCAGAGAGAAATTAATTTTTGAATCAATTAAACAAAATCACAAAATTCAAATATTTGAATTAATCAAAAATGGCGCCAAGAACAAGCTGAAGAACACGCGCGTGTTCTTGGTTTCTCAGATTTGCATTTTCTATCCAATCTCCATGAATACGTAATCATATCATGCAATCCACATATCATTATGCTCGTCTCAACCTCACGATCATGTCTATGTACTTTAATTTCATTTAAATTAAACATACAACAAGAAATCACGAAGAAACCTCAAGAACCCTAATTTCTGCATGAAGTCTAGGATTTTTGATACACGATTCAAACAATGCAATTAATTGAGGGAAAACATTCCATGCATGATTATGAACATATGGCCAAATTATTGTGCGAGGAAATATGCATAGATTGAGAGATGACCAAGTATGTGCTTACCTCCAAGTCGTGACAACAAGTTCAAAGTGATTTTTGATTTGGAGGTGTTACAGATGAGTGGTGATGATCTGAACAGCTTCCCTACACCCTATGGATTGTGTTTGGATGGTTGGACTTGATTGAAATTGGCTGGATCATTTTGTGGTACCTCAGCTGCACTTTGGTTAAAACCTTAAGCAACCAGCTGGTGATTTTGTGAAATTGATGTTTCAGAAGTAATCTAAGTGTTTGATCAACTCATATGTGATGTATGTGAGGTGTGTGAGTGATTGGTTTGATTGGAAAAGCTCTCAAACTCAAAACCCCATAGCTACCTTGCTAAGAAAGGCATTTTTGCCAAGAGAAAGAGATTTTGAGGAAAGCATCTGTTAGATGGCTTTGGTGTACTCAAACTGATCACAATTGAGCTCTATTTATAGTAGAGCAAGTTTGTTTTGCAAGGAATAGTGAATGGCAGCTGGTAAGTAGGTTTGGCCAATGTTGGCAAATGAAAATCCAAGTCTCCTCTAGCCATTGACTAGAGGTTAGGGCACAGAGCTTTGGTCCCCTTGGTCTTGGATAAGTCTTGACTGATTTCAGATGAGAATGGCTCAGTCCATGCCACCTTGATGGTTCCATTGAATGCCTCATTCCAAATTTGAAGTCTTGTCCCTATTTTGGCCATTCTAGGTTCAACATGCTATTTCTTGTTCCATGGACTTTGGAGGCTTGGCTCAGTGATTGTCCCCTTTAGATTCAATCCTCTGAGGTGTCCAAGTGGATAGGAGCAATTGAATTTGGCTGATTTTGGCAAATCGACCAAAGTTGCAAATTCTGCCTTGCCTTGACAGATTTCAGCAAGGCAACTTGGCAATGTTGTATCTCATGGTGTAGGTTGAATTTGGCAATGTTCTTGGCCATTTTGGAAAGCTCTTACATGATACAACAACTGTTTGAACAAGTTTGGTTTTGATCTCTTTTGATTCCAAGTGAAAAATCCTCCTACATTTGGCAAAAAGTGAGGCAGAATCTGACTTAGTGAAAATTTCACTAAGTGTTGGAAAAAGTGACATTTTCACTTTTCAGCCACTTTGATCACTCCATAACTCAAAATCCTTAATGAATTGGAATGACTTGTAGTTGAAGTTTTTGTAGGTGATAATGAGGGCTACAAATCCATCTTTGGATGAGAAAAAAATGGCCTTGTGGTTTAGGAGTTATGGTCCTCCAAAGTTGGTACCTTTGCCACTTTATTTTTAACTTAGAAAAAATTCTAAGTTTTATGGTTACCCCTTTTACAAGTTATCTCACTTTTCTTGATTTTTCTTGATGAATGATGATTCAAATCATACATTAACATCATTTTAGGGTTAAAAATCCATTTTGGTGAAAAATCTCAAAAAGTCAAAGTTGACTTTTGTGCACAGTTGACTTTTTATCAGATGAATTCCAAACTGTGCAATTCTTCAGGAAATCATGTCCTTGACCTAAATCAAACTTGATGGGCATGTTCCATGGGTGTCATAGGGTATATTCAATCATGTATTAGGGTTTGGGAGCATGTCTTGGTCAAAAGTCAAAGTTACAGTTGACTTTTCCCTTAAAACCCTAATTGTGGTGCAGATGAAATTGAGACTTGTTGCCCAAGCTTCTTGGATCAATCCATTGTTCCAAATGGATCAATATGGTATATTAAAGACCCTCAAATCATCTCTTGAGGTCTTGGCTCATGGTTTGTCCCAAAAGTCAACTTAGGGGTGAATTAGGTCAAGAAACCCTAATTCCTGATTTTTGATGAATGCATCCCCTGAGGCAAAATTGACTTGATGCATGGGTTCATGAGGTTCCATGAAGTATATTAGGTGTTGTTTTGGATCATTGCCTTATGCCCAGATGAAAATTTCCATCTGGAGGCCCTGGACGACCAAAACCCTAATTTGGTGACACTGTCGATCTTGAGACTTGATCCACCTAGAAGGGAGCAGCTTTGTGCTTAATCCTTGAAGTGGGAGTCCTTTTTTGATCCATTGTGGATGTTTGAGAGATTAGACAAGTTGAAGATCATGTCATTTCTTGATTGATCCTTTGTCTAAGCACTCAGAGAGGGCTTGAAACCCTAATTTTGATTGTAGTGGATGCTCACCCATCCTTGGGGAGACTAATGAAGCATAAAGGTACATCCATATTGTGATGATGATTTTCACAATAATGGGAAATCTAAGTGGTCAAAATTTGGGGTATTACAGATGCCCCTATTTAATCTTCTTGGACCCGAAGGTGTGAATGACGAAGGGATTCGGGCATTCGGGGTGCAAGAGGATTAAATATCGGAATACCCGAAATTTTGATGGTGGTTATGAATGGTAGCTTACGCATTCATCTTCTTTAGCTAAGCAATGATGTTTAGAAAAGGTAAACTTCCCCTCGATCCTGGTTTCCTACCAAGGAACTGGTCTCAGTCTCTTTTGAAATAAACTTCCCCTCGATCCTGGTTTCCTACCAAGGAACTGGTCTTGGTTTCTTTTGAACTTCCCCTCGTTCTTGGTTTCCTACTAAGAACTGGTCTCAGTCTCTGAAATGAACTTCCCCTCATTCCTGGTTTCCTACCAAGGAACTGGTCTTAGTTTCTGATTTAAACTTCCCCTCGATCATGGTTTCCTACCAAGAACCGGTCTTACTTTCTTTTGTCAATAAACTTTATTGACAAGGGACGCTATGTGTAGTGGTTTTCCTTCAAACTTCTCGCCGAATTTTCCTGGGGAGATGCCATTTAACGGAAAAAGGTTTGATGTCAGACTTGCTGGGGAACCCAACGTCTGAGTTGTAGAGTTGCACAAACTTCTCTGTTGGAGACGCCATTTGTCGATTCTACTGGGGAAAGCGAGTCTCTTGAGAGACTATTTTTATTTGGGATCTTTCATCATACTTTTCTCGGGATCTTCCCGGAGAAACGCCATATGATGGGGTCCAATTTTGAGGTGCCAATGACCTTCTCATCAGTGGTTTTTTGGAGCAAAACTGGCGTGCTGCCGAATCTCTGATCATGAGGCTTTCTCTGTGGATTTTCCTTAATCCGGGAAAGCAAGGATATCATCTTCAATGGCGAAGAGTGATGTTTATTGAAAGTTCTCTGATCTTCCAGAGGTTCAAATTATCAAAGTGGCCAAGGACCAACTTCTTTCCAGAATTAAACTGGAAGCGAGGTTGTTCAGACACAGTATTTCCAGACGAGGCAAGAACTGACAACTCGATTGAGAGGACTTCTACCACTAGGGGACAAGACCGACTAGAGTGATAGTGATGCAATATGAAATGTGAATGCAAATAAAAAATGCATGATGTATGTATGTATATGCTGACAAAACAGATGCGACATACAGACTAATGGATGAACACAATTGGATACTCGGCCATCGCGGGGCGAAGAAGTACCGTTGATTCAAAATAGCAATTCCACCTTGCTTAGGAGAGCTAGTCCCGTTGGGAGCTATGTTGATCGGGCTTAGGAGATGAGAACTCAGTCGAGGCGTGTCAGACGAAACAAGGTCTCTGACACAGTTGATCCCTTTATTCAGGCATACTGGCTTAGAAGGAGTACTTTGATTCTGCACTTTGAAGTCCGCTTACTTCGGGAGAAGCGATCGATGTTCTTCTGATGTACAATAGTCAAAAGAAATGCCATCTTTAATTTAAAAGCAGAAAAAGTTTAACAAGTAAATTCATTTTTGTTTTATTTCAAGAATCGCCGATTAAGTTTAAACAACGTCGTTCTGTAAAGCTAAAACAAGTAAAGAATTACAAACAAAAGCACAAGGGCTCACATTTTATTGATAAGATGGAGATCAGCCAAACGCGTGATTCCAAAGAGTATATACAAAGTTAGAAAATGGTAATTTACAGGGAAAAGGGCTACGTTGAAACATAACGACCACTATCCTTCTACCAACTTTGAATTCGGGACATCCTGAGCTTCTGTCGAAGATGACCTTGACTGGAGTTTTCCTCCGATGATGATGCAACTGCTGCTGAGGGACTTGCCTCTGTTGAACATAGTTACTTGCCATTATCCCTAATTTTTGCCTGGATTGTACCTTGATGTTTCCAATCCACCGGGATGATTTTTTCATGTCTCTAACTTTTGCCTGGACCGCCCTTTCGGGTTTTCAATCCACCGAGACGTTTTTTTTTTTTTTTTTTTTTTTTTTTTTTTTTTTAGTTTAGGCGAAGTATTTCTTGACTACATCAACATTCGTGGGGTAGGCAAATTCCTCTCCGTCCATGGTTGCAAGTCTCAAGGCGCCGCCTGAGAAAGCTTTCGTGACCACATAAGGGCCATCATAATTTGGGGTCCATTTGCCCCGAGAATCAGTGAGAAATGATTGTATCTTCTTGAGCACAAGGTCTCCTTTCCTGAAGACACGAGGTCGGACCTTTTTGTCGAACGCCCTCTTCATTCTCTGTTGATACAACTGACCGTGGCATAGTGCCGTGATTCGCTTCTCTTCGATCAGGTTCAGGTCGTCGTGTCGACTTTGACACCATTCAGATTCGGTGAACTTCGCTTCCATAAATATTCGGATTGATGGGATCTCTACTTCTATGGGGAGCACTGCCTCCATGCCATATACTAGAGAGAAAGGGGTTGCCCCTGTTGAAGTATGGACAGATGTGCGATAACCATGAAGAGCAAAGGGTAGCATTTCGTGCCAGTCTTTGTAGGTCACAACCATCTTTTGAACAATCTTCTTGATGTTCTTGTTAGCCGCTTCTACCGCTCCGTTCATCTTGGGTCGGTAGGGAGATGAGTTATGGTGTTCGATCTTGAACTCTGTGCACAACTCTTTCATCATCTTATTGTTCAAGTTAGATCCATTATCAGTAATGATCTCGCTTGGAACACCATAACGGCAGATGATATTGTTTTTGATAAATCGGACCACCACTTGTCGGGTTACATTGGCGAATGACGCTGCTTCGACCCACTTGGTGAAATAGTCAATGGCTACCAGGATGAACCGATGTCCGTTTGAAGCCTTGGGCTCAATCATACCAATCATGTCGATTTCCCATATGGAAAATGGCCATGGGGAAGAAAGAACTTTGAGATGTGATGGCGGTACATGAATTTTGTCGGAGTATATCTGACACTTGTGACACCTCCTCATGTACTTGTAGCAGTCGGATTCCATGGTCAACCAATAATACCCGGCCCTGAGAATTTTTCTCGCCATTGTGTGTCCGTTGGCATGAGTACCAAAGGATCCTTCATGAATTTATTTCATGAGCATGTCTGCTTCTGGTCTGTCGACGCATCGGAGCAAGACCATGTCAAAATTTCTCTTATAAAGAGTGTCACCGCTCAGGAGGAAGTTTCCAGCCAATCTTCTGAGGGTCTTTCTATCTTTTTTGAGTGCCCGAGATGGGTACTCTTGTTTCTGAAGGAAGCATTTGATATCGTGATACCAAGGTCTGTCGTCTATGACTGCTTCAATCGCGAAGATGTAAGCGGGCCGTTCAAGGCGAATTATGTCGATCTTAGGTATGTCATTCCATCGACCTACACTAATCATGGAAGAGAGAGTGGCTAATGCGTCAGCCATGTGATTCTCATCACGAGGGATGTGATGAAAGTCGACTCTGTTGAAGAAGGGTAACAACCTTCTTGCACAATCTTTGTAAGGAATCAATCCTGATTGGTATGTGTTCCAATCTCCTTTTATCTGATTGATAACCAGGGCTGAGTCGCCGTATACGTCCAAATTTTTGATCCTTAAATCAACCGCTTCTTCGAGACCCATGATACATGCTTCGTATTCGGCCTCGTTGTTCGTACATTTGAACGTAAGTCTGGCAGTGAAAGGAATGTGGGAACCCTGAGGGGTGACAATGATTGCCCCAATTCCGTTTCCATAATGATTGACTGCTCCATCAAAGATAAGTCCCCACTGGGAACCTGGTTCTGGCCCTTCACTGGGTAGCGGTTCATCGCAATCTTTCATCTTTAGATACACGACATCTTCGTCTGGGAAGTCAAACCCGATTGATTCTTGATCGTCAATCAGTTAATGAGCCAAATGATTGGGTAAAATACTTCCTTTAACAGCTTTCTGAGCATGGTACTCTATGTCATATTCTGATAGTAACATCTGCCAACGGGCAATCCTTCCCGTGAGAGCAGGTTTTTTGAAAACGTACTTGATTGGATCCATTTCGGAGACCAACCAAGTAGTATGACGAATCATGTACTGGCGAAGACGTTTGGCTGCCCAAGCCAAAGCGCAACAAGTTTTCTCAAGCATTGTGTACCGAGTCTCGCAGTTGGTGAATTTCTTGCTTAGATAGTAAATGGCAGACTCTTTCCGTTTAGTTTCGTCTTGTTGGCCAAGTACACATCCCATTGAGTCCTCTAGGACTGTGAGGTAAATGATCAGTGGTCTTCCTTCCACTGGAGGTGATAGAATCGGAGGATTCAATAGATATTCTTTGATACTGTCGAAGGCGGTTTGGCAATCTTTTGACCAAACGCAATCCTGGTTCTTTTTGAGTAACTTGAAAATCGGCGCACACGTGGCGGTCATAAGGAATATGAATCTGGAGATGTAATTCAAACGTCCCAGGAATCCTCTGACTTGTTTTTCAGTTTTCGGAGAAGGCATTTCTTGAATGGCCTTGACCTTGTCAGGATCAACCTCAATTCCTTTCTGGCTGACGATGAACCCTAGTAGTTTCCCCGAACGGACACCGAAGGTGCACTTGTTGGGATTCAAGCGGAGCTTGAATTTTCTTAGACGTTCGAACAATTTTGACAGATGTTCAACATGCTCACTCTCCGTTTTTGATTTTGCAATCATATCATCGACATATACCTCGATTTCTTTGTGTATCATGTCATGAAACAGAGTAGTCATGGCCCTTTGATAGGTTGTCCCGGCGTTCTTCAAACCGAACGACATTACCTTGTAACAAAAGGTACCCCATGGGGTAATGAACGAAGTTTTCTCCATGTCTTTCGGCGCCATTTTGATCTGGTTATAGCCCGAGAACCATCCATGAAGGAGAATACTTTGAATTTTGCTGTGCTGTCAACCAGCATGTCAATGTGTGGTAAAGGAAAGTCGTCCTTTGGACTTGCCTTGTTCAGATCTCTGTAATCAACACACATTCTGACCCTTCCGTCCTTTTTGGGAACGGGTACGATGTTGGCTAACCATTGAGGATATTCAGATGTAGCGAGGAAACCCGCGTCGATCTGTTTTTGCACCTCCTCTTTGATTTTGATGGCCATGTATGGGTGAGTGCGTCTCAACCTTTGCTTTACTGGCGGACATTCCGATCTCAACGGTAAGTGATGTTCCACGATGCTGGTATCCAACCCTGGCATATCCTGATAGGACCAAGCGAATACATCGGGGAATTCTTTGAGAAGCTTTATCAAACTTTCTTTGACAGTTGGAATGAGCAGTGCTCCGATCCTGATTTCTTTTCACTCTTTTTCTGAACCCAAGTTTACCGTTTCCAACGGTTCTTTGTGAGGTTCAATGGACCGTTCCTCTTGTCTGAGTAGTCGGGAGATCTCTTCTGGAATTTCGTCGTCAACTTCTTCTTCAGCCTCAAATACCGGGAACTCAAAGTTGGGAGAAGGCATCGAATCGTATATTTCAACGGGGTATAAAACAAGCAATCTGCATGATGTGATGATTCGCGTTTAGAAGAGATAGAGAAAATGCAAGTGTGTGCAGTGTTTTGATTTTACTGCTTGTTTTTATTATTGAATGTTTTTTAGGATTACCATTTTCTGAAAAAAGCAAAAAGAGAAAACAGCAACTAATGCAGAAATTATAGAACGACGTTATTTTATTAATGAACAAGTCGACTCTTGAAACTACAACCCTATAAAACAAAACTCTGTCGCTTCGGGCAAAGCGAAGAGGGAAATTTACAGAAAGCGAGCCCTATCAAAACATCCGTTTCACCTGGGCAGGATGAAAGGTTAAAGATGGCAATTACTTTGACTGATGAACGACCTTCGGAACCTCGACGACAACCCATTGGCGGCGAACTCCTCGGTGAATCACAAAGTCTGGCACCTTCTTTGATTTGTCTTCAGAAATGACGCTGATTTCTGGTGGAGCAGGATCATTGGAATCTGTCTCCCAAGCAGAATTGTCGTAGGACGATTCCTCTGTTGTATTTTGCATAGCATTTGTGCTCTCAGCTGTATCTCCCCATCCAGTTGACTGGATATCTTCGAGCCTGATACGAGAGCTTTCGGGGGAAGTGTACTTGGCCATAAAGTCGTATTTTCCACTAGGTTGTCCCAGAGTGTCCCACACTTCTGTGGAACTGGAGAAGTCATCCCTCTCGATGACGTTGACCTCAGAAAAAGCATAGTTGATGAATTCTAGTCCTGCAAACGTTGCGAATTCATCTTCATGTTGAGTAGTTTCTGAATAACCTGAGTGTTGATCCCATGACGTGGTGGGGACACAGGTATTCTGTTCAATGACGCTCAGCTGAGCTTCATTACTCGGCTGACTTTCTTGCCCCAAGTTTCCTGGGTAAGGCTGCCACATTGGCAGACCATCCATCGGGCCATAGTAATTGTGGTCAAAGTTGTCTTTCATCAGAGTGTCTTCCTCTAATGAATTTGGCGGAGCACGGCATCCTTCCGGATCACAATCTCCGTAGATCATTTCGACATCTGATCTTGGTATAAATCTCGAACTTTCTGTAGGAAAGCAAAAAGGCATAGGCACCTCTTCCTGAGACATATAGCCGTCCTTGTTAAGGTAGGACTTCCATTCTTCATCTGTGTCAGAGGGATCTTCCTCATTGATAGCATGAACTGTCTGAGACACTGGATGAAGAAAACCTCCTCTGTGGAAGAAGTTTTGAAGGGGATGAAGACTTTCATCGTTGGCGGTTGTCTGGGTACAGGTCGCAGAAAAACCAAGACCCTTCTTTGTTTTATTGTCAATAGGAACGACAAGCCGTCCCCATCCGGTTGTATCGGTACTCTCGACTGCTTTGATAGCATCTTTGTATGAAGAAATTGAAGTTCCTTCTTTGAACTGATTGTTCTTGCTCACCGATAGTGCTTGGAACTGAGTTCCAATAACCTCCTCGGGTTCCACACAAGTAGATGATGATAGGTTACTCACAAGCAAGGCTTATTCCCCACAAACCGTGACAAGTTGATCATTCTTGACGAATTTTAGCTTTTGGTGGAGGGTTGAAGTAACCGCTCCAGCCTGATGTATCCAAGGTCTTCCTAATAAACAACTGTATGTTGCCCGGATGTCCATGACCTGGAAAGTGATTTGGAAAGTGTGAGGACCAATAGTTATGGGAAGACCAACTTCGCCGATAACTGTTTTTCTGGATCCGTCGAATGCTTTGACGACGACCTCGCTGACTCTCATCGGAGGGCCCTTAAATGATAATTGCATCAAAGTGGATTTCAGCATAACATTCAGGGCTGACCCTGTGTCTACCAGTACGTTGGCTAAAGCATCGCCCTGGCAGTTAACTGTGATATTGAGCGCCATGTTATGACGGCGACCCTCTTCAGGTAATTCCTCATCACTAAATCCCAAATTGTTGCAGGAAGTGATGTTAGAGACAATACTATCGAACTATCTGATTGTTACATCCTGTTCCACAAAGGCTTGCTCCAAGACTTTCTGTAGAGCCTCTCTGTGTGCTTCTGAACTGAGTAACAGTGATAATACTGAGATCTTTGAAGGAGTCTGTAACAGTTGATCAACAATGTTATATTCACTCCTTTGGATGAACTTTAGCATCTCATATTTGTCTTTTGAAAAGTCAGGATTACTAGATTGACCGACTGGTGGATCAGGAATTTCTGCCTGAAGTTCCTTTTCTTTGTTGGATTCTCCAATCCCTCGGTTGAAGATTCGACCGCTCCGTGTTACACGACTGATGTCTGCAATATTCACGACGGAGGGTAATGGAATTTCCTTTCCATTCTCGATTATTGTTGCACCGTATTTGCAAGGGATTGCCTTAGCTGATTCATACGGTAGTGGCCCCGGTAGATAGATGACTATGGGAACCTTCTGATTTTTCTGACCATCATAAGTAACCTTGATCCGTTCCCGGTTGGGAACTCTAGATTCGTCAAGTAGAGGGATGATGGCAAAAACATCCCTGGTCCTGTGATGACCAGAGATCATGACAACATCCTCAACTTGCTCGGCAAGGTAGTTCGGTGACCAAATGATGGGTCCTGAACCTGGATATGGACGAATTTCTCCATGATCGGCCTGACCCTGAAGAGCTGCTCTCACAAGGTAACACCCTTGGTTACTTTCTGCACAGACGCTACAACTGTCATAGTTGTGTGGTGGCACCTGGCCACGCCCACTTTGAATGCAATGTAACCTCACTAGGTTATCTTCCATTGATCGGACATCCTGACTTTGACGACGAGTAGGATTCCTGTGATTGATACTAATCTGCTGAGTATCTTCGTCCATATAGATTGGCATCCACTAGAGATTTAACAAGTGCTGAAGTGCCTCCTGGACAAGGGTACAACCTCGATCATTTTCGCAACCTGCTTTACAGTTTTGATAATCATGTGATATTAAGAATCCGAGTCGGACCTGCTCAGCATGTAACTCTACCAGGTTGGTATTCATCACGCGAATGTCAAAGATCTGAACCATGTTGATTTGATAGGAGTTCCTATCATGGTAGTCTTGGATCCATCCAAGATCCATCTGACGCTGGAGGGCCTCTTGTCTGAAAGAGCATCCCTGTTTGTTTACCGAGCAAATCAGACAGGAACTGTAATCGTGCTGCGGCAGATTATGATACTGGCTTTGCCTTGAGTGCATCGCCACCAAGTTGACATTCATCGCACGGATGTCGTGGTTTTGAATGACGTTGGAATTCGCGTAAACCATGTTAACTCCACGAACTCGGTGCTCTTGGATCCATCCAAGATCCATTTGTTCCTGTAGAGCTGCTTGCACTACAGAACATCCCTGGTTGTCTTTAGAGCAGATATCACACTGGTGATAATTATGAGGTGGCACATGGCCATATCCACTCTGTCTACAATGCATCTTGACCAGATTGGTCCCCAATGAGAGTACATTGTGAATTTGATAGACATTGTTAGTCTCTTTCTCAATCAGATTGACTGCAGCTTTCTCATGTTGAGGCAGCGGGTTCGTAAGAACATTAGGATTCGTATCTTTGAAAGATAAGAGCCCGCTCCTAACAAGCTTTTGCACGTCGGATTTGAAATTGAGACAAGTCTCAATGTTATGCACCGAACCTCCTTGATGATAAGGGCATGTTTGATCCGCTTTAAACCAAAAAGGCGGATTTTCCGGAACTGAAATGGGAGACTTAGTCTGAATGTCCCCCTTAGCCAGTAGTAACGGAAATAGCTCTGCGTACGTTACAGGTATAGAATCAAACCCTGATGGCCGTATTGTACGGTTGTTGTTATATGGAGGACGAGCCTGCTGAAGAGGCTGTTGTGTCCTTTGTTGGTCAGGTTGGCTCTGCGCAACCTGAGGTTGATACATAGGAACAGGCGCGGGGCCGATAGCGGGAGTAACAACTGCTACTAGCTGATAACGACGCCTTTGCTTTCCGAGAGAGATATTCTCAATATCTTGCTCTTTTTTCTTAGGGAGAGCACTACCGTATTTTTTAGTACCACTCGTCGATCCAGTGTCTTTTACCAAACGTCCTTCTCGGACGGCTTCCTCAAGACGTACACCCATACCGACCATCTCGGTGAAATCACTGGGTGCACTGGCGACCATTCGGTCATAGTAAAATGAGCTTAAGGTCTTTAAGAAGATCTTTATCATCTCTTTTTCCTCAAGAGGTGGACAAATTTGAGCGGAAATTTCACGCCACCTTTGAGCATATTCCTTAAAAGTTTCCTTGTCCTTTTGCGACATCGATCTGAGTTGATCTCTGTCGGGTGCCATGTCCAAATTGTACTTGTATTATTGGACGAAGGCAGTACCAAGATCTCTGAATGTACTGATCGTAGTACGGTTTAAACCCATGTACCATTTGAGTGCGGCACCGGTTAAACTATCCTGGAAGTAGTGAATCAGCAGGTCCTGATTCTCCGTCTGAGCTGACATCCGCCGAGCGTACATCACCAGATGGCTCTGAGGGAAAGAGTTACCCTTGTATTTTTCAAAGTCAGGCACTTGGAACTTGTGCGGGACTTTCACATTTGGGACCAAGCAGAGGTCTGCGGTGTCCTTTCCAAATAGATCCTGACCGCGAATGGCTTGCAGCTCTTTCTGCATTTCCAAGAACTGCTCCTGGAATTCATCCATTCTGTCAAACATAGTTTCCTTCTTACCAGAAGGTGTCTGTGGAACCTGTCCTTCCGGGACAGTGTGCACCACAGGGGGTGGTACCGTGACTATGGCAGTAAGTCTTGGCGCCTCCCGAAGTTTGTAACCTTCAGGAGTCTTCAGTATGCCCCTGGCATCTTCGCTTTCCCGAAGTTTGTAACCTTCAGGCCCAGCGACTTCTGTTGCGATTCCCTGATCTTCAGTGATCGGCGGAACATATCCTTCCAGGATATAGTTAACAAGCATGCCCCAAGGACGATCTTTCGGCATCTGATACCTAGGATCATACTTTTCTATGATGGGCGTTGAGGTGATCTCTGAGATCACAGTTCTTTGTAGCTGAGCTTCTGCCATGGCTTTCATGTCGTTACAAAGCTTTCTCATATCCTCTCTCAGAGCGTCGATCTCTTCTTTCAACTCTTTGTTTTCTTCCTCAAGATCATCCATCCTTTTCTGACGATTGGCCCGAGTATTATACGAATGAGACAGTTTGACTCTAGAATCGAGACACAAACGTGAGATTCGTAGGTAATGAGAATACGCGATGTGAGAATGATGAATGCAATGATTATATTAATTGTTTTTTGGTTTAATCAAAATAAACTTCGACAATTAGATTGCAAATATCAAACAGTGGGGAAACCCCTTTTTATTGAATTCCAAAGGATTACAGAAATGGAAATACAGTAGATTACAAAGTGCAGAAACAGAAACCTAAACTAATGGGTCCCGAGTCCTCTTCTTTGACCGGGGTGCTTGGGCCGTTGTCGGGTTGTCATTCCTTTGCCAGGTGAAAGGACCGAGCAAATTCCTTTGGTCATCTTGACTCTCTACAGCATGCTGCTCCAAAATTTCAATCAGAGCATCTTTCTCTTTTAGTAGTTGCTGTATTTGGATACACTCTACGTCGAGGGTGTGGTACTTGTTCTTCCAAGATCTTCTTTCCTTTTGAACTTTGTTGAGAGTAACCTGAAGCTTTTCAGTTTCCGTCATGAAGTACATGACAGTTTCCCTCGGTGGAAGAATTCCGTAACGAGGATAAGGCATCTTTAGCTTGAGAGCTCTAGTTTGTACCCAATGGAGATAAGGCTCCACCGAGACACAGTCCGGTTTTCCCAGAGACTCTCGTCCTTTCTTATGAACCTGTTTCCAAGCATGCACTATTTCCATCTTTAGTGCTCTGTCGTTTCCTCCTTCCTTGAAGAAAAGACCTTCCAGATGAACACCCAGTGGGATGTGTCTCATCGGGTATCCAAATTGACGAAGAACTAATATCGGATGATCGTTGATTCCTCCTTTAGTTCCTATGAGGGGTACGCTGGGGAAGTTTCCACAATGGTCAATGATTCTGATTCCCTCATAAATCCTATTACACCAATCTATATCGGAATTGGTGAGAGACATGATCTTCTGCGACCAACGTAAGACACTCTTGCAATCCCAAAAAGCAGCAGACTTGGGCAAGTGAGAGATAAACCATTGGTAGAGCAAAGGTACACAGCATGTGATCTCTCCTCCGCTGTACAAATTTCCCAAGTGTACAGAATGATACGCATCTGCGAGCAAAGTCGACACAGGGTTTCCAATGAGAAAAACCTTAATGGCGTTGATATCGACGAAGTTATTGATGTTGGGAAACAAAAATAACCCGTAGGTAAGCAAGACAAAGATGCTTTCAAAAGCAGTCTCGTTCCCTATACTAGCGAAGTATAGAGCCTTTTTTGTCAAGAACTGGACTGGAAAACCTTGGATGCCACCCTTAGTGGTCATGTGAGTCCTGACCTCAGACTCGTCCAAATGAATTGCTATTGCAATAGTCTGATTCTTTGGAATTTCTTCCAGTCCAGAAAACGGAGCTCGATCAGTGATATGTAAATCAGTCAGATGAGAATACTCCTCTAGCGTTGGTGATAGCTAGTAATCCGGGAATATGAAACAGTGATAAACCGGATCGTAGAACTGAATGAACGCGTCCATGATCCCCTTAATCACATGGACTCTTAACAGTGGTAGCAAACCACCGTGCTTGGCTCTGAAAGCCTCTGGGTTAACGATCATCCTTGCTAACCTTCTCAAATCCCCTAGTTTTGGAACCTTGAAGGTATACTGGTGAGTTCTCCTTCTACCGAAATCCATTAATGCAATCTTTTTCTCCGATATTTGCAATCACAGTCTTAGTTTAATTTGAAAAACAGAGAGACTAGAAGAGAAGTTTTTTGAATGTTTTAATGTTTTATTAAATGGATGCATGAATGCAGCACACAAAAACATAGAAAAAACATGGGGTCAGAGGGTCGTTGTCATGAAGTCAAGGCTCTACCCATCCCCAAAGGTTTATACTAGGGTGATTTTTGTACCTGTACTCATTATCATCAGCTCCTCCCAGGAAAGCAAAACCACAAGCGAATCGCCAGCGAGTTGTAGAGCAATCTTAGAGTAAGTGCCATTCACCGAGAATAGATCACCAGCTTCAAATGAGGGTAGTATCGCGTAACAACTATTTCTGATAGTTTCCGCACTACGAAAGGGTTGGCTTTTCTAGGTGTATACTCAATCTTTCCACATACGGCATCACCCGCATTCCCATTAGCAGAAAAATAAACACGTATAGCAATTAGGAAAAGCAGTATATATATTTGTCCTAATCATCCTAGACTTATAAAGCTATGATTCCTAAGTTCCTGACAGAAATGGGTTCCCTGGCGGAAGCCCCAATCTGTGGTTTTCACATAAGTGAAGAAAAGGAAGACCGTGCCTAGATCTAACCTTGAATAGGCCCCACGGTGGGCGCCACTTTTTCTGTAGTGAGCGGTTCTTAAGCGCTGGTCGCTCTCTGCGGTCTGAGTTTGAACTACAGGTCGATTCATTTTTTATCCTATTGTGAGCTGAATAAGGAAGGGAAATAGATGTCTCCAATTAACCCTGCTTGCATACTGAGTTTAAACAGCGGTCTGTTAGGATACAGATGCTATCAATGTGGGGGGCCTTTGTACTGGTTATTTGTATTTTCGCCAATACAGTTTTCTTTCTTTTAATCTAGGCAAAGGGTTTCTGGCGGGGAACAAGGATTAGGATGTTAGGACTGATGCTTTTGAATTACTGCTTTTGATTGACTGAGATATGGGATTTGGGTTTTTTGTTGATTGCGCTCGCTAAGATCTTTTCTTTCGATCTTATGCCTACGTATTCCCGTTTACCGAAATAGGGAAATCAGAGCGTTCGTAGTTCCTCCTATTCTATGGGAGGAAATGGTTGTTTTTGGTGTCTTGTTCAAAGCCCAAGACGTGAAGCGAAAGGTGATTTGTATCTTGTTCAAAGCCCAAGATGTGAAGCTGAAAGGTCTATTTGTGTCTTGTTCAAAGCCCAACACGTGAAGCTGAAAGACCTCGGCTTTAGAGAGAATTTGTCATCTCTAAAGAGGGGAGAAGGAGAATTACTTTAACTGGGATACGCGGATCCGAGCAATGCCATAATTTCCGAAGAAAGGGTTTTAACCTGAAGGAGAAGACTTTAACTCAGTGTAGAGCAATGCCATCTTTCCTTAGGAATTTCTCATGCTAAAAGAGGGACAGTGGCATGGATGTAGATGATCCAGAGGCTTGCCGCTTACAGCGATTAGACGAAGGGGAAGGAGTTGTTAATGTATGCTGTGAACGAGGCACAGCTTTGATGCTAAAAGGTTGATTGGATCAACCAGTGGTTTTCTTATACAAAGCCTAAGAGGAGGCTAATTTCCGCTAGAAAAATCATTATACAAAGCCTAAGAGGAGGCTAATTTGTGTCTCGTACAAAGCCCGAGAGAGAGGCTAAAAGATTTTGACTCGACGACAGAGTCTTTGTGTCTCGTACGAAGCCCGAGAGAGAGGCTACAAGGGTTGACTCAACAGGAGAATCTATTATACTCAACAAGAGAGTGATTTTGTATCTCGTATGAAGCCCGAGATGGAGGCAAAAAGGGTAATTGACTCAACGGGGGAGTCTCTTATGTGTCTCGTACGAAGCCCGAGAGAGAGGCGAAAAGGTTGTTTGACTCCACTGGGGAGAATTTTGGTATCTCGTACGAAGCCCGAGATGGAGGCTATTGTAACTATTTCAGTTGAGTGACAGATCCAATATACTGATTTTAAAAGAGAAAATCAGTTCTTATATGAGTAACACTGTACACAGGGATTTGATTTGAGGATCAGGGATATTTCCTTCTCTTTGAGGAAACAGGAAATCCAAAGGGTATTGAGACTGTCCGAGTCTGCGTGTTTCCTTCCTATTTAACGAAGGGGTCACTTGAGAATGTCTTTTGAGACTCAAGGAAGTTAGACTGTCCAAGTCTAGAGTTTTATCTTTTGTACTATGCTTTGAGAAACAGTAGTAGACTCTATGAAAGGACTGTTCTATGAGGATGACTAGGTTCTGTTCCTATACCTCTAGGAGGTCGTCGGGACAATTATTATGAAGCCCAAGAGGAGGCTGGAAACTTTTAAGAAGCCGACGGGTCCTTGTACGAAGCCCAAGAGGAGGCTATCATTCCCGGAGTAAGAGATCATTATACGAAGCCTAAGAGGAGGCTGTGAATACTTCTAAGAAGCCGTAGTGTCCTTGAATAATGCCCAAGAGGAGGCCGATGCTTTTAAGAAGCCCGTGGGTCTATCATCTCCTTTCCATTAGGAGAGATAACTCTTTTAAAGATAAAAACCACTGGTAAACGTGCGAGGTATACTATCCAGCGACTTTTAGCTTTTAAAGAGGGTTCCTTAGTTAAGGTCCAAGATTATGACCGTAGTGGGTACCCAAACCCCGAGGCATTCAAGGCAAGCTATCCACAAGGAATAGGTCAAGTCAGGAAAGTTCGAGAATTTGGAAGAAACTCAAAGATGCCATTCACGGAGAATACATTCATCTTGGGGAGTAGAGCTTCTTGACGATTCCTAAGGAGGACAGCCGAAGAGAAGACTGTATCTGGTGCTCCTATTGGGGATCTAGGCGTCTATTTCTACGAATAAGTGAAACGGCGTCACCTAGTTCTAGACGTAGTTGCCGGGGAACTCGAAATATCTATACTATTATTACACAGTAGATATTAGTTTATGAAAGGAGACTTACAGTGAGCAGCCCCACAATACAGTTTATAATATGAAAGCAGTAAATGAAAGCGATAACCACTTACTCGGTTGTAGTGCTTCCATGCTGTTTGGTTAGTTGTTCAACAAAGAAAGATTGAAAACAACAGTATATTCAAAATCAAAGGAGAAATTGCTTTGAAAAAGAAAGGTTTGGGGCTTACAGCTCAAGGAGAGGCCCAGGGTTTTATCGTTTAAAATGGCGATTGCACCGAGATTTTCTTTTAACGCAGAGGGACTTATACAATAAGTGAGGCCCAAAATGTTTTAGTTAAAAGGGGATTGGGTCTTACACTCTAATAGAGGCCCAAAGTGTTTTGAATGGGTCTTATAGCTCAAGGAGAGGCCCAGATGATTTTTATTTTTAAATGGGCGACGATCGCGCCGTTTACTTGTACAGAGGGACTTATACAATGAGTGAGGCCCAAAAAGTTTTTGTACAAGTGGGGATGGGTCTTACACTCTCTCAAGAGGCCCAAAGAGTTTTGAAAATGATTTATGAGGGTTGAATTAATCCAAAACCCTAATTTGTTTTCAAAATGTATTTAATTGAATAAAAATTCAATTAAAATGATCAAAAATTGTTTAACACATGGAAAACAAATTGTGATCTTGGATTAATGCTTCAAAAATTAAGTATTGACCTACAAAATAATTAGAAAGCATTAAAAGTTGCAAAATCAATGTAGAAAAAATATTTAAAATGCCAAAAACAATTAAAACATTAATTCTTTGCAAAAATATCAATTATATGAAATAAATAATATTTTTGGGATTTTTTGTGAAAATAAAATATTTTGACATTTTTGTGAATTATTAAAAAAAGAATCAACTCAAAATCATTAAAACTCAGAGAGAAATTAATTTTTGAATCAATTAAACAAAATCACAAAATTCAAATATTTGAATTATTCCAAAATGGTGCCAAGAACAACCTGAAGAACACGCGCGTGTTCTTGGTTTCTCAGATTTGCATTTTCTATCCAATCTCTATGAATACGTAATCATATCATGCAATCCACATATCATTATGCTCGTCTCAACCTCACGATCATGTCTATGTACTTTAATTTCATTTAAATTAAACATACAACAAGAAATCACGAAGAAACCTCAAGAACCCTAATTTCTGCATGAAGGCTAGGATTTTTGATACACGATTCAAACAATGCAATTAATTGAGGGAAAACATTCCATGCATGATTATGAACATATGGCCAAATTATTGTGCGAGGAAATATGCATAGATTGAGAAGTAATCCAAGTATGTGCTTACCTCCAAGTCGTGACAGCAAGTTCAAAGTGATTTTTGATTTGGAGGTGTTACAGATGAGTGGTGATGATCTGAACAGCTTCCCTACACCCTATGGATTGTGTTTGGATGGTTGGACTTGATTGAAATTGGCTGGATCATTTTGTGGTACCTCAGCTGCACTTTGGTTAAAACCTTAAGCAACCAGCTGGTGATTTTGTGAAATTGATGTTTCAGAAGTAATCTAAGTGTTTGATCAACACATATGTGATGTATGTGAGGTGTGTGAGTGATTGGTTTGATTGGAAAAACTCTCAAACTCAAAACCCGATAGCTACCTTGCTAAGAAAGGCATTTTTGCCAAGAGAAAGAGATTTTGAGGAAAACATCTGTTAGATGGCTTTGGTGTACTCAAACTGATCACAATTGAGCTCTATTTATAGTAGAGCAAGTTTGTTTTGCAAGGAATAGTGAATGGCAGCTGGTAAGTAGGTTTGGCCAATGTTGGCAAATGAAAATCCAAGTCTCCTCTAGCCATTGACTAGAGGTTAGGGCACAGAGCTTTGGTCCCCTTGGTCTTGGATAAGTCTTGACTGATTTCAGATGAGAATGGCTCAGTCCATGCCACCTTGATGGTTCCATTGAATGCCTCATTCCAAATTTGAAGTCTTGTCCCTATTTTGGCCATTCTAGGTTCAACATGCTATTTCTTGTTCCATGGACTTTGGAGGCTTGGCTCAGTGATTGTCCCCTTTAGATTCAATCCTCTGAGGTGTCCAAGTGGATAGGAGCAATTGAATTTGGCTGATTTTGGCAAATCGACCAAAGTTGCAAATTCTGCCTTGCCTTGACAGATTTCAGCAAGGCAACTTGGCAATGTTGTATCTCATGGTGTAGGTTGAATTTGGCAATGTTCTTGGCCATTTTGGAAAGCTCTTACATGATACAACAACTGTTTGAACAAGTTTGGTTTTGATCTCTTTTGATTCCAAGTGAAAAATCCTCCTACATTTGGCAAAAAGTGAGGCAGAATCTGACTTAGTGAAAATTTCACTAAGTGTTGGAAAAAGTGACATTTTCACTTTTCAGCCACTTTGATCACTCCATAACTCAAAATCCTTAATGAATTGGAATGACTTGTAGTTGAAGTTTTTGTAGGTGATAATGAGGGCTACAAATCCATCTTTGGATGAGAAAAAATGGCCTTGTGGTTTAGGAGTTATGGTCCTCCAAAGTTGGTACCTTTGCCACTTTATTTTTAACTTAGAAAAAATTCTAAGTTTTATGGTTACCCCTTTTACAAGTTATCTCACTTTTCTTGATTTTTCTTGATGAATGATGATTCAAATCATACATTAACATCATTTTAGGGTTAAAAATCCATTTTGGTGAAAAATCTCAAAAAGTCAAAGTTGACTTTTGTGCACAGTTGACTTTTTATCAGATGAATTCCAAACTGTGCAATTCTTCAGGAAATCATGTCCTTGACCTAAATCAAACTTGATGGGCATGTTCCATGGGTGTCATAGGGTATATTCAATCATGTATTAGGGTTTGGGAGCATGTCTTGGTCAAAAGTCAAAGTTACAGTTGACTTTTCCCTTAAAACCCTAATTGTGGTGCAGATGAAATTGAGACTTGTTGCCCAAGCTTCTTGGATCAATCCATTGTTCCAAATGGATCAATATGGTATATTAAAGACCCTCAAATCATATCTTGAGGTCTTGGCTCATGGTTTGTCCCAAAAGTCAACTTAGGGGTGAATTAGGTCAAGAAACCCTAATTCCTGATTTTTGATGAATGCATCCCCTGAGGCAAAATTGACTTGATGCATGGGTTCATGAGGTTCCATGAAGTATATTAGGTGTTGTTTTGGATCATTGCCTTGTCCCCAGATGAAAATTTCCATCTGGAGGCCCTGGACGACCAAAACCCTAATTTGGTGACACTGTCGATCTTGAGACTTGATCCACCTAGAAGGGAGCAGCCTTGTGCTTAATCCTTGAAGTGGGAGTCCTTTTTTGATCCATTGTGGATGTTTGAGAGATTATACAAGTTGAAGATCATGTCATTTCTTGATTGATCCTTTGTCTAAGCACTCAGAGAGGGCTTGAAACCCTAATTTTGATTGTAGTGGATGCTCACCCATCCTTAGGGAGACTAATGAAGCATAAAGGTACATCCATATTGTGATGATGATTTTCACAATGATGGGAAATCTAAGTGGTCAAAATTTGGGGTATTACAGCCACAACCCAACATGACAGACGCCATGTTTCTTTACATGGTGGGCGCCACAACTTCATGGCCACTGCCACCAAAGTGTGGCCAGTGCCATGAAGTGCTTTTCCTATTTTTTTTCTTTTCTTTCTTTTCTTTTCTTTTTTCTTTTTCTTATTTTTTTCTCAAATAAAATAAAATTTACAAGTGCAATCCTTCATGTCCTCATTCAATGGTCGATCGTATTAAAACGAGACCTGGTTCAGATACTTCTTTTTGGTCCAAAATCATCAGAATCGGAGGCTCGATTTCTTCGGTCAAAACCTTGATTTCCTCAGGAATTCCAATTGGATGATATTTTTTTTAGGATCTTGCTTTTTCAATCTCTTTTAAAGCCCATTGATGGCCTCTGAGGATGTCCAGTATCAAGTGAAATTGTATTCCAAAATTCGGAGACAAGTCTTGATTAAAATTAGAGGCGCCGGTTGACGGATGCTGATAAAATCCTAGTTTTGAGTCACGGTGAATCCTGTGGTTCAAGGCACTTGTAACAGGAACCAAACACACTTGATTTTTGTTGAGTGAGATCTCTTGAAATTATGTGAGCTCAAATGGTTGATGAACCTTCTAAGCTACTGCCTGGTCACAACAAGGCTCTTCAATGAATCTTCAGGTTAAAACCCTAATTCCACAACTCTTGACCAGATACTCTTTTCTTGATTTCTCTTGACCCAAACTGGTGAACATTTGTGATGATTGTATGGAGCCAAAGAATGTCTTAGGAGACGTTGAAACATGTGAGATTCTGGCTTCCTGGTTCACAAAGAAACAAACTAGCAAGATATGTGGTTAGTTAATGATGCATAGATGAATGATCCCTACGTGTAGGTGCAAGATGTTATGACATCTAAGGGGTAAAATTTGGGGTACAACAGTAACTGTTGTAGTTCTTTGGGGTACTCAAACTGATTAGAATTGAGGTCTATTTATAGTGTGTTAAGTTGGTTTTGGCATCAATAGTGAATGGCAACTGCAGTAGGTCTTTGGCCAATTGTAGCATAAAGGTGTTCAAGTCTTCCATAGCCATTGACTTGAGGTTAGGGCACAGGCCTGTTATCCTTTGGTTCAGAGCTGAATCTTGACTCATTTAGTGATCAAAGACTCAGTCCATGCCACCTTGATGTATCCATTGAATGCTTGGAAACAAAATTGGAGTCTTTGAACCTTTTAGCCTTTTTAGGTTTGTTATGGATACATGTAGATTCTTGGACTTGGGAGGCTTATGGATTAGATCATTCCTCTTTGATTTTATCCCTTGAGGTGTCCAAATGGATGACCAGGCTTGGAATTATCTAATCTGGCCAAATCGAGCAAAAATGCCAAATTCTGCCTTGTACAAGACAGTTGGAAATGGTGATTTTAAGGAGATCATATCTCCTTGCTCAGGTTGAGTTAGGGGAGGCTCTTGTACTTTTTAAAGAGCCCTCATATGGTACTGTCCATGTATGATCATAGTTTGTCTTGAAACTATTTGGATCCCATTGAAAAATCCTCATGAACATTGGTGTCCAAAGCTGCTAACTTAGGCAGATTTTCACTAAGTGTTGAAAAAGTGTCATTTTCTTCATTTTTGTCATTTTGATCACTCCAGAAATAAAAATCCATGAAAAATTAGAGTTTGAGGTAGTTGAAGCTTTTGTAGAGTGTAGTAAGATCTACAAATCAGGCTTTGGATCACTCAAAATGGTTGCTTGGGTCAGAAGTTATGGCCCTTGGAAGTTGGTAACAAAACCATTTAAACTTAATAACTTAGAAAAATTTTCAATTTTTCAAGGTTACCCCTTTTACAAGTTATCTTGATTTCTTGATAAATTATTGTTCAAATGATATTATAAATCATATTTTGTGAAAATGTGAATCATAAGGATCATTTTTGCCAAAAAAGTCATGTTTTGACTTTTGGCTCCGGGACGGTTCGACGCATAAAACCCTAATTCCCGACTTTTGGGGAATGCACTCTCTAAGGGTGTTTTAACTTGGCCAATGGTTTCTTAGGGTTATTTTGAACATAGTGAGTCATATGTGGAAGTCTTGGCTCATCCTCTTGTGAAAATCTCACTCTGGAGGCCCCAGTCGTCCAAAACCCTAATTCGGTGATATCGGGTGTTTCGAGGTTCCTCCCACTTGGAATGCCACAATTTTGTGCTTGATTATTGATATGGGAGTCCTCTTGATTCCTCATGGATGTAGACAATTTGAAGATCATATCATTTCTTGATTGATCCTTTGTTTAAGTGTTTTGAGAGGGCTCAAAACCCTAATTCTTGATTATAGTAAATGCTCAACAATCCTTGACGAGGTTGATGAGGCATGATGGTACATCCATATTGTGGTAATGATCCTCACAATAATGGGAAATCTTGTTGTCAAAATTTGGGGTATGACAGATGCCCCTATTTAATCTTCTTGGACCTGAAGGTGTGAATGGCGAAGATATTCGAACATTCAGGGTGCAAGAGGATTAAATATCGAAATACCCGAAATTTTGAAGGTAGTTATGAATGGAATTTTGCTCATCCATCTTCTTTTGCTAAGCAATGTTACTTAGAAAAGGGTAAAACTTCCCCTCGATCCGAGATTTTAGTCACGGAACTGGTCTTAGTTTCTTTTGAAATAAACTTCCCCTTGATCATAGTCTTCAGCCACGTAACTGGTCTCAGTTTCTTCTTGTCGAGTTTCTTCCTTGACAAGGGACGCTATGTGTAGTGGTCTTCATCAAACTTCTCGCCGAGTTTTACTGGGGAGATGCCATTTGATGGAAATATGTTTTGAATTCAGATTTGCTGGGAAAACCCATTTGTCTGAGCTGTAGAGATGTGCAAACTTCTCTGTTGGAGATGCCATTTGTTGACTCTACTGGGGAAAATGAGTCTCTTGAGAGACTGTCTTTTGCTTGGGGACATTACATCATACTTTTCTTCGAGATCCTTTTCAGAGAAATTCCATTTGATGTGATCCAATTTTGAGGTGCTGATAACTTCATTAACATCGAATTTCTTCGGAGAAAAACTGATGTATTGTCAAGAGTCTTTGGTTAAAGGGCTTTCTATGGGGATTTTCCTTAATCCGGGAAAGTGAAAAATATCATCTTCAATGGTGAAGAGTGACGTTCCGAAGATGTCCGTTGAGTTTCTTCTTGCCTTTTAGAGGTTCAAGTTATCAAAATGGTTGAGGACAGACTCTAATCCAGAAATAAACTGGGGGAGGAATTGCTCAGACAATATAATTCCTGATGAGGAAAGAACTGACAACTTGATTGATAAGAGGACTTTATCACTCGGGAACGAGTATGACCAGGGTGATAGCAATGCAATATGAATATGAACATGAATTAATAATGCATGATGTATGTATGTTTATGCTGACAAAACTGACACGAAATACAGACTAATGAATGAGCACGGTTTGGGTACTCGGCCACTGCGGGTGACTAAAAAGTACCATTGGTTCAAGATAGCAATGCTGCCTTGCTTAGGAGCGGTATACCCTGTGGGGAGAGAGAAGTTGTTGATCGGTCTTAGGAGGTAAGAACTCTGCAGGGGATATCAGCTGCGACCTGATACTTAAAATAGTTGATCCTTCAGTCAGGTGCACTGGTTTAGAAGGAGTACTTTGATTCTACATTTTGAGGTTTGATCTCCTCTGGAGAAGCTACCGATGTTCTTTTAGACGTTCAGAGTCAAAAAGGAAATGTCATCTTTATTTTAGAAGCAAAAGAAAATTTTGACAAGTAAAAATTCATTTTTTTTTGTTTCAAGAATCGTTGATCATGTTAAAATGTCATTCTATAAAGCAAGAAACAAACAAGAGTAGCAAACAAAAGCACAAGGGCTAAAATTTTATTGATAGGATGGTAATCAGCCAAGCGCGTGACACCATAGAGTATTTACAAAGTTTAGAAAAATGGTAATTTTTAAGGGAAAAGGGCTACATTGAAACACAATGACCGTTATCCTTCTACCAACTTTGAATTCAGGATATTCTGGGCTTCTGTCGAAGGTGACCTTAACTGAAGTTCTCTTTTGATGGATGGCATTACTGCTGGAGATTTAACCCTGTCAGATGTAGTTACTTGCCATGAATCCCTAACTTTTGCCTGGATTGTCTTCTGAGGCTTCCAATCCATCGAGATGATTTTCGCTAGTGTCTCTAATTTTTTCCTGGACCGCCCTTTTCGGTTTTCACTCCACCGAGACATTTTTTATGCGAAGTATTTCTTAACTACATCAACATTCGTGGGGTAGGAAAACTCTTCTCCGTCCATGGTTACGAGTCTCAAGGCACCGCCTGAGAAGGTTTCTTGACCACATAAGGGCCGTCATAATTCGGAGTCCATTTGCCCCGGGAATCAGTGAGAAATGATAGTATCTTCTTGAGTACAAGGTCTCCTTTTCGGAAGACACGGGGTCAGACCTTTTTGTCAAATGATTTCTTCATTCTCTGTTGATACAACTGACCATGGCATAAAGTCGTAATTCGTTTTTATTTGATTAGGTTCAGTTCGTCGTATCGACTTTGACACCATTTAGCTTCTCTTAGCTTAGCTTTCATCAATACCCGGATTGATGGGATCTCTACTTCTATGGGGAGTACTGCCTCCATGCCATATACTAGAGAGAAAGGGGTTGCCCCTGTTGAAGTGCGGACAGATGTGCGATAACCGTGACGAGCAAAGGGTAGCATCTCGTGCCAGTCTTTGTAGGTTACAACCATCTTTTGAACAATCTTCTTGATGTTCTTATTAGCCGCTTCTACCGCTCCGTTCATCTTAGGTCGGTAGGGAGATGAGTTGTGGTGTTCGATCTTGAACTCAGCACACAACTCTTTCATTATCTTATTGTTCAAGTTAGATCCATTATCAGTAATGATCTGGCTTGGAATGCCATAACGGTAGATGAGATTGTTTTTGATAAAACATATTACCACCTGTCGGGTCACATTGGTGTATGACGCTGCTTTGACCCACTTGGTGAAGTAGTCAATGGCTACCAGGATGAACCGATGTCCGTTCGAAGCGTTGGGTTCAATCATGCCAATCATGTCGATTCCCCATATAGAAAAAGGCCATGGAGAAGAAAGAACTTTGAGATGCGTTGGCGGCACATGGATTTTTTTCAGCGTATATCTGACACTTGTGACACCTCCTCATGTACTTGTAAAAATCGGATTCCATTGTCAGCCAATAGTACCCTGCTCTTAGAATTTTTCTCGCCATTGTGTGTCCGTTGGCATGAGTGCCAAAGGACCCTTCATGAATTTCTTTCAACAACATATTGGCCTCTGGTGTGTCTACGCATCGGAGCAGGACCATGTCGAAGTTTCGCTTATAAAAGGTATCACCGTTCAGGAAGAATTTACCAGCCAGTCTTCAGAGGGTCTTTCTGTCTTTTCGGAATTCCCCAGATAGGTACTCTTGTTTTTTAAGGAAGCACTTGATATCGTGATACCAAGGTTTGTCATCTATGACTGCTTCAACTGTGAAGATATAAGCGGGCCTTTCCAGGCGCATTACGTCAATCTTAGGTACGTCGTTCCATTGACCTACACTAATCATGGAAGAGAGAGTGGCTAGTGCATCAGCCATGTGATTTTCTTCACGAGGGATATGGTGAAACTCGATTCTACTGAAGAATGGTAACAACCTTCTGGCGTAATCTTTGTAAGGGATCAATCCTGATTGGTATGTGTTCCAATCTCCTTTGATCTGATTGATAACCAGGGCTGAGTCTCCATACACATCCAAGCTCTTAATTCTTAAGTCGATAGCTTCTTCGAGACCTATGATACAAGCTTCGTATTCGGCCTCGTTGTTCATGCACTTGAATGTTAATCTGGCAGTGAAAGGAATGTGGGTACCCTGAGGGGTAACAATGATTGCCCCAATTCTGTTTCTATAAGCGTTGACAGCCCCATCAAATATTAGTCCCCATTGGGATCCTGGTTCTGGCCCTTCACTGGGTAGTGGTTCATCGCAATCTTTCATTTTCAAGTACATGACATCTTCGTCTGGGAAGTCAAATCCGACTGATTCCTGATCGTCAATCAGTTGATGAGCCAAATGATCGGCTAAAATACTTCCTTTGACGGCTTTCTGAGCATGGTACTCAATGTCGTATTCCGATCACAACATTTGCCAACGGGCAATTCTTCCCGTGAGAGCAGGCTTTTTAAAGACGTACTTGATTGGATCCATTTCAGAGATTAACCAAGTAGTGTGACAAATCATGTACTGGCGAAGATGTTTGGCTGCCCAAGCCAGAGCGCAACAAATTTTCTCAAGCATAGTGTACCGAGTTTCACAGTCAATGAATTTCTTGCTTAAATAGTAAATGGAAGACTCTTTTCTTTTTGTTTCGTCTTGTTGGCCAACTACACAACCCATAGAGTCTTCCAAGACTGTTAGGTAAATGATCGGTGGTCTTCCTTCCACTGGAGGTGATAGAATTGGTGGATTCAACAGATATTCCTTGATACTGTCGAAAGCTTTCTGACAATCTTCTGTCCATACACAATCTTGATTCTTTTTTAGTAGTTTGAAGATTGGCGCGCAAGTCGCAGTCATGAGGGATATGAATCTTGAGATGTAATTCAGACGTCCCAAAAATCCTCTGACCTGTTTTTCAGTCTTTGGTGAAGGCATTTCTTGAATGGCCTTGACCTTGTCTGGATCAACCTCAATTCCTTTCTGGCTGACGATGAACCCTAAGAGTTTTCCTGAGCGGACACCGAATGTGCATTTGTTAGGATTCAAGCGGAGTTTGTATTTTCTCATACGTTCAAACAATTTTGACAAGTGTTCAACGTGTTCCTCCTATGTTCTAGATTTTGCAATCATGTCATCGACATACACTTTGATTTCCTTGTGCATCATGTCGTGAAACAAAGACGTCATGGCCCTTTGATAGGTTGCCCCGACGTTCTTCAAACCGAACGGCATTACCTTGTAACAAAATGTGCCCCATGGGGTGATAAAGGAAGTTTTCTCCATATCTTTCGGCGCCATTTTGATTTGATTATAGCCCGAGAATCCATCCATGAAGGAGAAGACTTTGAACTTTGTTGTACTGTCTACCAGCATGTCAATGTGTGGTATGGGGAAGTCATCCTTTGGACTAGCCCTGTTCAGATCCCTATAGTCTACACACATTCTGACTTTTCCGTCCTTTTTCGGAACTGGCACTATGTTAGCTAGCCATTGAGGATATTCTGAGATGGCAAGGAAACCAGCATCGATCTGTTTCTGCACTTCCTCTTTAATTTTGATAGCCATGTCCGGGTGAGTTTTTCTCAGCCTTTATTTCACCGACGGACATTCTGTTTTCAATGGTAAATGATGTTCCACAATGCTGGTATCCAAACCTGGCATGTCCTGATAGGACCAAGCAAACACATCTAGAAACTCTTTGAGAAGTTTTATCAAATTTTCTTTGACAGTCGGATCGAGCAGTGCCCCAATCTTGACTTCTTTCCTCTCTTCCTCTGAACCCAAATTGACCATTTCCAACGGCTCCTTGTGAGGCTCAATAGACCTTTCCTCTTGCCTGAGTAATCGTGAGATCTCTTCTGGAATTTCTACGTCCTCTTCTTCTTCAGCTTCAAATACCGAGAATTTAAAGTTGGGAGAAGGCATCGGATCATATGTTTCAATGGGGTTTAAAACAAGCAATCTGCAAGGCATGATGATTTGTTTTTTAGAAGAGATAGAGAGAAATGCAAGAGTGTGTGCAGTGTATTTTCTAAAAAAATGCTTGTTTTTATTTTGATTTTGTTTTAGGATTACCATTTTCTAAAAAATGAAAAGTGAAAACAGCAATAAATGCGGGAATGACAGAATGACATTTTATTTATTTATGATTTTGTCGATTCTTGAAACTACAACCCTATAAAACAAAACTCTATTGCTTTGGGCAAAGCGAAGAGGGACATTTACAGAAAGTGAGCCCTATAAAAACAACTGTTTCACCCGGGCGAAGTGAAAGGTTTAAAACAAAGATGGCAATTACTTAGACTTATGGACGACTTTTGGGACATTGACAGTAACCCATTGGCGATGAACTCCTCGGTGAATCATAAAGTCTAACACCTTCTTTCATGATTTGTCCTCAGAAATGACACTGATTTCTGGCAGAGCAGGATCGTTGGAGTCTTCCTCCCAAGCAGATTTGTCGTAAACGAACTATTCTGTTGTATCTTCTTTAATGTTTTCACTCTCGAGAGGATCTCCCCATCCAGTTGGCTAGATGTCCTCGTATCTGATGTGAGAACTTTCAGGAGCGGTGTATTTGACTAAGAAGTCGTACTTGCCACTCAGCTGTCCTAAAGTGTCCCATACTTCGTAGGGACTGGAGGAATCATCTTCCTCGATGACGTTGACCTCTGGAAAAGCATAGTTGATGAACTCTTGTCCTGCAGTCCTTGCAGGTTCATCGTGGTGTTGGGTATTTCCTGAATATCCTGAGTAATGATCCCATAACTTGGTGGGGACGCAGGTATTCTTTTCGATGTTGCTCAACTGATATGCCTCGTTGGGCTGACTCTTTTGCCCCAAGTCTTCTGGGTATGGCTGCCAGATAGGCAAGTCATCCAGTGGGTCATAATAGTCATAGTCGAAGTTATCTTTCATCGAATCGTCTTCTAATGAGTTAGGTGGAGCACGAAATCCCTCAGGATCACAATATCCGTACATCATCCTGACGTCTGATCTTGGTATCTCGGATTTTGCGTGGGAAAGCAAAATGGCGTACATGCCTCTCCTTGAGACATATAACCGTCCTTGTTAAGATATGAGTTTCACTCCTCATCTGTATCGGAGGAGTCACTCTCATTGATAGTGTGTACTTCTTGAGACACTGGGTGGAGAAAGCCCCCACCGTGGAAGAAGTTCTGAATGGGATAAAAACTTTCATCTTTCTTCGCAGTCTGGGTACAAGTTGATGAGAAACCAAGACCTTTCTTTGTTTTGTTATCTGTAGGAATTACAAGTTGCCCCCATCCTTTTGCGTCGTTACTCTTGATTACTTCGCGAGCGTCCTTGTAGGAGGAAATCGACGTCCCTTTTTTTGGTCGATTCTCATTGCTCACCGAGAGTGCTTGGAACTGGGTTCCAACAACCTCTTCTGGTTCTAAATAAGAGAATGATGATAAGTTGCTCACGATTAAGGCCTGCTCTCCGCATACTGTGACTAGCTTGTCATTCTTGACGAACATCAGCTTTTGGTGAAGTGTCGAAGTGACTGCCCCAGTCTCGTGTATCCAAGGTCTTCCTAATAAACAGCTGTACGCTGCCCGAATGTCCATGACCTGGAAAGTGTAAGGACCGATGACTATGGGAAGATCTACTTCACCGAGAACTGTTTTACTGGATCCGTCAAAGGCTTTGACAATGATCTCACTGCCTCTCATCGGAGCTCCTTGAAATGATAGTCATGTTAAAATTGACTTTGGCATAACATTCAGAGATGATCCTGTGTCAACCAGTATGCTGGCTAAAGCATCGTCTTAGCAGTTAACTGTAATGTTAAGCGCCGTATTATGATTTTTTCCTTCTTCTGGCAGTTTCTCATCACTGAATCCTAAGTTGTTGCAGGAAGTGAGGTTGGAAATGATGCTGTCAAATTGTCCTACAGTTACATCTTGTTCCATGTAAGCTTGCTCTAAACCTTTCTGCAGAGCTTCCCTGTGAGCTTCAGAACTAAGTAGGAGAGATAACACAGAGATTCTAGATGGAGTTTGCAACAATTGGTCTACAATGTTGTACTCGCTTTTTTGGATGAGCTTCAGCATCTCATCGTTGTTCTTTGAAAGTTCGGGATTACTGGATTGCCCGATTTGCTGATTTGGAACTTCTGTTTGAGGTTCCTTTTCTTTGGCGGGTTCTCCAACTCCTCTGTTGAAGATCCGGCCGCTCCGTGTGACTCGACTGATGTCGACAATGTTTACGACGGAGGGTAATGGAGTTTCCTTTCCATTCTCGATCGTTGTTGCACCGTACTTGTAAGGGATAACCTTATCTGATTTGTACGGTATTGGTCCTGGTAAGTAGATCACCATAGGAGCCTTTTGATTTCTCTGACCATCATAGGCAGCCTCAATTGGTTCGAGGTTGCGAATCTTTTTACTGTCAAGAGGGACTTTTGACTCGTTGAGCAGAGGAATTATGGCGCATACATCTTTGGCCATTTCATGATTGGAAAAGATGACAACATCTCCACTTTGAGCAGGAAGATAGTCTTGTATCACGTTGATCGACCCGGAACTTGAACATTGCCGAATCTCTTTTTGGTCCAACTGATTTTGAAGAGACGTCCGTACAAGATAACATCCTTGGTTATTCTCTGAGCAAACTCTACAACGCTCATAATTATGTGGTGGCATCCGACCACGCCCGCTTTGTATGTAGTGTATTTTTACCAGATCTGTTTCCATTGAGTGGACACCCTGAATTTAATGTCTACTAGGATTTCCGTCAATCATGTTGATCTGTTGTGTAGCTTCATCCAAGTAAATTGGAAGCCACCCGTGGTCCAATAAGTGTTGGAGTTTTCATTGGACAAGTGCACATCCTTGGTCGTCCTCCCGACACTCTTCACAGTCCCGATAATCATGTGAAGCCAGAAAACCGAGCCTGGCTTGCTTAGCATGTAGTTCTACCAGACTGGTATTCATCAAGCGTATGTCAAATATCTGAACTATATTGACTTGACAATTATTTCTTTCCTAGTAATCCTGGATCCATCTGAGATTCATCTGTCGTTGAACGGCCTCGTGTATAAAAGAGCATCCCTGATTGCTTTTTGAGCAGATCTAACAAGTGTTATAATCGGGCCATGGCAGGTTATGATATTGACTTTTCCTTGAGTGCATTGCCACCAAATTGACGTTCATTGCAAGGATATTGCGGTTCTGAACAATGTTGGGATTTGCATGGGCCATGTTGACCTCCCAGATTCGGTGATCTTGAATCCAACCTAGATTCATCTGTTCTTGTAGAGCTAATAGCACTAAGGAACACCCTTGATTATTCTTTGAGCAAACATCACACGGTGATAGTTGTGAGGCGGTACATGACCGTACCCGCTGTGTTTGCAATGCATCCTGACCAGATTGGTTCCTAATAGGAGTACATCGCGAATTTGGTAACTGGGGCTAAATTCTTCCTCTACCAAATTTACTGCAACCTTGTCATGTTGTGGCAACGGGTTGTTCGAACGTTCAAATTAGTATCTTTGAAAGATAAGACCCCGTTCCTGACAAGTTTCAGTACGTCAGATTTGAAGCTGAGATAGTTTTCGATGTTATGCCCTGATCCCCTTTGATGGTAAGGGCAAGTTTGATCTGCTTTGAACCAAAAAGGCGGATTTTCTGGTACTGCAAGAGGAGACCTGGTTTAGACGTGCCCCTTGGCAAGTAGAAGTGGAAATAGTTCTACGTACAACATCGGTATAGGGTCAAACCCTGGAGATCGTGTTGTACGATTATTATTGTTATACTGAGGACGAGCCTGCTGAAAAGGTTGTTGTGTCCTTTGCTGATACTATTGTTGACTAGGTTGACTTAGAGCAACCTGAGGCTGATAAGTCGGAGATGGCGCAGGGTTGATAGCGGGAGTTATCGCCTCCACTAGCTGGTACCTTCGCCTTTGCTTTCCTTGGGAGATATTGCTGATCTCCTGTTCTTTATTTTTTTGGAAAGCATTACCATATCTTTTGGTACTACTAGATGGTTCAGCCTCTTTGGCTAACCGTCCTTCTCGGACTGCCTTTTCAAGGCGTACTCCCATATTTACCATCTTAGTGAAATCACTGGGCGCACCGGCGACCATTCGGTCGTAATAGAATGAGCTTAAGGTTTTCAAAAAGATCTTTGTCATCTCTTTTTCCTCAAGAGGTGGACAAATCTGGGCGGCAATTTCACGCCATTTCTGAGTGTATTCCTTAAATGTCTCTTTGTCTCTTTGCGACATCGCTGTGAGTTTATCTCCGTCTGGTGCCATGTCCAGGTTATACTTTTATTGTTAGACGAAGGCAGCGCCGAGATCTCTGAAAGTATTGATCTTTGTGAGGTTTAAACCCATGTACCACATAAGAGCGGCACCGGTTAAACTGTCCTGAAAATAATGGATCAATAGTTGTTGATTTTCTATCTGAGTCGACATCTTTCGAGCGTACATCACCAAGTGATTTTGAGGGCAAGAATTGCCTTTGTACTTTTCAAAGTCGGGCACCTTAAATTTGTGCGGGATTTTGACATTTGGGACAAAGAAGAGGTCAGCGGCGTCCTTTCCAAACAAGTCCTGACCGCGAATGGCATGCAGTTCCTTCTGCATTTCCAAGAACTATTCTTGGAACTCATTCATTTTTTCATACATGTCTTCATTTCCACCAGAGATTGCTTGTGGAATCTGTCCTCCCAGGACATTGTGTACCACTGATTGTGGTATAGTCATTATAACCGTGACTCTTGGTTCTTTAGTGCCCTGAAGTTTGTAACCTTAAGGAGTTGTTGTCATAAACCTTGCATCTTCACTTTCTCGAAGTTTGTAACTTTCAGGACCAGTGGCTCCTGCTACAGTTTCTGGGTCTTCAGTGACCGGCGGAATGTATCCTTCAGGGATAAAGTTGAGAGGCATGCCCTAGGGCCGACCCTTAGGCATGTTGTACCATGGATGAATCTCATGTGCCTCCACTATGGGCATAGATGTGATCTCCGAGATCACAGTCTTTTGCTGATGCTGCTCCTGGGCTGCTACCAGGGATTGCATGTGACTGTGAAGTTTTTTCAGATCTTCCTTTAGAGCGTCGATTTCTTCTCTCAGCTCTCTATTCTCTTCCTCGAGATCGTCCATTTTCTTTTGCCGATTGGCCCGAGTATTGTACGAGTACGACAATTTGACTCTAGAATTGAGACACGTGCGTGAGACTCGAGAGAATGCGTTATGTGAGAATGATGAATGCAATGACATATTTTTTAGTTTTTGTTTTAATCAAAAGAAACTTCAAATAAATTGCAAATATCATACAGAGAGGGGGGGGGGGACCCCTTTTTATTGAAATCGAAAGATTGCAGTATGTTATAAAGAAAAGTATAGTATTTTACAAAGTGCTGGTAAGGAAAATGTCTAAGCTCAAGGATCCTGAATCCTCTCTAAAGAGAGCTCAGATGTCATTTCTGGTAGTTTCCTTTTCTTCGATCAGGGTTCCTCAACCGTTGTCGGGTTGTCATTCCTTTGCCAAATGAAATGAGCGAGTAAATTTCTTTGATCTTCCTGACTCTCTACAGCATGTTGCTTTAATATTTCAATCAGAGCATCCTTTTCTCTTAACAGTTCCTGAATTTTGATACACTCCACATTGAGGATTCGGTACTTGTTTTTCCAAGAACTCTTCTCTCGTTGAACTTTTTTGAGAGTGACCTGCAGTTTTTCCGTTTCAGACATGAAATAAAGGGCAGATTCCTTTAACGGAAAAACTTTTTGACGAGGGTAAGGCATCCTCAGCTTGAGGGCTCTAGTTTGTACCCAATGGAGATAAGGCTCCATGGGGATACAGTCCAGTTTTCCTAGAGACTCTCATCCTTTTCTGCGAATGTGTTACCAGGCATGCACTAATTCCTTCTTAAGTGCTCTGTCATTTTCTCCTTCCTTAAAGAAAAGACCTTCCAGATGAATATTTTGCGGGATATGTCTTATCGGGTATCCGAGTTGACAGCGAGGTAAAATTGGATGATAGTTAATTCCTCCTTTAGTTCCAATGAGGGGTACATTAGGGAAGTTTCCACATCTGTCGATGATTTCTACCCCCTCATAAATCCTATTGGACCAGTCTATGTCAGAGTTGGTGAGAGACATGATTCTCTATGACCAACGTAGAGTGTTCTTATGATCCCAAAAAGCAGCAGACTTAGGCAAATGGGAAATGAACCATTTGTAGAGCAAGGGTATACATCATGTGATCATTCCTCCACTGTACAAATTCCTTAAGTGTACAGAATGATAAGCATATGCGAGTAAGGTTGGTACGGGGTTTCCAATCAGAAATATCTTAACGGCATTGGTATCGACGAAGTTGTCGATGTTGGGAAAGAGGAATAATCCATATGTGAGTAAAACAAAGATATCCTCGAAAGCGGTTATGTTTTCTACACTAGCAAAGTACAGGGCTTTCTCAATCAGGAATTTAGATGGTAAACCCTGGATTCCTCCCTTAGTGGCTATGTGAGTCCTGACCTCTGACTCATCCAAATAGATTTCTCTTGCAATGGTTTGTTCCTTTGGAATTTCTTCCAGTCCAGAAAAGGAAGCTTGGTCAGTGATAGGTAAATCAATCAGGTGAAAGTACTCCTCTAGGGTCGGTGTCAGTTGGTAATCTGAAAAGGTGAAACAGTGGTAAACCGGATCGTAAACCTGAATTAGCGTAGACAGAACTCCTTCAACTACATGGACCCTTAATAGAGATAAAAATCCTCTGTGCTTGGCCCTAAAAGCCTCAAGGTTGGTAATCATCCTTTCTAACTTCCTTAAATCCTCTAGTTTTGGAGCCTTGAAGGTGTACTTGTGCGTCTTTCTTCTACCGAAATCCATAACACAATCCTTCTGATATTTGCAATTTATTATTTAGTTTAATTTGAAAAAGATTTTTTTTCTTGTTTGAAAATAGTTTTTTAGATGAATGCATGAATGCAGCACACAAAAACATGGGTTCAAAGGTTCAGCGTCACGAGCATGGAGTCATGGCTCTACCCATCCCCAAAGGTTGTACTATTTTGGACAATTTTGTACTTGTAGAACGGGTTTAGGTTCCCAAAAATCACTGACTCATTCTGGAGATATCAACAGCAAGCTGGTTCACCCGAGCGAGCTATAGGATCCCAGAATGAACCTCAATTTGAGTGTAGTATCGCATATCAACTATTCCCAATAGCTACCGCACTACCAAATGGCCATACGGTTAATGTCTACTAAATCCTCAATTTCACGGGTACTGCGCTAAGATATCGTCTGCTTTCATAACTAACGGTTGTTCAGCATAGTATCACCGGGTACCTCCACTGATTTGATGGTCGACCAGGTTCAACTTAGTCGGGAATCACTCCCGATAAATGATCCCCGTCTTTTCCATCACTTATCTTATGGTTTTCTCAAAAATTCCAGATGCGTATTAATCGCATTCCCATTGACAGAAAAATAAACACGGATATCAAGTAGGAAAAGCAGTATATATATATATATATATATATATATATATATATATATATATATATATATATATATATATATATATATTTATAGTATAGCCTAAACTAATCATCCTAGACCTCTTAGGAATTCTAGTCCTACTTTGGCTCCCCAGCAGAGTCACCATTTTTCTGTAGCATACGATTTTTGTCGGTGAAGCGACCACCTTATCGCAAATAGGGATTTCCTCACCTCAATGGGAGGAACGTTGGGTGCTACTTTCTGATTTCTTATTTATCACGTGAAGCTGGAAGGGAAAGGGAAGATATCTAAAACTAACCTTGCACGCGAATGTTTAACTGAGCAAACGCTAAGAGAGATTGGGGAGTTCGGGGTCAGGTTATACAATAGGAAGTTGTCAATTACCCATCCTATACATGGTTATCCATGGGCTGATTAGCATTAGGTTCTGCTTTGTACATGATGGTGTTTGTCTGTAAATGGGAAAGTTTCTTTGTGGGTGTCTGAGAGAGAGAGTGTTTTTGTTGTTTTTCGGTTTTTTCGATGTTTTTGGTAAGGTACTGGACCTAAGGTTTTTGATAAGTATGTTCGCTAAGATTTCGCAATCTTATGCCTACGTATTCCCGTTTAAAGAAAACAGGGAAATCAGAGCAATCGTAGTTCCTCCTATTTCTATAGGAGGAAAAGATGTCTGATGTCTTGTTCAAAGCCCAAGATTGAAGCTAAAAGGTTGTATTTGTGTCTTGTTCAAAGCCCAAGATTGAATCTAAAAGGTTTGATTGAGAGAGAATTTGTCATCTCTAAAGGAAGATATCTCATCTGTTTATCACAGTTGTCTGAGTGACTGGTTTTAAAGGAGGAATTACTTTAACTGGAAAGCATTGAGTCCAACAATGACATAATTGCCTTTACAGGAGATTTGTCCTGAAGGAGAAAACTTTAACTCTGTGTAGAGCAATGCCATTTTTCCTTAGGAAATCATGCTAAGAGAGGGACATTGGCTTGGATGTAAATAATCCAGAGGCTTGCCACTTACAGCAATTAGATGAAGTTTACCAAGATAAGAGATGGACTACAGCTTGGATGTTTGTATCAACAAGTGTGCCACTTACAGCAGTTATCTGGGATTAGGGTTTGTTTTGATTATCTGTTTTGGTGTGATATACAGAGAAATATCTTCCTGCAGAGAGATTTTGATTTCCTCTGAGGGGACGTTGATTTTTGTGTGCCTTGATCAAAACCCAAGGTTGAAGCTAAAAGGTTGATTGACTCCACTGGGGAGATCATAATATAAAACCTAAGAGGAGGCTGTTAAATGACTGACTCAATAAGAGAGTGTTTATTTGTCTTGTACAAAGCCCAAGATTGAGGCTAAAAGAGAATTGACTCTTTTGGGGAAAGGTTTTATCTGTCTTGTACAAAGCCCAAGATTGAGGCTAAAGGGTTTGACTCAGTTGGAGAGTATTTGTCTTGTATAAAGCCTAAGATTGAGGCTAAAGATTATGACTCTATTTAGGGGGTTTTTTTTATCTGTCTTGTACAAAGCCCAAGATTGAGGCTAAAAGATAAACTGACTCTACTGGAGAGATATTTTTGGAGTGTCCTATACAAAGCCCAAGATTGAGGCTGAAAGATCCTGACTGACTTAGCTGTAGGATATTTTTATGGTGTCTTGTACAAAGCCCAAGATTGAGGCTGAAAGTTGAGGGATGATCATTATACAAAGCCTAAGAGGAGGCTGGCTGGGGGATTTCTCATATAAAGCCTAAGAGGAGGCTAACTTCTGTTGAGGATTATTGAGATCCCTAGATAGGTCCAATATTGGGGGATCAACTCTTGCTGGGGATGACAGAAGAGTTGAAATGTCAGAGACCATGAGGTCCTGAGCTTTCTGAGAGTTTTTTTACAGTAAATTTTCCCTGAATGGGGAAATTTAGAGTGAGGGTTTAGAGATTGAGCTATGAAACCTGTAGAGGTTTTAAATTTGTTTGGAAAAATGATCAGGTGATCAGGATTTTTCCTATTCTTAGGAAGTTTGAAGGTTTCTTTAGAATCCAAAAGGGGATGAGATTGTCCAAGTCTACTCGTATGGAGAAGTTGACTCTTAGCTTAAGAATTATCTTTGTATGATGCCCAAGAGGAGGCTGATGTGTTAAGGGATGAGATTCAACCCTAAATTGGTTTGATATTTTGACTCAGGAAGACTGCTCTAACAAAGAATGACTAAGTTCTGTCTTATACCTTTAATAGGTCTTTGGGTCCTTGTTCTAAGCCCAAGAGGAGGCATGAGAACTTCTAAGAAGCCTGAGGGTCCTTGTATAAAGCCCAAGAGGAGGCTGGGGATGCTTTCAGGAAGCCTGTGGGTCAAAACTTAAGAAAGTTCAAGAAAGGTTTCACCGGGAATTAATCCTTTCTTTAGTGAACAGTTCTAGGGTTTGAAGCAATTCAAGAGAAGTTTCACCGGGAATTAATCCACTCTGGGGAAATGAATTTCTTTGACAATTTCTAATAGTGACAGTCTGAGAAAAGTTTCACTGGGAATAATGCCTTTCTCTTTGTTCCATATTGTATAACCCCAAGAGGAGGCAAGACTATATCTGGAAATTCCTATGGGGAACTAGTTTTGACTGTGTTGAAAGAGTGACCACTGGCTTTATCTAATCTTAGACCTAATTGCCTGGGAAAACTCTAAGCAAATGTACAAGCATATATATATATATATATATATATATATATATATATATATATATATATATATATATATATATATAAGCATGTAAAAGAAAACTAATAAAAACTTACAGGCGAACAAGCTTCCATTGTAACAGCTGTATGGTTAGTTATTCAAGAAATTGAAGAAAATTTTGATAACAACTATGAATTATAAGGAAGGTTGTTTTGAAAAGAATTTTGGGGCTTATTCAACAAGAGATGCCCAGATGAGCTCTTTTGAAAAGGCGACGATCGCGCCGTAGTTTGAAAAACACAGTGGGACTTATACAATGACTGAGTCCCAAATTAGGTTTGTATTTACAAACGAGATTGGGTCTTATACTCTATTAGAAGCCCAAAATCTGTTTTAAGAAAAATAATAGGACTTATAACTCAGGGAGAGGCCCAGTGAAAAACAGTGATCGCACCGTCGTTTTAAAAATCGTATCGGGACTTATACAATGTCTGAGGCCCAAAATAGTTTGGTTTTCAAAAGGGGTAGGGTCTTACACTCTATTAGAGGCCCAAAGTGTTTTTTTTTTAAGATTTGTAAGGGTAAAGAATAATCAAAAACCCTAATTTGATTATAAAATGTATTTTGATTGAAAAATTCAATTAAAATGATCAAAGTTTATCAAAGTGTTTTTTTTTTAAGATTTGTAAGGGTAAAGAATAATCAAAAACCCTAATTTGATTATAAAATGTATTTTAATTGAAAAATTCAATTAAAATGATCAAAGTTTATCAAACATGTGTGAAAAACAAGTTGTGACCTTGGATTAATGTTTGAAAAATCAAGTTTCATTCATAGAATGATTTGAAAATCATTTGAGTTGTGCAAAATCAAGAGAAAGAAATATTTTTAATGTCTAAAAACAAATAAAAATATAATTGTTTACAAAAATACCAAGTATATGAAATAAATAATATTTTTTTTGAAATTTTTATGGAATAAAATATTTTAATATTTTTGGGAATTTTCAAAGAAAGAATCAATAAAAAATAATTAAAATTGAGAGAGAAATTAATTTTGGAATTAATTAACAAAAACCATAAAAATGTGAAAAATAGCAAGATATGGAAAAATTGTAAAATGGTCTGGGTGGGTCTTGAACCCACGACCTCTTGACCAAACACACAATCGCGGTACCACTGGAGTGGTGATACATCCGTGTATCAAAACCACCCTATAAATACATATGGGTAACTTGTTTCTAGGCCTGGCCCTTGCCCAAGGCAAGGCTTAGTTTTGGCAATTTGCATGAAGCCTCTAACTTTCTCATTTCTCCATGGATTTGGACAAAATTTAGGTGCATCTGGCTTAGAATTTCATGAGGAATCCAATGGTGCTTTTGGAATTTTCAGAAAATATTTCTATTTTAAAATCCGATAGTGATTTCAAAATAGGCCTAATTTTGCATGTTATATGCTATCTCATCACACATGCAATAATAGCATGACTAATTGGTTCAAGCACAACATATATGATATGTATGAGATGTCCATGATTAACGAACATCAAAGCAATGCGTGATTTAGAGAGTTCAAGTTGTGATGCACTTACCTCTTGAAGCTCCTTGTGCTAACTGTCAAGATCCTAGTGCCAGAAGTAATCCAATTCTTTAGACACTCTTGATTGATCGCTTAGATGCTTTTAGGATGATCAAAATCAGCTGGAATCCTCAGGAATAAGTATTGGCTCTTTCTTGCAAAAGTGGCAAAAGTGACAAAGATGGCAACTCTCTCAAATGGTGTTCCAGATGAGGGAAACCAATTGGGACAGTTTGAGATTGATATTTGGAGTGTGTTTGAGGTTTTGTTTAATTTTGAAAGTGACTGAATCAAGACAAGGCTTGAAAAATGCAAAAAAAGACAAATTTTGAGGTTTTGGAGGTTGACTTTTTAATTTTGGTGTTTCAGATCAAATGTGATTGTTTGAACAACTTAGACATGACATATTGGATGTGTTTGGATCATGAGCTGTGGTGGAATTGCTCTCTAACTCAAAAAATTAGTGGTGACTTGCACAAGAAGGCATTTTTGGAGTGAAAGAGAGAATTTAAGGAAAGCAAGTGTTGTAGTGCTTTGGGGTACTCAAACTAATCAGAATTGATGTCTATTTATAGTGTGTTAAGTTTGTTTTGGCATCAATAGTGAATGGCAACTGCAGCAGGTCTTTGGCCAATTGTAGCATAAAGATGTTCAAGTCTTCCATAGCCATTGACTTGAGGTTAGGGCACACGCCTGTGGTCCTTTGGTTCCGAGCAGAATCTTGACTCCTTTAGTGATCAAAGACTCAGTCCATGCCACCTTGATGTATCCATTGAATGCTTGGAAACAGAGTCTTTGAACTTTTTAGCCTTGTAGGTTTGTTATAGCTACATGTAGATTCTTGGACTTGGGAGGCTTATGGATCAGATAATTCCTCTTTGATTTTTTCCCTTGAGGTGTCCAAATGGATGACAAGGCTTGGAATTATCTGATATGGCCAAATCGAGCAAAAATGCCAAATTCTGCCTTGTACAAGACAGTTGGAAATGGTGATTATGAGGAGACCATATCTCCTTGTTCAGGTTGAGTTAGGGGAAGCTCTTGTTCTTTTTAAAGAGCCCTCATATGGTACTGCCCATGTATGATCATAGTTTGTCTTGAAACTATTTGGATCCCATTGAAAAATCCTCATGAACATTGGTGTCCAAAGCTGCTAACTTAGGCAGATTTTCACTAAGTGTTGAAAAAGAGTCATTTTCTTCATTTTTATCATTTTGATCACTCCATAACTAAAAATCCATGAAGAATTGGAGTTTGAGGTAGTTGAAGCTTTTGTAGAGTGTAGGAAGATGTACAAATCAGGCTTTGGATCACTCAAAATAGTTGCTTGGGTCAGAAGTTATGGCCCTTGGAAGTTGGTACCGAAACCATTTAAACTTAGTAACTTAGAAAAATTTTCAATTTTTCAAGGTTACCCCTTTTACAAGTTATCTTGATTTCTTGATCAATTCTTGTTCAAATGACATTATAAATCATATTTTATGAAAATATGAATCACAAGGATCATTTTTTCCAAAAAAATCATGTTTTGACTTTTGGCTCCGGGACGGTTCGGCGCGTAAAACCCTAATTCCCGACTTTTGGGGAATGCACTCTCTGAGGGTGTTTTAACTTTGCCAATGGTTTCTTAGGGTTATTTTGAACATAGTGAGTCATATGTGGAAGTCTTGGCTCATCCTCTTGTGAAAATCTCACTCTAGAGGTCTTAGTCGTCCAAAACCCTAACTCGGTGATATCAGGTGTTTCGAGGTTCCTCCCACTTGGAATGCCACAATTTTGTACTTGATTCTTGATATTGGAGTCCTCTTGATTCCTCATGGATGTATACAAGTTGAAGATCATGTCATTTCTTGATTGATCATTTGTTTAAGTGTTCTGAGAGGGCTCAAAACCCTAATTCTTGATTATAGTAAATGCTCAACAATTCTTGAGGAGGTTGATGAGGCATGATGGTACATCCATATTGTGGTAATAATCCTCACTATAATGGAAATCTTGTGGTCAAAATTTGGGGTATGACAGAAGGAATCAGAGGTAAAGGAGAAATCTGAATCTACTGGTCTTTCCAAAGCCAATGTCATGACCACCAAAGGAAAAAAGAAACGTGATGGCATGAAGAGTCATCTAGGACCTAAAAAGGAACATAACAAGTTCAAAAGTCCTGGCGGTCTGAAATGTACAAAAAGCGGCTGTTTTTTATGTGGAAAACCCGGACTCCATGCTCGATATTGTAGGTACAACAAGCCAAAAAATGAGATCAATGTAGTTCAGGTAAATGACTACATAATTGCTACGATGAGAGAAAAAAGGGCAATCAAAGGCAAAGTTCAAGGATGGTGGTATGACACATGTTCTAAAGTGCATGTCTCTTATGACAAGGATGCTTTTAAAACCTATTCTAAGGCAATTGATGGATAGAAAGTACAAATGGGAAATGGAGTGTGATCTAAAGTTGTTGGAACCAAATCCGTCGAACTCAACTTCACTTCCGGAAAGAAAGTCACTTTTGTTAATGTGCTTCATGTCCCCGACATGAATAGGAATCTAGTTAGTGGAGATTTGTTGGGAAAACAGGATATTAAGTCTATATATTAATTGGGAAAACTAATATCGACTCGTAATAGTGTATTTGTAGGAAAAGGATATTTCGCTGAGGGAATGATAAAACTTTGTACTATCGATAATATTATAAATGAAATTTCTAAATCTGCTTATATGCTTGAATCTATTTCTTTATGGAATTCTAGATTAGCACATATTGTTATTAGTAGTATGAAAATACTAATTAAATCCAAATTGATCTCATGCAATATTCATGATTTTAAAAAATGTAAAATATGTGTCAAATCAAAGATGTTCAAGAAACCTTTCTGTCGTACCCCAAATTTTGATCACCCTTCATATGTCTTCTAATGCCATTTAATTTCGAATAAATAAAATGACACAATTGGTAAGAGAGCACGTGTAAGACTTGCAAGCACATGGTCCCTGGTTCGAATTTCACATTTCCTAGTTGTGGCTTTTTTCCTTTTATTTGTTTCTAACTTTATTTTTTTTTATCTTATTCAAAAATTACAAATTGTATTTTTTTATTATTTAAATATAATTTTCGTTTTTATATTTTAGACATTTTTTAAAATATCATATTTTTCATTAAAATAATGATTTTATCCTGTTTTATTCCAAAATATCAAAAAAAAAATATTTAATCTGATTTGTTATTTTTAGCACTTTTATATCTTGGTGATTAAATAATGAACCTGAACCTCTTTATTGTGATATTCATCATACAAAAAATTTGATTTGATTTTTAATTTGACACAATTTAATTTTTTCTATTTTGTTAACCTAGTTATTAGTATAAATAGGGTCCTTTTCCACACTAATTTTCATACACGAATTAGGAGAGGAATTAGAGAGAATTTTACAATGTTTTGCACCGAGTCTCAAACGACAAGAGTCCTAACCTTTTTTTTTTAAGTTTTTTTAATTTTATATTTTAAAGCCATATGATTTCTGATGGCTTTTCTTTTTTATTTTTTCTTGTAAAAATTATTTGATTAGACACTCTCACCAAGAATCACAAAGTCCCAATTTTTTTCTTTTAAAATTGTTTTCTACGTTTTTATTCTTCCAAACCATATGATGCTTATTTAATGGTATTTTATTATTTTCTTTTGGCTTAATACACCTTTTGGTCCTCTACCTATGACTCGGAGTCTATTTTAGTCCTCTTCCTTTTAAAAGTTTCAAGTTAGTCCCTTAAGACCATCTCCAACGGATGGTTTCTTCTACTTGTTCTCCAGCTGTACATTGAAAAAGCACTTTTACTGTTGTGCCAGGTGGAGGTGGTTGCATTGTAATGCAACGATACTATTCATTATTAAACCAATATACTATTATTTTTCAGCTTTTTCTCTTTCTTCCAATTTGAATAGAAATAACACTAGCAAATTAATCTCACAAATTATTGTACCATTGAAAAATTATCTCACAAATTAATATATATTGTACCGTTGAAAAATTGTCTCACAAATTAATATGTATTGTACCGTTGAAAAATTGTACCGTTGCTCAACGGTTCCTTTTTTTTTATATTTTAATTTTAATAATTTATTTGGTTATAAATAGAAGTAAATGATAATCAAACTTTATCTCACAAGTTTATTTCTTTCTCACAATTTTATCATTTTATTCATATTATTTTAAATTTTACTCTCACATTTTCATCTTCTTAACCTTCATTTGACCATATATTTTACCGAAATTTTCATCTTTATACTTCAAATTATTATTGTTAAGGTCAAATGGACCCTAATCAATATAATTCTCAACAATCTATGTTTCATCTCATGCAAAATTATCAAAGCTCTAATCCTCAAACTTCTCAATTTCCCTCACCTCCAACAAACTCTACCGTATTTTTTCCGTCACCAAACAACCCAAATATGTATTTTAGACCTCAAATAAATACTCATGGGATGAACTTTTCTCATCGTGAACCCGAAACACCGTATGGGTTTATGTCCGAACATCAAGTTCCACAATTTTCAACTCAAGTTGGTATTGAAAATATTACAATTGAAAAGGAACAAAGGCGTTCTCTTAAAAAAAACCTTGAGAGGTATTCACACGGGAAGAAGATACACTTCTTATGCAATCATGGCTCAATGTTTCAAAGGATCCAATTGTTGGAGTTGATCAAAAAGTCGACAGCTTTTGGTTAAGAATCACTGATAATTATAACCAATATCGTGGGCAGTCACGAGAAAAGCTACAAGGCCAATTAAAATCTCGATGACATCGAATAAATGGTCTTGTTCAAAAATTTGTTGGGTGTTACAAACAAGTTGTTCATGGAAAAAAAAGTGGGGCATCGGAGAAAGATATCTTAGTCAATGCGCATGTTTTTTTTGCTCAAGATGAAGGTGCACCATTCAATCTTGAGTATGCATAGCGGCTTTTAAAAGATGAACCTAAATGAATGGGAGCATCCACCAAAAATTCTTCAAAGAGAATAAAGAATTCTGCTAGCGGTGCATACACGTCATCGTCAAATTCAGAGGCAGCTTCAAGTTATGAGTTTAACTCATCATCTCCTATGGAGCGTCCAATGGGAAAAAAGGCAGCAAAACGAAAAGGAAAAGCAAAGGAAAATGCAAATGCAACTGAACCTCCTTCTAGTGTTATGCATGATACAATGAATAAAAGAATGGCAGTAATGGAAAATTTTGCACGACTTAAGGAGGAAGAAAACAAATTAGTCAAGGAAAAGATGGAGTTTGAAGCAATGCAATTCATCATGTCAGACACTTCTAAGATGAGTGATAGTCAACGTGAATTTCATGAAAAACATTGTAATAAACTAAAAGAAAAATATGGATGGTAATAATATGCAATGTTCTAGTATTATTATATTTAAGTATTATGTAGTACTTGTTATGTATCAACACCTATTGAAATAATATGCAATGTTCTAGTATTCAAACTAGCCGTTATTCAAACTAGTCGTTATTCAAACTAGCCGTTATTCAAACTAGTCGTTATTCAAACTAGCCGTTATTCAAACTCGCCTTATATATACTTTCATTCCTCTCTCATTTTTCCATCATCCTTCTCTCAGTCTTCTATCATTTTCTTATCATCCTTCTCTCATTCTTCTCACATTTTTCTATCACCCCTCTCTCACTTTAATGGATTCAAACAATTCAAACAACCTCAATAAACTTTTTTGGGAGGTGATTGAAGAAGAAATTATGGACAACACAGATGAAGAACTATTGTTGTCAATGCTCGAGAAGGAACGCCAATCTGGAAGTTCATCAAGGCGAAAAAGAAGATCAGTGATAAATCGAAATCGTGAAGAAGGGTATAGAAGTTCACCAATCCAATGTGTTTAACGATATTTTGGAAGGATATGCTGCTTCTGTACAATATACAATCAATGGGACTACATATAATATGGGGTATTATTTAGCGGATGGTATATATCCTGAGTGGGCTACATTTGTTAAGACCATCTCAATGCCGCAAGGAGAAAAGAGAAAACTATTTGCACAATACCAAGAATCAACTAGAAAGGATGTGGAACGGGCATTTGGAGTGCTTCAATCTCGATTTGCAATTATACGTGGCCCAGCGCGTGCTTGGCATATGGAAACCCTCAAGCATACCATATATGCTTGCATCATATTGCACAACATGATTGTTGAAGATGAACGACACACATACGGAGGTGATTTTGATTACTCTTATGATAATTTAGATGACAACAACTCAACGACTGAAACATTTAACGGTCCTCATCCGAATCTTGCAACAAGACTACAAAGAAGAGAAAGTCTTTGTGAAAAATAAGTTCATCGCCAACTTTAAGGAGATCTAGTCGAGCATATTTGGGAACGTTTTGGACATGAGGATGATGAAATTAAAATGATGAATTATGTGATGTTATTTATTTTATTGTTTTTAATTTTATGTCATGTATTTGAGATTAATTTTAATTATTAATTTAAATTTTATGTTTAATTTTAATTGTATTTATTTATACTAATTAAAATTTAAATAATTTAAATTATTATTTTAATTAAAATAAAATTTAATATGAATAATATATTAATATATTAAGTAAAGTGGTGGGACCCAATATGAGTTCTTTAGAGTTGCACCATTGGAGTGAAAATTGAATGAGTTGCTTGAAGATGATGTGTCTTGATGGGTTTCACAAAGAATCCAAAAGTGAGTTGTACCATTGGAGATGCTCTAAGTTGTCTAACAGAATCAAATAAGTCTTTTTCGTCAAATATTGATAATAGTGTTAGAAATAAGTGACGTGGCAGAATTATTTTTTATTATTACATTTAATAATTAAATGTTTTTATTTATTTTAATTTATTTATTTAGAAAATCAATTTAAATTAATTTTCACAAATTTTAATATAAAATATTTGAACCTAAAGTCCATGTTCTTTAGAGTAGGAGCCCAATAGTCAAGATTTATTATTATTGTGTGAACAGATCCTTTATAAACACTCAACATTATTGTTTTAAATTCGATGTAGAACTTCAACTGTTTTTCATAGAAAAAAAAAAGCCTTGCTATCTCAGACAATAGACCGCCCATTACTGTCTCATATATGAGTTTGCTTAAGAATAGAAAAGGAAATGTAGTTACCTCGAACCAACTACCTTGCTACCTGCGGTTACCTCGATCAAATTTGATGTGAACAAATCATTTGGAACACTACTACATTATTCTGCATTTCAACGTGGAATTTCTTGTTTCTTTCTCTCTTAAAATGACCGTGACATTCACCTAGGAAAAAAAGAAGAATTTGAATAGGCATACACTTTTAAGTCAACTTTATAAATATTGTACATTGTACCTTCACTCATAAAAACAACCATGCTAGTAGACCAACTCAAGTAAGTAAATCCAAACAGACGTTTTCTTTATGATGAACTAAACTCATGTTAACATACGTACAAGTATCTGCAGTCAGACTTCAGGTCAGCCTGCCTAAACAGTATTAGTAATTCACTTTAGAATTGTAAAACTTGTTGGGAACTTGATTCAATTTTTTTTCTTCGTTTTAAGCAACAAATATCTTGGATGAGGTTTTAACTAGTTTCTTTAGTAATTCCTTGGATAGGCTGATGGACCTTTTTGCAGTGAAACTGGCAGAAAAGTCGAAGATCCAGAGTTGTTAGAAGCAATTCGTTTGACAATCGTAAATAATCTGATTCAGTATCACCCGGTATGCTTTACCAATTATCCCCTTTCTCACTGGAGGGTGATTTGGTTGCAATATACGCCAACAATCAATTCTCATTTCTCAACTAATTAGAATTTTCAAAATGGTGGTCCAGGATTCAAGTTCTCAGTTAGCAATGGGAGCAGCTTTTGGACTTCTACCTCCAAAAGAGAAGGTGATGAATGTCTATACCACATGAATTTTTCATTCTTTCCGGTAACACAGCTAAACTGTGTGAAGCTAAAAGATGAGGGCTCATTAACTTCAGATGTGTTTCCTGTTTCTATTTCCCCTGATAAAATAAACATTAGAGAAGACATTGTGGGTGCTTTTGAAAATGAATTTTAAAAATAGATATTTGAGTATTTATTAATCATTTGATCGAGGTAACTGCATTTCCTTTTCCATTCTTAAGCAAACTCGTATATGGGACAGTAATGGGTGGTCTATTGTCTGAGATAGCAAGGTTTTTTTTTCCTATAAAAAACAGTTGAAGTCCCACATCGAATTTGGAACATTAAAGATGAGTGTTTATAAAGGATTTGTTCACACAATAATAATAAATATTGACTATTGGGCTTCTACTCTAAAGAACATGGGCTTCAGGCCACCTCAGCAACCATGTCACTTATTTCTAACATCATTATTAATATTTGACGGAAATGACTTATTTAATTCTGTTAGACAACGTAAAGGATATTAAGCCTTTTCTTTTTTTTATAATTTAGATTATCCATCAGAGCAAGTATATAATTTTACTAACAAACTAGTAACAGACCCGTGCGTTCGCACGGGTAAGTTGATTCTTATATTAAATCATTCGATAAAAAATCTAAATGATTATGGCTCTTTTTTAATACATATTTACATGTATTAACAATAACAAAACTATATAATTATAAAGCTAAGAAAGAAATAATGTATTAGCATATAAAAAATATAAAAAATAAAGCTTATAACTAATATATATATACAACTTAGAATTCATTTTATCTTTTCTTATTGAAATAAGTACTACATATACAACTTATAAAAAATAAAGCTTATGTACTAATATAAGTGTTTTGTGATTGTTTAAAAGAATTTATTTATATAACTAACGATATATTTTATAAAAAAAAGTATAACATATTTTCTTTAACTTTCAAGATATCAGCTCATAGCATATACAGTACATAAACAATTTTACATTATTATCACTTAAAAATAGCCAGTACATACACAATTTTACATTATTTTGTCACTTGAATACTACTCTGTGTGAATAAAATGAAAGTTAACAACGGCAAGTCAATATGATGCCTACCAACATAATGCCTAAATATTTTTATTTAAATTTTGGAGAGGGAAACACGTGAGCATTTAAATTGTTTTTTCATATAACAATGGATCTAAGATCTGCCTTCAGAGTCGGTAAGACTATTATTTATTCTTTTAGCAGAACTGGAAGTTAATATTTGCAAAGTAATATGATGCTGGCCAAAACAATGCCTTGTAAATTTTCTATTAAAATTGCCGAGCAAAAATCAAAGAAGTTTTTTGTAACACTGCAAGTTGTTTTACAAAAGTAATCTCAGCTCACGTAAGAAATTTCTGCTAAATTTCAAAACTTGGGCGAACTTAAAAGGATTGATTGGTAAAAAAACAGAACTTGGACGGCTCTTCACAGTTCACACTATCATCAAACGACATAAATAATACTAATATGTGTGAGATGGGTAACATAAACTAATAAAAAATTATCGCCCACACAAAACTGACATGGCCATCCATTAAGTGAAACATCTCAATCGCACCATGAATAAATCAAAAACCCCAAATCCATATCCAAAAATGTTCACAACTCAACCTCAAATCCATAGTTTTATAGAATGCACAACAGTGCCAGCTTAAGACAAAAGCCAACAATCCCAAGGGTCCTTTCTCTACTCAAATGCATCATCATCGTCATTAGGAAGGGGTTGATTAGCAGCTTCGAGAATTTCATTTTCGTGCCTGCAAAAGAACCAATATATAAGAGATTCAAATGAAACACTACCAAATCCAATAGAAGAGTTGTACTTTTAGACAAATTAGACAACATGGGAAAAAAACTAAAGGATGTTGTAGTATTTAAGCATATAGAAATGAGGTTTGCGAAAATTTTATTTCAGAATAGCATACAGAAAACAGTATCATAGGGCATATGCATCATCTAATTTTGATAGGCACTGATTAAACTATTTACTACGCCTTATATGAATGAGGGTTGCGAAAAATGGAAGAGAAATGAAGGCCAATTCTCCATCTTGAATTGGGGTTCATTTTTCTTCATACGACTATAATACATAACCTTGCATACTGTAAATATTATGACAAGGTATCAAATGCATGAGCCTCGCGTGCTACCTTAATAAAGACATCTTCTAATGTGGTGTCAGCTAAACCCCATGCAAAAACAGTAAAGTTTCTTTTTGCAACTTCAACAGCTCTAAATACATTCGCTATTTTAACATCCTCTTTTGGCAGCTCAAACTTTTGAGTACCAGAGAGATGGTATATCTTGTTGGCATTTGGGAGCTGTTGTACAATGTTCTCCACATCCTTCTCGTGATCGGATGATGTTGTCATTGTGAACACATAGATTCCTCCATATCTCGCTTTCAGCTATGACAAAAGAACAAAAGTCAAACTATACATGATTCAAGTTTACACTTTCTATTTGGCAGTAACTTGAAAAAAAAACGATAGAATGTACCTCTTTTGGATTTCCGATGCACTGCAAGATATCATTTTCAAATATTCCCAATCGATCACATAACGCTTCTGCTTCTTCCATAGAAGGTGCTGAAAGCAAAAAACCAAGATTTATCAATCTATACAAGTAGAGAGAGAAATAAATATTTTCTACATAATATATTGCTAATAAGTCCACAAAAGAGTGCTAGAATACTCGTCAGAATGATTGCACGATCCCGTTTCGCAAGCCTGATAACATTCCATAGACATTTCCTTGTAGCAGGGTCTAATCCAGTACCCGGGTCATCCATATAAACAACCTAAATTCAAATTAGCATGTATAGAATAAGAAAACTTGAATCTTCTTTAATTAAAAAAAATAATCAGATTAAGTTGGAAAAAAAAACAAACTTTGGGGTCCCCAGTAAATGAAATTGCAACACTAAGCCTCCTCTTCATCCCTCCACTGTATTTTCCAGCTTGTTTATCAGCAACCCCTCCATGGAAAAGGTTTAAACTCTTCAAAGATTCTTCTACTGCCTGTAACAATAGAATGGAAACTTAATAGTTAATATTTTCCCTGCCAAACAAAACAAATGCCAATATTGGAATTCATGTGGAATGTACTTACTTGAGTCAATACTGGACCTTTAAGATTTTTAAGCCGACCATAAAAAAGTAGGTGCTCTCTACCTGTCAAGCTTTCCCACAGCAAGATATAATATCATGAGAAATAAAATTAGAAATTGTTTAAATTGATACAAATTGGGTTTCAAGAAAAACGTAAACATTGGAAGAAATTTATGCTTACTCGTGCTGTGGGCATACTCCCATGCTAGTATATATTCCATTCATGTGAGTTTTTATGTCCAAGCCGTGAACATATGTCGCACCAGATGTTGGCTTAGTGAGACCAATCATCTATAAGCATACATAAGCTGATTAGATTTATAAAATTTGAAGAAAACCATTCAAAGGATAAAAAAATGATTCGTTGAATTATAGTAGAATTGTGTAGCAAGCTGAAATGAGCATATGTATCAAAGGTGTATACATTCTTATATGCATGGACCAAACACATGTGAGAGGTCAATACATTCTTATATGGATGGACCAAGCACATATATATTATGTAATTTTACAAAAGTATGAATATATTGAACAAAATCAACTTTTAATTGACCATACTGATAAAAGAAGTATTCCCGGCCCCATTAGGACCAAGCATGCCAAAACATTCCCCTCGAGGCACATCAAGGGAGAGTTCTCTCACTGCAAATTTCCCTGGATTTCCATCCCTTCATGGATAGAACTTTTTTAGGTCGTCACAAACAATTGCATGATCAATGGTTGGCTCAAGTAGCAGCTGCTCCACCTTCTCCCTCTAAAGACAAAAAGAAGAAATCATTTAATGCATTATGCTGGCAAACCGATTCATTCATCTCCAATGTGAAATATGTTAAGAGCTAGTTCTTAAAGCTAAAAATCTACTTCACGAACCCCACTGGAGTTGCTTTATTGAAGTAAGACTCATTCTTTGGTGTTAAATTTTTTATAATAAAAAAACTGGTGTTCAAAATAGAAAAGGATTGTGTGGGAAATTCCCCCATTATTGCAGTCTATTGCTAGGAGGCTGAATGGTGCATTTGGGATGCCTTAATTTCTTAATTCATAATAAGGTAAACATATATTCAATAAATATAAAGCTTGATCGATGTAATAAGTAACAAAAAGCACTACTATCCACTCAGCAAACATGATAATTAAGACCTCTTTCATGCAGCGTCTTGCCATGACCTAAAATTAAGACCAAGTTCGTTCCCTAGAACTTGGACTAAAAAATTGATGCACTTGCTCTTGCCATGACCTAAAATAAAATAAAATACATTACATAGATATGTAAAATGTTTAAAACACAAAAATTATAAAAGCATAAGTCTACGTTGACTCAATCGATAGTGATATACTTGAGCAATATATTCTAGATCAAGATGGCTTAGACAGCCAACTAAACAAACATCAGAAAGAACTATTAAAAGGCATAGAATCAATTAGAACATGGCCTCAGTAATAGGTTACAAAAAAATATAAAGTTTAAGACCTAACTGCCCAGGAATTTGACTGAAACCCATAATGATGAAAGAAGACCTTACAATACAAGGATAGAAAAAAATGTCTAAAGAACGCCAAAAGAAGTATGCATTGCCATTTAGAATACTGAGACTAATTACACTAACATCACATATTATCTTAATTCTACAACGAACAAATAAGACATACCTATTCTTTCCAATGGCTTCTTCAAGTTGACAATTTACATCCGTAAAGGTCATTTTAATAATCTACAGATATAAGTTGTAGGTGTAAGCTGTTGATAGAATAACAGTTTTAATAAAGTACTGTAATTAAGAGCATGCTAAGAAGTTATCTCCTAACCCTTTTGCCCCCCAATAGCTTATTCAACATAGTTATTAATGTATAAGTAGAAGTAGTTGTAAATTTAATTGAGGATGATGCTCATTGATATAACCTATTTGAAACTTTTGCACAAACATTTGGTTACAAATTATAAATTTTGTCCCACTTCTTCACAATTAGTTGTAAGCAAAGACCATATACAAATCACAGCATTCCAAAAAAACTAAGCCTGGTAAAACGCCAGTTGAGATACAGTAATAAGTACACCTACATCTAGGCTTTAGTACCATAATACTTTCTGTCAATAACTCAATTTAAGAAAACCCAACACATGTCGTCATAAGTTTTTTCCAAAACCAGCAGAAAAGGATGAAATACCTATGAATGATATATTACAAATTACAAGTTTACAATTATCACACGGGTGTTATTCCACTTCTAGGAACGAATAAATTGAACAAAAGGAGCTATAGATATTTAAAATAATATAGACAACAGAAAATTACACAAACATGTACCTGATAATCGGTAAGAATATCTTAAATATCAGTTAATTTACATCTTCTAACTTCAAGCATCAATGTTTCACTAACTTCAAGTGACAATGATAGGTTAAATGGGTAAGCAAAGATACAGACCTAAATCATAAGCTGCATCATAGTGACCCTCCCAATTTCTGCTAGCATTTGCTTGAAGTAGTGATTACAATATAAACCTGAAATTTTCAAATTACAAAACAGAAAAGCTATCTTTAGTGTTGCAACAAACAAATAAAGTAGAAGAATGTAGAACCCATTTTTGCCACTCTCATCTTGACAAAGTAAGCATCATGTCATAGCAGTTGTTTCTCCAGTTTAAACATACCTAGATTAAGTTTCAAAATATTTCAGCTACTTAAAGCAGCATCTAGAGTAAGCAAAACATTTATAAGAGGTTTAAAATTACAAACCCTAAATCAGTTCCTAATTTAATAAATATAATGATAAATAAAATAAATAGCAATTAAGCATGGATAAAGCTGTGAAATGAAAGCAAAAAGATGGTTACCCTGGTCATGAAGAAGTTGAGGAAGTTTAGTCCGATATGAAGCCCGGACATCGCGAGTGTCAAGCTCAACCTCAGCAGCCCTGCGATCCTCCATGATCTGATCAAAATCACTCTCGTCTTCAATAGAATCGTCCAATCCAACAGATTCGAGCTGGTCAGCTTCATTCATCCAACAGATTTGATAGTGTTGCATGAAGAAAACATGGATGACCGCTCCTTGCTCTCCCTCAACCTTCCCTCCCGTGAACAAATGTTGTGGCATTCTTGTTCTGAAAAGAAGCTGCAGATTCTTTTCCCCCGGCGGTGAAGATCTGGTATAGATAAAACGTAATCTATAATATCAATGATGGATCTTGAACTTTTCTGAATACTAATCCGACAAAGGGAACAAACCTATCATCCAGTTTATCATGGTCTAATTTCGCCAAAGCATGCTCCACTTCCTGACTGACTTGTTGATCACGGAATTAGAATATTCTGCAAACGAAAACCGAGTAGATTTTCAAATACAAGCAATATATCAAAATTATATAGAAGATTAATTATGATTCACATACAGTGTTAAACCTTTAAAACAAAAAATAAATCAAAATTATACTCAAAACACTTACACTTGTTTCGCGGTATCCAGTTTTTAAGGATCTAGCAAATTTATTCCATTGCCAAGTTCTAAGGCTCGGCGAGTTATCATATACATCCACAGCAGAATTATATCAAACACATGGTGTGCATATATACAATTAAAACATATGCATATAATAACATGAAACTAAAAGCAAGAAAAGATGAAACCTTATACAAGAGAGGAGCAGTGGAAATCAAAACCTGAGAAAATCAAAACATTGTCATTATTCTTGTTCACCGCCACAACAACACAACCAGCAAATATTGCAAATATTATGAAAGTAACGCATACCGACCTTACCAAAATAACCTGGATTATACTTGTCGAAGAGGATTCGGTGGTGGTGCATGCCTTCAGCGTTGCAGCAACCTCCATGACCGGAATTGACATGGCATCTCTTCTTCATATTTTTCTTCAACCTGGTCGTCATCTTTTGAGGGTTCTTCTCTCTGCCTGTGAAAACCCTAAATAATTTCAGATTCTTAAAAAATGAAACCAGAAAGCAAAATTGAAGAAAAAATTGATTACAGTGTGATGAGGAAAAGGTTGGTGGTGATGCGTTTTCAGATGAGAGTTGCAATGTTGATGAGTTTTTGTTCCTACAACTTTATTTGTATGAATAATCAAGAACCAAACTAATATGAAACAACAATAAACATTAATCGCACCTCATATGAAAGGGAAGAAACTAGATCTGGAAGAAAGAAATGAACATGAACTTCAATCGTCGCACCACCGCGAACACCGTTGCCGCACCCTCACCATCGTGTGTGACTTCGATCAAATCCGAACACTGCTATCTCTTCAGTTTGGAATGGAAAAGCGATTAAGGTGTTTGTGATTTTGAAATTTTTTTTGTTTTTTTCCATGGAAAGAGAACCCGTGAGGAGAGAGGAAAGAGAGGGAGATTTGATTTTTTGGAAGGGAAGAGAGAGAGAGGGGGAGACGAGAAAGAAAGAGACGTGAGGGAAGGAGGGAAGTAAAGAGTGAGAGGAAATTGGTAAGAATTTTTCAAAAAAATTCCGCCACTTGGCAATATAGGTTCTTTTGATTGGAAGATGAATTAGTATTTTGTGAATTACATAAAAGGGCTTTTTTAGTAGTGTAAAGTGAAAAAAAAATGAAAGGGTAGATTAGGGAGATCATAAGCATCTCCCAATGTTAGTTAGGTAGTTGATTACAATTTTGCAAATGACATTCACACACCTTCTTCATTTACTTAGATTTTAGTCCTCTTGTTATTCAAACAGAATTCAAAACAAATATTAAACTATACGTTTTATCTTGATCTTTTTATAATCTCAAGTATCAGCAGAATCAGGACGAACTCATAAAATTTATTAAATGGAGGCAAAAATCATATAAATTTGTAACACAGAGAATTTAATATGTTTTTTAAAAGTATAAATATATATCATAATTGTTTTTAATAAACTTTATTATTTTAAAGCAAGGGATCAATTGTTTCATTTTTATCACTCTTATATAAAGTAAAAAATTATTGAATTATCAACAACAACTCAATATTCCTTCAAAAAAATACAGAACCTGTGAAACAAAAACACAGCAGAAAAGAAAAACAATGCACTGATACAGAATTTTATAATTTGCATCACACATCTCTTCAACTTCAAAGTCTTCCAGCCATGACCTCACTCCATGCCATCTTAATTTTGAAAGAGGAATGTAGACGTGAGAATTGTGTGCCATCTTTGGAAGAGTTTATTTTGCTGAAGAAAGAGATCGAACAGTGAAGAAAATCATAGAGATAAGAATAATGATTGCAGAAATAAGAAGAACTGGATGAGTGTTGTTCAGTTATGGAACAACACCGCCCTAAAACAAGATCAATCTTCCTAAAAAAAAATTAAAAACCACAACTGAACAAAGAATCAAAACCGAAAAAAATAAAATAAAAAAGAATGAAGAAGAACTATACCAGAACAAAACGATCACTACATTTGATGAACCACACAGAAATCTTCTGTTCATCACTTTGGCCGAAGCGTCTCCCACTACACCTCCTTCTAGATCGCGACACTGCAGGCTACCCCATTCAACCCTCGATGTCGAAACGCCAGATCCACACCACCGCGGCATTCCTCCACTCGCTCCGATTCACACTGCCACCATTCAAAGAGGTGAGCGGTCACCCTTACTTGGACAAGAGAAAGAACATAAAAAAATATCTAATAAAACTTAGTGGATCAACAAGGAATCTCACCCCTAGGATCAATAGACTTTATCATTTTTAGTTATAATTTCTTTTTTTGCTAAGTGTTGTTTGTATTTAAAAGTTGTACTCTTTGAGAAGTAATTTTAATAAAACAAGCATGGATATTTTTGGAATCAATCCATTCGTTTACACTCTCATCACTTACCAAATAAAAAATCAACACTTTTCCCATTTTACTTTTCAACCATTAACAAACTTAGGAGGAGAATGATGTAAATAATTGAATTTGCTAACATGCTTTTAATAGTATGACCTAGCTAACGATGTAAGACATTGTTTCATTTCCCAAACACTGGGGAAATAAGGAGATAATCCATAATCAACCCCATCGAGCCAGAAGTCGGTGCTCTTTGTATAAAAAAAAAAACCTTAATCTTAACCAGAGGCAGGGTAAATTTCAATTAATTCGTGGTGCATTCTAATCTCAAGAGAATCAGTCTGTCTAAACAAGAGGTTTAAGCACATCCTCTTCCTCACGTACATCATCAAAGATCGAGGAAGCAATGAAGATAAATCTCACAACATATTCTTCCTTACATACATCACTCAAGATCGAGGAAGCAGTGACGATAAAGCTCACAATAGCTAACATGGCAGTCATAACTTTCGAAATCAAATGCAAAATCTCACAAGAATTGTTTCAAAAGAATCCCGCTAAGTCAAAAAACCTGAAAAATGACTTAGGCAAAAGTTAGGGCATCCCAATGGACCACAAATTCAAAAGAACGGTTCCATGCAACAATAGGGATTAAAAAAAGAGAAAAATGGAAACAAAGTTGTAGACAGAAGTAGGTGACTGCCACCTCAAGAATCTCATCAGTGCTAAAATCATTACATCCATCATCACTATCTATTAAGATTCTCTTGCATACTAAATGCATTGTTGAATTAATTGGATTTAGGAATGGAGATCATGAAGGAGAAGGGGTGGGTCTTAATAAAAAAATTGAGCCTTATAATCCTTTTGTTTCTTAAACTGTGAACCAGGCCACTTTACAACCTTCAAAAGTCCTAATTGAAGCTAGGTTCACTATGAAAGCATACTCAGCAAAATTGTTGTTAAATTGACTCCAAGTGTTTGTTAAAACATTGCTAACCACATTTTCACATCTTCATTTGTGCCAACCTCATGGCCCAACATGATCATATACACCATACTTATTCTCATATTTATTTTTCGATTTCAAAAATTTGCATGTGCATTGCATTAGAATTACTTTGCAAAAGGGGACAATTTTACTCGCGAATAAATACTTAGCGTTGAAGGAATTTAATCAAAGGTCTTATCAGGGGCAAAACACTTCAAGACATTTCTAGCTAAGGGCAAGCCACCTAAGGATCCTTCCGATCAAGGTCAAATCCTTATAATCATGTGCACATCATCTGAAGATCATACTGATTAGGGGAAAAACATTTCAAGATTTGACACACCTATGTCAAAACATATCCATGACCCTAATGATCAAGGGCTGACTCTTTCAAAACTCTCAAGGGAATAATGAGGCTAATCACTCAGAAAGTCATCTAATTAGGGGCATACTTTTCAATGATTCAAATACTGGGGCAATTCATATAAAGGTCATATCGCAACATTGTGGGACCCAAGTCCCTTTTCATGCAATTCCTCTAGACGTCATATAATCAGGGGCATAACTTTTGGAGATTCAAATATTGGGGCAGTTTACCTCAAGGTCGTATCAAAGCATGAACGGATCTAAGTTCCTTTTCATGAAAATCCTTCAAAAGACCTACAAACAAGGGCAATACCCTCCAAGGCTCAATCTGGGGCAGACCGCTGCAAGTCTTGATAAAAAGAAATCGCTTAAAAAAATGGTTCATCTGGGGCATATAATTCCAAGGGTAAATTTCTCCAAGGCTAATACAATGGCAGGGCATTTCAAGCACGTAATAGGGAGAAGCTGCTTCAAAACTCATATTGAGGCGAATCTTTTCAAAGACCTAACTGAGTGGGGCAAAGACATGATATTACAGGGGAAAGCCCTATCCATACTTCTAAGGTTGCACAGACAAGCTCTTTCATACATCAGCAGTCATCAAGTTCAAAAATGGGTATCAAGATATCATGCTAGCATAACAACCAACCACCTTTTGACAAATATCCTGGTTACACGAACAATCTCTCTAAGCCCTAACAGTCCTCGACTCACCACAAGGGCACTTGTGGAAACATCCAAGTTATTGTCATGCATTAATCATGTCGCTACATTCTAGAGTCAAACCATACATATCATCTCATCCATCTAGCACATTCTCATAGCATGAATCTAACATTTACAAAATCCCAATCCTACTTGGCACCTAACAAAAACCTAACCTCATTTGGCACCTACATCCAAAAAGCCCAACCTCATTTGGCATTCACCCCAAAAAACCAACTTTGATTGGCATCTCATAAAAGCCCAATCTTGTTTGGCACCTACCAAAAAGCCCAAACTCACTTGGCATTTACCCTAAAAGTCTGATCTTGTTTGGCACACAACATTCATAACCAAAGATCTCAACCTCACTCAACGTATCAAAAATCCCAAAGCTCATCTTCATTACCCATCCAAAACACAGCCTTCAAAAGCCACTTTCTAAGGGTCTCTCTTAACTCTTCATTGAAGGAAAATAAGCCATATTTGTCAAAAGAATATATTATCCATGGACGAATCATCCATAACATCGCACTCATGCATCATATCTCGCGTAACATATCTATGAATGTGGAGCATTACGCCATACAAACTCTAAACATACATACAAAAATAACATAACATTCATACATAGCGTAGGCTGAGACTCGTGACTCATCATAAGAGTCTGGATCAATCCCCATCTAGGTCGGTAATAGATCTCCGTCCAAGCTTCTCCCAAACTATTTTCACGTTGTACATCCCAGTAAGTCGATGTTAAGGACAATCACCCAGCAAGTATCCTTGGAATTCAGTCTCCAAGCCAAAAATACTTAGCAAAAAAAAGTCCCTGGTATGCCCTAATGGTATAGAATTACCTCACCAAATCCTTACTAGGATTTCTTAGGACTTCCATCGGCACTTGTGCTCTTTAGGATGCCTCGCCTAAAAGCCTATTTCCCAGAAGACAATCATCTTACGTGACATCAGTCTTCCCCAGTAGAGACATCGGGTTCTTCTATCAATCTAATTTTTACTCCATTTTTTCCAGAGAACTCCCCAGCATAAGTTCTTGCTCTAGTATTATCCATGATAATATCTTACTTATGGTTCTTACGCCATTGCCATTGTTCACTTTGGTTCTTACACCGTTGTCATCCAGTCACTTTGGTTCTTACACCATTGTCATCCAGTCACTTCGATTCTTACACCGTTGCCATCCAGCCACTTCAGTTCTTACACCGTTGTCATTCAGCCACTTCATTTCTTACACTGTTGTCATCCAATCACTTCAATTCTAACACAGCTGTCATCCAGTCACTTCGGTCCTTATACCGTTTGTTTTTTCACTTCGATTTTTCCACCGTTTGTAATCTTGTTTTACGGGTCTTATACCATTGTTATTTCTTTTAGTCCTTTTGGGTCTTACATCAATTTTTATGTCAATAATGAGTTATCGATTCTTATACCAATGATGATTAAATTCTCAATCCCCATCTATACCAGTACAACTTCTCAAGCAGGAATGCTTATTGGTCTTCCCCGGTAAGTAACATCTCCACAAAGTCTTTTCAAAGGAAAGGATTTCCCCAGCAAGCTCACTTTTAGTGAGTCTTCAAGAGAAGTTACCCAGTAGCAGGTCATCCTAAATGAACGTTACCAACCAATGAGGAGGTTTTCACCTCTCACATCCCCAACTTAGTAACCTATCCCTCATACGTGATGAGTTCCATCAAAATAATCTAAAGGTTTCATCTAAGGGTTCCATCAAGGGTTTCACTAGGGTTTTATCAAGGGGTTTCATCAGAGTTTCATCAAAGGGTTTCATCAAGGGTTTCACCAGGGTTTCATCAGGGGTTTCATCAAGGGTTTTATCAGGGGTTTTATAAAGGGTTTACCAAGGTTTCATCGGGGGTTTTATCAGGGGTTTCATCAGGGGTTTCATCAGAGGGGTTCCATCTGCGTTTTATCAAAAGATTCCACCAGGGTTTCACCATGGGTTTCACCAAGGGTTTCATCAAGGATTTTATCAGGGGTTTCATTAGATTTTCATCAAGGGTTTTATCAGAAGTTTCATCAACGGTTTCATCAGGAGTTTCATTAGCGATGACCGGCAGATCAATAAAGTCCTACTTGAATTGTGTCAAGAATGATCGGAGTATCATCGAAAGCATACATAGGTTTCACCAAGAGTTGTTGAAATCCATCAAAGATTGGGGTTCCATCAAAAAGTTACAAGGATTCCCCAAGGAACGATCTAGAGGTTGATGTTCCACTAAGGGTACCATCTAGGTTCCATCAGAGCGGTTATGTGAATTTCACAAGGGTTCCATCGAAAATTAGTTTGAATACCTACAGAATATCAAGGGTTCTTCAATTCTTGCTAATCCCTAGAGTCTACTAACTCTGTTGTCAAAATTAGGGTCCCTCTCTATATTTAATCATCTCCTCCTCGAGAAGATGAAGGCTCATCATCATCATCTCAATTTGAAGCTGATTAAATACGGGCAGTTGTCGTACCCCATATTTTGACCATCCTTCATATGTTTTATAATACCACTTAATTTTGAATAAATAAAATGACACAATTGGTAAGAGAGCATGTGTAAGGCTTGCAAGCACAAGGTCTCGGGTTCGAATCTCACATTTCCCAGTTGTGGCTTTTTTCTTTTTATTTTTTTCTAACTTTATTTTTGTTTTTTTTTATCTTATTCAAAAATTACAAATTTTATTTTTTTATTATTTAAATCTAATTTTCATTTTTTTATTTTAGGCATTTTTTCATTAAAATCATGATTTTGTCCAGTTTTAGTCCAAAATGTCAAAAAATAAAATTTTTAAATCTGATGTTATTTTCAACACTTTTTTATATCTTGGTGATCAAGTAATGAACATGGACCTTTTTCTTGTGACATTCATAATACAAAAAAATTGATTTGATTTTTAATTTGACACAATTTAATTTTTTCCTATTTTGTTAACCTAGTTATTAGTATAAATAGGGTTCTTTTCCACACTAATTTTCATACACGAACCAGGAGAGGAATTAAAGAGAATTTTACAGTGTTTTGCACTGAGTCTCAAACAACAAGAGTCCTAACTTTTTAATATGGACAAACTCAGAAAATTTATTAAATGGGGGCAAAAATCATATAATTAAATTTGTAACACTCAAAATTTAATATGTTTTTTAAAAGTATAAATATATATCATAATTGTTTTCAATAAATTTTATAATTTTAAAGCAAGGGATTGATTGTTTCATTTTTATCACTTTTATTGAATTATTGAATTATCAACAACAACTCAATATTCCTTTAAAAAATACAGAACTCTTGAAACAAAAACACAATCGAAAAAAATAATGCACTTGTTGTGCCCCAAATTTTACCTCTTAGATGTCATAACTTCATGCATTGACATTTAGGTTCAATCATCTATGCACTGTTAACTAACCACTTCATTTTGCTAGTTTGTTTCTTTTGTGAAAAGCCAGGACTTATACAAAGAAAAAGGCAAAGTCTCATGAGCCAAGCTCTCATCTGATTCAAGGAGAGAAAGAAAATTAAGTCTCCAAATGCAACCATGTGAGCTCACCTACATCCTAGAGGTCTTACTCAACAATAATTCAAGTATGACTGACTCTCATCACCAAGTGCCTTGAGCTACAAGTTCACCCTGCCTCCAAATAGGGTTTTGTCATGACAAGACAATCATGGCCTTTGATATTGATCAAGAGTTATTCTCAAGCCCTGGGACATGACTCCATGTGATAGTAGACATCCCTAGAGACCATCTATGAGCCTTAGATGTGATTGAAGAAGCAAGATCATCAGAGATCATTCAAGTGCATTCACAAGTGAAATTAGGGTTTGACTGAGGCTTTAATCTTTGAGATTTTGATCCAAGATGAAACATCCAAGTCCTCAATCCATCATGACATGTCTCATTAATGAGTTAAGGCATGAGAAATCAAGTTTTGAAAGGTTTCTTGCAAAGAGGGCAATGTTTGGTCTTTGAAACTTTTCAAATGTGGAAAATTCACTTCTTGTGCAAAATTGGGAAGGTCATAACTTTCAAACCACACATCCAAATTTAGTGACTCAAAGCTCAAATGGAAGCTCTTCCCATGAACTTAAAAGTGTATTAGAGGACCTTTCTTCATAAAATGCATGATTCTTAAGTTATGAGACTTGGAAGATAAGTTGCCTTTAGGACTTGGTGAAATTTTGGTCTTTTTTACCCTAATTTTTATCAAACTTTGACTCAAATTTTCACATAGTTCCAAGCTTCAAATAAAAAATATTTGGACATGAAATTTGTTCCTTATTCTTCAAGCTTTCCAAGCATGTGTAGAACTCCTCATTTGGATAAACCAATCTCAAGTTATGATGTTCTAAAGTTAGGTGTTTCAAGTTGTGAAATTTCCATAACTTAGAAATTTTTCTAAGTTTCTTTTGGACAGCCCATGTGCATGACTTTATGGAATTTTTCTCAATGATGTAAGCCTCATCTCAAGGTTCTCTCCATATGAAACTTGTTCTATCAAATGCCAATTTTGCAAAGAATAAAAAACCTCACAAATTGGAGCATTGATCATCAAGTTATGACATCCTAAAGTGGCCATGTTGAAATGTTACACACTTAGAAAAATTCTGATTTTTTAGAACACTTTGCTACATCAACTTTGCCACTCATTTTCATTTGTTTCTAAGGCTAATTCCAAACTTTTTCCAACACATAGGTTAATACTTCTCATGCCAATTTTCCAAGGAATAAGAATTTGTTGTTTGGCCCATTGAATGAACAATGCTCGTGTGATAAAGAGCATGGTATGATTTGGTTTCTTTGTGAAACTATACTTTGCCACTTGAACCCAAAATCTGATCACAAACTAAAGTGCATTGTATTGGACTATACCATCACTTCCCAATATCAACTTTTTCCATAAATCGTGCAAGGAAGCTATCAAAGTACAAGCACTTTGTACTTTGCAAAGTTGGCACACAAAAGCCAATAACGAGGACCATCGTGTAAAGCTTTTTTGCACTTCAATCCTAAGGTTCTCACTCATATTCTTTTCTGACTCAAGCAAGCAGACTGCTTTTGGCACTTGGCTCAAGATGACAAGTTGAGGATCATACGCATAGAATCCCTTCCATTGATCTTCCTCCTTTGAACAAAGCCTTTGTGTTTTGTATTATCAATGCTATGGACCAGCATATGCCACTATAAAAGGAGGTGTTTTCTCATTCTTTACACATGTACAATACACAATATCAGAACATAAGATTTCTAACTTTAAGCAACCTGTGAGTTTTTCTTGGCAAATAAGAAGAAGGAGAACAACTTCCACTCAAGAGAACCACCACCCTCTCTTATTCCTTCTCTTTTACAAAACACAATAAACTTGTTCTCTTTGAGCAACAACTCACTCAAAAAAACCAACAATCCACAAACATCACTACACACTGCCTTAAAGAAAGAAGCTTGTGAGAATATCACAACACCATTCATACATCCAAATTCCAAACTTCCTCAACACACGAAAAACAACAAAACATCAACACCACACTCCACAAAGATATCACACCAAACCTTGAGAACTCGAAGCAGCTCGTGAAGATACCACAACAAGAATACTGCTCCATTCACTTTACTAGCTCGTGAGGCATTGGAACTTTTCACCCGGTGAGTTCTTCTCCTCCATATTCATGATGCCATGCTATGTATGAAAGTTCGAATGGTCTCCATACTGTTGTCACTTTTTCCTTTATAATGTCTTAGGTTGATAGCTTGAGCTTTTGTTTGAAGCTGTGATAATATGCTAGCAAGTTGATAACTTCAAGTTAGTTCTGAACATTTGATTTTAATTGCCTTTTTTTCAAACTCCGGTTGTCAGTTCACTTGGAATGTGGCTTAGTCTCGTTCTATTAAGTGAGCACTACATGAGGGTTTTTTATTTCACAAGTTTTGGTTAGGATCTGGGTCGGTAATTGTTTGAACAAGATGAAAAAAATATGGTCGTATACAGGTTTGCACGAATAGGTCCTTCGTGCATGGTTTCGTTGCATGAAGAGGACGTACAGGGTTATTTGAGTGACTAGGTAGTAACTTTGTTGTGTTGTCACTTACGTGTTAGGTGACCCATTGATGGCACAATCACATGATATTTTGGTACTGGTTACAACTTACATGTATTTCTCGCCTTGGTTGTTTATTATTCAAATACCATTTTATTACATTTTGTTTGGTTTAAGTAATGTTAGGGGTGGCTTATACACCGGATGTATAGCCACCCCAGTGGTAATGAAGCCGTGCCTTTCACCAAGGGGTCTGGGGTTCGAATCCCCCTCGCCTCAGACGCCCTTTTATTCGTTTTTACTTTATTTTTCCTTTGGTTTTCCAACTTGGGCCATGGCTAATTGCACCTCCCATAGGCCCATTATGCACTGCAGCCTATTGTTTAATTCATGACAAGATTCTAATACACCCCCCATTGTTTTAGTTTATAACAACTTTTTCATTCTCTTTTCTTTTTTTTTTTCATTTCAATTCTATTTATTTAAAATATTTTTCCTTTAAACCAAAAATTCCCAAAAACATTCATAAGTGTTCTTCATTACTTAATTTAATTTTTCCATAATTTAATTTTTAGTCAGATACGTAGGCACAAGATGCGACGTCTTGGCGAGCAAACTTAGTGTATATACCCTTAGGTCTTCACCTTAGCCTTAGCAGATTCCCTTAGCAAGCAAACATAACATAACACAAACTGACAAGAGGTTCCTGTAGAGTACTACAGATACTTAGGGTGCTAATACCTTCCCTTAGTATAACCAACCCCCGATCCCCGATCTCTTAGCTTTGTCTTTACATAGCGCAATTAGGGTTTTTTTTTCGATCTTTACCCTTTCCTTTGGATAAATCAAATCTCGGTGGTGAATTTCAAAGATGTGTGATTCAAGTTAACTAATAGCTTGATATCCGATTCTCACCGCAACAGAAATGGCGACTTCACTGGGGAGCTGAATTTTTTAGGGTTAAGCCCACCTTGTTTTATTTGTGTTATTTACATGTTTATGCTTGCTTATTTGTACATATCTGTATATATTTGTATATCTGTCTGCTTGGGTTCTTCTATGTGCAGGGTGCTACTATTGAGTGGTGATATAAGTCCTAACTCGGACTTGAGTGCACTTATTTATAGGACGATGGTATATTCAAGGAGGCTTTGAGGGAGTCGATTCCCAAAAAAGTTGACTTGAGACACCATCACTCAGTTGAGGCCCTCTTGAGAGTCTAGTCATGTTGAACGAGTCTATTCGTGAAAACGTGCTACTCTCGACCAAGGTGCCCCTGATATTGAAAATCGTAGTTATCTCTAACCCCACTTGGCTTTTTAGGATGTAGTGCGAGGACTATGAGGGAGTCTATTCCCGAATTGGTTGCTACGCGATACTACACTCAGACGAGATTCTCTTGAGAATATTATTGACTACCGAGTTATTCGGGAAATCGATAATATCCGAAAGATGGGTTGTCAACTCTGGGAACTTCTTAGAACCCTGTTCTACAGTTGAAAAACCAATAGTACATACCAAATAGGAAGGGTAAACTATGGCTCCATGCTCATGGCCTATACCTAGACCCTTTGCTTGTGTGCTTGTACATTTGTGAATATGTGTGCATTTATGTGCTTGCTTTTGCATTCATACATCATAAGCATTCATTTCATGCCAGTTTCATGGAACTCAGACCTTTTTTTTGTGAATATCATAGGGATATCATGGACAGTGCAAGAAGGAATACCGTGAAATAGACTTTCAAGAGTCTTAAGTTGGATGACCTAAGGAGATTGGGAGATTTGCTGACAGACCCCGAAGGATTCAAAGACAGATATGGGAAATTGTGGATTTTGTTAAGGAAGAATGTTGATGAAGGACTCCTCTCTACTTTGCTTCAATTCTATGACCCAAAGTACCATTGCTTTACTTTCCCCGATTATCAACTCTTGCCTACCCTTGAAGAGTATTCTCAGATAGTCGGTTTACCTATTAAGGATGAGTCTCCCTTTCCTATCTTCGAGAGGAACCCCAAAGAAGAAGAAATAGCTAAGAAGACCCACTTAGAGTTAGTTGACATCCAAAACAACATGACTTCCAAGGGAGGAATTTTTGGATTGACTGCTAAGTTTTTGATGGGAAAAGCTTAGTACTATGCTAAACACTCGAATAGGGATGCCTTCGAAGCCATTTTTGCATTGCTCATCTATGGACTCTTCTTGTTCCCAAATATTGACAACTTTGTGGACATGAATGCAATCACGATCTTCTTGAAGAAAAATCCTGTACCAACTTTGCTCGCCGATGCCTACCATTCAGTCCATTTAAGGAATGCCCACAATGGAGGACAACTCACATGTTGCACTCTCATATTGTACAAATGGTTTGTTTCACATCTGCCGAAGGCAAGCGCATTTTGGGATCTCAAGAAAGGATGGTGGTCTAAGAAGATCATGGCTCTTTCACATTCTGACATTGATTGGTACAACCGCGTGTACGATGGGATATTGATCACAGATAGTTGTGGAGACTTTGGCAACATACCTCTTCTTGGTACCAATGGAGGAATCAGCTACAACCCAGCGTTGGCTCGTCGACAATTGGGGTACCCTTTGAAGGATAAGCCTTTTGGTATTCATTTGGAAAACATTTTTTTAAAGGATATGACAAATATGAAGAGCAGAGAAAACTGATCTTGAGTGCTTGGGGTAGCAGGCATAAGAAGGGAAGGAATGCTATGGGAAAACCTAATTGTGTGTCCTTGGAGCCTTATCTCCAATGGGTCCGAAGAAGAGCCATTGAGTTGAAGATGTCGTATTCTAGACAAGAACCAATTGCTTTGAAGGAAGAGCCCGTCCTGTATTTCGTGTCAAAGAAAGAAGAGCTGAAGATTTCATTGAGCCAAGCCCAGCAGGCGGGAAAAGCTTGGAAGCACAAATACCAAGTGGTTGTTGAGGAGAACTTGGAGCTCCAAAAGTAACTACAGGCAAAAAATGAAGAGTTATTTTCATGCAAGAAGGGAAAAGCCCAAGAGGGACGAAGCACCTCTGGTACTTAGTTTGTCGTCGACAAGCTCATCATGGAAAAAGCACAGAGGGAAGAGGAAATCATAAGGCTCAACATAAGGCTCCTAGGAGAATCTCCTTAGGTCTTTTAGCTTTTATTTAGCAGCATGTTTAAGACTCTTGGAAATACATTGACTTTTGTAATTCACCTTTTATTAATGAGAATGAGACTTTTTGATATCCTTTGGTATTTCACAAATGTCCAAGTTCCATGAGACTTTTGCATTTACATTTGCATTCCATTCGCATCTCATTTGCATTTCTCAGTCTTGAGTTTCTCTTCTTCCTCTATGTCTGAAGGATACCTAGCACCTATTCAAGACAACGACAGCAATGAATGAAATTCTGAAGAACCAGGGAGATTTGAAAGAGGAAGTCAGAATCCTCAAAAGCCATATGAGTTGGGTCGTAGAGACCATGCAAAACTTGAAGATGAAGGAAGAGTACATTCACCCTATGGCGCCCAGAGAAGCTGTCAATTCCTCGTCATACCAAGGATCTGCCTTTGGGGAAGCTTCATACCAGCCAACATTTGATCTTGGTCTTGCACCAGAATATCGTCGTCATCAGGCGTCTACTAAAAGGGCGTCTCAGCGAGGTTCTCGAAACTAAAACAAGAAGAAGTACCCTGTCGAAAAAGGCTAGGTTAACTGCCAGCCTATTCCAGTGCCACTAAATAAACTTTTCCCTCTGTTGATGAAGAATAAGTTGGTGACGCCTCGACAACACAACCCTGTGCCAGGACCTTGGCACAATCTAAACCTGACCTGTGAATTCCACAAGGGAGCCAAAGGGCATGACTTGGATGAATGTCGAGCCTTAGAAGCTACTGTGCAAAGGCTGATCTATGATAGGGATTTAATCCTTGAAGAAGATCATTCGAAGATTGAATGCAAGTTCCATACTGGTACAATGGGGCACTCATTGAGGAATGCGAAGAGTTCAAAGCAAAACTGCTAAGTCTGCACAGGAGGCTGAAATCTCAGGAAGGTACGTCAGACGCTAATGTCTCAACTTCTGAATCAAAAGGCAAAAGACTTGCGAGGCCTCTCAAAGTTCTATACCACAAAGAACAAGTGATCGACGGTGAAGGTGTTCCCCCGCTTGAGCCCAGAAACTGAAATCTTCTGGAATCAATTCGCCAAGGCTGGCTGTATTTTGTTCATTTCAGTATTTTCAATTGTATTTCCTTTGCACTTTGAATTTGTATTTACTTATAAGCTTTGTTTTACTTTCAAATTGGAAAGATTAATGAAATGTTTGTCCACCTTTTGATTAAGTCCATTCATTTCACTCATTTACTTTTATGTTCATGAAAAACAAAAAATATATCTTTATCTTGTTTCTTTCCACTTATCAAACTGTTTGTTTAAGCAAAGATTAGCGAGGATGACGAAAATATTATCCACAATTGATGTAGTATGCTTTCGATTAAACCTTGCCGAGGATGTAAGGCATTGTTTCAATTCCCAAACACTGGAGAAATAAGGAAGATAATCCCTCGTTAACCGGTCGAGCCTAGAAGTAGGAGTTTTCTTTCCTCACAAAAAAACCCTTAAATCCCAACCTTGGGGCAGGGTAGTTCTCAGTTTAACTTGGTTATGCACTCGAATGCAAGCGCTTCATGCAAGACACCAGTCAGCTCTCTCAAATCAAATGAGTGAATGTTGTACAAGTTGTTCCTCCAAGCAACAAATAAGGAAGGATCGTCGAGAAATCCTTAATCAAAGAATGAGCCTAGTCCCTTTCAAGGCAAAAGCCAAGAAAGATGGGAAACCCAGAACTTTTCCTTACACAAGAGGGGTTGTACGACAATAAAAAAGAAGAGGTCTTATACCCTCAGTGAAGACAAAAAGAAGAGGTCTCATAACCTCAACAAAGACAGGAAGAGGTATCATAACCTCAACAATAAGAAGAGGTCTCATAACCTCAACAAAGAAAAGAAGAGGTCTCATAACCTCAATAAAGAAAAGAAGAGGTCTCATAACCTCAACAAAGACAAAAGGAGTTCTCAAAACCTCAGCGATAAAGAATAACCAAACTCTGCAAGGGATTAATGACTACAAAGGTGTCCGAATCATCATCAACTATCATCAATTCATTTCCTAGCCTATGGGAACTTGAATGTATAACTTGGGTTAACTGAGTGTAGGATTGGAGTTCATCACGAAGATGGGGTAGGGACAAATAAACTTTGAGCATTTATCCTTTGTTTCATAAATCGTGAACCAATCCATGTTACAACCCTTAAAAGACCTAATTGAGGTAAGATTGTTTTGAAATCATACTACAACAAGGTTGATTAATTTGACTCCTAATGATCTTTGCTAATTGCGTGTGTTAAACACTTCATCTATCATTTTGTGAATGACTAGATCCACCTGTGTTTTTGATTATGTCATTCCGTGTGTGTTTCATCAATAAAACTTGATTTAAAAGCTTACATGAATTTTGCATTGAAATTGCCAATTTTTGATGAATAATACCTGTTTGCAAAAATAATTCAATATCAAAGAAATCCTAACGAATACAACCAACTATGGAATTTGACTTGATAAAGGAAGCTCGGTCAGGGGCAACCAAGCGGAAGAATCTGCCAATCCACCATTCCAAGAGCTATTGAATCAGGGGCGAAACTCTTCAAAGTCCAGAATATTGGGGCAAGCCTTCTTGGTCATCTTATGACAAGTTTGGACGCCAAAGACCCGCCAACAGAGGCAAGTTTGTTCCCTAGTTGTTTAGTTATTTCTACCGCAATCCGAGGGTTTTGTATTTCAAATACAGTTGAACTGGGGAAGTTATGTCGAAATTCATTTCTCTTCAAAAGTTTAAAGATATTGAAGCATCAAGTATGCCAATTCTTTTGTAAAATCCTTTTGATGACTTATCCTCATAGACACGTTAATCAGAAGCAGTCAAGTCAAAATTCGGTAAATCTCTAAAAAGACAACTAGTCTGGGGAATCTCCTTCACGGATCAATCTGATAGGGGCAAGTTTGTTCCCTAATTGTCAATAACCAGTCTAAAGCACAAGTTCAAGGACCTTGTTGTGTAAATGCAATTAATCTGGGGCAGTTATGCCAAAATTCATGAATCTCTCCAAGAGTTTGAAGATATTGAAAGCATATTGTATGCCAATTCTCCTGTAAAATCCTCTTGATATTTTCTTCTGACAGACCATGTAATCTGGGGCAGATGAGTTATGCAGAACTACTTAGCTCTTGTGACATCTTTTTACTAGCTCCCCAGTAAGCTGTTACTTCAGCTAATCTTGACAATTCTCCATGGATTTCCCTCCAATAAAGAGATAAGGCTCGTGATGGCAATCCTAGTGAAGTCATGATACTATACCAAGTGGAGTACTCTTCTCACCGGAGAAAGTTGTAATCTTGAAGCAGAACTACTGATTCTTCAAGTTCACCCCCAGTGATGGTCCAATCTGATAAGTTTGGCTGGGTATCCTTGTCGAGATGTTTATTTCATCTCTAGTTTCGCTTCTTTTCTGTTTTGTCAGCATAATCATAAGCATACATGCACGCATATGCATAGCATCTTAGCATTTTTGCTCCCCTTTCTGGTGTTTACCTGCTTTGTTCACTTTGGCGTTTATCTCCCCAAGTGACCGGGTTTGTCTATTCTCTCCAATAGAGTTGTCAGCCCTAGGCATAAAGTACCCATCCTTTTTGAATTCCCCACAGAGTTTTATCCTCGTGGATCATGGTTGGTTCAATTGTCTTTTCCAAAAATGGATAAGATAAATCCCCATTTGAGCTCATCCCTCAATGGTTAGAATCTTGTTTGACAGTTTCTTTCTAGCTTGTTCCTAGATTGAACTTTGGTCCCTGGCAGGTGTGGTTTTCGAACCTGGTTTAAACGTGAATTTATTTTGCACCGTGTCTTGCAGGAAGAATCTTTTACTGATCCTCGTTGAAGACAAATTCCTTTTTCCAACAGTGTTGTGATATCAACATCTCTTTGGAACGTATACCCAACAACAGGTAGCAATCTCTTGGAGAAGCTTGTTTTTCTATGGCGATAAGTGGAAGTCTCTTCTGAGAAGCTTATCTATCCCTGGTGCTGTTCAACCTTTTTGCAACCATATTTGGTATTCCCCAGGAAGTCTAATCTTCATTTATGCAACCCCGGTATTAACCTATCTGATACTTAATCTCGCCATATGGATACCTAAGTCCAGCAATTTCTGCCATTGTTTGTTTCAGGTCAGATATGAACCTAAAACTTTTGGTCACATATGAACCTAAAATTAAAGTCTAACTCATATTGGCATCCTAAATCCAGCTCATACTGGTGCCCAAAACCAACTCATATTGGTGTTTTCAAATCCGGCTCATACTGGTATTCAAAGTCCAACTCATATTGGCATCCTAAATCCAGCTCATACTGGTATTCAAAATCCAGCTCATACTGGTATTCAAAATCCAGCTCATACTGGTACCCAAAAACCAACTCATAATGGTGTTTTCAAATCCAGCTCATACTGGTATTCAAAGTCCAACTCATATTGGCATCCTAAAACCAACTCATATTGGTGTTTTCAAATCCAGCTCATATTGGTATTCAAAGTCCAACTCATATTGGCATCCTAAATCCAGCTCATACTGGTATTCAAAATCCAGCTCATATTGGTATTCAAAATCCAGCTCATACTGGTACCCAAAAACCAGCTCATACTGGTATTCAAAATCCAACTCATACTGGTATTCAAAGTCCAACTCATATTGGCATCCTAAATCCAGCTCATACTGGTATTCAAAATCCAGCTCATACTGGTACCCAAAAACCAACCCATATTGGTGTTTTCAAATCCAGCTCACACTGGTATTCAAAATCCAACTCATATTGGCTTTCAAAAATCCAGCTCATACTAGTATTCAAGGTCCAACTCAAATTGGTGTTTTATCCAACTCAAATCGGTATAATTTCCCAAGTCCAATCACTTTTGGCATTGTGATGTCATTCCCAGCACGGATCAGTCATCATCAATATCTTTCACCATTTAGCACACGCAGAGTTCGTCTCTATCTTTTCTAGCTTTTCTTGAAGATGCCGTTTGAACTCTTCGGTATAAGAAATCCCCAGAAAATCTTTTGCCGATGTCCATCCCTTTATTTCAAATTGATCCTCTGTGGAGATCATGTCTTCTTTCTGATTTCATGCCCAGTAAGAGTGTGTCTTATTTCCCCAGTGTCATCCGGTCACATATGAACCTGTCGTCCATCTCTCTGGATCTTTTCCCAGTAGAGAATACCTCTCTGGCTCCTATCTCCAGTGAGGACCTGTAGGGTTTTCCCCCTTTATTTTTCTATCCCCAGTGTTTCCTCAGAGTCTCCCCAGTGAGTCTCCTTTGTTGGTCAGCCTGTATCCCAGTGAGTCTTCCGGTGGATACTAACCTTCATCCTTCCCCAGTAAACTTATATGTGGTTGTTTGCTCCTTATCTGTTGGTGTTTTGTTTGTCTGCATCATTGCATCTATCATGGCATCATATCATCATACTAGAAGTTCATGGCATGTCAGCATATGCATGTCTGTGGCCTGTCCTTAGCATCTGTATTCCATCTAAGGGTAAAATTTTTGGTTGCTATATTTAAACACCTTTTCACCTTGATGCCCTGAGGATTTCCATTCCTCGTGCCATCCGGTAAAGCTATTTAAATAGGGGCAACTGTTGTACCCCAAATTTTACCCCTTAGATGTCATAACATCTTGCATTGACATTTAGGTTCAATCATCTATGCACTGTTAACTAACCATTTCATTTTGCTAGTTGGTTTCTTTTGTGAAAAGCCAGGACTTATACAAAGAAAAGGGCAAAGTCTCATGAGCCAAGCTCTCATCTGATTCAAGGAGAGAAAGACAATTAAGGCTCCAAATGCAACCATGTGAGCTCACCTACATCCTAGAGGTCTTACTCAACAATAATTCAAGTATGACTGGCTCTCATCACCAAGTGCCTTGAGCTACAAGTTCACCTGCCTCCAAATAGGGTTTTGTCATGACAAGACAATCATGGCCTTCGATATTGATCAAGAGTTGTTCTCAAGCCCTAGGACATGACTCCATGTGATAGTAGACATCCCTAGAGACCATCTATGAGCCTATGATGTGATTGAAGAAGCAAGATCATCAGAGATCATTCAAGTGCATTCACAAGTGAAATTAGGGTTTGACTGAGGCTTTAATCTTTGAGATTTTGATCCAAGATGAAACATCCAAGTCCTCAATCCATCATGACATCTCTCATTAATGAGTTAAGGCATGAGAAATCAAGTTTTGAAAGGTTTCTTGCAAATAGGGCAATGTTTGGTCTTTGAAACTTTTCAAATGTGGAAAATTCACTTCTTGTGCAAAATTGGGAAGGTCATAACTTTCAAACCACACATCCAAATTGAGTGACTCAAAGCTCTAATGGAAGCTCTTCCCATGAACTTCAAAATGTATTAGAGGACCTTTCTTCATAAAATGTATGATTCTTAAGTTATGAGACTTGGAAGATAAGTTGCCTTTGGGACTTATTGAAATTTTGGTCATTTTCACCTTAATTTTCATCCAACTTTGACTCAAATTTTCACATAGTTCCAAGCTTCAAATAAAAAATCCTTGGACATGAAATTTGTTCCTTGTTCTTCAAGCTTTCCAAGCATGTGTAGAACTCCTCATTTGGATAAACCAATCTCAAGTTATGATGTTCTAAAGTTAGGTGTTTCAAGTTGTGAAATTTCCATAACATAGAAATTTTTCTAAGTTTCTTTTGGACAACCCATGTGCATGACTTTATGGAATTTTTCTCAATGATGCAAGCCTCATCTCAAGGTTCTCTCCACATGAAACTTGTTCTATCAAATGCCAATTTTACAAAGAATCAAAAACCTCACAAATTGGAGCATTGATCATCAAGTTATAACATCCTAATGTGGCCATGTTGAAATGTTAGTCACTTAGAAAAATTCTGATTTTTTGAACACTTTGCTACATCAACTTTGCCACTCATTTTCATTTGTTTCTAAGGCCAATTCCAAACTTTCTCCAACACATAGGTTAACACTTCTTATGCCAATTTTCTAAGGAATAAGAATTTGTTGTTTGGTCCATTGAATGAACAATGCTCGTGTGATAAAGAGCATGGTATGATTTGGTTTCTTTGTGAAACTATACTTTGCCACTTGAACCCAAAATCTGATCATAAACTAAAGTGCATTGTATTGGACTATACCATCACTTCCCAATATCAACTTTTTCCACAAATTGTGCAAGGAAGCTATCAAAGTACAAGCACTTTGTACTTTGCAAAGTTGGTGTAGCAAGCGATTTTTGTCGGTGACGCGACCACCTTATCGCTGGGTTTTCCTCACCGCAATGGTAGGAGGGGGTGCTACTTTCTGATTTCTTATTTATCCCATGAAGCTGGAAGGGAAAGGGAAGCTATCTAAAACTAACCTTGCACGCGAATGTTTAACTGAACAAACGCTTAAAAGAGATTGGGGGTCCGGGGTCAGGTTATACAATGGGGAGTTGTCAATTACCCATCCTATATGTGGTTATCCACAGGATGTTAGCTTTAGGTTTCGCTTTGTACTTGATGGTGTTTATCCGTTAATGGGTTGGAAAGTTTCTTGGGAAGTATAAGTGAGTGAGTGAGTTAATGTTGATGTTCGGGTTTTCCTGATGTTTTTGGTAAGGTACTGGACCTAAGTTTTTGATTAATATGAAGTTATTGGACCTAGAGTTTTTTATTAGTATGCTCGCTAAGATTTCACAATCTTATGCCTACGTATTCCCGTTTAAAAGAAACAGGGAAATCAGAGCAATCGTAGTTCCTCCTATTTTAAGGGAGGAAAAAGATTATGTTTTGGTGTCTTGTTCAAAGCCCAAGATTGAAGCTAAAAGGTTTATTTGTGTCTTGTTCAAAGCCCAAGATTGAAGCTATAAGGTTTGAATCAGAGAGAATTTGTCATCTCTAAAGAGGAATGGTTGATTTTTGTATGCCTTGATCAAAGCCCAAGGTTGAAGCTAAGAGGTTGATTGACTCCACTGGGGGGAATCCTTACCCAAAGCCCAAGAGGGGGCTGGATAAGACCGACTCTACAAGAGAGTGTATATATTGGTGTCTTGTACAAAGCCCAAGATTGAGGCAAAAAAGAGACTGACTTTTTGGGGATATCATTATACAAAGCCTAAGAGGAGGCTAAAAGCTTGACTTTTCTTGAGAAAATGTTTTATCTGTCTTGTACAAAGCCCAAGATTGAGGCTAAAAGGGATTTTGACTCCGCCAGGGAAATTTGTATGTGTCTTGTACAAAGCCCAAGGTTAAGGCTGAAATGGGTTTGACTTTTGCTGGAGAGTATTATCTGTCTTGTACAAAGACCAAGATTGAGGCTGAAAAAAGTTTGACTCTGCTTGGGAAATCATTCCTAAAAGCCTAAAAGAAGGCTGGGAGGAAATGACTTTACTGGGGAAGATATCTGTTCCAAGCTTAAGGGAGGAAGATTTATGTCTTGTACAAAGCCCAAGATTGAGGCTAAAAGGGTTTGACTCAACAAGAGAGTGCTTTTATCTATCCTGTACAAAGCCCAGGATTGTGGCTGAACAAGCTGGGGAAATTATTCTACAGAACTTGAGAGAAGGCTAGCTCCTGCTAGAGGAAATCGTTATACAAAGCCTAAGAGGAGGCTAAAAAAGATGGACTCAACAAGAGAGTGTTCTTATCTGTCTCGTACAAAGGCCGAGATTGAGGCTAAAAAAGGTTGACTCAACAAGAGAGCCTGAAAAGGTGATTGACTCAATGAGAGAGTCTGATAGTTGATTGACTCAACAAGAGAGTCTGAAAGGGTGAGTGATTGACTCAACAAGAGAGTCTGAAAGGGTTAGCTCCTCTAGGGAGAATCATTGTACAAAGGCCAAGAGGAGGCTGACTTTTCTGAGGGAAGGTCATTGTACAAAGCCTAAGAGGAGGCTATCTTTCTGCTGGGAATTATTGAAATCCCTAGGCAGGTCTAAGTGGGGAATCAACTCTTGCTGAGGATTACAAAAAAGTTGAGGTACCAGATGCCTTGAGGTTCTGATTTGGGATTTTTAGGAGAGTGACTGGGTTTCAGCTCTGCTGGAGATTGATCCAGGGTGACCGGGGTTTCTCCTATGTTTGCAGGGAACTTGAGAATGTCTTTGAGACTCAAGGGGGTTAGACTGTCCAAGTCTACCAGTGTGGAAGAGTTTTATCTTTTGTATGATGCCTTCAAGAGGAGGCAGGTGTTTTTAGGGATGAGAATCAACCCTACGTTCAAGGTTTGACATTGGAAAGACTGCTCTAGCAAAGGATGACTATGTTCTGTCTTATACCTTTAAGAGGTCGTCAAGATCCTTGTATTAAGCCCAAGAGAAGGCATGAGAACTTCTAAGAAGCCGGCGGGTCCTTGTACAAAGCCCAAGAGGAGGCGGGGATGCTTTTAGGAAGCCCGTGGGTCCCAAACCAAGAAAAGTTCAAGAAATGATATTCACCGAGAATATATCATTTAGTGAAAGTTCTGAGGTTTGAAGAAACTCAAGAGATGCTATTCACCGAGAATAGATCAACTCTGGGGAGTAAAATATCTTTGACAATTTCTAGGGGTGACAGTCTGAGAAAAGGTTCACGAAGAATACTGCCTTTCTCTTTGTTTCATATTATTTAAGCGCAAGAGAAGGCAAAGCTGTATCTGGAAATCCTATGGGGATCTAGTTTTGTCTGTATTTAAGAGTGACCAACATGGCTTTACCTAGTTCTAGACCTAGTTGCCGGGGAAAACTCTAAATAGCTATACTAGTGTATATACAGTTGATATATGACAAGTATTTAAAAGGACTTGAAAGAAGACTAACCGTGCGCAGCTTCCCACAATACAGTTATATATATGAAAGCGAGTAAATGAAAGCGGTTAAAACTTACAAGTGAGCAAGCTTCCATGCTGTATTGTTAGTTGTTTAAAGAAATTAAAGAAAGTTTTGATAACAACATGTATATTTGAATCTAAATCAAAAAGAAAGTTCTTTTGAAAAGATTGTTAGGGCTTATACTCAAGGAGAGGCCCAGGGTTTAATAGTGATCGCGCTGTTGTTATTGAAATCGCATCGGGACTTATACAACGACTGAGGCCCAAATTATTTTTACAAAAAAAAATAGGATTGGGTCTTACACTCTATTAGAGGCCCAAAGAGTTTGAAAATGAATAAATACGGGTCTTATAGCTCAAGGAGAAGCCCAGTTGATTTTGTTACAAAGGCGACGATCGCGCCGAACTTTTGAAAATATACCAATGGACTTATACAATGTGTGAGGCCCAAAAAAGTTTATTTACAAAGGGATTGGGTCTTACACTCTATTAGAGGCCCAAAAGTGTTTTTGTACAAGTGATGGGGCTTACAACTCAAGGAGAGGCCCAAGGAGTTTTTTTCTGTTTGAAAAATGGCGATCGCGCCGAGATTTTTTTATCGTGTTGGGACTTATACAATATCTGAGGCCCAAAATGGTTTTAGTTAAAAGGGGATTGGGTCTTACACTCTATTAGAGGCCCAAAAGTGTTTTGAGAAAGATTGATGAGGGTGAAATCAATCAAAACCCTAATTTTGTTAAAAATAGAATTAATTTTGATTAAAAATTAATAAAGTCATTGAAAACATGTGAGAAATGAGTTTTGATTTTGGGTCAATGTTTCAAAAATCATGTTTTTATCCACAAAATGATTGAAATCCATTTAAGTTTGGAAAATCAAGAGAAAGAAAATTTTTAAAATGTTAAAAACAAATAAAAATTATTTCTTTGCAAAAATATCAAATATATGAAATAAGTAATATTTTTTTGGAAATTTTTGTAAAATAAAATATCTTAACATTTTTGTGAATTTTGAAAAAAGAATCAACTCAAAATCATTAAAATTCCGAGAGAAATTAATTTTTGAATCAATTAAATAAAATCACAAAATTCAAATACTTGAATATTTAAAAAAGGGCGCCAAGAATAACCAAGAACACGCGCGTGTTCTGAGTTTTTGCAGATTTGTGTTTTCTCACTAATCTCACTGAATACTTGATGAAATTACACAATCCACATATCAATCTGCTCGTTTTCAACTCATGATCATGTCTATTGTCTTTAATTTAATTTATTTTAAGTATGGAATGAGAAATCAAAGAGAAACCTCAAGAACCGTAATTTCTGCATGAAGGCTAAGAAATTCCATACACGATTCATACAAAGCAATCAATTGAGGGGAAACACTCCATACATGATTATGAACATATGGCAAAATTATTGTGCGAGGAAATATGCATAAATCATGAGATGACCAAGTTTAGGCTTACCTCTTGCAGCTGGTGATCGAGTTCTAGGTTGGAGGTGTTACAGCTTGGTTCCAATGATGTGAACAGCTTCCTTAGGTGCTATGGAGTGTGTTTGAATGCTTGGAGTGGATTGAATTGAGCTGGAACTTGATTTGGCACCTCAACTGCAAATCTGTCAAAGGCTTGTGTAGATGGCTGGTGATTTTGAGAAATTGGTGTTCCAGATGTTATGTAAGAGTTTGGATCACTTCTACATGTTATATGTGAGGTGTGTGTGTGATTGGTTTGGTTGGAATTGCTCTCAAACTCAAAACCCGATAGTGACTTGAGTTAGAAGGAAAAATTGGAGTGAAATAGGTGATTTTAAGGAAAGCGTCAGTTTGGGTGCTTTGGTGTACTCAAATTGATCACAAATGAGGTCTATTTATAGTGCAACAAGTTTGTTTTGGCTGCAATATTGTATGGCAACTAGTACAGGTCTGTGGCCAATTGTGGTCAAATGAAATCTCAAGTCTCCTCTAGCCATTGACTTGAGGTTAGAGCACATGCCTATGGTTCTTTGGTTCAAGGATAAGTCTTGACTGAACTTGGATAACATTGTCTTGATGAATGCCACCTCTATGCATCAGTAATATGCTTTGAAACAAAATTGAATATTTGAAGCATCTTTGAATTTAGGAGTGTCATGCCTAAACATAGCTCCATGGACTTGTGAGGCTGGTAGATCAGTGCTTATCCCTTGGTTGTTCCCCCTTGAGGTGTGCAAATAGATAATCATGTTTGTTATTGCACAATTTGATCAAATCGAGCCCTTATGCACAAATCTGCCTTGCCAAGACAGTTTGCAGCAAGGCATGTTGCAGCTGTCATAACTCCTAGCCCAGTTAGAGTTTTCTCATGTTTTTGGGCTCATTGGAAAGCCCTCATATGATACAACACATGTGTGATCATAGTTTGTCTTGAAACTATTTGGATCTAATTGAAAAATCATCATGAACATTGATGTTCAAGACTGCCAACTTAGGTAGATTTTCACTAAGTGTTGGAAAAGTGTCATTTTCATGTTTTTGTTTTGCCATTTTGATCACTCCATAACTAAAAATCCATGAGGAATTGGAATGAGCTGTAGTTGAAGCTTTTGTAGAGTGTAATGAAAGCTATAAATACAGGTTTGGATCATCCAAAATGGTTGCTTGGATCTCAAGTTATGATCCTTGGAAGTTGGTACCCTAGCCACTTTGTTCCATAACTTAGAAAATTTCTAAGTTTTTTATGGTTACCCCTTTTACAAGTTAACTCACTTTCTTTGATTTTTCTTGATGAATGATGATTCAAATCACATATTAACATTGTTTTACGGTCAAAGAACCATAATTGTGAAAAATCCCAAAAAGTCAAACTTTATTTTGTGCACAGTTGACTTTTTATCAGATGAAATCCAAATTGTGCGATCCATTGTGAAATCAAGGCTTTGACCTAAATCAAACCTAATGGATGGATTCCATAGGTGTTATAGGGTGTATTGAATCATGTCCCAAAGTTTGGGAGCATGTCTTGGTCAAAAGTCAAAGACACAGTTGACTTTTTCCTCGAAACCCTAATTGTGGTCCTGATGAAATTGAAACTTGTGAATCAAGCTTCTTGGATCAATCCATTGTTGCAAAGGTACTGGTTTCCTACCAAGGAACTGGTCTCAGTTTCTGAATTAAACGTCCCCTCGATCCTGGTTTCTTACCAAGGAACTGGTCTTAGTTTCTTATGTCAATAAACTTTCTTGACAAGGGATGCTATTTGTAGCGGTTTTCCTTAAACTTCTCGTCTAATTTTCCTAGGGAGATGCCATTTGCTGGAAAAAAGTTTAAAGGTCAGACTTGCTGGGGAACCCATTGGTCTGAGCTGTAGAAGTGCGCAAACTTCTCTATTGGAGACACTATTTGTTGACTCTACTGGGGTAAACGAGTCTCTTGAGAGGCTGTTTTCCTCCTGGGGATATTACATCATACTTTTCCTCGAGATCTTTTCGAAGGAATGCCATGTGATGCAATCCAATTTTGAGGTGCTGATGTCCTTTTCGTCAGCGAATTTTCCAGAGAAAAACTGCTGTATTGACAACCCTTTGATTAAGAGGCTTTCTCTGGGGATTTTCCTTAATTCGGGAAAGCGAAGATACCAAATGGAGAAAAGTGACGCTTATCGAAGGTCTTCTTGTCTTTCAGAGGTTCAAGTTATCAAAGTGGTCGAAGACCGTCTCCATCCCAGAAATAAACTGGGGAAAAAGGTGGTTCGGGCCAAACATTTCCTGACAAGGAAAGAAATGACAACTCGATTGAGAGGTCCTTTATCACTTGGGGATAAGACTGACCAGAGTGATAGTGATGCAGTATGAATGTGAATGTGAATCAATTATGCATGATGTATGTATGTTTATGCTGACAAAACTGACGCGACATACAGACGAATAGATGAACACGACTGGATACTCGGCCACTGCGGGGGACGAAGAAATACCATTTGTTCCAGATAGCAATTCTGCCTTGCTTAGGAGAAATAGCTCTGGTGTGGAACAACGTTGGTCGGGCTTAGGAGATAAGAACTCGGTCGGGGGTGTCGGATGAAATATTCGCATCTGACACAACTGATCCTTTAATCAGGCGTACTGGCTTAGAAGGAGTACTTTGATTATGCACTTTGAAGCTTAATCGCCTTTGGGAGAAGCGATCGATGTTCTTTCGATGTTCAACAGTCAAGAGGAATTGCCATCTTTATTTTAAAGCAGAATAATTTTGACAAGTAAATTCATTTTTGTTTTATTTCAAGAGTCGTTGATCATATTAAAATGTCATTTTGTATAGCTAAAACAAATAAGAATTGCAAACAAAAGCACTAGGGCTCAAATTTTATTGATAGGATGGAAATCAGCCAAATGAGTGATTCCATAGAGTATTTATAAAGTTAGAAAATGGTAATTTAAGGGAAAAGGGCTACAGTGAAACATGACGACCGTTATCCTTCTACCAACTTTGAATTCTGGACATCCTGAGCTTCCGTCAAAGATGACCTTGGCTGAGTTTTCTTGATGGATGGCATGACTGTTGCTGAGGGATTTGCCTCTTTGCTGGACGTAGTTACTTGCCATTAATCCCTAACTTTTGCCTGGATTGTACTTTGAGATTCCAATCCACCGGGATGATTTTTGATTATGTCTCTAATTTTTACCTGGACCGCCCTTTCGGGTTATCAATCCACCGAGGCGTTTTTTTTTATTATTTTTTTATTTAGGCGAAGTATTTCTTGACTACGTCAACATTCGTGGGGTAGGGAAATTCCTCTCCATCCATGGTTGCGAGTCTCAAGGCGCTGCCTGAGAAGGCTTTCTTGACCACATAGGGGTCGTCATAATTCGGAGTCCACTTGCCCCTGGAATTAGTGAGAAAAGATTGTATTTTCTTGAGCACGAGGTCTCCTTTTCTGAAGACGCGAGGTCGGACCTTTTTGTCAAACGCCTTCTTCATCCTTTGTTGATACAACTGACCATGGCATAGAGCCGTGATTCGCTTTTCTTCGATCAGATTCAGTTCGTCGTGCCGGCTTTGACACCATTCTGCTTCTGTTAGCTTAGCTTCCATCAATACCCGAATTGATGGGATCTCTACTTCTATGGGAAGCACTGCCTCCATGACATATACTAGAGAGAAAGGGGTTGCCCCTGTTGAAGTGCAGACATATGTGCGATAACTGTGAAGAGCATAGGGTAGCATCTCGTTCCAGTCTTTATAGGTTACAACCATCTTTTGAACGATCCTCTTGATGTTCTTGTTAGCCGCTTCTACCGCTCAGTTCATCTTAAGTCGGTAAGGAGATGAGTTATGGTGTTAAATCTTGAACTCTGCGCATAACTCTTTCATGATCTTGTTGTTCAAGTTAGATCCATTATCAGTAATAATCTGGCTTGAAGCACCATAACGGCATATGAGATTGTTTTTGATAAATCAGACTACCACTTGTCGGGTTACATTAGCGTATGACGCTGCTTTGACCCACTTGGTAAAGTAGTCAATGGCTACCAGGATAAACCGATGTTCGTTTGAAGCCTTGGGTTCGATCATGCCAATCATGTCGATTCCCCATATAGAAAAAGGCCATGGGGAAGAAAGAACTTTCAGATGTGTAAGCGGTACATGGATTTTGTCTGAGTATATCTGACACTTGTGACACCTCCTCATGTACTTGTAGCAATCGAATTCCATGGTCAACCAATAGTACCCTGCTCTCATAATTTTTCTCGCCATTGTGTGTCCGTTGGCATGAGTGCCAAAGGATCCTTCGTGAATCTTTTTTCATCAACATGTTTGCTTCTGGTCTGTCTACGCATCGGAGCAAGACCATGTCAAAATTTCTCTTATAGAGTGTATCACCACTCAGTAAGAAACTGCCAGCCAGCCTTCTGAGGGTCTTCCTGTCTTTTCTGGATGCCCCAGGTGGGTATTCTTGTTTCTGAAGGAAGCATTTGATATCGTGATACCAAGGTTTATCGTCTGTGATTTCTTCGATCGCAAAGATGTAAGTGGGCCGTTCAAGGCGCATTATGTCAATCTTAGGAACGTCATTCCATTGACCTACACTAATCATGGAAGAGAGAGTGGCTAGTGCATCAGCCATGTGATTCTTTTCACGAGGCATGTGATGAAACTCAACTCTGTTGAAGAATGGTAATAAGCTTCTCGCATAATCTTTCTAAGGAATCAGTCCTGATTGGTATGTGTTCCAATCTCCTTTGATCTGATTGATAACCAGGGCTGAGTCGCCATATACATCCAAGTTCTTGATCCTTAAGTTGATCACTTCTTCGAGACCCATGATACAAGCTTCTTATTCGACCTTATTGTTTGTACACTTGAATGTTAGTCGGGAGGTGAAAGGAATGTGGGTACCCTGAGGTGTTATGATGATTGCCCCAATTCTGTTTCCATAATGATTGACAGCTCCATCAAAGATTAGTCCCCACTAGGAACCTAGTTATGGCCCTTCACTGGGTAGCGGTTCATCGCAATCTTTCATTTTCAAGTACATGACATCTTTGTCTGGGAAGTAAAACCCGACTAATTCTTGATCTTCAATCGATTGATGAGCCAAATGATCGGCTAAAATACTTCCTTTGACGGCTTTCTGAGCATGGTACTCGATGTCATATTCTGACAACAACATCTGCCAATGGGAAATCCTTCCCGTGAGAGCAGGTTTTTCAAAGGCGTACTGGATCGGATCCATTTCGGAGACTAACCAAGTAGTGTGGCAAATCATGTACTAGCGAAGACGTTTGGCTGCCCAAGCCAAAGCACAGGAAGTTTTCTCAAGCATAGTGTACCGAGTCTCGCAGTCGGTGAATTTCTTGCTCAAGTAATAGATGGCAAACTCTTTTCTTTTTGTTTCATCCTGTTGACCAAGGACACAACCCATTGAGTCTTCCAAGACTATTAAGTATATGATCAGTGGTCTTCCTTCTACTAGAGGTGATAGAATCGTGGGTTCAACGGGTATTCCTTGATACTGTCGAAGACAGCTTGACAGTCTTTTGTCCAAACGCAGTCCTGATTCTTTTTTAGTAATTTGAAGATTGGCGCACTTGTTGCGGTCATGAGGAATATGAATCTGGAAATGTAGTTCAGACGTCCCAGGAATCCCCTGACTTATTTCTCAGTCTTTGGAGAAGGCATTTCTTGAATGGCCTTGACTTTGTCAAGATCAACCTCAATTCCTTTCTGGCTGACAATGAACCCTAAAAGTTTCCCTGAACGGACACCGAATGTGCACTTATTGGCATTCAAGTGGAGTTTGTACTTTCTCAAACGCTCGAATAGTTTTGACAGGTGGGTCACATGCTCCTCTTATGTCTTATATTTGGAAATCATATCATCGACATATACTTCTATTTCTTTGTGTATCATGTCGTGAAACAGAGTAGTCATGGCCCTTTGATAGGTTGCCCCGGCGTTTTTCAAACCAAACGGCATTACCTTGTAACAAAAAGTGCCCCATGAGGTGATGAACGAAGTTTTCTCCATGTCTTTCGGCGCCATTTTTATCTGATTATAGCCCGAGAATCCATCTAGGAAGGAGAATACTTTGAACTTGGCTGTACTGTCTACCAGCATGTCTATGTCCGGTAAGGGAAAGTCATCCTTTGGACTTGCTTTGTTCAGATCCCTGTAGTCTACACACATTTTGACCTTTCCGTCCTATTTCGGAACTGGTACTATGTTGGCTAGCCATGGAGGATATTCTGATGTGGCGAGGAAATCCGCGTCAATCTGTTTCTGTACTTCCTCTTTGATTTTGATGGCCATGTCTGGATGAATCCGTCTCAACCTTTGTTTTACTGGCGGACATTCTGATCTTAACGGTAGATGATGTTCCACGATGCTGGTATCCAGCCCTGGCATGTCCTGATAGGACCAAGCGAATACATCGATAAATTCTTTGAGAAGCCTTATCAAATCTTCTTTGACAGTCGGACCGAGCAATGCTCCAATCTTAACTCTTTTTCTCTCTTCTTTTAAACCTAAGTTGATCGTTTCCAACGGCTCTTTGTACGGTTCAATGGACCTTTCCTCTTGTCTGAGTAATCGGGAGATCTCTTATGGAATTTCGTCGTCATCTTCTTCTTCAGCCTCAAATACCGGGAATTCAAAGTTGGGATAAGGCATTGGATCGTATGTTTCAATGGGGTTTAAAACAAGGAATCTGCATGACGTGATGATTTGTTTTTTAGAAGAGATAGAGAGAAATGCAAGAGTGTGTGCAGTGTATTTTCTGATAACTGCTTGTTTTTATTATTTGAGTTATTTTTTAGGATTACCATCTTCTGAAAAAAAATGAAAAGAGAAAATAGCAATAAATGCGGAAATTACAAAACGACGTTATTTTATTTATGATTTTGTCGATTCTTGAAACTACAGCCCTATAAAACAAAACTCTGTCACCTTGGGCAAAGCGAAGAGGGACATTTACAGAAAGTGAGCCCTATCAAAACATCCGTTTCACCCGGGCAGGGTGAAAGGTTAGGGTAAAAACGGCAATTACTTAGACTTATGAACAACTTTTGGAACATCAACAGCATCCCATTGGCGGCGAACTCCTCGGTGAATCAAAAAGTCTGGTACCTTCTTTCTTGACTTGTCTTCAGAAATGACGTTGATTTCTGGTGGAGCAGGATCCTTGGAATCTGTTTCCCAGGCAGAGTTGTCATAGACGAACTCTTCCGTTGTATCTTGCACAATGTTTGTACTCTCAGGTAAATCTCCCCATCCAGTTGGCTGGATGTCTTCGACCCTAATACGAGAGTCTTCAGGAGTGGTGTAGTTGACCATGAAGTCATATTTGCCACTCGGTTGTCCTAAGGTGTCCCACACTTTTTTGGAACTGGAGGAGTCATCCCTTTCAATGACGTTGACCTCGGGAAAAGCATAGTTGAGGAACTCTTGTCCTACAATTGTAGCGAATTCCTCATCGTACTGGATATTTTCTGAATGCCCTGAGTAATGATCCCATGACTCTGTGGGAATGCAGGTATTCTTCTCAATTATGCTTACCCGATATGCATTGTTCGGCTAACTCACTTTCCCCGAGTCTCCCAGGTACGGCTACCAGATAGGCAGACCATCCATTGTGCCATAATAGTCATGGTCAAAGTTGTCTTTCATCGGAGTGTCCTCCTCTAGTGAGTTTGGTGGAGCACGACATCCTTCCGGATCACAATCTCTGTATATCATTTTGACATCTGATCTCGGTATATATCTCGGACTCTGTGCGGGATAGCAAAATGGCACCGACACCTCTTCCTAAGACATATAACCTTCCTCGTTAAGATAGGACTTCCACTCTTCATCTGTATCGGAAGAATCTCCCTCGTTGATGGTATGTACTTCTTGAGACACTGGGTGAAGGAAACCTCCACTGTGGAAGAAGTCCTGAATGGGATGAAAACTTTCATCATTAGTAACAGCCTGAGTACAGGTTGAAAAACCAAGACCCTTCTTCGTTTTGTTATCAGTAGGAATGACAGGTTGTCCCCATCCTTTTGTATTGTTATTTTTTATCACTTCGAGAGCATCTTTGTACGAGGATATTGATGTTCCTCTTTCTGATTGATTGTCATGGCTCACCGAAAGTGCTTGGAACTGGGTTCTAATAACCTCCTCGGGTTCTACACAAGTGGACGACGATAAGTTACTCACGATCAAGGCTTGCTCTCTGCAGACTGTGACTAGTTGGTCATTCTTGATGAACTTCAGCTTCTGGTGAAGTGTCGAAGTGATTGCCCCAGCTTCGTGTATCCAAGGTCTTCCTAACAAACAGTTGTATGCTGCCCGGATGTCCATGACCTGGAAAGTGTGAGGGCCGATAGTTATGGGAAGGTCGACTTCACCGATAACCATTTTTCGGGATCCATCAAATGCTTTGACGATGACCTCACTGCCTCTCATCGGAGATCCTTTAAATGATAGTCGCATTAAAGTGGACTTCGGCATAACATTCAGAGCCGATCCTGTGTCTACCAGTACACTGGCTAAAGCATCGTCCTAGCAGCTGACTGTAATATTTAGCACCATGTTGTGTCTTTTGCCTTCTTTTGGAAATTCCTCATCACTAAATCCCAAGTTGTTGCAGAAAGTGATGTTAGAGACGATGCTGTCGAAATGTCTTATTGTTACATCTTGTTCCACAAAGGCTTGCTCTAAGACTTTCTGTAGAGCCTCTTTGTGGCTTCGGAACTGAGTAAAAGAGACATCATAGAGATTTTTGAAGGAGTTTGAAACAGCTGATCACCGATGTTGTATTTACTCTTTTGGATGAGCTTCAGCATCTCATCGTTGTTCTTTGAAATTGCCCGATTGGTTGAATGGGAACTCCGGTTTGAGGTTCCCCTTCTCTGTTAGGTTCTCCGACTCCTCGGTTGAAGATTCGACCGCTCCGTGTTACTCGACTGATGTCTGCAATATTCACGACGAGGGGTAATGGAGTTTCCTTTCCATTCTCAATTGTGGTTGCGCCGTACTTGTAAGGGATAGATTTATCGGATTTGTACGGTACTGGTCCTGGCAGATAGATAACTACAGGGGCCTTCTAATTTTTCTAACTATCATAGCCAGCCTCAATTGGTTCGAGGTTGAGAATCCTTCCACCATCGAGAGGAACTCTTGATTCATGGAGTAAAGGGATTATGGCGCACACATCTTCGGCCACTTCTCGTTTAGGGATTTAGACAACATCTTTGCCTCGATTAGGATTATAGTTTGACATTGAACCAGAACTTGACCATGGTTGAATCTCCTTGTGGTCCAACTGACTTTGAAGGGCTGCTCGTACGAGTTAGCATCCTTGATTATTTTTAGAGGAAACTCTACAGTGCTCATAGTTGTGTGGTGGCACCCGGCCACGTTCGCTCTGTATGCAGTGTAACCTTACTAGATCTGTCTCCATTGATCGAACATCCTGATTCTGATGTCTAGTAGGGTTCCCGTTAGTCATGCTGACTTGTTGTGTGTCTTTATCTAGATAGATCGGAAGCCACCAGTGGTTTAATAAGTGTTGAAGTGTCCTCTGAAAGAGTGCACATCCTTGGTCACTCTCCCGACACACTTTACAGTTTTGATAGTCGTGCAAAGTCAGGAAATCGAGTTGGACTTGTGTAGCATGTAATTCCACCAAGCTGGTATTCATCAAGCGAATATCAAAGATTTGAATCATATTAACTTGATACTGACTTCTATCGCGGTAATCCTGGATCCATCCGAGATCCATCTGACGCTGGAGGGCCTCTTGTACAAAAGAGCATCCCTGATTGTTTACCGAGCAGACCAGACAGGAATCATAATCGTGTTGTGCCAGATCATGATGTTGGCTTTTCCTTGAGTGCATTGCCACCAAGTTGACATTCATCGCATGGATGTCGTGGTTTTGAATGATGTTAGAATTTGTATAAGTCATGTTGGCTTCATGAATTCGGTGATCTTGGATCCATCTGTTCCTGTAGAGCTGATTACACCACAGAACATCCTTGATCGTTTTCAGAGCAGCTATCACACTGGTGATAGTTATGAGATGGTACATGACCGTATTCACTCTGTCTGCAATGCATCTTGACTAGATTGGTTCCAAATAAGAGTACATCGCGAATTTGATAGTTGTGTTTAAACCCTTCCTCTATTAAATTTACCGCAGCTTTCTCTTGTTGAGGCAACGGATTCGTCTGAACATTTAGATTTGTATCCTTAAAGGATAGGACCCCTCTCCTGACAAACTTCTACACATCAGATTTGAAGCTGAGACAGTTTTCTATGTTATGCCCTGGTCCTCCTTGATGGTAAGGACAAGTCTGATCCACTTTGAACCAAAAAGGCGGATTCTCCGGTATCGCAAGAGGAGCCCTGGTTTGGACGTGCCCTTTGACCCGTAGTAATGGAAACAGTTCTGTGTACAACATTGGGATAGGGTCAAACCCTGGTGATCGCGTTGTACGGTTGTTATTGTACGGAGAACGAGCCTGTTGAAGAGGCTGTTGTGTCCTTTGCTGATATTGTTGTTGATTCGGTTGGCTCTGAGCAACCTGAGGTTGATACGTAGGAACAGGCGCAGGGTTGATAGCAGGAGTTATAGCTGCTACTGGTTGGTACCGTCGCCTTTGCTTTCCGAGAGAGATATTGCCAATATCTTGCTCTTTTTTCTTAGGGAGAGCGCCACCGTATCTTTTGGTACTACTTGATGGTCCGACATCTTTGACCAGATGTCCTTCTCAGACTGCTTCCTCAAGACGAACTCTCATGCCCACCATCTCAATGAAGTCACTGGGCGCACTGGCGACCATTCTGTCATAGTAAAATGAGCTCAAGGTTTTCAAAAAGATCTTTGTCATCTCTTTTTCCTCAAGAGGTGGACAAATCTGAGCGGAAATCTCACGCCATCTTTGAGCATACTCCTTAAAAGTTTCCTTGTCCTTTTGCGACATGGCTCTAAGTTGATCTCTGTCTGGTTCCATGTCCAGGTTATATTTATATTGTTGAACGAAGGCTGCCCCAAGATCTCTGAAAGTGACGATCTTAGTGCGGTTTAATCCCATGTACCATTTGAGTGCGGCACTGGTTAAACTATCTTAGAAATAGTGGATCAGTAGCTTTTGGTTCTCTATCTGAGTTGACATCCTCTGAGCGTACATTACTAAATGACTTTGAGGGCAAGAGTTACCCTTGTACTTTTTAAATTCGGGCACTTTGAACTTGTGCGGAACTTTCATATTGGGGACCAAACAAAGGTCTGAGGCGTCCTTTCCGAATAGATCTTGACCGCGAATGGCTTGCAGTTCCTTCTGCATCTCCAGGAATTGTTCTGGAATTCATTCATTCTGTTGTACATACTTATGTTTCCACCAGACGGTATTTGTGGAATCTGTCCTTCCAGGACAGTGTGTACCACGGGTGGTGGTATAGTCACTACGACTATGACTCTTGGTGCTTCCCTCTTCCGAAGTTTTTAACCTTCAGGGGTTGCTGTCATGCCTCTTGCATCTTCGCTTTCCCGAAGTTTGTAACCTTCAGGCCCTGCGGTTCCTGCTGCAGTTTCTGGATATTTCGTGATCGGCGAAATATATCCTTCCGGGATATAGTAAAGTGGCATGCCCCAGGGATGATCTTTAGGCATGTTATACCGAGGTTCATACTTTTTCACTATGGGCGTTGAGGTGATCTCTGAAAGCACAATCCTTTGTATCTGGGCTGATGCCAGAGCTTGCGTGTCATTGTGAAGTTTCCTCAGATCTTCTTTTAGAGTGTCGAGTTCTTCTCTCAACTCTCTGTTCTCTTCCTCGAGATTATCCATTTTCTTTTGTTGACTGACCCGAGTATTGTACGAATGAGACAGTCTGACTCTAGAACCGATACACAAACGTGATATTCATAGGTAAGAAGAATGTGTTATGTGAGAATGATGAATGATATGCAATGATTATATTAGTTAATGTTTTCTTTTTGTTTAATCAAAATAAACTTCAACAATTAGATTGCAAATATCATACAATGGGGAAACTTCGTTTTATTGAATTCAAAGATTGCGGAAATGGAAATACATTAATTTACAAAGTGCTGTAAAAGGAAAAGTATAAACTTATGGATCCTGAGTCCTCTCTGAAGAGGGCTCAGGTGCTGGTTTTGGTACTTTCCTTTTGTTTGACCGGGGCTCTTTAGCCATTGTCGAGTTGTCATTCCTTTGCCAAGTGAAAGGAGCGAGCAAATTCCTTTGGTCTTCTTGATTTTCTACAGCATGTTGCTCTAAAATCTCGATCAGAGCATCTTTTTGTTTCAACAATTGTTGTATTTTGTTACACTCCACATTGAGAATGCGGTACTTGTTCTTCCAAGACTTCTTCTCCTGTTGAACTTTGTTGAGGGTAACCTGAAGCTTTTCCGTATCAGACATAAAATAAAGGACAGATTCCTTTAACGGAAGAACTTCTTGACGAGGGTAAGGCATCCTCAGCTTGAGACCTCTAGTTTATACCCAGTGGAGATAAGGTTCCACAGAGACACATTCTGGTTTTCCTAGAGACTCTCTTCCTTTCTTGTGAACATGTTTCTAGGCATGCACTATTTCTGTCTTTAGTGCCCTGTCATTTTCTCCTTCCTTGAAGAAAAGACCTTCCTGATGAGCATTACGTGGGACATGCCTCATCGGGTATCCGAATTGACGACAAACTAAAACTGGATGATAATTAATTCTTCCTTTAATTCCTATGAGGGGCACGTTGGGGAAATTTCCCCAACGGTCAATGATTCTTATCCCGTCATAGATTTGATTGTACCAATCGATGTCAGAGTTGGTAAGAGACACGATTCTCTGCGACCAACTTAAAGTACTCTTATGATCCCAAAATGCAGCAGACTTGGGTAAATGGGAAGTGAACCATTTGTACAGCAGGGGTACACAGCAGGTGATCATTCCTCCGCTGTACAAATTCCTTAAGTGCACAGAATGATAAGCATCTACAAGCAAGGTTGGTACGGGGTTTCCAATTAGAAATATCTTAATGGCATTGATATTAACGAAGTCATCAATGTTGGGAAACAGAAACAACCCGTAAGTGAGCAGAACAAAGACGCTCTCGAAAGCAGTCACGTTCCCTATACTTGCAAAGTACATGGCTCTCTTTATCAAAAACCGAGCTTGCAAACCTTGAATTCCACCCTTAATGGTCATGTGAGTCCTGACTTCTAACTCGTCCAAATAGATAGCTCTTGCAATGGTTTGATCCTTTGGAATTTATTCCAGTCCAGAAAAGGGAGCTTGGTCAGTGATGGGTAAATCAGTCAGGTGAGAGTACTCCTCCAGTGTTGGTGCCAGTTGGTAATTCGGGAATGTGAAATAGTGATAAACTGGATCGTAAAACTGAATGAGCATGGATAGGATTCCTTCAATTACATAAACCCTTAACAGAGACAGCAGTCCTCCATACTTAGCTCTGAAAGCATCAGGGTTGGTGATCATCCTTGCCAACCCTCTCAAATCCTGTAATTTTGGAACCTTGAAGGTGTACTTGTGAGTCTTCCTTCTACCGAAATCCATAACGCAATCCTTCTCTCTGATATTTGCAATCATTGTCTTAGTTTAATTTGAAAAAGAGAGACTAGAAGAGAAATTTTTTCTTTGTTTAAAGCTTTTTTTTAGATGAAATGAATGCATGAATGCAGCACACAAAAACATAGAAAAAACATGGGGTCAAAGGTTCGGTATCATGAAGTCATGGCTCTACCCATCCCCAAAGGTTGTACTGGTGATTTTTTGTACCTGTCCTCAAAATCATTGACCCCCTTGGGATAACAACAGCAGGCTGGTTCACCCGAGCGAGCTGCAGTATCTTAGAGTAAAAAAGAGGGTAGTATCGCGTGACAACTATTTCCGATAGCTTCTGCAATACAAAATAGTAACATGGTCTCATCTTACTAAATCCTCAGTTTCATGGACACCACAATCGAACAATCTGCTTTCAACAACCGAAGTCGTATAGGCATTGAATCCGCAAAGGGTATCTCCACTGATTCGATGGTCGACCGGGGTCTCTTATTTGGGAGTCACTCCCTGTAAGATTACCCGTCTAATGCCATCACTTATCTTAGGTGTCACTCAAACTTTCCAGATGCGGCATCACCCGCAGTCCCATTAGCAGAAAAATAAACACGGATATCAATTAGGAAAAGCGATATATATTTATTCCTAAAACTAACATCCTAGACCTCTTAAGAATTCTAGTCCTAGTCCTATACAGACAATGACTCCCCAGCAGAGTCGTCATTTTACTGTAACGAGCGATTTTTGTCGGTGACGCGACCACCTTATCGTTGGGTTTTCCTCAGCGAAATGGTAGGAGGGGGTGCTACTTTCTGATTTCTTATTTATCCCATGAAGCTGGAAGGGAAAGGGAAGCTATCCAAAACTAACCTTACACGCGAATGTTTAACTGAGCAAACGCTTAAAAGAGATTGGGGGGTCCGAGGTCAGGTTATACAATGGGGCGTTGTCAATTACCCATCCTATATGTGGTTATCCACAGGATGTTAGCTTTAGGTTTCGCTTTGTACTTGATGGTGTTTATCCGTTAATGGGTTGAGAAAGTTTCTTGGGAAGTATGAGTGAGTGAGTGAGTTGATGTTCCTCCTATTCTAAGGGAGGAAAAAGATGATGCTTTGGTGTCTTGTTCAAAGCCCAAGATTGAAGCTAAAAGGTTTATTTGTGTCTTGTTCAAAGCCCAAGATTGAAGCTAAAAGGTTTGACTGAGAGAGAATTTGTCATCTCTAAAGAGGAATGGTTGATTTTTGTATGCCTTGATCAAAGCCCGAGGTTGAAGCTAAGAGGTTGATTGACTCCACTGGGAGGAATCCTTACCCAAAGCCTAAGAGGGGGCTGGATAAGACCGACTCAACAAGAGAGTGTATATATTGGTGTCTTGTACAAAGCCCAAGATTGAGGCAAAAAAGAGACTGACTCTTTGGGGATATCATTATTCAAAGCCTAAGAGGAGGCTAAAAGCTTGACTTTTCCTGGGAAAATGTTTTATCTGTCTTGTACAAAGCCCAAGATTGAGGCTAAAAGGGATTTTGACTCCGCCGGGGAGATTTGTATGTGTCTTGTACAAGGTCCAAAGTTATGGCTGAAATGGGTTTGACTCTTGCTGGAGAGTATTATCTGTCTTGTACAAAGCCCAAGATTGAGGCTGAAAAGAGTTTGAATCTACTTGGGAAATCATTCCTAAAAGCCTAAAAGAAGGCTGGGAGGAAATGACTTTACTGGGGAAGATATCTGTTCCAAGCTTAAGGGAGGAAGATTTATGTCTTGTACAAAGCCCAAGATTGAGGCTAAAAGGGTTTGACTCAACAAGAGAGTGCTTTTATCTATCCTGTACAAAGCCCAGGATTGTGGCTGAACAAGCTGGGGAAATTATTCTACAGAACTTGAGAGAAGGCTAGCTCCTGCTAGAGGAAATCGTTATACAAAGCCTAAGAGGAGGCTAAAAAAGATGGACTCAACAAGAGAGTGTTCTTATCTGTCTCGTACAAAGGCCGAGATTGAGGCTAAAAAAGGTTGACTCAACAAGAGAGCCTGAAAAGGTGATTGACTCAATGAGAGAGTCTGATAGTTGATTGACTCAACAAGAGAGTCTGAAAGGGTGAGTGATTGACTCAACAAGAGAGTCTGAAAGGGTTAGCTCCTCTAGGGAGAATCATTGTACAAAGGCCAAGAGGAGGCTGACTTTTCTGAGGGAAGGTCATTGTACAAAGCCTAAGAGGAGGCTATCTTTCTGCTGGGAATTATTGAAATCCCTAGGCAGGTCTAAGTGGGGAATCAACTCTTGCTGAGGATTACAAAAAAGTTGAGGTACCAGATGCCTTGAGGTTCTGATTTGGGATTTTTAGGAGAGTGACTGGGTTTCAGCTCTGCTGGAGATTGATCCAGGGTGACCGGGGTTTCTCCTATGTTTGCAGGGAACTTGAGAATGTCTTTGAGACTCAAGGGGGTTAGACTGTCCAAGTCTACCAGTGTGGAAGAACTTTGTCTTTTAGGAAGCCTGTGGGTCCCAAACCAAGAAAAGTTCAAGAAATGCTATTCACCGAGAATAGACCATTTAGTGAAAGTTATGAGATTTGAAGAAAATTAAGAGATGCTATTCACCGAGAATAGATCAACTCTGGGGAGTAGAATTTCTTTGACAATTTCTAGGGGTGACAGTCTGAGAAAAGGTTCACGAAGAATACTACATTTCTCTTTGTTCTATATTGTTTAAGCCCAAGAGAAGGCAAGACTGTATCTGGAAATCCTATGGGGATCTAGTTTTGTCTGTATTTAAGAGTGACCAACATGGATTTACCTAGTTCTAGACCTAGTTGTCGGAGAAAACTCTAAATAGCTATACTAGTATATATACAGTTTATATATGACAAGTATTTAAAAGGATATGAAAGAAGACTTACCGTGCGCAGCTTCCCACAATACAGTTATATATATGAAAGCGAGTAAATGAAAGCGGTTAAAACTTACAGGTGAGCAAGCTTCCATGCTGTATTGTTAGTTGTTCAAATAAATTAAAGAAAGTTTTGATAACAACATGTATATTTGAATCTAAATCAAAAGGAAAGTTCTTTTGAAAAGATTGTTGGGGCTTATACTCAAGGAGAGGCCCAGGGTTTGACAGTGATCGCGCTGTTGTTATTGAAATCGCATCGGGACTTATACAACGACTGAGGCCCAAATTATTTTTACAAACAAAAGAGGGTTGGGTCTTACACTCTATTAGAGGCCCAAAGAGTTTGAAAATGAATAAAGATGGGACTCATAGCTCAAGGAGAAGCCCAGTAGATTTTGTTACAAAGGCGACGATCGCGTCGAACTTTTGAAAATATACTAATAGACTTATACAATGTGTGAGGCCCAAAAAGTTTATTTACAAAGGGATTGGGTCTTACACTCTATTAGAGGCCCAAAAGTGTTTTTGTACAAGTGATGGGGCTTACAACTCAAGGAGAGGCCCAAGGAGTTTTTTTTTGTTTGAAAAATGGCAATCACGCCGAGATTTTTTTATCGTGTCGGGACTTATACAATATCTGAGGCCCAAAATAGTTTTGGTTAAAAGGGGATTGGGTCTTCCACTCTATTAGAGGCCCAAAAGTGTTTTGAGAAAGATTGATGAGGTTGAAATCAATCAAAACCCTAATTTTGTTAAAAATAGAATTAATTTTGATTAAAAATTAATAAATTCATTGAAAACCTGTGAGAAATGAGTTGTGATTTTGGGTCAATGTTTCAAAAATCATGTTTTTATCCACAAAATGATTAAAAACCATTTAAGTTTGGAAAATCAAGAGAAAGAAAATTTTTAAAATGTTAAAAACAAATAAAAATTAATTCTTTGCAAAAATATCAAATATAAGAAATAAATAATATTCTTTGGGAAATTTTTGTAAAATAAAATATTTTAACATTTTTGTGAATTTTGAAAAAAAGAATAAACTCAAAATCATTAAAATTCAGAGAGAAATTAATTTTTGAATCTATTAAATAAAATCACAAAATTGAAATACTTGAATATTTAAAAAAGGGCGCCAAGAACAACCAAGAACACGCGCGTGTTCTGAGTTTTTGCAGATTTGAGTTTTCTCACTAATCTCACTGAATACTTGATGAAATTTCAAAATCCAAATATCAATCTGCTCGTTTTCAACTCATAATCATGTCTATGGTCTTTAATTTCATTTATTTTAAGTATGGAATGAGAAATCAAAGAGAAACCTCAAGAACCGTAATTTCTGCATAAAGGCTAAGAAATTCCATACACGATTCATACAAAGCAATCAATTGACGGGAAACACTCCATACATGATTATGAACATATGGTAAAATTATTGTGCGAGGAAATATGCATGAATCATGAGATGACCAAGTTTAGGCTTATCTCTTGCAGCTGGTGATCGAGTTCTAGGTTGGAGGTGTTACAGCTTGGTTCCAATGATGTGAACAGCTTCGTTAGGTGATATGGAGTGTGTCTGAATGCTTGGTGTGGATTGAATTGAGTTGGAACTTGATTTGGCACCTCAAATACAAATCTGTCAAAGGCTTGTGCAGATGGCTGGTGATTTTGAGAAATTGGTGTTCCAGATGTTATGTAAGAGTTTGGATCACTTCTACATGTTATATGTGAGGTGTGTGTGTGATTGGTTTGGTTGGAATTGCTCTCAAACTCAAAACTCGATAGTGACTTGAGTTAGAAGGAAAAATTGGAGTGAAAGATGTGATTTTGAGGAAAGCATCAGTTTGGGTGCTTTGGTGTACTCAAACTGATCACAAACGAGGTCTATTTATAGTGCAACAAGTTTGTTTTGGCTGCAATAGTGTATGGCAACTGGTACAGGTCTGTGGCGAATTGTGATCAAATGGAATCTCAAGTCTCCTCTAGCCATTGACTTGAAGTTAGAGCACAGGCCTATGGTTCTTTGGTTCAAGGATAAGTCTTGACTGAACTTGGATAACATTGTCTTGATGAATACCACCTCTATGCATCAGTTAAATGCTTTGAAACAAAATTGAATATTTGAAGCATATTTGAATTTAGGAGTGTCATGCCTAAACATAGCTCCATGGACTTGTGATGCTTGTAGATCAGTGCTTGTCCCTTGGTTGTTCCCCCTTGAGGTGTGCAGATGGATAACCATATTTGTTGTTGCACAATTTGATCAAATCGAGCCCTTATGCACAAATCTGCCTTGCCAAGACAGTTTACAGCAAGGCATGTTACAGCTGTCATAACTCCTAGCCCAGTTGGAGTTTTCTCATGTTTTTGGGCTCATTGGAAAGCACTCATATGATACAACACATATGTGATCATAGTTTGTCTTGAAAATATTTGGATCTAATTGAAAAATCATCATGAACATTGATGTTCAAGACTGCCAACTTAGGAAGATTTTCACTAAGTGTTGGAAAAGTGTCATTTTCATGTTTTTGTTTTACCATTTTGATCACTCCATAACTAAAAATCCATGAGGAATTGGAATGAACTGTAGTTGGAGCTTTTGTAGAGTGTAATGAGATCTATAAATACAGCTTTGGATCATCCAAAATGGTTGCTTGGATCTCAAGTTATGATCCTTGGAAGTTGGTACCCTATCCACTTTGTTCCATAACTTAGAAAATTTCTAAGTTTTTTATGGTTACCCCTTTTACAAGTTAACTCACTTTCTTTGATTTTTATTGATGAATGATGATTCAAATCACATATTAACATTGTTTTAGGGTCAAAGAACCATAATTGTGAAAAATCCCAAAAAGTCAAACTTGATTTTGTGCACAATTGACTTTTTTATCGGATGAAATCCAAATTGTGCGATCCTTTGTGAAATCAAGGCCTTGACCTAAATAAAACCTAATGGATGGATTCCAGAGGTGTTATAGGGTGTATTGAATCATGTCCCAAAGTTTGGGAGCATGTCCTGGTCAAAATTCAAAGACACAGATGACTTTTTCCTCGAAACCCTAATTGTGGTCCTGATGAAATTAAAACTTGTGAATCAAGCTTCTTGGATCAATCCATTGTTGAAAATGGATCAATGTAGTGTATTAGAGACCCTCAAATCATGTCTTGAGGTCTTGTCTAATGTTTTGTCCCAAAAGTCAACTTAGGGGTGAATTAGGTCAAGAAACCCTAATTCCTGATTTTTTATAAATGCATCCCTGAGGTTAAGTTGACTTAATGATTGGGTTTATGAGGTCCATTGGAGTATCTTGGGTTGTGCTTTGAAGCATTGGCTCATGCCCAGATGAAAATTTCCATCTGGAGGCCTTGGTCGACCAAAACCCTAATTTGGTGACACTGGCGATCTCGAGGCTTGATCCACTTGGAATGCTGAAACCTTGTGCTTAATTCTTGATGTGGGAGTCCTTTTGATCCTTTAGACAAGTTAAAGATCATGTCATTCTTTTATTGATTCTTTGGCTAAGTGCTCTGAGAGGGCCTGAAACCCTAATTTCTGATTATGGTAAATGCTCAACCATCTTTGAGGAGATTTGTGAGACATCTAAATACATCCATATTGTGATGATGATTTGCACAATTATGGGAAATCTTGGTGGTCAAAATTTGGAGTATGACAGTTGGCACACAAAATCCAATAACAAGGACCATCGTGTAAAGCTTTTTTGCACTTCAATCCTATGGTTCTCACTCATATTCTTTTCTGACTCAAGCAAGCAGACTGCTTTTGGCACTTGGCTCAAGATGACTAGTTGAGGATCATACGCATAGAATCCCTTCCATTGATCTTCCTCCTTTGAACAAAGCCTTTGTCTTTTGTATTATCAATGCTATGGACCAGCATATGCCACTATAAAAGGAGGTGTTTTCTCATTCTTTACACATCAACAATACACAATATCAGAACATAAGATTTCTAACTTTAAGCAACCTGTGAGTTTTTCTTGGCAAATAAGAAGAAGGAGAACAACTTCCACTCAAGAGAACCACCACCCTCTCTTATTCCTTCTCTATTACAAAACACAATAAACTTGTTCTCTTTGTGCAACAACTTACTCAAAAAAACCAACAATCCACAAACATCACTACACACTGCCTTAAAGAAAGAAGCTTGTAAGAATATCGCAACACCATTCATACTGTCATACCCCAAATTTTGACCACTAAGATTTCCCATCATTGTGCAAATCATCAGCACAATATGGATGTACCTTTGTACCTCATTAGTCTCCCCAAAGGTGGGTGAGCATTCACTACAAACAGGATTTAGGGTTTCAAGCCCTCGCAGAGCTCTTAGACAAAGGATCAATCAAGGAATGACATGATCTTCAACTTGTCTAGCCTCTCAAATATCCACAAAGGATCAAGAGGACTCCCACTTCAAGGATTAAGCACAAGTTTGCTCCCTTCTAGGTGGATCAAGCCTCAGGATCGCCAGTGTCACCAAATTAGGGTTTGGTCGACTAGGGCCTCCAGATGGAAATTTTCCTCTGGGAATGAGCCAATGCTTCAAAGCATAACCTAAAATGCTCCATGAAACATCATAAACCCCATCATCAAGTCAATTTAGCCTCAGGGGATGCATACATCAAAAATCAGGAATTAGGGTTTCTTGACCTAATTCACCCCTAAGTTGACTTTTGGGACAAATCATGAGCCAAGACCTCAAGACATGATTTGAGGGTCTCCAACATACCACGTTGATCCATTTGCAACAATGGATTGACCCAAGAAGCTTGAGCAACAAGTTTCATTTTCATCTGAACCACAGTTAGGGTTTCGCGAGAAAAGTCAACTGTAGCTTTGACTTTTGACCAGGACATGCTCCCAAGCCGTGGGACACGATTAAATACACCCTATAACACCCATGTAACATGTCCATCAATTTTGATTTAGGTCAAGGACATGATTTCCTGAAGAATCGCACAGTTTGGAATTCATCTGATAAAAAGTCAACTGTGCACAAAAGTCAAACTTTGACTTTTTGAGATTTTTCATAAAAATGGTTTTTTAACCCTAAAATGATGTTAATGTGTGATTGGAATCATCATTCGTCAAGAAAAATCAAAGAAAGTGGGATAACTTGTAAAAGGGGTAACCATAAAAACTTAGAAATTTTTCTAAGTTATGAAAAAAAGTGGCAAGGGTACCAACTTTGGAGGATCATAACTCCTAAACCACAAAGCCATTTTTCTCCATCCAAAGCTTGATTTGTAGCCCTCATTACCCTCTACAAAAACTTCAACTAGACCTAAGTCCAATTCATTAAGGATTTTGAGTTATGCTTGGATCAAAATGGCTAAAAAGTTAAAATTGACATTTTTCAGCACAATGTCCCAACTTCAAGGCTGTTTTTCTCCATGATCCAAGTTGAACCAGGTCTAATGTTAAACATCAAAGTTGAATTACGTCATCTAAGCTTTCCGAAAAGTCCTAGAACGTCCATATAGCATACTCGAGCAAGGAGTTATGGATCTTACAAAAGGCCTTGCTGAAGCTGAATTTTACAAGGCAGATTTGCACATTTTTTGTGCCACACGAATTTTCAAGCCTTGTCATCAGTTTGGACACATCTAAGGATCAAATCCAAGTGGGATGATCTGATCCATGAACCTCCCAAGTCCAAGGAACAAAGAAAAGCATGCCAAAGCCTAGAAATCCCTAAAAGAGGGACAAAACGCCAATTTTGGTTTGGAGCATTTAATGGATGCTTAGAGGTGGCATGTACTGAGCCATTCTCATCTGAAATTAGTCAAGACTTATCCAAGACCAAGGGAACCAGCAGCCTGTGCCCTAACCTCTAGTCAATGGCTAGAGGAGACTTGCATTTCCATTGGCCAACATGGAACAAACACCTGCTGCAGTTGCCATTCACTGTGGATCCCAAAACAAACTTGCTCTACTATAAATAGAGCTCATTTGTGCTCAGTTTGAGTACACCAAAGCCATCAAACAGATGCTTTCCTCAAATTCTCTCTTTCACTCCAAAACGCCTTCATTAGTAAGGAAATTATGAGTTTTTGAGCTACAGAGCAATTCCACTCAAACTAATCACACACACACCTCATATATATCATATGTAAGCTGTGCAAACCATCAAAAGTGACCTGTAATCACAACATCACAAAGTCATCTCTCAAAACCTCAAAATGACACTTTTTTGCATTTTTCAAGCCATGTCTTGATTCAGTCACTTTCCAAGTCAGATAAAACCTCAAACACACTCTAAATATCATCCTTGAACTATCCCAAATGGTGCCACACATCTGGAACACCATTTGAGAGAGTTGGCATTTTGGCCGTTTTTGATCATTTCGCGAGAAAGTGCACAAACTTGCTCCAGAGGTTTCTAGCCGATTCCAACCATCCTAAAAGCTTCTAAGAGGTCATTTGAGGTTGTCCAAAGCATCAAATCATTTCTGGAACAAAACACTTGGAAGGTTGCCCAAAATCTCCAAAAAAGAGGTAAAATTCACAACTTGAATTCTTTGAATCATGCTTTCCTTTGTTGTCCACATACATGCATCATATTGAACAATTCTTGAGGTAAAAATGTGGTCCTTAATGTGTATGTTGTGATCCTCCCACTGTTTGCATTTTGACATGTTTTTATGTGGAATTTTGGTTGTTTTGAAACCATGTGCAGTTCTGTCTTTTCTTCATTGGTGTGTTCTATACATTAAGGTTTAGTTTGCATGAGTAACACCATTGGATTCCTTGCGAAAAATCAGTCAAGATAGGTTTTTACGGATTTCAATTCCGATGAAAATTGAGAGAGTTACGCGCGTTGGAAATTTTACGCGAAACGGCGTCGAATTAACGATAGCGGTTCTTTTTTTTTTCGCTTTGTACAGTGATTTTCCGAGTGCGTGAATAATACCATTGGATTCCTTACGAAAAATCGGTCAAGATAGGTTTTTACGGATTTCAATTCCAATGAAAATTGAGAGAGTTACGCGCGTTGGAAATTTTACGCGAAAACGGCGTCGAATTAACGATAGCGGTTCTGTTTTTTTCGCTTTGTACAGTGAGTTTCCGAGTGAGTGAATAATACAATTGGATTCCTTGCGAAAAATTGGTCAAGAAAGGTTTTTACAGATTTCAATTCCGATGAAAATTGAGAGAGTTACGCATGTTGGAAATTTTACGCGAAACGGCGTCGAAAACAACGATAGCAGTTTTTTGTTTTTTAATTTCTGCGTTTTGTGCGTCGATTTTCCATGTGCGTGAGTGATACCATTGGATTCCTTGCAAAAAATCGGTCAAGATAGGCTCTTGCGGATCTTGATTCGGTTAAAAATCGAGAGAGTTACGCGAGTTGGAAATTTTACGCGGAACGATGTTTTAAACGACAGCAGCTCTGGTTTTTTTATCGCTGCGTTTTGTACGTTGAGTTTCGGTGTGCGTGAGCGATACCATTGGATTCCTTGCGAAAAATCGGTCAGGATAGGCTTTTGCGGATCTTGATTCGGTTAAAAATCGAGAGAGTTACGCGTGTTTGAAATTCAACGCGGAACGATGTTTTTAATCGATAGCAGTTTTTGTTTTTTAATTTCTGCGTTTTATACATTGATTTTCCGCGTGCGTGAGTAATACCATCGGATTCCTTGCGAAAAATCGGTCAGGTAGGTACTTCCGGATTTTGATTCCGATAAAAATCGAGAGAGTTACGCGTGTTGGAAATTCGGCACGAAACGATATTTTTTAATCGATAGCAGTTTTTTCTGCGTTTTATACATCGATTTTCCGTGTACGTGAGTAATACCATCGGATTCCTTGCGAAAAATCGGTCTGGTAGGTACTTCCGGATTTTGATTCTGATAAAAATTGAGAGAGTTATGAGTGTTTGAAATTTGATAAAAACGTGTTGAAAATTAAAGTTTCGGTACTCATTTTTACCCCAAAAGAAATGTCAAAGATGATATTTTGATATCTTTCCTCTTTTTCTTACTTTTTATTTTCAAAACTCAACCAATTTTTATCACATAGGAAAAAATCATCGTTTTCCAATTCGTACCCCATAATATTTTAATCCAAAAAAATCACAAAAATAAATATTATTTTTAATATATTTAAAAATAGTGTTTTAAATTGTTTTAAATGCTTTTAAAATGATTTCTTTTTTTTTTCTTGATTTTTAAAACCAAAATGATTTTAAATATTTATGTTGATAAAATATTTTTTTTAATCATTATTTAATGATTTTATTTGATATTTTTATCATTTTTTACTTAATTTTTCTTGGAAAAATGCCTAAAAAAATGAAATTGGGGTTTTCTTGGATTTTCACCCTAACAAATCTTTTTCGAACTCTTTGGGTCTCTATTAGAGTGTAAGACCCAATCCCCTTTTAACCAAAACAAATTTGGGCCTCACTTATTGTATAAGTCCCTCTGCGTTAAAAGAAAACATCGGCGCGATCGCCATTTTCAAACGAAAATCAACTGGGCTTCTCTTTGAGCTGTAAGTCCCATTTCTTTTCATTTTTAAACACTTGGGCCTCTATTAGAGTGTAAGACCCAACTTTTTTTTAACGAAACCATTTTGGGTCTCAGTTATTGTATAAGTCCCGATACGTTAAAAATCTCGGCGCGATCGCCATTTTCAAACTGAAAATATTTTGGGCCTCTCTCTGAGTTGTAAGCCCCATATTTTGTACAAAAATACACTTTGGGCCTCTAATAGAGTGTAAGACCCAACCCCTCTTTTTTATATTTTCTTATTATTTTTTAATAATTTGGAAAATTAATAACTCCCTCAATTTTGATTATTTTTTATTGGTTCTTTTTCTGAAAAATCACAAAAATAGTAAAATATTTTATTCTACAAAAAAAATCAAATTTATATTATTTATTTAATATAGTTGATGTTTTTGTGAATAAATTCATTTTTAATTGTTTTTAAGCATTTTAAAAGTGAATATTCATCTTGAAAATAAAGACTATGGGCCTCCCCTCGTGTTGTAAGCCCCATTTCTTTTCTTTAAATTCTTTGGGCCTCTAATAGAGTGTAAGACCCAATCCCTTTGTAAATACCAAAATTTTGGGCCTCAGTCACTTGTATAAGTCCCACGGTGTTTCCAAAACCTCGGCACGACCGTCGCCTTTTTTCAAAATTAACCATTGGGTCTACCCTCGAGTAGTAAGACCCATTTCTTTTCTTAAAAATCACTTGGGCCTCTAATAGAGTGTAAGACCCATCCCTTTGTACAGAAAACCTTTCTTGGGCCTCAGTCACTTGTATAAGTCCCTCTGTACAAATTCAACAGTGCGCTCACTGATAAAACCCTGGGCCTCTCCTTGAGCTGTAAGCCCCAAATCTTTCTTTTTCAAAGCACTTTATCCTTTGATTTTGAATATACTGTTGTTTTCAATCTTTCTTTGTTGAACAACTAACCAAACAACATGGAAGCTCTACAACCGAGTAAGTGTTTACCCACTTTCATTTACCGCTTTCATATGTATATAACTGTATTGTGGGGCTGTTTCACTGTAAGTCTCCTTTCATAAACTCATATACATATAACTGTATTGTGGGGCTGTTTCGCTGTAAGTCTTCTTTCATAAACTCATATCAACTGTGTAATAATAGTATAGATATTTAGAGTTTCCCCGGCAACTACGTCTAGAACTAGGTGACGCCGTTTCGTTTATTCGTAGAAATAGACAGCTAGACCCCCAATAGGATCACCAGATACAGTCTTCTCTTCGGCTGTCCTCATTAGGAATTGTCAAGAAACTCTACTCCCCAAGATGAATGTCTTCTCCGTGAATGGCATCTTTGAGTTTCTTCCAAATTCTCGGACTTTCCTGACTTGATCTATTCCTTGTGAATAGCTTGCCTTGAATTTCTCGGGGTTTGGGGACCCACGGGCTTCCTAAAAGCATCGGCCTCCTCTTGGGCATCGTACAAGGACCCACAGGCTTCCTCAAAGCAACCCCGCCTCCTCTTGGGCTTCGTACAAGGACCCTACGGCTTCTTAGAAGTATTCACAGCCTCCTCTTAGGATTCGTATAATGATCTCTTCCTTCGGGAATGATAGCCTCCTCTTGGGCTTAGTACAAGGACCCGTCGGCTTCTTAAAAGTTTCCAGCCTCCTCTTAGGCTTCGTACAAATTGTCCCGATGACCTCCTAGAGGTATAGGAACAGAACCTAGTCATCCTCATAGAACAGTCCTTTCATAGAGTCTACTACTGTTTCTCAAAGCATAGTACAAAAGATAAAACTCTAGACACGGACAGTCTAACTTCCTTGAGTCTCAAAGACATTCTCAAGTGACCCCTTCGTTAAATAGGAAGGAAACCCGCAGACTCGGACAGTCTCAATACCCTTTGGATTTCCCGTTTCCTCAAAGAGAAGGGAATAACCCGGATCCTCAAATCAAATCCCTGAGTACAGTGTTGCTCATATAAGAACTGATTTTCTCTTTTAAAATCATTATATTGGATCTGTCACTCAACTGAAACAGTTACAATAGCCTCCATCTCGAGCTTCGTACGAGATACAAAGACTCTCTTGTTGAGTAAAACTTTTAGCCTCCATCTCGGGCTTCGTATGAGATACAAAAACACTCTCTTGTTGAGTATAAAAGACTCTCTTGTTGAGTCAAACCTTTTAGCCTCTCTCTCGGGCTTTGTACGAGACACATAAGAGACTCCCTCGTTGAGTCAATCACCCCTTTCGCCTCCATCTCGGGCTTTATACGAGATACAAAAAGGTTCTTATTGAGCTAAACAAACAATCGCCTCCATCTCGGGCTTCGTACGAGATACAGAGACTCCCTTGTTGAGTCAATCAAACCTTTATCCTCCATCTCAGGCTTCGTACGAGATACAAAGGCTCTCTTGTTGAGCCAGTCAAACTTTTAGCCTCCATCTCGGGCTTCGTACGAGATACAAAAGCAATCTCTTGTTGAGTATAAAAGATTCTCCTGTTGAGTCAACCCTTTTAGCCTCTCTCTCGGGCTTCGTACGAGACACATAAAAACTCCCTCTTGTTGGGCCAATAGCCTCCTCTTAGGCTTTGTATAAGAAAACCACTGGTTGATCCAATCAACCTTTTAGCATTAAAGCTGTGCCTCGTTCACAGTACACAAACATCAACAACTCCTTTCCCCTTCATCAAATCGCTGTAAGCGGCAAGCCTCTGGATCATCTACATCCATGCCACTGTCCCTCTTTTAGCATGAGAAATTCCTAAGGAAAGATAGCATTGCTCTACACTGAGTTAAAGTCTTCTCCTTCAGGTTAAAATCCCCTTTAAAGGAAATTATGGCATTGCTAGGATTCGCATATCCCGGTTAAAGTAATTCTCCTTTATAACCAGTCACCCAACAGTTGTGACAGACAAACCCTTCTTTAGAGATGACAAATTCTCTTTAAATTTGAGGCCCTTCAGCTTCATATCTTGGGCTTTGAACAAGATACAAATAGACTTTTCAGCTTCACATCTTGGGCTTTGAACAAGATACAAATCACATTTCGCTTCACGTCTTATGCTTTGAACAAAACACCAAAAACACCCATTTCCTCCCATAGACTAGGAGGAACTACGAACGCTCTGATTTCCCTGTTTCAGTAAACGGGAATACGTAGGCATAAGATCGAAAGAAAAGATCTTAGCGAGCACAATCAACTAAAAACCCAAATCCCATATCTCCATCAATCAAAAGCAGTAATTCAAAAACATCAGTCCTAACATCCTAATCCTTGTTCCCCGCCAGAAACCTTCTGTCAAGGTAAAAAGAAAGAAAACCGTATTGGCAAAAATACAAATAACCAATATAAAGCCCCCCCCACATTGATAGCATTCGTAACCTAACAGACCGCTGTTTAAACTCAGTATGCAAAGCAGGGTTAATTGGAGACATCTATTTCCCTTCCTTATTCAGCTCGCAATAGGATAAAAAATGAATCGACCTGTAGTCAAAGCTCAAACCGCAGAGAGCGACCAGCGCTTAAGAACCGCGTCCAAAATCGCTCGCTAGACATACATCCAAATTCCAAACTTCCTTAACACACGAAAAACAACAAAACATCTACACCACACTCCACAAAGATATCACACCAAACCTTGAGAACTCGAAGCAGCTCATGAAGATACCACAACAAGAATACTGCTCCATTCACTTTACCAGCTCGTGAGGCATTGGACCTTTTCACCCGGTGAGTTCTTCTCCTCCATATTCATGATGCCATGATATGTATGAAAGTTCGAATGGTCTCCATACTGTTGTCACTTTTGCCTTTATAATGTCTTAGGTTGATAGCTTGAGCTTTTGTTTGAAGTTGTGATAATATGCTAGCAAGTTGGTAACTTCATGTTAGTTCTGAACATTTGATTTTCATTGCCTTTTTTTTCAAACTCCGGTTGTTAGTTCACTTGGAATGTGGCTTAGTCTCGTTCTATTAAATTAACACTACATGAGGGTTTTTTATTTCACAAGTTTTGGTTTGGATCTGGGCCGGTAATTGTTTGAACAAGATGAAAAAAATATGGTCGTATACTAGTTTGCACGAATAGGTCCTTCGTGCATGGGTTCGTTGCATGAAGAGGACGTACAGGGTTATTTGAGTGACTAGGTAGTAACTTTGTCGTGTAGTCACTTACATGTTAAGTGACCCATTGATGGCCCAATCACATGATATTTTGGTACTGTCGTAACCCGAAATTTGACCTCCCTCTTTTGTCTTTTGCATGAGCATGAACATTCACATCGTTAGCATACGCATTTGCACTTTTCTTTGTGTGTTTCCTGTTGCAGGATATTCAGGTTTTCCAAGCCCGATTAATCGTATCCTCACAAGGTCATCACATCATCAAGACGAGCTCAAAATAAAGGTTTCCATGCTCACTCATCAAATCAAGAGGTGGAAAATCGAAACCGGATCATTTCCTAAGCAATTTGGGCAAAATTGACTGAAGTAACCGGTTAACGTGTGGCGAGTAACCGGTTACACAGTGCAAAATTGCAATTCCTGCTGCATTTTTGGGACAGTATCCATGCACTCTCTTTGGTCTTTGATTCTACAATATTCTAGCAGTAGGTGGAATATTCTAGAAATCTCTAGACATCTCAAAGCTATTCAATTTACTCCAAGTGCATTTGTTCTAATGCTTCACTTCAAATCAAGTGCACCATGTTCCTTGTTTTTCAAGTAATGTGGATCTTTGGATGATGGAGTTCACATTGGGATTGTTGCCGAGTTGGTTCTAACTAACCGAGTTAACCGCCTTGACTCGGTGAGTCAAGTCCAACTAACTCCTAGCCTAGTTCCAAGCCCAAAGCTAAGTCCAAAGCTAGCTCCAAACTTCCCATACTCCAAACCTAAAATCTATATAAACTAACCTTCACTCACTTTACAAAAAAAAAACCATTCTCTCCATAATCATTCACACAAATTCACACTTTCTTCACTCTCTATTCTCTCACATTCTCTCTGATTTTTTCTACTCTTTCTTCATCTTCATTTCAATTCTATCCCAAAACCTCACCAAAGCTCCATTTCTCCATAAAGGATAATCACTTTTACATCAAAAGTGATTATTTCTTGAGCTCAACCTTCATCAGTTTTGCAATTCTACTGGGATTTCTGGAGTTATTTCAGTTTGTGGAGTAATCTTGAGTATTTTCTGCAAGTTTCAATGGTTCGAATTCGTATTTTGGAGCTTTATCGTATTTTGCTCGATTTCGACACGTTCCGCCAACAAATTGAAGATTCCTCTGGTTTTCTCTAATTTTCTGCATCAAGAATCATTTGCAACAATTACCAAGGCACACCTCAGCCTTGTAGGCTGGTAAATCCTACGTTACTCTTTGTTTCGATCGTTTCCGCGCATTTACGATGTGAATTTCGAACGTTTTCGGTTTAATTTATTATGCACTTGCTTGGTCTCTGATCTCCATGATTATTGTTTGCAATGTGTGTTAATTGCTCTTACCTGCTGTAATTTTTGTGCACAAATTCATGATCTAGCATGTGGTAGTTGTTATAAGTGATTATGTGCTGGAAATCACTTTTGAAAAGCTATTTTCTGTTTTTTTTTGCCACTGTCATAGTGGTAACCAGTTAACACAGGGTGAGTAACTGGTTACTCAGTGCAATTTTCACCAAAATACGCAAGTTTTCAAGCAAGTAACCGGTTAACGCCTGGTGAGTAACCGGTTACCACTGTACAGAAAGACCATTTTCTTGCATTTTCAAGTGTGTTTGCCATGCTTTCTTCATTTTAACTTCCATTGATTTTCATGCTTGATTTTATGGATGTTTTAAATGTCACATAACTTCTGTTTGAAGCTTATTCATGAATTTTGTTGCATACTTTCGATTATTCAAATTGTTCATGTTTTGACATCATGTGAATATAATCATTCTTGCATTTTTCTTTGATCACAATAACATGACTTTGTGTTACATATTTGTTGATCATTTGGTACTGTTTTGTACTTTCGTTCTTGGTTTTGCATTAAGTTCATTCTTCATGGATGAGCTTAATCTTGTATAAACCATAATTCTCACCTTCGTTGCTTTAATGATTTTCCACTCTCTTTGGAAAATTGTTGGCATGGTTTTCCCTTTTGATTAATTGATTGAAACCATGTTTCGATTAGTTGATCTGCCCTTTTCCTCTCTTTAGGATCTCTTTAGAGCTTTTTCTCTCTTTTCCCCCATGGAGTTGGAGTTTTGCGTTGCGCTCTACATTGGAGCATTGTACAAGTTGGAGCTGTTACGTGTCCGTTTCTTCATGCGGGAGCACTGTACAAGTTGGAGTTGTTACGTTGTCCGTTTCTTCATGCGGGAGCACTGTACAACTTGGATCTATTGGGTCGTCCGGTTCAATTTCTGCATTACACCCTGTGTGTGTTAGAGAAGGAATGAGAAGGGAGAATTCCTACTCTCATTCTGACTACTTCAGGTAGGGGACGAATGACCCTGTGCTTGGCGTAGTCATCTCTATCTCCAGGAGGTAGTGTGCTTTCTTTCCCCAGTCGAGTCGATCCTTGATCACTCTTTTCCCTTTGCAATCTCTTGTGATCCTTGATCACTCCTATCTTTCTCAATTTCTCTCTTGATCAATCACCTTCTTAGTTACGATCCTTTGTGCATTGGGTTAGCAAGCCTTCTTCGTTTCAATACCCTATTCTTTTCTTGCGGTCAATCATTGTTCTTTTGATTCCCCTGGAGAGTTTCTTTCCTCTTTCTTCGGTTAAATACAGTACTTCTCTTACAACCGAATCCCCTGCGGAGTTCACAACCTTCTTTTGGTTCTTCTCCCTTTGTTGGTTAATCACTCTCTGTCAGTTAAAGCACCAATGTTTGCGCTCCTTCTCAGTTAACCACAGTCTGTCTGTTAACATACTGAGTTCCTCGGGTTAATCACCTTCTCTCGGTTAATCACCCTTTTTCTTCAGTTAACCACAGCCTGTCTGTTAAAATACTGAAGCCCTTTTTAGTTAATCACCTTCTCTTGGTTAATCACTCATTTTTATCGGTTAATCATAGGTCTCTTGTTAAAACCGAATCCCCAGCAGTTGGCAACGTTTATTGGTTCGAATACTTGCACCCTGGGGCTAGTAACCTCTTTTGGTTCAATACCCTTATTCGTTGGTCGAGTACTGTTTGTTCAGTCATTACCAACACCCCTTTTGAGTTACGACCTTCTATCGGTCCTACACTCGTTCTTCTGGTTAATCACAGTTTTCTCTGTTAGAACCAATGCTTCTCTATCCCCACAGAGTTGCAATCCTTGTTTCTTCGGTTAACCATTGTTTATCAGTTAACATACCGATGCCCCCTTAAAGTCAAACACTTTCTCTTGGTTCCGCACTCTCTCTCTTGGTTTATCACAGTCCGTTTATTGATACCAGCTTCTTTTCCCCGCTAGGGTCTTACTCTCTTTCTTCGGTTAACCACTGCCAGCCAGTTAATATACCGAGTCTCCCTTTTCTCTTGGTTTTTACAACACCCCTTTATTTGGATCCCCAGCAGATCCCTTTCTATTCACTTTGCTCTTTCATTCTTGGTTTCGACACCAATCCTCTTTGTTATCCCCAGTGGAGTTTCTTTCATTCTTAGTTTCGACACCATTTCTTTTTCTAGTCTCTTGTGTAATCGCTCTTACTGTGTGGTTTTCCCCAGTAGAGTTTTTCTTTCACTCTTGCTCTTGGTTTTGACAACACTTCTTTTGTCTCCCTGTTTCTGTCTTGTTTTGTTTTCCGTTCGGTTCCCCGAACTACGGAAGCTCTGATTCTGCATTTTTTCGAATGTCAGATACGTAGGCACAAGACGCGATGTCTTGGCGAGCACACTTCCACCTTTCCTTCCTTCTCCCTTTCTTCTTTCCTTTCTGTCCCCTGGTTCCATGAACTACGACGCTCTAATTTCCTCATTGAACTATGAGGGTACGTAGGCACGATGGCCACAATCCTCCGGGAGCACCTACTTTCTTTCTTTTCTTTTTCCCCTTTCTCTCTCTCTCTCTCCTCCTTCTTTTAGCTAGAAGCCTTTAGATAGATAACCCATCCAAGCCTACAAGTAAGCGAAATGGTTCCCGTCGAGTACGACGGATGCGTTAGGTGCTAGTACCTTCCTTTCGCATAACCGACCCCCGTTCCCGTTTCTCTTCCCCTTGGGTTTTATCGATATTTTCCCTGTTGTAGAGAGCGATTTTGGACGCGGTTCTTAAGCGCTGGTCGCTCTCTGCGGTTTGAGCTTAAAACTACAGTTCGATTCATTTTTTATCCTATTGTGAGCTGAATTAGGAAAGGAAATAGATGTCTCCAATTAACCCTGCTTTGCATACTGAGTTTAAACAGCGGTCTGTTAGGTTACGGATGCTATCAATGTGGGGGGGCCTTTGTACTGGTTATTTGTATTTTCACCAATACTGTTTTCTTTCTTTCTTTTACCTAGGCAGAAGGTTTCTGGCGGGGAACAAGGATTAGGATGTTAGGACTGATGTTTTTGAATTACTGCTTTTGATTGACTGAGATATGGGATTTGGGTTTTTTGTTGATTGCGCTCGCTAAGATCTTTTCTTTCGATCTTATGCCTACGTATTCCCGTTTACCGAAACAGGGAAATTAGAGCGTTCGTAGTTCCTCCTATTCAATGGGAGGAAATTGGTTTTTGGTGTCTTGTTCAAAGCCCAAGACGTGAAGCGAAAGGTGATTTGTATCTTGTTTAAAGCCCAAGATGTGAAGCTGAATGACCTCGACTTTAGAGAGAATTTGTCATCTCTAAAGAGGGAGAAGGAGAATTACTTTAACTGGGATACGCGGATCCGAGCAATGCCATAATTTCTGAAGAAAGGGTTTTAACCTAAAGGAGAAGACTTTAACTCAGTATAGAGCAATGCCATCTTTCCTTAGGAATTTCTCATGCTAAAAGAGGGACAGTGGCGTGGATATAGATGATCCAGAGGCTTGCCGCTTACAGCGATTAGATGAAGGGAAAGGAGTTGTTGATGTTTATACACTGTGAACGAGGCACAACTTTGATGCTAAAAGGTTAATTGGATTAACCAGTGGTTTTCTTATACAAAGCCTAAGAGGAGGCTAATTTCCGCTAGGAAAATCATTATACAAAGCCTAAGAGGAGGCTAATTTCCGCTAGGAAAATCATTATACAAAGCCTAAGAGGAGGCTATTTTGTGTCTCGTACAAAGCCCGAGAGAGAGGCTAAAAGGGTTCGACCCAGTGGGGCATATCGTTATACAAAGCCTAAGAGGAGGCTAGCAAAGAGTTGACTCAGTTGGAGAATCTTTTATACTCAGTAAGAGAGTGTTTTTGTATCTCGTACAAAGCCCGAGAGAGAGGCGAAAAGGTTGTTTTGACTCCACTGGGGAGAATTTTGGTATCTCGTACGAAGCCCGAGATGGAGGCTATTGTAACTGTTTCAGTTGAGTGACAGATCCAATATACTGATTTTAAAAGAGAAAATCAGTTCTTATATGAGTAACACTGTACCCAGGGGTTTGATTTGAGGATCAGGGATATTTCCTTCTCTTTGAGGAAACAGGAAATCCAAAGGGGTGTCGAGACTGTCTGAGTCTGCGGGTTTCCTTCCTATTTAACGAAGGGTGCTTGAGAATGTCTTTGAGACTCAAGGAAGTTAGACTGTCCGTGTCTAGAGTTTTATCTTTTGCACTATGCTGTGAGAAACAGTAGTAGACTCTATGAAAGGACTGTTCTATGAGGATGACTAGGTTCTGGTCCTATACCTCTAGGAGGTCGTCGGGACAATTTGTACGAAGGCCAAGAGGAGGCTGGAAACTTTTAAGAAGCCGATGGGTCCTTGTACGAAGCCCAAGAGGAGGCTGGAAACTTTTAAGAAGCCGATGGGTCCTTGTACGAAGCCCAAGAGGAGGCTATCATTCCCGGAGGAAGAGATCATTATACGAAGCCTAAGAGGAGGTTGTGAATACTTCTAAGAAGCCGTAGTGTCCTTGAATAATGCCCAAGAGGAGGCCGATGCTTTTAAGAAGCCCGTGGGTCTTATCATCTCCTTTCCATTAGGAGAGATAACTCTTTTAGATATAAAAATCACTGGTAAACGTGCGAGGTTTACTATCCAGCGACTTTTAGCTTTTAAAGAGGGTTCCTTAGTTAAGGTCCAAGATTATGACCGTAGTGGGTACCCAAACCCCGAGACATTCAAGGCAAGCTATCCACAAGGAATAGATCAAGTCAGGAAAGTTCGAGAATTTGGGAGAAACTCAAAGATTCCATTCACGGAGAATACATTCATCTTGGGGAGTAGAGCTTCTTGACGATTCCTAAGGAGGACAGCCGAAGAGAAGACTGTATCTGGTGCTCCTATTGGGGATCTAGGCGTCTATTTCTACGAATAAATGAAACGACGTCACCTAGTTCTAGACGTAGTTGTCGAGGAAACTCGAAATATCTATACTATTATTACACAGTAGATATGAGTTTATGAAAGGAGACTTACAGTGAGCAGCCCCACAATACAGTTTATATATATGAAAGCAGTAAATGAAAGCGATAACCACTTACTCGGTTGGAGTGCTTCCATGCTGTTTGGTTAGTTGTTCAACAAAGAAAGATTAAAAACAACAGTATGTTCAAAATCAAAGGGGAAAGTGCTTTGAAAAAGAAAGATTTGGGGCTTACAGCTCAAGGAGAGGCCCAGGGTTTTATCAGTGAGCGCACTGTTTGACTTTGTATAGCGGGACTTATACAAGTGACTGGGGCCCAAAAATGGTTTTCTGTACAAAGGGATGGGTCTTACACTCTCTCAAGAGGCCCAAAAAGGTTTAAAGAAAAGAGTGGGGCTTATAACACGAGGGTAGGCCCAAATGATTTTTCGTTTAAAAATGGCGATCGCACCGAGGTTTTCTTTTAACGCAGAGGGACTTATACAATAAGTGAGGCCTAAAATGTTTTGGTTAAAAGGGGGATTGGGTCTTACACTCTAATAGAGGCCCAAAGTGTTTTTGAATGGGTCTTATAGCTCAAGGAGAGGCCCAAATGATTTTTATTTTTAAACGGGCGACGATCGCGCCGTTTACTTGTACAGAGGGACTTATACAATGAGTGAGGCCCAAAAAGTTTTTGTACAAGGGGGGATGGGTGTTACACTCTCTCAAGAGGCCCAAAAAGGTTTTGAAAATGATTTATGAAGGTTGAATTAATCCAAAACCCTAATTTGTTTTCAAAATGTATTTAATTGAATAAAAATTCAATTAAAATGATCAAAAATTGTTTAACACATGGAAAACAAATTGTGACCTTGGATTAATGCTTCAAAAATTAAGTATTGACATACAAAATAATTAGAAAGCATTAAAAATTGCAAAATCAATGTAGAAAAAATATTTAAAATGCCAAAAACAATGAAAATATTAATTCTTTGCAAAAATATCAATTATATGAAATAAATAATATTTTTAGGATTTTTTGATAAAATAAAATATTTTAACATTTTTGTGAATTATTAAAAAAAGAATCAACTCAAAATCATTAAAACTCAGAGAGAAATTAATTTTTGAATCAATTAAACAAAATCACAAAATTCAAATATTTGAATTTATGAAAATGGTGCCAAGAACAACACCAAGAACACGCGCGTTTTTCTGGGTTTCTCAGATTTGCATTTTCTATCCAATCTCCATGAATACGTAATCATATCATGCAATCCACATATCATTATGCTCGTTTCAACCTCACGATCATGTCTATGTACTTTAATTTCATTTAAATTAAACATACAACAAGAAATCACGAAGAGACCTCAAGAACCCTAATTTCTGCATGAAGGCTAGGATTTTTGATACACGATTCAAACAATGCAATTAATTGAGGGAAAACATTCCATGCATGATTATGAACATATGGCCAAATTATTGTGCGAGGAAATATGCATAGATTGAGAGATGCCCAAGTTTAGGCTTACCTCCAAGTCGTGACAGCAAGAGCAGATGTGATTTTGAGTTGGAGGTGTTACAAACAAGTTGTGATGATCTGGACAGCTTCCCTACACCATATGGAGTGTGTTTGAACACTTGGATTGAATTGAAATGGACTGGATCAGTTTATGGCATCTCAGCTGCAACTTCACTTCAAACTTGTGTGGATGGCAAGTGATTTTGAGATTTTGATGCTCCAGATGTTATGTGAGTGTTTGATCAGCTCATATGTGATGTATGTGAGGTGTGTGAGTGATTGGTTTGTGCAGAATTGCTCTCAAACTCAAAACCCGATAGCTACCTTGCTAAGAAAGGCATTTTTTCCAAGAGAAAGAGATTTTGAGGAAAGCATCTATTAGATGGCTTTGGTGTACTCAAACTGACCACAATTGAGCTCTATTTATAGTAGAGAAAGTTTGTTTTGCAAGGAATAGTGCATGGCAGCTGGTAAGTAGGTTTGGCCAATGTTGGCAAATGAAAATCCAAGTCTCCTCTAGCCATTGACTAGAGGTTAGGGCACAGAGCTTTGGTCCCCTTGGTCTTGGATAAGTCTTGACTGATTTCAGATGAGAATGGCTCAGTCCATGCCACCTTGATGGTTCCATTGAATGCCTCATTCAAAATTTGAAGTCTTGTCCCTATTTTGGCCTGTCTAGGTTCAACATGCTATTTCTTGTTCCATGGACTTTGGAGGCTTGGCTCAGTGATTGTCCCCTTTAGATTCAATCCTCTGAGGTGTCCAAGTGGATAGGAGCAATTGAATTTGGCTGATTTTGGCAAATCGACCAAAGTTGCAAATTCTGCCTTGCCTTGACAGATTTCAGCAAGGCAACTTGGCAATGTTGTATCTCATGGTGTAGGTTGAATTTGGCAATGTTCTTGGCCATTTTGGAAAGCTCTTACATGATACAACAACTGTTTGAACAAGTTTGGTTTTGATCTCTTTTGATTCCAAGTGAAAAATCCCCCTACATTTGGCAAAAAGTGAGGCAGAATCTGACTTAGTGAAAATTTCACTAAGTGTTGGAAAAAGTGACATTTTCACTTTTTAGCCACTTTGATCACTCCATAAATCAAAATCCTTAATGAATTGGAATGACTTGTAGTTGAAGTTTTTGTAGGTGATAATGAGGGCTACAAATCCATCTTTGGATGAGAAAAAATGGCCTTGTGGTTTAGGAGTTATGGTCCTCCAAAGTTGGTACCTTTGCCACTTTATTTTTAACTTAGAAAATTTTCTAAGTTTTATGGTTACCCCTTTTACAAGTTATCTCACTTTTCTTGATTTTTCTTGATGAATGATGATTAAAATCATACATTAACATCATTTTAGGGTTAAAAATCCATTTTGGTGAAAAATCTCAAAAAGTCAAAGTTGACTTTTTGTGCACAGTTGACTTTTTATCAGATGAATTCCAAACTGTGCAATTCTTCAGGAAATCATGTCCTTGACCTAAATCAAACTTGATGGACATGTTCCATGGGTGTCATAGGGTATATTCAATCATGTATTAGGGTTTGGGAGCATGTCCTGGTCAAAAGTAAAAGTTACAGTTGACTTTTCCCTTAAAACCCTAATTGTGGTGCAGATGAAAATGAGACTTGTTGCTCAAGCTTCTTGGATCAATCCATTGTTCCAAATGGATCAATATGGTATATTAGAGACCCTCAAATCATCTCTTAAGGTCTTGGCTCATGGTTTGTCCCAAAAGTCAACTTAGGGGTGAATTAGGTCAAGAAACCCTAATTCCTGATTTTTTATGAATGCATACCCTGAGGCAAAATTGACTTGATGCATGGGTTCATGAGGTTCCATGAAGCATATTAGGTTATGTTTTGGATCATTGCCTTGTGCCCAGATGAAAATTTCCATCTGGAGGCCCTGGTCGACCAAAACCCTAATTTGGTGATACTGTCGATCTTGAGACTTGATCCACCTAGAAGGGAGCAACCTTGTGCTTAATCCTTGAAGTGGGAGTCCTTTTTGATCCATTGTGGATGTTCGAGAGATTAGACAAGTTGAAGATCATGTCATTTCTTGATTAATCCTTTGTCTAAGCACTCAGAGAGGGCTTGAAACCCTAATTTTGATTGTATTGGATGCTCACCCATCTTTGGGGAGACTGATGAAGCACGATGGTTCATCCATATTGTGATGATGATTTTCACAATGATGGGAAATCTAAGTGGTCAAAATTTGGGGTATTACAGATGCCCCTATTTAATCTTCTTGGACCCGAAGATGTGAATGACGAAGGGATTCGAGCATTCGGGGTGCAAGAGAATTAAATATCGGAATATCCGAAATTTTGATGGTGGTTATGAATGGTAGCTTACGCATTCATCTTCTTTAGCTAAGCAATGATGCTTAGAAAAGGTAAACTACCCCTCGATCCTGGTCTTCAGCCAAGGAACTGGTCTCAGTTTTCTTTTGAAATAAACCTCCCCTCGTTCTTGGTTTCCTACCAAGGAACTGGTCTCAATCTCTGATTTAAAACTTCCCCTCGATCCTGGTTTCCTACCAAGGAACTGGTCTTGGTTTCTGATTTAAACTTCCCCTCGATCCTGGTTTCCTACCAAGGAACTGGTCTTAGTTTCTGATTTAAACTTCCCCTCGATCCTGGTTTCCTACCATGGAACTGGTCTTAGTTTCTGATTTAAACTTCCCTTCGATCCTGGTTTCCTACTAAGGAACTGGTCTTAGTTTCTTTTGTCAATAAACTTTACCGACAAGGGACGCTATTCGTAGCGGTTTTCCTTCAAACTTCTCCCCGAATTTTCCTGGAGAGATGCCATTTGTCGATTTTACTGGGGAAAGCGAGTCTCTTGGGAGACTGTTTTCGTTTGGGGTTACATCATACTTTTCTCGGGATCTTCCCGGAGAAATTCCATATGATTGGATCCAATTTTGAGGTGCCAATGACCTTCTCATCAGTGGTTTTTCGGAGCAAAACTGGCGTGCTGCCGAATCTCTGATCACGAGGCTTTCTCTATGGATTTTCCTTAATCCGGGAAAGCAAGGATATCATCTTCAATGGCGAAGAGTGATGTTTATTGAAAGTTTTCTCTGGCTTTTTAGAGGTTCAAGTTATCAAAGTGGTCGAGTGCCGACTCTGATCTAACGATACACTGGTGGCGAGATTGTTCAGACACAACGTTTCCTGACGAGGAAAGAGCTGACAAACTCGATTGAGAAAACTGTTATCACTAGGGGACAAGACCAACTAGAGTGATAGTGATGCAATATGAAATGCGAACGCAAATAAAAAATGCATGATGTATGTATGTATATGCTGACAAAACAGACGCGACATACAGACTAATGGATGAACACAATTGGATACTCGGCCGTCGCGGGGCGAAGAAGTACCGTTGATTCAAAATAGCAATTCCACCTTGCTTAGGAGAGATAGTCCCGTTAGGAGCTATGTTGATCGGGCTTAGGAGATGAGAACTCGGCCGAGGCGTGTCAGACGAAACAAGGTCTCTGACACAGTTGATCCCTTCATTTAGGCATACTGGCTTAGAAGGAGTACTTTGATTGTGCACTTTGAAGTTCGCTTACTTCGGGAGAAGCGATCGATGTTCTTCTGATGTTCAACAGTCAAAAGAAATTGCCATCTTTATTTTAAAAGCAGAAAAAGTTTTAACAAGTAAATTCATTTTTTTGTTTTATTTCAAGAATCGCTGATTAAGTTTAAACAACGTCGTTCTGTAAAGCTAAAACAAGTAAAGAATTACAAACAAAAGCACAATGGCTCAAATTTTATTGATAAGATGGAGATCAGCCAAACGCGTGATTCCAAAGAGTATATACAAAGTTAGAAAATGGTAATTTACAGGGAAAAGGGCTACGTTGAAACATAACGACCACTATCCTTCTACCAACTTTGAATTCGGGACATCCTGAGCTTCCGTCGAAGATAACCTTGACTGGAGATTTCCTCCGATAGATGATGTAACTACTGCTGAGGGACTTGCCTCTGTTGAACATAGTTACTTGCCATTATCCCTAATTTTTTCCTGGATTGTACTATGAGATTTCCAATCCATCGGGATGATGTTTTTTTTCATGTCTCTAACTTTTGCCTGGACCGCCCTTTCGGGTTTTCAATCCACCGAGACGTGTATTTTTTTTTAGTTTAGGCGAAGTATTTCTTGACTACATCAACATTCGTGGGGTAGGCAAATTATTCTCCGTCCATGGTTGCAAGTCTCAAGGCGCTGCCTGTAGGGGCCATCATAATTTGGGGTCCATTTGCCCCGAGAATCAGTGAGAAATGATTGTATCTTCTTGAGCACAAGGTCTCCTTTCCTGAAAACACGCGGTCGGACCTTTTTGTCGAACGCCCTCTTCATTCTCTGTTGATACAACTGACCATGGCATAGTGCCGTGATTCGCTTCTCTTCGATCAAGTTCAGTTCGTCGTGTCGGCTTTGACACCATTCAGCTTTGGTGAGCTTAGCTTCCATCAATACCCGGATTGATGGGATCTCTACTTCTATGGGGAGAACTGCCTCCATGCCGTATACTAGAGAGAAAGGGTTGCCCCTGTTGAAGTACGGACAGATGTGCGATAACCATGAAGAGCAAATGGTAGCATCTCGTGCCAATCTTTGTAGGTTACAACCATCTTTTGAACGATCTTCTTGATGTTCTTGTTAGCCGCTTCTACCGCTCCGTTAATCTTGGGTCGGTAGGGAGATGAGTTATGGTGTTCGATCTTGAACTCTGCACACAACTCTTTCATCATCTTATTGTTCAAGTTAGATCCATTATCAGTAATGATCTCACTTGGAACACCATATCGGCAGATGATATTGTTTTTGATAAATCGGACCACCACTTGTCGGGTTACATTGGCGAATGACGCTACTTCGACCCACTTGGTGAAATAGTCAATGGCTACCAGGATGAACCGATGTCCGTTTGAAGCCTTAGGTTCAATCAAACCAATCATGTCGATTCCCCATATAGAAAAAGGCCATGGGGAAGAGAGAACTTTGAGATTTGATGGCGGTACATGAATTTTGTCGGAGTATATCTGACACTTGTGACACCTCCTCATGTACTTGTAGCAGTCGGATTCCATTGTCAACCAATAATACCCGGCCCTGAGAATTTTTCTCGCCATTGTGTGTCCGTTGGCATGAGTGCCAAGGGATCCTTCATGAATTTCTTTCATAAGCATGTCTGCTTCGGGTCTGTCGACGCATCGGAGCAAGACCATGTCAAAATTTCTCTTATAGAGAGCGTCACCGCTCAGGAAGAAGTTTCCAGCCAATCTTCTGAGGGTTTTCCTGTCTTTTCTGAGTGCCCCAGATGGGTACTCTTGTTTCTGAAGGAAGCATTTGATATCGTGATACCAAGGTCTGTCGTCTATGACTGCTTCAATCGCGAAGATGTAAGCGGGCCGTTCAAGGCGCATTATGTCGATCTTAGGTATGTCATTCTATCGACCTACACTGATCATGGAAGAGAGAGTGGCTAATGCGTCAGCCATGTGATTCTCATCACGAGGGATGTGATGAAAGTCGACTCTGTTGAAGAAGGGTAACAACCTTCTTGCATAGTCTTTGTAAGGAATCAATCCTGATTGGTATGTGTTCCAATCTCCTTTTATCTGGTTAATAACCAGGGCTGAATCGCCGTATACGTCCAAGTTTTTGATCCTTAAATCAATCGCTTCTTCGAGACCCATGATACATGCTTCGTATTCGGCCTCGTTGTTCATACATTTGAACGTAAGTCTGGCAGTGAAAGGAATGTGGGAACCCTGAGGGGTAACAATGATTGCCCCAATTCCGTTTCCATAATGATTGACTGCTCCGTCAAAGATAAGTCCCCACTGGGAACCTGGTTCTGGCCCTTCACTGGGTAACAGTTCATCGCAATCTTTCATCTTTAGATACATGACATCTTCGTTTGGGAAGTCAAACCCGATTGATTCTTAATCGTCAATCGGTTGATGAGCCAAATGATCGGCTAAAATACTTCCTTTAACGGCTTTTTGAGCATGGTACTCTATGTCATATTATGATAGTAACATCTGCCAACGGGCAATCCTTCCCGTGAGAGCAGGTTTTTCGAAAACGTACTTGATTGGATCCATTTCGGAGACCAACCAAGTAGTATGACGAATCATGTACTGTCGAAGACGCTTGGCTGCCCAAGCCAAAACGCAACAAGTTTTCTCAAGCATTGTGTACCGAGTTTCGCAGTCGGTGAATTTCTTGCTTAGATAGTAAATGGCAGACTCTTTCCGTTTAGTTTCGTCTTGTTGGCCAAGTACACATCCCATTGAGTCCTCTAGGACTGTGAGGTAAATGATTAGTGGTCTTCCTTCCACTGGAGGTGATAGAATCGGAGGATTCAACAGATATTCCTTGATACTGTCGAAGGCGGTTTGGCAATCATCTAACCAAACGCAATCCTGGTTCTTTTTGAGTAATTTGAAAATCGACGCGCATGTGGCGGTCATAAGGAATATGAATCTGGAGATGTAGTTCAAACGTCCTAGGAATCCTCTGACTTGTTTTTCAGTTTTCGGAGAAGGCATTTCTTGAATGGCCTTGACCTTGTCAGGATCAACTTCAATTCCTTTCTGGATGACGACGAACCCTAGTAGTTTCCCTGAACGGACACCGAAGGTGCACTTGTTGGGATTCAAGCGGAGCTTGAATTTTCTTAGACGTTCGAACAATTTTGACAGATGTTCAATGTGCTCATCCTCTGTTCTTGATTTTGCAATCAAATCATCGACATACACTTCGATTTCCTTGTGTATCATGTCATGAAACAGAGTAGTCATGGCCCTTTGATAGGTTGCCCCGACGTTCTTCAAACCGAACGGCATTACCTTGTAACAAAAGGTACCCCATGGGGTAATGAACGAAGTTTTCTCCATGTCTTTTGGTGCCATTTTGATCTGGTTATAGCCCGAGAATCCATCCATGAAGGAGAAAACTTTGAACTTTGCTGTGCTGTCAACCACCATGTCAATGTGTGGTAAAGGAAAGTCGTCCTTTAGACTTGCCTTGTTCAGATCTCTGTAATCGACACACATTCTGACCCTTCCGTCCTTTTTGGGAACGGGTACGATGTTGGCTAACCATTGAGGATATTCAGATGTAGCGAGGAAACCCGCATCGATCTGTTTCTGTACCTCCTCTTTGATTTTGATGGCCATGTCCGGGTGAGTCCGTCTCAACCTTTGCTTTACTGGAGGATATTCCGATCTCAACGGTAAGTGATGTTCCACGATGCTGGTATCCAACCCTGGCATATCCTGATAGGACCAAGCGAACACATCGGGGAATTCTTTGAGAAGCTTTATCAAACCCTCTCTGGCAGTTAGACTGAGCAATGCTCCGATCCTGATTTCTTTTCTCTCTTTTTCTGAACCCAAGTTTACCGTTTCCAACGGCTCTTTGTGAGGTTCGATGGACCTTTCCTCTTGTCTGAGTAGTCGGGAGATCTCTTCTGGAATTTGGTCGTCATTTTCTTCTTCAGCCTCGAATACCGGGAACTCAAAGTTGGGAGAAGGCATCAGATCGTATGTTTCAACGGGGTATAAAACAAGCAATCTGCATGACGTGATGATTCATGTTTAGAAGAGATAGAGAAAATGTAAGTGTGTGCAGTGTTTTGATTTTACTGCTTGTTTTTATTTTTGAATTGTTTTTTAGGATTACCATTTTCTGAGAAAAAGCAAAAAGAGAAAACAACAATTAATGCAGAAATTACAGAACGACGTTATTTTATTAATGAGCAAGTCGAATCTTGAAACTACAGCCCTATAAAACAAAACTCAGTCGCTTCGGGAAAAGCGAAGAGGGAAATTTACAGAAAGCGAGCCCTATCAAAATATTCGTTTCACCTGGGCAGGGTGAAAGGTTAAAGATGGCAATTACTTTGACTGACGAACGACCTTCGGAACATCGACGGCAACCCATTGGCGGCGAACTCCTTGGTGAATCACAAAGTCTGGCACCTTCCTTGATTTGTCTTCAGAAATTACGCTGATTTCTGGTGGAGCAGGATCATTGGAATCTGTCTCCCAGGCAGAATTGTCGTAGGAGGATTCCTCTGTTGCATTTTGCATAGCATTTGTGCTCTCAGTTGTATCTCCCCATCCAGTCGGCTGGATGTCTTCGAGCCTGATACGAGAGCTTTCGGGAGCGGTGTACTTGACCATATAGTCGTATTTTCCACTTGGTTGTCCCAGGGTGTCGCACACTTCTCTGGAACTGGAGGAATCATCCCTCTCGATGACGTTGACCTCGGGAAAAGCATAGTTGATGAATTCAAGTCCTGCAAACGTTGCGAATTCATCTTCATGTTGAGTAGTTTCTGAATGACCTGAGTGTTGATCCCATGACATAGTGGGGACACAGGTATTCTGTTCAATGACGCTCAGCTGAGCTTCATTACTCGGCTGACTTTCTTGCCCCAAGTTTCCTGGGTAAGGCTGCCACATTGGCAGGCCATCCATCATGCCATAGTAATTGTGATCAAAGTTGTCTTTCATCGGAGTGTCTTCCTCTAATGAATTTGGCGGAGCACGGCATCCTTCCGGATCACAATCTCCATAGATCATTTCAATATCTGATCTTGGTATAAATCTCGGACTTTCTGTAGGAAAGCAAAAAGGCATAGGCACCTCTTCCTGAGACATATAATCGTCCTTGTTAAGGTAGGACTTCCATTCTTCATCTGTGTCAGAGGGATCTTCCTCATTGATCGCATGAACTGTCTGAGACACTGGGTGAAGAAAACCTCCACTGTGGAAGAAGTTTTGAAGGGGATGAAGACTTTCATCGTTGGCGGCTGTCTGGGTACAGGTTGCAGAAAAACCAAGACCCTTCTTTGTTTTATTGTCAATGGGAATGACAAGCCGTCCCCATCCTGTCGTATCGGTACTCTCGACCGCTTTGATAGCATCTTTGTATGAAGAAATTGAAGTTCCTTCTTTGGACTGATTATCCTTGCTCACCGATAGTGCTTAGAATTGAGTTCCAATAACCTCCTTGGGTTCCACACAAGTAGATGATGATAAGTTGCTCACAAGCAAGGCTTGTTCCCCACAAACCGTGACAAGTTGATCATTCTCGACGAACTTTAGCTTCTGGTGGAGGGTTGAAGTAACCGCTCCAGCCTGATGTATCCAAGGTCTTCCTAATAAACAACTGTATGTTTCCCGGATATCCATGACCTGGAAAGTGATTTGGAAAGTGTGAGGACCAATAGTTATGGGAAGATCAACTTCGCCGATAACTGTTTTTCTGGATCCGTCGAATGCTTTGACGACGACCTCGCTGACTCTCATCGGAGGGCCCTTGAATGATAATTGCATCAAAGTGGACTTCGGCATAACATTCAGGGCTGACCCTGTGTCTACCAGTACGTTGGCTAAAGCATCGCCCTGGCAGTTAACTGTAATGTTGAGCGCCATGTTATGACGGCGACCCTCTTCAGGTAATTCTTCATCACTAAATCCCAAATTATTGTAGGAAGTGATGTTAGAGACAATACTATCGAACTGTCTGATTGTTACATCCTGTTCCACAAAGGCTTGCTCCAAGACTTTCTGTAGAGCCTCCCTGTGGGCTTCTGAACTGAGTAACAGTGATAATACTGAGATCTTTGAAGGAGTCTGTAACAGTTGATCGACAATGTTATATTCACTCCTTTGGATGAGCTTTAGCATCTCATCTTTGTCTTTTGAAAGGTCGGAATTACCAGATTGACCGACTGGTGGATCAGGAATTTCTGCCTGAAGTTCCTTTTCTTTGTTGGATTCTCCAACTCCTCGGTTGAAGATTCGACCGCTCCGTGTTAAACGACTGATGTCTGCAATATTCACGACGGAGGGTAATGGAATTTCCTTTCCATTCTCGATTATTGTTGCACCGTATTTGTAAGGGATTGCCTTAGCTGATTCATACGGTAGTGGCCCCGGTAGATAGATGACTATGGGAACCTTCTGATTTTTCTGACCATCATAAGTAATCTCGATCCGTTCCCGATTGGGAACTCTAGATTCATCAAGTAGAGGGATGATGGCAAAAACATCCTCAACTTGATCGGCAAGGTAATTCGGCGACCAAATGATGGGTTCTGAACCTGGATATAGACGAATTTCTCCGTGATCGACCAGATTCTGAAGAGCTGCTTTCACAAGGTAACACCCATGGTTACTTTCCGCACAGACACTGCAACTGTCATAGTTGTGTGGTGGCACCTGGCCACGCCAACTTTGAATGCAATGTAACCTCACTAGGTTACCTTCCATTGATCGGACATCCTGACTTTGACGATGAGTAGGATTCCTGTGATTGATACTAATCTGCTGAGTATCTTCGTCCATATAGATTGGCATCCACCAGTGATTTAACAAGTGCTGAAGTGCCACCTGGACAAGGGTACAACCTCGATCATTTTCGCAACCCGCTTTACAGCTTTGATAATCATGTGATATTAAGAATCCAAGTCGGACCTGCTCAACATGTAACTCTACCAGGTTGGTACTCATCACGCGAATGTCAAAGATCTGAACCATGTTGATTTGATAGGAGTTCCTATCATGGTAGTCTTGGATCCATCCAAGATCCATCTGACGCTGGAGGGCCTCTTGTATGAAAGAGCATCCCTGTTTGTTTACCGAGAAAATCAGACAGGAACTGTAATCGTGCCGCGGCAGATTATGATACTGGCTTTGCCTTGAGTGCATCGCCACCAAGTTGACATTCATCACACGGATGTCGTGGTTTTGAATGACGTCGGAATTCGTGTAAACCATGTTAACTCCACGAACTCGGTGCTCTTGGATCCATCCAAGATCCATCTGTTCCTGTAGAGCTGCTTGCACTACAGAACATCCCTGGTTGTCTTTAGAGCAGATATCACACTGGTGATAATTATGAGGTGGCACATGGCCATATCCACTCTGTCTACAATGCATCTTGACCAGATTGGTCTCCAATAAGAGTACATCATGAATTTGATAGACATTGTTAGTCTCTTTCTCAATCAGGTTTACTGCAGCTTTCCCATGTTGAGGCAGCGGGTTCGTAAGAACATTAGGATTCGTATCTTTGAAAGATAAGAGCCCGCTCCTAACAAGCTTTTGCACGTCGGATTTGAAATTGAGGCAAGTCTCAATGTTATGCCCTGAACCTCCTTGATGATAAGGGCATGTCTGTTCTGCTTTAAACCAAAAAGGCGGATTTTCCGGAATTGAAAGGGGAGACTTAGTCTGAATGTGCCCCTTAGCCAGCAGTAACGGAAACAGCTCTGCGTACGTTACGGGTATAGGATCAAATCCTGGTGGCCGTGTTGTATGGTTGTTGTTATATGGAGGACGAGCCTGCTGAAGAGGCTGTTGTGTCCTTTGTTGGTTAGGTTGGCTCTGCGCAACCTGAGGTTGATACATAGGAACAGGCGCGGGGCCGATAGCAGGAGTTACAGCTGCTACTGGCTGATAACGTCGCCTTTGCTTTCCGAGAGAGATATTCCCAATATCTTGCTCTTTTTTCTTAGGGAGAACACTACCATATTTTTTAGTACCGCTCGTCGATCCAGTGTCTTTTACCAAACGTCCTTCTCGAACGGCTTCCTCAAGACGTACGCCCATGTCGACCATCTTGGTGAAATCACTGGGCGCACTGGCAACCATTCGGTCATAGTAAAATGAGCTTAAGGTCTTTATGAAAATTTTTGTCATCTCTTTTTCCTCAAGAGGTGGACAAATTTGAGCGGCAATTTCACGCCACCTTTGAGCATACTCCTTAAAGGTTTCCTTGTCCTTTTGCGACATTGATCTGAGTTGATCTCTGTCGGGTGCCATGTCCAAATTGTACTTGTATTGTTGGACGGAGGCAGTACCAAGATCTCTGAATGTACTGATCGTAGTACGGTTTAAACCCATGTACCATTTGAGTGCGGCACCGGTTAAACTATCCTGGAAGTAGTGAATCAGGAAGTCCTGATTCTCCGTCTGAGTTGACATCCGCCGAGCGTACATCACCAGATGGCTTTGAGGGCAAGAGTTACCCTTGTATTTTTCAAAGTCGGGCACTTGGAACTTGTGCGGGACTTTCACATTTGGGACCAAGCAGAGGTCTGCGGCGTCTTTTCCAAATAGATCCTGACCGCGAATGGCTTGCAGCTCTTTCTGCATTTCCAAGAACTGTTCCTGGAATTCCCCCATTCTGTCAAACATAGTTTCCTTCTTACCAGAAGGTGTCTGTGGAATCTGTCCTTCCGGGACACTGTGCACCACAGGGGGTGGTACCGTGACTACGGCAGTAAGTCTTGGCGCCTCCCGAAGTTTGTAACCTTCAGGAGTCTTGAGTATGCCCCTGGCATCTTCGCTTTCCCGAAGTTTGTAACCTTCAGGCCCAGCGGCTTCTGTTGTGATTCCCTGATCTTCAGTGATCGGCGGAACATATCCTTCCGGGATATAGTTAACAGGCATGCCCCAAGGACGATCTTTCAGCATTTGATACCTAGGATCATACTTTTCTATGATGGGCATTGAGGTGATCTCTAAGATCACAGTTCTTTGTAGCTGAGCTTCTGCCATGGCTTGCATGTCGTTACGAAGCTTTCTCATATCCTCTCTCAGAGCGTCGATCTCTTCTTTCAACTCTCTGTTTTCTTCCTCAAGATCATCCATCCTTTTCTGACGATTGGCCCGAGTATTATACGAATGAGACAGTTTGACTCTAGAACCGAGACACAAACGTGAGATTCGTAGGTAAGGAGAATACGCGATGTGAGAATGATGAATGCAATGATTATATTAATTGTTTTTTTTGGTTTAATCAAAATAAACTTCGACAATTAGATTGCAAATATCAAACAGTGGGGAAACCCCTTTTTATTGAATTCCAAAGGATTACAGAAATGGAAATACAGTAGATTACAAAGTGCAGAAACAGAAACCTAAACTAATGGGTCCCGAGTCCTCTTCTTTGACCGGAGCGCTTGGGCCGTTGTCGGGTTGTCATTCCTTTGCCAGGTGAAAGGAGCGAGCAAATTCCTTTGGTCATCTTGATTCTCTACAGCCTGCTGCTCCAAAATTTCAATCAGAGCATCTTTCTCTTTTAGTAGTTGCTGTATTTGGATACACTCTCCGTCGAGGGTGCGGTACTTGTTCTTCCAAGACCTTCTTTCCTTTTGAACTTTGTTGAGAGTAACCCGAAGCTTTTCAGTTTCCGTCATGAAGTACACGACAATTTCCCTCGGCGGAAGAATTTCGTAACGAGGATAAGGCATCCTTAGCTTGAGAGCTCTAGTTTGTACCCAGTGGAGATAAGGCTCCACCGAGACACAGTCCGGTTTTCCCAGAGACTCTCGTCCTATCTTATGAACATGTTTCCAAGCTTGCACTATTTCCATCTTTAGCGCTCTGTCGTTTTCTCCTTCCTTGAAGAAAAGACCTTCCAGATGAACACCCAGTGGGATGTGTCTCATCGGGTATCCAAATTGACGAAGAACTAATATCGGATGATAGTTGATTCCTCCTTTAATTCCTATGAGGGGTACGCTGGGGAAGTTTCCACAATGATCAATGATTCTAATTCCCTCATAAATCCTATTACACCAATCTATATCGGAATTGGTGAGAGACATGATCTTCTGTGACCAACGTAAGACACTCTTGCAATCCCAAAAAGCAGCAGGCTTGGGCAAGTGAGAGATAAACCATTTGTAAAGCAAAGGTACACAGCATGTGATCTCCCCTCTGCTGTACAAATTTCCCAAGTGTACAGAATGATACGCATCTGCGAGCAAAGTCGGCACAGGGTTTCCAATGAGAAAAACCTTAATAGCGTTGATATCGACGAAGTTATTAATGTTGGGAAACAAAAATAACCCGTAGGTGAGCAAGACAAAGATGCTTTCAAAAGCAGTCGTGTTCCCTATACTAGCGAAGTACAAGGCTTTCTTTGTCAAGAACTGGGCTGGCAAACCTTGGATGCCACCCTTAGTGGTCATGTGAGTCCTAACCTCAGACTCGTCCAAATGAATTGCTATTGCAATAGTCTGATTCTTTGGAATTTCTTCCAGTCCAGAAAATGGAGCTCGATCAGTGATATGTAAATCAGTCAGATGAGAATACTCCTCCAGCGTTGGTGCAAGCTGGTAATCCGAGAATGTGAAACAGTGATAAACCAGATCGTAGAATTGAATGAGCACGTCCATGATCCCTTTAATCACATGGACTCTTAACAGTGGTAGCAAACCACCGTGCTTGGCTCTGAAAGCCTCTGGGTTAACGATCATCCTTGCTAACTTTCTCAAATCCTCTAGCTTTGGAATCTTGAAGGTATACTGGTGAGTTCTCCTTCTACCGAAATTCATTAGCGTAATCCTCTTCTCTGATATTTGCAATCACAGTCTTAGTTTAATTTGAAAAATAGAGAGACTAGAAGAGAAAGTTTTTTGAATGTTTTAATGTTTTTTAGATGAATGCATGAATGCAACACACAAAAACATAGAAAAAACACGGGGTCAGAGGGTCGTTGTCATGAAGTCAAGGCTTTACCCATCCCCAAAGGTTTACACTAAGGTGATTTTTGTACCTGTACTCATTATCATCAGCTCCTCCCAGGAAGGCAAGACAACAAGCGGATCGCCAGCGAGTTGTGTGCAATCTTAGAGTAAGTGCTATTCACCGAGAATAGATCACCAGCCTCAAATGAGGGTAGTATCGCATAACAACTATTTCCGATAGCTTCCGCACTACGAAAGGGTTTGGCTTTTCTAGGTGCATACTCATTCTCACCACATGTGGCATCACACGCATTCCCATTAGCAGAAAAATAAACACGTATAGCAATTAGGAAAAGCATTATATATATTTGTCCTAATCATCATAGACTTTTAAAGCTAAGAATCCTAAGTTCCTGACAGAAATGGGTTCCCCGGCGGAAGCCCCAATCTGTGGTTCCCTGCCTAAGAGATGGACCAGCATAGGTCAATCTTTCTCTTCGGTAGAGTTCCCATTTTCCGTAGAAAACGGGGATGATGCCCTAAGGCAGAAAAGGAGACTCCCCAGCAGAGTCGCCATTTGTATAATTTTTCACACAAGAGAAGTAGAAAGAAAAGAACGGGCCCCACGGTGGGCGCCACTTTTCTGTAGCGAGCGATTTTGGATGCGGTTCTTAAGCGCTGGTCGCTCTCTACGGTTTGATCTTAAAACTACAGGTCGATTCATTTTTTATCCTATTGTGAGCTGAATAAGGAAGGGAAATAGATGTCTCCAATTAACCCTGCTTTGCATACTGAGTTTAAACATCAGTCTGTTAGGTTACGGATGCTATCAATGCGGGGGGGCCTTTGTACTGGTTATTTGTATTTTCACCAATACTGTTTTCTTTCTTTCTTTTACCTAGGTAGAAGGTTTCTGGCGGGGAACAAGGATTAGGATGTTAGGACTGATGTTTTTGAATTACTGCTGTTGATTGACTGAGATATGGGATTTGGGTTTTTTGTTGATTGCGCTCGCTAAGATCTTTTCTTTCGATCTTATGCCTACGTATTCCCGTTTACCGAAACAGGGAAATCAGAGCGTTCGTAGTTCCTCCTATTCTATGGGAGGAAATTGGTTTTTGGTGTCTTGTTCAAAGCCCAAGACGTGAAGCGAAAGGTGATTTGTATCTTGTTTAAAGCCCAAGATGTGAAGCTGAATGACCTCGACTTTAGAGAGAATTTGTCATCTCTAAAGAGGGAGAAGGAGAATTACTTTAACTGGGATACGCGGATCCGAGCAATGCCATAATTTCCGAAGAAAGGGTTTTAACCTGAAGGAGAAGACTTTAACTCAGTATAGAGCAATGCCATCTTTCCTTAGGAATTTCTCATGCTAAAAGAGGGACAGTGGCGTGGATATAGATGATCCAGAGGCTTGCCGCTTACAGCGATTAGATGAAGGGAAAGGAGTTGTTGATGTTTGTACAATGTGAACGAGGCACAACTTTGATGCTAAAAGGTTAATTGGATTAACCAGTGGTTTTCTTATAAAGAGCCTAAGAGGAGGCTAATTTCCGCTAGGAAAATCATTATACAAAGCCTAAGAGGAGGCTATTTTGTGTCTCGTACAAAGCCCGAGAGAGAGGCTAAAAGGGTTCGACCCAGTGGGGCATATCGTTATACAAAGCCTAAGAGGAGGCTAGCAAAGAGTTGACTCAGTTGGAGAATCTTTTATACTCAGTAAGAGAGTGTTTTTGTATCTCGTACAAAGCCCGAGAGAGAGGCGAAAAGGTTGTTTTGACTCCACTGGGGAGAATTTTGGTATCTCGTACGAAGCCCGAGATGGAGGCTATTGTAACTGTTTCAGTTGAGTGACAGATCCAATATACTGATTTTAAAAGAGAAAATCAGTTTTTATATGAGTAACACTGTACCCAGCGGTTTGATTTGAGGATCAGGGATATTTCCTTCTCTTTGAGGAAACAGGAAATCCAAAGGGGTTTCGAGACTGTCCGAGTCTGCGGGTTACCCTCCTATTTAACGAAGGGTGCTTGAGAATGTCTTTGAGACTCAAGGAAATTAGATTGTCCGTGTCTAGAGTTTTATCTTTTGTACTATGCTGTGAGAAACAGTAGTAGACTCTATGAAACGACTGTTCTATGAGGATGACTAGGTTCTGTTCCTATACCTCTAGGAGGTCGTCGGGACAATTTGTACGAAGCCCAAGAGGAGGCTGGAAACTTTTAAGAAGCCGACGGGTCCTTGTACGAAGCCCAAGAGGAGGCTATCATTCTCGGAGGAAGAGATCATTATACGAAGCCTAAGAGGAGGCTGTGAATACTTCTAAGAAGTCGTAGTGTCCTTGAATAATGCCTAAGAGGAGGCCGATGCTTTTAAGAAGCCCGTGGGTCTTATCATCTCCTTTCCATTAGGAGAGATAACTCTTTTAGATATAAAAACCACTGGTAAACGTGCGAGGTTTACTATCCAGCGACTTTTAGCTTTTAAAGAGGGTTCCTTAGTTAAGGTCCAAGATTATGACCGTAGTGGGTACCCAAACCCCGAGACATTCAAGGAAAGCTATCCACAAGGAATAGATCAAGTCAGGAAAGTTCGAGAATTTGGGAGAAACTCAAAGATTCCATTCACGGAGAATACATTCATCTTGGGGAGTAGAGCTTCTTGACGATTGCTAAGGAGGACAGCCGAAGAGAAGACTGTATCTGGTGCTCCTATTGGGGATCTAGGCGTCTATTTCTACGAATAAATGAAACGGCGTCATCTAGTTCTAGACGTAGTTGCCGGGGAAACTCGAAATATCTATACTATTATTACACAGTAGATATGAGTTTATGAAAGGAGACTTACAGTGAGCAGCCCCACAATACAGTTTATATATATGAAAGTTGTAAATAAAAGCGATAACCACTTACTCGGTTGGAGTGCTTCCATGCTGTTTGGTTAGTTGTTCAACAAAGAAAGATTAAAAACAACAGTATGTTCAAAATCAAAGGAGAAAGTGCTTTGAAAAAGAAAGATTTGGGGCTTACAGCTCAAGGAGAGGCCCAGGGTTTTATCAGTGAGCGCACTATTTGACTTTGTACAGCGGGACTTGTACAAGTGACTGGGGCCCAAAAATGGTTTTCTGTACAAAGGGATGGGTCTTACACTCTCTCAAGAGGCCCAAAAAGGTTTAAAGAAAAGAGTGGGGCTTATAACACGAGGGTAGGCCCAAATGATTTTTCGTTTAAAAATGGCGATCGCGCCGAGGTTTTCTTTTAACGCAGAGGGACTTATACAATAAGTGAGGCCCAAAATGTTTTGGTTAAAAGGGGGATTGGGTCTTACACTCTAATAGAGGCCCAAAGTGTTTTTGAATGGGTCTTATAGCTCAAGGAGAGGCCCAAATGATTTTTATTTTTAAACGGGCGACGATCGCGCCGTTTACTTGTACAGAGGGACTTATACAATGAGTGAGGCCCAAAAAGTTTTTGTACAAGGGGGGATGGGTCTTACACTCTCTCAAGAGGCCCAAAGAGGTTTTGAAAATGATTTATGAAGGTTAAATTAATCCAAAACCCTAATTTGTTTTCAAAATGTATTTAATTGAATAAAAATTCAATTAAAATGATAAAAAATTGTTTAACACCTGGAAAACAAATTGTGACCTTGGATTAATGCTTCAAAAATTAAGTATTGACCTACAAAATAATTAGAAAGCATTAAAAATTGCAAAATCAATGTAGAAAAAATATTTAAAATGCCAAAAACAATGAAAATATTAATTCTTTGCAAAAATATCAATTATATGAAATAAATAATATTTTTAGGATTTTTTGATAAAATAAAATATTTTAACATTTTTGTGAATTATTAAAAAAAGAATCAACTCAAAATCATTAAAACTCAGAGAGAAATTAATTTTTGAATCAATTAAACAAAATCACAAAATTCAAATATTTGAATTTATGAAAATGGCGCCAAGAACAACACCAAAAACACGCGCGTTTTTCTGGGTTTCTCAGATTTGCATTTTCTATCCAATCTCCATTAATACGTAATCATATCATGCAATCCACATATCATTATGCTCGTTTCAACCTCACGATCATGTCTATGTACTTTAATTTCATTTAAATTAAACATACAACAAGAAATCACGAAGAGACCTCAAGAACCCTAATTTCTGCATGAAGGCTAGGATTTTTGATACACGATTCAAACAATGCAATTAATTGAGGGAAAACATTCCATGCATGATTATGAACATATGGCCAAATTATTGTGCGAGGAAATATGCATAGATTGAGAGATGCCCAAGTTTAGGCTTACCTCCAAGTCGTGACAGCAAGAGCAGATGTGATTTTGAGTTGGAGGTGTTACAGACAAGTTGTGATGATCTGGACAGCTTCCCTACACCATATGGAGTGTGTTTGAACACTTGGATTGAATTGAAATGGACTGGATCAGTTTATGGCATCTCAGCTGCAACTTCACTTCAAACTTGTGTGGATGGCAAGTGATTTTGAGATTTTGATGCTCCAGATGTTATGTGAGTGTTTGATCAGCTCATATGTGATGTATGTGAGGTGTGTGAGTGATTGGTTTGTGCAGAATTGCTCTCAAACTCAAAACCCGATAGCTACCTTGCTAAGAAAGGCATTTTTGCCAAGAGAAAGAGATTTTGAGGAAAGCATCTGTTAGATGGCTTTGGTGTACTCAGACTGGCCACAATTGAGTTCAATTTATAGTAGAGCAAGTTTGTTTTGCAAGGAATAGTGCATGGCAGCTGGTAAGTAGGTTTGGCCAATGTTGGCAAATGAAAATCCAAGTCTCCTCTAGCCATTGACTAGAGGTTAGGGCACAGAGCTTTGGTCCCCTTGGTATTGGATAAGTCTTGACTGATTTCAGATGAGAATGGCTCAGTCCATGCCACCTTGATGGTTCCATTGAATGCCTCATTCCAAATTTGAAGTCTTGTCCCTATTTTGGCCATTCTAGGTTCAACATGTTATTTCTTGTTCCATGGACTTTGGAGGCTTGGCTCAGTGATTGTCCCCTTTAGATTCAATCCTCTGAGGTGTCCAAGTGGATAGGAGCAATTGAATTTGGCTGATTTTGGCAAATCGACCAAAGTTGCAAATTCTGCCTTGCCTTGACAGATTTCAGCAAGGCAACTTGGCAATGTTGTATCTCATGGTGTAGGTTGAATTTGGCAATGCTCTTGGCCATTTTGGAAAGCTCTTACATGACACAACAACTGTTTGAACAAGTTTGGTTTTGATCTCTTTTGATTCCAAGTGAAAAATCCCCCTACATTTGGCAAAAAGTGAGGCAGAATCTGACTTAGTGAAAATTTCACTAAGTGTTGGAAAAAGTAACATTTTCACTTTTTAGCCACTTTGATCACTCCATAACTCAAAATCCTTAATGAATTGGAATGACTTGTAGTTGAAGTTTTTGTAGGTGATAATGAGGGCTACAAATCCATCTTTGGATGAGAAAAAATGGCCTTGTGGTTTAGGAGTTATGGTCCTCCAAAGTTGGTACCTTTGCCACTTTATTTTTAACTTAGAAAATTTTCTAAGTTTTATGGTTACCCCTTTTACAAGTTATCTCACTTTTCTTGATTTTTCTTGATGAATGATGATTCAAATCATACATTAACATCATTTTAGGGTTAAAAATCCATTTTGGTGAAAAATCTCAAAAAGTCAAAGTTGACTTTTTGTGCACAGTTGACTTTTTATCAGATGAATTCCAAACTCTGCAATTCTTCAGGAAATCATGTCCTTGACCTAAATCAAACTTGATGGACATTTTCCATGGGTGTCATAGGGTATATTCAATCATGTATTAGGGTTTGGGAGCATGTCCTGGTCAAAAGTAAAAGTTACAGTTGACTTTTCCCTTAAAACCCTAATTGTGGTGCAGATGAAAATGAGACTTGTTGCTCAAGCTTCTTGGATCAATCCATTGTTCCAAATGGATCAATATGGTATATTAGAGACCCTCAAATCATCTCTTGAGGTCTTGGCTCATGGTTTGTCCCAAAAGTCAACTTAGGGGTGAATTAGGTCAAGAAACCCTAATTCCTGATTTTTGATGAATGCATCCCCTGAGGCAAAATTGACTTGATGCATGGGTTCATGAGGTTCCATGAAGCATATTAGGTTATGTTTTGGATCATTGCCTTGTGCCCAGATGAAAATTTCCATCTGGAGGCCCTGGTCGACCAAAACCCTAATTTGGTGATACTGTCGATCTTGAGACTTGATCCACCTAGAAGGGAGCAGCCTTGTGCTTAATCCTTGAAGTGGGAGTCCTTTTTGATCCATTGTGGATGTTTGAGAGATTAGACAAGTTGAAGATCATGTCATTTCTTGATTGATCCTTTGTCTAAGCACTCAGAGAGGGCTTGAAACCCTAATTTTGATTATATTGGATGCTCACCCATCTTTGGGGAGACTGATGAAGCATGATGGTTCATCCATATTGTGATGATGATTTTCACAATGATGGGAAATCTAAGTGGTCAAAATTTGGGGTATTACACCTGTCCTTTGGGACTAAATAAAGTTCGGTGGTGACTCTGTGTTATCTTTGAGTGTACGATTCACTCAGGATGTAAACCAGCCATCTTCAGCTGGCGACTATGCTTGGGAGTCCTTGCTTGCAAGTTAGTGTCTCGCCTAGTTTTGTTTGCTTTTCTTGCTTGTTTGGGTGTTTATCTTTAGCGCTTTACTAGCTTTATTTTTATGCTTTAGCTTTATGTTTATTTATCGTATTTCTTTACTGCTTTGAATATTCATATGCTGCATATTCTGGATATCTGCTATTTTCTGCTGTTGTTGGGATGCGTAGATATTATTGGAGAGAAAGGTCCTAACACCGGGCCTAGTATACACATAGGATAGAACGTGGATAGTCGTGAGTCCTATGTTTTGCGCGTTGGGATATCACGAGACCCACGTCCTAGATCGTGATTCGTTTGAGTATACTTCTGTCCTGTGAGAATTCACTACGACAGGGGGTTTTCATTCTGAGTCCTATGGTTTGGGCGGCCTTTCTAGGGACCACCTTGTTGTGTCTAGATCACACTTGTGAGGGGGATGGGTTTTGCAGGAAAACAAGCCACTTCATACCTTTGTTCTCTCACACACGCCAGATTTCTTCACCGACACATCAGATTATGGTGCACCGACACAGAATTATATGTAGATATCCGGACTGTTCAGACTTGATTATTCGGGCAGTGCTGGCTTCTTGTTGTGTTGCATGTCATTTCATCATGTAAATTAATTTTTGCATGTGCATTTCCAGGTTTTCGAGGACTTATCTTTTGTTGGCATTATCATAGAGATGAGTACTGGGTGTCGTGGCATCTTCAGTTACAAGTTCGTGGAGCCTAAGCTGGGTATTTTGAGAGGTTTGGCATCTTTGTTGGTTGGAGATCATAGAGGGGTTTTCTTAGGTACTTATGGTAATCTGTTGACCATCCTCAACACTGAAGTCAACATCACTGCTATTCACACTCTGGTTCAGTTCTACAACCCGCCATATAGGTGCTTCACATTTCAGGATTATTAGCTAGCACCTACACTTGAGGAGTATGCTTATATTTTGGGGGTTGAGATCAAGAAGCAGGTTCCGTATGTCTACACTGGTGATTGTCCGAAGTTTCATCTTATTGCTGATGCGCTTTGCATTAGTAAGAAGGATGTGGAGGATAATCTCAAGACCAAAGGGAAAGGTATTCGAGGGTTTGCTTCGAAATTCTTGGTTGACAAGGCCACTTCTTTTGCTAAGGATGGAAACTGGAAGGATTTCAATGACGTCCTTGCTCTGCTGATATATGGGATTGTCTTGTTTCCGAACATGGAGGATTTCGTAGATCAAGCTGCCATCAGTATCTTCTTGTCCAGGAACCCTGTATTGACACTTCTTGCTGACACCTATCATTCTATTCATTCCAGGAATGAAAAGAAGAAGGGAACCATTGTCTGTTGTGCTCCTTTGTTGTACCGATGGTTCATGTCTCACCTTCCACAGAAGGGTCCCTTTGTTGAGAATAAGGGTAATCTCAAGTGGTCTCAGCAAATCATGTCTCTTATTGCTGATGATATTTCTTGGTATGCTTGAGTCTTTGACAACATTCTGATCATTCTCTATTGTGGGAAATTCCCCAATGTGCCTCTCTTGGTTACAAAGGGTGGAATTAACTACAATCTGAGAATGGCCTTCCGACAGTTGGGATACCCTTTGGTTGCCAAGCCTGATCCTGAGGTAGTGGAGAAGTTCATTTTTCATGAAGGGGTTGATGACATGGGTTTGTTGAAGAAGTTCAGTGCCGCTTGGACTCAGATTCATCTCGAAGGAAGAGCCGATTTGGGTAAGAAGAATTGCGTAGCCAAGGAAGCTTACACACTTTGGGTCAAAGAGCGCGTCAAAGAGATCTTGTTGCCATTCTCTCCTGAGCCTTCCATGAATGCCAAGCTTCCTAAATTTGCCATTGTTCCTCCGTCTGAGGTCGATCAACTCAAGATGATTGTTGAGAAGTTGAAGAAAGAGAATGTTGATCTTCGTCTCAACCTTGATAGAGTCACTTCCGAGAAGGACAACCTGCAGATTGAGCTCCATCAGAAGCGCGAGCGCATGCTTAAGGAGGTGGAGGTTGAACAGAACAAGCGTAGGAAGGTGGGTGATGCTTTGATGAGCACCTATGAGGGACTTGCTTCAAAGAAGAGACAACTCGCCGATGCTCCCCAGATTCTTGTCAGACCCACTAATCAGAGCAGATCTGTTGACTACAAGTTGTTGGAAGACCGTATCAGAGCTATTGAAGGGTTTTCTGCTTTTGGCATGGAGGCCAAAGATCTGTGTTTGGTTCCAAATGTGGTGCTGCCGCAGAAATTCAAGATACCTGATTTACCAAAATATAAAGGTTTAAGTTGCCCGCGTAGTCACATCACTATGTACTGCAGGAAGATGGCATCCCATATTGATAATAATGAATTGCTCGTTCATTGTTTTCAAGATAGTTTGTCTGGTGCTTCATTAGATTAGTACATGGGCTTGGAGCGCAGCAAAATCTGTACTTGGAGGGATTTGTCTGAAGCATTCGGGAAGCAATACAAGTATAATCTTGATCTGGCGCCCACTAGATTGCAATTACAAAATCAGTCTCAGCGCTCAGCTGAAATATTCAAGGAGTATGCACAAAGATGGCGTGAGATGGCATCTCATGTGCGACCCGCTCTCTCTGACAATGAGTTGGTTGACATCTTTATGGGTATATTGCAAGGATCCTACTACGAGAAAATGGTGGGTAGTTCTTCATCGAACTTCACTGATGTTGTGACGATTGGTGAATGGAATGAGAATGGTTTGAAGACTAGAAAGATTCTTGGAGCTGCTTCCCAGCAGCCGACCACTAGAAAGTCTCAGAACAGTCAGCCCAAGAAAAAGGAAGGTGAAGCCAACGCTGTGACAGCTCAAGTTTCTCCTCAGTATTAAGCTCACATGGCTCCTATGTCATATTATCCATATCCGTACATTGCTGCTGCACAGTATCAATAACCTCCATATCAGTATCATCCACAACAACCAGTTCAGAATGCTCAGAATCAGCAACAGAATCAACAGAGCAACAAAAATCAGCAGAATCAGAACCGTCAGAGCAACAACAATCAAGGAAACCGTAAGCGTCCAAATTTTGACAGGATTTCGGTGTCATACACCGAATTGTTTCCTTACTTGGTTCACCAAGGGGCAATTGTCCCCAAACAGATTGCGCCTGCAATTCCTCCATTTGGCCCGAAGCATAATCAAAATGTATCTTGTGCTTATCATGCTGGGTACATAGGACATGCAACAGAGGATTGCTTTGTTTTCAAAACCAAAGTGCAGGAACTCATTGATAAGAAGGCTCTGACTTTTGCTGAGGAATGACCTAATATTCAGAATAATCTGTTGCCGAATCATGGTGGACCTGCAGTTAATATGGTTGAGGGTAGTCCAAGGTCTGAATTGATCATGGATGTTGACGAGGTAAAGACCCTGATCACTGTGGTTTTCAAGAAATTGAATGAACACAGGTTGTTGAAGGGGTTGCATGGTAAGTGTCAGATTTGCCAGGATAATCCCAACCAGTGTCGGAGGCTGAAGGGTTGTGCTCAGATTCTGATGAACCGTGGCAAGGTGCAATTTACCAGATCTAAACCTATTAAGGAAGTTGCTGCCATTGAGCCGTTCATCATCGTTTATAGGAAAGTTCCTGTGGAATCCCCTAAGCAAAAGAAGGTGCAACCCATCGTTGTTTGCCCGCCGAAGCCGTTTCCGTATCAAAATTCTAAGGAGGTACCTTGGAGATATGGGTCAACTGTGTTTTCTGGAGGCCAAGAGATAAGGTTCGCCGAATCTGAGATTGTGAATGTTACAGCCGCTGGAGGTATGACTCGTAGTGGACGAGTGTTCGGTCCGAAGGTCACTACAAAGCCTGTTCAAGTTCCAGCCGTTGTTCCTCCCAAGGAAACGCCTGCATCTGTAACCCCTGGGGCATCTACTGCCATTCCAGTACCGACTATCTTGTCTGAGGATGTTTCAAAGAGCAAAGAGACCCTTGATGATCAAGAGTTCCTTAAGTTGATCAAGAAAAGTGACTTTAAGATCGTGGATCAGCTAGGGCAAACTCCCTCGAGGATCTCGATTTTGTCCTTACTTATGAGTTCGTCTGCGGACATATCAACTTTGTTGAAAGTCTTGAATAGTGCTCACGTTATGCATGATATATCCGTCGTCGAGTTTGATGATGTAGTGGCCAACATAACTGCAAGTCGGTATTTGGGCTTTAATTATTCAGAATTGCCTCCTGAAGGAACTGCCCACAATAAAGCACTGCACATATCTGTAACCTGCACAGACATCCTGTTATCTCGTGTTCTAGTGGATACCGGTTCTTCCCTCAATGTGATGCATAAGGGCACATTGAGCCAATTACTGGTGGAAGGAAACGAGATGAGACCAAGTGCCTTAGTTGTCAGAGCCTTTGACGGGTCTCGATGGCAAGTTATTGGGGAAGTGGACTTACCTATCAATGTTGGGTCACATTTGTTCACCATCACCTTCCAGGTGATGGATATTAATCCTACGTACAGTTTCCTACTGGGTCGTCCGTAGATCCACACTGCAGGGGTAGTTACCTCCACTTTGTATCAGAAATTAAAGTTCATGTTTGATGATTAGCTTGTCATTGTCTGTTGTGAAGAGGATTTGATTGTAAGCGAGTTATCATTTGATACGTCAAAACCAAGGAAGGCATAGCTGAGGTACCGTTGCAGTGTCTCGAGTTCGAAGATGTCAGCTTTGCTTCAACTAGTCAAAGTAGATCACCACAATTGACTTTAGCGTCTGCTAAGAGTGCTAAGGAAACTATCCAGAAAGGTGCTTTGTCAGGCTGGGGGCACGTGATTAATGTGGTTGAGAAGCGTAATCATTTTGGACTAGGTTATCGTCCTGGTCGTCAATCTGGTTCCTCTGGTCAGAAACAGTGCAACTTAATCAAGTTCAATAGCGCGGGTTTCCAGCAAGGTGACATCGTGGCAGCTGCTGATGATGCTGGTCCCAGTAATCAGGCTTCAAGCCTTGTGCGCAAATGTCCGCCGGGTTTCAAGCTCAACAATTGGACATCTACCGTGATTCCTGTGATTTTCCCATATAACATGTAATGCATTTTGCTTTCTCATTCCCGGGTCCTCGCCCGAGACGAGTGGATAGCTTGTAAAGGGCCTCGCGCTTTTGCAATATTATGTGATCAATAAATAAAAGTTTTTTGCATTCAAAATCATGCTCTATTTTATTTCTTTATTTCACTTTTCACAAATAAATGGCAAAAGTTTCTTTTCTTTTTCATTTTTTCAAAATAGCCCATTCTATTCATAAACATGCAGAACTAATAAAAGCATTGATAACAACATGGCAAACATCCATTGTAATTCTGGAATTCCAATTAACCAAGCCAAAGAAAATGGTGAGGAAGATTGTGAATTACCGGCTGAATTAGCAAGGCTCCTTGAGCACGAGCATAGAGAGATTCGCCACACAAAGAGCCTGTGGAAGTTGTTAACCTTGGTACTGATGAGGTCAGAAGAGAAGTCAAGGTTGGCGCATCCCTCGCAGAGCATGTACACTCCGAGTTGGTCAAGTTATTGAAAGAGTATGTTGATATCTTCGCCTGGTTCTATCAAGATATGCCTGGGTTGGATACTAACATCGTTGAGCATCACTTGCCACTCAAGCCCGGATGTCCTCCTGTCAAGCAGAAACTCAGAAGGACTAGACCTGACATGGCACTCAAAATCAGAGAAGAGGTAAAGAAGCAGCTTGATGCTAGGTTCCTAGCCACTTCCGAATATCCTGAATGGATTTCCAACATCGTCCCAGTTCCTAAGAAGGACGGTAAAGTCAGAATGTGTGTGGATTATCGAGATCTCAACAAGGCAAGCCCGAAGGATGATTTTCATTTGCCTCATATTGATGTCTTAGTAGACAACACAGCGCAGTTCTCTGTCTTTTCCTTCATGGACGGTTTTCAAGATATAATCAGATCAAGATGTCCCCAACTGATATGGAGAAGACTACTTTCATCACGCCATGGGGTACATATTGCTACAAAGTCATGCCATTCGGTCTAAAGAATGCAGGGGCAACATACCAACGTGCCATGACAACCCTCTTTCACGATATGATTCATAAATAGATTGAGGTTTATGTAGACGATATGATTGCCAAGTCCAAAACTGAAGATGATCACCTGGTTCATCTGAAGAAACTGTTTGACAGACTCTAGAAGTTTAGATTTCGGTTGAATCCTGCGAAGTGCACCTTCGGAGTTCGATTTGGTAAACTGTTGGGCTTTATTGTTAGTCAGAAGGGCATTGAAGTTGATCTTGATAAGGTTCAGGAAATTCAGAACATGCCGCCTCCCAAAACAGAAAAAGAAGTCTGTGGCTTTCTGGGCAGACTCAATTACATTTCAAGGTTCATTTCCCATTTGACGGCTACCTGTGAACCAATGTTCAAATTACTAAGAAAAAATCAATCGGTTGAATAGAATAATGATTGTCAGGGAGCATTTGACAAAATAAAATAATACTTGCAAGAGCCACCGATCTTAGTATCACTGGTTCCTGGTAGGCCTTTAATCAGGTATCTCACCGTTCTCGATGAATCAATGGGATGTGTATTGGGTCGACTTGATGACACTGGCAGGAAAGAACATGCAATATACTATCTGAGCAAGAAGTTCAATGATTATGAGACCAGATACTCACTTTTAGAGAAAACTTGATGTGCTCTAGTCTGGGCTGCTCGACGCTTACGACAATACATGATTTGCCATACTACTTTGTTGATATCCAAAATGGATCTGATAAAGTATATATTTGAAAAGCCTGCTATCTCTAGAAGGATTGCTCGGTGGCAGATGCTATTAGCTGAGTATGATATCCAACATGTTACCTAGAAAGCGATAAAAGGGAGTGTCTTGTCTGACTACCTTGCTCAACAACCTGTAGAGGGTTATCAACAGATGAAGTTTGACTTTCTCGACGAGGATGTTCTATTCGTCAAAGATTATGAGACCCCAGACCCTGACATAGGACCCGAACCAGGGGCACGATGGACGCTTGTGTTCGATGGTGCCTCCAATTCTAAAGTTCGTGGAATCGGTGCTATCCTCATCTCTCCAACAGGTTTTCACCTTCCCTTTGTAGCGCGAGTTTTTGTGTGGTTGCGAAGCACTATCGCTTTGGGGTACTACAACTCGATTCATTTTTTATCCTATTGAAGCTGATGAAGGAAGGGAAATAGATGTCTCCAATTAACCCTGCTTGCATACAGAATTTAAACAGACGACTGTTGGTTTACAGTTGCTACAAAGATTGTGGGTCTCTCTTAGTTTTTTTTTTAAAACAGTGTCTAAACTATCGGTAGGATGTTAGGTCTGTTGCTTTTCGATTGATGTTATGAGGGTACGAGATTTTGGGTTTTTTGATTAGTGTGCTCGCTAAGATTTTTCAATCTTATGCCTACGTATTCCCGTTTGATAAAACAGGGAAATCAGAGCGATTGTAGTTCCTCCTATTCTACGGGAGGAAAAAGGTTGTTTTGGTGTCTTGTTCAAAGCCTAAGACGTGAAGCTAAAGGTGGTTTGTATCTTGTTCAAAGCCCAAGATGTGAAGCTAAAGGGTCTATTTGTACCTTGTTCGAAGCCCAAGATGTGAAGCTGAAGGGTTTTGACTTTAGAGAGAATTTGTCATCTCTAAAGGGGGTTTGTTTGCCACAACTGTTGGGTGACTGGTTATAAAGGAGAATTACTTTAACTGGGATATGTGAATCCAGTAATGCCATAATTTCCTTTATAGGGGATTTTTAACCTGAAGGAGAAGACTTTAACTCAGTGTAGAGCAATGCCATCTCTCCTTAGGAATTTCTCATGCTAAAAGAGGGACAGTGGCGTGGATGTAAATAATCCAGAGGCTTGCCGCTTACAGCAATTAGATGGGGGGAAAAGGAGTTGTGCATGTTTGTATACTGTGAACAAGGCACAATTTTTTATGCTAAAAGGTTGATTGACTCAACCGGGGTTTCCTTATACAAAGTGTTAGTTCTTGTAATTGGCTGAAATTTTGGTAAAACAATGTTAATGTCATGGTTGATGTTTCAACATGAGCTTCTAACATTATTGGTATGTTTGGTTAACATTCTGGTTTTGTGAAAGTAGTTAAGGTGTTGAAGAGTTAAAGTGCTGAAGAGTGATGTCACATGCGATGTCTTGACATCACTATAACAGAACATTAAAACATCAGGTTGTGATGTTTTTAGGGCTGCGCGCATTATGTTGATTTAAGGAGATCTGTTAGTTAGATTGGATGCGAATTTCTTGGTACAATCATTAATGAAGAAGATTAGTTTGTTGCTAATTTAATGCAAAAAGATATGGAGAATAATCAGAGTTAATTATGAAGATTTAATTGAAGATCTATTGAAGAGAGAATCTGTTGCAGACTTGGTGCAGGTGATTTGAAGGCCCAAATCCAGTTGGGAAAAAGTTATAAATAGGTTGCTTGTAATCTAGAATAGGTACGGGTCCAAGATGTAGATCATTAGGGCTTTGTCTAAGTGAACCACTCGGGTTGTGAGATGGTCACTGTGTTACTACTCAGAAACCTATAGGTAATGAGTTTTGTGTTGTTCTTGGAGGAAGCTTTGAAGCAACTCCAAGATGTTGTTCTCAGTCAAGAGTCTTGGCTGAGTATAGGCATAGAAGTGTGTCGTCTACTTTTCTGTGATTGAAGAGTTATTGGAAATCAAGCTGTTGATGCAGCGGCAGAGATGTTGACTGCTAGACACCATTGCGATGATTGGGAGTGAGATGGAGTCTCTTATCTAGGGTGGACTCAGATACAAGGGTCATTGGGTAGGGATTGAATTAGGTAGATTGTCAACTGGTCTGTTAAGTCTGTAATTTGATACTACTAATAGTGGACTTCCTTCCTGGCTTGGTATGCCCCCAGATGTAGGTTGTTAGACCGAACTGGGTGAACATTCCTTGTGTGCTTTTCTGTTGTTTTACATTGTCCATTGCAGAGTGTGTTGTTGTAACATCACACATAACATCACAGGCTTTTAGTGTCTTGTTCATACAGCAGATATTGATGTTGTGACATCGCACTTAACATCACATATCTGGTACCAGAATTTCACAAAGCCTAAGAGGAGGCTATTGACCCAATAAAAGGGTGTTTTTTATGTGCCTCGTACGAAGCCCGAGAGAGAGGCTAAAATGTGTGACTCAACAAGAGAGTCTTTTATACTCAACAAGAGAGTATTTTATATCTCGTATGAAGCCCGAGATGGAGGCTGAAAGTGGCTAACTCATCAAGAGAGTCATTTTTTTGTATCCCGTACGAAGCCCGAGATGGGGGCAAAAAGGGTTGACTCAACAAGAGAGTGATTTTGTATGTGTCTTGTACGAAGCCCGAGACGGAGGCTAAAGGTGTTTGACTCAACAAGAGAGTCTTTTATACTCAACAAGAGAGTTTTTGTATCTCGTACGAAGCCCGAGATGGAGACTGAAAATGTTTGACTCCATGAGAGAGTCTTTTATACTCAACAAGAGAGTGTGAATAGGTTAGCTCCGCTGGGGAGAATCATTGTACAAAGCCCAAGAGGAGGCTATTGCAACTGTTTCAGTTTAGTGACAGGTCCAGTATATTGGATAAAGAGAAAATCAATTCTTATGAAGGGACTGATTAAAGGTATTGTTGTGCTTTGGCACTGATCAGAGGATCAGGGTTATTTCCTGTTCTTTAAGGAAATGGGAAATCCAAAGGGTATTGAGACTGTCCAAGTCTACGGGTGTTTTGAGAAATCGATTCTCAGGTGGTGAATGATCTTTGTATGATGCCCAAGAGAAGGCTGGCATGTTAAGGGATGAAGGTCAACCCATTAACTGGTCTGACACTTGACTCAGAAAGACAGCTCTAGCAAATTGATGACTAGGTTCTGTTCCTATACCTGTAGAGGTCTCTGGGTCCTTGTGCTAAACCCAAGAGAAGGCATGAGAGCTTTTAAGAAGTCGAAGGGTCCTTGTACAACGCCCAAGAGGAGGCGGGGATTCTTTTAAGGAGCCTGTGGGTCCCCAAACCCCGAGAAATTCAAGACATGTCATTCATCGAGAATAGATCAAGCCAGGAAAGTCCGAGAATTTGGAAGAAACTTAAGAGATGCCATTCACGGAGAAAAGATCATATCTGGGGAGTAGAGTCTCTTTGACAATTTCTAAGGGTGACAGTCTGAGAAAGGGTTCACCGAGAATGCTGCCTTTCACGTCTCCATATTGTTTAACCCCAAGAGGAGGGAAGACTGTGTCTGGTAATCATATGGGAATCTAGTTTTATTTGTATTTAAGAGTGACCAACAGGGCTTTACCTAGTGCTAGACGTAGTTGCCGGGGAAAACTCTAAATAACTTTACTAGTATTACATAGTTGATATTTGACAAGTATATAAAAGTTTGTGAAAGAAGACTTACAGTGAGCAACCCCACAATACAGTTATATATATATATATATATATATATATATATATATATATATATATATATATATATATGAAAGCGGATAAAGAAAGCGGGTAAACACTTACTCGGTTGTAGAGCTTCCATGCTGTTTGGTTAGTTGTTCAACAAAGAAAGCTTTGATAACAATATTATATCAAAATCAAAGGAGAAAGTGCTTTGAAGAGATTGTTGGGGCTTACAGCTCAAGGAGAGGCCCAAGGTTTTATCAGTGATTGCACTGTTGTTTTGAATTTGTACAGAGGGACTTATACAAGTGAATGAGGCCCAAAATTGTTTTTGGTTAAAAGGGGATTGGGTCTTACACTCTACCAAGAGGCCCAAAGGTGTTGAAGGAAAATGAATGGGGCTTATAACACGAGGGTAGGCCCAGATGATTTGTTTTTGAATTGAAGATCGCGCCGAGATTTTCATTTAACGCAGAGGGACTTATACAATGTCTGAGGCCCCAAATTATTTTTGGTTAAAAGGGGATTGGATCTTACACTCTATCAAGATGCCCAATGATTTATTTTTAAAGAAAAATTATGGGGCTTATAACACGAGGGTAGGCCCAGATGATTTTCGTTTTGAAATGGCGATCGCGCCGAGATTTTTGAAAACGCAATGGGTCTTATACAATGACTAAGGCCCAAAAAGGTTTTGGTTTTCAAAGGGGTTGGGTCTTACACTCTATTAAAGGCCCATATTATCTTGAAAAAGTTTGATGAGGGTTGAATTAATCAAAAAACCTAATTTGTTTTCAAAATGTATTTTAATTGAATAAAAACTTTGAACTTTGTTGTACTGTCAACCAGCATGTCAATGTGTGGTAAGGGAAAGTCGTCCTTTGGACTAGCCTTGTTCAGATCCCGGTAGTCCACACACATTCTGACCTTTCCGTCCTTTTTTGGAATTGGTACAATGTTGGCTAACCATTGAGGATATTCAGACGTGGTGAGGAAGCCCGCGTCAATCTATTTATGTACCTCCTCTTTGATTTTGATGGCCATGTCCGGGTGAGTCCGTCTCAACCTCTGTTTTACTGGCGGAAATTCCGATTTCAACGGTAAGTGATGTTCCACGATGTTGGTATCCAACCCTGGCATGTCCTGGTAGGACCAAGCAAATACGCAGGGAAATTATCTGAGAAGCTTTGTCAGACTCTCTTTGGTAGTTGGACTGAGCAGTGCCCCAATCCTGATTTCTTTTCTCTCTTTTTCTGAACCCACATTGATCGTTTCCAACGGCTCCTTGTGAGGTTCAATGGACCTTTCATCTTGTCTGAGTAATCGGGAGATCTCTTCTGGAATTTCGTCGTCAACTTCTTCTTCAGCCCCAAATGCCGGGAACTCAAAGTTGTGAGAAGGCATTGGATTGTATGTTTCAACGGGGTTTAAAACAAGCAATCTGCATGACGTGATGATTTGTGTTTAAAAGAGATAGAGAGAATGCAAGAGTGCGTGCAGTGTTTTTTCTTTGAAAACTGCTTGTTTATTATTTGAATTGTTTTTTAGGATTACCATTTTCTGAAAAAGCAAAAAGAGAAAACAACAATTAATGCGGAGATTACAGAACGACGTTATTTTATTAATGAACAAGTCGATTCTTGAAACTACAGCCCTATAAAACAAAACTCTGTTACATTGGGCGAAGCGAAGAGGGATATTTACAGAAAGCGAGCCCTATCAAAACATCTGTTTCACCTGGGCAGGATGAAAGGTTAAAGACGGCAATTACTTTGACTTATGAACAATCTTCGGAACATCGACAGCAACGCATTGGCGGCGAATCCTCGGTGAATCACAAAGTCTGGTACTTTCCTTCTTGGTTTGTCCTCAGAAATGATGCTGATTTCTGCAGAGCAGGATCATTAAAATCTGTCTCCTAGGCAGAGTTGTCGTAGGAGGATTCCTCTGTTGTATTTTGCATAGTATTGGTGCTCTCAGGTAAATCTCCCCATCCAGTTAGCTGGATGTCTTCGAGCCTGATATGAGAGCTTTCAGGAGGGGTGTACTTGACCATATAGTCGTATTTTCCACTTGGTTGTCCTAAGGTGTCCCACACTTCTTTGGAACTAGAGGAATCATCTCTCTCGATGACGTTGACCTCGGGAAAAGCGTAGTTGATGAATTCTAGTCAGGCAAGCTTTGCCAATTCATCGTCGTACAGGATATTTTCAGAATGACCTGAGTGTTTATCCCATGACATGGTGGGGACGCAGGTATTCCTTTCAATGATGCTCAGCTAATTTTCATTGTTCGGATGATTTTCTTGCCCCAAGTCTCCTGGATACAGCTGCCAGATAGGCAGGCCATCCATTGGGCCATAATATTTGTGGTCAAAGTTGTTTTTCATTAGAGTATCTTCCTCTAATGAGTTTGGCGGAGCACGACATCCTTTCGGATCACAATCTCCATATATCATTTCGACATCTGACCTGGGTATAAATCTCGAACTCTATGCGGGATAGCAAAATGACGTAGGCACCTCTTCCTGAGACATATAACCATCCTCGTTAAGATAGGACTTCCATTCCTCATTCGTATTGGAGGGATCCTCCTTGTTGATAATATGGACTGTTTGAGGCACTAGGTGAAGAAAACCTCCACTGTGGAAGAAATCCTGAATGGGATAAAGACTTTCATCGTTAGCAGCTGTCGGGATGCAGGTTGCAAAAAAACCAAGACCCTTCTATGTTTTATTATCAGTAGGAATGACCAGCTGTCCCCATCCTTTTGTATTGTTATTTTTTATCACTTCAAGAGCATCTCTGTATGGGAAAATCGAGGTTCCTTTCTCTGATTGATTCTCATTGCTCACCGAAAGTGCTTGGAACTGAGTCCCAACAGCCTCCTCGGGTTCTACATAAGTAGATGATGACAATTTGCTCACGAGGAAGGCTTGCTCTCCACAGGCCGTGATGAGTTGATCGTTCTTGACGAACTTTAGTTTTTGGTGCAGCGTCGAAGTGACTGCCCCAGCCTGGTGTATCCACGGTCTTCCTAATAAACACTTGTATGCTGCCAGGACGTCCATGACCTGGAAAGTGATTTGGAAAGTGTGTGGACCGATAGTTATGGGAAGGTCGACTTCGCCGATAACTGCTTTCCGAGATCCGTCAAAGGCTTTGACGATGACCTCACTGCCCCTCATCAGGGACCCTTTGAATGATAGTCGCATTAAAGTGTACTTTGGCATAATGTTGATGGCCGATCATGTGTCTAACAGTACGCTGGCTAAAGCATCGTCCTTACAGTTACCTGTGATATTGAGCGCCATGTTGTGACTTTTTCCCCCCTCTGGCAAGTCCTTATCACTGAATCCTAAGTTATTGCAGGAATTGATGTTAGAGATGATGCTATCGAACTGTCGTATTGACACATCCTGTTCCACAAAGGCCTGCTCTAAGACTTTCTGTAGAGCCTCTCTGTGTGCTTCGGAACAGAGTAAAAGTGATAGCACTGAGATCTTTGAAGGAGTCTGTAACAGCTGATCAACAATGTTGTATTCACTCCTTTGGATGAGCTTCAGCATCTCATTGTTGTTTTTCAAAAGGTCGGGATTACTGGATTGACCGACTGGTGGATCAGGAGCTTCTGTCGGAAGTTCCTTTTCTTTGTTAGGTTCTCCAACTCCTCGGTTGAAGATTCGACCGCTCCGTGTTACTCGACTGATGTCTGCAATATTCACGACGGAGGGTAATGGAATTTACTTTCCATTCTCAATTATCGTTGCACCGTATTTGTAAGGGATTGCCTTAGGTGATTCATACGGTACTGGTCCCGGCAAATAGATGACTATAGGAGCCTTCTGATTTTTCTGACTGTCGTAAGTAACTTCAATCAGTTCCTCACTAAGAACCTTTGATTCATCCAGTAGAGGGATGATGGTATAAACATCCTTGTTCCTCTCAGGGTCAGAGATTACAACCATGTCTCTGATCTGATCGGCGAAGTAGTCCGGCGTCTAGTCAACGGCCCCCGAAATAGAATATAGTTGAATCTCTTTGCGATCCAACTGACCTTGAAGGGCTGCCCGCACAAGGTAGCATCCTTGATTACTCTCCGAGCAAACTCTACAACGTTCATAGTTATGTGGTGGCACTTGGCCACGCCCACTTTGAATGCAGTGTAACCTTACCAGGTTTGTTTCCATAGATCGGAAATCCTGACTTTGACGTCTAGTAGAGTTCCCATTACGCACACTGATTTGTTGCGTGTCTTCATCCAGATAGATTGGAAACCACCAGTGGTTTAATAAGTGTTGTAAAGTTCTCTGAACGAGAGCGCACCCTTGGTTACTCTCACAACATCCTTTACAGCTCCGATAATTATGCAAAGTGAGAAAACCAAGTTGGACTTGCCTGGCATGTAACTCCACCAAGCTGTTATTCATCAGACGAATATCAAATATTTGAATCATGTTGATCTAATAAGGATTTTTATCATGGTAGTCCTGGATCCATCCAAGATCCATCTGATGCTGGAGGGCCTCTTGTACAAAAGAGCATCCATATTTGTTTACCGAGCAAGTCAGGCAGGAATCATAATCGTGACGCGGCAGATTATGATACTGGCTTTGCCTTGAGTGCATCGTCACCAAGTTAACATTCATTGCACGGATGTCGTGGTTCTAAATAATGTTGGAATTCGTATAGGTCATGTTGAATCCACGAACTCGATGCTCTTAGATCCATCCGAGATCCAATTGTTCCTGTAGAGCTGATTGCACCACAGAACATCCCTGATTGTTCTTAGAGCAGATATCACACTGGTGATAATTATGAGGTGGCACATGGCCATACCCGCTCTGTCTACAATGCATCTTGACCAAGTTGGCCCTTAGCAAGAGTACATCGTGAATTTGATAGGTGTTGTTAGACTCTCATTCTATCAAATTGACTGCAGCTTTCTCGTGTTGAGGCAGCGGGTTTGTGAAAACATTATGATTCGTATCTTTGAAAGATAAAACCCCGTTCCTAACAAGCTTTTGTACGTCGGATTTGAAACTGAGACAGTTTTCTATGTTATGCCCTGGTCCTCCTTGATGGTAAGGACACGTCTGATCCCTTTAAACAAAAAAAAATGGGTTTTCCGGTACTGTAAGAGGAGACTTAGTTTGGACATGCCCCTTGACCAGCAGTAACGGAAGCAGTTCTGCGTACAACATGGGTATAGGGTCGAACCCTGGTGGTCATGTTATACAGTTGTTACTGTATGGAGGACAAGCATGTTGAAGAGGATGTTGTGTCCTTTGCTGATATTGGTGTTGATTAGGTTGGCTTTGACCAACCTGAGGTTGATATGTAGGAACAGGCGCAGGGTTGATAGCAGGAGTTACAGCTACTACTGGTTGGTAACATCGCCTTTGCTTTCTGAGAGAGATATTCCCAATATCTTGCTCTTTTTTCTTAGGGAGAGCACTACCGTATCGTTTCGTACTACTTGATGATCCAGCGTCTTTTACTAAACGTCCTTCTCGGACGGCTTCCTCAAGACGAACCCCCATGCCCACCATCTCGGTGAAGTCACTGGGCGCACTGGCGACCATTCTGTCATAGTAAAATGAGCTCAAGGTCTTTAAGAAGATCTTTGTGATCTCTTTTTCCTCAAGAGGTGGACAAATCTGGGCGGAAATTTCGCGCCATCTCTGAGCGTACTCCTTAAAGGTTTCCTTGTCCTTTTGTGACATTGATCTGAGTTGATCTCTGTCCGGTGCCATGTCCAAATTGTATTTATATTGTTGAACGAAAGCAACGCCAAGATCTCTGAACATGCCGATCGTGGCTTGGTTTAAACCCATGTACCATTTTAATGTGGCACCGGTTAAACTATCCTGAAAGTAGTGAATTAGTAGCTCCTGGTTCTTTGTCTGATCTGACATTCGCCGAGCGTACATCATTAAATGGCTCTGAGGGCAAGAGTTACCCTTGTACTTTTCAAAGTCGGGCACCTGGTATTTGTGCGGGACTTTCACATTAGGGACCAAACAAAGGTCTGTGGCGTCCTTTCCAAATAAATCCTGACCACGAAGGGCCTGCAGTTCTTTCTGCATCTCTAGGAATTGTTCCTGGAATTCGTTCATTCTATCGAACATGCTGTCATTTCCATCAGAAGGTATCTAGGGAATCTGTCCTTCCGGGACAGTGTGTACCACGGGCGGTGGTATAGTCATTATGGTCGAGACTCTCGGTGTCTCTCGAAGTTTGTAACCTTCAGGAGTTGCTGTCATGCCCCTGGCATCTTCGCTTTCTCGAAGTTTGTAACCTTCAGGCCCAGTGGATCCTACTGCGGTTCCCTGATCCTCATTGATCGGCGGAACATATCCTTTCGGGATATAGTTAAGTGGCATGCCCCAGGGACGATCTTTCGGCATTTTGTACCTCCGAGATCACAGTCCTTTGTTGTTGCATCTGAGCTTCTGCTAGAGCTTGCATGTCGTTATGAAGCTTTCTCAGATCCTCTTTCAGAGTGTCGATCTCTTCTCTTAACTCTCTGTTCTCTTCCTCGAGATCATCCATATTTTTTTGACGATTGGCCCGAGTATTGTACGAATGAGACAGTTTGACTCTAGAATTGAGATGCAAACGTGAGATTCATAGGTAAGAAGGATGCGTTTATGAGAATGATGAATGCAATGATTATTAATTATTTTTGTTTATTCAAAGTAAACTTCGACAATTAGATTACAAATATCAAACAGTGGGGAAACCTCGTTTTATTGAATTCAAAGGATTGCGAAAACGAAAATACAGTAGATTACAAAGTGCCGAAAAAGGAAATCTAAACTAATGGATCCTGTGTCCTCTCTGAAGAGAGCTCAGATGCTGGTTCTGGTACTTTCCTTTTCTTTGACCGGGGCTCTTCAGTCGTTGTCGGGTTGTCATTCCTTTGCCAAGTGAAAGGAGCGAGCAAATTCCTTTGGTCATCCTGATTTTCTACAGTATGTTGCTCTAAAATCTCAATCAGAGCATCTTTTTCTCTTAACAGCTGCTATATTTTCTTGCATTCCACATTGAGAATACGGTACTTATTCCTCCAAGACCTCTTCTCCTGCTGAACTTTGCTGAGAGTAACCTGAAGTTTTTCCGTCTCAGACATGAAATAAAGGGCAGAGTCCCTTAATGGAAGAACTTCCTGGCGAGGGTAAGGCATCCTCAGCTTGAGAGCTCTAGTTTGTACCCAGTGGAGATAAGGTTCCACCAAGACATAATCTGGTTTTCCTAGAGACTCTCTTCCTTTCCTGTGAACGTGTTTCCAAGCGTGCACTATTTCTGTCTTTAGTGCCCTGCCATTTTCTCCTTCCTTGAAGAAAAGACCTTCCAGATGAGCATTTCATGGGACATGCCTCATCGGGTATCCGAATTGACGACGAACTAACACCGGATGATAGTTGATTCCCCCCTTAGTTCCTATAAGGGGTACATTTGGGAAATTTCCATAACGGTCAATGATTGTGATCCCGTCATAGATTCGATTGTACCAATCGATGTCAGAGTTGGTAAGAGACATGATTCTTTGCAACCAACGTAAAGTATTCTTTTGATCCCAAAATGTAGCAGACTTGGGAAAATGAGAAGTGAACCACTTGTAAAGCAAGGGTACACAGCACGTGATCATTCCTCCGCTGTATAAATTCTTTAAGTGCACCGAATGATACGCATCTGCGAGTAAGGTTGGTACAGGGTTTCCAATCAGGAAACTTTTAATGGCGTTGATATCTACAAAGTTATCAATGTTGGGAAACAAAAATAACCCGTAGGTGAGTAAAACAAAGATGCTCTCGAAAGCAGCCACGTTCCCTATACTAGCAAAGTACAGGGCTTTCTTTATTAAAAACTGGGCTGGCAAACCTTGGATGCCACCCTTAGTGGTCATGTGAGTCCTGACTTCTGACTCGTCCAAATAAATTGCTCTTGCAATAGTTTGATCTTTTGGAATTTCTTCCAGTCTAGAAAAGGGAGCTTGATCTGTAATGTGTAGATCAGTCAGGTGAGAATACTCTTCCAGCGTTGGTGCAAGCTGATAATTCGGGAATGTGAAACAGTGATAGACCGGATCGTAGAACTAGATTAGCATGGACATGATTCCTTCTATTACGTGGACCCTTAACAAGGACAACAATCCTCCATACTTGGCTTTGAAAGCCTCGTGGTTGGTGATCATTCTCGCCAAACCTCTCAAATCCTCTAACTTTGGAACCTTGAAGGTGTACTTATGAGTTTTCCTTCTACCGAAATCCATTAGCGCAATCTCCTTTCTCTCTGACATTTGCAATCATTGTCTTAGTTTAATTTGAAAAAGAGAGACTAGAAGAGAAGATTTTTCTTTGTTTTAATGTTTTTTAAATGAATGTATGAATGCAGCACACAAAAACATAGAAAAAACATGGGGTCAAAGGGTCGGTGTCATGAAGTCAAGGCTCTACTCCCCCCCCCCCCCCCCCCAAAGGTTTATACTGGTGATTTTTTGTACCTGTCCGCAAAATCATTGACCCCTCTAGGATAACAACAGCAAGTGGATTTCCATCGAGCTGATGTATCCTTGAGTGATCTCAAATGAGGGTAGTATCGCGTGACAACTATTTTCGATAGCTTCCGCACTACAAAATGGCTTAAGTCTGCTAAAACCTCAGCTTCTCAGATAACCCAGTCGACCACACTACTTTCAACAACCGAAGTCGTATAGGTAATGTATCTGCAAAGGGAGTCTCCACTGAGTTTGATGGTCGATCGGGGCTCTTAACTGGAATTCACTCCCAGTAAGATTACCCGCATTGCCATCACCTATCTTAGGTGTATACTCAATCTTTCCACACGCGGCATCACACGCATTCCCATTAGCAGAAAAATAAACACAGATATCAATTAGGAAAAGCAGTATATATATTTGTCTAAATCATCCTAGACCTCTAGTCTTATGATCCTATACAGATAATGACTCCCCAGCCGAGTTGTCATTTCTGTGACATGAATTTAGGGTTTTCTACCTAAGAGATGGGAAGAGAACAAGATCTCGAAACGTCCCCAGCAGAGTCGCCATTTTTCTGTAGAGCGAGTTTTTGTGTGGTTGCGAAGCACTATCGCTTTGGGGTACTACAGTTCAATTCATTTTTTATCCTATTGAAGCTGATGAAGGAAGGGAAATAGATGTCTCCAATTAACCCTGCTTGCATACGGAGTTTAAACAGATGACTGTTGGTTTACAGATGCTACAAAGATTGTGGGTCTCTCTTAGGTTATTTTTTTTAAAAACAGTGTCTAGGCTATCGGTAGGATGTTAGGTCTGTTGCTTTTCGATTGATGTTATGAGGGTACGGGATTTTGGGTTTTTTGATTAGTGTGCTCGCTAAAATTTTTCAATCTTATGCCTACGTATTCCCGTTTGACAAAACAGGGAAATCAGTGTGATCGTAGTTCCTCCTATTCTACGGGAGGAAAAAGGTTGTTTTGGTGTCTTGTTCAAAGTCCAAGACGTGAAGCTAAAGTTGGTTTGTATCTTGTTCAAAGCCCAAGATGTGAAACTAAAGGTTCTATTTATACCTTGTTCGAAGCCCAAGATGTGAAGCTGAAGGGTTTTGATTTAGAGAGAATTTGCAATCTCTAAAGGGGGTGTGTTTGCCACAACTGTTGGGTGACTGGTTATAAAGGAGAATTACTTTAACTGGGATATGTGAATCCAGTAATGCCATAATTTCCTTTATAGGGGATTTTTAACCTGAAGGAGAAGACTTTAACTCAGTGTAGAGCAATGCCATCTCTCCTTAGGAATTTCTCATGCTAAAAGAGGGACAGTGGCGTGGATGTAAATAATCTAGAAGCTTGCCGCTTACAACAATTAGATGGGGGAAAAGGAGTTGTTGATGTTTGTATACTGTGAACAAGGCACAACTTTTGATGCTAAAATTTTGATTGACTCAACCGAGGTTTCCTTATACAAAGCCTAAGAGGAGGCTATTGACCCAACAAAAGGGTGTTTTTTATGTATCTCGTACGAAGCCCGAGAGAGGGGCTAAAAGGTGTGACTCAACAAGAGAGTCCTTTATACTCAACAAGAGAGTGTTTTATATCTCGTATAAAGCCCGAGATAGAGGCTGAAAGTGGCTAACTCATCAAGAGAGTCATTTTTGTGTATCCCGTACGAAGCCCGAGCTGGAGGCTAAAAAGGTTGACTCAACAAGAGAGTGATTTTGTCTGTGTCTTGTACGAAGCCAAAGACGGAGGCTAAAGGTGTTTGACTCAACAAGAGAGTCTTTTATACTCAACAAGAGAGTTTTTGTATCTTGTACGAAGCCCGAGATGGAGGCTGAAAATATTTGACTCCACAAGAGAGTCTTTTATACTCAACAAGAGAGTGTGAATAGGTTGGCTCTGCTGGGGAGAATCATTATACAAAGCCCAAGAGGAGGCTATTGCAACTGTTTCAGTTTAGTGACAGGTCCAGTATGTTGGATAAAGAGAAAATCAGTTCTTATGAAGGGACTGATTAAAGGTATTATTGTGCTATGGCACTGATCAGAGGATCGGGGTTATTTCCTGTTCTTTAAGGAAATGGGAAATCCAAAGGGTATTGAGACTGTCCAAGTCTACGGGTGTTTTGAGAAATCGATTCTCAGGTGGTGAATGATCTTTGTATGATGCCCAAGAGAAGGCTGGCATGTTAAGGGATGAAGGTCAACCCATTAACTGGTCTGACACTTGACTCAGAAAGACAACTCTAGCAAATTGTTGACTAGGTTCTATTCCTATACCTGTAGAGGTCTCTGGGTCCCTGTACTAAGCCCAAGAGAAGGCATGAGAGCTTTTAAGAAGTCGAAGGGTCCTTGTACAATGCCCAAGAGGAGGCGGGGATGCTTTTAAGAAGCCTGTGGGTCCCCAAACCCCGAGAAATTCAAGACATGTCATTCACCGAGAATAGATCAAGCCAGGAAAGTCCGAGAATTTGGAAGAAACTCAAGAGATGCCATTCACAGAAAAGATCATCTCTGGGGAGTAGAGTCTCTTTGACAATTTCTAAGGGTGACAGTCTGAGAAAGGGTTCACCGAGAATGCTGCCTTTCACGTCTCCATATTGTTAAACCCCAAGAGGAGGGAAGACTGTGTCTGGTAATCCTATGGGAATCCAGTTTTATTTGTATTTAAGAGTGACCAACGGGGCTTTACCTAGTGCTAGACGTAGTTGCCGGGGAAAACTCTAAATAACTATACTAGTATTACACAGTTGATATTTGACAAGTATATAAAAGTTTGTGAAAGAAGACTTACAGTGAGCAGCCCCACAATACAGTTATATATATATATATATATATATGAAAACTGATAAAGAAAGCGGGTAAACACTTACTCGGTTGTAGAGCTTCCATGCTGTTTGGTTAGTTGTTCAACAAAGAAAGCTTTGATAACAATATTATATTCAAAATCAAAGGAGAAAGTGCTTTGAAAAGATTGTTGGGGCTTACAGCTCAAGGAGAGGCCCAAGGTTTTATCAGTGATTGCACTGTTGTTTTGAATTTGTACAGAGGGACTTATACAAGTGAATGACGCCCAAAATTGTTTTTGGTTAGAAGGGGATTGGGTTTTACACTCTACCAAGAGGCCCAAAGGTGTAGAAGGAAAAAGAATGGGGCTTATAACACGAGGGTAGGCCCAGATGATTTTTTTTTGAATTGGCGATCGCGCCGAGATTTTCTTTTAACGCAGAGGGACTTATACAATGTCTGAGGCCTAAAATTGTTTTTGGTTAAAAGGGGATTGGGTATTACACTTTATCAAGAGGCCTAATGATTTATTTTTAAAGAAAAAGAATTGGGAATTGGGCTTATAACACAAGGGTAGGCCCAGATGATTTTCATTTTGAAATGGCGATCGCGCCGAGATTTTTGAAAACGCAGTGGGTCTTATACAATGATTGAGACCCAAAAAGGTTTTGGTTTTCAAAGGGGTTGGGTCTTACACTCTATTAGAGACCCATATTATTTTGAAAAAGTTTGATGAGGGTTGAATTAATCAAAAACCCTAATTTGTTTTCAAAATGTATTTTAATTGAATAAAAATTCAATATAAATGATCAAAATTGTTAAACATGTGGAAAACAAATTGTGATCTTGGATTAATGTTTAAAAAATTAGGTTTTGATCCACAAAATGTTTGGAAATCACTAAAATTTGAAAAATCAAGAAGGAGAAAATATTTTAAATGTCAAAAACAATTAAAATATTAATTCTTTACAAAAATATCAAGTATATGAAATAAATAATATTTTTGGGATTTTTTGGGAAAATAAAATATTTTAACATTTTTGTGAATTATTAAAAAAAAGAATCAACTCAAAATCATTAAAATTCAGAGAGAAATTAATTTTTGAATCAATTAAATAAAATCACAAAATTCAAATATATGAATTTTTGAAAAAGGGTGCCAAGAACATGGCAAGAACACGCGCCCTTCCTCTGTTTCTGCAGATTTCATTTACGATCACCTCACGATCATGTCTATGGTCTTTAATTTCATTTATTTTAAGCATAGAATAAGAAATCAAAGAGAAACCTCAAGAACCCTAAAATTTGCATGAAGGCTCAGAAATTCCATACACGATTCAAACAAACCAATTGATTGAGGGAAAACACTCTATGCATGATTATGAACATATGGCCAAATTATTGTGCAGCAAAAAATGCATGGATCATTGAGTTTGAAGAGCTCATGTTTACTTCTTGTAGCTGGTGATCGTGTTTTGTGTTAGAGGTGTTGCAGCTTGGTTCCAAGGATATGGACAGCTTCCCTAGGTGCTATGGAGTGTGTCTGGATGCTTGGAATGAATGGAAATGATTTGGAACTGAAGATGGTATCCCAACTGCAACTTGGTTAAAACCTTGAGCAACTGGCTGGTGATTCTGAGAAATCAGTGTTCCAGATGTTGTTTAAGTGTTTGGATCACTTCTATATAATGTTTATGAGGTGTGTGTGTGTGATTGGTTTGGTTGGAATTGCTCTCAAACTCAAAACCTGATAGTGACTTGCTTTGGAAGGCAATTTTGGAGTGAAAGAAGAGATTTTGAGGAAAGCATCTGTTTGATGGCTTTGGTGTACTCAAACTGATCACAAATGAGCTCTATTTATAGTATAGCAAGTTTGTTTTGCAAGGAATAGTGAATGGCAACTGCTGCATAGGTTTGGCCAATGTTGAGCAATGAGAATCCAAGTCTCCGCTAGCCATTGACTAGAGGTTAGGGCACAGGCTGCTGGTTCCCTTGGTCTTGGATAAGTCTTGACTGAATTCAGTTGGAAATGGCTCAGTCCATGCCACCTTGGTGCCTCCATCAACTGCTCCAATCCAAAATTGGAGTCTTGTCCCTCTTTTAGGGAATTCTAGGTTTGGCATGCTATTTTTGGTTCCAAAGACTTGGGAGGATTGGGATCAGAGTTGGTTCCTCCTTGGTCCCCCCTTGAGGTGTTCAGATGGATAGAGTTGCTTCCCCTTTGCAAAATTTGAGTAAATCGAGCAAAACTCCCAAATCTTCCTTGCCATGACAGTTTGCAGCAAGGCATATTGGCATTGTCATATCTCATGGCTCAAGTGGAATTTGATGGAATTCTTGGCCATTTTGGAAAGCCCTCATATGATACAACAACTGTTTGATCATAATTGGTTTTGATACTTTTTGGATCCAAGTGAAAAATTCCCCTACATTTGTAAAAAAGTGAAGGCAGATTCTGACTTAGTGAAAATTTCACTAAGTGTTGGAAAAAGTGGCATTTCATGTTTTCAGATGAATTGGAATGAGGTGTAGTTGAAGCTTTTGTAGAGGGCCATGAGGGCTACAAATCCAGCTTTGAATGGGGAAAAATGGCCTTGTGGTTTAGGAGTTATGATCCTCAAAAGTTGGTACCCTTGCCACTTTGTTCCATAACTTAGAAAAATTTCTAAGTTTTTATGGTTACCCCTTTTACAAGTTATCCCACTTTTCTTGATTTTTCTTGATGAATGATGATTCCAATCACACATTAACATCATTTTAGGGTTAAGGAACCATAATTGTGAAAAATCTCAAAAAGTCAAAGTTGACTTTTGTGCACAGTTGACTTTTTGTCAGATGAACTCTAAACTGTGCGATCCTCTATGAAATCAAGTCCTTGACCTAAATCAAACTTAATGGATTGATTCCATTGGTGTTATAGGGTGTATTGAATCATGTCCCAAGGTTTGGGAGCATGTCTTGGTCAAAAGTCAAAGGTACAATTAACTTTTTTCCTCAAAACCCTAATTGTGGTTCAGATGAAATTGAAACTTGTGAATCAAGCTTCTTGGACCAATCCATTGTTGAAAATGGATCAATGTGGTGTGTTAGGGACCCTCAAATCATGTCTTGAGGTCTTGGCTCATGATTTGTCCCAAAAGTCAACTTAGGGTGAATTAGGTTAAGAAACCCTAATTCCTGATTTTTGCTGAATGCATCCCCTGAGGTTAAATTGACTTGATGATTGGGTCCATGATGTTCCATGGAGTATATTAGGTTATGCTTTGAAGCATTGGCTCATGCCCAGAGAAAAATTTCCATCTGGAGGCCCTGGTCGACCAAAACCCTAATTTGGTGACATTGTCGATCTTGAGGCTTGATTCACTCAGAAGGTTGTAGCCTTGTGCTTAATCCTTGATGTGGGAGTCCTCTTGATCCATTGTGGATGTTTGAGAGGTTAGAAAATTTGAATATCATGTCATTCCTTGATTGATCTTTTGTCTAACAGCTTTGAGAGGGCTTGAAACCTTAATTATTGTTTGTAGTGAGTGTTCACCCATCTTTGGGGAGACTGATGAGGCATGAAGGTTCCTCCATATTGTGATGATGATTTACACAATGATGGGAAATCTTAGTGGTTAAAATTTGGGGTATGACACCCATCACTGCTAGATTATGCTTTGCATGCACCAATAATATGGCTGAATACGAAGCATGTATCTACGGTATTGAAGTGGCTATTGACATGAGAATCAAGATTATTGAGGTCTATGGAGATTCTGCTTTGGTCATCGGTCAAGTCAGAGGGAATTTTGTGACTCGGGATTCCAAGATGGATCCGTACCAACAACACATTGCGAAGTTGATTCCTTACTTTGATGAGATTTCTTTTCATCATATCTCCAGAGAGGAAAATCAACTAGCTGATGTTCTTGCCACCTTAGCATCCATGTTCAAGGTCAAGTGGAAGAATGAAGCTCCTCATATCCACATAGATCACTTGAACGAACCAGCACATTGTTTAGCAATCGAGGAGGAGTTTGACGACAAGCCTTGGTTCTACGACATTAAGAGATATCTGGAAAAATAGAAATATTCCGAGGGTATCACTATCACTGATAAGAAAGCTCTTAGGCGGCTTTGCGTCAAATTCTTCTTAAGTGGTGGTGTACTGTACAAGAGGAATTATGATTCCGTGTTGCTCATATACGTGGATAGACACGAAGTAAACACGATCATAAGGTCCATACATGAGGGCTGCAAGGGTGTACATGCTAAAGGTCCTACACTGGGGCAACTCCGTATTCGCTAGTGTATGGTATGGAGGCAGTTCTACCCATTGAAGTCGAAATTCCTTCGCTCAAAGTCATCATGGAAGCAGGTCTTGATGAAGCTGAATGGGTTCAATCCAGATACGACCAGCTGAATCTCATCGAAGAGAAGCGCCTTACAGCCGTTTGTCATGGTCAATTGTATCAGAGACACCTTAAGCGAGCTTTTGACAAGAAAGTTCTTCCTCGAACATTCTGTGAAGGCGAACTCGTGCTCAAGAGATATTCACCTGTTCACTCGGATCCATGAGGGAAATGGACTCCCAACTACGAAGGACCCTTTGTTGTCAAGAAAGCCTTCTCATGTGGAGCCCTGATCCTCACCACAATGGATGGGGAGGAGTTGCCATCGCCCGTGAACTCCGATACTGTCAAAAAATATTATGCCTGAAAAAAATGGATAAAAGTCCGCTAGATTGACATTCGCAAGGACAATCTAGGCAAAAATGGACGTCCCGATGGACCCAAAAAAAAAAGAGATGTCCTTGGAAAAGTTAGGGACAATAAAAAAAATAATTAAAAAATAAGAGCAGTCCGCTAAGTTGAAAACCCGAAAGGGCGACTTAGGCAAAAATGGGTATCCCGGTGGACGAAAAAAAATAGAAAAAACATGTCCAAGCAAAAATTAGGGATAAAGGCATTGACTGTGAACACTTGAGCCTCTCTTCATCACAGCTAGACCTCAGACGGTAACAGAGCATTCCAATCATCATCAACAGGTGCAAGGCGTTGGAACCTAGACTTACAGTGGATGGTAGCCAATGTTGTAATCAATGCAAAACATAATTTACCTTTGCCATTTACATTTGTTTTTCAACTTAATTGCAAATTTCCTCGTCAAGAATTTTGCATCCTTGTACACACTTTATGTACAAAAATTCTACATTCAATAAAATGCATTCTTTATTATCTCAATTTGTTTTCATTCCAGTATTTTGTTTGCAAAATAAACAATTATTTGTGATCACATAATACTAAAAAACGCTGAGAACAATAAAAAGCTAAATCAATCGAGAAAGCAATATGCATTGCATGTGGTACTGGTAACTCCTGCAGGATAATCAGTAATATCCATTGGTAAGTCTAACGCCTGGCCGGCAATATGATGGTTCTATGATGAAGTTGTTATTTCCTCAGCAGTTCCTCAGCAGCGTCATCATCCCCCCCAGCGAGCGCCATTACGATTTGTCGAAAAAGCTTGTTTACACAACTTTTTTTCTGACAGATTTGTAATGTCTCTGGGCAGGTTGCCGAAGTATTCCCAGCAAAGGTACTTTGCTCTCTTTTCCCAACAAGGGTTGTACATCAGCTCCAATGATTTGAAACTATCTGCCCCCAGTAGCAGTGGGTTCTCCTCAGCAAAGTCAGCATGATTTGGAAGGATGTATTTCCCCATGCAGAGCCAGTCTTGGTAGGAAGGATCGATTTGATTCTTTCATCCCTAACAGAGACAGCCATGGTGATTCAGAAACCTGAGATGTTCTCGGTTTCTTTCCCCGGCAGAATCATCATCCTTTGTGAACTCACTTCTCCAGCAGAGATTATCTTTATCTGCGGATCCTCTCCCCGACCGAGGATATCGAAGTCGTTTTGCTACGATTTCTACCTAACCGTTTCACACTATGCCTTACCTTGCGCCTTTGCATTGCATGATATCAAGCATCATGTAGAAACGCATACATAGCATGTGCATCGACCATACTCCCTCTCTTTTTGCCTGACTTATCTCCCAGCATATTTTCAGCCAACTTTGCACTTATTTATTCTACCTTTGCAACGCTCCTTTTGCCGCCGTCGGCCAAATTTTCGAGCTACTCTTTTATTTAATCCCCTTTTACCTCGAATCATCGAAAAGCTGACACAATTCGTACATTTAGGTCCAAGTGGATTAAATAAGGGCAGCTGTCTTAACCCGAAATTTGACCTCCCTCTTTTTCCTTTTGCATGAGCATGAGCATCGTTAGCATACGCATTCGCACTTTTCTTTGTGTGTTTCCTGTTGCAGGATATTCAGGTTTTCCAAGCCCGATTAATCGTATCCTCACAAGGTCATCACATCACAAGACGAGCTCAAAATAAAGGTTTCCATGCTCACTCATCAAATCAAGAGGTGGAAAATCGAAACCGGGACTCCAGTATCATTTCCTAAGCAATTTGGGCAAAATTGACTGAAGTAACCGGTTAACCTGTGGTGAGTAACCGGTTACACAGTGCAAAATTGCAATTCCTGCTGCATTTTTGGGACAGCATCCATGCACTCTCTTTGGTCTTTAATTCTACAATATTCTAGCAGCAGGTGGAATATTCTAGAAATCTCTAGACATCTCAAAGCTATTCAATTCACTCCAAGTGCATTTGTTTTAATGCTTCACTTCAAATCAAGTGCGCCATGTTCCTTGTTTTTCAAGTAATGTGGATCTTTGGATGATGGAGTTCACATTGGGATTGTTACTGAGTTTGTTCTAACTAACCGAGTTAACCGCCTTGACTCGGTGAGTCAAGTCCAACTAACTCCTAGCCTAGTTCCAAACCCAAAACTAAGTCCAAAGCTAGCTCCAAACCTCCCATACTCCAAACCTAAAATCTATATAAACTTACCTTCACTCACTTTTAAAAAAAAACATTCTCTCCACAATCATTCACACAAATTCACACTTTCTTCACTCTCTATTCTCTCACATTCTCTCTGATTTTTTCTACTCTTTCTTCATCTTCATTTCAATTCTATCCCAAAACCTCACCAAAGCTCCATTTCTCCATAAAGGATAATCACTTTTACATCAAAAGTGATTATTTCTTGAGCTCAACCTTCATCAATTTTGCAATTCTACTGGGATTTCTAGAGTTATTTCTGTTTGTGGAGTAATCTTGATTATTTTCTGCAAGTTTCAACGGTTCGAATTCGCATTTTGGAGCTTTATCGTATTTTGCTCAATTTTGACACGTTCCGCCAACAAATTGAAGATTCCTCTGGTTTTCTCTAATTTTCTGCATCAAGAATCATTTACAACAATTACCAAGGCACATCTCAGCCTTGTAGGTTGGTAGATCCTACGTTACTCTTTGTTTCGATCGTTTCTGCGCATTTACGATGTGAATTTTGATCGTTTTTGGTTTAATTTATTATGCACTTGCTTGATCTTTGATCTCCATGATTATTGTTTGCAATGTGTGTTAATTGCTCTTACCTGCTGTAATTTTTATGCACATATTCATGATCTAGCATGTGGTGGTTGTTATAAGTGATTATGTGCTGGAGATCACTTTTGAAAAGCTGTTTTCTGTTTTTTTTGCCACTGTCACAGTGGTAACCGGTTAACACATGGTGAGTAACCGGTTACTCAGTGTAATTTTCACCAAAATACACAAGTTTTCAAGCGAGTAACCGATTAATGCCTGGTGAGTAACTGGTTACCACTGTACAGAAAGGCCATTTTCTTACATTTTCAAATGTGTTTGCCATGCTTTCTTCATTTTAACTTCCATTGATTGTCATGCTTGATTTTATGGATGTTTTAAATGTCACATAACTTCTGTTTGAAGCTTATTCATGAATTTTGTTGCATACTTTCGATTATTCAAATTGTTCATTTTTTGACATCATGTGAATATAATCATTCATGCATTTTTCTTTGATCACAATAACATGACTTTGTGTTGCATATTTGTTGATCATTTGGTACTGTTTTGTACTTTCTTTCTTAGTTTTGCATTAAGTTCATTCTTCATGGGCGAGCTTAATCTTGTATAATCCATAATTCTCACCTTCGTTGCTTTAATGATTTTCCACTCTCTTTGGAAAATTGTTGGCATGGTTTTCCCTTTTGATTAATTAATCAAAACCATGTTTCGATTAGTTGATCTGCCCTATTCCTCTCTTTAGGATCTCTTTAGAGCTTTTTCTCTCTTTTCCCCCGTGAAGTTGGAGTTTTGCGCTGCGCCCTACATTGGAGCATTGTACAAGTTGGAGCTGTTACGCTGTCCGTTTCTTCATGCGGGAGCACTGTACAAGTTGGAGCTGTTACGCTGTCCGTTTCTTCATGCGGAAGCACTGTACAACTTGGAGTTGTTGGGCCGTCCGGTTCAATTTCTGCATTACACCCTGTGTGTGTTAGAGAAGGAATGAGAAGGGAGAATTCCTACTCTCATTCTGACTACTTCAGGTAGGGGACGAATGGCCCTGTGCTTGGCGTAATCATCTCTATCTCCAGGCGATAGTGTGTTTTCTTTCCCCAGTCGAGTCAGTCCTTGATCACTCTTTTCCCTTTGCAGTCTCTTGTGATCCTTGATCACTCCTATCTCTCTCAATTTCTCTCTTGATCAATCACCTTCTTGGTTACGATCCTTTGTGCATTGGGTTAGCAAGCCTTCTTCGTTTCAATACCCTATTCTTTTCTTGCGGTCAATCATTGTTCTTTTGATTCCCCTGGAGAGTTTCTTTCCTCTTTCTTCGGTTAAATACAATACTTCTGTTACAACTGAATCCCCTGCGGAGTTCACAACCTTCTTTTGGTTCTTCTCCCTTTGTTGGTTAATCATTGTCTATCAGTTAAAGCACCAATGTTTGCGCTCCTTATCAGTTAACCACAGTCCATCTGTTAACATACTAAGTTCCTCGGGTTAATCACCTTCTCTCGGTTAATCACTCTTTTTCTTCAGTTAACCACAGTCTGTCTGTTAAAATACTGAAGCCCTTTTGAGTTAATCACCTTCTCTTGGTTAATCACTCATTTTTCTCGGTTAATCACAGTTCTCCGGTTAAAACCGAATCCCCAATAGTTGGAAACCTTTATTGGTTCAAATACTTGCACCCTGGGTCTAGTAACCTCTTTTGGTTCAATACCCTTATTCGTTGGTCGAGTACTGTTTGTTCAGTCATTACCAACACCCCTTTTGGGTTACGACCTTCGATCGGTCCTACACCCGTTCTTCTGGTTAATCACAGTTTTCTCTGTTAGAACCAATGATTCTCTATCCCGACAGAGTTGCAATCCTTGTTTCTTTGGTTAACCACTGTTTATAAGTTAACATACCGATACCCCCTCAGAGTCAAACACCTTCTCTTGGTTCCACACACTCTCTCTCTCTTAGTTTATCACAGTCCGTCTGTTGACACCAGCTTCTTTTCCCCCGCCAGGGTCTTACTCTCTTTCTTCGGTTAACCACTGTCAGCCAGTTAATATACCGAGTCTCCCTTTTCTCTTGGTTTTGACACCACCCCTTTATTCGGATCCCCAGCGGATCCCTTTCTATTCATTTTGCTCTTTCATTCTTGGTTTCGACACCAATCCTCTTTATTATCCCCAGCGGAGTTTCTTTCATTATTGGTTTCGACACCATTTCTTTTCCTAGTCTCTTGTGCAATCGCTCTTACTGTGTGGTTTTCCCCAGTAGAGTTTTTCTTTCACTCTTGCTCTTGGTTTTGACACCACTTCTTTCGTCTCCCTATTTTCGTCTTGTTTTGTTTTCCGTTAGATTCCCTGAACTACGGAAGCTCTGATTCTGCATTCTTTCGAATGTCAGATACGTAGGCACAAGACACGATGTCTTGGCGAGAACACTTCCACCTTTCCTTCCTTCACCCTTTCTTCTTTCCTTTCTGTCCCATGGTTCCATGAACTACGACGCTCTGATTTCCTCATTGCACTATGAGGGTACATAGGCATGAGGGCCACAATCCTCCGCGAGCACCTACTTTCTTTATTTTCTTTTTCCCCTTTCTCTCTCTCTCTCCTCCTTCTTTTAGCTAGAAGCATTTAGATAGATAACCCATCCAAGCCTAGAAGCAAGCGAAATGGTTCCCGTCGAGTACGACGGATGCGTTAGGTGCTAGTACCTTCCTTTTGCATAACCGACCCCCGTTCCCGTTTCTCTTCCCCTTGGGTTTTATCGATATTTTCCCTGTCCTTTGGGACTAAATAAAGTTCGGTGGCGAGTCTGTGTTATCTTTGAGTGTATGATTCACTCAGGATGTAAACCAGCCATCTTCAGGTACTGGTTACAACTTACATGTATTTCTCGCCTGGGTTGTTTTTTTTTCAAATAGACTTTTATTACATTTTGTTTGGTTTAAGTAATGTTAGGGGTGGCTTATACACCGGATGTATAGCCACCCCAGTGGTAATGAAGTCGTGCCTTTCACCAAGGGGTCTGTGGTTCGAATCCCCCTCGCCCCAGACGCCCTTTTATTCGTTTTTACTTTATTTTTCCTTTGGTTTTCCAACTTGGGCATGACTAATTGCACCTCCCATAGGCCCACTATGCGTTGCAGCCTATTGTTTAATTCATGACAAGATTCTAATACAACACCCCCCCCCCCCCAATCGTTTTAGTTTAACAACTTTTTCATTGTCTTTTCTTCTTTTTTTTTTTTTCATTTCAATTCTATTTATTTAAAATATTTTTCCTTTAAACCAAAAATTCCCAAAAAAAATTCATAATTGTTCTTCATTTCTTAATTAAATTTTTCCATAATTTAATTTTTATTTTTATTTTATTTTACATTAAATTAAAAATTCACAAAAAACACATATAAAAATTTTCTTTAAATTTTGTACTCCACTTGAAAATCACCTTTTCCTTGAGAATCCTTGTGATAATTTTTGACACTTGAGAGAGTCGTTTTTGATAGAGTTCATTAACCTTGGATAAGATACCATACTAGGATTTTGTGTGGCTATGTTACTAAGTCCCCTGCCTTGGATATTTTGCCTTTGATTTCAAGCTTAAAAGTAATGTGTATGTGTTCTCATGTGCTTAGTTGTTGTGAATTATATAACTATCTCTGGCCATACATGAATTTTGGAATTATGCTTTTGCGTTTGATCATGTTTAATTATTGTACATTCTCCTTGAATTCTTGAATTTATATTGTTCATTTAATTCCAAGTCCTTGTAATATTCTTACTCATAAGTGGTTATTCTCCCCTCCTTCCAAAGGAAAGTCTCTCTATTGACCTCAAAGTCATAGAAAGCTCATTATCCCCCTCCTTGACCTCATAGTCATAGGATACCCTCTTGACCTCATAGTCATAGGGCCATCTCTTAACCTTGACCTCATAGTCATAGGATTACCAGCTTTGACCTCATAGTCATAGCCCTCTTCCCTTGACCTCATAGTCATAGGATACCAGCTTTGATCTCATAGTCATAGCCACCTTCATCCTTGACCTCATAGTCATAGGATTACCAGCTTTGACCTCATAAGTCATAGCCACATTTCTCCTTGACCTCATAGTCATAAGATTACCAGCTTTGACCTCATAGTCATAACCACCTTTCTCCTTGACCTCATAGTCATAGGATACCAGCTTTGACCTCATAGTCATAGCCACTTCTCTCCTTGACCTCATAGTCATAGGATTACCTGCTTTGACCTCATAGTCATAGCCACATTTCCCTTGGCCTCATAGCCATTCAATATCACAACTTAGAATTAAGTTAGAGTTCTTGGACTCTATGTGAGACTCATCACTTTGAGTATTCACTTTACCCAATTACAACTTAGACTTAGAGAGTTTCTTAAACTCTATATGAGCTCATACTCATTCCCCCTTGGAACTTTGGCCATAGTCAATGGTTCCTCAACACCCTTAGTGAGGTGAACTACGGTTGCTCTGATTCTTTAGTCAGATACGTAGGCACAAGATGCAACGTCTTGGCGAGCAAACTTAGTGTATATACCCTTAGGTCTTCACCTTAGCCTTAGCAGATTCCCTTAGCAAGCAAACATAACATAACACAAACTGACAAGAGGTTCCTGTAGAGTACTACAGATACTTAGGGTGCTAATACATTTCCTTAGTATAACCAACCCCCGATCCCCAATCTCTTAGCTTTGTCTTTACATAGCGCAATTAGGGTTTTCTTCGATCTTTACTCTTTTCCTTTGGATAAATCAAAGCTCGGTGGTGAATTTCAAAGATGTGTGATTCAAGTTAACTAATAGCTTGATATCCGATTCTCACCGCAACAGCACTGATACAGAATTTTATAATTTGCATCACGCATCTCTTCAACTTTAAAGTCCTCTAGCCATAACCTCACTCCATGCCATCTTAATTTTGAAAGAGGAATTGGAGGAATGCAGACGTGAGAATCGTGTGCCAATTTTGGAAGAGTTTATTCTGCTGAAGAAAGAGATCGAACAGTTAAGAAAATCATAGGGATAAGAATAATGAATGTAGAAATAAGAAGAATTGGATGAGTGTTGTTCAGTTATGGAACACCACCCCCTCTAAAAAAAGATCAATCTTCCCAAAAAAATAAAAAAACCACAACTGAACAAAGAATCGAAACCGAAAAAACAAAATCAAAAGGAATGAAGAAGAACTAAATTATAACAGAACGATCAGTGCATCTGACGAATCACACACAGATATCTTCTGTTCATCACTTCGCGCAAAGCGTCTTCCGCCGCACCTCCTTCCAGATCGCGACACCGCAGGCTACCCCATTCAACCCTCGATGTCGAAACGCCAGATCCACACCACTGACGCAGTCCTCCACTCGCTCTGATTCACACTGCCACCGTTCGAACAACCCCAACACCGACCGCACGTCCCTCTCTACCAATCGGAATCTCCGCCTCGGGAAGTCGCCATTGGAGGTTTGTTTCTTTCTCTTCCATTACCTTATTTCCAAATGGTGAGCACTAGAAGCCCATCATTAGGAATTTCGGCTATCTTATAAAAACCAAAAATCTTGGTTTCTATTATGGGAGATTTCCTGCCATATTAGAAGCATATATCGTTGCGAGTTAGATATCGAGTGTTGAATATCATAAATTCACATTTTGGTGGAAATTTACACTATCTAGGGGTACAATTTCTTGGAAGAGCGAGAAATAAATGTGTACCACTCTCTCAACCATAGAATCAGAGTTTGAGGCTCTTGCTTCCATTGCTGAAGAAGCTGAATGATTGAGGCACCTTGTGTTGGATGTTCCATTGACTAAAGACTATATTTCAAAGGTGTTGATACATTGCAGTAGTCAAGTCACTTTACCTAGAGCATACAAAAAGTGTATAATAGAAAGTCTAGGCAAGTATGAGTTTGACATTCTTTCATGGGAAAATTGATTAAGGATGTAATCATTTCATTCATATAAGATCGAGCTATAATTTGCTTAATCCATTTACTAAACCACGGGCCAGAGATTTAGTAAATACTACCTCGATAGGTATGGGATTGAAACTCCTTCAATAAGGTTTCCGACAACGGTAGCAACCCAATCTGAAGTTAACAAACCTTAACCTAAGATTCAATGGGTAACAACAAGTTGTTGATTTGGATGTTTGTGCAACATTATGAAAAAAAAAAACCATTTTGACCTATAAATTGAGCATTCCGAATTTAAAAAAATACATTAGAAAAATCTATTTTCACACAAAATTCTGGATTTCATCTTCCCTACATTCGAGTTTTCATCTGTCTTGTGTAAACTCGAGTATAGACTGCATTATCCTGAGTATTCATACGTAGAAACTCTAAGACAATTCGAGAGTGCTTGAAATACTATTAGAAAAGTGATTCGTTCACAATTCTAGCCTTTGTTCCTTCGATTTAAATTTTTTTTTTACTATCTTATAGTATTTCAATGATGGTAACTAAGGCTTCTATTTCAATCATCAAATGATATACTACTGACTGTATTGTGAACACATTCTAAACAAAAACATAATCGACGTCATGAATCCATGTGCGTTTTTATTGGTTTTTGCAGAAATTAAAGCACTGGAAAAACCATTAAATTAAAACCCATATATAAAAATTTATCGATATTATAATTTTTCAGTATTGATTAAATAGTATTAAAGCAATGATTATTGATATTATGATTTTAAATATCTATTAACAGATATGCATCATAATTTAAATTATAAATTATGATTAATAAACATTTGATGCTTAACAATAATTTTTAATATAACGCACCGCCTTTATCGAATTGCAATGTGATGTTCGTAAAATGCATATTCATACTGGAAAAAGAAATATACAATATATTGCAATGTGACAAATAACATTAAATATCATTAATGTAAATTAAGTTTGTAAGATTTGGTTTTGGAAAACATGTATTGCCACAACCAAATTTATTTTTTTCCATTGAACATAGAATATTTGCCGCCACGTGATAATTATGAATTAAAAATTTGTAATTGCTATTTACAAGAAAGTATATTGGTAGAGTGATGTGCATTGATCCATTTTCAATTTTTTGCATTGCATAATTGGCGTGACTTAATGGAAACTTGAATAGTAGGTGGAATATTGATAATGATATCATTGTAACGAAGATATTACAATTACGACAATTTATATCATCTAATTTGGTTTGAGGATTTATTTTCTTCACAAATAATCGTACATTTTAAAGTTAAACTTAATTATTTAATTGATTTATTAAATTTTAAAGTTTGAATTTGTTAATCACTTAAGTGGTCAAATTAATTAAAATTTATAATTTTAAATTATGCAATTGAACTATGATTTATATGTTATGTGAATTGTTTGTGTTCTATGAAACTTATTGAAATTCTAGCACTAAGAAGACAGATGTCGTATACGATGTCAGGATACCAGGATGTCGAATACAATGTCAAGACATCGTAATAGCAGAATTAACAATGAACAATTTAAACAAAATTGCAGGAAGTAAATAACACAAGGAAGTTATTAACCCAGTTCAGTGCAACGTCACCTACATCTGGGGGCTACCAAGCCTGAAAAAAAAATCCACTATAATAGTATTAGTTTGAATCTCTTTTGTAAACAACCTCCGGTTTACAATCTTCGCACCTAATCACTATCCGTGTAATTTCTACCTAAGATACTCTTAGATAAGAGACCCCTCTCACTTCCCTTCAATCACACAACAGTGATTAAAATAATGAACTATTGAATACACACTTCCAATAACACAAAATTCACTCTTTCTTTAAAGCTCATGAGTGATTCACAATTACAATTCAATAAACTCAATCCACTTCAAGCATCTAAGTGATGCATGAATGACTCACAAATAAAAAAAAATCCAACTCATATATCAAGATGATATAAGAGTGGATCACAAAGAACAAACCAAACCCTAAAATCTCCTTGCACACACATGGCTTAGTTACTTTCTTTAGGTTTAGAAACGCCCGTAAATATCCTTTTAAAAATATGGACTTGATGAGCAAATTGAGCAACATTAAATAGTACATCTATAATATTTTGAAAAATAATATATTATTAAATTCCAAAATATTATGGAAAATAATATATTATTAAATGTAGATCCATAATATATTATTTTCTAAAGTTGAGATCCATATCAAATCTTCTGCAGAAAAGCAAATCAAATCAAATCTCATGTTTTCTTAAATGATATGTCAACCATTCTTAGGAAATATTGCACAGTTGGAATCGAACTTTAAGCTTCTAAAAACACACGTTTCTTGGAATGTAATACACTGGAATCAAATCTTCAAAGAATCTTCACAAATAAAATCAAATCTTCCAAAACACGAAACAATATCAACTTCATTACGCACCAACATGTCACGACATCTAGTACAACATCTCGCTTGAATACTTGACCAAGACCTGCTTCAGTATCGCACCAACATGTCACGACATCTGATACAACATCTCACTAGAATACTTGTTTTAACAAAATGCAACCAACCATAAAACCTAACACTTATTATTATAAAGAATATGAAGATCATCAAAGATGGATCATGACTTATATATACCTCTGAATTTAGATTTTATTAACTATTGAATCTCAATATGTGGAATTTTGAGAACCATATTGTCGCGGTGAGAATCAGAGACCATAGCTATTAAGTTAACTAGGCTCACAAATCTTAATTCATCACCGATCTTTAATTTATCCAAGGAAAGGAAAAAAGAACTAATAAACCCATAAGTATGCAATGCAAAAAACAAAGCAAACGAGAATCTAAGGTTCGGGGGTTAGTTATACTAAGGGAAGGTACTAGCATCCTAAGTATCTATAGTACTCTATAGGAACCTCTTGTCATATTTTGTTATTTGTTAATTTGTTTGCTAAGGGTAAAGATGGGTCAAGTAAAAAGGAAAATATGGAAAAAGAAAAAGGTAGCTCACTAGGATCATCGCAATCCTATGCCTACGTATCCTGTATAGGAAGTTAGAGCAATCGTAGTTCGGCTGACTACAGGTGAAAAAAGAAAAGAGTGTTAAAAAGAAAAGAGTGCTCGTCAAGGATTGACCTTGTGCCTACGTATTCTCAAAAGAAACTTGAGAAATCAGAGCATCCGTAGTTCGTGGAACCACGAGTAAAAGAAATGTTTGTTGGTTGGTTTTAGGAGAAAAGAGAAGTTGTCATCTTAAGGAGAATACTTAACTAAACCACCACAAATATGCAGAAGATGGATCTTTGCTTCACATTGAGAGAAGGGCTCCAACTCGAATATAGAATCGACGAGTATGTCATATACCTCTCTCAAGTGGAAAAGAAATCAACATCTTTCTCAACTATGTCATGGGGTAGGAGAATTAAATCTCGACTAAGGATGACTAATGTCTAACCTATTATGGGAAATGGGGAAACTAACTGTAAGTTAACTGAAGTTGAAATATCCTAAGGGAAACTACCTAAGTATGTACAACCTAGAGGGAATTAGCCTAAAGGGGAAACAAGGATCACACAATGGGTGAAAATGTTAAGAAAACAAAATGCAATTCACATGACTATACAGTCAACCACAAACCCTTCCCTTGGATTCAAGCTTAAGCAATTAGAAAGATTTAAGAGCTACAAGTGTCAAAATCAAGTAAATAACAACATGTATGCAAAGCAAGGATTAAGGCATGTAAACAGCTCACAAGGTAAGACATCAAGAATAATTATCATCAATTAATCAAGACAAAGCATCAAGAATAAATCGAGGAAAAGCATGCCCAAAACATGGAAGCAAGAAACCGCAAAATAAAATCAGGCAACAAGTGAATTATTAATTACCTTAAATATAAATATTTAATAAGATTAACTAATAATTTAATTAATCAATAGTAAAATAAAAATATTTAAATTAATTAATAATTAATATATATATATATATATATATATATATATATATATATTGAAATTCTGGTATCAGATGTGTGATGTTACAACAACACAATCTGCTAATATGAACAAGGCAATAACAACAATAAATCAACACAATGAATTGTTCACCCAGTTCGGTCTAACTACCTACGTCTGGGGGCTACCAAGCCAGGGAGGAAATTCACTATCAGTAGTATTAAATTACAGACTCAACAATCCCAGTTGACATCCACTAATCTTAATCACTACCCAATGACACTTCTACCTAAGAAACCACTTAGATATGAGAAACCACTCACTCCCTAAATCACCTCAGTGATACAATTCAATGATTATACTTTAAACCACACCTTGATTCTGCTTAACAGCTTTGATCAAGAACAACACACTCTTGCTTAAAAGCTCTAGAGTGAATACACTTACAACCCAAAATAGTAACACCTATTCAACCAAGAAAGGTTTACAAAGCACACACGAAAACACAAATTTGACTCTCTGTCTTTGCTCTCTTGTCTCCGTCCACCTCCAACAGGGTTGAGGCTGCTTTAAATATCATTCAGTCTTGGGCTTGGACCACTCCCCAAAAATCTGATTTGATTTGTTAAAGATCAGGATTTAAAACAGATTTAATTTTCTAATCTTTTTAAATCTTTTCAAATCAGCCCTAATGTTAGTTACATGATCTGCTCCATATCTGATTGAAAATATAAATATCTTCTCCAAGAAATTCGCATCCAATCTCTCTAACAGATCTCCTCAAAACAAACTAACACGTGCAGCCCTAAAGCATCACAACCTGATGTTCTGATGTTCAAATGATTGATGTCAAGACATCAAGTTTAACAATAGCAAATAAAACTTCAACCCTGCAACAGCTAATGTTAGGAACCAATGTTATGACATCAGACATATGACATCAACATTGTTCATCTTTATTTTACCAAAATTCCAGCCAATACAAGAACTAACAATCTCCCCTTTGGCTAATTTTGGCTAAAATAATCTCTGCCAACATCAGAGAGTTACATGCAGCGGAAAAATTTCATACTCAGCAGCAATCACATCCAAAATCTGCTCAAAGCTAAACTCCGCCTCAAAACAGGAACCAGCATACCAGCTGTTCAAACAGCACATTCCCCCTCAAGCCTAGAATCACAACAGACAACTAGGCAACACATAGGCTAACCCTCCCCCTTTTTAGCCACAATTGGACAACTTCCAACATCAAACACACAGATCTGACAGCCATTATGACATGGTCAAATATCAAGCTTCCCAAGGAACACAAATTCCAAAAACTTTGACTGGTCAGGCGATACAAACAATGGATTCTTATAGAACTATAAAATCCAAGCCTTCTTCCTTCTAACAGCACCAGACAACAAACAAGTATGAGCTAGTCTAACAAAGATGCAGGAAAGAAACACATGCAGGAGGCCAAGAAACCAGATCCACTGAAGAATAAGAACAACCCAATGGCTGCAGCTGGGACTTCTTCAGGAGCAACAAGAACAGGCAGGACCTCAGAGACAAGGATTAAAACCATCAAGGCACCACAAGTGCAGCTTCAAGCTTCAGATGATGAATGGGATGAAGATTGGAAAACTTTTCTATGATGCAGGGGGTTGGGATAATCTGTAGACACTTTGTTTGCTCTTGATGTACTCAAATCCAATCTTGTATGCTTTTGGCAGTTGAATAAAATGTTGATTCCTTTAAACATATGCAAAATCACAACTGCACAAACACTCCTTCCTACACACCTAATCCTCATAAATGCAAATTCCCAGTTTTCTTCTTAAACTTTCAAATTGATTTGCATCTAAGGCTTTAGTAAAAATGTCAGCTAATTGTTTATCAGTAGCAACATGTTCCAAAGCAACTACTTTGTCTTCAACCAAATCTCTTATAAAATGATGCCTTATATCAATATGTTTAGTCCTGCTATGCTGAATAGGGTTCTTGGTGATATTGATTGCACTCAAATTATCACAGTACAATATCATGACATCTTGCTTGACATTGTATTCAGTTAACATTTGCTTCATCCACACAAGTTGTGAACAACTACTCCCTGCTGCTATGTACTCAGCCTCGGCAGTAGAAAGAGACACATAGTTCTGCTTCTTACTAAACCACGAAATCAAATTATTCCCTAAGAAGAAACAACCTCCTGAAGTACTTTTCCTATCATCAGCACTCCCAGCCCAGTCAGCATCATAATATCCTCTTAACTCAGTGCCTGATCCATGGCTGTACAGCATGCCATAGTCACTAGTACCATTCACATATTTCAGAATCCTCTTCACTTGATTCAAGTGAGTAACCTTAGGCTCAGATTGATATCTGGCACAGACTCCAATAGCAAAAGAAATATCAGGTCTGCTAGCTGTGAGATACAATAGACTTCCAATCATGCTTGTGTATAAACTTTGATCCACACTGACACCATGTTCATCCTTGGACAACTTTAAATGAGTATGAGTAGGTGTCCTCTTGTGATTATCATTCTCTAGACCAAACTTCTTCACTATGTTCTTTGCATACTTGCTCTGAGAAATGAATATGGAGTCCTCCATTTGTCTAACTTGTAGACCAAGAAAATAGCTGAGCTCTCCAACCAGACTCATTTCAAATTCAGACTGCATTTGTTGCACAAAATGTTTCACCATTGCATCTGACATCCCACCAAATACAATGTCATCTACATATATTTGAGCTATCATCAGTTTTCCTCCTTCCTCTTTGACAAACAAGGTCTTGTCAATCCCTCCTTTTCTGTAGCCATTCACAACCAGGAATTCAGTAAGCCTTTCATACCAAGCTCTTGGTGCTTGCTTCAAACCATAGAGAGCTTTCCTTAGTTTGTAAACATGGTCAGGAAATGTTGGATCAATATATCCCTTGGGTTGATCAACATACACCTCTTCATTTAAGTAACCATTCAAGAAGGCACTCTTGACATCCATCTGAAAAAGCTTGAATTTGAAATTACAAGCCACCCCCAAGAGTAATCTGATAGATTCCAGTCTTTCCACAGGAGCAAAGGTTTCATCATAATCAATTCCTTCAACCTGAGTGTATCCCTGAGCAACTAATCTTGCCTTATTTCTGGTGACCACTCCTTGTTCATCAGACTTGTTCTTGTATATCCACTTGGTGCCAATCACATTAACTCCATCAGGCCTTGGTACAAGATCCCACACTTCATTCCTTTTGAATTGTTCCAGCTCTTCATGCATGGCATTAATCCAAAACTCATCAGTCAAAGCCTCTTTGACATTCTTAGGCTCAATTTTAGAAACAAAACAAGAATTTGACACAACCTCTCTTGATCTAGTGCTAACCCCTGATTTAGGATCACCTATGATAAGCTCCCTTGGATGGTCCTTTAGCACTCTAATAGATGGTTCTTTATTAGATTGTTCAGGTTCAGGCTCAGCATCAACATGACTGGGAGACCCACTTCTGTCTTCAGTTTCTTCTGTGACTTCTTCAACTGATGTTTCAACATCATCCAGGACATCAGCATTTTCCTGCTTATCAATGTCATCAATTACCACATTTATAGACTTCATCATAACCTTCGTTCTGGAGTTGAACACCCTGTAAGCTCTGCTATTTGTAGAGTAGCCTAGAAAGATTCCCTCATCACTTTTAGGATCCAATTTTCTCCTCTGTTCACGGTCTGACAAAATGTAACATTTACTTCCAAAAACATGAAAGTACTCCATAGTTGGCTTTCTCCCTTTCCACAGTTCATACAGTGTAGCTGAAGTGCCTCTTCTCAAAGTAACTCTGTTGTGAATATAGCAGGCAGTATTCATGGCTTCAGCCCAGAAATGATAGGGAAGCTTCTTGGCATGGAGCATTGCCCTAGAAGACTCTTGAATAGTTCTATTCTTCCTTTCAACAACTCCATTTTGTTGAGGAGTAATAGGAGAGGAAAACTCATGACTGATGCCTTCAGCAGAGTAGTAATCAGCAAACTTTCTATTATCAAATTCCCTCCCATGATCACTCCTTATTCTGATGACATTGCTTTCTTTCTCTCTTTGGAGTCTTTGACATAAATCTTTAAATATATCAAACACCTCTGTTTTGTCTTTGACGAAACTTACCCAGGTGTACCTAGAGTAGTTATCTACAACCACATAAGCATACTTCTTCCCACCTAGACTTTCTACCTGCATAGGTCCCATCAAGTCCATATGAAGAAGTTCTAAAACTTTAGAGGTGGTGTTATGTTGAAGCTTCTGATGTGACATCTTGGTCTGCTTCCCTATTTGACAATCTCCATAAACTCTTCCTTCTTCAATATTGAGTTTAGGAATTCCTCTGACAGCTTCTGAGGATATGGTTTTCTTCATTCCCTTCAGATGAAGATGTCCCAACTTTTAAGTCTACTTTGAATCCTTGATCACAAAGTTGACTAATACTGATCAAATTTGTTGTCAACCCTTTGACAAGTAGAACATCATCCAGTCTAGGAGCACCAGCACAAGTCAGCTTTCCCATCCCCTTGATTTCTCCTTTGACATCATCACCAAAGGTTACATGACCTGAAGACTGAAGCTTAACATCTACCAACAAATTCGTAAGTCCTGTCATGTGTCTTGAACACCCACTATCAAAGTACCAGTCTTCTTTGGTAGAAACCCTAAGAGAAGTGTGAGCTATTAAGCAGGTAACTTTACATTTTGGAGCCCATTGCTTCTTATAATTGAATGCCTTCTTACCTTTGTGAAACTTCTGTCTGGGAGTATACTGATGTGTAAGCCTTTATGACAGTAAGCCTATGACAGTAAGCCTTTATGTGTCCAAAACGCCCACAATGATGACATCTCCAGCACCTGAATTTCTTCCTAGAAGGAACCCTGTCAGGATGTTTAAACATCTGTTGTAACATCACCGGTTTGGAACTGGTAATAACATCATTAGATGCTGCAACATTGTTGAATCCCAAACCACTTTTGTCTCCAGCAATTTTCCCAATACTAAGAAGGTTATCTAGAGCATCAGTACCATTGTTCAACATTCTGATAGTTTTGGTCACAGAATCCAGTTTAGAGTTAAGCAAACTAACTTCATTTTCAAGTTCAGTCTTTTCAGCTTCTAACTGCACTATGGTTTTCTTTAGCTTCTCTCCTTCAAGACACACTTGTTCATTTCTCATGCACAGTTCTTTATAAGAGGTAGCAAGCTCTTCATAAGTAACCTCATCATCACAAGAATCATCATCTGACTCACAAACCCCAATCATAACTCTAACAAGCTTAGCTGATTCTTCTTCAGATTCACTCTCACTATCAGACCAGGAAGCAGATAGCCCCTTGTTCTGCTTTTTGAGATAAGTAGGACATTCTTTCTTGACATAACCATACCCTTCACACTCATAGCATTGGACTCCTTTATCATTATTGGATTTTTCTTCATCTCTAGTTTTTTTCCCTGATCTCCTAATCTGTTGGTGTCAGATGTGATGTTCGTGAAATTTGGATTATAACTTCTATTTATCCTCTTCATAACCTTATTAAACTGTCTTCCCAGCAAAACAATGGCATTTGGCAGTTCCTCCTGAGTTTCAAGCTTACACTCCTTCTTACCATCTTCAGTATTAGACACCAAAGCTATGCTTTTGGTCTACTTCTCAGGCTCCTCATTCAATCCTAGCTCAAAAGTTTGAAGAGAACCAATCAACTCATCAACGCTCATCTTTCTGATGTCTTGAACTTCTTCAATAGCAGTCACCTTCATTTTATATCTCTTGGGAAGGGATCTGAGAATCTTCCTTACTAGCTTCTCTTCAGTCATTCTTTCTCCTAAAGCACTAGAAGCATTGGACAGCTCAAGAATATTCATGTGAAAATCATGGATAGTCTCATGCTCCTTCATCTTCAGATTTTCAAACTTTGTTGTCAGAAGTTGAAGTCTTGACATCTTGACTTTGGAGGTTCCTTCATGAGTAGTCTTCAAGATCTCTCATGCTTCCTTAGCAACTTCACAAGTGTTGACCAACCTGAAGATATTCTTATCAACACCATTGAATATGGCATTCAGGGCTTTAGAATTCCCAAGGGCAAGCTCATCTTCTTCCTTGGTCCATTCTTCTTCAGGTTTCAGTTTTGAACTACCCTCTACTTCCTTTCCATTCTCATCCTTTTCCACAATAACATGATGTTTCCATTCTTTCAAAATAGCCTTCCAGGCTCTGCTGTCTAATGACTTCAAGAATGTAACCATACGAGGTTTCCAATAGTCATAATTTGAGCCAACTAGAATAGGGGGTCTATTCACAAATCCACCACTCTCCTTGTCCATTGCACCAGAAAGTATCAGCCCTAGATCTCATCCAGATGCAGAGCAGGATGCCTGCTCTGATACCAATTGAAATTCTGGTATCAGATGTGTGATGTTACAAAAACACAATCTGCTAATATGAACAAGGCAATAACAACAATAAATCAACACAATGAATTGTTCACCCAGTTCGGTCTAACTACCTACGTCTGGGGGCTACCAAGCCAGGGAGGATATTCACTATCAATAGTATTAAATTACAGACTCAACAATCCCAGTTGACATCTACTAATCTTAATCACTACCCAATGACACTTCTACCTAAGAAACCACTTAGATATGAGAAACCACTCACTCCCTAAATCACCTCAGTGATACAATTCAAAGATTACACTTTAAACCACACCTTGATTCTGCTTAACAACTTTGATCAAGAACAACACACTCTTGCTTAAAAGCTCTAGAGTGAATACACTTACAACCCAAAATGTAACATCTATTTAACCATGAAAGGTTTACAAAGCACACACGAAAACACAAATTTGACCCTCAGTCTTTGCTCTCTTGTCTTCGTCCACCTCCAACAAGGGTTGAGGCTGCTTTAAATATCATTCAGTCTTGGGCTTGGACCACTCCCCAAAATTCTGATTTGATTTGTTAAAGATCAGGATTTAAAACAGATTTGATTTTCTAATCTTTTTAAATCTTTTCAAATCAGCCCTAATGTTAGTTACATGATCTGCTCCATATCTGATTGAAAATATAAATATCTTCTCCAAGAAATTCGCATCCAATCTCTCTAACAGATCTCCTCAAAACAAACTAACACGCGCAGCCCTAAAGCATCACAACCTGATATTCTGATGTTCTGATGACTGATGTCAAGACATCAAGTTTAACAACAGCAAATAAAACTTCAACCCTGCAACAGATAATGTTAGGAACCAATGTTATGACATTAGACATATGACATCAACATTGTTCATCTTTGTTTTACCAAAATTCCAACCAATACAAGAACTAACATATATATATATATATATATATATATATATATATATATATATATATATATACATTTTTATTTTTATTTTTATTTTTATATATTGCAAACATAAAAAAATAAAATAACAAAAACAACTATCTAAAAAAATAAAAATGATTGAAAACACATAATCAAAAATACATGTTTAAAATAAATAACTAAGAATATACATGACTAAAACAAATAGGTAAGAGAAAAAGAATATGGAGATAGCTGATGGAGAAAAAGAAATATGGGCTGAGGTGAGATCGAGAAGAAGGAGAGCTCCTCGTCCGGTAGAGGTCTCGACAACGACATGCTATGTAAGCAACATTCCAGAAGACGTAAGCTCAAGAGAGATAGGAAGAGTTTTTGAAAAATGGGGAAGGGTAAGTGATGTATACATAGTTGGGAAAAGAAATAAGGAGGGTAAACTTAAAGACATATTGTTTGGCACATATAAAGCAAAGGTGAATATATCTAAATATGAACGACCAAAGAGAAGAACGATAACCAAGTATCTAACTCTTGAAGGTGGAGAAAGAATTCTTAAAAACCAGGACCAAGGAAGGGGGAAGAAAAGTGCGGCAGAAGGAGGTATGAAGAGATATAGTTTCATAGAAATGGGCAGAACATATGCAGAGGTGACTAAAGTCTCAAAAAATATTCAAAAAACTTCGTATGCAGAAGAAGACAAAATTTGGAAGGCTAAACAAACACAAGAAGTGCAGAAGGCGGAGATTAGATATCAAGGAGGGCTATCAATCAACATAAATGAAGAAGAATCCCATTGGGCTAAGTCAAGCTATGTAGGAAAATTAAGGAACATAGAAGAAGCTGACACAATTCAACATAAAATGGTGGAGGAAGGGATAGCAAGTGTTCAAGTGATTCATATGAGGGGAGACATGGTGCTGTTAAAGGCAGAAGAAAAGGAAGATATTAAAATACTGATCAAGGATTTTCAGGAACTATTTAACTAATGGTTCTCTATAGTGAGAAAGTGGGAACCTAGAGACGGTACAGGAGCTAGATATATATGGTGTAAAATCTTTGGCGTTCTTATTCATGCTTGGAGTAGGAATGTATTTAATATCCTGACGACCACTTTTGGTAGTCTCATCAAGTTGGATTCTGCGACTGAAGAATTGCATGGGCTTGATGTAGCTCGAGTGTTTGTTAGGACACCATATATTGAGTTTATCAATAGAATTATTAAAATCAAGATAGATAATGAAATGTATAATGTTAGGGTGACAGAGGAGTTTTGTGAATGTAAATTCTCAGAAACCACAAGATGTAGGAGTGTAACTATGCAGAGGTGGTTGGAGTCTGATATTGAAAGTTCAAATAATTCCTTCGTATCGCCGTCTATGGCTTCTACGGAGGAGGAAGAAGACGAGTTGAAAGTGGTATGTAATTATGCGCAGTTATTGTAAGGCATCAAAAATGATAATGGCATGGGACGCGAGGTGAGTCTGGCGGAAGAAAAAAACTTGGAAAACGATGACATCGATAAGTCAAATCAATGTGTTGTTGAGGAAAAGAACAACGGGAAGCGTGAGGGAGTATCCGAAGTACAAACTGATATGGGCAAGAAGGATAATATAGGTGAAACTGTGGATGGAGAGTCAAAAGTAGGGTCAGATATTAGTAGCCCGATATTAAATGTTACTCCTAGTAACTCTTATAAGGCTCTGGTGGGTAATTCAAATGGTCCAATATTAAGTTTGGGCGCGTGCAAACATAATAAAGATAGAAGGTCATGACTTTATAATAATAGTACAGAACAAACAAGCCATCTGGAGAGAGAATTTAACGTGGAAGGTAGTAAAAATTTGATTTTGCCTGAAGATCCATCCAAACATCCGGAGGGTAATACCCAAAAAGATAAAGATGATAATAACGTGGTGGGTAGAACAAATATTGAAAATTCAAATCAAATGGATGAAGTAGCTGAAGACCGTAAGAGGGGAACCATTGAAACAAAAAGGAAGGGTAGGGTGAGAAGATTAGGAAAAGGGAAGAAAGAAGGTGCAGAACAATATAAAGATAAAGCTCAAGAATACAAAGACAGAAGGCTAAGAAGATCTAACATTCTGAAAGAAAAGAAGAAAATGTGGAAGAAACGGCGTAATGAAGAATCAAAGTGTACATGCAGTCAACGAAAGAATAAAGGTAAGAATGTAATTCCTGATTATGATACAAAATGGATGCATAGTGATATAGAACTAAGGAATTGGGCTCTACTACATGGGAATGCTAGAGAAATTGCTAAAGATGTGTGGGATCTAGGCAAAGAATTTGGGTTAGTTCATAAGGGAGAAAAAGCAGAAATAATACAGGAACTTGAGAAGGAATTAGTGGTGGGGAAACAATGGACAAAGGATTAGATGCCAGTCAAGGGTAGTAAGGTGTATTTTATTATCAATTAATTATGAATCTGCTAACTTACAATATTAGGAGGCTTGGGGGTGTGGATAAGAAAATAAAGGTATGGAGACTTGTTCAAAGATATAGGTCTACTATGATATGTATTCAAGAAACTAAATTGGAAGTTATTGATAGAAATTTGTGCTCTAAGATGTGGTATTTAGAAGATTTCGATTTTGCATTCAAGGCAGCGGTTGGAAGATCTGGAGGTTTGCTGGCATTTTAGGATATCAATACCCTAAAGATGCAAAGGATAGAGGAATTGGAGTATGCATTAATCGTAGAAGGATATTGGGGTGACGAAAACATTGGTGTCAAACTGATAAACGTATATGCTCCGTGTGAGGGCAAGCGAAAAATGGAGCTTTGGAAAGATCTTCGTCGAATAATTGAATCAAGAAGTGAAGATAGATGGTGCTTGATGGGAGATTTCAATGCTGTTAGGACTGAATCAGAAAGAAAAGTCAGTAGCGCAAGATTCAAAAGGGACGAAAATCGAGTATTTGACGAGTTTATTGTGGAGGTTGAGCTAATTGATCTTCCGTTGCACGGTAGAAAGTACACGTGGGTAAGGCCAGGAGGAGTAGCTATGAGTAGACTGGATAGATTCCTTATCTCAGAAGCGTGGAGTAGGACTTGGCCGTCTTTAGTGCAATGGTGCTTGGATAAGGAATTATCAGATTACTGCGCGATATTGTTAAAGAAATCGAACATAAACTGGGGTCCTAAACCTTTCAGAATGTGGAAATGTTGGATAAAGTTGGAGGGTTATCAAGGCTTCGTTAAAGAAAATTGGAAGAATTTTCAAATTGAAGGATGGGGTATGTATATGTTAAAAGAAAAGTTGAGGTTAATGAAGGAAAAACTTAGAAAGTGGCACAAAGAACATACTGCAAATCTAGGCGGGAAAATAATGGCAGCGAAAGAGGAACTAAATAAGTTGGAAATTAAAGGTGAAGAAAAGTCTCTTATAGAAGATGAAATTAACATCAAAATAGAATTGGCGGAGGAGATATACAAATTATCCAGGCTAAACTGGATCATTCAATGGCAGAAATCAAGGGTCACATGGTTAAAATTTGGCGACGCAAACTCGAAATATTTTCACGGTTGCATTAATAAAAGAAGGAGGGCCAATGAGATTCTTTCTTTGGAGGAAAATGTAGGCATGTTACAGGGGTGGAGGAGATTAAAGAAACAATTGTAAAGTATTTCCAAGGCCAATTCACTGCAGGTAGTCCAAGAATATTGCCTAATTTGAATTTAAAATCTTTAGCAAGTGAGCAGCAAGCAGAGCTGATCAGTGAATTCTCAGAAGAAGAAGTTAGAGCTGCAGTGTGGGGGTGTGATGAGGATAAAAGTTTGGGTCCCGATGGTATATCTCTTGGTTTTGTCAAAGAATTTTGGGAGGTAATTAAGGCTGACTTGCTTAGAATGGTAACATAATTCCATGCTAACGGGAGAATGGTTAATGGGGTTAACAACTCATTTATTATGCTGATTCCGAAAAGGAAAAATCCTTCTAAGATATCGGACTATTGGCTTATTTCATTGGTGGGGTGTATTTACAAGATAATAGCAAAAATTCTGGCAAATAGGTTAAAAACGTGATTGGAACGATTATATCTGAATCTCAATTAGCCTTCATAGCTGGAAGGAAAATTCTGGATGGTATCGTAATTGTAAAGGAAATAGTTGACAAGGCACCAAAATAAAAAAGAAAGGAGTGATATTGTTCAAAGTGGATTTTGAAAGGGCTTACGATTCGGTAGATTGGAACTTTCTAAAGTTTTTGATGTCCAAAATGGGCTTCCATGAAAAGTGGATAAGCTAGATTTCTGAATTTCTTAAAACGTCACGGGTTTCGGTCCTCATTCATGGAAGTCCTTCAAAGGAGGTTAAGATGTTTCGTGGTTTAAAACAAGATGATCCCTTATAACTGTTCCTCTTATTGATAGTAGCTGAAGGATTTAACATACTAATGCGAAGAGCAATTGAGGTGGGGCAGTACCAAGGTCTCAAGTTTGAGATTGGAGGTGATCGATTTTCTCATCTGCAATATGTAGATGATACCTTGATCATAGGTGAAAAAAGTTGGCCGAATATCAGATTAATCAGGGTTATCCTAATTCTGTTTGAAAATATGTCTGGATTAAAAGTGAATTACCATAAAAATGTGCTAGCATGAGTAAATATCTCTCAGAGATGGTTGGAAGAGGCAACAAGAGTTCTGCAGTGTAAATTAGGTAATTTACCATTCAACTACTTGGGATTACCAGTTGGAGCAAATCCAAACGGATTGGCTACATGGCAGCCAGTGATTGAAGCGATTTGATCAAGATTATCGAATTGGAAGAGAAAACATATATCATTGGGGGGTCGAGTAGTCGTTATTAGATCAGTCCTTCAGGCGCTTCCAGTTTATTATCTTCCTTTTTTTAACGCTCCAGCAGCTGTAATCGCAAGACTTGAGTCGATTTTTAAAAACTCTCTTTGGGGTGGGAGTGAGGGTGAGCGAAAAATCAATTGGGTGCATTGGGATAAAGTCTGTAGGCCGATAGAAGATGGGGGTTAGGTATTAGAAAACTGAGAGACTTTAATCTGGCCTTAATTGGAAAATGGGAGTGGAAGGTAAACGTCGAGAGAAACGGGCTCTAGTTTAAGGCATTAGTCAACAGATATGGGATCAACAGCGATGGATCAGTGGGAGTCGATAAGGATTGCTCAAATTGGTGGAAGTGTGTAACACCCTTTTCTACCCACCAAACATCACGAATAAGATACACCATTTTATCAGAGTAAAAATCCCACAAGGGCACCACATTTCGTCATAAAACATCATAATTAAATCAAATACTTCGCAGCAGAAAAACTTCACAAAAACCTCATCATAATTGATAACTCAAAGTTTTGAACAAAACTCAACACATCATAATATCATCAAATAAAAGAACACAATGGTTTGACTCAACTCCCCGACCTGATGTTACATATCAGAGCAAGACCCTCTACTCGACCAAAATAACCAAAAGTACTTCAAGAAAGCTCTTCACGTGCCAAAAGCTAATCCTGATCATCTGCACGTTACCCACGTGGAGGCAACATTCAAACAGGCAGGGTGAGTAATCACGAATCAATATATAAGATATAGGCAAAAGGTAATGTAGTAACACAAAACATCACCAAGTCATTCACAAACATCATCAACACATCAAATACATCAATAGAATGTAATGCAACCTCATAGACTCATGCATGTGGTACCAATTCGTCATAATTGATGGACACTGGGCCATCACCCTCCAAAGATCCCCACCAATAGGATCGATTCTACACAAGAACCGGAGCACGTCACAAACACCTCAATCCACACAATGGGATTGAAGCCACCAAATGGACCAGAGTCCTAACTATGCCATGAATGCATGATGCAAAACGTCATAATAATCACCATCACAGTTCGTCAAGGTTGCATCATCATACATTCAAATTCATCATAAGACTTCACATAGCATGTATAACATCAACATGCATATCATCACTTTAAGTTATCATAGCATCATAGTATAACATCATTAACACACGTCAGAAATCATCATTATAGAATCTTCATCAAACATCATGACACAACATCCATTCACATTCATCACAATTCGTCATATTATAATCATCATCAAGCATCATGATACAACATAAATTCACACTCGTCATTATTCGTCACTAATTCTCAAAATTCATCATCTTATAATCATCACGTTAAAATTCCCGATTTTTACCCCATTCTTCGTTATTACTAGTTTACTGGTGTCTTATTACCTCATCATAGCCCTACGTCTCAAAGAAACCGCGTCACAAGCGAAATCGGGACAGAAATCGCAAAAAAGGGAAAATCAACCCACAGCCCTGCCCATACACATAATGCCCATCCTGTTACGCGTATGGCTCACTTTCACGCCCCTGGCCTACGTATCATACGCGTAGGGCCCCTTGCCCAGGCCTTCCATACGTGTATTGCAACCTTGTTACGTGTATCAACAGAGAGGGTTTCCCTCTCAAATTCCTCTTCAGAAACCCCTTAAGCGTAATGGCTAGCCCATACGCGTAAGACACCTTTCCCCAGAACCCATACGCGTAAAGCCATCTCATACGTGTATGCCCTTCCTCCTCAGCTTCCCATACGCGTATTACCATCTCTACGTGTATGGCCTCCAATCTCCTACGCGTATCATACGCGTACTCGCAGAGGGCCGTGTTGGCCCTGGGGATGGGTGCGTATGCTACGTGTACCACCCTGGGATTGTCCCCTATTACGCGTAACGCCTCCCCTGTTACGCGTAATGCCAGAAAACACCACAAATTCAGATTTCGCATCTGAACGGAAAACTCCTCATTCCAGCACCTTCTATCTTCCAAACTCAGACCCAAAACATGTTCGATTCATTACAAATCTATGTTTATCCTACTTCATTGCCTACATCAGTTTCTTCCTAATTATTAAGTCTTAAATTAGTTAAACCCATTCGATTTCAGATCTGGTTTTATCCACATATTCATCACACCAGCATCAAATATCCACACGAATTTCACAACAATTACAGCAAATCATATAGAATTCATCACAGAAATCGTACACATACAAGTTACAAAAATCACCACAAATTCGTCACAGATTTAGTACAAATTCGTCAGAAACGCAAACACACAAAGTACCTCTACCTTAAACCCATATCAAACATATGAACCCAGATTACCCCCCATACCTCGAATTTTCCAGCAAAGATTTTTCATTTATGCGGTTCTACGGTCGATTCCTCGTTCTAGCCTCCTTTCCTCAGCTCACTCTTCACTTCTTAGGGCTGCACAGACTAATTCTCATAAGTCCCTATTTTCTTTTTTTAAACCTATCTTGTGGGCCTTAATCACGATTTACCCGTATTATCCTCAATTAACCTCTTCAAAGTTACCGTCTTACCCTTAATGGTGCTCCTAATTATTTTAAATAATAGTAATAATACTAATAATAATCTAAATAATATTCTGAATATTCAAATAATTCTACTATTATTATTAATAAAATAATCTAATTTAATAACTACTTCTAAGACACCTCACTACTACGAAAAACCCATTTAACAACGGTTGAAAATGACATATAACGACGGGGGCGAAGGAGTTGTTATGTAGAGTGTTGTTGTATATGAGGTACGTACAATGACGGTCCGGGAACCGTTGTTGTATTTCAGTTTGTGCGCACCATTTCACGACGGTTAGTTTAGTCAACCGTTGTGATATACTAAACTGTGATCTGGTTCGATTCTCAGCAACAACATTTTTTATTTATATTAGCGTTTAACATACAACTACGAATAGGTTTATAACCGCTGCCAAAAATAGGTTGTTTTAAATATAAAATTTATCTGGGTATCAAATTATTCCCATAATTTATCCTGTCAAAACAGCTTCTGTTTACATTCAAACACAATATGTGCATCAAACATAATTCTTCCTATGTTGTATCCTTATAAATGAATCACAAAATTTACATCAAAAGAAATTTACATCAAAAGCTAAATGAATCATAGAATTAAACTGCTAACATTGTTTAAATCAAAAGCCAATATTATTGATTTCATTATGTGCATCAAAAGCCAAACTATTGTTCACATTATGTGCATCAAAAGCAAAAAATATGTGCATCAAAAAATGTTGCTGATATATCATACAGCAGGTGCAGAACCCTTAAGCTGATTGTGGATATACGCCCAACATTTACGAAGATCCACAAAGTTCTCAAGGGGGAATGGAGTTTCGTCGTTAAACATCTACATAAGAGCAAAAAATTGAAGATACATCATGCATGATAATAATTCAATAGTCAACTTATATATTAATATATGTAAACATTTTATGGCATATATTACCGTATCCCATGAATCAACAGTGCCGGCAAGGACGATGTTTAACATATGTTTCATGATAAAATACCCACACTCGTAACTCCCGCGTTGTTTCCTCGTCTACAAATTACATGAATATAAAAACATGAATACAACCACACATGCATGAATGTAAATGAAATAAACAGGTAATCGGGCCACTTACTTTAGGAGCAAGGTATGTGGGCTTTTTTATAACATTCCTCAATATATTAACTTGCTCCACAATACTGCACATTGAAAATTGAATTAAACATATTACATGATAAACTAATTACAATTAATGCCAAAGAAAATGATATTAAACAAAGACACTTACGTTAATACAAGATCTTTCATTGGTTTGTGGAGTGGATCGTGCAATGAACACAGTAATGTCATCGTATTTGTCCTAAACGATATTACAATCAATCTCCAATGACCACTGAATGAACACGAGAATATATATATATATATATTAGTTGTTACTAAAACAAAACTAAATATAGAATATAGAAATAAATTACAACAATACTAACCTACATAGGAATGGTACAAGGTAACATTCTTTTCCTCCGTCATTTAGCCGGCTTTTCAAGTACTTTTCTCTTGTAACCTTTCCACTTCTTTCTCCCTTTTTTCCCTCTCCTCCTCAAACAACTTCCTTTGCTCCGCCAATTGCTTCTCAACATTATCAATCTTTTGTCGTTGAGCAAAAAATTCAGCGGTTTCGGTGCTTCTTCTTTGAGATCCAAAGTATGACCTCAAGCCGACACCATCTCCAACACCACAGACACGGCCTCCATGCTCAGCTGTTCTGATAGCTTCAACTAATATGTCATGTCGTGCTTCCGGAACAAATGTGCCTTCACGGGCCGCAACAACCAAGTTATCCTACACAACATGAGCAACTTAATTACATAAGCAAACGCATTTAAATAACAACTCGTCATGAGCAATTTACATAAGCAAACGCATTTAAACAAAATATATACTTACAATTTTCTCAGTAACTACTCTTGAAGCCTCAGAGGTGTACTCTCCATTAAGTCTTAATCGAGCCCTCTTCCATTTCTCATGTCTTGAAGGTGGAGATGGAATGTCACCATCTCCTCCTTCTTGTAGTTTTTCCTGCAGGATCCTCTTCTCAAGTTTCCTGTAAACCCCATGAGACAATCTATGGGGGTACATGTTTTTCGCCTTGTTCTGAATTCCCACTTCGCTTTTAGCCTGTTATTAACATAGTGAAAAATGTGTATGATTAGTATCTATAACTCATTAGCATAACATTATAGGTTACATAAGACTACTAGTATTAACCTTGAATTCCTCAGAACGGCGTTTCTTCACAAACTTGTGCCACACCTTCTTCGATAAAAAACTATACCGAATCCATGGAGGTTGAAGACCGCTCTTAGGCTTCGTAATGTAGTCAGCCGTGAGCCGTGACTTAAATCCCCTCCAACGAACACCGGCATAAGTTATCCACTTTCTTTTCAATTTTGAGTCATCGGTAAACTCAAAATTCAACTACATTAAATCAATATATATCTATGAATTAGAAACTATAGGTAGTGATATCAAATATATGAAAATTATAGTATGAAATACCTTAACATCTGTCCATAAGCTGTCTTTGACATTACCATCCACTTCTCTCCAATCATCAATCAGTATACTGGCTTTGCTACGTGCAAGGAACGCAACATAACTCCTAAAAGTAGCGTAATGTGGACAATCCACTAATCTGTAGTGCGAATCAAAATCGATCAGAATTTTTGCACCAGATGAGTTGCGGACTGATGTGAACTGGGGCATCATTGTGACACCTCTTTGTGATCTTTTCGTTTAACTTTCAGTTGTTTGAGTTTCATTGGCTAACCTTTCATTTGTTTGAGTTTCTTCGCTGGTTTCTGATGAAGAACTCGACAAGGTCGACATCTAAGTTCAAAAAGAACAACAACAACATGAACAACAATGGCAAAAGAGTTTACTGTAGATGCATGGGGAAAATATTTTACGTAACCTAAACGTGACGACGAAGTAAACGATGTTGGTGTTGGTGTTGTTGTTGTCTTCCTTCCTTACGACAACGACGGTGACGATGATGACGACGGTGTTGGTATGTGCGTAATCTTCTATTTTCTTCACTATCATGACGATGATGACGAAAATGACAACAAATGGATACTGATGATGCAAGCTTTGGTGGAATCGTGTATTGTTTCACAGTATTGAAGGTTGGGGTTTAGGGTTGAAATCGTGTAACGTTTCTTCTGGTTTCTATTTTCAATGGAATCGAAATAAGGATACTGAAGATGCAATGAGACTACCTAGTTTAGAGACTATTGAAACACTACTGCGACGGTCAAGAATTTACACTGTTATGATATATTATTTACATAATGAAATTTCATATTAAAGCGCTAGAGTTATTTTTAGAATTAAAAATTAAAAAAAACATACAAAATATATCACAACGGTGTATATAAACAACCGTAGTCATAACTTTTAATTTTTTTAATTAGAAGTAAATAAAAAAGTAAATGCGCACTTTAACATAAAAGGAATAATATATATGAATACGCTGAGGTTCGAACACATGAAAGCTTGAAGGTATCACTACGGTTGATTTATCAACCGTTGTTATATACAGATAATCACCACGGTTGTTTTATTAACCGTTGTCATATACAGATAAGTTTTATTCAATAAACAAATAAAATACAACCGCGCCTTAGTTTAGATATGTCACAACGGCGTAGGGATGAAGCGTTGTGAGTATGGCGTCGTTGTTTACGCATTTTGTAGTAGTGCCTCAACGTTCCCTTAACCCAAAGCTACCCCACATCATCACACAAAGTCATCAAGCATCACAATATTCACCAAAATTCACAAAACACCGAATAATCATGATAATTCAATTAAATAAATATTATAATTATTTTGGTGTGTTACAAAGTGCATATCTAAGCTTAACCTATAAGAGTGGTTTCAAGAATCGTATTACTCGGTTAAGGAAGTGTACAAAGGCCTGATGTCTCAAGCTGAAAATCCTGCTAACCTTGAATGTGCTAAAGCTTGGCATAAAGTCATTCTGTCAATGGCTTCAAGTCTAGTTTGGAGGATACTTCAAAATAGAATAGCTACTAGAGATAATCTAGCAAGGAGAGAAGTGATTGGGATAGACTCTAACGTATGTGTAGGGGGCTGTGGTAAAGAAGAATTAGTACAACATTTATTCTTTAAATGTCCGACGTCAGTTGGAGTGTGGTATAATATGTGTTGGTGGCTAAATATTAGTACAGTTCTACATTCAGATAGTGGTACTCACCTGAATCAATTTGAAGGCCTGTGGAATGGAGATAATAAAATTGGTTCAAAACATAAGGTGATCTGGACAGCGTGTATATGGATCATTTGGAAACTGCAGAACGAAAATCTGTTTCAGAATAAGCCCGTAGATCCTGAAAGTATGGTGGAAAAAGTAAAAGTGCTTACCTGGAATTGGCTAAAGGTGAAAGGAAAATATTTAAATCTGATTCCAGCATTATGGTGGTCAAATCCCAGGGCATCTATAGGCCTGACTGAAGACTAGTTCAGTTGCACTTTTCAGGTTAATTAAGGAAGGATGTATCAGGTGTTGGGTGATTCTCTTGTTTCTAGTCTTTCAACTGGTTTGTTCTGGAGTAGGGTGTTAGTTTGGAGCAGGATGTATTGTTGTTTGGCTGGTTGGTTTTAGCGTAAAAGAAAGCATAGCTGCCTTGCTAGTGGATTCATTGGATTCTGTGTCTGCTGTGTGAAATATAGTAGCTGCGCTGGTATAGTTTATTAGTTTTTTGCAGGTGCTGGCCTTGAATTTTATCTAGATGTGAAGGGGAATTTCTATCCGGATTTATCGTCGGAATATCATGTTTCCTTTTTTTTTTGTTCTGGTGGTGTTGCTGCCTCTCTGCTGACAGTTGGTGGTTTTTATATTCAGCAGCCTGGTTGTAGTCCTCAAGCCTCCGGTTTTTCGGACCTCTCGCGTTGGAATCCCCAACTCTAGCGTAGTCTGAGGTAGGCTTTGGTATTATTCTATGCTGGTGTGTTAGTTTGAGGGCTGGCTGGCCTCTGGGGTAATTCTGGTTAGGATCTTGTGTTATGTAGGTAGGATAGCCCTTTGAGTGCCCAGGAGATTCCTATCTGTATTTTTTCTAAAGTTTAGATTGTATTTTCTTGTTTTTGGATGGCTGGATTCAGTCTGTAATCTACTCTGGCAGGGGCTCTATTTGGTTCTCATTCGTTGATACTATGTTGTGATCTTAGCACTACTTGTGCTGTTTAATTTATATTTGCTTTTGGATTTTCCAAAAAAAAAAACAAATAGGTAAGAAAAAAAAATAATAACTAAAAAAACAGATAATTAGAATATAAGTTTAAACTCTTTTTGTTTTCCTTTTTTAAAATTCAAAAGATAATAACTATAATAAAAATAATAAACAAAACCCCCAAGGGTTGGCCTAGTGGTGGAGGCTTGGGTCTTGAGAGTGTGCTCCTCTCAAGGTCTCAGGTTCGAATCCTATTAGGTGCAATCAATCCTTGAATGGATCAGTCTATACGCTTTGGACGGTGGGATACAAACCAAGAGATGACAGGGAGGAATGAGAAGATGACCTTTCTTTTTAAAAAAAAAAACTAGCCGTTTGCTGTATCAGGGAAAATAGGGTCCGTTTCTTCTTATACAAAAGCTTTAACGAGTGCAAGAAAAGTACCAATACCCGGTTTGACACTTTACTTCCTGTAGATTTCAAATATCTTGCACGTTTCTCCCGATTCAACTCCCTTAGCCAAACAAGCCATTACAAAATTGGGAACGGAACTGTCGGGAACACAACATAACCATTTCTTTTACCACAAAGTAATTCGCAAAGCAATACAATATCGTTTCACAAGCTAACTTGCCGAAACAACCACGCTCCTTCCTATCTAACAACTCAGACAACAACCCAAATGCCTTACTCAGATCAACGCAACGGAACACCACATAAACCAAAGTCCTACAATAGCTTCGTTTAAACAAACATTACTCTCCTTCATTTTGTGATGATGGCGGCGATCTTGGAGGTTTGAATGTATGGGGTTACGGTTTATGTTGTTGTTGCGTGTCGGTTCCGCCGGCGGAAAACGTGACGGTGGTGAATAGAGGTGAATGACGGAGATCAACGGAGTGAGTTTGAGGATTCAGATGAAGTTTTTTTTGAGTTGGTAATGGTTTTTTTTTTGTGTGGTAAACAATGCAAATGTGTTGAGCATGCATCGGGCGTTGATAATATCACATTTAGTAAACCCAAGGCCACAAGCAACTGGATCCCACATTTTTTGAATACTCGTGCGCGTGCCACCCTTAGCCATAAACCTGTCTGAAAAGCTAATACTATCCAAATTCCTTTTGTCCCTCAATGCACCATCTGTATCAACAAGCAGTGGCGGATCCAAGACCCCAGCTCAGGGGGTGCAAAATATTTAATACAAACAAATTATTATAATTATATCCATAAAAGTAGCATACTAAAAAAATATTGTACTCAAATTATAATGTATTAAAAAAATACATGGATGTTCTATAATTGTCCTTTACGGGATTTCATATTTTGAAATCGTTGAATAATCAGCTCATTATCAATGTCTTTCAACACAACGCTTTCAATATAAGTCACCAGACAATCATTCATCAATTCGTCCCTCATTCGATTACGTAATCTAGTTTTCACAATCTTCATAGCAGAAAAGGCTCATTCAACGGTTGCTGTGGCAATGGGCAAAATCATTGCCAACTTCAAAAGTTGAAAAACCAGTGGATAAACAACATGCCTTCTAGTTTCAACCAACTTTTTAGAAAGATCTCCATTTCCTTTCAAAGATACAAATTCAATACTGCTGCGCATATCAATGATATAAGTCTCAAGTTGATTATCAAGCAATACCAAACTAGTTTGACAAAATTCTCGTGGATAGAACTTTGCGAATTCAACTAGTTTTGCCTTGTCAAAAGAAGAGAACAATTTTGTTGGAGTTAAACAAGCCATGCAAATGAGCAACTGACTATTTGTCTCATTAAAACGATTGTTAAGTTCTTGAAGTTGCATATCAATGACAGTATAAATTAATTCAATGCGATAATGTTTCTCCATTGTGATAGACTCTGCATTACTTCCACGCCTTGATCTTCCCGAAAAGTATATATCATCCATGTTTGGAATGTGAATGTCATGCTTATTGCAAAATAAATTTACCTCATCCAATAAAGATTTCCATCCATCATCTCTTAAAGCTTGTAACCGCTGCTTTGTAATGCTAACCAATTTCATAGCATTGACAATATCTTGATCTTTTCTTTGCAGTGCCTGTGACAATTCATTGGAAATACCCAAGATATTTTTCATTAAATGCAATGTTAGTGCAAAATCAAAAGTATTCATCAAAAGTATGAGACCATTTGCTTCAGCCTTTTGTTCTCTTAGCAATGTTGAATCATTTTTCAAAATGTCAAGAACATCCATTATAGAGTCATACATCAATATCAAATTGGTCAAAGTAGCAAAATGAGAACTCCATCGAGTATCAGCAACTCGTTTGAGATTTGTTTCTTGATTCAGACCTTGCCCGCTAGCAATTTCTCCTTTTCCCAATGCTTCCCTAATATTCTCTATTTGTCTTTCACGAAGCATGTCTTGTCGTTTGCAAGACCCACCTACAACATTTATTAAAGTAGACACTAAGTTAAAAACACCACAAACTTGAAGATGATCTTTGGCAATAGCAACTAATGTAAGTTGCAATTGATGAGCAAAACAATGTACATAAAATGCATATGGATTTTCACTTAAGATTAAACTTTTTAGACCACTGAATTTTCCTTGCATGTTACTAGCACCATCATAACCTTATCCATGAATTCTTGATGTAGTAAGACCATGTTTGCAAAACAACTCTTCAAGGGCCACTTTCAAAGCTATTGATGTTGTACTTTTAACATGAACAATGCCTAAAAAACATTCAATAATAATTCCATTTTTGTTGACGTAGCGCAAAGCAACAGCCATTTGTTCCTTATTAGATATGTCACGAGATTCATCAACAAGAATGGCAAATAATTCATCTCCAAGATCAGTCAAGATAGCTTTAGTTGTTTCTAATGAGGTTGCCTTAATAATATCTTTTTGAATTGACGGAGAAATCATTTTTTGATTTTCAGGAGCATTTTCCAATACAACTTGTCTTACTTTTTTTTCCTCTTAGCATACCATCTAAGCATTTATAGGAAGTAACCTTGATTCCCTGACTCTATGGATTCATCATGGCCATGAAAAGCCAATCCCTGCTTTAATAAATAACGAATACATTCAATGGAAGCCGTCAACCGCCTTCTATATAGGTTACGAACGCTTTCAGATTGTTTACATATCGCAACTTCAATATGTTGATTTTGATTCATCAAATCTTGACATTTCTTCCAAGAGATATTATGAGCGCTACTTGGACCTCCAACATGTGATGCGAGTCTATCTTTCTTATTCCAATTTGTGAATACATTTGTTACAAGTGTATCGCCACCAGATTGTTTTCCAAAATCGGGTCAAAAAAGATAACAACATAAACAAAATGCTGCATCCTTTTCTATACTATTCTCTAACCAATTTCCAAATTCATTAAACCAAGAAGAACAAAATCTTCTCAATGAGTTTCCAATTCGTCTTTGGGGGAAATTATGTTGAGTAGGTTGACACGGTCCTTTTTGTATATATGTTCTGCGAATTATCTCTTGATCATTTGGATGATATGCTGACATTTTAAGTCGCTTTCCAGGATCTGATTGTAAATCTTCCAAATTAAATTGAACATATTGTTGAGAACTAGATTCTTGCTCATTTGATGACAATTTCCTCTTAAAAAAATTCTCCATAATCTCCTATAATAAGAAAAAATGGTATGAAAATAATTAACAATAAATAAAACATAAAAACAAAAGTTACAAAAATATATTTATATAAGATATAACTATAATAAGGTATAGAAATAAGGTATCGAACTTTTGACATAATATCCTAATTACAAAAATATAATTATAATAATTTATATTTTATCCCAATTTTTGTCTCTTTTTTGTTCTTAAATCACACTTAATAATATATTTTATTCAGGCATCTTTCGAGGTCTCTATATAAGTTCTCTTTACTTTCCAACAACTTCACTGCATATGCCACAAACAAGATGGAAATATTATGTTTGGATTCAATAATTTTATTTATTCTCGTTTCAATTACAGTTTCCCACTCTAAGCTATATTGTGGAAAACCACCCTCTTGATGGATTAAGGACAACTCTGCAACAAAGCACCCAACAAAGCATTTTGGTCTAAAGCAGCTTTTGAAAACAAAACAAAGCAGAGCCATTTTGGATAATTTTATAACTTGCAGCCAGAAAAGTAGAGTCATTCTTTCATAATATCATTTTGGCCTAAATATTTCTAAAAAGATTACTTTGAAATTGAATGGAAAACTGAATTTCAAAGAGCTCCAATAACAAACAGAGGACACCACTTAAAGAGCTCCAATAACAAACAGAGGACACCACAACCAATATATACAAAAACTAAACCATAACCTAGCTACTACTGATGAGCTCCAAACCACTAAACTAATGGGACTGCTATGCTAAGATAACTTTTTTTTTTTTTTAAACAACCAAAATGGATTTTAATATTATGAAGGCATAAGAAATGCCATCCAAAATACAATAAACCAGTGACCTGCACCAGTAAAGCACACCAGAAACAATATCTAAACAATGAGAAATTACAGAACAATAACTACATTATGCTATACCCCAAAAAACCAAAACAAAGTGCTCTACCCCACAAAAACCCAAACAGCATGCCTCAATCTTCAAACAACAAACGACAACCGCACGAACAACCAACACCTAGGCCAAAAACATCATCCACTAGACTAAACTCAGAACTGGTCTTGAAGAATAGCATGACGCTGCCCGACCCCGCCAAAAATAGAACAAACCGCAGCCAACTTTCCAACCGCCTAAGCCCTACGACACCTCGATTCCATATATATCGAAAGCGAACAACTTTTGAGCCTCACTAGAACAGAAATTACTCCTAACAATCCAATGGCAAACTAAACGATACCAACTGAACCACTAGCTTAAAGAAAAAGATAGAACACAACTCAAGCACACAACACAAATATAGAATCTACCACCCGAAAATAATCTACCATATCTACTTCAGACCTACACCTGCAGCAAAAACAACAAAATTCAGAGTCACTTATCAAATGAAACTTTTCTTGTTCTCACTGCTGAGAGTATCAGAGTCACTTCAGAAAATAGTCGAATGCTTCACTTTTGTGATAAATGTGAACAGTTTTATATTCCTAGGATGCTGATCCATTATCCATACAAAGTTTAGTGCTATTGTGTATGATTAGATTGGTGGGCCATCCATAGTTGATGTAATTCTCGTTCCCCACCTGTCCGTCTGTTCAGGCTTGCGGTTCAGTGTTTCTGGTGAAGTTCTCGTGTTTGGAGCAGTGATATCGAAGTTCTCTTCTCTGGGCTTCCTGTTTTGAAAGTCTGCATTTTTTAATCTGTCATTAGTAGTCTAAGTCAGTTGGATCAGGAGTTATTTAAGCTGCTTTTCTTTTTTTTTGCTGGTTTTAGGAGTATTTGATAGTCTGTTTTTCTGTTTATGGCTGCTGCCTTTGGATCAGCATTGTATTTTCCTTCTCGTTTTGGACAGCTTGAATGTCTTGCTCTGATCACCACCGAGACAACACCAGCACATAGCAGCTATATAGAACCTCTATAATTGGACAACATCAAAAGCAACAATTCCCAGTCAATTAAACGAACATACTGACGACAACAAAACTCCAAGTCTATTAAACATAAGAACCATGAGAACCACGACCACCACTGCTCCACCAACTGCATTGTTCTGATAATACCGCAACCAAAAGACTCAAATTAGCTCCTTCAATCGATTATCCGCTCCAAGACCCTAAACACATGCCACACACCAGATTAGGCCCTGTACAATACTACTGCACACCAAATCACTTTGAGCCTAATTCACTATCTTTTTCATCATCAACTAATTCACTACTTTTTCACAACAACAACAACAACACAATTACTAAACCCATAAACTGATAAACAACTCCTCACAATGTCTCCAAAGTCCAAACCTTTGCAATTGCAACAAGCCAGATATGGGAGTGGAAGGTAAACGTCGAGAGAAACGGGCTCTAGTTTAAGGCATTAGTCAACAGATATGGGATCAACAGCGATGGATCAGTGGGAGTCGATAGGGATTGCTCAAATTGGTGGAAGTGTGTAACACCCTTTTCTACAAACCAAACATCACGAACAAAATACACCATTTTATTAGATTAAAAATCCCACAAGGGCGTCACATTTCGTCATAAAACATCATAATTAAATCAAATACTTCGCCGCAGAAAAACTTCACAAAAACCTCATCATAATTGATAACTCAAAGTTTTGAACAAAACTCAACACATCATAATATCATCAAATAAAAGAACACTATGGTTTGACTCAACTCCCCGACCCGATGTTACATATCAGAGCAAGACCCTCTACTTGACCAAAATAACCAAAAGTACTTAAAGAAAGCTCTTCACGCGCCAAAAGCTAATCCTGATCATCTGCACGTTATCCACGTGGAGGCAACATTCAAACAGGCAGGGTGAGTAATCACGAATCAATATATAAGATATAGGCAAAAGGTAACGTAGTAACACAAAACATCACCAAGTCATTCACAAACATCATCAACACATCAAATACATCAATAGAACGTAATGCAACCTCATAGACTCATGCATGTGCTACCAATTCGTAATAATTAATGGACACTGGCCCATCACCCTCCAAAGATCCCCACCAATAGGATCGATTCTACCCAAGAACCGGAGCACGTCACAAACACCTCAATCTACACAATGGGATTGAAGCCACCAAATGGACCAGAGTCCTAACTATGCCATGAATGCATGATGCAAAACGTCATAATAATCACCATCACAGTTCATCAAGGTTGCATCATCATTCATACAAATTCATCATAAGACTTCACATAGCATGTATAACATCAACATGCATATCATCACTTTAAGTTATCATAGCATCATAGAATAACATCATTAACACACGTCAGAAATCATCATTACAGAATCATCATCAAACATCATGACACAACATCAATTCACATTCATCACAATTTGTCATATTATAATCATCATCAAGCATCAGGATACAACATAAATTCACACTCGTCATTATTCGTCACTAATTCTCAAAATTCATTATCCTATAATCGTCACGTTAAAATTCCTGATTTTTATCCCATTCTTCATTATTACTAGTTTACTGGTGTCTTATTACCTCATCATAGCCCTACGTCTCAAAGAAACCGCGTCACAAGCGAAATCGGGATAGAAATCGCAAAAACGGGAAAATCTGCCCACAGCCCTGCCCATACGCATAATGCCCATCCTGTTACGCGTATGGCTCACTTTCATGCCCCTGGCCTACGTATCATACGCGTAGGGCCCCTTTCCCAGGCCTTCCATACGCGTATTGCAACCTTGTTACGTGTATCAACAGAGAGGGTTTCCCTCTCAAATTCCTCTTCAGAAACCCCTTAAGCGTAATGGCTAGCCCATACGCGTAAGACTCCTTTCCCCAGAACCCATACGCATCAAGCCATCTCATACGCGTATGCCCTTCCTCCTCAGCTTCCCATACGCATATTACCATCTCTACGTGTATGGCCTCCAATCTCCTACGTGTAGCATACGCGTATTGGCAGAGGGCTGTGTTGGCCCTGGGGACGGGTGCGTATGCTACGCGTACCACCCTGGGATTGTCCCCTATTACGCGTAACGCCTCCCATGTAACACGCAGTGCCAGAAAACACTACAAATTCAGATTTCGCATCTGAACGAAAAACTCCTCATTCCAGCACCTTCGATCTTCCAAACTCAGACCCAAAACATGTTCGATTCATTATAGATCTATGTTTATCCTACTTCATTGCCTACATCAGTTTCTTCCTAATTATTAAGTCTTAAATTAGTTAAACCCATTCGATTTCAGATCTGGTTTTATCCACATGTTCATCACATCAGCATCAAATATCCACACGAATTTCACAACAAAAATCACCACAGATTCGTCACAGATTCAGTACAAATTCGTCAGAAACGTAAACACACAACGTACCTCTACCTTAAACCCATATCAAACATATGAACCCGGATTACCCCCCATACCTCCAATTTTCCAGCAAAGATTCTTCGTTTCTGGGGTTCTACGGTCGATTCCTCGTTTTAGCCTCCTTTCCTCAGCTCACTCTTCACTTTTTAGGGTTGCACAGAATAATTCTCATAATTCCCTATTTTCTTTTGTTAAACCTATCTTTTGGGCCTTAATCACGATTTACCCGTATTATCCTCAATTAACTTCTTCAAAGTTACCGTCTTACCCTTAATGGTCCTCCTAATTATTTTAAATAATAATAATATTAATAATAATAATCTAAATAATATTTTAAATATTCAAATTATTCTACTATTATTATTAATAAAAAAATCTAATTTAATAACTACTTCTAAGACACCTCAACAATCCCTTAACCCAAAGCTACCCCACATCATCACACAAAGTCATCAAGGATCACAATATTCACCAAAATTCACCAAAACATCGAATAATCATAATAATTCAATTAAATAAATATTATAATTATTTTGGGGTGTTACAAAGTGCATATCTAAGCTTAACCTATCGGAGTGGTTTCAAGAATCGTATTACTCGGTTAAGGAAGTGTACAAAGGCCTGATGTCTCAAGCTGAAAATCCTGCTAACCTTGAATGTGCTAAAGCTTGGCATAAAGTCATTCCGTCAAAGGCTTCAAGTCTAGTCTGGAGGATACTTCAAAATAGAATAGCTACTAGAGATAATCTAGCAAGGAGAGAAGTGATTAGGATAGACTCTAACGTATGTGTAGGGGGTTGTGGTAAAGAAGAATCAGTACAACATTTATTCTTTAAATGTCCGACGTCAGTTGGAGTGTGGTATAGTATGTGTCGGTGGCTGAATATTAGTACAGTTCTACATTCAGATAGTGGTACTCACCTGAATCAATTTGAAGGCCTGTTGAATGGAGATAAGAAAATTGGTTCAAAACTTAAGGTGATCTGGACAGCGTGTATATGGATCATTTGGAAATCGCGGAACGAAAAACTATTTCAGAATAAGCCCATAGATCCTGAAAGTATGGTGGAAAAAGAAAAACTTCTTGCCTAGAATTGGCTAAAGGTGAAAGGAAAAGATTTAAATCCGATTCCAGCATTATGGTGGTCAAATCCAAGGGCATCTATAGGCCTGACTGAAGACTAGTTCAGTTGCACTTTTTAGGTTGATTAAGGAGGGATGTATAAGGTGTTGGGTGATTCTCTTGTTTCTAGTGTTTCAACTGGTTTGTTCTGGAGTAGGGTGTTAGTTTGGAGCAGCCTGTATTGTTGTTTGGCTGGTTGGTTTTGGCGTAAAAGAAAGCATAGCTGCCTTGCTAGTGGATCCGTTGGATTCTGTGTCTGCTGTGTGAAATATAGTAGTTGCGCTGGTATAGTTTATTAGTATTTTGTAGGTGTTGGCCTTGAATTTTATCTAGATGTGAATGGGAATTTCTATCCGGATTTATCGTTGGAATATCATGCTTCCTTTTTTTTTGTTTTGGTGGTGTTGCTACCTCTCTACTGACAGTTGGTGGTTTTTATATTCAGCAGCCTGGTTGTAGTCCTCAAGCCTCCAGTTTTTCAGACCTCTCGCGTTGGAATCCCCAGCTCTAGCGTAGTCTGGGGTAGGCTTTGGTGTTATTCTATGCTGGTGTGGTAGTTTGAGGGCTGGCTGGCCTCTGGGGTAATTCTGGTTAGGATCTTGTGTTATGTAGGTGGGATAGCCCTTTGAGTGCCCAGGAGATTCCTATCTGTATTTTTTCTAAAGTTTAGATTATATTTTATGGTTTTTGGGTGGCTGGATTCAGTCTGTAAACTACTCTGGCAGGGGCTCTATTTGGTTCTCATTCGTTGATACTATGTTGTAATCTTAGCACTACTTGTGCTGTTTAATTTATATTTGCTTTTGGATTTTTCAAAAAAAAAAAACAAATAGGTAAGAAAAAAATAATAACTAAAAAAAAGAGATAATTAGAATATAAATTTAAACTCTTTTTGTTTTCCTTTTTTAAAATTCAAAAGATAATAACTATAATAAAAATAATAAACAAAACTCCAAGGTTTGGCCTAGTGGTGGAGGCTTGGGTCTTTAGAGTGTGATCTTCTCAAGGTCTCAGGTTTGAATCCTATTAAGTGCAATCAATCCTTGTATGGGCCAGTTCATACGGAGCTTTGCTCTGGCTTTAAACGAGGTTCCCCGCTAGTGGACGGTGGGATTGGACCCTCTTGGATTAGTCGTTCGCAAAGTCGGATTTCAAGATTTCCAAATATATATATATATATATATATATATATATATATATATATATATATATATATATATATATATATATATATATATATATATACAAACCAAGAGATGAAAGGGAGGAATGAGAAGATGACCTTTCTTTTTTAAAAAAAAAAACAGGCCGTTTGCTATATCAAGGAAAATAGGGTTCGTTTCTTCTTATACAAAAGCTTTAACAAGTGCAAGATAAGTACCAATACCCGGTTTGACACTTTACTTCCTGTAGATTTCAAATATCTTGCACGTTTCTACCGATTCAACTCCCTTAGCCAAACAAGCCATTAAAAAATTGGGAACGGAACTGTCGGGAACATAACACAACCATTTCTTTTACCACAGAGTAATTCACAAAGCAATACAATATCGTATCACAAGCTAACTTGCCGAAACAACCATGCTCCTTCCTATCTAACAACTCAGACAACAACGCAAATGCCTTACTCAGATCAACGTAACGGAACACCCCATAAACCAAAGTCCTACAATAGCTTCGTTTAAACAAACATTACTCTCCTTCATTTTATGATGATGGCGGTGAGCTTGGAGGTTTGAATGTATGGGGTTACGGTTTATGTTGTTGTTGTGTGTCGATTCCGTCGGTGGAAAACATGACAGTGGTGAATAGAGGTGAATGGCGGAGATCAACGGAGTGAGTTTAAGGATTCAGATGAAGTTTTTTTTTAGTTGGTAATGGTTTTTTTTTTGTGGTAAACAATGCAAATGTGTTGAGCATGCATCGGGCGTTGATAATACTATCACATTTAGTAAACCCAAGGCCACAAGCAACTGGATCCCACATTTTTTGAATACTCGTGCGCGTGCCACCCTTAGCCATAAACCTGTCTGAAAAGCTAATACTATCCAAATTCCTTTTGTCCCTCAATGCACCATCTGTATCAACAAGCAGTGGCGGATCCAAGACCCCAGCTCAGGGGGTGCAAAATATTTAATACAAACAAATTATTATAATTATATCCATAAAAGTAGCATACTAAAAAAATATTGTACTCAAATTATAATGTATTAAAAAAATACATGGATGTTCTATAATTGTCCTTTACGGGATTTCATATTTTGAAATCGTTGAATAATCGGCTCATTATCAATGTCTTTCGACACAACGCTTTCAATATAAGTCACCAGACAATCATTCATCCATTCGTCCCCCATTCGATTACGTAATCTAGTTTTCACAATCTTCATAGCAGAAAAGGCTCGTTCAACGGTTGCTGTGGCAACGGGCAAAATCATTGCCAACTTCAAAAGTTGATAAACCAGTGGATAAACAACATGCCTTCTAGTTTCAACCAACTTTTTAGAAAGATCTCCAATTCCTTTCAAAGATGCAAATTCAATACTGCTGCGCATATCAATGATATAAGTCTCAAGTTGATTATCAAGCAACACCAAACTAGTTTGACAAAATTCTCGTGGATAGAACTTTGCGAATTCAACTAGTTTTACCTTGTCAAAAGAAGAGAACAAATTTGTTGGAGTCAAACAAGCCATGCAAATGAGCAACCGACTATTTGTCTCATTAAAACAATTGTTAAGTTCTTGAAGTTGCATATCAATGATAGTATAAAATAATTCAATGCGATAATGTTTCTCTATTGTGATAGACTCTGCATTACTTCCACGCCTTGATCTTTCAGAAAAGTATATATCATCCATGTTTGGAATGTGAATGTCATGCATATTGCAAAATAAATTTACCTCATCCAATAAAGATTTCCATCCATCATCTCTTAAAGCTTGTAACCGCTGCTTTGTAATGCTAACCAATTTCATAGCATTGACAATATCTTGATCTTTTCTTTGCAGTGCCTGTGACAATTCATTGGAAATACCCAAGATATTTTTCATTAAATGCAATGTTAGTGCAAAATCAAAAGTATTCATCAAAAGTATGAGACCATTTGCTTCAGCCTTTTGTTCTCTTAGCAATGTTGAATCGTTTTTCAAAATGTCAAGAACATCCATTACAGAGTCATACATCAATATCAAATTGGTCAAAGTAGCAAAATGAGATCTCCATCGAGTATCAGCAGCTCGTTTAAGATTTGTTTCTTGATTCAGACCTTGCCCGCTAGCAATTTCTCCTTTTCCCAATGCTTCCCTAATATTCTCTATTTGTCTTTCACGAAGCATGTCTTGTCATTTGCAAGACCCACCTACAACATTTAATAAAGTAGACACTAAGTTAAAAACACCACAAACTTGAAGATGATCTTTGGCAATAGCAACTAATGTAAGTTGCAATTGATGAGCAAAACAATGTACATAAAATGCAGATGGATTTTCACTTAAGATTAAACTTTTTAGACCACTGAATTCTCCTTGCATGTTACTAGCACCATCATAACCTTGTCCACGAATTCTTGATGTAGTAAGACCATGTTTGCAAAACAACTCTTCAAGGGCCACTTTCAAAGCTATTGGTGTTGTACTTTTAACATGAACAATGCCCAAAAAACATTCAATAATAATTCCATTTTTGTTGACGTAGCGCAAAGCAACAGCCATTTGTTCCTTATTAGATATGTCACGAGATTCATCAACAAGAATGGTAAATAATTCATCTCCAAGATCAGTCAAGATAGATTTAGTTGTTTCTAATGAGGCTGCCTTAATAATATCCTTTTGAATTGACGGAGAAATCATTTTTTGATTTTCAGGAGCATTTTCCAATACAACTTGTCTTACTTTTTTATCCTCTTAGCATACCATCTAAGCATTTCTATGAAGTAACCTTGATTCCCTGACTCTATGGATTCATCATGGCCACGAAAAGCCAATCCCTGCTTTAATAAATAACGAATACAATCAATGGAAGCCGTCAACCGCCTTCTATATAGGTTACGAACGCTTTCAGATTGTTTACATATCGCAACTTCAATATGTTGATTTTGATTCATCAAATCTTGACATTTCTTCCAAGCGATATTATGAGCGCTACTTGGACGTCCAACATGTGATGCGAGTCTATCTTTCTTATTCCAATTAGTGAATACATCTGTTACAAATGTATCGCCACCAGATTATTATCCAAAATCGGGTCAAAAAAGATAACAACATAAACAAAATGCTGCATCCTTTTCTATACTATACTCTAACCAATTTCCAAATTCATTAAACCAAGAAGAACAAAATCTTCTCAATGAGTTTCCAATTCGTCTTTGGGGGAAATTATGTTGAGTAGGTTCACACGGTCCTTTTTGTATATATGTTCTGCGAATTATCTCTTGATCATTTGGATGATATGCTGACATTTTAAGTCGCTTTCCAGGATCTGATTGTAAATCTTCCAAATTAAATTAAACATATTGTTGAGAACTAGATTCTTGCTCATTTGATGACAATTTCCTCTTAAAAAACTTCTCCATAATCTCCTATAACAAAAAAAAAATGGTATGAAAATAATTAACAATAAATAAAACATAAAAACAAAAGTTACAAAAATATATTTATATAAGATATAACTATAATAAGGTATAGAAATAAGGTATCGAACTTTTGACATAATATCCTAGTTACAAAAATATAATTATAATAATTTATATTTTATCCCAATTTTTGTCTCTTTTTTGTTCTAAAATCACACTTAATAATATTTTATTCAGGCATCTTTCGAGGTCTCTATATAAGTTCTCTTTACTTTCCAACAACTTCACTGCATATGCCACAAACAAGATGGAAATATTGTGTTTGGATTCAATAATTTTATTTATTCTCGTTTCAATTACAGTTTCCCACTCTAAGCTATATTGTGGAAAACCACCCTCTTGATGGATTAAGGGCAACTCTGCAACAAAGCACCCAACAAAGCATTTTGGTCTAAAGCAGCTTTTGAAAACAAAACAAAGTAGAGCCATTTTGGATAATTTTATAACTTGCAGCCAGAAAAGTAAAGTCATTCTTTCATAATATCATTTTGGCCTAAAGATTTCTAAAAAGATTCCTTTGAAATTAAATGGAAAACTGAATTTCAATGAGCTCCAATAACAAACAGAGGACACCACTTAAAGAGCTCCAATAACAAACAGAGGACACCACAACCAATATATACAAAAACTAAACCATAACCTAGCTACTACTGATGAGCTCCAAACCACTAAACTAATGGGACTGCTATGCTAAGATAACTTTTATTTTTTTTGAAACAGCCAAAATGGATTTTAATATTATGAAGGCATAAGAAATGCCATCAAAAATACAATAAACTAGTGACCTGCACCAGTAAAGCACACCAGAAACAATATCTAAACAATGAGAAATTACAGAACAGTAACTACATTATGCTATACCCCAAAAAACCAAAACAAAGTGCTCTACCCCACAAAAACCCAAACAGCATGCCTCAATCTTCAAACAATAAACGACAACCGCACGAACAGCCAACGCCTAGGCCAAAAACAGCATCCACTAGACTAAACTCAGATCTGGTCTTAAAGAATAGCATGATGCTGCCCGACCCCACCAAAAATAGAACAAACTGCAGCCAACTTACCAACCGCCTCAGCCCTACGACACCTCGATTCCATATATATCGAAAGCGAACAACTTTTGAGCCTCACTAGAACAGAAATTTCTCCTAACAATTCAATGGCAAACTAAACAATACCAACTGAACCACCAGCTAAAGGAAAAAGATAGAACACAGCTCAAGCACACAACACAAATATAGAATCTACCACCCGAAAATAATCTACCATATCTACTTCAGACCTACACCTGCAGCAAAAACCACAAAATTCAGAGTCACTTATCAAATGAAACTTTTCTTTTTCTCACTGCTGAGAGTATCAGAGTCACTTCAGAAAATAGTCGAATGCTTCACTTTTGTGATAAATGTGAACAGATTTATATTCCTAGGATGCTGATCCATTATCCATACAAAGTTTAGTGCTATTGTGTATGATTAGATTGGTGGGCCAGCCATAGTTGATGTAATTCTCGTTCCCCACCTGTCCTTCTGTTCAGGCTTGCGGTTCAGTGTTTCTGGTGAAGTTCTCGTGTTTGGAGCAGTGATATCGAAGTTCTCTTCTCTGGGCTTCCTGTTTTGAAAGTCTGCATTTTTTAATCTGTCATTAGTAGTCTAAGTCAGTTGGATCGGGAGTTATTTAAGCTGCTTTTCTGTTTTTTTTCTGCTTGTTTTAGGAGTATTTGATACTCTGTTTTTCTGTTTATGGCTGCTGCCTTTGGATCAGCATTGTATTTTCCTTCTGGTTTTGGACAGCTTGAATGTCTTGCTCTGATCACCACCGAGACAACACCAGCACATAGCAGCTACATAGAACCTCTATAACTGGCCAACATCAAAAGCAACAATTCCCAGTCAATTAAACGAACATACTGACAATAATATAACTCCAAGTCTAATAAACATAAGAACCATGAGAACCACGACCACCACTGCTCCACCAACTGCATTGTTCTGATAATACCGCAACCAAAAGACTCAAATTAGCTCCTTCAATCGATTATCCGCTCCAAGACCCTAAACACATGCCACACACCAGATTAGGCCCTGCACAATCCTACTGCACACCAAATCACTTTGAGCCTAATTCACTATCTTTTTCATCATCAACATCATCAACTAATTCACTACCTTTTCACAACAACAACAACAACACAATTACTAAACCCATAAACTGATAAACAACTCCTCACAATGTCTCCAAAGTACAAACCTTTGCAATTGCAGCAAGCCAGAAACAACAACATCCTCTATTTTTTTCTTTCCAAAACTCAATTCACAAACATGAATCTTTAATAGAATTTTAATTTCTAATTTCTAAATTAGCATAATTCTAACTTAGCAACAAAATAATCAGATCCTAATTTCTAATTTCAAAAAACCCTAAATTAACAAAACTTTAAAATCAAGATATCTTACCTTAATGGTTTCAATGTTGAAGATGAAGGCTTCAAAATCGTCTTTGATTCGATAACAAATCGCAAAGTAGGGCTCAAGATTGACACAAAAAGTGAGAGCACGAGCAACTATGGTGCACTGTTGTCTGTTGCAGAAGGAAGATAACAAGTGAGAATCAAACGTAAAATTCTTAGATTGATGGTGGTGTGTTCGACTCATTCCGCCGCCGACAGTGGTTGTGTCTGGATGGAAGAATATGGAAGCGTGAAGAAAAAAAGATGAGAGAATTTAGGGTTAGTGAGAGAGGTAGAGAGAGAGTGAAAAATTAAATTATACGGATAATTTTAAATTTTGAGAATGTTGGGTCTAAGGTGCAAAATAAAAAATTCAGGGTGGTCAAAATATAAAACTATAGAGATATTAGTAAAAATTTTAAAATTTCTGCACACCCTCATGCTACAGTAGATCCGCCCCTGTCAACAAGAGCTCAGACAACTGGACTCAGTGCAAGAGCCACAACATTTCCTAGCCTTATCATAAGTGTTAAGCTTTTTCATTAGTCAGAAAAAATTGTTGTATCAGCCAAAGAAAACATGCAATCCCATTTCAATATGATTTCCAAGTTTATCAATAAAAGAACCAACTTTTCCACCAATAAAAGATCTCGACTCATCTATTGTTGGAATTAACCCAAAACCTTTTGGAAATTCCTATTCAATCTTGATCTCAAGATTGTTAACAAGCACGCAATGGCAATGAAAAAAAAGGCAAAGAAAGAAAAGAAAGAGAAACGTTGGAGGAGAAGATGAACAATTTTCTGCAGAGAACTCTCTGCCCACAAATTGTGGAAATTCTGTTATTTCACTTGCAACTGCAAACTGTGAATACAATTTCTCAATTCTAAACTTATTACAAAAAATAAGGGTTTCTCCATATTTATAGATTTAGGTTAGCTTGAACCCCAAGCCAAGGCCCAAAACTATAAAAGCCCAAAATAGTTAACATTACTAAAATAGGCCTAAGTCGAAATCCTGTGTGAAGGAACCTCCTACACTTCGACACACTATTACAACTTGACACACACATTGTCACAATTCATCTGCTCCTTGATTATGTCGAGCTAAATTGCTTCGACACAAGGAATTACAACTCAAATCACCACCTAATACATTGTGTCTAAGCTGTCTACATTCATCATGGCTCTTAGTCTTCTGAAAACTTTGACCTGCACTCCCTTCGTCATGATATCTGTAATCTGATTCTCGGTTCTGCAGTGTTCCAAGTTCATCTTCCCTTCTGCTACCTGCTCTCGAAGATAATGGAACCTCATTTCGATGTGCTTCCTTCGACTGTGTGCTATTGGATTCTTTGCTAAGTTGATAGCTGACATGCTGTCGATCTTCATGGTAATTGCTCCATGACTATTCCTTGTAATCTCTTCGACCAAATTCACCATCCAGGTTGCTTGACATGCGCAAAGAGAAGTATCTATATATTCTGCTTCGCATGATGACAATGCCACTACTGGCTCCTTTCTCGAACTCCAAGCAACTGGTGCACCACCTAACATAAACACATATCCAACTGTGGATTTTCTATCCTCAACATCACTACACCAGCTAGAGTCGGTGTATCCTACTAACTTGCATTATTTCCCTTCATCAGCTGCAGGAAACAAAATGTCGTAGTCGAGAGTCCCTTTCAGATACCTTAGTATCCTCTTCGTTGCTGCTAGGTGTGATACCTTTGGCTTCTGCATGAATCTACTTACCATACCCACGTTGTATGTTAAGTCAGACCTTGTGTAACAAAGGTATCTAAGTGACCCAATAAGTCTTCTGTATTGGGTTGGGTCGACATCATCTTCTTCTAAATCCTTCGACAGTTGCAGTCTGGTCTCAGCTGGAGTCGAAGTTGGGTTGCAATCTTGCATCTCAAATCTCTTGAGTATTTCACCTGCATATCTTCTTTGGTGCATCATCAAACCTCTACTAGTCTTGTAGAATTCGATGTTAAGGAAATATGAGATTCCCAAGTCTGACATTTCAAACTCCTCACTTAGGTCATGTTTGAAATCTTTGATCTCCTTCTTGCAACTCCCTGTTATCAACAGGTCATCGAAATAGAGGCATAGTATAAGCAATTCATTATTGCTTCTCCTTACATACACTCCATGCTCAGTCGTACACTTCACAAATTCTTTCTCCCTTAAGAAGTTTTCGATTTTCTTATTCCAAGCTCTTGGAGCTTGCTTAAGTCCATACAGGGCTTTATACAGCCTGTACACCTTTCCTTCCTCGCCATGTTTCACATACCCAGCTGGTTGTGCGACATAAACTTCTTCATCTAATGGGCCATTAAGGAGTGCACACTTTACGTCCATCTGACATGTGTGCCAATTGGTCATATTTGCTAGACCAACAACCAACTTGATTGTTTCGATCCTAGCAACAGGTGCGAACACTTCATCGAAGTTGATTCCTTCCTTCTGTAGAAATCCTTTCGCCACAAGTTTCGCCTTTTGTCGAGTTACTTCTCCTCTAGGATTCATATTCACCTTGTAAACCCACTTCACATCAATTACCTTCTTGCCTTGGGGAAATTCAACAAGTGACCGGGTCTTGTTGACTTCGATGGACTCTAACTCCTCATCCATTGCTTTCACCCACTTCGAATCTTTCAATGCCTTAGCTACATTGACTGGTTCGACATCTGCGTAGAAAGCATAATGTACCAGCTCACCCTCTTCATCAACCACATCATCTGATGTAATTACACATTCTTGCAACCTTGCAGGCATGTGTCTTGTACGTCAAGGTCTGCTTCATCTATGACTGGTTCCTGTCGAACTTATCTTTTGACTTCAGTGGCTGGTTCTTCACAAGAGATTCTCATTGAATCCTTCTTGACATTCTCAATCCAATCCCATTTTTTAAGCTCATCTATGATCACGTCCCTGTTGATCACTACCTACTTATTCACTGGGTCGAACAACTTGTAACCTCCAGTCGAATGATATCCTATCAAGATCATCTGATTCGACTTATCATCAAGCTTCCTTCTCAACTGATCTGGCACATGTCTAGGTGCTATAGATCCAAACACCTTCAAGTGATCGAGGCTAGGCTTGACACCGGACCAACATTCTTCTGGTGTGATTTCTTCAAGCTTCTTCGTCGGACATCTGTTCAAAATATATGTTGCTGTCGAAACTGCTTCTCCCCATAATTCTTTGGGTAAATGCTTTCCATTCAACATACTTTTCACCATGTTCATGATGGTTCTGTTCTTTAGTTCTGCAACTCCATTTTGCTGTGGAGTGTAGGGTGGCACCACCTCATGCACAATCCCTTCTTTTTCACATAATGCATAAAACTCTTTCGAAACATACTCTCCACCACCATCAGTCCTCAGAATTTTCAACTTTCGACCACTCTGTCTTTTGACCATAGATTTGATTCTGGCAAATACCTTGATCACATCACTTTTCTTCTTGATGAGGTAAGTCCAAAACTTTCGACTGTAATCATCTATGAACGTGACAAAGTATCTGTTGTCACCAATCGAATCCACCTAGATTAGACCACATACATCAGAGTATATGACTTCCAGAATTGCCTTCGACTTCCTTCCTGCATCCTTGCTGAAGTTATTATTGCGTTGTTTCGACTGAACACACTCTTCATAGACTTCACATGGAATGTCGATTTCTGGTAATCCTGAAACCATATTTCTTCTACTTAGCTCTCTGATGTTATTGAAGTTGAGATGGCCTAGTCGAAAATGCCATAACCACTCATCTCTGCTGGCTGCAGTTGCTAGGAACTTGTGCTTCATCACATTGAGTTCAATCTTGAAGGTCCTATTCTGAGACATTGGAGGCTTCAAGATCAGCCTACCACCTGCGTCGAGGACTCTCATCATCTTGTCTTCGACAACTACCTTGTAGTTCTTTTCGACCAGCTGCCCTATGCTGAGAAAATTACTCTTCATGCCCGGTATGTACAACACATTGGAAATTGTTGACCTCTTGCCATCTTTCCTCATAATCAGAACATCACCAACACCTTCAGCTGCTAGAGTGTTGTCATTTGCAAACTTCACCATGTTCTTTGATGAGGGCTTCATGTTGACAAACTAATCTTTCCTTCCAGTCATGTTGATGAGCATCCTGAGTCCAAGTACCACTGATCTTGGAATCTTTCTTCATCTCTTGTTGTAACCATCAGCAACGTCTCTTCTTCTTCATTTTTCGCCAGCTTTGCATCCATTTCTTGATTCTTCTTCTTTTCTGGACAATCACTAAAATAGTGACCATACTTATAACAATTGAAACACTGAATGTGACTTTTGTCAGGCTTTCGACCACCACCTCTTCCTCTACCTGCAACACCACCTCTTTAGTTGCCTTGATTTCATGGTTTTCTCTGATTCGGCCAATTTCTTTCCTGCTGATTTTGACCAGTCAAATTGGTGTAGCCTCCTCTACCTTTGTTGCCATTCCATCTTCCTTTGCCTTTCCTTTCCTTTTCTGACTGTGCCTGTAAAGCCATATCACTCTTCGACTTTCCTGCAGCTCTTTCAGCCATCCTTTGTTCATGAGACTCAAGCTTCCCTTGAAGCTCTTCCTTCGTCAATACTGACAAGTCTTTCGAATCTTCTATGGCTACTACCACGTGGTCGAACTTTGGAGCCAATGACCTCAAGATCTTTGCAAAAACTGATCCTGATGTCAACACCTCTCCACGTACCTTGATTTGATTCACGAGCTTTGTAACTCTGGTGAAGAAATCTGTTATACTTTCATTGTCTTCCATCTGAAGCAACTCATAGGTTCTCTTGTGAGTTTGTAACCTCACCTCTTTCACCTTCTCTACGCCTCCAAACGACTTTTCAAGAATCTCCCACGCTTCCTTCGCTGACTCTACATCACTAACCTTTTCAAAGTTATCTGGATCGACACACTGATGGATTATTAATAGAGATTTATAATCTTTCTTCTTCAACTCTTTGTGTGCATCCTTTTCTTGATCCGTCGCTTCTTCTGCAAGCGGTGCTACTCCTTCCTTCACAAGATCCCAAAGATCTTGATAACAGAAAACCACCTTGATCTGCTTACACCAATTCTCATAATTGTCTTTCTTGAGAATCAGAAGACTCGCCGGAAAGTGCCTGTTGGGATGATTCATCGCCATCACGATTTTCCTTCCTTGAGTCGCAACCGGAGCTCTAGATACCAGATGTTGGAATTAACCCAAAAACTTTTGGGAATTCCTATTCAATCTTGATTTCAAGATTGTTATTAGGCACGCAATGGCAATGAAAAAAAGGTAAAGAAAGAAAAGAAAGAGAAAAGTTGAAGGAGAAGATGAACAATTTTCTGCAGAGAACTTTCTGCCCACAAACTGTGGAAATTCTGTTATTTCACTTGCAACTGCAAACTGTGAATACAATTTCTCAATTCTAAACTTATTACAAAAAAAATAAGGGTTTCTCTCTATTTATATATTTAGGTTAGCTTGAACCCCAAGCCAAGGCCCAAAACTATAAAAGCCTAAAATAGTTAACATTACTAAAATAGGCCTAAGTCGAAATCCTGTGTGAAGGAACCTCCTTCGACACTTCGACACACTATTTCAACTTGACACTCACATTATCACAATTTGTCTGCTCCTTTCTTATGTCGAGCTAAACTGCTTCGACACAAGGAATTACAACTCAACATATATATCCACCTCATGGCCTTGATCCAAAAGTTCCACTGCAGTTGGCATGCCTGCAAGCCCAGCTCCAATGATAGCAACTTTCAGCTTCGGTCCTCGATAATGTTCAGGCTCAGGAGGAAACAATCCTTTTGTGCGTTGATACTCATGTCGTAAACATTAGAATCCAAAGAGCAATGAAGTCGAAGCTTATGGGTACTACTACGGGTGGGAAGAAAGAATGGAGAAGAATCTCGTGGTAGAATTGAAGGGCAATGGATCAAAGAAGCCATGATTAAGAAATGAAAAGTGAGTTAGTTAGTAGAAGATAGAAGATTACGAAATGAAAAGCGAATTAGTTAGTAGAAGATAGAAGGTGAGTTAATGGTTGTAGCAGTAAAAAAACAAAGGAGGAGTAAGTTGTGTGATGAGAAAAATAGAGGTTATTGTTGTAATTGTGGTTTGTTTGAAATAGATGGAGGGAGAATGAGGGTGTGATATGGTTGTGTGAAGGTGATGCAGCAAGTTATGGAGAGTTTTAATGGTGTAAGTATAGTGAAGAGGATTCTTACGTATGGAGGTAGGGGAAGTGGGGTCCACATAAGGGTGCATCACATTGGCTTTTTGTTTTTTTTTTCAAACTTCCTAAATATGCATGAGTGAGTCATGTATATGTGTGTAGAAATTATGTGGTTTCTTTCATGCAATATTCTGTTAGTCAAATTAAGTTGCGTGCTAGTGGCTTTTTTTTTTGCAAGCTCCTTTGTCTCAGCATTACAACAACAAAAATAAGAAACAAAAGTTATCTTAAACTTAACTATTAAGTATTACTACAAAAAGAATGAAAATAATAAAAAAAAAAACTTAAATACTAGAATAAAATAAAATAAAATAAAATAATTAATTTAAATAAACCTAAAACAAAATCTGATTAATTAAAATAATTTTTAATTTAAATAGACAAAAAAATCGGTAAAAGCGAATAATTGAATCAGTATTGAAGTACTAAAAAAATAAAATGAATACGCCAAAATGATCAGCACTAAATATACGTATTGGAAAAATATAGTGTTTGGTCAAATTGCAAAATAATTTTTTACCTGCTAAAAAGGCTTAAACTTATAAAAAACGCGACCAAAAAGTAGTCAAAAAATTCAAATGAGCACGACAGATTAAACTACACGAAACATAGATTATTATCACTGACGTTTGCAATCTCGATTTTGAAATTTTGTGTCCGCTGATTTTACGCACAATTGACGTTTATTTGACCGATTCGACTGTAAATCCCACAAGTTTATTTCAGCTAATAAATTGAGTATTATGCATGATGAAATGCATGATATGCTATGCGGATGATGCAAAGCGAAAAAGCAAAATCTTAGGGTAAAAAATTAGGGTATGACAGATGCCCCTATTTAAGTTTCTTCTATCTAGAGATATAGAGATTGAAATCTTCGTCTCGACGTGATAGGAGAGACTTAAATACAAGCATGTACAATTTTTTCCATAATATGCCACAAAGATGCTTATGATATGATATGATATGGAATGCAAGACAAAGATCCTGTGGGGAATGATGCCACAGGGGATAACTGTATACGGAAAATGTTGAACACAGTTAAAGAATGAAAGACCCAACGAAGAACAACTTAGCGAACAAAGCAAGACTCCACGGGGAAAAGATCTAACTCCGCTGGGGATGAGACTCAACTCCACTAGGGAAGAGACTACCAAGCACAAAGTAGCTTCTAAAAAAGCAAAGGCAATAAACTTGTGACGAAATCTTTTAACAAATTCCACTAAGAGAAACCTACTGTCGAGGCCAACTGTGGGGATTTCAAGAGATATCAAGTCTACTATCGAGACTTAGGACCTCTTTGGAAATACATTATGCCAAGGTTTTATTAGAAAAATGTGCCAACTATCAAAATTTACTGGGGAATCTGTTGCCGAGATTAACTAGGGAATCTACTGTCGAGATTCTGAAAAGAAATAATTATCTGTTGAAGTTTAAAGAAGTATCAAAGCTAACCAGAAAATCTATTGCTGAGATAATGGAAGGGAAGAAATATCTTCTGTTGAAGCCTGCTGGAGATCTACTGCTGAGATTGACCATAGAATCTACAAATGAAACACCTTCTGCCGAGGTCTACTGGAAATCTTCTGCTGAGACTTGCCAGGATATGGAAAGAAAATACCTTCTACTGAGGTCTACTGGAAATCTTCTTCCGAGACTTGCCAGGAAATTAAAAGGAAACACCTGCTGCCGAGGTTTGCTTAATGAAAGTAATTACTGATAAAAGGGTAACTGACTAAAAGGAAAGGTGTATTACCTACTATCAAGCATATAATTGCCTAAGCAAAGGTAATAAACTTGAAAGGAAAGAGAACCTACTACCAAATATATGATAGCCTAAGCAAAGGTATCTGACCAAAAATAGATAGACATATTACCTACTATCAAACATATGATAGCCTAAGCAAAGATAATGGAATTAAAAATAAAGATCACCTACTACCAAGTGTATGGTAGCCTAAGCAAAGGTGTCTAAATCTGAAGGAAAGATTACCTACTACCAAGATAGTAGCCTAAGCAAAGGTAACTGACCAAAAATAAGCTTCCATGATCAAAATATGATTCAGCTTCTTCTTTAACTAAATGATCCATTTAGAAAGGGTAAATAAACTTCCCTAACGCTTCAAGGTTGTATGCCATGAGCAGGTCTCAATTTCTTCATTTACTTGAAAAGGGTAAAAATAAACCTCCCCACGCCTCGGGTCATAAGCCACGAACGGGTCTCAGTTTCTTCTTTGATTAAGATCTTTCACTTAAAAAGGGTAAAATAAACCTCCCCACGCCTCGGGTCATAAGCCACGAACGGATCTTAGTTTCTTCTTTGATCAAGATCTTTCACTTGAAAAGGGTATAATAAACCTCCCCACGCCTCAGGTCATAAGCCACAAACGGGTCTCAGTTTCTTCTTGCAAGAGGGTAAAATAAACCTCCCCACGCCTCGGGTCATAAGCCACGAACGAGTCACAGTTTCTTCTTGCAAGAGGGTAAAATAAATCCCCCCACGCCCCGGGTCATAAGCCACGAACGGGTCTCAGTTTCTTCCTGCAAGAGGGTAAAATAAACCTCCCCACACCTCGGGTCATAAGCCACGAACGGGTCTCAGTTTCTTCATTGATCTAGGTCTTTCACATGAAAAGGGTAAAAAATAAACCTCCCCACGCCTCGGGTCGTAAGCCGCGAACGGGTCTCAATTTCTTCCTAGAAGGGTAAATACTTATGGGAGAGTATCTTCACAGGGGATTGGAACTTCACTAGATATTTATGACTTCAACGGGGATCTTCAAAAGAGATGTGGGTCGGTTGACTTGTAAAACATGTCTTCTCAAATAAAAAGAAAGATCATCTGTCAGGATTTTCACCAAATTTCTCAAAGAGATGCCATTTGATGGAAGCAAACTAAATAGTGGACTCACTGGGGAGAACATCACTGAGGAGAAATATTGTAGTTTAAAATTTCATCCAAGCAAATAAAATCCTTGCCACAAGATATCTCTAATAAAGAGAAATACTTATAAGGTCTTCAACAAACTTCTCTAACAGATTTCTGGAGAAATGCTATTTGATGGAAGAATGGTTGATAATCTTGATAACTTGCTGGGACCGGACAAAATGTCTTGAAAAGAGACCGCCATTTGCCAACCAAATATAAAATTGAGAACAAAACAAGCTGCTCAAATAAAGAAGCTGCCACTTGTTGTTCAGGTACAAGTTCCAAGAAAATGTTGTAACAACACTGCTGAAGAATAGGATTTTGTCTTCAATGGTGATCTTCAAACAGATTCTTCCTAGGGAGACAAAGATTAAAATAAATGCATACTCAATCTAGGTTTAACGGCCCAGAGAGACTTGAAATTGATTGCCAAGGACCAAAGTTCAATCCAGGAAATAACTGAAGATAAATGGTCAAGCAAGACTCTACCCATTGAGGAATGAACTCAATTGGAGATTTATCTTATCCAGAAGAGGAAAATAAAACTAGAGCAACAATCTTCCACGAGGACCACACTCAGTGGGGAATTAGAAAGGATGTGCACTTTCTGCTTAAGGTTGACGACTCTACTGGGGAGAGGAGACAAACCTAGTCACTTGGGATAAACACAACCAAAGTGAATGAACAAACAAACATCACAAAATGTAGCATGCACATATGCCATGTATATTTGTATGAATGAATGTATGTCATGTTATACTTATGCTAACAAAACAAACAAGAAGAAGTAAGTCGGAGATGAAATAAACATCTCAACAAGGATACTCGGCCAATTTCCAAAAGATAGAAACATCACTAGGGATGAATGGAAAACCACATATGGGACCAAAGTCCTGCTTCAAGGCTTCAAATTTCTTTGGGGAAAAGGAGAGTACTCCAATTGGGGATATAACATCATGACTTCACTTAGGGGATTGTCAAGATGAATTTGGTGACTCTGTTGGGGATGAGAAAGATCCACTGGAAAAGGATCACACTCATGATTCGAGAGACTCCATAGGGATAAAATAAATATCCATTACAAACTGAAGTAGTCTGAATGAAAATTGTAACAGGAGATGCCATATCTGAGGCCACACATGGGATAAAATAAATATCCACTTCATTTGGGAAGCTTGGCTCAAAGTCATAGTTGTAGATGTCAGAGTTAAAACTCCATGGGGATGAAATAAACATCAACTTCGTTGGGGAAGATTGAAGCTAAGGAAATTCACTGGGGAATTCTTAGGTCACCAACTGGGAAAATCTTGCATCAAACATGCCATAACTACCTGAAGTAGAGATTCACTGAGGAATTATTACGACCACCTAAAGTAGAAACTTACTGGGGACATGGGTAAAGAATGTTATGAGACCAATGTATTTCTGCATTGATGAACTGCGTGATGACCATCACAAACGAACAACAATTCTTGTGGATGGGTCAAAATAAACTTCAATTCTCAAATGCCTCAACTCACATGGTTTATGAGAAAAAGTCATCTCAAGAGGATTTTACAGAAAACTTAGCATCCAAAATGCCCTAGTGTCTTCAAACTCTTGAAGAGATTTATCGAATCTCGACGTAACTGCCCCAGATTGGCTGCGTTCTGTACAACCGAGTCTTCAAACTTATCCTTTAGGGATGGTTAGATTGTGAAAGCAACAACTGGGAAATAACTTGCACCATTTTAGCAGAGTCTTCAGGCAACATGCCCTTGGATATGATCATCCTTTTGAAATGATTTTCCATTTACTCAACAGAGTTTCAAGCCTCAGAAGATTGAGCTCATCATTGATGCTCGTATACAAGCTTCTATGATATCAAGCAAGGTTAGCAAGTAGAAAAATGTTAATTATGAAACTTCTAATGCAACACACATATTTGTTTTGAAGTTTTTTATTGAAAAGATATCGCAATAACCTGTGACCAAATCACTAGTTAGGATATGACATTGATTAACTTTACAAAGCCAACACAAATTTGAGCATAGCTCATAGGAGTCAGGAAACGCCATCTCAATGAGTATGCTTTCAAAATAAACCCGCTTCAGTTAGGTTTTTTGAGGGTTATAACGCGGCTTGGTTCACGACTTATGAAACAAAGGATATAAGGCTCAAAGTTTATTTGTTCCCACCCATTCTTCGTGATGTTCTCCAATCCTACGTTCAGCTAACTTGATGCAAGCACTCATCCCTCAAAAGGAGCTTTGATATGGTTGAGAAAACATTGAGGCTTTAGACACGACAATTACTCGCCTTTTTGGTTTTGGTGTTTGATCGCACGACTTTGTTCTTTGTTGAGGACTTTTCTTTGTAATCCTTTCTTTTTGCTTTTCGAGTTTTTCATTCCCTAACTTTTGCTTGGACTGAGTCTTTGGATTTGACATTGAAGTCCAGCGGGATGCCCTAATTTTTCCAAAATCTCCTTCGTAGGTTTTGACTTAGCGGGCTTTTTCTTTTTTCATTTTTGATTTATGAACAAATCGTGTGATTCTTAAGTCGTTTTGACCTTGAAGGGATTGTGACTGCCTCATTCCTTTGCTAGTTAAGGGATAATCATTATGGATTTGACTCCTAGCCTCCTATTGTGCGAGGGATAGGTGCAGTGGATCCTCGGATGTTCACTCCCTTTTTGAAAGTTAGGGCGCTCGATCAGCTTGACTGAAAACTACCCTGCCCCAGGTTAAAATTGAGTTTTTTTTATTTGGAAGGAAAACTCCTACTTCAAGGCTCAAAGGGGTTAATGAGGGTTTATCTCCCTTATATCTCTGGTGTTTGGGGATATGAAACAATGCCTTACATCATCAATATGGTTTTATTCAAAAGCATACAAAAGAGATCTTGCATTTTCAATTTTGTCATCCTCCCTCTAATTCTCTGCTTAGGCAAGAGATTGGGTAGCATTGGTGTTATAATGCATAAAAACGTTTAAGAGTGAATACGAATGGATTTCTTCAAGACAAAAATATTCATTGCATTAATCATTCAAAACAAACAAGTTCTTACATGCAAATCATGCTTTCACAATCAAAGGAATAACAACAAATGCAAGCAAACAAACAAACAGCCTAATGATCTTGGGAATGAGCTCTCCTCATGATTTCACCAGCTTTGAAAGGACTTTCTTGAATCTTTATATCTATCAACATAAAGGCGTTCCATTCACAAATGGGCTTTCTCCCTTGAAGGTCAGCACCTCATCGTCGATTATCTCTTGAACCTTTTCCTGGAAAACCTGCATTCTTCAATCGAATGCCCCGCTACTCCATCATGAAATTCACAACTGGTATTTTGATTGTATCAAGGAGGGCGAGATTTCATGGCTCTAGTCTTTCTGGGTGTCATCACCGAGTTTTGGGCAAAATAAGACCACAATTGACTGTAAGTCATTAGGATTAAATCAAACTGGTGAATCTCTCCTTCTGGACTGTTCAAAGGTCTCTGCTGATTCAGGCGTTGATTCTAGTAATTCATATTTTGAGCTTGTCGATTCTGACGTTGATCCTGATTTAGACGAATCCGGGGAGGAGCCAACCATTGTTGCTGGTACGGAAGTCCACGAAGCAGTGGTTGCTGGCACTGAACAGGTGCTGCATACTGATATTGGTGATAAGGCACTGGAACTGGAGCTTGCAGGATCTGAGGAGAATTCCAAATTGCATCGACATCAACACTCCTTTCCTTTTGGGAATCACTAATAGATTTCTCTTCACTAGCGTAGTTATTCGAGTCATCTTGGATTCTTCCACTTTTGAATGTGCCCTTGATGTTTACACCGACTTCCATAATTTAAGAGAACTCTAATGGCACAACCCCTACCATCTTAACATAATAAGAGTCTGACAGCGTTCTTAGAAACATCTTAGCCAGTTCTTTCTCTTGGAGTTGTGGATGAACTTGGGCTGCCAATTCCTTCCACTGTTGTGCGTACTCCCTGAAGGATTCATTGTCTTTCTGACTCATGCTCATCAACTGGTTACTTTTTGAAGCCATGTCCATATTATAACTGTACTGCTTCACAAAAGCATCATCTAGGTCTTCCCAAGACTGAATATGGTTCCTTTCTAGTTTCATGTACCAAATCAAGGATGCACCACATAAACTTTCTTGAAAGCAGTGAATTATCAGCTTGTCGTTGTCGATATAAGCGGTTATCTTCCGACAGAACATCATCAAATGATGCCTTGGATAGCTAACACCCTTGTATATTTCAAAGATAGGCATTTTAAACTTCGGGGGGAATAACCACGTCCGGAATTAGACACAAGTCATGAGCTTTAAGACCATATGCATTAAGTCCTTTCATCATCCTCGATTGTTCCTTGAGATCACGAAATCCTTCCTCAATTTCCATAACTCTAGGATCATTCACCTTTATCACAGGGCGGGCATTATGAGAATTTTGCATATACCTCGAAAATCGGGAATCTCTTTCTTCAACTTAAACAGACAGGTTATCTTGCACAAGCTGAGATCGAGTAGGAACATCAACTTGTGGAGCATTGCCATTAGGTGAAAAATCGTACATCGGGTTAGCCATCACTCTAAATCTTGACATGGGATCAACATTCTCTGACCTCTCTATTATCCTTTAGTAACTATCTCAAGCTTGGTACGAATGCCAGGAAATCAGCTAAACGATATAAGGACAGAAGGACAAATGAGTTTTATTTAGGGAAGAGCATGTATGCAAATGATGCAATGCTACATGATGCTTGTCGTACAAATGCATATGCATTTCAAGGAACTCAAAAGTTATATTTAAAAACACCATAAAATGGATAATTCTTTGAATGGTTGAAAAAGTCTCATTTCATGAAAAATTTGAAGGATTAAAACATAGAGTACAACTTCCAAAATCCATAGTAAAACCTATGATGTTTGCAAGATAACTCTAAGTCCCTTGAAGGGTTGGAAAAATGGTGCATGAATGCATGAATGGATGAATGCATAAACACAGGTATACACATATTCACATATTCACATATATACATGAAAACACACAAAGGCTTAGGTTTGAAGATCACGAGAATGGATCCATGGTCTACCTATCCCAAATGGTGTGTACTAAGGGTTCTCATACCTGTAGAACAGGGTTCTAAACAGTTCCCAAAGTCATCAACCCATCTTTCGGATATTATCGACACGCCAATTAACTTGGGAATCAATAATATTCTTAAGAAATTCTCATTTGAGTGTAGCATCACGTATCAACTATGTTAGATTTACACCCTCACAGTCATCACACTACATCCTAAGAAGGCCAAAGTGGGGTAATGAGGTAACTACATGTCCTCAGTCTCATGGGCTCCTAGGTCGAAAGTAATAGTGCATTCACGATGGCTCGTTCAGCACATACTACCCTTAAGAAGGCCTCAACTAAGGGGTATCTCAAGTTAACTTTTTCAGGATTAACTCCCTTAAAGTCTCCTTGACTATACCACCCATCCTAAACATATGTGCACTCAAATCCGGGTATAGGACTTATCCTCACCACACAAAGGGTCACCCTATAAACAGAAAAACCCAAGCACATAGCAACAGATATATATACAAATATACAAACAAATAACACATATAAAACAAGTTAGGTGTAACCCTATTAGGGAAGATTCCCCAGTGAAGTCACCATTTCTGTCGCGGTGAGAATTGGAGACCATAGCTATTAAGTTAACTAGGCTCACAAATCTTAATTCACCACCGGTCTTTAATTTATCTAAGGGAAGGGAAAAAGAACTAATAAACCCATAAGTATGCAATGCAAAAAACCAAAGCAAAAGAGAATCTAAGGTTCGGGGGTTGGTTATACTAAAGGAAGGTACTAGCACCCTAAGTATCTATAGTACTCTATAGGAACCTCTTTTATTATTATGTTATTTGTTAATTTGTTTGCTAAGGGTAAGGATGGGTCAAGTAAAAAGGAAAAGGTGGAAAAATAAAAAGGTAGCTCGCTAAGATCATCGCAATCCTATGCATATGTATCCTGTATAGGAAGTCAGAGCAATCGTAGTTCGACTGACTGTGGGTGAAAAAAAGAAAAGAGTGTAAAAAAGAAAAGAGGGTTCGCCAAGGATTGACCTTGTGCCTACGTATTCTCAAAAGGAACTTGAGAAATCAGAGCGTCCATAGTTCGTGGAACCACGGGTAAAAGCAATATTTGTTGGTTGGTTTTAGGAGAAGAGACAAGTTGTAATCTTAAGGAGAATACTCAACTAAACACCACAAATATGCAGAAGATGGATATTTGATTCACATTGAGAAGGGCTCCAACTCGGATATAGAATCGATGAGTATGCCACTTACCTCTCTTAAGTGGAAAAGAAATCAACATCTTTCTCAACTATGTCATGGGGTAGGAGAATTACATCTCGACTAAGGATGACTAATGTCTAATCTCTTATGGGAGATAGGGAAACTAACTGTAAGTTAACTGAAGTTGAAATATCAACCGGCTCCCAAGGAATCACACTTTAAAGTAGTTAAGCGCATTCTTAGATACCTTATCGGTACCTCTAAGTTTGCCCTTTCGTATTCCAAGGGAAGCAATTGTAGCTTGGTTGACTATTTCGATTCCGACTTTGCCTGTTGCAAGTTGGATAGGAAAAGCACTAGTGGCACTTGTCACGTGTTTTCAAAATATTTGGTTAGATGGCATAGTAAAAAGAAAGTATCTGTTGTTTTGTCAACTACCAAAGTGGAATATGTGGCAGTCGGTAGTTGTTGCGCCCAAATCTTGTGGCTTAAGCAACAATTGCTAAATTTTGACATCAAACTGTCACATATTCCTATCATGTGCGACAACACTAGTTCAATCAATCTAACCAAGAATCTGGTACTATATTCTCGCACTAAACATATCGAGATTCATTATCACTTTCTTCGCGATCATGTTGAAAAATGGGACGTTGTTTTTGAGCATGTTGATAGTAATAATCAACTTGCTGATATTTTCACAAAACCTCTAGCAACAGAACCATTTTTCAACATTCGTGGAGAATTGGGGATCATCCATATCTCCAATGTTGTTTGATATTCTATTTTGTGGCTAGCACTTTATACTACTGCTCTAACGTTTTATTTTGAGTTTTTAACATCATGTGAGTGCATCCTTCATCCCATCAAGAGTGAGGTAATATTATTTCAATTTCTCCTTGAAAGTAAGACTTTTCTTTGAAAGCATGTTATTTGTTGGTTAAAAATGCTTGATATTCTCTCAAATGACGAAAATCATGAATGTTCATTTCCAAAAAATTTTATTGATAACCATTGTGTGTTCTCAATGTATATACTTATAGTGACCTCATGTATTAACTCCTTCATATTTGTAAAAATTTGTTCTTAAGTGTATATGTATGTGGCTTGTTTTTGTTTATTGTATTTAAGCTTGCTAATTGTATAAACTGTTATTGTTGTTGCATGTCTCATGTTTTGATAACGTTTTTCATCTTGGATTTTGTAGTGACATATTTTTCTCGCAATGCTAGGCACATGCGTGTGCGGCATCGGGAGTTCTCTTATGATTTGTTTGATATCTGTGACTCAATTGTAGCAACTTGATGAGTTTGCTCTTGCAATTGCCTTATTTACTTCCACTCTGTGTTACTTGATGTGTAATGGTGGTTATCTAGGAATTCTCCATCATTACATATGTATAGGGATATGTGATCATTGTTCTTCTATGCAAAATTGCCTCTGAATGATTTATTTGAATTTGTATTAGGAATATGATACTTCTCACGATTAACTATCTTTCTTTTTTATTTTGTCAAAGAGGGAGAAGCATATGCGAGATGAAGTTGGGAAACATATTGTCAGGGGGAGCCTTCAATAACAACATAAACTGCATCGTCGCAAGTTTTGCCATCATAAAAAAGGGGGAGTATGTGAGTGCAAATTAACCATGAGATGTTTTGCATGATGTCAAAACATTGCAACTACTTCACAATTTGGTATTGGACTGCAGCTCTGAGTTTGTGTATGGCACCCTTGCATTAAAGGTCTTAGGAATCATCAAAAATAACTTCAAAATTGTCCAAAATCATGAAAACCAGTTTCTGCACAAAAATGCACTGCATGTGCCGACACATTCGCATATCAACCGACACATATAACTCATTATTTAAGCTTGTAGGTTCTGTTTCACTTTGGCCGACACATACCTTCTTCAGGTCGACACATATTGGAAATTTCATCAGTATGTGTCGGCACATGCGTGTTTTAGGTCGGCACATCTACTATCCTAAATAAGGTTGTAGGTTCTGTTTCTCTTTGGTCGGTATATGTGTCATTTCAGGTCGGCACATGCTGTTAAGTTGGTCAATTTTGTCAATTTTTTTACTCCGAAAATTACCTCTTTGCCACCAATCTTACCAAAGTATAAATATTCATGATTCATTCCAAACTGGTGATACCATAAAATTAGTCTGCATTTGCTCATCATCTTCAACCTCCTTCCTATGTCTACACACTAACAAATCACACATTATAATCTTTTGTTAGGGTGCCAACTAGGCGAAGGCCTGATAACGTCCAATTAGGTTCTTGTGTAGCCAAGAATACCGGGTTGAGATTTGTAGGGGTCTTCATCAGGAAAAATCGCGGGTTTGTCCTCCAAGATCGAGTGAAGATTTAGGGGTTTTCGTGCAAGACGTTCAAGATAGGATTGCGACATTGTGAAAGCATTTGGAGATAAAGTACGCAAAGGACCCTTTGGAGATAAAGAACGCAAAGGAAGTAGCGGAGAACGACGAATCGAATTGAAGTCTTGTGGAACAATCAGTGCAATTGATCATTCGCGAAAGCTTTGGAGATAAAGAACGCAAAAGAGTAGCAAATCTACAAGTCAATTGACATCCATTGTTGTCTTGGTCTTGCTCAAGATCAAAATAAGAAAAGGGGTTGAATCAACATCATAACCAGTGTGTTTGTATGATTGCTCTGAACACTTTTCTTGTATATCGACTTTTTGCATAGTAAGAAAGTATCCTAATTCCACATTAGAAATTAGGCGCAAACGTGCCCACACACTAGGAAGAAAGTGAGGAACTGCGTGAACAAATCCTCGTGGCGATCTCTCTATTATCTCTTTACTCGTTTTATTTTTCCATTACGCAATTTATCGAATAACATTGATTAACCGATCGACTCGTAAGAATTTTCCTGTAATTTTTCTGTTTTAAACTTGATTGTTGATTAACTTATAATCAATTTTGATTATAAGTGGTTTTCATATCAACAACAATATGAAAGAAATTCAGAAAATTCGTTCGCACACCAAGTGTTCGATTAATTGCATTGTTCACTATTTTTGCTTATTATCATTGGAAATAGCATTACTAAGTTCATTAGTTTAAACGAGTAATAAAGTGATATTTGATTAACGGTTAATTTCTATTATTGTGTTTGTCATTTCATATTTTGCTTTGCATATCCGAGTTCCAATAACTAGGTTCGTATAGACGATTTTTATCGGTCTATACCAAAACCTTCCATGCACTCTCTTTTTCAAACAACTTTAAAAACCCAAATTTTATTTGGTGATTTTGGCTTGGGTGTCTATTCACCCCGCCCTCTAGACAAGTCGCCTTCGTGTAACAATAGAACCACTTGTGTGAGCTGCAAGCTAAAATGCCCACTTAAGTGCACGCGCACCATATCTTATGGTGTACAGTATATCACCTAAACGTGTGGTACCTTACCGCATTCCGTATTCTACTTAAATGCACCGTACCTTACGGTGTTCTACATTTACTTAAGTGCATCGTGACTTACGGTGTTCCTTATTTACTCTACCTCTTATCAATCTGTCCTTATGTGTGTGACCCCATGGGTTTTCGCGACGTTTTTCGCATCAACACTTGATACTTTCCATAAACATTAAAGCACAACTTTTGTGCCATCACAACCATAATCACATATCTCTTTGACAGTATAACCCTTGTGTCGTCATGAACCTTAACACAACAACTTCATACCGTCAAAACACCATGATTAATAATTCAGTATGATTGATCGACATGACATTGCTTCACCATATTAACGTCGAATTCCAAAGCAAATAAACATGGATCGCTCAAAAGAATAACAATTATTACGTGATTGAATGGACGAAATAGAAACAGTACATCCAATATACCATCTTTGAACCATAGTTACGTATATCACATATAAAATTTGATCGATCATATTTGTGTAACCTAAGGACCATCGATGTATCACTGCTTCACCATACTAATGTCGGATTCTGAAGCATAGTTAACATCAATAATCCAAATCATACACACTTGATGCCAAAATTTAGTTACTCAGTTATAATTTAATTTATTCTGAGTTTTAATCAAATTAAAATAGAAAAAAAAATAAACAACTATTAGATGCATTGTTTCGTAAGTGGCTCTGATACCACTGAAGGAAAATCGCGATATAAAATGCAGTGGAAATTAAAATTTTCCCTTTAGTGATCCTTACGAATGAGCATGATCAGTGATAGAAACTGTTACCTATTGTGACGATAAAACCTTTGATGCTGAATCGAAGGAGTGATCACGAGCGTTGAATGATGAACAACACCTCTACTCAGTCCACACAAACAGATTCCTTCAGTCTCATTGCTAGTTGCTACGGTTAAAGGCTTTGAGTGAGTGAGAGAGAGAGAGAGAGAGAGAGAGAGAGAGAGAGAGAGAGAGAGAGGAAAATACTGTTACAGTTTCATAGTCCTAATTTTCATCAAGAGTGAATGCTTCTGCACAAGGGTTCTATTTATGGAACCATTTGTGTGGGCTGCAAGCTAAAAAACCCACTTAAGTGTAAGCGCACCATATCTTATGGTGTACCATATATAACCTAAGCGCATGGTACCTTACCACATTCCGTATTCTACTTAAGTGCATTGTACCTTACATCGTTTTACATTACTTAAGTGCACCGTACCTTACGGTGTTTCTTATTTACTCTACCTCTTATCAATTTGTTCTTATGTGTATGACCTCGTAGGTTTTCATACTATTGGCAATTATATTAAATCACGTATTTAACATAATAAACAGTGAGCAATATCTAGCAACACATCATTGATACCCATGTCACAAAAATGTCATGTGATATGACAACACCTTTTGTGATAATACTTGTGTGTACAATTACCCTTTTGCTCTTATGTCTATATTGAACACAATGCATATACCGTGTCATCCTTGTCCAGTTCAATATTGAGCCCTTAGATATTTATCCTGTAATACATGATGGGAAAATTCCATCTAGGTCAATATTTTCCCTCAGCATGCTTTGTGGAGTACCCATCAACTGCCTTTATGGTCATCCAGTTACGAACAATGTTAGATCAGCAATAAAGTACTCGGCTCTACATCTAGGGTCCGTAGTGGTTTCAGATCGACGGGTGGTATACACCACTATCACCATGAGAGTAATTTATGACACTTTACATAACATTCTATGTAGTACTCTCATAGCGGGTTAATCCAATATAAATATTACTCATAATATTCATTCTTATGTTAAGACTTGATAACTCCTTATGCATGATCGATGAGATGTGATCATCAGTCTATCTACATAATAGTCTTAATGCTTTAAGGTTATCCCACTTCACAGTAAAGCTCGACTACAGATACTTTAAGAATAATGTCCTTATGTTTAATTGGATCTCATGATTAAGTCACACTTAATATTTTATTAAACGGACTAGCTATTCTAGGGACTTTATTATTATGGAAAAACAAACATAATAAAGAAATGCCTTTTATTAATAATAAATAATTCGACACAAGTACCAAAAGTATTGGCCTCTAGGGCTTACACCAACATATACTGCCAATATCAGGAATATATGGAAAAGGATTTGCAAAAAGTGAAGTAGAAATAAAATTTGAAAAATGAAAAAACAGAGACGTGGAGGATGGTGACAATTGCAACGTGGATGCTCGTATGAGTAAAAGGCTAAATGGGTCTTTTGATAGACACTTAAACTTCTTATATGATAGATGGACTAAACTAGTCATTATAGCTTTCAAAATTCATGGTATAGTTTTTTGACAACTTAAATTTTTTGCATATTTGACTAGATACATATCTTTTTGGTTATCATATGTATAGATAAAATAATAATCATATAGACAAATTAGCTAAGATTGTTCATTTTCACCTATGTTTGGTGGATAAGTACCGATATCACTACTTCCTCTTTCTCTGTACATAATAAATAATTCACTTGATTATTTTACACACATTAAAAAAAATAAAAGAAATTATGATAATTTTACTACCTCTAGTCTTATTTATGAAAGATAATTTATCTTTTAGTTTCATTGAATAATCAATGTATTTGAACTGTATAATGAACCAAATACATTGATTATCCAATGAATTTAAAAAGTTAATTTTCTCTTCTAAATAGGATTAGAGGAAGTAATAAAGTATCCCTTATCAAGTTTTGGGATTTATGAGAGAGAGGCTCTGCCTTCTCTCTAGAATTTATTTTTGTAAGTGGTTACAAAGGTGGAATTATAGATTGGCAAAAAGCAAGAAGAAGGGGTTTTAGACACTTGGAAACTAAGTGGGATACTTTTCCAGTGGGTCTTAGGATGCTGCAAGGAAGGGAGGAAAAGCTTCCTTCCATATTTTTTTTCTTCCAAAAATCCCAGATAGAATCAAGGCTTGTGACATCTTCGAACTCTTTGGCTGCGTCGAAGAAATAGTAGAGGTGGTCATTTCGTCCAAAATAATAAGCTAGGGAAGAGATTCGGTTTCGTGAGGTTCAAAAAGGCTGAAGATTTGAGGCTTTTAGCAATGAAACTTGACAACATTCTAATCGACGGTAAAAAAAATCCATGTAAAATTACCATGTTTTGAGATATACGTTGGTAACGAGAAGAAAGGTAGCGTTAGTGTTGTCATGTAGTTTCACTAGGGAAATAATTTCGTCACGACGCTTATGAGGAATAAGAAGAAAGATGACAAAGTGGGAATAAGATCTTTCATTCAGGTTGTGAAGTACACCAAAGGAAAAGTTGAAACTGAGCCTTCATCTCTAAAGGTCTTAAACTACTCTTCTAAAGTGGAAGATTTAGCCAAATTCAAGCGCTCATATGTAGACTTCATTATCAATGCAGGTATGTCATATAACATCCAAACAAGTTTCGAGACAGAAGGATATTTTTTAATAAAGGTGACTCCTCTTGGAGCTAATCTGTGCTTATTGGAAGAATGTGACGAAGGAGCAATCTTAGACCTGATTAAAGAAGGAAGATCATGGTGGAATCAGTGGTTCTCTGATATTTGGAAATGGAAGGAAACAAATGTTGACAAAGACAGAGTTACATGGGTTAGAATGCATGGTGTTCCTTGTCATGCTTGGAATTTTGACTTTTTTTAAAAGGTGGCAAATACGGCGGGGACTTATGTTTTCTCAGACGATAACACTTTGAACGAGGCGAACAAGGATATTGTAAGGGTAATGATCAGAACTCCTTTTGACAGTGTCATTGAAAAGATCATCAAAGTGCAGGTGGATAAGGATCTTTTCAATATCAAACTCTTTGAGGATTCTTATGGGACGTTGCATCTTGTTCTGAATCACAACTCTTTTCCATCATCTAGAGGGTCTACTTCTTCTGACCACGATAATATGTGGAACAATTTTGTTGAAGGTTTAGATGAAGATTAAGTTGTTGAAATCTCATCTAACGATTCTAATCCAGTTTTCAGTTGAAAGAGTGTTCTCCTAATGCTATTGTTGTACCATTGGATATCGCGAGTGGAAGTGGAGCTGTAAAAGGAGGAGAGGTTAGACATACTTTTGGATCCGATTTTGACATTATGGGAGGGAGTTTCGATGCAGCAGTAGGGGTGGCTAAGGAAGCTATCAATCATAGAATTTTATTAGGAGGAAGTCCCAAGGAAAACATCAAACTTTCTGTTTCATTTGGAACTAGAATAAAGAGCAATTTTGATAAGATTTCGTTGGTTAAAAGCAAAAAAGAGGAAGGTAAAAATCTTATTACTGTTAAAAAGAAAATGAGAAGCATTTATGAGGGATGTGGGCTTTTCTCAATCAAAAAAAGAAGGCCCAAGAAGAGAATCTTGAAAGCAGCTGAAAGTCATCATTCTTCATACATTGAGCCCTTACAAACATTGCAACCCACACCCCAGCTTCATTCTCTTTCTTGTTTTGCATCTATTGCGGTTGACTCAAGGGAAGAAGATAATTTTTCTACATGTGTTGTCATATGCTGTGATTCAATAGCAGAGTTGGACTTGGTGCATTGCAACAATCATTTTTGGAAAAATATTGACTCCAATGTAGGTAATAAGGTTTGGAAGGCCATATCGAAATTGAGAATCATCTCCAAGGGTTCTGACAAAGACTATAAAAGGAAAATTGATGAAATGGAGAAGAGAGATCTAGAAAGGAAGCAGAATCTGAAGGTGCATTCAATTTTGGGACAATAATAATAGGATCAATGAATATTATAGGGGGTTGCAACAAGATTAAAAGGAAAAGAATCAGCAAAATTATCTCTCAAGGGAGGGAGGATATATTTTTAATTCAAGAATCCAAATTGGTTGTTGTTGATGAAGGTGTTGTGAGGAATCTTTGGAATAATGGAATCGTTGGTTGGTCTTTTGCTAAAATGAACGAGCAGTTAGGAGGGTTGATTACTCTATGAAAGGAAAGGAATTTTGAGGTCATCTTTAGCTTCAAAGGTGAAGGTTACTTAGGAGTTAAGCTGCGATGGAAGGGTATCTTCATTTACATAGTTAACATTTACTTGCCTTATCTTTTGTCTCTTAGAAGGATTTTATGGAAGGAATTGCTAGCTCTTAAACTTAAATTTTTGGATAAGGAGTGGTGTATGGGTGGGGATTTTAAATCTGTTGCGAATCTAAGTGAAAGGAAGGGTAGAGCAGCAGGGAACAGAACTTCAGAGATAAGAGAGTTCTCAAATTTCATCTATGATTCTAAACTAATTGATCTTCCATATAATGGAAATAGTTTCAGTTGGTACATCGGCGACAATAAATCAATGAGCAGGTTAGATCGTTTTCTTTTTTCTAATACGTTGAATAATTGTTGGAGCGTTGTAGGCCAATTTATTGGTAATAGAGATATCTCAGATCACTGCTCGATATGGTTAGTGATTAACAAATCAGATTGGGGACCAAAACCTTTCCGAGTGAATAATAGCTAGTTCGACAACAAAGGTTTTCTTCTTTTTGTAGAGAAAGAGTGGAGAAACCTCAAGGTGGAAGGTGATAAGTGAAAATTGTATCTATTTTTGTATATAAGTTTTGTTGCACTTATCGATACTTTTTGTTAATATCGTTTGAATAAACCCCGATTTGTTTGTAAATACGTTTACTTTACATTATAGTGTATATATTGCATTATTGTGTAAATATCATTGAGTTTAATTGTTTTACATTTATTTTTCTAGGTATTCAAGCAAGGATATCTTGTCATATTCATAAAGAGCATTGAATAAGCTTTCCAACGCTTCGAACCGGGCGAAAAACGGAGTTACAATTCGAAAGTTATGGTCGAAACAAGAAAACAGAAAATGTTGTCTGTCTGTTCTCGCCCCGTGCTCGCCGGGCGAAGCAGAAGCAAGCCAGACAGACAGAAACGTGAAAAAAGTCAAGAACAATCCACCTTAGCTCGTCAGGAGAACCATAACTTAAGGGCTAAAAACACATTTTTAGAGGATGGTTGGGTAATATTTATTCCCAATGCATCGAACTTTCATTTTTTGGTAGATTTAGCTTGAAAACAACATTGGAGCTTGCATATGGATGATCCGGAGTGGATTGATCATCGATCGGCGCTGACAAACCGGGATATTTTTGGTTCATTTCTCTTTTTCTTTGTGTATTCTTCATTTGTTGGGTTTTGTATATGTATTTACTTTGATCTTATGTATATTTATCGCTCATGGCATTGTAGAAAATCTTCTTTACAAATCTTTATCGGTGATTGTCCTTGATTTTTTGCTTTATGCTCGGGGTTTGGGTTGTGTTAGAGATAAACATCACAAACCTTGATTAGGGATGATTATCTGTTAGTTTCTGGATGCTAGAGATAGATTTAGTGCTAACAATCTTTATGGGTATCGAAGCTTAATGCCTCTGTGTTGTTTGAGTCGGGTGCGAGAGCGTCGACGAGAGTAATACGGTTGTTCTCTTAGCTCAGTCTGTCATAGATGGACACTGTTGTGAGCGATGCTAGATGATATTGAAGAGTATTATAGGTTGAGTATAACTGGTCAGTAAGTTTAAGTTTGTGAGGAGTGGATTATATGCATACCAGATAAGTTTCTTCTCTCTGAAGAATGAATTATTTTTATGTTCATATTTACTTTTATGCTTTTACTTTAACCAATTTAATCCAAACTCATAAATGCGAGACTTGTTGAACGGCAGTTCAATAGCACCGATCTCTATGGACACGATAAATTCCCGGAAAAATACTTCAAAAAACTTTTGTTGCTTGCCGCTTTACCGCTTCAGCAGAAGGGAGGAGTGACTTTGTGTTAAACGAGAAGTTCACTACTACGAAAACCCATTTAACAACGGTTGGGAATGACATATAATGACGCGGACGAAGTCGTTGTTATGTAGATTGTCGTTGTAAGTTTGCTGTTTCTACAACGGTCTGGAAACTGTTGTTGTATCCTGGAAAGCGTACGTTATATTGCAACGGTTAGGTATTTCAACCATTGTAATATATATTAACTATCACAACTGTTATGAGTCTCAACCGTTGTGGAATGTACCCTTAGTTTATTAAATACAAATGTATATTGCTTGTTTTACCATACACCTAATTAAAGAAATACAACCATTAAAATTGGTAAAGAACTATATAATCTGAAAATAAACTGTTCTTGAAAACCAATTTAAACACACCACTACTTTCTGAATTGCATCCATTTCATTCCGCACATTTTATGTTCCTTAACATAAAATTTATGGTTCAATGGTCTGTTTGCTTCAATTCATCGATATCTACAATTCTACTTTACCTCATCATCGTCAAAAATCATCGTGATTTTATCATCATAACAATCATGATCTTAACATCCACGATGATTAGCGACGATGATGAGGTAAAGTAGAATTGTAGATACCGATGAATTGAAGCAAACAGACCATTGAACCATAAATTTTATGTTAAGGAACATAAAATGTGTTGAATGAAATGTATGCAATTCGGAAAACATTGACATGATAAAGGTTGGTTTTCAAATACATCTTAATTTTTAGATTATAAGATTCTATATCAATTTAACTGATTTCTTTTTCAATAAAAGGATAATGAAACAAACAATATACATAGTATATAATAAACTAAATTTCAATAAAAGGATAGTGAAACAAACGATATACATAGTATATTTAATAAACTAAATTTCATATACAATATCATAATGAATTCATATATATGTACCTTATCAGAATGAATTCATATATATATATATATGTACCACCATCATCATCACCATGTGAAACAAACCCTAAGAAGTTGGAAGCAATGAAGAAAATTAGTTAGTATTCAAAACAAAGCAAGCAAAAGTTGAAACAAAACCCTAAGAAGTGGGACTGTACCTTTACAATGAAGTTCACCTTGCTTGTGAAACATTGAAGTCAAATCTGCACAAAATTAGAACAATCAACAAAAACAACATGAAGCAAACGAGATAATGGGAACTATCTAACAAAAAGATTGAAGTAAAAGAATACCTTATTTTCCATAAACAATATGTACATTACGCTTGCTACTGCCAGCATCATCACCATGTTCATCTAGTTTTAGATTCTGCAAGAAGAAATACAACGAGGAAGGAGCTTAAATTAAAAGCTTCATACTTCTTGTATTTCTTTTTGCAGATTCTAAAAAAAGATGAAGTTTGCTGCCAAAAATGTAGAGAAAAAATGGGTGCTAGGGTTTCGCTGTGAAGGAAACGGCGCTACTGTCAATAAGGGAAAGTTAATTCCCTTATATAGGTAAATATTTCACAACGGTTTTCTAAAATAACCGTAATGATAAGTATATATATTATTTTAATAATATCACAATGGTTAGTTATATTAACCGTAGCGATACCCCCTTATACTTGGTACAAGGTTCGACTCCAGGCAACAACACTTTTCTATAATTACGTAAAATAAAAAAATGTTGTTGCCTGGAGATGAACCTTGTACCAACATATAAGGGGTATCGCTACGGTTATTATTACTAACCATTGTAATATTATAACACTTGCTCTTCCCGGAATAGAGAACACTCTGGCCAAGTATAATAATGATTTAAAATTTTCTCCGTTTTTCAAAAAATATCGTTCCAGAATATCAACCATTTATAAGTTATCATCATTGCAAACATTAAACTATCAGACTTTTCATCTTCAACCTCATAATATATTCTTCGTAACAATGAGTTCTACAAATGAGAATGCTAGAAACATCACCAATGAGGGCACAAATGAACAACGTCAGCCGCCAAATGAGGAGGTCCAACCAGCGGCCAACGTCAGGGATGCGTTAAGGGTAAGGAAGGAGGAGAAGAAGAAGAAGAAGAAGCTGAAGAAGAAAGAGAAAATGAAGAAAAGGAGGTCTGCTTATTATGATTCCGATGAGGGAAGTGAGGAGAGAGTCCTGAATTATGAAGATACATTTGCAGCTATGGGCTCTGACATTGATAAATATATGTAATATATGATTATCAATGTACTCTTCTTATCTAGAATCTTAATAAAGTTTTCTTTTATATATACTCATCTCTTTCACTTTTATTTTTAAAGAAGTTATGATCAAACTATTTCAACCTATTCTCTTGCACTTAAAAATAGAAAAACAAAGATGAATTTTGAGTTTTGAGGTTAAATCCCCGTAACACTAACAAAAGAAATAAATTATATGTTAAAAATCTAAAAATATGGACAAAATGTAGTTGCTGGGAATCGAAGCTTGTTACACATCATGTATTACAACGGTGATTTAATACAAGCGTGTTTAAAATGTAAAAATATGGAAAAAAATGTAGTTGCTGGGAATCGAAGCTTGTTACACACCATGTATTACAACGGTTTTTTAAAACGACCGACGTTAAATATGGCGTTATAAATCAACTGCAAAATTTTTAACCTATTACAACGGTGGGATACGAATCTGTTGTAAACCTGGCGTCGTTAAATGGGTTTTTCGTAGTAGTGGTTGAGGCTTTTGAAAGTTAGTTTACGTACGTGGAATTCAGAGGTTTTTAGAAAAATTGATATGGAGATTGAGGAGGGGAGTACGAAGATTAATGAGGTAGATGCTTTATTACGTAGTTGTGATGACTCTTTGGTGGAGGATATTGTTAGAAGCCGAAGTGAGGCAACATCTCGTTTTTGGAAGGATCTAAAGATTAAAGGAAACATTTTGTTGGAGAAATCTAGATTAAATTGGGACTGCAAAGGTGATTTAAACAAAACAAAAATTCCACATCATTATAATTGATAGGAGGCGAAGGAACTTCATCGAATCTCTACCTACCCATAATGGCATAGTGGAAGAAGTGGAGGATGTAAAGGCTGAAGTTAGCAGATACTATTTCAATGTGTTCAAAGAACATGATCTTTGTCGCCCTACACCTGACGATGGCCGTGTTAACAAACTTTCTGCCGCCGTTAGCCTTTCGTTAGAAGCTAGATTTACTGAGCTTGAAATCAAGGAAGCGTTTTGGGGGGGTGATGGTTCGAAGAGCCCGGGGCCAGACAGGTATAATTTCTTATTTTTAAGGAATTGTTGGCACATCTTAAAAGATGATATTTGTCGCTGTTTTTTAGATTTTCACAAGTAGGTTGTTCTCTCTAAGGCTTTCATCTCTTCTTTCCTCACTTTGATCCCGAAGAAGGAGAATCCTTCAAGCTTAGACGAGTATCGTCCTATTTGCCTAGTTGGTTGAATTTACAAAGCCCTCGCAAAACTATTAGCAGCAAGATTAAAGAGGGTTCTTGGGACCATAATTTTTCCGTGTCAAACTGCTTTTATTCCGGGCAGATTCTTGCTTGATGGAGTTATGGTGGCCAATGAAATTCTTGATTTTGCTAAGAAGGAGAAGAGAGGGTGCTTGCGTTTCAAGGTTGATTTCGAAAAAGCCTATGACAAAGTTTCTTGAAATTTCCTTAAATATTTGATGAGAAGGATGGGTTTTGAAGAACTTTGAATGAAGTGGATGAAGTCTATGATTTTTTCTAGTTATATGTCGATTTTAGTTAACAGAAGCCCGACAAAAGAGTTCAAGGTGGGAAGGGGTCATAGACAGGGTGACCCGTTATCTCCTTTTTTATTCGTCATAGTGGTGGAAGCTCTAGCTGGATTAGTTAGAAACTCTATACAGAATGGAGACTTCTCTGGTTTTATTGTAAAAGAGAATTGCATGGTGGACATATTACAATTCGCCGACGACACATTATTGGTGGGTGATGGTAGTTGGAAGCATCTTTTGGCGTTCAAATCAGTTCTGAGAGGTTTCGAAGTGATCTCGGCGCTTGGTGTCAATTTTATGAAAAGTAAGCTCATTGGTGTTAACATTAACTCTCATTTCTTAGATGCAGTGGAGAATTTCCTTTCGTGCAAGTTAGAAGGAAGAAACTTCAATTTTCGTGTAATTCCAATTGGGTTGAATCCTATGCAGATAGCCTCATGGAATTTTCTGTTGCGGAAGTTGGAAGCTCGACTATCAAAAATGGAAAGGAAGGATGCTAAGCTTAGGAGGGAGGATAACTTTGATTAGGTCTATTTGAAGCACTCTTTACGTATTTCTTTTGTCTTTTTACAGGGTGCCGAAGAAGATATGTAAATAAGTTACAAAGATTCAAAATAATTTTCTTTGGGGAGGAGGTGAAGAAAAAAGGAGAGTCCATTGGGTAGGTTCGGAACAACTTTGCTTGTCGTTTAAACTTGGCGGTCTTAGATTTAAAAGAGTAAAAGAATTTAACATTGCCTTACTTTACAAGTGGAGATGGCGTTTGCTCGAGAATAAGCCTTCTTTGTGGACTGATGTATTGAGAGCTAGGTATAGTGAACCTTCTTTTTACGATTTTTTGAATGGCAACAACAGCAACTAAGTTTCCAAATATGTCTGGTGGAGAGATATGTTCTCATTGAAAAAAGTCGTCAAGGGAGTGTTTTCAAAACCAACTGTCGTTTCATTTTGGGGAAAGGAAATTCCATAGTTTTGGGCTGGAACTTGGATTGGGGATCACAGTTTTTCTGGGTTGTTTCCGAAATTATTTCTTATTAGTAATTCTAAATTGGAGAAAGTAGAAGGCCTGGGGGAATGGACTTTGAATGGCTGGTGGTAGGGCGATTTTGGTGTCACAGACTGTTCAGCGCTTGATACGCGATCCAAGAAACAGTCCATGTGCAGTTTACTGGTTTAGTATACTCCCATTCACAATGAGGACGGTCAGTTGGAGTGGATTCTGGATCCCATTTCCAGATACATGGCGAAATCGGAATACGAAATGTTTTGCTCATAATACCATCAACCTTCTATAGTAGTAGAGTCTATTAGTTCTTTTGAATTGTTGTGGAAAAGCTTAATCCCGTATCGTATCAAGGCCTTTGGATAGAGGCTCTTCTTGGACAGACTTCCTTTAAAGAATCATCTATTGTCTAGAGGTATTATCCTTTTATCTCAATTTGCTTGTCGTCTTTGTGCTAATGTGATCGAAAATCAATTTCATCTATTTTTCGATTGTGTAATTTCCAAAAGAATTTGGTACGAATTTGCTTCTTGGATTGGTATTGAGGACTTCCTTCTTGTTGAAGATGTGTTCTTAATTTTTTTCCTGTTATGGAGGAATTTTTTTAAGAGAAAGAAAGTAAAAGTAGGAAGGGAAGGTTGCATATGGTTAGCCACTTGTTTGACTATTTGGATCATGAGGAACGATATCTTATTCAACAAAGAAAAGTGTAATGTGTCCGACCTCATTTGAAATATCAAGATGTTGGCATGGCGGTGGTATCACATAGGAGAAATTACTCACCCCAATTATAACTTTTACGATTTTTGCAAAGATCCTTTGCATTTCTTAGTCTAAGTTTCAATTGGTTTTTAATTTCTTCTTTTGTTTTGGTTTTCCAGCCGTACTTTGTAATCGGGTTAGGGTACCCCTAATACTCTTATAAATTATTCCTTGCTTAAAAAAAAAGAATTTGGGATTGATAAAAGTAATATTAGATGGTAAAATTGAAAAAGATGCGTCACAAATTGAAATAGATCATTTTAGAACACATTTTTACTCCATCTAATCTTATTTATAAGAGAAAATTAACTTTATAAATTCATTGAACAATCAATATATATATATATATATATATAATCGATTATACAATCTGTTCTGGACTGGGCCAACGGCCATGCGCGGCCCAATCCGTGACTGCTACAGTAACGGCCCAAACGCTTGGATCCAGTCCATTAAGATGACAAAAGTACCCTTTTTCCACTACAACCGGGCACTGACTGCTCAGTCCTGCCCGGAATTATTATTCGCCACACACGAACTACAGCTCCCCGACAGTTGACGTACAGATGCCCGCAACTACCCTCCTGCCCGGCATAACGGCTAGTTTGGGCAGTTACCTATTCTTCAGGAAAACAGTTATTTCGCCTTGAAAATAGGACCGTTGGCCACGCCCTGGGGAACATTATATAAACCCTCTCATTTGAGAGGGCGAGGTATCACATTTTCACCTTAAGCATACACTTTGTACTTGCCCCTTTTTTCTCTGACCCTTTCTTACTTGAGCATCGGAGTACCTTGCAGGTACAACCCCTCCTCTCTTCATTCTCAAGCCGAGCACGTTGCACGCCTTACGACCAACGATCATCCGGGCACCTCACCTTTTGACGACCAGCTTACGTGGACCAGTTCGAATACTTCGGATCAGTGGCGCCGTCTGTGGGAACTCCTTGTTCTCCCCTTCTTTCTTTCCTCCTCGGAAATTGAAAGATCAAAACATACTTTCTTTGATCCACCCACGAATGGCCACTCAGAACTCCGCAAAAGGTGCGGGCGCTACGGTTCTTGTCCCCGTCAACAAGATGGACGCTAATGGCAGTTCATTGTTACTTTCTGATCCCCGTTTCCTTCGGGACGGGGCCACTGCGTCTCCAACTCCTCCTCCCACCGAGCAAGGAGGAAAACACTCACCGTTGGGGGAACGACCAAATCCTGGCCCCCCCAGCGCCGATCTGGCCGTTGCAGCCCTCCTGGACGCTGTCAACCGCACAAACCTCCTTATCTTGCAGCAAGGAGAAAGGATAGGAGCTCTCAAAGAAGCAGCTCTACCAAGATCCTCCCCTCCTAAGAGGAAACACCAGAGATTAAGAAGCCCGCCACCTAGGCGCCGGGAAGACCGTATGACGAGGCGTGAACCTGAACCACTACGCGTTCGGAAGCGCGACCAGATCTCCCAGCGGGATCAGTCACCACCAAGACACAAGAGAACGAGGCAAGACGGGCATTCTCCACCAGCCAGACCTCGCGACCGGCCACGATCACCCCCACCTCGCAGAGACCGCCGCCGCGAGCGCAGACAACGGTCACCGTTGACTTCAAGTTCGGACAGCGACGACGAGCCTCGCGGCCCGTTGTCCCACAGAATCCTGGCCACTCGTCTCCCCAAAGGACTAGAGAAACCTCCGTCTCTAGGGACTTATGATGGAACCACGGACCCAGACGAGCACATAGAAAACATAGATGCTCTTCTGGACTACAGAGGGGTACGGGGAGCCATCAAATGCCGCCTGTTCCCAACCACGCTCCGGAAGGGAGCAATGACCTGGTACAAATAGCTTCCAGAAGAATCCATCACATCCTGGAGGCAGCTCGGGAGGATTTTCTCCCGACACTTTACCGCATCACGACGCCATCCAAAGACTAAGGCGTCCTTTGGAGCTGTTGTACAGGGGAGAGATGAACCTCTTCGGGACTACATTGAGCGGTTCAACAAGGAAGCCGTCCAAGTGCCAACGACCGACGAGATCAAGAAGTTCCTACTCGAGCAGGGATTACGTCCTGGCTCAGACTTCGCAAAAGCCATCGGCCTAGATCCACCGAGGAACCTCAACGCTCTCCTCCACTAAGCCCAGTCGCATATACAATACGAGGAGAAGGTCGCTGCCCACTCTGTCCGGGCCTCCTGTCACCAGGAAGGTGCCCGGACATCCAGAGCTGAAGAGCCCTCGACATCCCGTCGAGGAGATAAAAGACGCGACGATCGGCCTCGCGATGCACGCGAACAGAAAGGACCTTCTAGACGGTTCCACGACTATACCCCCTCACTACCTCGAGGGAGAAAATCTTGTCCGAATGTGCCAACTCAGAGTTCAAGCAAGCGGGGGTCCGCTTCCCCAAACAGATGCCGGCCAGACCAGGTGTGGACAAATCCAAGTATTGCCGCTTCCACAAGAGCCACGGCCATACGACGGAAGAATGCATCCACCTCCGAGATGCCATAGAAATCCTCATTCGCGACGGCCACCTGAAGCAGTTCGCGAAGAAGAAAGAAGCTCCCCGGCAAGAAACCCAGGAGAGCAAGAAGGCTGCAGAAGAGACTCCGCCCTCTGATGACACCAACGTGCAGGTCGCTATGTCCGTGACTCGGCCAGAAGACTTCCGTATCCCTGATAGTCTGCCCGCTTCCACGTTCCTCGGCGCTCACAGCCCGTGGGAAACCTTCCCGTCGACCATGGTCATCTCCGGTGGTGGATTCAACAAAATCACGGTTGGTTCGGTCAAGAGGAAGTTCGATCAACTGATCAGCAAGAGCTCCAACGAAGTCACCATGCTGGATACCACTCGCAAAGGATCCTCTCCCATTTCCTTCTACAAAGAGGAGCTCCTCGGCGGGTCACCAAACTCAAGCATCCCGCTTCTCATCCGGGCAAGCATAGCGAACTTCAACGTTCGCAGGATACTCGTGGACCAGGGCAATTCAGTTGATATAATGTACAACCACCTGTTAGAGACACTGCAGTTGGACGACTCTCACCTTACTCTATACGTTGGATCCGACCTGCAGGGATTCAACGGAGCAGTAACAAGGCCCCGAGGTTACGTAGAGCTCATCGTGACCTTCAGTTCAAGAAAGACAACCCGAGTAATCAAAGCACAGTTTCTGGTAATTGACTGCCCGTCACTATATCAGTGCATTTTTGGAAGGCCAACCCTGGCAGAGTTGGTTGCAGTGCCTTCCACCGTACATCTCAAGATGAAGTACTACACTTCTGAAGGGATGGTCGCCACCCTCCACGGCGACATCGAAGCTGCCCGTCGATGCTTTGAAGCAGCATCAAAAGGACTGGGCACCATCTCAGCGAAGCCGAGGACATCTGGTCTCCCTCCTCTGCCCAGCAGCTCCGAGCAGCCAAAGCCACTCCCCCAGGTCGAATCCATCGATTTGGACAGTCGTTTCAGCGAGGAGGATCACGCCAAAGACCTGACGACTTCGGGTAGCCAGTCCCACAACAGCAGCCATCTCCTGCGCCCCATACCAGATGGCAACTTCGAGATCGTCCCGTTAGGAGAAGACCCCCAACGGGGAGTGAAGATCGGAGCAGACCTCCCTGACCTGGCCAAGAGACAGCTAAAAGCGTGCCTCAGGGAGAACGCAGACTTGTTCGCATGGAGCGCTACCGAAATTCCAGGATTGGACCCCTCCGTTGCTTGCCACCAGCTTACAATTGATCCGGCCGTCAAAGCCGTCGCCCAGCGCAGAAGGAAACAGTCCCCGGAGAAGATGGAAGCCGCGGAGAAAGCTGTTAAAGACCTTCTAGAAGCTAGGTTATTTCTGAGGCCAAATACACTACATGGCTCTCAAATGTTGTACTTGTAAGAAAAAATAATGGCAAATGAAGAATGTGCGTTGATTATACCGATGTTAACAAGGCCTGTCCGAAGGACGCCTACCCCCTCCCCAACATAGATAAACTCGTAGATAACTCCGCAGGTTTTAAACTTTTATCATTCCTCGACGCCTACTCGGGCTATAACCAAATCCCAATGGCCGCGAGCGATAAAACTTACACGACCTTCATGACCGAATCGGGCAACTATTACTACAACGCAATGCCCTTCGGACTGAAGAACGCCGACGCTACGTACCAACGAATGATGATCAAAGTCTTCCAAGGACAAATAGGCGACATGCTCGAGGTATACATGGACGACATGATCGTCAAGTCCCACGAGGAGCTGGACCACGTCGCCCACCTTCGCCAAATCTTCGAGCAAGCGAGAAAATATCAAATGCGTTTTAACCCAGAGAAGTGCACGTTCGGCGTACGGGCAGGTAAATTCCTTGGTTTCTACTTAACAGAACGAGGAATAGAGGCTAACCCCGACAAATGCCGGGCATTCTCTGAGTTCCCAATGCCCACGTCTAAGAAGAACATCCAGTCCCTCAACGGGGGTACTCACCTCGTTGTCCCGCTTCGTCGCTAAATCTGCCCAACACGCCCTTCCTTTCTTCAAGCTCTTGAGAAAAGAAGCCGCGTTTGAATGGACCGAGAATGCGAGGCGTCCCTCCTTCACTTAAAACAAGTTCTGTCAAAACCGCCCGTGTTATCACGGCCAGATACCGGGGAAGTTTTGTTCTTATACCTCGCCGTCACCGCCGAGGCCGTGAGTGCCGTTCTCATCCGCGAGAATCACGCCGGGAAAAAACCCGTATACTTCACGAGCAAAGCGTTGCAGGACGCAGAGTTGCGATATCAGCAGATAGAAAAGGTAGCATTGGCCCTCGTCAACGCTGCCAGACGACTGAGACACTACTTCTTGGCCCATACGATCGTGGTAAGGACGGATCAACCCATCAAGCAATTGTTGGGCCGGCCAGACATGGCCGGTCGAATGCTCAAGTGGTCGTTGGAGCTGTCCGAATTTGACGTCCAGTATGAAAGCAGAAAAGCTCTCAAAGCACAGGCCCTGGCCGATTTCGTGGCGGAAGTAACCTTCTCAGACTCCTCGCCCCACATAGCAAACAAATGGACCATCTACGTGGACGAAGCATCCAGCTCGAGTGGCAGCGGGGCAGGAGTAATTCTTGAAAACGACGAAGGGACCATAGTAGAGGCGTCTCTCACTCTGTCCTTCCCCACATCGAACAACCAGGCAGAGTATGAGGCCTTCCTCGCTGGGTTGCGCCTAGCCGAAGACCTAGGGGCAGAAGAAATCATCATCTGCACGGACTCTCAGCTCGTAGCCCACCAGATCTCCGGGGAGTATCAGGCCAAAAATGACAGTCTATCTGAATACCTCTCCCTAGTCAAGGAAAAGATGTCGAGGTTCAGGACGGTAGCAGTAAGACATGTTCCCCGCGAACACAACATGCGAGCAGACGTCCTGTCAAAACTAGCGAGCACCAAGAGGAAAGGCGGAAACAGGTCAGTCATTCAAGAGATACTCCCCTGGTCCAGCATCGACAAGGTGTCCTCGACCCTACACGTGCACGCGATCGGAGACAGCGACTGCTGGATGACGCCCGTGTACAACTACCTCACCAGGGACGAACTTCCGGATGACCCCAAGGAAGCCAGCACCATCAGACGAAGAGCTTGCTCGTACGTCATCCTCGAGAATAAACTTTACCGAAGGGGCTTCTCCATCCCACTGCTAAAGTGCATAGAGGAGGAGATTGTCCCCCACGTACTACGAGAAATCCACGAAGGTATTAACGCCCAGCACCTGGGAGGAAGGTCCCTTGCTGTTAGATGTCAATCATGATATATTTGAGTATGAGTTATTTGGCATTTTTCATGACTTTTCATGTGGAATAGGTTGATTTTAGTGTGAATTGATGTTGTTATGCATTATTTGAAATATACTTGTGGTGCTTGTAATTTGTGTGCTAAATGTGCAGAAATAGGAGTGAAAAGATCAAAGTTAGAAGACCCAAAGAAATAGTGCAAGCTGCCAAAGAATTGAAATCAACAACAGTGTTCGCTAGGCGAGTGTTGGCGAAGGTGCCAGCGAAGGTTCGCCTAGCGAACGTCAGCGAGCATGCCAGCGAAGGGTGGCAGAAAGTGTGCAAAACTTATAGTAGGAAAACTGGGTAAATTCGCTGGGCGAGTAGGCCAGCGAATGCTCGCTGATATGCTCGCGGGGCGAATGTGCCAGCGAAGGGTGGCAGAAACTTTCCATTTTTGAAAACACCCAAGCTTCGCTGGGCGAAGGTTGCAGCGAATGCTCGCGAAGTGAATGTTTTGGTTCGCCTAGCGAACCCACGATAATTCTGAGGGGCGGTTTAAGTCTGAGGCACTTAAATGTGCCATATTTTTGGGCATTCGCTGGGCGAATGAAAGGCTTCGCTGGGCGAATGGTGCTGTTTGGAAATGTGTATAAATAGAATTGTTACTTTTTGGAACCAGGATCTTGCTCATTTTTACATTAGAATTAGTTGTTTACAGTATTTTGTTCAGAAAAGCTTGTATTTTCATTGGAGAAGCTGATTTTGCATCCATTCTCGATTATTCGTTGTGGATGCTCATTCATCTCCTCTCTTTACTTGTCATCCAAGCTACCATGAGAAGTGGTAGCTAATCACTCAATGTTGAGGTTAGAGGTAGTTGATTCTGTTTTTATGTATTGATATTGATCTCTTGTATATGAACAAAGTCTTTGATCAATATAGATGATGTTGTTTTCTCTTAATGATCCATTTGTGAATTGTTTTGCTCTAGACATAGACTTTACAACTCTTGACCTAACAATTTCATCTCTTAAAAACCAAACTCTAGACATAGATTTGGGATTTGCTATTCGCATTGTATTGATCTTAATGATCGTTGCTTAGATTGTTAGCGTGAGACATCATCTAACGGTCTAAACAACGGTACTCACGATTCCGCTTTAGACATAAACGTATTCGGGAGGATACGCGGTTATATTGGTTGGAAACCGAGTTCATATGCTTGATTAATTGTTTATACATGAATAGGATTGATGAAACCTAACCTTAACATGCTTTTATAAAAATCTTTGTGACCTAATTAATCTTTTGCTACAAGTGAATGATAACAACAAGTGAAACTTTTGAAAACCTTAACTTAGAATATCACAACTATTGAACGGCTAGCATCAAATATCCGACAATCCCTGTGGAGACGATAACAAAAACCCACACTGAAAACTATATATTCGAACAAATTGGCGCCGTTGCCGGGGATTGTTAGTTGATATTGCAAGCATTGCGATAGTTTAGTTATTGTAAGCTGTTACCGCTTTATCTTGAACTTGTTAATCTGTTTGTTAGTGTGCAGACTTAGTTTATGCGAGGGAAACTACCGGCGGACCAACTTCTTTTCGATCCTGAGATTGAAAGAACCGCTCGTAGAATCAATAGCCAAACTAGAAGAAGGAGGCAGCTAGCGAAACAGAGGCGAGAACAAGAGGAGAGTACATCTGCACCACCACCATATCCACACATACTGCCAATTATGGAGGGAGATCCACCACCACCACCACCACCTGCTTCTAGGCCTTGTACAAACAGTCCGAGGCATAATGCTCAGTTCGCCCGTCATGCAAACAACGGTCGTCATGCTGAGATGAAGACCGGAATCCTCCAACTGTTATACCAAAGTCCCTTTACGGGTATGGATCATGAAGATCCTTTCACCCATTTGACAAAATTTTATGAAATCGCTGGAGCGACGGGTGCGCCGGAAGCAGAAGAGGAGTCTCTGTTCAAGAGACTATTCCCGCATTCCCTCATTGGGAAGGCCAAGGAATGGTACCTTGATCAGTCAACTGCCATCATGACTGATTGGAATGCTTTGGAAGAAAATTTTTTGGAAAGATTCTTTCCGCACACTCGGTTCATGGAAACGAAGACCGCTATAGCTGTATTCACACAAGGAGCTAACGAATCTCTCAACGAAGCTTGGGAGAGGTTCAAATCAATGTTACGAAAGTGCAAAGGCCATGGTTTCGATGAATTGTCACAGATTCATATATTCATAAATGGGTTGCAGCTAGTACACAAAACCTTGTTGGATGCCACTGCGGGTGGGTCTTTGTTAAGCAAAACTGCAGCGGAAGCCACTGCTATCATTGATAAAATGGCCTTGAATGATCATCAAGGCAGTCACAATCGTGGACCAGCTCAACGAACGCCGGGTGTGTTGGAATTAGGAACAAGTGACGCTATCCTTGCACAAAACAAATTGTTATCACAACAGGTTGAGCTGTTAACAAAGCAAATGTCTAAGCTGCCTCAACAATTCAAGGAGATGCATGAATCTTCAAGTAAAAAGGTGCAAGTGTTAGTGTGTGAGTTATGCAGAGGTGACCATTTGACCGGTTATTGTCCTCCGGTTGTGGAGGAAGCGAACTATGCGGGAAATCAAAGTTACCAACCCCGTCCTCCGTATCAACAAGGCAACCAAGGTTACCAACAACGTGGTAACCAAGGTTATCAACAACCATGGAGACCGCAAGAAGCCGAGCCATCAAACCGTCAACCTTACCAAAATTACACCCAACCTTCGCAAGCTCCCATTGGAAATTCAAAGATGGAAGATACTCTAACACAATTTATGCAAATATCCATGTCTAATCAAAAGAATACAGATGCTGCGATAAGGAACCTCGAAACACAAGTCGGGCAATTATCTAAACAATTGGCCGATCAACAAAAAGGTCCCTTTACGGCAACTACTCTTCCAAATCCGAAAGATTGTAAAGCGATTATTACAAGAAGTGGACGTGAGATTGACATGAATGTGGGTAAAAGAGTAATGAAGGAGGTTGTGGTTGAAAAAGAACATGTGAGTGAGGAATTAGAAGTAGAAAAGAATGTCGAGGGTGTTGTAGTTGAAAAAGAGATAGAAAAAAATGAGAGAGAAAAAAAAGAGAATGAGAGAAAAATTGATAATGAGGAAAGAGTGAAAAGAACGAAAAAAGGAAAAGAGCCAGTGAGTAATATTCCGATACAACACTTACCTTATCCGCATGCTCCTACGAGGAAAGATAGTGCAAGGCATTATACTCGGTTTATGGATATTTTTAAACAGTTGCAAATAAATATCCCATTTTCCGAGGCCTTGGAACAAATGCCCAAATACGCTAAATTCATGAAGGACATCCTTACGAAGAAGAAAAGATACACAGATCAAGAAACTATTATGGTGGATGCGAGTTGTAGCGCAATCATTCAACGGACTCTCCCTCGGAAAGAATGTGATCCGGGAAGAGTTACATTGCCGGTTACGATTGGAAACATGTATGTGGGCAATGGGTTGATTGATTTGGGTTCTAGCATCAACTTGATACCATTATCGATTGTGAGACGCTTAGGCCAGATGGAATTAAGGTCCACTCAAATGACTTTGCAACTCGCCGATAAATCCACTACCCGTCCTCACGGTGTAGCGGAAGACGTGTTGGTCAAGGTGGACAAATTTTTGTTTCCAATTGATTTTGTTGTCATTGAAATGGATGAGGATGAGGATGCACCTTTGATTCTTGGAAGGCCTTTCATGAAAACTGCCCGTATGGCAATTGACATGGACGATGGTCTCATGAAAGTGAGAGTCCAAGATGAAGAGGTTTGTTTTAATCTTTATGATGCAATGAAGCACAAGAAGGATAAGGGTGATTGTTTTCGAATTAATGTAACGGAAGAAGCAAGTTCGGGGGTGAAAAATCAAATTCATGTCATTGAACCGTTACAAAGAGCTTTAGATGAGTCCTTGGAAATATTCTCGGTTGAAGAAGAACAAGCTTTAGAAGAGTGTTTATTAGAACTTGAAGCTTTGGATGAAATGCAACCATGGGAATATGAAGAGGAGATTCTAAAAAAATTAGTTAATGATGATGAACCACCAAAAATTGAATTGAAAATGTTACCTTCCAACTTGAAGTATGCTTTCCTTGATGAAGGAGGGAATAAACCGGTGATCATAAGTAATATTTTGTCTGAAAATGAGGAAAACCGATTAATTCAAGTGCTGAAAAAGAATCAAGATGCAATGGGATGGACATTGTCCGATCTCAAAGGCATTAGTCCGTCATATTGCATGCACCGTATTTTTATGGAGGAGGATTTTAAACCGGTTGCTCAACCTCAACGCCGCCTTAATCCAATCATGAAAGAAGTGGTCAGAAAAGAAGTGGTGAAAATGTTGGACGCCGGAATGATTTACCCTATTTCCGACAGCCCATGGGTTAGTCCGGTGCATGTGGTTCCAAAAAAAAGTGGAATGACGGTGGTTCGAAATGACAAAAATGAGCTTATTCCAACAAAGACTGTTACCGGGTGGAGGATGTGTATCGACTATCGTAGGTTGAACAAAGCTACGAGAAAAGATCATTTTCCTTTACCTTTTATGGATCAAATGCTCGAACGTCTCTCCGGTCAAGAATTTTATTGTTTTTTGGACGGTTATTCGGGTTATAACCAAATCATTGTTAACCCGGATGATCACGAAAAAACTGCGTTTACATGTCCGTTCGGAATCTTTGCTTATAGAAGGATGCTGTTTGGATTATGTAATGCACCGGCCACTTTTCAGCGGTGTATGCAAGCTATCTTCGCGGACTTGATCGAAAAGACAATCGAGGTCTTTATGGATGATTTCTCAGTTTTTGGGCAATCGTTTGATTTGTGCTTGAAAAATCTGGATACGGTGTTGGAGCGGTGCGTGGAAACTAATCTGGTTCTTAACTGGGAGAAATGCAACTTCATGGTTAAAGAGGGAATTGTGCTCGGTCACAAGGTGTCTTCAAAAGGCCTAGAAGTTGATAAGGCTAAAGTGGACTTAATCGAGAAATTACCACCGCCGATGAATGTCAAAGGAATACGGAGCTTTCTTGGACATGCCGGGTTCTACCGGAGATTCATCAAGGACTTCGCAAAGGTCGCGAAGCCGTTGAGCAACTTGCTTGTCCAAGGTAAGGTTTTTGACTTTGACGAGTCATGTCTTTGTGCTTTTAATTTTCTGAAAAACAGTTTAACAACTTCACCGATAATCGTTGCACCAAACTGGAAAATGAATTTTGAATTAATGTGCGATGCTAGCGATTATGCGGTGGGGGCTGTTTTGGGACAAAGAAAAACGAAGGTTTTCCACACTATACATTATGCGAGCAAGGTGCTAAATGAGGCTCAAATTAATTATGCGACAACTGAAAAAGAGTTGCTCGCCATAGTGTATGCGTTGGAGAAGTTTCGTTCTTATTTGATTGGTGCGAAAGTCATCGTTTACACTGACCATACCGCTATAAGGTATCTGCTTACCAAACCTGATTCTAAGCAGAGGCTTATTAGGTGGATCCTTTTGTTACAGGAATTTGATCTTGAAATTCGTGACAAAAAGGGATCCGAAAATTTGGTAGCAGATCACTTATCTCGTTTGGTAAACGTTGAGGTGACCAAGAATGAATTTGAGGTAAAAGAGGAGTTCCCTGATGAAAAACTTTTTAGAGTGCAAGTTAGACCGTGGTTCGCCGACATGGCTAACCACAAAGCCACCGGATTGATACCGGACGGTCTAACGCACCACCAAAAACGGAAATTTTTGTCTGATGCCAAGTCATTTGTATGGGATGAACCCCATTTATTTAAACTTGGTGTCGACAACCTCCTCAGAAGGTGTGTGTCAGTGGAGGAAGCCACGAGTATTCTGTGGCACTGTCATAACTCTCCTTACGGAGGACACTTTAATGGGTTGAGAACGGCCACTAAAGTCCTACAATCGGGCTTTTATTGGCCGTCCTTATTCAAAGATGCGCATGCGCATGCCCTTAGTTGTGACAGGTGCCAGAGAAGCGGCGGTATTTCACAGCGGTAAGAAATGCCATTACAAAATATGTTAGAAATCAAAGTTTTTGACTGTTGGGGGATCGACTTTGTCGGTCCATTCCCATCTTCGTTTTCTAATGAATATATTTTGGTCGCTGTGGATTACGTTTCCAAGTGGGTAGAGGCGATAGCTTGCGCTAAAGCCGATGGAAAAACTGTGGTAAAATTTTTGAAGAAAAATATTTTTGCACGTTTTGGTACTCCTCGAGTTTTAATAAGTGATGGAGGATCTCACTTTTGTAACACTCAGCTTGACAAAGCTTTGGAGCAGTATGGTGTGAAGCACAAGGTTGCTACACCATATCATCCACAAGCTAACGGTCAAGCAGAGGTATCTAATCGTGAAATTAAACGGATTTTAGAGAAAACTGTTGCAGCCTCGAGAAAGGATTGGGCGAATAAACTTGATGATGCTTTGTGGGCGTATCGGACCGCTTTTAAGGCTCCGATCGGTCTCACACCGTTTAAATTGGTCTATGGTAAGAATTTTCACTTGCCGGTAGAGTTGGAGCACAAGGCGTTTTGGGCCTTAAAATTTTTGAATTTTGATCCAACTCTAAGCGGGGAAAGAAGAAAAGTACAATTACACGAGTTGGATGAATTGCGCCTTCAGGCGTACGATTCCAATAAACTGTATAAGGATCGTGTCAAGTCTTACCATGACAAAAGAATTGTCATCAAACATTTTGAGGTCGGACAGCTGGTCTTATTGTTCAATTCTCGATTAAAATTGTTTCCCAGAAAATTACGATCTAAATGGTCCGGACCTTTTCGGATTGTGGAAATCAAGCCCTATGGAGCAATCGTAATTGAGGACACAAAGTCAAAGGAAAGTTGGACTGTCAATGGACAGAGGCTGAAAGTTTATCTTGGAGGAGAGTTCGAGCGGAATCCCGCCATTGTTCCCTTCCGCGATCCGTGAGATTGTGGGTGGGCCGTCGAGCTTAGCCGACGTTAAACAAGCGCTGGTTGGGAGGCACCCCAACATTGTAAGTATTTCTGTTATTTCTGTTTTGAGAATGTTTAGATATCACTATGAAGCTTAAAAAAATGGTGGCAGTTTGGAAAATTTTTGAAAATTTTGGTCTTGTTCGCTGGTGTTCGCCTAGCGAGCTGTGGCGAGCATTCGCTGGCCTTCGCTCCGCGAACCCAGCGAGGCAGACCAACCCAAGTTCCTGCCACATCAGAAAAAAATGGATTGTGGGTGGGCCACCAAATTGGGCCCAAGACCCACTTTGAATTCTGATTAGAGGGGGGAAAAACCCTAGCCTCTTGACCTCTTCATCATTTCCCTCCGTATCATTCTTTTCTTTTCATTTCCTCTTGTAGACTTCAACACTCATCTCCTTCTACTTTCCAATTGCCCTACTCCACCATTAACAGTGCGAAATTCAGGTTTGTTTACTCTTTACAATTTATTTCTGTAGGCATTGTTTATGTTCTTAAGTGATCAATATGGGTTTGGTGAAAAATTGGTATTCTCTGTCATATTATTTGTGTCTTGCATGTTAGAAACTACATAAGCAATATGACTAGAATGATATTTGAAATTAGGAGATGGGAGAGGGACTGTTTGTAACTGTGTTTTTCTGAAAAATCGTGCCTTCGCTGGTTCGTTCGCCTCGCGAGTCTGCGCGAGCATTCACCAGACTTCGCCTAGCGAGTCTGGCGCGAACAGAGGCAGATTTTTAATTTTTTTTTCTTGTCAATGCAGAGCTCTGGCTGGTTGTTTTTAGTTGCTAATGCGTTTGTTGCCCTTTGTTTGGTTTCATTGTTTGTTATGTGCAGATGGCACCAAAAATGGCGATTCACGCGGCTAAGAATCGAAAGGCTCAAACCTCCAGACAAGTGCCCGTGCGATTTGACGAAGAACGATTCAGGGGAGCTAAGCAGGCTGCCAGGTACGAGACCCTTGAAAGAAAGACCATCCTGCCGGAGAAAAGATTCCTTCTTAGTGATCGAGGAAGTTACCGAACAATTGATGCACTTTTCGTGGCAAAGAAGTGGGATCGTCTAATGATGCCGCTGGATGGGTACAACATTGAAATTGTTCGGGAATTTTTTGCGAATGCATTACCGGATGATGGTGAAAGATTCAGTTGGGCCTCTTGGGTTAGAGGTACTGTTGTGAGGTTTGATCGTAGGACGATCAGGACTGTTTTGGGAGATCCTTTACCGTTGGTTGGGACTGAGATCGATGCCTATCATCGAGACTTGCATCTTCATCGTGATATTGAGAAGATGACTCGGGATTTGCTTCTTGAAGGTAAAGAAGTTGCGCGAAATTCCTCCGGGGTGCCGGTTAGGTTCAGAAGGGTGGACATGCTGCCCTTGGTTCAGGTTATTTTGTTGTTTGTGCTCACTAACATTTGTCCCAGGTCGCATCATAGTACAGTTCCTATTGCTCTGGCTCATCTTATCCACAGCATTCAGCAGAATGTCCAGATTGACGTGGCCCGCATCATCGCGGATGAAATCAGGGCAGTTGTGTTAAGTGGTTCGGGAGGTACGGTGGCGCGCAAGAATGCCCCGCTTATTTTTCCATGTCTGATCATGTCCTTGTGTGCTCACGCTGGTGTTGATATGCCAGTCCGCAGGCAGGTCACTATTCCATCTGCTATTGATGATCGGTATGTGGATAAGTTCTGTAAGGCTAGAGGGATGGTTGGAGCCTCTTCTAGTGCTGGTGCTGATGATGCTGCTGAAGCTGAGGAGGGTTCTGAGCCGGCAACGCCGGCCTATTATCCATATCAGCAGGAGATCTGCAATTATAACTGGGATTGGATGGCTGCCCAGCAGCGTGCTATGACGGATATTCATGATTCCTTGCAGGCTCTTCAGTTGCAGATCCGTGACCCTTCTTATGAGCATCTTATGATGACTAGGGAGCAGTTCCTAGTGCATGCTGGTTGGCCTGAGGCCAGGCCAATATTTGGAGGGGGTGAGGACGATGCTGATGACGATGTTGATGATGATGAGGCTACTTCTGCTGGAGGTGAGGAGGAGGACTTGGACGATGATGATGAGGAGGATTGATTTTTTTTGTGATCTTAGACTTGTGTACTTCCTTTGGTCTCCAAAGTGAAGTTTTCTTATACTATGTATTTTTCAGCTTTTACTAGTTAAGTATTAATGTACTCGTACCCGTGTGGTACTTTTTGGAATTATGTAGGTGTTTTATACACCAGGCACTTTATGACATTATTAGTAATAATTATGGTTTATAGAAAAAAAATTTTGTTTCGCTTTACTAATAATTGTTGGTTTTTAATTATAGTAAATGTGTTTTTGTATGTGTTATTTTGATTTTTCTTCTTTAATGGTGGAACTTTGGGAAGTAGGTTGGACTCTTGGGATTATAGAGAAATTCCTCCAAGATGTGAGGGCGATGATAGTACCGTAAGCATTGTGTTGCGACAAGGTATATCGTTACCTTGATTCAAGAATTTTTTATGTTTAAGAATTTTGTGTCTTGGGCAAGTGTAAATGTGTTTCATGTTACAACTTCTTTTGAATACATATGTCATTTTAGGATCTGAAGCTAGTAAAGTGAGAAGCCTCAAAATTGTATCATATGTCAAGGAGTGTTGATGAATGTTGTCTTTATTTTTAATTCATGCCTTATCTTGTGATCGTGTGATTTTGTGGAAGTAGGAGAAGTGATCAAGGCAATTTTTGTTAGTGAGCACAACTATGCCCAAATATTAATTTACCTGTGAGTAGTGAGCATTCGGTAGCCCCTTTGAGCCTAAACTGTTTAGAACTCAATTGAATGATGAACTTGTTTTATGTACATAATTTGCTAGTTGGTTCATCATTGAATTTAATGAGTTTCTAACATTTTCTTCTTGAACCTTTGTAAATTGTTTATTTTGACTTCCTTGCCCTAAAAAGCAAGGACCATTCACTTTAGGTGGAGTTGAAAATGAGTTGGGGAGAGAATAAAAAGGAAGATAGGTGCATTACTCCTAATTATGAAAAGAAAGCATTTTTCAAGCAAGCATGTCAAAAGAAGAGTGTGAATATATTGTACAAAAGAGAAAATGCTTGCTTGAACGAAAAAAATATAATAGAATCAAAGAGTGTGCACGGTAGTTTGTGAAGGTGGAATGACAATTTGGTGAAATGAAGTGTGTTGTGGAAATAAGTACATAGTGAATGTTCTTTTGCGTCGGCATTTTCGTTTCATAGACCTTTAGAAATTTCCCTTTTTTGTTCACCCGACCAAGCTACATCCCTTGAAGTCCTTAGTGATCTTTTACTTCCATAATTTCTGTTATGATCATTGAGATATGATATGAATTGCTTAGTATTGCATCATTTGTCAAGTGAGTTTAATTGTCCCGTGCTTGTACGCACGTTTGCCTTCAATCCTATTTCGAAGAGGAGTGTAGAATGACATGTGTATGATAAGTTAGTTGTCTCTTGAAGCATGGTTGAAATTGTTTAGGAGTCAAGTTCTTGTACATGATTGGTTCTTGAATTGTGTAATTGATGCATTGTTGTGATTACTGTTTAGCTGAGCCAATTTCGTATCTTAGTTGGATTTAATCCTCGAGCAAATCCTCGTGAGAGGCATACTTTGCTTGAGGACAAGCAATGAGTTAGTTGGGGAGAGTTTGTTAGATGTCAATCATGATATATTTGAGTATGAGTTATTTGGCATTTTTCATGACTTTTCATGTGGAATAGGTTGATTTTAGTGTGAATTGATGTTGTTATGCATTATTTGAAATATACTTGTGGTGCTTGTAATTTGTGTGCTAAATGTGCAGAAATAGGAGTGAAAAGATCAAAGTTGGAAGACCCAAAGAAATAGTGCAAGCTGCCAAAGAATTGAAATCAACAACAGTGTTCGCTAGGCGAGTGTTGGCGAAGGTGCCAGCGAAGGTTCGCCTAGCGAACGTCAGCGAGCATGCCAGCGAAGGGTGGCAGAAAGTGTGCAAAACTTATAGTAGGAAAACTGGGTAAATTCGCTGGGCGAGTAGGCCAGCGAATGCTCGCTGATATGCTCGCGGGGCGAATGTGCCAGCGAAGGGTGGCAGAAACTTTCCATTTTTGAAAACACCCAAGCTTCGCTGGGCGAAGGTTGCAGCGAATGCTCGCGAAGCGAATGTTTTGGTTCGCCTAACGAACCCACGATAATTCTGAGGGGCGGTTTAAGTCTGAGGCACTTAAATGTGCCATATTTTTGGGCATTCGCTGGGCGAATGAAAGGCTTCGCTGGGCGAATGGTGCTGTTTGGAAATGTGTATAAATAGAATTGTTACTTTTTGGAACCAGGATCTTGCTCATTTTTACATTAGAATTAGTTGTTTACAGTATTTTGTTCAGAAAAGCTTGTATTTGCATTGGAGAAGCTGATTTTGCATCCATTCTCGATTATTCGTTGTGGATGCTCATTCATCTCCTCTCTTTACTTGTCATCCAAGCTACCATGAGAAGTGGTAGCTAATCACTCAATGTTGAGGTTAGAGGTAGTTGATTCTGTTTTTATGTATTGATATTGATCTCTTGTATATGAACAAAGTCTTTGATCAATATAGATGATGTTGTTTTCTCTTAATGATCCATTTGTGAATTGTTTTGCTCTAGACATAGACTTTACAACTCTTGACCTAACAATTTCATCTCTTAAAAACCAAACTCTAGACATAGATTTGGGATTTGCTATTCGCATTGTATTGATCTTAATGATCGTTGCTTAGATTGTTAGCGTGAGACATCATCTAACGGTCTAAACAACGGTACTCACGATTCCGCTTTAGACATAAACGTATTCGGGAGGATACGCGGTTATATTGGTTGGAAACCGAGTTCATATGCTTGATTAATTGTTTATACATGAATAGGATTGATGAAACCTAACCTTAACATGCTTTTATAAAAATCTTTGTGACCTAATTAATCTTTTGCTACAAGTGAATGATAACAACAAGTGAAACTTTTGAAAACCTTAACTTAGAATATCACAACTATTGAACGGCTAGCATCAAATATCCGACAATCCCTGTGGAGACGATAACAAAAACCCACACTGAAAACTATATATTCGAACACTTGCCCGCAAGGCACTCCGGGCAGGATATTACTGGCCAACTATGCAGCAAGACGCCAAAGAGCATGTGAAAAAATGCGACAAATGCCAACGGCACGGGGATATGCACCTAGCTCCACCTAACGAGCTGAAAAGCTTGACATCCCCGTGGCCATTCGCCTGGTGGGGCCTAGACATCCTAGAACCCTTAGTGACAGGGTCTAGCCAAAACAAATACCTGATAGTGGGCGTAGATTATTTCACAAAATGGATGAAGCAGAAGCCTTAGCGAAGATAACAGCACTTAACATTCTACGCTTCTACAAGCGGAATATCCTTGCCCGTTTTGGGATTCCCCAAGCAATCGTCACGGACAATGGAACACAATTCACGGACAAGAAGTTCCAAGACTTCGTCGCCCATCTCGGAACAAAGCAACACTTCGCTTCGGTCGAGCACCCCCAGACCAACGGGCAGGCGGAAGCGGCCAACCGTGTCATCCTTCATGGCCTCAAACGAAGACTGGACGAAACGAAGAAGGCCTGGGTGGAGGAGCTCCACAGCGTCTTATGGGCATATCGTACTACTCCCCAGTCTACCACCGGGGAGATGCCTTTCCGCTTAGCATATGGCATGGAGGTTGTTTTAACCATCGAGATCCACGTACCGTCCAGAAGGACCGAGTCACCTCTAGACGAGGAGATGAATAACAAAGCGATGAGAGAAGAGCTCGACCTCGTCGAGGAAATCCGGACAGGAGCAGCCCTCTGCGAAGCGTCTCTTAAGCAAAAAACAGCAATCAGGCACAACGCCAAAGTCTTACGACGAGAATTCGACGTGGGCAGCCTTGTCCTGCGAAGAAACCACAAGGACTCTCGCGAAGGCAAACTAGCGGCCAACTGGGAAGGGCCATACAGAGTCCGTGCCAAAACGGGAAATAGTGCATACTTCCTCGAAAACCTCAACGGGGATACAATCCCTCGACCATGGAATGCTGAAAAACTTAATCAATACTACAGCTAAAGTCACAATAGGCTTCCTCGCGTCAAAGGACCACCCAACGGTCATCATGCTCGTCCAGGTACAAACGATGCATAGGTACAAAGTGGAATCCCGCTCAAGTAAATGAGCTGGAACTCTGCTTGTCGGCGGTCCTCAATCGAGCACCGTCTTCGCCCAAGTACCATGATTGGCAGAACCCCACGCAGCAAACTCAGGCCTCAATCGCGACCTGAGATCCGCAACCTCGCTAGGACCTTCCCCGGCTATTCGACCAGTCCTCTGCACTGGCGAATTCACACACAACGAGAAAGCTTCAAAAGATAGCTCTGCTAACGGACACACCCTCCGACGGGCAGTCATACATGCACAACTAATGTAAAGTACAGCAACATAAACAAAAATCATATAAGTAACAAACCGGCCAACATAAACCGGGCATAAAGTAAAAAAGGCCACCAGGGCCAAAGATTGTACGAATTACATAAAAAGGGGGGCCATGCCCCCAAGCCAAATAAAATTACAACAAACTACACGGCACGCAGGCCGGCAAAACATCATCGTCGACACACATCATTCCTCGGTGTCTTCGACTCGTTCATCATCGGGCGGAGAGGTCTGGGTTCTAGCTTGGCCGGCAAGGATAGACTCTGGCATCACTATTTGCCCGTCTTTAACGTACGCCAGGAAATTGGTACCTTCGGTCACCAAATCAACACCAGGATTCACCACCTGAAGTTGAGACACTGCGTTTTTGAAGGACTCCTCGCCGAGCACCACGTTGTCATCCTCGGCCACCACCAGTCGGGCAACTAACTCTGACCTTGTCTTCAGCACCTTCACGTCCTCAGGCTCCTCCTCGCCCGGAGCATTGGCCGCCTGCAGTTGCGCGACCAAGTCCTCAGCAGCCTTTTTCTCAGCCTCGAGCGTAACCACCTTCCCCTTTAGCTGGGCAACCTCCTCGCACTCCTTCTCCCTTGCCTCCTTGGCAGCCCTAGCTTCCTCCCTGGCCTTCCTCAAGCTCTCCTCGAGAGCGGTCACCTTCCCACGGGCAATAGTCAACTCACCCTCAGTGGCCGTGTCCCCTTCGGCATAGGTGGCCGCCATCTCCAGCAGCCTGACCACCGCAGAGGCATCCTGGGCCACCAACGCCCTCTTGCTCGGACGGTCCAGGCTTTACAGATGTAGAGAATTAGCGTGGGGAATCACCAAAGAGGTCCCTTCAAAAAACCTCTTGTCCAGTACACAAGGAGGCAGCTCGAATTTCGCTTTCTCTGACGCCTTGCCCAGATCCACTGCCTCGTTCCTTGGACGCTTAGACCTGGTCGCCAGGGGCATTGGAGACTGTTGAGCATTGGCCGGTGAAGCATTCCCCTGAGGAGGCTGGGAAGGACCAATCGCACGGGCAGGGGAAGGACGAACCTTAGGAATAGCAGCTGCAGCAGCTTGCTTCCGCGCGGCCACGTTCCTCACCATCCTTTCGTGGGCTGAAGGCATAGCGGCTGCAAAAGACAAAAACAGGCGTCAGATGATAGAAAATAACGAACAATACAAAGCAATATATTAAGATTAAATACCGAGCAGATCCATAGCATCCCTATAAGTGTTGCACCCCAGCAGTGCCCTAACGTTAATAAAACGAGGCTCCACCCGAGGACTACCGTCGTCCTCAAGGATCGCCACATTCTTCTTCGTGACACAGTCGGCCATCCGGAACGAGTTCACGTACTTCAGCAGTTTCTCATATGAGGCAGGATCCCCCTCATCCAAATCGGTCGGCTCAAAAACATAGTCCTTTGGGGGCTTAGTAAAATGCGCCCCGGTCCACTGGAAGGGATATTTCAGCAATCGCCGCCCAATGTATTTACCATCCTCGTTAATCCTATCCTCTCCGTTCTCATCCACTTCAAGCTCCCAGCAGAACGTGCTATCCTGGGCAGCCTCCGATACGGGCTCCACGACGAAGTACCTCGTCTTAAATGTACGGATAGATTCAGAGAAAGGTTTGAACAGCTTACGCTGCTGCTTCAAAGAGACCCAGCCATAGCTCTTTTCAGAAGTCTGCCATTGAAGATGAAATATGGTGAAGAAGAATAGAAGAGTTGCCCCTACCAGCAAGTGTTCGCACACCAGCTCGAACGCCCGCATGAACGCTAACGAGTTGGGGTGGAGCTGCGTAGGGGCTAGGTGAAGATGTAGAAAGACGGACTGCTGGAAATCCGTAAATGGAAGCCTCAAGCCCAACTCCTTGAAGACATATTCATACATCGTGAAACGCTCCCCGTAATTGGTGCAGACGCGCTCATTAGCAGTAGGAAAGTGGACTCTCCAATCCCCGTCGTCTCCCACCGTCCGGAAGCAGTCTCCAACATAGCTCGCAAACTCGGACACGTGCTCAGAGGGTTCCGCTACCTCCCATTCCTCTGCTTTATTTTCTGCTACATCCTCCTCGGGTGCATCCTCCTCGGGTACCTCCTCCTCGAGCACCTCTTCCTGATCATCGTCCCGCAGTTCGTCCTCTTGCTCGTAGTCCGTATCCTGCTCGGTGGACCCACTCGAAGACTGAGTGCTATTACTCCCCGAGGAACCAGACTACTCCTCGGACGAATCTAATACAATTTCTCTACGGGGCCCTGTCGCCATCACCTGAAAAGCAGAGAAAGACAGTGAATTCGACAGCTAATCAAATCCACCCTTCCACCGCTGAACAAGTGAAAGGGCGCGCTAAGGGCTGAGGATGACGTCCCCGGCCTAAGCCTTGACAACACTACCAAAAGTCTCCCCGTGAGACAGTGCCCGGAACTCTCCTCCCACACGAGGAACTTCTCCAAAGCAAGATCACGAGTTTTTCATTCAGCTCACAACTCCATAAAACGCAACGCTCGCACGGTCACGTGCACGTCACCATCGCGACGGCTTCACGGACAGACCCTCCACACGCAGCGTAACAACAGGTTAACGGCGATGGAGACGGCGGAACCATCATCAACCACCGGCGGCTACCACGTATACAGCCCTAAGTCTCCTAAAATCAAACCTAACCACATGCAATGTCTAAGTAAACATCGACAAAAAGCAAAACAAGGAAAAGAGACGACTTACTCGTAAATATAAGGCTGAAAGGACTTGCTCGGAGCTTCAAACAATGAAGGTTGCAACAGACAGCGTTCACGGGCAAGGAATTTGCTGAAGATTGAAGGAAAAGGTTCTGAATGAAGGTTTTTCCCCCTATTTATACAGGAGGTCACGTGCAACCACACGCGCACATAGGTCATAATGACTACCCGCTAGCCATCATTGCCTAAGCCGCGGCGACACAAGTTCCAACACACACGTGGCAACCCCCGTACCGTTTCGTATTCCACTAAACTGTTGGTGCCCACCGGTAACGGGCAACGTATAACGACCACGACCAACAGCCACAACGGACAATAGAAACCACGGGCTTCCACAGCCAATGAGCAAAACGCTCCACTTCCCCGAGACTGTACGCTATCCTTAAGTCATCACTTCCATGCTCGGAAGCAACGACTTGGGGGGCTACTGTTCTGGACTGGGCCAACGGCCATGCGCGGCCCAATCCGTGACTGCTACAGTAACGGCCCAAACGCTTGGATCCAGTCCATTAAGATGACAAAAGTACCCTTTTGCCACTACAACCGGGCACTGACTACTCAGTCCTGCCCGGAATTATTGTCCGCCACACACGAACTACAGCTCCCCGACAGCTGACGGACAGATGCCCGCAACTACCCTCCTGCCCGGCATAACGGCTAGTTTGGGCAGTTACCTATTCTTCAGGAAAACGGTTATTTCGCCTTGAAAATAGGACCGTTGGCCACGCGCTGGGGAACATTATATAAACCCTCTCATTTGAGAGGGCGAGGTATCACATTTTCACCTTAAGCATACACTTTGTACTTGCCCCTTTTTTCTCTGACCCTTTTTTACTTGAGCGTCGGAGTACCTTGCAGGTACAACCCCTCCTCTCCTCATTCTCAAGCCGAGCACGTTGCACGCCTTATGACCAACGATCATCCGGGCACCTCACCTTCTGACGACCAGCTTACGTGGACCAGTTCGAATACTTCGGATCACAATCTAAATACATTAATTATTTAATAAATTTAAAAATAATTTTTTTTTTATAAATAAGACCATAAAAAATATTTTAAATATGTCATTAATTCTTTTCGAGATTCATTGCAAGACAGAAATATAGATAATCTTAAGAGAAAAGGGGTGATGCACTGACAGTGTAAATTAATTTTACATTGTCAACCAATAACGACGATGTATCCCGCCAAATCACCCTGTACATTTTAAAATACTTATATGATATAAAAAAATAATATATTCTCATTGGATGACAGTGTAAAACGTTTTTACACTGTCAGTGCATCACCATTAAACTCTAATCTTAATAAAAATAAAAATAGATTAAGTCTTTTCTATTATTTTTATTTTTTTATTTCTACGAGGGTTACGGTGCATGTATCTCCTCGTTCAATATATACGTTTTATATTTATTAATATATTTATTTATTTTTAAAGTTTAATACTAATAATTATTCTACTAATATAAAAAAAATTTAATTTAGTGACTTCAAATTAACTTTGACGTTGTTGACAACTATTATTATTTATCCTTTATCTATCTTGAAAAGTTAGTAAAGGAATAAAAAAAGTAATGAAAAGGTTGTTATAAACTCGTTATATTAGATTCTTATCAATATACGACACATCAACATACTTAAAGACATTTTATATATAATTTAATATTTAAAAAAAAGTTTAGTTGAAGTGAACTGAACATATTGCTATAGCTTTGACTATATAAAGTAATAAAAAAAGGTTTTGTATGTAAAATTAAAAAGAGGGAAAATATGGCTATAGCTTTCAAGTTCGTTTACATTCTGATCCTCTTTATTTTTCTATTTCTTGTTGAAACTGTGGTCAGTGGTAAGCTACAATTATCTTAAAAAAGATTCATAACCTTATTTAAAATAGTTAATTCCTTTTCACTAACATTACATTTTTTTTTTTAATTTTACATCACAGCATGTTCAGAGAATGAAGATTGTACCAAATTAGAATGCAAAGATCCTGCAAAACCGACCTGTTTTTTATATACGTGTATATGTTGGTAAACGTTATTGTTAAGTTGAAAATAAATATATTAATTAATTTTTGTTAAGCATTGTAATTTTTTTCACAAGATATGAAGGACATCAATATATGGCAACATTATTATATTTTCTAACTTCAATAATTTAATAATTTAAAATAAGTTTAAATATATTTATAATCCTCCTAAATATTTTAATCTCTCAAAATATTTTCTTCAAAGAATGATCATCCTATAATTAAATGGTATCAACCAAGTGTTCTGATTTTCCAATATATATTGTGTTTCATTTTGCTTCCATGACTTAAATAATTGATGATTTGCACTCATTAGCTTTCCCCTAATCACTCATATTCAATGATGGAAAACTAGAGCTTACATAGTAGTATTGTTTTATAATTAATGTCAGTAGATTATTTTTCATTTTACTAATATGCTACGTATCTGATGTCTTGATAAGTTTTAATTATTATGAAATTAATAAGAGGCAATATAATAGAAGATTAAAGTCGAAGGAGAGAAAGAGAAGAAGAGAGTTTATTATATTATTCTTATTATGATTGAATGATTCAAATACAATATGAGCCCTATTTATAGGACATATATAATAAATAAAAAATCAATATGAAATCTCCTAATTGATGAACATCCATAATCATGACATTTATAACACTCTTCTCTGGATGTCCATAAAGAATATGCTTCGTTAAAACCTTATTAGAAAAAATTTAGTGGAAAAAAATTTTAGGGAAGGAAAAAGAGTACAATATTTTTTGTGAGGGAACTCCTCGTTACTAATCAATATAAATTATTACAAATAAGAAAGGAAATTATAGGGAGACAATCCTCCATTATTCATAATAATCTTCCTTGGATGTTTGTTCAGAATATGCCTAGTTAAAACTTTAGTAGAAAAAAACTCAGTGGAAAAAAATCTAGTGAAGAAAAAAGAGTACCCTTTTAAAAAAAATTTATTTCTCCCCCTCAGTTGAACGATCTTTTCTTTGACGATGAAGACCAATATTTTGCACTAGTTGTTTAAAAGATTCACTAGGTAGTGACTTTGTGAAAATGTCTGCAAGATTATCACATGAACAAATTTGGGGGAGCTTATATCACCACTTTTCTAAAGATCATGAGTGAAAAAGAACGTTGGAGAAATGTGTATTGTTCGATCATCTTTAATGTAATCATCTTTCAATTGAGCAATGTGTGCAATATTATCTTCATATATGGTGGTTGTAATTCTTTTTCCAGAATTTAAACCACGAGTCTTGTGTGTGTGTGTGTGTGTGTATGTGTGTGTGTGTGTGTGTGTGTTGAATTTGGGATCTCAACCAAACACATTCTCGACTTGCCTCATGTAGTGCTAAAAACTCCTTATAACTAAATGAAGTTGCTGCTAAAGTTTGTTTCGCATGTCTCCATGAAATAGTTGTACCACCATAAATAAACAAACAATTTGTGTGATCCACCATTATGAGGATCTGACAAGTAACTTATTTATGCATAATGTATTAATTATAATTTGGATACTTTGGAATGAAAAAAAAAAACTCATGCCCATTTACACTTAAGATAACGAAGTATATGTTTGACTCTGTTTAAATGTTTTCGTGTAGGTGAAGAAATTTATCTTGTTAGTAGAGTTATAGAAATTAACATACCATGGTGTGTATAATTAACAAGATAGATTAGTGCTTGAATTACACTAGGATATGGTACTTCAGGACCAATTAGCTTTTCATCCTTTTCTCTAGGTCTAAAAGAATCGTCTGCACATCCCATTATCTAACATTATAGAGGTAGACAATATATGAGACTTTTCCATATAGAAATATTTTAACATTTTTTATATATACGAGATTTTCTTATATAGAAATGCTTTAATACTTTTTCTATATAACTTTCTTAGTGTATAAAAACTCCATTGTCTAAATGTTCATTTAGTAAGGACTTTTTCTTATCAGGTCCTTCATCTCAAATAATTTTTTAAACAATTTATAGCTTTTGGAATCTCTTTAGGAGTTCTAATAATTTTATGTCATCTACATAGACAACTATTATAGAAAATTATTTTCTAGATATTTTCATAAAAATACAATGTCGTATCTGTTGCAAAGCATATGTTTGTGTAGCTATGTGTATGATATGATTACAAATTGCTATTTGCTTCGCTCTTTTTGATGTTTCCAAAGGGGGAGAACGCAAAAGCAAGTTCACAAAGTTCAGAATTTTACAGAAGGAAATGCATACAGTCAAGGGGAGAATGTCCTTCAAGTACTCAATGTTTGGGAAGTTTTTGTAAGGTATTTCCATCATCAAAAAGGGGGAGAATGTGAGGGCAAGGTTCCTTTATTACTTTGTTTTAATGATGTCAAAACTATGAAATTTCGTACTTGTGTATTTTGGACGGTATCACCTTGTCTAAGCCATGCATTCATCTTTTACAAACACGAATAAAGATCCACATACATAAGTTTAGGCATATAGGATCATACTTTATGTCTAAAATGTGTTCTGAGTCATTTTTATGCATTAGGCCGACTCACACAGGGTATAGGTCGACTCACAATCAAGAAAAATGATGTTTGAAACATTCTGGCATGCTTGTGTCGACCCAGGACTTCTTCAGGTTGACACACACTGGTATGAAAAAAGTTTGAAAAGTCTATGCCATGTATGCATCGTCACTTGGCTCCTGTATAGGTCGACACATACTCTAAGAAACAAATTTGAAGTTTTCTGGCCTTCATGCGTCGACGCATAGCCTTGCTGCATGTCGACGCACAATATACTTTTGTGTGCAATTTTGTATTCTGTCATGTTCAGTTTGACTCACAGCTTCTGTAGGTCGACCTCTCGCGCATTTTCACTCATTTTTCTGTATCTTTGTGTTCCCAAAGTCTGTTTTTTTAGTTATTCTTTCATGCTCATATTTATTCGCATATGCATCATTTTGTACACAACAAGAAGAAAATTGAAAGATACATTGCATCGCTCTTCATCTTCACTCTTACAAATTGCATTCATCAATAATCACACATAATCATCTTTATTGATTTTTGCTTTGTTTAAGAGTGATAACGTCCAAACGTAGAATTTGTGCATCTAGTTTGGGTTGAGAATCAGTGGGATTTTCTTCAATAAAACCACTGGGGTTTTGTCCTCCAAGATCTTGGTGATTTGGGGGGGTTTTTGCACAAATCTTTGCATTACATATTCAGCCGAGTGAAAGCCTTTAAGAACGGTGGGTTCGGTCAAGGAAGTAACATAACCGGAGGATTGTTTTGAAAGTTTTGGCGTCAAACATCTTGCGATCGAAATTATCCGAGTCAAATACTTGAAGAACGGAAGGTTCGGTCAAGTGACTAGCAGTAACCGGAGGTTTTTTCGGAGTGTTTGATGTTCTTGATTCAGCTGGAATCAAGGGGAGATAAGTGGATAGAATCAAAATCAACAATTAGGTTTGATTGTGTGGTAGCTAGAACTTCTCTTGTACAGAATTTTGCAAACAGATATTATACATATCTCAATTCTAGTTTTAGAATTATGAGCAGACTTACCCAAAGCGAGTACGAAAGGGGAACTACCTAAACATGTTTGCATTGGGTCTTGCATCTTTTCATTTGTGTCTTTACATCTCTCACAACACTCAAAACTCTCTCAACTACTCCAAAAAACCTAAAAACCCTTTCCAAGGATTCTCTAAGATTAGGTATTCAAACCCAAATTACTGAAGAGTTTGGTCTTTCTACACTCTGTTCTACTGCTGTTACTGTTTATCTTCTTCAATAAAGGAGTTTTAATGTCTACTTCAAGGGTGATTGGTAAAAGGTTGGGTAGAGCATCCTCCTCTCAAGCAAACACGTCTCAAACTCCGGTAAACGTTATGTCTCTCCTCTCTACTGAACTTGTTGAGGTATATGAAGAGGATTTTAAGAAAAGATCTATTATTAAGCAGTATGTCTATTATCCTAAGGTAGCATATAGAATGCATATTCCTAAAATTGATGACATACTAAACCATCAAAAGTTTAATGACTTCTTGGAATGTATTACTAGCTACAATGAGGATTTGGTTAGACTGTTTTACACGAGTTTGAAAGAAAAATTGACTAGTTATGAGTTTGCCTACAAGATAGGGGGTAAAAGTTACAATGTGGGTAGCACTGTGTGGCGGGACTTGTTTGATATGTGTCCTCGCCTTTCTCCTGATGCTTAAATTACTGATACTAAGTTGCATCCAAAGTATGAATTTAAGTCTGCATTGAATTCCATGCTTAAGGACCCTTATTCTGAGGAAGTAGTCGTAAGTGATGTCTTCCCTAAATCAGTCATAACTAGTCTGTTGAAACGGGAGAATCGAATCCTACAGTAGATTGTTTCTCATATTTTGCGTCCAAATAAAGGAGGTTATTCTCAAGTGGATCAAGCTGAAGTCCATTTAGTCTATCTTCTCAAGAATAAAATTAAGGTAAATTGGCCGTATTATGTTGCAAGTCGCATTTTTGCTTTGAAAGAAAGTGGGAAAGGCTCATCCTTATGCTACGGGTCATTTATCCAAAGTATATTGGATCATGCCGGAATTGCTTTGACAGGCATCCCCTACATATCTCTTTCTGTTGACCAAGAGTTTAGTCAAAAAACTATGACTCTTATGGGATACATTTGAGATATGCAATAACAGACTTATGTGGTCAAGTCTAAGGGTTCAAGTGGAAGGATTCAGAACTTAGATAAAGGTGAAGAGGAAGAACAAGATGAATATGAGGAAACTAATCCTATGGATACCGAGGTTCCTTTTGAAGGTCATGATGATCGTCCTTGGTTAGGTGGTTCTCCGGTTCAGGATACTAATGCTAACCAAGGATGGGGCACATGGCATCAAAACGCCTAGTCCGAGAAAGGCACCTCATATGTACCTCCTTCTCCACATTAACCTCAAACTTACAATTCAGAAGTTCTTAAAATGCTACGAAGCATGCAACTTGAGCAACACAACTTTGTAGCTCTTCAAGAACAACGATATGAAGCAATGCAGGAACAGATTCAAGCACAGAATGAGAATTTTGATCTCTTTGCATCAAGAGTTTGGGGTAGGTTTGATCAGATGGCTGAAACTTCAGCAAATCAGCATCGTGCCCTCTCACTAAGCTTCAACACTCTCAACAGAAGTGTTCTTGGTCTGTGTGAACGCCTGGACGCTCAAGGAGAAAATAATCAAGATCATTCATTCTGGTGGAGAGGTCAACCTCATAGGGGGCGAAGACCATAGTTTATTGAGTTGTGTTGTTGTCTTGCATTTCATGTTGCATTTTGTTTTGTTATTTGTTTTGTCATTTTGTTTGTCTCAAGACTTGTATTGAACAATTTATGGTGTGTAATGCATTATTATTTTTATATCATTCTTGAGCTATTTAATTCTCTATTCTTTGCATTGGCAACATTATATGTGGATGCTTGTTAATGTCGTATCTGTTACAAAGCATATGTTTTTGTAGCTATGTGTATGATATGATTACAAATGACTATTTACTTCACTCTTTTTGATGTTGTCAAAGGGGGAGAACGCAAAAGCAAGTTCACAAAGTTCAAAATTTTACGGAAGGAAATGCATACAGTCAGGGGGAGAATGTCCTTCAAGTACTCAATGTTTGGGAAGTTTTTGCAAGGTTTTGCCATCATAAAAAAAAGGGAGTATGTGAGGGTAAAGTTCCTTTATTACTTTGTTTTAATGATTTCAAATTTAGGAAATTTCGTACTTGTGTATTTTGGACGGTATCAACTTGTCTAAGCCATGCATTAATCTTTTACATACGCGCATATATATATATATATATATATATATATATATATATATATATATATATATATATATATATCCACATACCTGAGTTTAGGCATATAGGATCATACTATATGTATAAAATGTGTTTTGAGTCATTTTTGATGCATTAAGTCGACTCACAATCAAGAATAATGATGTTTGACCCAGAACTTCTTCGGGTCGACGAACACTGGTATGAAAAAGTTTGATAAAAACTCTGCCTTGTATGCGTCGACACATGGCTCCTATGTAGGTCGACGCATACTGTAAGAATCAAATTTGAAGTTTTCCGGCCTTCATGCATCAACGCAAAATAAACTTTTGTGTGCAGTTTTGTATTCTGTCATGTTCAGTTCGACTCACAGCTTATGTAGGTCGACCTCTCGTGCGTTTTCACTCATTTTTCTGTATCTTTGTGTTCCCAAAGTCTGTTTTTTAGTTATTCTTTCATGCTCATATATATTCGCATATGCATCATTTTGTACACAACAAGAAGAAAATTGAAAGATACATTGCATCGCTCTTCATCTTCACTCTTACAAATTGCATTCATCAATAATCACACATAATCATCTTTATTGATTTGTGCTTTGTTCAAGAGTGATAACGTCCAAACGTAGAATTTGTGCATCTAGGTTGGGTTGAGAATCAGTGGGATTTTCTTCAATAAAACCACTGGGGTTTTGTCCTCCAAGATCTTGGTGATTTGGGGGGTTTTTGCACAAATCTTTGCATTACATATTCAGTCGAGTGAAAACCTTGAAGAACGGTGGGTTCGGTCAAGGAAGTAGCGGTAACCGAAAGATTGTTTTGAAATATTTGGGGTCAAACATATTGCGATCGAAATCAGCCGAGTGAAATACTTGAAGAACGGAAGGTTCGGTCAAGTGACTAGCGGTAACCGGAGGTTTGTTCAGAGTGTTTGATGTTCTTGATTCGGTTGGAATCAAGGGGAGATAAGTGGATAGAATCAAAATTAACAATTAGGTTTTATTGTGTGGTAGCTAGAACTCTCTTGTACATAATTTTGCAAACAGATATTATACATATCTCAATTCTAGTTTTAGAATTGGGGGCAGACGTACCCGAAGCGAGTACGAAAGGGGAACTGCCTAAACAAATTGAGTGTCGTTCTCTCTCTCTCTCTCTCTATCTATCTATCTATCTATCTATCTCTTTACTTTATGTTGTTGACGTTTGTGTGAAATCAATAGTTAGAAATATTTCAATTGATTTGTAGTGCCTTAAAACTATTTTAGAAAACCATTGCAATCACTTTGTTTGCAAGTGTGAAAAATTCGGCACTACAATTTCAAAGGAAATTAGACTTGAGGTGTTTCGCACACCAAGTGTTCGACATATTGATAGCACACAAAATGTTCGTAAAATTGTCAATTCAATTTTATCGTCTATAGAGCATTGGAAACTGGTTCACTTTAAGTGGTCTTTATTTGAATTGTTGGATTGAGAACGTTATTGATTCCATTATCTCATCAATATTATTCCATTCGGTTTCGCATATCCGATCTTACCAATAACGGTTCGTTTAGACGATTTTTAATCCAAGGCCGCTTCCGCACATTTTTAAAACAATTTTTTAAGCGCCAATTATTATTAAAAATTAGTGATCTATTCAACCCCCCTTCTAGATCAGTGCCATCATCTAACACATGTGTCCATATTATTTTAACTTATAGAGAGGTTTGTTCAATTTGGTGGAGTAGCTTTCTCGAGATCCAAAATTATGTGTCTCTGATGTATTAAACCCTTTACAGAGTTCTAGTAAATTACACAATCAAGTGAGTCGTATAAAATACATTTAAAACTCTGATAATTAGCCTTTTGGGCTTCAAACAAGTATTCAATTATTGGATCAAGATATATCCTCAAGTACGAGATTCATATGAAATACATTTTCTCAAAAGTCATTCAAAACTTATCTTAGTGTAATATATTAGAGCAATTGAATAATCACAACACATCCAAAAGTTTACTTAGATGAGGCGTATTAGATTATTAACCTAAAATAGTTTGTAAGTTAAAGGGAAAATTAGCATATACTAACTTGTTGGCTTAATACGATAAATATTTAAATATTCATATTTTGGTTGTTTCAAATATCTAATTTAGAATTTATGATCTCATAAGTATCAACCATACAATTAACTTTAGAATCTTCTAGTCTATTTTTTTTTATGAATATGTGCTACAAGATGTTCAATATCAATTTTAATAATATATGTGATACTTATCAAGAAAGTTCTGACAAACTCAAAAATTGAGATCTTAGTATGAGAAAACAACCTCACAAACTTCTGGTTATGAGTAGACAATAAACATTTGCATGATATTTTAGTCAATGCAACAATTAATGCCGTGAAAATTCAATTTCTCATATTTTTATTTTTCTTTAGAAACACACAAAATTTATTGAATTGAAGAAACTTCTAGTTTATCAATACTAGTTTTCACATCATAATACATATTCATGATTTTTTAGTTGAGAAAATAATTTCAAAAACTTCTAGTTGTGAGTAGACAACAAACATATGCATGATCTTTTAGTTGTTATAACAATTAATATCATAAAATATTTAAATCGTCTATATGATTGATGTATTGATTATAAAATATCACCTTATATATTATATAAAAACTCAACTTAAAAAAGTTTAATTTTCTTTAGGAACAAAGAAAACTTATTGGATTGAAGAAACTTATGATTCTTCAATACTAGTGTTCGCAACATAATACATCAGAGATGACCCAGCCGATTTTGCCAACAACATACTTAAGTGTAATTTGTAAACCTCTCGTTTACAATAATTTATATGATTTTATATTTTCTAATTTATATCAATATGTAGTAAATAATAAAACTATTTGTATAAAATATTCAAAAAAATTGGTGGTATACAACTTAATTATAATTTCGACATCTAAATTAAAAGTTTCTAAATTTTGCTAATAATCACAAAGTACATAAAACACATTACTACATTTTCTAATACTTTATATATATATAATTTAGAATACAAAAATTATTTAACAAATATATATATATATATATATATATATATATATATATATATATATATATATATATATATATATATATATATATATATATAATTCCACAAATTTTATGCAAGAAATATAACTTAATAAAATTTATTTAAAAATAAATAAATATTTGTTCATTAGAAAATTAAACAAAAAATATATATTTATGTAATATTTCTCTTTATTATAAATTAGATAAAAGAAAAATTATTTTACAAAAATAATATAACTTATATATATATATATATATATATATATATATATATATATATATATATATATATATATATATATATATATATATATATAGAGAGAGAGAGAGAGAGAGAGAGAGAGAGAGAGAGAGTTAAATTCTAAAATAATTTAATTGTCTAAGGGGGTGTTTGTTTCATGGATTCTAAATTTATTCCCAGGAATATGATTTGAATTTTTTACATTCCCATGTTTGTTTCAACTATTTATAAATTATGCCTTGGAACATTTTATTCCTGAGAGTTTTTTTTACACTTGGATTTTTCATTTTCCATTCCCATGTAATAGGATGGGAATCTTTTATTCTCATGGAAATAAGTGGTAACCACCAATAACTTCCCACATCTATTTATTTAAGTCTTTTATTTTTTATTTTAAAATTTTAAGTAAAATATTCTTTATAAATATTCCTAGGAACTTATATTAATTACCAAACATAAATGTAGGAATAAAGTTCCTAGTAATAATGTTCCTTGGAATAATATTCCCAGGATTATAATTTTAATCTTTGAAACAAATACACCCTAAAAAATCAATATTGATATTAATAGACATTAACAATTCAGTTTATTATTTTTAAATTGTAATATTAAAATAGTTAAAAATAATAAAATTTTGTAGAAATGATACAATATAATTATATAAACAACCATATTAATGCAATGCTAATTCAAATGAATATCCTACAAGTTCATTAATAACTTTTAATTAACATTAATATTATTAAATAATTTTATATTGTCAAAACTTAATCAAAATTTAAAACAAATTTATTGAGGGATTATCCTATAACAAAACAAATTTAATTCGATAAATTCATAGAATATTGATTTTGTTAACAAATGGTACATAAATGTTTCAGTCAATATTTATGCATCACAATATACTACTTCAATAAATTGAAACCACTACAAACATTTTAAAATTCTTGCTCGTTAATACAATGTAATGTTGTGTCACTCAAATGCGTTGTTCTAAAAAAAAAATTTAAACAATTTTGAAATAAATTTGATTAACTTATAATCAAATTTTAAAAACCATTTGATCACCACGTAAATACGATTATGAATTTTTCAACATACAAGATTATGATGCATCAAACACAAGGTAATTAAAACCAGGCCGGATATTGAACCGGTATAACTGGGGTTTAAGGTTTAAAGGTCTGACCGGGTCGGACCGAGGGTCGGACCGTTATTGTATATGTTATATGATTTAGTACTAGTTCTTTATCATATAGATTGATGACTTTTATTTTCTATAATTTTTTAACTAGAATTAGTTTGAGAAAGAGTTAAAAATGCTATTATTTTGTATCTTATGTAAAATATATTAGATGGTGCTTGATTTAGGCCAAAGAATATTAGAATTTAAGAAGAAACGTTTCTTTTTTTTAGCGTTGTCAACTTTGTGAAAGGATGATCATAACATTATTAATGAATTATGTTTGACACTCAAAACTTTAGAAAATAAATTGGAGAGTATTATTTATAAAAAGAATTCTAGGCCTTATTATCAAGAAAATTCAAATTCTGAATGGATTAGAGTGAGGTCTTCAATTATAAGACTCATTTAGTTCAATAGTATTAAATTGGTTTTTTTTTCATCTTTTATTATATTTTTATTTTAAATAAATTTAAAAAAAACTGAAAAAAGTTAAAATCCGGTTCAACCCATGTAATTGGACGAACCCCCGGTTTTGACCGATTTTTCCGGTTTCCACCCGGTTTTCTGGTTTTTGCGCCGGTTCTTTGACAGGCCAGTTTTAAGAGTTTAATTGACCGGACATAGGGCCGGTTCCCGGTCTAACCGATTTAACCGGCCGGTCCGTTCCGATTTTCATAACCTTGATCAAATATATTGCAATTAATAATTTAATCAGTCAAGTCGATAAATATATTACGACAATTAAAGGTTGGAACTTCCTTTTGACAAATGAATCAAGAATGAATCAACCAAACCAAATCAAAATAAAAATTGAATCAACTTCAATTATATAAGATTAGATATGTTTTAATCAAATAAAAAACATATTATCATGCTTATGATTATATCAACATATAAACATTATTATTATTATTATTATTATTATTATTATTATTATTATTATTATTATTATACATAAATCACATTTAAGTGTAATGACTTAATCAGAACAAGACTTTGATACCACTAAAGGGATTTAAGAGAGTTTTTATTTTGTAGTTCTTCGAGAATTCAATCACAATTTTTTATTTTATTTTTTTTTTATGTAATTCTTCAGGAACATAATCACAAATCTTCCGCTCTTTTTAATGATATTAGAGAGAAAAATATTGATATTCAGCCGAAATTTCATGATTTATTGATACTTTTAAAGTGTGATTTATTTATGTTATTGCACATATATTAACTTTTTTTAAGCAAAATATTTTTTAATTTTAATATTTTATTGTTATTAAAACAATATAACTCCTTTGTTATTTTTATAATTACATTTAAAAAAATTATACTAAATACCGATACCATAGTTTTTCTAAAAAAATCGTACTCCGTACCAGTATTCGTACCGGGTATTGGGTATGTACCCGTTTCTATCTATGCAATGTAGGGTGTGAACCATATCTTAGTGTGGAAAAAAAATTCTCAAAAATTAAATGTCAAGAAGACAATTAATTAGATTTGTTATTAAGGCCCAACCCACACGCCACAATCAAATGAGGAGGGTCAAAATGAAGAGAATAATTTGGGGAAATCAAAAGTTGTATTTCTCTGTTCTTCGATCACCAAGACCTAACTCCTCCAAGAACAAATCTTTGCTAGGCGGATATTTTGTTTCGTCAAACATAACACCTCATACTTGTTCAGTTTCAATGGATTCTTTGGAAATATATTGTATAGGGGATCAGACATATATTGCGACTCCACTACAAAATGAGATATTCTATTCTACAAGGGATTTACAAAGTTTGGGAAAATCTAGATCAAGATGTTGTGGGAAAGGTGTGGAAAGCACTTTCATTTATGTGAGTGGTGGAGAGAGAAAGTAATGAAGTATATGAAGATGAGATAAGAAACATGAAAGCAAGAGACAAATAAGGGAGGAAGAGGTGGGAGGAAATCTCCTAAAAAGAAGGAGGATTCAAATATTGGAATTCAACCACAACCTATGAAGAATCCCTATTCAATCTTGATCTCAAGATTGTTAACAATCACACAATGGTAATGAAAAGAAAAGGTTTGAAAGAAAGAAAGAAAACAATAATGTTGGAGAAAAAGATGAAAATTTTTGCAGAGTTCTCTCTGCCTACAAGTGTGGAATTTTATTATCACTTTGCAACTGAAAAAACCATGATTATCAAACTTGATGATTAAAATGATAAGGGTTCCTCCCTATTTATAGATTTAGGTTAACTTGCATCTCAAGCATAAAAGCCCAAAAATATCTAATCTGATCTTTCTAAATCAAATCTAATATTTCTAAATCAAATATAATCTTTCTAAAACAATGAATTACATATTTAACACACCACCTAATTCATTGTGTCTAAACCATCTACAATCATCATAGACCTTAGCCTCTTGAACACTTCGACTGGAACTTCATCGTGATGTATGCAATCTGATTCTCAGTTCTGCAGTGTTTCAAGTTCATCTTCCCTTCTGCTACCTGTTCTCAAAGATAATGGAACCTCATTTCGATGTGCTTGCTTCGACTGTGTGTTATTGGATTCTTCGACAAGTTGATAGCTGACATGCTGTCGATCTTCATGGTAATTGCTCCATGACTCTTCGATGTGATCTCTTTGACTAGGTTCATCATCCAGGTTTCTTGACATGCACAAAGAGAAGCAGCTATATATTCTTCCTCGCATGATGACAATGCCACTACTCGCTCCTTTCTCGAACTCCAAGCAACCGGTGCACCACCTAACATAAACACATAGCCAGCTGTGGATTTTCTATCCTCAGCATCACTACACCAACTAGAGTCAGTGTATCCCACTAACTTGCATTCTTTTCCTTCATCAGCTGCAGGAAACAAAATGCCGTAGTCGAGAGTCCCTATCAGATACCTCAGTATCCTCTTCGTTGCTACTAGGTGAGATACCTTTGGCTTCTGCATGAATTTACTTACAATACCCACACTGTATGCTAAGTTAGGCCTTAGTGCCAAAGGTATCGAAGTTACCAAATTAGTACTATGTATTGGGTTGGGTCGACATCATCTTCATCTGACTGTTTTGACAATTGCAATCTGGTCTCAGTTGGAGTCGAAGTTAGGTTGCAATCTGGTATCTCAAATTTCTTGAGTATTTTACCTGCATATCTTCTTTGGTGCATCATCAAACCTCTACTAGTCTTGTAAAATTTGATGCCAATGAAATATGAGAGGTTTCCCAAGTCTGACATTTCAAACTCCTCACTCAGGTTATGTTTAAAGTCTTCGATCTCCTTCTTGCAACTTCCTGTTATCAACAGGTCATCGACATAGAGGCATAGTATAAATAATTCACTACTACTTCTTCTTACATACACTCCATGCTCAGTCGTACACTTCAAAAATTCCTTCTCCCTTAAGAAGCTGTCGATTTTCTTATTCCAAGCTCTTGGAGCTTGCTTAAGTCCATACAGGGCTTTATGCAGCATGTACACCTTTCTTTCTTCGCCTTGTTTCACATACCCAACTGGTTGTGCGACATAAACTTCTTAGTCTAAGGGGCCATTAAGGAATTCACACTTCACGTCCATCTGACATGTGTTCCAATTGTTCATGTTTTCTAGACAAACAACCAACCTGATTATTTTAATCCTAGCAACAGGTGCAAAAAATTCGTCGAAATCGATTCCTTCCTTCTGTAGAAATCATTTCGCCACAAGTCTCGCCTTGTGTCGAGTTACTTCTTCTTTAGTATTCACCTTCACCTTGTAAACCAATTTCACATCAATTGCCTTCTTGCCTTGAGGCAATTTGACAAGTGACCAGGTGTTGTTAACTTCGATGGAATCTAACTCCTCATTCATTGCTTTCACCCACTTCAAATTTTTCAATGCATCAACTGCATTGACTGGTTTGACATATGCGTAGAAAGCATAATGTACCAGCTCACCCTCTTCATCGACCATATCATATGATGTAATCACATATTCTTGCAACCTTGCAGGAATGTGTCTTGTTCGTCGAGGTTTTCTTGGGCCTGCTTCATCTCTAACTTATTCCTGTCGAACTTCTCTTTCGACTTCAGTGGCTGGTTCTTCACAAAAGATTCTCACTGAATCCTTCTTGACATTCTCAGTCCAATCCCATTCTTTAAGCTCATCTATGATCACGTCCCTACTGATCACTACCTTCTTATTCACTGGGTCGAACAACTTGTAACCTTCAGTCGAATGATATCTTATCAAGTTCATCTGATTCAACTTGTCATCAAGCATCCTTCTCAACTGATCTGGAACATGTCTATGTGCTATAGATCTAAACACCTTCAAGTGATTGAGGCTAGGCTTGACACCAGAAAAACATTCTTCTGGTGTGATTCCTTCAAGCTTCTCCGCTGGACATCTATTTAATATGTATGTTGCTGTCGAAACCGTTTCTCCCCATATTTCTTTGGGTAGATGCTTTCCATTCAACATATTTTTCACCATGTTCATGATGGTTCTATTCTTTCTTTCTGCAATTCCATTTTGTTGTGGAGTGTAGGGTGGCACCACCTCATGCACAATCCCTTCTTTTTCACATAATGCATCAAACTCTTTTGACACATACTCTCCACCACCATCAGTCCCCAGATTTTTCAGCTTTCGACCACTCTGTCTTTCGACCACAGATTTGAATATGGAAAATACCTCGATCACATCACTTCTCTTCTTGATGAGGTAAGTCCACAGCTTTCGATTGTAATCATCTATGAATGTGACAAAGTATCTATTGCCTGCAATCGAATCCACCTGGATTGGACCACATACATCAGAGTATATGACTTCCAGAATTGCCTTCGACTTCCTTCCCGCATCCTTGCTGAAGCTATTCTTGTGTTGTTTCGACTGAACATACTCTTCACATACTTTACTTGGAATGTCGATTTCAAGTAATCTTGAAGCCATATTTCTTCTCTTTAGCTCTTTGATGTCATTGAAGTTGAGATGGCCTAGTCGAAAATGCCATAACCATTCATCTCTGCTGGCTGCAGTTGCTAGGCACTTATGCTTCATCACTTTGAGTTCAATCTTGAAGGTCCTATTATGAGAAATTGGAGCCTTCAAGATCAACCTACCACCTGCGTCGAGAACTCTCATCATCTTGTCTTCGAAAACTACCTTGTAGTTCTTTTCGACAAGCTTTCCTATACGGAGCATGTCATTTTTCATGCCTGGTATGTATAACATATTGGAAATTATTGATTTCTTGCCATCCTTCCTCGCAATCTGAACATCACCAACACCTTCAACTGCTAGAGTGTTGTCATTTGCAAACTTCACCGTGTTCTTCGACGAGGGCTTCATGTTGACAAAACCAATCTTTCCTTCTAGTCATGTCTGATGAGCATCCTGAGTCAAAGCACCACTGGTCCTGGAATCTTTCTTCATCTCTTGTTGTGACCATTAGCAACATCTCTTCTTCTTCATGTTTCGCCAGCTTTGCATCGGTTTCTTGATTCTTCTTCTTTTCTGGACAATCACTAAAACAGTGACCATACTTCTGACAATTGAAACACTGAATGTGACTTTTGTTAGGTTTTTGACCACCACCTCTTCCTCTACCTGCAACATCACCTCTTTGGTTGCCTTGGTTCCAGGATTTTCTATGATTCAACTTGTTTCCTTCATGCTGATTTTGACCAGTCGAATTGGTGTAGCAACTTCTACCTTTGATGTCATTCCAACTTTCTTTGTCTTTTCTCTCTTTTTCTGACTGCGCCTGCAAATCCATATCACTCTTCGACTTCCCTGTAGCTCTTTCAGCCATCCTTTGTTCATGAGACTCAAGCATCCCTTGAAGCTCTTCCTTCGTCAATACTGATAAGTCTTTTGACTCTTCTATGGCTACTACCACGTGGTCGAATTTTGGAGCCAATGACCTCAAGATCTTTGACACAACTGATCTTGATGTCAACACTTCTCCACATACCTGTATTTGATTCACCAGCTTTGTAACTCCGGTGAAAAAATCTTATACTTTCATTGTCTTCCATCTGAAGCAATTCATAAGTCCTTTTGTGAGTTTGTAACCTCACCTCTTTCACCTTCTCTACGCCTCCAAACGATTTTTCAAGAATCTCTCAAGCTTCTTTTGCTGATTCTACATCACTAACCTTTTTAAAGTTATCTAGATCAACACATTGATGGATTATAAAGAGAGCTTTATAATCTTTCTTCTTCAATTCTTTATATGTTACATTCTCCTGATCTGTCGCAGTTTCTGCAAGCGGTGATAATCCCTCCTTCACAAGATCCTAAAGATCTTGGTAATAGAAAACCACCTTAATCTGCTTTCACCAATTCTCATAATTATCTTTCTTGAGAATTGGAAGATTTGCTGGAAAGTGACCGTTCGGGTGATTCATCGCCATCACAGATGTTATTCCCTTGAATCAAAACCGGAGCTCTAGATACCAGATGTTGGAATTCAACCACAACCTATGGAGAATTCCTATTCAATATTGATCTCAAGATTGTTAACAATCACACAATTGCAATGAAAAGAAAAGGTTTGAAAGAAAGAAGGAAAATAATAATGTTGGAGAAGAAGATGAAAAATTATGCAGAGTTCTCTATGCCCACAACTGTGGAATTTTATCATCACTTTGCAACTGCAAAATCGTGATTATCTAACTTAATGATTACAATGATAAGGGTTCCTCCCTATTTATAGATTTAGGTTAACTTGCATCTCAAGCTAAAACCCAAACTATAAAAGCCCAAAAATATCTACTATGATATTTCTAAATCAAATCAAATCTTTCTAAATCAAATCTAATATTTATAAAACAATGAATTACATATTTAGCATCAACAAGTAATCAATAAAGGTAAGGGAGAAATGTTTTTTATCCAAGAGACAGGTTCTGGTGATTGGATGATGAAGTGATGCATGGATTGTAGGGAGGTAGAGAAGTAAAATGGTCAGCTAAAGGGGTCATTGGTAATACTGTGGAAGGCATGTGTAATTTCGGATTCGCGGGTATCAAAACAACAAGGAAGAACAAGGTACAGGTTAGATTTCATGATGATATATGAGGAGGAAATGTACAGGTTGGAAGAAGAATTCTCTTTTGAAGTAATTAAGGTTGCAGTTTAGGATAGTGCGGGGGACAGAGCCCAGGATCAGATAGCTCAGGATCGTATGGATATAATTTTTAACTTTTCTTAAAAATTTAATATGTAAAAATTTGTTTGTTTAACGTTAAAATTGAAAGAGATTTTCTCAATTTAAGAGGGTTGTCTTAATAGTTGCACTCACAGAATATTTAATTTATATTAAAAATGTTAAAAATCATGATAATTTATTCTAATAATTTAGAAATTAGAAAAAATTAAGAGTAATTTTTTTTCACTCATTTTATAACGTATCTACCTATTAACATATTCTCAATCTTTTACTTATATTTTTCTATTCTCTAAATTAATATCCACCAGACAGCGTCCCTTCCATTTCTTCTTTCATTTTCTGAAATGCATATATCAATTTTTAAAAATATTATGTGATGTAATTGTGGTCATATTAAAATTTATGTTTTTTTTTTTATTAATTACTTTAAAATTGTATTATATAATGAAAGTTAAATTGATAATAATAATAATAATAATAATGATAAATGTATTTGAAAATAGAATGTATTTAATATATTTTAAAAGTTTGTAAAAGGTCTTATATTTAATGACAAACCGATATTTTACAGCAATAGTATATTTATAGGGATGAAAGGAGTATTAGATATACTTTTGGCTGTATCTTTATTTAGACGTTAGTCAAAAAATTTGAAGGTGCTTCTTGATTTGTGATGTATTTTGAATTTTTTATATATATTTAGTACTTATATCATTTATGATTAATGCAACATTAGTTGCATTATAAATTGATTATTAATCTGAGGTGATTAGAATGGATCTTCGTAGCCTTCTGTGTAGGGCAGTGATGATGGATGTAGGAGAGGAGTGGGGTGTACCCGCAAGGTACTCTGATGTCAAAGTAAGTTTGGGCTAGAGAGAAGCAAGTACAAAGCGTTTAGGTATGAGTTAGAATATTGAATATTGAATACCTGACCCTCTCAAGTGAGAGGGTATTTATAGAAAAAACCCCAGCACGGGACCAAGGTCTCCCATGTGGCCAAAATATTTGGTCGTCCAATAGGAGACTGCCAGGTGGAAGGTCTAGCGCGTGACCTTAGGACCTGGTCCAACTGTCCTCGTGAACTCCGGAGGGGCAGTTGGTCGCGTGAACTGTCAAGCGCGTGAGGAGGACGTGCCCAACAACTAGATTGTGCCTAATGGCTAGATTGTGTCCAACGGCTAGATCCTGCCTAACGGCTAGATTGTGCCCAATGGCTAGATTGTGCCCAACGGCTAGATCGTCTGAATCTCGTTATTTGGCCTTGCCAAAAGCTGGACTGGGTTGGGCCTTGCCCTACTGTGGGCCAAGTGTCTGTCCAGTCCAGAACAGGAGCCCCCCAAGTCTTTGCTCTAAGGTGAAGAGTAATGACTTGAGATAGCCTTGTTGGTCTACCGAGGGGCAAGAGTTGCACTGCGGGGAAGCTTTTTGAGGTCGTTATTTTCGAACGAAAATGTGCTGGGACCTGCCCTTCGCTTGTCTATGGTAAGTATGGTCGACAACTGGTCGCTTATGAGCCCAACAATTCCTCGGGATGCGAGGGCGTGCTCTTGAAAAGGACGGTTTCGTGTCGACCAGGCTTGATGGGGATGTGCCCCGCGGAAAGGATGTTTTGTGTCGACCAGGCTTGGTGAGGACGTGCCTCGCGGAAAGGACGTTTTGTGTCGACCAGGTGGTCCCTCCGGAGCTTCCAGTCGAGGATGCATAAATTGTTGGCCTGCGTGCCATTCCTTGTAATTTTTTATGGTTGGGCTTGGCCCGTGTTTTGTAATATATTAACAATTTTTCGGTCTTGTGGTCGGACTTATATATATTTGTGTTCGACATTGTATGCCTTGCATCTTATTGTGTATGCTTTGATATTTGCGAGTTGTGTTCGCTAACTGTAGGAGTTTGCTTGATTCAATATGATGCTCGACAGTTTAGAGAACTTGTCGATGAGGCGAAGTTGTTTCGCTAGTCGTGGGACTAGGATCTCGGTCGAGGTCCTGACCACACAGGGCTTGAACTATTCCCATCGCGAACTGGGTATTCTGCCACGCTGGTACGGCAACTGCGGAGTTCGATTGAGATATCCCTGTTGGGCACGGAGTCTGCTCGTTCCATGAGTAGAAAGTTGCCTTCGTTGTAATTTTAAGGATTGTGCTTGCACCAGGGCACGCTCCTGTGGCCGAGAAACCTCTCCGTTGTGGGGGAAGTTTGTCGGCTGTTAGTCTCGACTGATCGTTGGTCCTAAATGTAATATTGTTTGAGCTTTTCAGCATTCCATGGTCAAGCAAACGGTTCTTCGTCCAGCTATTCGAGGTAGTAGGCGTCGGTGCCTATTTTTGATTTGACCCTGTACGGCCCTTCCCAGTTTGCGGCCAACTTGCCCTCTCGTGAATCTTTTTTATTTCTGCGTAGGACTAGGCTGCCAACTTGGGAGTCGCGCTTTATAACTTTGGCATCGTGGCGCAGAGTTATTTTTTTTTGTTTTAGTGGAGCTTTGCGGAGAGCTGCCCCTGATCGGATCTCTTCGACCAGGTCGAGTTCTTCTCTTAAAGCTTCTTCGTTTTGTTCCTCGTCGAGAGGAGCTTCTGTTCGCCTGGAGGGCTCCCTGATCTCCACCGGGATTACGCTAGTTGGAAGGGATAGGTGTCGGAAGGGATAGGTGTCAGAAGGGATAGGTATCGGAAGGCCCCTTGAATCTCGGGCCTTATAGGCAACTTCTTTCTCCTCGTATTGTATATAAGCTTGAGCCTTACGGAGGAGTTCGACCAGGGTACGAGGTGTTTCGATGCCCACTGCTTTGCAGAACTCACTTTTCGGTCTCAGCCCCTTCTCGAGGAGATATTTCTTCATGTGGTCCGTTGGGTGGACCTCTACAGCTTCCTTGTTGAATCTCTCAATATAGGCACGCAGGGGCTCATCCTTGCCTTGAATAATGCCTTCGAGAGTTGCTTCCGACTTGGGATGACGTATGGAAGCAGTAAAGTGTCGGGCGAACTGGTTCTTCAGGTCCTTCCACGAGGTGACTGAGCCTCGGGGAAGACTCTTATACTAGGTCATGGCTCCCTTTCTGAGGGTGATGGGGAACAACCTACACTTGTTGGCTCTGTTCATGTTGTGATAATGGAGCATGGCTTCAATTTTTTCTACGTGGTCGCCAGGATCCGTGGTGCCATCATAGAGAGCTAGAGGGGGAGGCTTCTCCAGCCCAGGAGGGATACGGGTGTCCATGATCTTTTGGGATAGAGGTCGATGAACGTCGTCATCGTCACTCATGCTCGATGACCTACATGGGGAGTGACTGCGCCCGCGACTTCTGGTGTGTCAAGGAGAGTGTCTGCGCTGACGACGATGTTCATGATGTTTTTCTGAGGGCTTGGTCCTCTTTGGGGTAGGAGAGCGTCTGGATCTCCGCGGAGTACGGTGTCGTCTCCTAGTGACCTCTTGCTCAGGTTCTTCCGACTTCGATCGTCCCCTGATGCTAGAAATGCTTCTGGATCTGTCTCGCCGAAGTTTCTAAGGGGAAGATTAAGGACGTGGAGATGGACTGCGGGGCCTTTGCGAAGGAAGGCGCTCCTGGAAGGCATGTTCCAGCAGGTGGATCTTCTCGCCCTGCTGGAAGATCATATAGTTGGACCTGTTGAGAGAGGCAATGATGGCAGTAGTGCTGGGGTCAGCGTCTTGAGGAACAGGTATAGGCTCGAAGACGTGACCGAAAGTCTGCACGCGTGGTTTCACGTTGTCAGAGGAAGGGGATGCAGTCTTTCCGTCCCTGTGGTCGGTAGCATAGACCACAGCTCCAGGGTTGAGGTGGTCGACGTTATCCACTGTGATGGCGACGACAAAATCTTGATGGACATCATCGTTGTGGTTAGAGGTCATGATGATCGAGGAAATTTTTAGAGAGTAAGCTTTGGTCATTGGGTAAAAAGATGAGGGATCTTGGTTCAAAAAGACAGGGAAGCGATGTTCCCCACAGTCGGCGCCACTGATCTGAGGTGATCATAATGGATCTTCGTGGCCTTCCGTGTAGGGCAGCGATGTTGGATGTAGGAGAGGAGGGGGTGTACCTGCAAGTTACTCTGATGCCAAAGTATGTTTGGGCTAGAGAGAAAGCAAGTACAAAATGTTTAGGTATGAGTTAGAATATTGAATATTGAATACCTGACCCTCTCAAGTGAGAAGGTATTTATAGAAAAACCCCCAGCGCGGGGCCAAGGTCTCCTATGTGGCCAAAATATCTGGTCGTCCAATGGGAGACTTCCAGGTGGAAGGTCTAGCGCGTGACCTTAGGACCTGGTGCAACTGTCCCCGTGAACTTCGGAGGGGCAGTTGGTCACATGAACTGTCAAGCGCGTGAGGAAGACGTTCCCAACGGCTAGATTTTGCCCAATGGCTAGATCGTGCCCAACGGCTAGATTGTGCATAACGACTACATCGTCTGAATCTCGTTATTGGACCTTGTCAAAAGCTGGACTAGGTTGGGCCTTGCCCTACTATGGGCCAAGTGGTTGTCCAGTCCAGAACAATCATGTACCTATTTTCTATCAAAATCAAATAAAGAAGAAATTTGTTCTTTTAATAATAATAAATTATCTTCATCAAACTATACAGTCTTTCGAATAATCACCAACAATTTCCTAATATTTTTAAACATGAATATTTAATATCACATTATGTGTATAAATAAGATATTTGAGTTTGATGCTCGTAGAAGGTGAGAAAAAACACACAAAAAAAAATTCGAATTGTGTTTTAAATATTTTCTTATTTGAAAATATGTTTTAAAAAATAGCAGAGACACCGAGTTTATCCTGCCTCTCACACCACCACAACTTGATAACTACACCGTGTTTCTCTCTTGAAGGATTTTTTATGATAATCAAAGTTGATTAAAATCACTAAGATATTTTTTTTTATCTAATTTATTGTGGTTCTATGTGTTGAATATGTGTTTCAACGGTTTTGATGATGAGAAAGAGAACAAAACAAAAAACATAAACAACATCAAACAAAGAAAAATGTGTGAATAAGAAGTTTCTGGTGATCGATGAAAAAAAGAAAAAAAAACAAAGAACACCATAAGGAAACAATGTTGACTACAAGAAGTTTGTTTGTGATCATGTGCTTTGTCTGTTTATTTTTTATAGGATCTAAAATGTAAAAATTAGGGTGAAGTCTCAAAGTTCTAAAGTCATATCACACACACACACACACACGCACACACACACACACACGCTTACACACACATGCTCACACACACACACACACACACACACACACACACACACACAAACTAAAATATGTTTTCAAACTTCATTTGTTTTAAAAAAAACTCTTCTAAAACATCTTGATTTAGGAAAAGCTTTAAAAAACTTAAACTTAATCGATTAATATGCTTAGTTAATCGATTATATAGTGATAGTCACTCTTTAATCAGTTATGACTCACGTGGAATCGATTATGAGGCGTACTTACTTCATTGGTCTAATAATCTTCCTCTTTGTTTACCATAATACCATTAACTTGTTGTGTGGGAACAAAATGACCATTCTTTATAGATTTTCAAATATAAACATTCACCCCCTCTATAAAGATTCACATCTTATCTTTCCAGAAAGTATACACTTCTCTATTAAAGGATAAGAGTTTGTTTAGTGAATCGTTTAAAGTTATTCTTTCCTCCTGAAACGAGTCTTAAAGGAGGAGGTAAGCTCTGATGCCAATTGTTGGACAAGTAACTCCAAAAACAAGAGGGGGTGAAGTGTGTAATTTAAAAATCGAGCTCATTTTAAAACTTTCTTTCTTAAAATTATTTTATGTTAGTATAACATTGACAACACAACAGATAAGAAAAGAAGAAGATCTAAAAAATAAATAACAAAACTTAAAGAGATAGAGTTACAGAGAGTGCACCTGAGATTTATATAGGTTCGGTCTACCACTTGGACTATTCCTATCCCCCAAGAGTTTGCATTTGAGAGTTCCACTAAAAAGGAGTCTTGAGCTTTCAAAGATATGCCCTCAAACCTTTTATAACAATGAGATATTTTACACGAGTTTATACCTAAAGCAAATGGAGCTTTTAACAGGCTAAACTCACTAACTAAGTAAATATTGTAACCAGCTAATCTCAAAAAATAAATAGAGATTTTAATCCACTAATCTCAAGAGCCAAACCGATATTTTCATAGGCTAATCTCAAAAACCAAACACAATTACTTTATCGGCCAAACTCAATAACCAAACAGAGTTTTTCACATGTCAAGTTCAAAAACCAAACAAGGACATTACTTAAGAGAATATCACTCTTGGATAAGAACAAGTTCACCACCTCACCTATACAACATAATTATTACAAGGGATTTTTCTCACAATGAATTAAGACAACTTTAGTAAAAATTTGAATGAACACAAAATAATAGTAGAAATAATGAGAGAAAGGATTCACTTCAGAAAATAGGCGTGTTATAGAATAAGGAGAATTCTCCTTTATATAAAAAAATAACTTGGTTGAAAAAGAAAATGATCCATGCCTAAATTAAATGATTTAATCGATTAAATCATCATTTAATTGATTAAGGCACTCCAAAAGGCAGAAACCCTAATCTAGAAAAGGAAACCCTAAACAAAAACATACTTTAATCGATTAAAAGTTTTTCAAATAATTTTCCTTGCTCAAATTTGTTAGACCATGTCCCTAATCGAATAGGCTATATAAAAACTTCCCCAATTGATTAGAAATAATTTTTAATAAATCTCACACGTGCCTTGATATATTTTCTAGAAATTTTGACAAGTAACAGAGATTTTGTAACACCCCAAATTCGATTAATTGATTTAATTGAATTATATAGATTTTTCTTATTTAATTATTTGGTGTTTAGTGTACCTTTAAAATAATTTGGTGATTATATGTGTTGTTGAGGTGTAAGGGTATTGGTAGGGTGTGGTGAGAATATAGGTGCTTGGTCGAATACTTAGAAATTAGAATAATTAGTATTTTTAATTAGGGTTTCGCTAGGATACACCCACCTATTTTTATGAAGGTGTGTGATCGTGAAGGCTGGATCAGATCCTGTAGAATCAGGCCACCAAGTGCGTCAGGGATGCTAGTCGTATGGAGAGGAAGGGGGTGTACCTGTAAGGCACTCCGACGCTCAAGTAAGTAAAGGTCAGAGAAAAAGGGGCAAGTACAAGAGTGAATTCTTAGGGTGAATATTGGATACCTGACCCTCTCAAGCGAGAGGGTTTATATAGAGCCCCCAGCGCGTGGTCAACGGTCCTATTTTCGGGGCGAAATAACCGTTTTCCCCAAAGAATAGATAACCCCCCAAACTAGCCGTTATGTCGGGCATAGGCGCAGTTTCGGGCACCTGCCCTTTGCTGTTCGGGCAGTGAGGAAGCCGTGCGTAACGGGCATCGAAGCCGGGGAGGAACGTTGCATTCCTTGCTCGGCTGAAGGGGCAGAAATGTCACTTTTGCCCCTCTGTAGATTGGACTTAGGTAATTTGGGCCGCTCTAGAGCAGAGGTGGATTGGGCCAATTCTAGCCATTGGTCTAGTCTAGAACAGGAGCCCCCCAAGTCGTCGCTCCCGAGCATGGGAGTGATGACTTAAGGACTGCTCGTTGCTCCTTGGAGCCAGCATAAAGTCATCGTTCGGAGACGAGGATGATTGTCTCGAGGTGCTTGTGGCTCTCTGTGTCCGTGATATTCGTGGTCGTGACCCTATTGCCCGGTTTTTGGGGAGAGAAAGCATCATACAGAATGGGAAACGTTGGGATGCCACGTGTGCTTCGAGCCCTGTGTAGCAGTTAATAGGTAATGATGGCTAGTGGGCAGTCATTATGACCTACGGGCGCGTGTGTGCACGTGCCCCTCAGTATAAAAGGGGGGAGATTGTCCCATTTTGTACTTTTTCTTTCTGATTTCTCTTCGCCTCTTCTACGTTCTTGCCCGTCACTGTCTACAGAGCATCCGACCACCATGCCATGCTTCGAGCAACCTTTTTCTTTTACCCAAATCAAGTAAGTTTTCTGATTTGTAACTTGTTTTACTTCCTTTCGTTGTTAGTGGTAGATTGCATGCGGTTAGGGTTAGCTTTAGGCGATGAAATAGGTAGATTCCTGGCGAGTGTTGGTGGTGGACGGTGGTTCTGCCATTTTGCTGCTTCTAGCACTTCGCTGGAGTAGGTAGTGCGTTCGGCGAGTATGTCGTGGTCACGGTAGTTATGCGTGCGTGACCACCGTGTCTGATCATCTTTTGATAGGGCGATGAATTTTCTGGGAGAACGTCTTCAGATTCCTGCGAAGCTTTGCAGTTTCCGGTGGAGCCTCAATGGAATCTGGGCACTATTACGGGGAGGTTCCTCGCAGGCAGATGGCATGTCTCGGGCATATCCTCGCGGGGAGGTTTTTCATTCGATGTTAGGGCTTAGGCCGGGGACGTTGTCCTCAGCCTTTTGCGCGCCCTTTCACTTGACTTGGCAGTGGAAGGGTGGATTTGATTTCCTGTCGAATTCACTGTCTTTCTCTGCTTTTTCAGGTGATCGTAATGGCGATGGGGCCAGATAGAGAAGTTATTCTAGACACGTCCGAGGAGGAAACTGGCTCCGAGGAGAACAGTAGTTCGACGGCTTCGAGCTCTGCGGCTTCAAGCTCGGCAGCATCGAGCTCCTCGAGTGATGTCGGGGAGGAAGAAGAATTGGACATCATCGAGGAAGACGTTGAAGGGTTCTTTCCGGAGGAGTGGGAGGTGGCCGAGCTTTCCGAGCATGTCTCTACGTTCGCAAAGTCTTTGGCGGACGTCTTTACGGAGGTAGGACCAGAAGGGGATTGGAAAGTTCATTTCCCTACCTTGGACGAGCTGGTCTGCTCGGATTTTGGGGACCGCTTTACGATGTACGAGTATGCTTTCAAAGAGCTGGGGTTGAGGCTGCCTTTCACTGATTTCCAGTGGTCGGTATTCGAGCATCTGAAGATGGCGCCTTCTCAACTCCACCCCAATTCGTTGGCCTTTATACGGGCTTTTGAATTGGTGTGCGAGCATCTCGCTCTGGGGACTACTCTCCCTCTGTTTTTTTTGCTGTTTTCCATCTTCAAAGGCAGCTGGCGGGGAAGAAGTACGGATGGGTTTCCTTGAAGAAGCCCAAAAAGTTATTTAAGCCGTTCTCGGAGTCAATCCGAACGTTTAAGGGACGGTATTTCATCGTAGAACCCGTGTCTGAGGTTTCCCAGGATAGTACATATGTTTGGGAGATAGAGGTCGACGAAGATGGGAATGAGCTGCTCAACGAGGAGGGAAAGTATATTGGGCAGAGGTTGTACATGTTTCCAATCCGCTGGGCGCCCGACCATTTCTCCAAGATGCCCGGCGCTTATGTCTTCGAGCCGAGCGAGCTACGCGGGTAGGACGCCGTGTCTTATGAGAAGCTGGTGAACTGGGTCAACTCCTTCAGTCTTGCAAGTTGCTGGACGAGCAAGGGCAACCCTATCTTCGAGGAGGATGGGAGCCAGAGAGTTGAGCGCAGATTCATCAATGTTAAGGCACTACTGGAGTGCAAGACTCCTGCGGATACCGAGAAGCTGCTCGGTAGTCTTGGTTATTTAGATTTTATTTGTGTTATCTCTTTTCCACGCCTCTAACGTGCTCGTTTTTTCATTTGTGCAGGTGAGATTCCTCAAGCTCGCGATCGTGTGGTGAGGAATGCCATGGCGAGGAATAAAGCTGGAGCGGCTCCTCCTAAGACCCGGCCTGTTGGTGCTCGTGCTCCTCCCCTTGTCCAGACTGTAGTGGGGACCTCTTCTTCTCCTTCTCCTGCTCCACGGGGATCTCCACTGCCTTTGACTGGGCGGGCGCCTGAGAAAGGGAAGTTTGAGCTCCCCCCGTGCATCCTTGATAGGAGATTTTTTTAGGGCAACACCCTGGTCATTCCTCGGGCAGAATCTCTAAGCTTGGAGAGCATAGAACGACCGAGCAAGAGAGCGCTGGTGGCCCAGGATGCTTCTGCCCTTGTGAGGATGTTGGAGATGGTTGCTGTCTACGCCGAAGGGGACTCCACGCTTGAGTCCGAACTCAGTGCTGCCCGGGCTTCTGAGGCGGCCCTGAAGGAGGAAGTTAAGAGTGCCCGTGAGGCTAGGAAGAAGGCCGAAGAGGAGACGTCTAGGTTGAAAGAGGATGTCACTAAGCTGGCGGCGGAGAAAAAGGCTGCCGAGGAGCTAAACAAGGAGTTGATGGCGGGCAGCTCCCCGGGTGCCGACGAACTGGAGGATATCAAAGAGTTGAAGACTAGGTCTGAGCTGGTTTCCCGCATCCTGCTGGACGAGGAAGACGGTATCGCCGTGGCAGTGGAATCCTTTGAAAGCGTCGTGGCTCAGTTGCGGGTGGTGAATCCTGGGCTCGAGATTTCGACCGAGGGTACTTACTACCTTGCGCGTGTTGAGGATGGTCGCATCGTCTTGCCCGCAGGTCTTGTTCTAGATACCCCCGAGGCCCAGCCTGAGGACCAGCCCGCGGAGGACCGGGGACCTGAGCCGGTGTCAGCTGAGCAGGCGGATGAATGAGGAGTTTTGTTATTTTGATGTTGTATCTTGTCCGACCTGCGAGCCGTTGAACTATTTGTAATTTTATTTTTGGGGGCATGGCCCCGTTTCATGTAATAACGCACAATCGTGGCCCTTGTGGTCCTCGTTAATTTATTACATTTCTGGCTTCTTCACGTGCATGATTTTACTTGCGATTATTTTTGCTAAGTGTTATATGCATGCTCGCTGTGAATGTGTGTCCGCCCGTGATAGGGGGGCACTTGACTTGTGTGAATATTTATGGGGGGATTGCTCGTTGATGATTTGTTCGACAGTGTGGGGAACTGGTCGAACGGCCGGGGAAGGTCCTGGCCGGGGAGCGGAGCTCAGGTCGCATTTGAGGCCTGAGTTCGCGGCGTGAACGTCCCATCGCGAGCTGGGGTTTTGCCAATCATGGTACTTTGACGACGGTGATGCTCGATCGAGGACCGCTGTCGAGCAACTACCCGGCTCGTTACTGAGCGGGGTTGTGCTTTAATCGTATGCGACGCTTGTACCTAGACGCATATAGTGGTCGGTAGGTGACGTTCGTCATTGCGACGAGTCGAACTGAGGATTTAGCTGTAGTATTGTTTTAGCTTTTCAGCGTTCCATGGTCGAGCAAGTTCTTCCCTCGTGAGATGTTCTAGGTAGTAGGCCCCGTTTTCCATTTTTTCCCGGACGCGATTGGGTCCTTCCCAATTGGCTGCTAGTTTGCCTTCGCGAGAGTCTTTGTGGTTTCTTCTTAGGACAAGGCTTCCCATGTCGAACTCTCATCGTATCACTTTGGCGTTGTGCCTGATGTTGATCTTTTGTTTCAGTGGGGCCTCGCGGAGAGCTGCCCCGGTTCTGATTTCCTCGACGAGGTCGAGCTCTTCCCTTAAAGATTCGTTGTTCATTTCCTCGGCTAGGGGCGACTCTGTCCGCCTAGAGGGCACGTGAACTTCGATGGGAATCACAGCCTCGGTTCCGTATACTAAACGGAAAGGTGTTTCCCCGATCGTTGAATGGGGAGTTGTACGGTAGGCCCAGAGCACGCTGTGTAGCTCCTCGACCCACGCCTTCTTTATTTCGTCTAGCCTTCGCTTGAGGCCTCGAAGGATGACTCGGTTAGCAGCCTCAGCCGGCCCGTTTGTTTGTGGGTGTTCGACGGATGCGAAGTGTTGCTTCGTGCCCAGTTGGGCGACGAAGTCCTGGAACTTCTTGTCCGTGAACTGCGTCCCGTTGTCCGTTACTATCGCTTGGGGAATGCCGAAACGTGCGAGGATGTTTCGTTTGTAGAAACACAGGATGTTGAGGGCAGTTATTTTGGCTAGAGCTTCTGCTTCTATCCATTTCATGAAATAATCTACGCCCACTATGAGGTACTTGTTCTGACTTGATCCTACCACGAAGGGTCCTAGGATGTCTAGGCCCCACCAGGCGAATGGCCACGGGGAGGACATGGTCTTGAGCTCGTTAGGTGGGGCTAGGTGTATGTCCCCGTGTCGTTGGTATTTATCGCACTTCTTTACGTGCTCTTTAGCATCGTTTTGCATAGTCGGCCAGTAGTATCCTGCTCGGAGGGCCTTTCGAGCAAGGGACCTTCCGCTGAGATGTTGGGCGTTGATTCCTTCATGGATTTTGCGCAGGATGTGCGTGACCATTTCTTCCTCGACACACTTGAGCAGCGGAATGGAGAATCCCCGTCTGTATAGTTTGTCTTTGACCAGGACATAGGAGCAGGCTCTTTGCCTGACTATGCTGGCCTCCTTTGGGTCGGACGGGAGTTCGTCCTTGGCGAGGTAGTTGTAGACTGGGGTCATCCAACAGTTGTTGTCACCGATCACTTGCACGTCGAGTGTCGGGGAGGCCTTCTCTATGCTGGGTCGAGGAAGTACTTCCTGTATGACGGATTTGTTTCCGCCCTTTTTCTTTGTGCTGGCCAGTTTGGACAACACGTCTGTTCGTACGTTATGTTCGCGGGGAACGTGTTTTACCTCCACTGTCGTGAATTTCGCCATCTCCTTATTTACCAGGGCCAAGTATTCGGTCAAGTTGTCGTTTTTGGCCTGGTATTCTCCCCGGACCTGGAGGGCCACTAGTTGTGAATCCGTGCAAATGACGACTTCTTGTGCGCCCAAGTCCTTGGCAAGGCGTAGCCCAGCGAGGAAGGCTTCGTATTCCGCCTGGTTATTGGAGGTTGGGAAAGACAGAGTGAGTGATACCTCGATGATGGTTCCTTCGTCGCTTTCCAGTATGATGCCCGCGTCGCTTTCGGCCGAGCTCGAAGCACCGTCGACGAAGATGGTCCATTTGTGTGCTTCGCTTGCGGGCGAGTCCGCGAATGTCATCTCTGCGATGAAATCGGCCAGAGCTTGGGCCTTGAGGGCCTTTCTGTCTTCGTATTGAATGTCAAATTCGGATAGTTCCAGCGACCACTTGAGTATTCTGCCGGCCATGTCTGGACGACCGAGCAGCTGCTTTATGGGCTGATCTGTCCGAACCACAATCGTGTGGGCCAGGAAGTAGTGTCTCAATCTCCTGGCCGCGTTGATGAGGGCCAATGCCACTTTCTCTATCTGCTGGTAACGTAACTCTAGTCCCTGCAGCGCCTTGCTCGTGAAATATATGGGCTTCTGCCCATCAGTTGTCTCGCGGATGAGGGCTGCGCTAACTGCCTCGGTTGCTACGGCTAGATATAGGTACAACGTTTCGCCATTGTCCGGGCGAGAGAGGACAGGTGGCTCTGAAAGTGCTCGTTTCAGGTGGAGAAGGGCCTTGTTGCACTCCTCGGTCCATTCGAACGCAACCTCTTTGCGGAGGAGCTTGAAGAATGGTAGGGCATACTGGGCGGACTTGGCCACGAAACGAGATAGTGACGCGGGCATCCCGTTGAGGGACTGGATGGATTTTTGGACTTGGGCGTAGGAAACTCGGAGAATGCCCGACATTTGTCGGGGTTGGCTTCGATTCTTCGTTCCACCAAGTAGAAGCTGAGGAATTTTCCTGCCCGGACACCGAACGTGCACTTCTCCGGATTAAAACACATTTTGTATTTCCTAGCCTGTTCGAAGACCTTTCGCAAGTGGGCGGTATGACCGGTTTCCTCGTGGGACCTTACGATCATGTCGTCCATGTATACTTCGAGCATGTCGCCTATTTCTCCCCGAAATACTTTATTCATCATTCGTTGGTATGTTGCTCTGGCGTTCTTCAGGCCGAAGGGCATTACATTGTAGTAATAATTCCCTGATTCGGTCATGAAGGCCGTGTATTTTCTGTCGGACATTGCCATTGGGATTTGATTGTAGCCCGAGTAGGCGTCCATGAATGATAAAAGTTTAAAACCAACGGAATTATCAACAAGTTTATCAATATTGGGGAGGGGGTAGGCATCCTTTGGGCATGCCTTATTGAGATCGGTGTAATCAACGCACATACGCCATTTTCCATTAGATTTTTTGACCAATACAACGTTGGACAGCCAAGTGGCGTACTTGGTTTCCGAAATAAATTTGGCCTCGAGGAGGTCCTTGTAATACCCCAAATTTAGACCACTTAGATTTCCCATCATTGTGAAAATCATCATCACAATATGGATGAACCATCATGCTTCATCAGTCTCCCCAAAGATGGGTGAGCATCCAATACAATCAAAATTAGGGTTTCAAGCCCTCTCTGAATGCTTAGACAAAGGATCAATCAAGAAATGACATGATCTTCAACTTGTCTAATCTCTCAAACATCCACAATGGATCAAAAAGGACTCCCACTTCAAGGATTAAGCATAAGGCTGCTCCCTTCTAGGTGGATCAAGTCTCAAGATCGACAGTATCACCAAATTAGGGTTTTGGTCGACCAGGGCCTCCAGATGGAAATTTTCATCTGGGCACAAGGCAATGATCCAAAACATAACCTAATATGCTTCATGGAACCTCATGAACCCATGCATCAAGTCAATTTTGCCTCAGGGGATGCATTCATCAAAAATCAGGAATTAGGGTTTCTTGACCTAATTCACCCCTAAGTTGACTTTTGGGACAAACCATGAGCCAAGACCTCAAGAGATGATTTGAGGGTCTCTAATATACCATATTGATCCATTTGGAACAATGGATTGATCTAAGAAGCTTGAGCAACAAGTCTCATTTTCATCTGCACCACAATTAGGGTTTTAAGGGAAAAGTCAACTGTAACTTTGACTTTTGACCAGGACATGCTCCCAAACCCTAATACATGATTGAATATACCCTATGACACCCATGGAACATGTCCATCAAGTTTGATTTAGGTCAAGGACATGATTTCCTGAAGAATTGCACAGTTTGGAATTCATCTGATAAAAAGTCAACTGTGCACAAAAAGTCAACTTTGACTTTTTGAGATTTTTCACCAAAATGGATTTTTAACCCTAAAATGATGTTAATGTATGATTTGAATCATCATTCATCAAGAAAAATCAAGAAAAGTGAGATAACTTGTAAAAGGGGTAACCATAAAACTTAGAAAATTTTCTAAGTTAAAAATAAAGTGGCAAAGGTACCAACTTTGGAGGACCATAACTCCTAAACCACAAGGCCATTTTTTCTCATCCAAAGATGGATTTGTAGCCCTCATTATCACCTACAAAAACTTCAACTACAAGTCATTCCAATTCATTAAGGATTTTGAGTTATGGAGTGATCAAAGTGGCTAAAAAGTGAAAATGTCACTTTTTCCAACACTTAGTGAAATTTTCACTAAGTCAGATTCTGCCTCACTTTTTGCCAAATGTAGGGGGATTTTTCACTTGGAATCAAAAGAGATCAAAACCAAACTTGTTCAAACAGTTGTTGTATCATGTAAGAGCTTTCCAAAATGGCCAAGAACATTGCCAAATTCAACCTACACCATGAGATACAACATTGCCAAGTTGCCTTGCTGAAATCTGTCAAGGCAAGGCAGAATTTGCAACTTTGGTCGATTTGCCAAAATCAGCCAAATTCAATTGCTCCTATCCACTTGGACACCTCAGAGGATTGAATCTAAAGGGGACAATCACTGAGCCAAGCCTCCAAAGTCCATGGAACAAGAAATAGCATGTTGAACCTAGAATGGCCAAAATAGGGACAAGACTTCAAATTTGGAATGAGGCATTCAATGGAACCATCAAGGTGGCATGGACTGAGCCATTCTCATCTGAAATCAGTCAAGACTTATCCAAGACCAAGGGGACCAAAGCTCTGTGCCCTAACCTCTAGTCAATGGCTAGAGGAGACTTGGATTTTCATTTGCCAACATTGGCCAAACCTACTTACCAGCTGCCATGCACTATTCCTTGCAAAACAAACTTGCTCTACTATAAATAGAGCTCAATTGTGGTCAGTTTGAGCACACCAAAGCCATCTAACAGATGCTTTCCTCAAAATCTCTTTCTCTTGGCAAAAATGCCTTTCTTAGCAATGTAGCTATCGGGTTTTGAGTTTGAGAGCAATTCTGCACAAACCAATCACTCACACAGCTCACATACATCACATATGAGCTGATCAAACACTCACATAACATCTGGAGCATCAAAATCTCAAAATCACTTGCCATCCACACAAGTTTGAAGTGAAGTTGCAGCTGAGATGCCATAAACTGATCCAGTCCACTTCAATTCAATCCAAGTGTTCAAACACACTCCATATGGTGTAGGGAAGCTTTCCAGATCATCACAACTTGTCTGTAACAACTCCAACTCAAAATCACATCTGCTCTTGCTGTCACGACTTGGAGGTAAGCCTAAACTTGGGCATCTCTCAATCTATGCATATTTCCTCGCACAATAATTTGGCCATATGTTCATAATCATGCATGGAATGTTTTCCCTCAATTAATTGCATTGTTTGAATAGTGTATCAAAAATCCTAGCCTTCATGCAGAAATTAGGGTTCTTGAGGTCTCTTCGTGATTTCTTGTTGTATGTTTAATTTAAATGAAATTAAAGTACATAGACATGATCGTGAGGTTGAAACGAGCATAATGATATGTGGATTGCATGATATGATTACGTATTCATGGAGATTGGATAGAAAATGCAAATCTGAGAAACCCAGAAAAACGCGCGTGTTCTTGGTGTTGTTCTTGGCGCCATTTTCATAAATTCAAATATTTGAATTTTGTGATTTTGTTTAATTGATTCAAAAATTAATTTCTCTCTGAGTTTTAATGATTTTGAGTTGATTCTTTTTTTAATAATTCACAAAAATGTTAAAATATTTTATTTTATCAAAAAAATCCCAAAAATATTATTTATTTCATATAGTTGATATTTTTGCAAAGAATTAATATTTTAATTGTTTTTGGCATTTTAAATATTTTTTCTACATTGATTTTGCAATTTTTAATGCTTTCTAATTATTTTGTAGGTCAATACTTAATTTTTGAAGCATTAATCCAAGGTCACAATTTGTTTTCCATGTGTTAAACAATTTTTGATCATTTTAATTGAATTTTTATTCAATTAAATACATTTTGAAAACAAATTAGGGTTTTGGATTAATTCAACCTTCATAAATCATTTTCAAAACTCTTCGGGGCTCTTGAGAGAGTGTAAGACCCATCCCCCCTTGTACAAAAACTTTTTGGGCCTCACTCATTGTATAAGTCTCTCTGTACAAGTAAACGACGCGATCGTCGCCCGTTTAAAAATAAAACTCATCTGGGCCTCTCCTTGAGCTATAAGACCCATTCAAAACATTTTGGGCCTCTATTAGAGTGTAAGACCCAATCCCCCTTTTAACCAAAACATTTTGGGCCTCACTTATTGTATAAGTCCCTCTGCGTTAAAAGAAAACCTCAGCGCGATCGTCATTTTTAAACGAAAAATCATTTGGGCCTACCCTCGTGTTATAAGCCCCACTCTTTTCTTTAAACCTTTTTGGGCCTCTTGAGAGAGTGTAAGACCCATCCCTTTGTACAGAAAACCATTTTGGGCCCCAGTCACTTGTATAAGTCCCGCTGTACAAAGTCAAACAGTGCGCTCACTGATAAAACCCTGGGCCTCTCCTTGAGCTGTAAGCCCCAAATCTTTCTTTTTCAAAGCACTTTCTCCTTTGATTTTGAACATACTGTTGTTTTTAATCTTTCTTTGTTGAACAACTAACCAAACATCATGGAAGCACTCCAACCGAGTAAGTGGTTATCGTTTTCATTTACTGCTTTCATATATATAAACTGTATTGTGGGGCTGCTCACTGTAAGTCTCCTTTCATAAACTCATATCTACTGTGTAATAATAGTATAGATATTTCGAGTTTCCCCGGCAACTACGTCTAGAACTAGGTGACGCCGTTTCATTTATTCGTAGAAATAGACGCCTAAATCCCCAATAGGAGCACCAGATACAGTCTTCTCTTCGGCTGTCCTCCTTAGGAATCGTCAAGAAGCTCTACTCCCCAAGATGAATGTATTCTCCGTGAATGGCATCTTTGAGTTTCTCCCAAATTCTCGAACTTTCCTGACTTGATATATTCCTTGTGGATAGCTTGCCTTGAATGTCTCGGGGTTTGGGTACCCACTACGGTCATAATCTTGGACCTTAACTAAGGAACCCTCTTTAAAGGTTAAAAGTCGCTGGATAGTAATCCTCGCACGTTTACCAGTGGTATTTATCTTTAAAAGAGTTATCTCTCCTAATGGAAAGGAGATGATAAGACCCACGGGCTTCTTAAAAGCATCGGCCTCCTCTTGGGCATTATTCAAGGACACTGCGGCTTCTTAGAAGTATTCACAGCCTCCTCTTAGGCTTCGTATAATGATCTCTTCCTCCGGGAATGATAGCCTCCTCTTGGGCTTCGTACAAGGACCCGTCGGCTTCTTAAAAGTTTCCAGCCTCCTCTTGGGCTTCGTACAAATTGTCCCGACGACCTCCTAGAGGTATAGGAACAAAACCTAGTCATCCTCATAGAACAGTCCTTTCATAGAGTCTACTACTGTTTCTCACAGCATAGTACAAAAGATAAAACTCTAGACACGGACAGTCTAACTTCCTTGAGTCTCAAAGACATTCTCAAGCACCCTTCGTTAAATAGGAAGGAAACCCGCAGACTCGGACAGTCTCGACACCCCTTTGGACTTCCTGTTTCATCAAAGAGAAGGAAATATCCCTGATCCTCAAATCAAACCCCTGGGTACAGTGTTACTCATATAAGAACTGATTTTCTCTTTTAAAATCAGTATATTGGATCTGTCACTCAACTGAAACAGTTACAATAGCCTCCATCTCGGGCTTCGTACGAGATACCAAAATTCTCCCCAGTGGAGTCAAAACAACCTTTTCGCCTCTCTCTCGGGCTTTGTACGAGATACAAAAACACTCTCTTACTGAGTATAAAAGATTCTCCAACTGAGTCAACTCTTTGCTAGCCTCCTCTTAGGCTTTGTATAACGATATGCCCCACTAGGTCGAACCCTTTTAGCCTCTCTCTCGGGCTTTGTACGAGACACAAAATAGCCTCCTCTTAGGCTTTGTATAATGATTTTCCTAGCGGAAATTAGCCTCCTCTTAGGCTTTGTATAAGAAAACCACTGGTTAATCCAATTAACCTTTTAGCATCAAAGTTGTGCCTCGTTCACAGTGTACAAACATCAACAACTCCTTTCCCTTCATCTAATCGCTGTAAGCGGCAAGCCTCTGGATCATCTACATCCATGCCACTGTCCCTCTTTTAGCATGAGAAATTCCTAAGGAAAGATGGCATTGCTCTATACTGAGTTAAAGTCTTCTCCTTCAGGTTAAAACCCTTTCTTCAGAAATTATGGCATTGCTCGGATCCGCGTATCCCAGTTAAAGTAATTCTCCTTCTCCCTCTTTAGAGATGACAAATTCTTTCTAAAGTCGAGGTCATTCAGCTTCACGTCTTGGGCTTTGAACTAGACACAAATAGACCTTTCAGCTTCACATCTTGGGCTTTAAACAAGATACAAATCACCTTTCGCGTCACGTCTTGGGCTTTGAACAAGACACCAAAAACCAATTTCCTCCCATAGAATAGGAGGAACTACGAACGCTCTGATTTCCCTGTTTCGGTAAACGGGAATACGTAGGCATAAGATCGAAAGAAAAGATCTTAGCGAGCGCAATCAACAAAAAACCCAAATCCCATATCTCAGTCAATCAAAAGCAGTAACTCAAAAACATCAGTCCTAACATCCTAATCCTTGTTCCCCGCCAGAAACCTTCTGCCTAGGTAAAAGAAAGAAAGAAGACAGTATTGGTGAAAATACAAATAACCAGTACAAAGGCCCCCCACATTGATAGCATCCGTAACCTAACAGACCGCTGTTTAAACTCAGTATGCAAAGCAGGGTTAATTGGAGACATCTATTTCCCTTCCTTATTCAGCTCACAATAGGATAAAAAATGAATCGACCTGTAGTTTTAAGCTCAAACTGCAGAGAGCGACCAGCGCTTAAGAACCGCGTCCAAAATCGCTCGCTACAGTCATTTAAAGCTTTTTCAGCACCCTCCGTTTTCTCCAGAGACTGCTGTAGCACCCCAAAATTTGCCCTATCTTTTTCTGGCTTTCGTTCCGCGTTCTCATTTGCATTTTCATTAGGCCATATTCAGTCATTCATTTGCATTGGGCTCTTAAGACATGGGATCAAAAAGGAATTTTCTTGCTATTGGTATTTTCCTATTCGAAGGTTCATCAAGATCCAGGGTTGTTGTATTCAGAGGTTCATCAGATTTCAGGGTATGCATCAACAAAGGTCATGGTTTCTCCTACTTGGTTGAGTTTGTAGACAGTCATCAATTGAAGATTGTGAGATTAGGAGTTCGTGTCAAGGATATCAGTGATTATCAGGACAAGGCCTCTGTGGATTGATTTAAAGAGCACTGGGTCATGGTTGATTGAGCTTACTGATTGAATTGTTGGAATTCATTGAAGATATGAGTTTGGTGTAGAATTGGGCGTGTCGAGATTAGTTGTGTGGGCTACTTGGAATTCAAGTTTCTACAATAAACTCATTAGTCATTTTCATTTTGTTATCCACCTTAAAGACCATTAAACCATTCCATTATCCATTCCTAAATCCATTTCCATTTAAAGTTCCAAATATCCATTTTATAATCCATTTCTATTTTTATCCATTTCTTAACCCAAATTTTATTTCAAACCATTTTGCCTACATTTTCAAATCCATTTCAATTTCATTTCAATATCTATAATCCACTTTAGAACCATTTTGGATCCATAAACTAAAACCACATTTTCATCCAATCCATATCCATTTTCATTTTTTTCTTGAATCCAAATTATTTGTTAATCCATTTCTAACCATTTTTGATTATCCAAGTCTATGTCCATAAGTTACATTACCATATCCACATCCACTACCAAAATCCATATTCAATTCAATGGCAAATGCATACGCTCAACGTCCATATTGAAATCAAGGAAAGCGGTTCAAATTCAAGGGTTGGAACAGGTTGGAGTTCTTACATTCCCAATTATAATCCATCAAGTCATTTCTGATGCAGATTTCTGAGAAATGGGGAAATACAAATATTGGAAATGTTGATACGTGATATGGATGAGCTACTGCTATTGCCATGCTAATTGGTATTGCCATGCTAATGGATCCTGATGCCCTTATTTCATTAGTAAGAATGCATGGCAGCATAACAAAATAAAAGGGCATAACAGAATTTCTTCCCATCAATTGATCTCTATGACAGAACTTGATTTGAGAAGAGCATATAGCAGAAATTCAGCAGCATTTTTTTAACAGCAGGATTTCAGTTACATTAAAAAAATTCAATATCACCCTAACCTTTTTTCTAATAGCAACATATAGCTTTTTTTAATAGAAGAAAGTCATAACTGATCCGAACAATTCACAATTCCTCTGAACATTCATAACAGATTACAAAACTTTCCCGAACCATAACTTCTCTAACTGTGAAAAATTCCTAACAGAAATTCAAACTTACAAAAAGGCTAACTGATTTTCCAATCCTCAAAAACTCATTCTAACTACCTCTAACTCTCCCTAACATTTTTCCTCAAAATTTCTAACCTCCAATTTCTCTAACAGAACTCAACAAATCCTAACTAACTCTAACTGAATTCACCTGTAAATACTATTTTACCCTCACTGAATTCTCTATAAAACCGGCACTACCTTCATTCTTCAGGCTTCTTCTTCATTCTACACAAATTCATCACCATCTTCAATCACCAATCTTTGTTTTCTTCAACCACCTTCAATCTCTCCATCTTTTCTCTCCATCTTCGATCTTCTCTCAGCATCAACTCTTCAACAACCTTCAAATTCATCTTCACCTTCTCCAATTCATAGTCTCGTAACAAATTCGCCGGCTAATTCACAGACCTGCAAAACTGTTCAACATCATAACAACTCAGAATTCCAGAATTCGCAATCTCGAACTAACAATTCAACAACAAATCAAAACGTAGCGTACAAGAGGAAGAATGAAAATCCGCAACGAAAAAGAGAGAAGGCGCAGGCTCTGAGTTTGCCTGAGTAGAGATCATCCTCGCACAGACTCATCATCTTCAATTTCCTAAACTTCGTGAATCCATAACTCTGCAATAATCAATAATCAGCAAAGAATCGAAGAAGAAGAAGCAGAACAAGAAATTAAGAAGAATATTATCTCACCTCTGGTTTTCTTTTATCGTCGGAGTTTGAAGAAGCACCGGACTTGTCTCCGGTAGGTACGTAAATAACGATCTCCCTCGCGGTTTAATTTTGTGTGCTTTGATTGAGAAATTGTTTGATTTTGATTTCCTTCCTTCGATCCCATCGCGTGTGTGAGTTTTAGAGGAAATTGAGAGTGGATTCGAAATCACCGTGAAATTCAAGATTGAGATACTTAGGTTCCGTTTTGTTTCAGTTCTCTGAGTTGCGACGCGACGTTGAGTTGTTGTGAGGGAGACGATCGAGAGCATGGGTTTAGGTTGAAACAGAGGGGAGTGGCGGTGAAATGTTGAAACGGACGGACGAAGATGTTGAAAGAAGGAGAAGAACAGGGACGGCGAGTGAACGGAAACGGAGAGAACAGAGGGAGTCTCTGATGGCCGACGATGTGAAGAGAGAGCAGCGGCGGTGAGGAGCTTGGAAAGATGAAGGAAAGTTGTTACTTAGGGTTTATGTTTATTAAACCGGGCTTTTCAATGTGGACCGGGTTCAAAGCCCACACATCCTATTCACTATCCACCACCAGTTTTTGACGCTGCACCCCCTGGACATGGATAAGACCTTGGACTTTCACCACACACCCGTTTCACTATTTCGCCCCCTTTTGCTTCATGTTTAAGATTCTTGGGCTCAAACTTAGGCCCACGCCTGATTCTTCTTTCCATACTCATGTATTACGCATTGCACCTTATAGTTTGTTTTGTTTAGACATCAATTTAGATTTTCGGTTTTGTTTAGTAATTAGTTCTAGTTACTTAATATTAGATAATTAGTTTTACTAATTGTTTTAGTTAATTAACTTAGGATAATTAGAGTTTGATTAGATTTTAGAAATTAACTTCTTATTTTCTTTAGAATTAGTTAAAGTCTTAACTTTAGAATTTGACTAATTAGAAATAGTTAATTAGAAAATAATAATCTTGAATTTAGTTAATTAGAGTTTTATTAGATTTTAGAAATTAGATTTCTGATTAGAGAACTAGAATTTAATCTTGGTTGTGATTGTAATTCCTAATTCTATTGTTGGTTAACTCACTTTTAGTAATTAGATTTAATTTTAGAATTTGATTAGTGAGAGTTAGATTTTTACACTAGTAAGAACGCCTTGGAGCTTTCCACACTTAATCATGCTCTCGATACGTTCTCCCACCATCACCAGGTCAGAAAATTTTGCTGCCCCATTGACAATCATCTTTTCCAAGTACGACCCTTGCAAGGTATCCATGAACAAATCAACGAATTCTCTATCCGAAAGTGGCGGTTGAACACGAGCGGCTAACTCTCTCCATCTCTGAGCATACCCTCTGAATGACTCATTATCTGCTTGAGACAAGTCTTGCAAATGCGTTCGGCTGGGAGCCATGTCAAGATTATAATCGTACTGCTTCACAAAGGCGTTGGCTAAATCTGACCATGATCGGATGCTACCACTCTGCAACTGCATATACCAATTCAGTGATGCCCCACTCAGACTGTCCTGGAAACAGTGGATCACGAGCTTGTCATTGTCGACATGTGAGGTCATTATTCTGCAAAACATCACCAAATGTAGCTTCGGACAGCTATCTCCTTTGTATTGCTCAAACTTTGGCATTTTAAACTTTGGAGGCATTACCAGGCCAGACACCAAACACATGCTCGAAGCATTCAAATCAAGAGTATCACGCCTCTCCAGGGCTTTAATTTTCTCTTCCAACACGCGGTATCTTTCGTCATCAACATATCGTGGATCCTTAGGGTTCATCTTCGGAACTACCCCTCGGACATCTGGCACAGAGAATGCAAAACTCTGATAATCAGCGGCATCAAGAGAAGATGAATGTCCATCTCAGACAAAAGGAGGTTCTTGCTCAACTTGATTCTCGACAGGGATCCGCACCGGCTGAGTTTGGGCAACATTGGCCGGAGGTGGAATGACATTCTCATTTCTTTGAATATTGGCCTCTCCCCTTGTCATGACGACCATAGCTTCCATAAGTTGGTCCAACTGATGCTTCATCAATTCAACATCGGCCCTAGTCACAAACTGATTCTGTTCCCCAGAGTTCATGATTCTTCCAGAAGCTGATTCAAGTCCAATACGAAAGTCGAGAAATCAACTGCAAGTCGAGGACAAAGGATGGATGAGCTCACTGGTCTGGCCTGGAGAAAGGATATGCAAAAATGATGCAAGATGCAAATGCAATGCAATAGTATGAATGCAATAAGACATGTGATCAAAGCTTCCATATATTCTGAATAAGTGTTGTGCTGATGACTGAATAAGTTCATGAGTCTGTTCTGAAGAGAATACCAGAATACCAAAATATCTGATGATCAAGACACCAGAATACCATGCCGATAAGTCTACACTGATAGGAAATCCAGAATACCGGGTATGATGAAGGTCAAGGTTACCTGCAAACCTGTAAACAACCCGCCCTTCGCACATGTGGGTACTAGGAAATAATGGTCATCCTATGCAAGTTCCAAAGTGGGCCCTCGGGTGCGAGTAGGTTTGCCACAGAATGTGGTCTGCCACTGTCACCACTAGAGAGAGATGTTTCCACTAAGGTCCTCATGATCGGTCACTAGAGTCGACAGCTCTCTAGATCGACATCCTGGAATACGCAAGATGCGTACGCCATGATGGGTCCCAAGATAGCCTCGTCTAGCTGTGAATTTTGTGATTACCCAACGTACACAGATGGCGCGTAGGTCCCACTACTCTCCACTCTAAATCTAAGTGTATACTCAAGCCTGTGTAATGGGCTTATCTCTCAGAAATCCCATCCCGCCAAACAGAAAACAACAGCACAGTCCAGTATAATAATGAAATATGATATAGTACATGCAGTAAATACAATAATGTTCAGTACAGCCGTAAAACAGTAAAACAGCAAAAACAACATTGAAGTAAACACCCAATGAAAGAAAAACAAACAAGCGCTAGGATTGACTCGCTTAGGATGGACCAGCAATAGGTCAACCTGTCCCCAGCAGAGTCGCAGAGCCGTCGCTCCTGGGATTTTCATCCTAGTACAAACGCGAAAGTGGCATGAAACAGAGTCGCCAGCAATGTGTATTTATCCCAAGAGAGGGAAAGGAAACACCGCATAAACCAGAGAGGAAGGAAAGAGCATGGTCTTGCGACCAAGAGAAATGGGTAAGGGAGTCGGTTACGCGAGAGGAAGGTATTAGCACCCCCACGCATCCATCGTACCCGATGGGATCCACGCTTGCTTGTCTCGATCAAAGGGTGTAAGAAAAGATACTGGAAAAGGAACTGAAAGAAAGAAAGGAGAAAGAATGGAAAAGGAACGAGAAACAAATGTAGGGAAAATAAAAGAAGTGCTCGAATGGGCCCTACCCCACTGCCTACGTATCTCATTGGGAGCATGAGAATCAGAGCGACGTAGTTCCCCTCACTAGGGATGGATTCTTTGTGTTTTTTAAGGAACGGCTAACGTTCTAGCTCAGGTGTTGCAGGCTCGCTGGTCCGAGTGCGTTACCATCTTGCAAGAGAACGAGTAAAAGCACGTTCGCACGTTAAGCATGAGTGAGATGAGAAAAGAATTCCCGAAGGAAAGACGTTATTGTTTGTTTTTGTCTTTTAAGAGTTTTTTTCATTTGTTTGCATATGATAGTGTATCTAAATCTTGATCATTGGAATGTATACATCCTCACATTCCAAGATGGAATGAGTAAGAAAGTACACTAAGTGCGAAGAAGACCCTCACATTTAGTTCCAATTATTAAGGTTCAAACACACTAGCATACTTGTATTTATTAAGTGTTTTTGTTGATTAAGAAATGAAGAAGTGTTTTTTCTTTATTTGTATCTTCAACAAGTATTGCATTTAAGTCCCTCATACAAGATCAAATGTTTAACACATTGACCCAAGATGAGCCATATGCTACACATTCTAAGATTATAAGAGAAGACCCCTTACAATATTTTCTTTATATGAAAGGCCTAAATGCAATAAGTGCCTACCTTTATTAGATATTTTGAATTTTCTTTGAGATAAGAAGATGAAAGACTCAAGTGGGAGAGAAAGGTAAAATCTATGTGGACTAAGACTCAATCCTATTTGATTAGTTAAGGGAGTGATCCTAATGGTTTGTGAGGTTGCAAAACCTAAAGTCTAAAGAAGGAATGAGTTAAACAATTCACCTCTAAAGTAGAAGATGAATTGTAACTCAAAAGGGAAAGTAATGAGTTAATCAAAGAAAGTACATAAGTACTTAACAAAACACAAGATTGAATTGTAAAAGATGAAAGAAAAGAAATTTGAATGTGGATTCCTTATCCACACTCAATTTCAACTTACCAAAGCCCCTACATGGTTAGTAAAGCAAATGTATATGAAAGCAAAAGTGAACGAAATAAGGCAATTAATCAAAGTTAGAATTAAAATGCTAACTAAAAAAGAGAAGATTAAATTCCAAGGAAAAAAGTTAAATTGTCTAACTCTAAAATTAAACCTAAAATTAGTTCCTAGTTAATTCTAAAGAAGATTAACCTAAAGTTATTTCAAGTTAAATCTAATCTAATTCTAAAATTAACCTAAAGTTATATCTAATATTAATCCTAAGATTAATTCCAATTATTTCTAACTAAAAATCTAACCATCACTAATCAAATTCTAAAATTAAATCTAATTACTAAAAGTGAGTTAACCAACAATAGAATTAGGAATTACAATCACAACCAAGATTAAATTCTAGTTCTCTAATCAGAAATCTAATTTCTAAAATCTTATAAAACTCTAATTAACTAAATTCAAGATTATTATTTTCTAATTAACTATTTCTAATTAGTCAAATTCTAAAGTTAAGACTTTAACTAATTCTAAAGAAAATTAGAAGTTAATTTCTAAAATCTAATCAAACTCTAATTATCCTAAGTTAATTAACTAAAACAATTAGTAAAACTAATTATCTAATATTAAGTAACTAGAACTAATTACTAAACAAAACCGAAAATCTAAATTGATATCTAAACAAAACAAACTATAAGGTGCAGTGAGTAATACATGAGTATGGAAAGAAGAATCAGGTGTGGGCCTAAGTCTGAGCCCAAGAATCTTAAACATGAAGCAAAAGGGGGCGAAATAGTGAAACGGGTGTGTGGTGAAAGTCCAAGGTCTTATCCATGTCCAGGGGGTGCAGCGTCAAAAACTGGTGGTGGATAGTGAATAGGATGTGTGTGCTTTGAACCCGGTCCACATTGAAAAGCCCGGTTTAATAAACATAAACCCTAAGTAACAACTTTCCTTCATCTTTCCAAGCTCCTCACTGCCGCTGCTCTCTCTTCACATCGTCGGCCATCAGAGACTCCCTCCGTTCTCTCCGTTTCCGTTCACTCTCCGTCCCTGTTCTTCTCCTTCTTTCAACATCTTCGTCCCTCCGTTTCAACATTTCACCACCACTCCCCTCCATTTCAACCTAAACCCATGCTCTCGGTCGTCTCCCTCACAACAACTCAACGTCGCGTCGCAACTCAGAGAATCGAAACAAAAAGGAACCTAGGTATCTCAATCTTGAATTTCACGGTGATTTCGAATCCACTCTCCGTTTCCTCTAAAACTCACACACGCGACGAGATCGAATGAAGGAAATCAAAATCAAACAATTTCTCAATCAAAGCACACAAAATTGAACCGTGAGGGAGATCATTATTTACGTACCTACCGGAGACAAGTCCGGTGCTTCTTCAAACTCCGACGATAAAAGAAAACCAGAGGTGAGATAATATTCTTCTTAATTTCTTGTTCTGCTTCTTCTTCTTCGATTCTTTGCTGATTATTGATTATTGTAGAGTTATGGATTCACGAAATTGAGGAAATTGAAGATGATGAGTCTGTGCGAGGATGATCTCTACTCAGGTAAACTCAGAGCCTGCGTCTTCTCTCTTTTTCGTTACGGATATTCATTCTTCCTCTTGTACGCTACGTTTTGATTTCACTACAAAAAAAAAGGTCATCCGCCACGGACAGAAAACCGCAGTTATATGTAAAATAACCGTGGTTGAAAGCTTTCGCCACGGCTTGGCCAGAAATAAGCAACCGTGGGATATGCAGTCGTGGCCTAAAGAATAAGCCGCGGTTTTCGTGTTTGTGCCACGTTTTATATACATCCGTGGCTTGAATAGGCCACAGTTTAGGTATCTAGGTTAAGGCCGCGATTTATCATGCGCCGCGGTTCTTAACAGTGGCCGAATCTAGCCACGATTCTTATTTAATGTATAGGGTTTTAATTTATGGCCACTAATTAAAACCGCAGCTACATTTTGCTCATGGTTATACGCCATTTAAGTAGGCCACAGTTTCTTTTTGTGCCGCATAGTTGTAACCATGTTGGATTTGTATAGATTTCATATTATTACAAATCCAAAAGCATAAAGTTGCTACAATGAGGGACTATAATTGATACACAAGAAATTGGATCACAATTGCCAAGCATTGCCTAGTACAAAGAGTATCACATGAGATACATTGCCTAGAACTATGAAGAGGATCAAAATGTTAAGCCTAAAAGTACATTGCCTAAAGCTCAAGAAAGCTCTAAAACTAAATCTGAAGTGGAAAAGTTGCAGCAGCTTCTGCTCCAATCAGTGATGTTGCTCAACTCTTTACTAGGAGCAGCCCTCAATAATTCCCCAAGTAACCAGGCCTGCTACCAATGATCTCCAAGTTTCCTCATCATCGTTATGAGCACATGAAAAAGAAAAAAAGAAATGGTTAAAGGACTGCTGCGGATAGAAAATATATGAATAGCTAACACACAAATCACATCAAAATTCATAGTACGAGATTTCCACAGCAGGGTCCATGACAACAGAAAACATACAAGAATAACAGGGTAATATTAAACCAACATGGCCATACACATTCGAATAACAAAGGATTAGCAGGAACCATTACATTTAGATCAAAAGCAACACAATCTATGATCACAACATCTCAACATGAGAATCAACACAACCAAGCTCAAGACCACACCACAAATCCAAGCCAAAAGTTCTTAACAGAAACAACACAAGAACATTATACCAACGACAAACAAGCTACTTTAAGAATACAAAATGTCTTAGCTAAGATGATTTTGGAACTTTTGTAAATTTCATTAAAAAGCTGTAAATTTAATTAAAAATCAAGTCATAATTGATGGACACTTTTGTAAGTCCGCATACCAATCGATGTTTGATTATTGCTTCAAGAAGGTCAGGAGAAATTTCAGTGTGCACATGATACGCCGCTCTAGCACCCAGTATATCTCCCGCCTGCTCCTTGAACCGAGCACAAAAAATATGTATCCCAGGTTGTCTCTGCATTATGACAAGCAAAAACTGATAAAGCAGCTTTGCGACATAATATCAAAGTCTCCATATCAAACATGACTATAACCACATTTTCATTCATAAAAAAGACCAAGGTTTTCTGATTGGCAGACTACCTGTAAACCAATAACACTATCCTCTACCACCAAGCAGTTTTTCTCTGATACCCCAAGCTTCTGCAATGCACAATATATAAATCATATTCAGTCAGTTGGGATAGAAAAACTCACAAGTGCAGAATTTAGATAAATCATTCGACGACAATTACTTCTTTGATTAAGATATAACATGATAGCTTCCATGAATTAAATTACTTCTTTTACCTAATCAAATTACTTCTTTTACCTAATCAAATAAGATTGCACGAACCTTTACACATGAATTCAATTTCTTAAAAATCAAGCAACAAAACTGGTGTAGACTTAACCAAAAACTCATAGCACAACAACAGAAAAGATCTTACCGACCATTGCATTAAGCGGCAGATCATCAGCCTCATTGGTCTCTTTGACGTTTGCCTGGAGAAGTTTGAGTCCAAAGTGATCAAACAGGAAAGCCAGAGCACTTGCAGTTTTGGTTTCTTCATTCGAGACTTCAGGAGACATTTGAAGAAATTCAAGAAACTGTTGAAACCAATCATTATAGAATTTTATGTAACACTAGAACTGATTGATAATATGGATGAAACATTCTAAAATACACTGCTAGTTTATGTTAATTACCAAGCCTAGAAGTTTACAAGATCAATAATGACCTAAACTGAAGCTACATTGTTGATGAATATATCATAAAACTCCTAAGTTGGATCACAAGGTGAAAGATCAGAATATACCTTCTCAAGAGTAGACTGAATCTGATGTAGAGGAGTTGCAAGCTGGTTCTGATTTCCAAACAGGTTGATAACACCACTTGACTTCTTCTTGTCCCTTTTGAGGAAAAGGTGGAAAGTAAGGATAGAGTTTTCAATTATCCAGATCAGATCTGGAGCAAGAACTCTCATATCTGACTCATCTGTTAATTCGTTACCGGAACTTGAATCAATTCATTAAATCGATCACTTAGACATACAAATATAAACATCAAAAACATTAATGCAGATTTAAACTACATATAGTACAGATAAAAATGACCAGTAAAATATATGTGTGCGTTAATAGCTTCAGTAACATCCATGGAACCCCAATTGAGAGTAGACAATTTACAGAAAATTCACCTCGAATATTAGGAACATGAAGCAGTTTAGGTAAAGTGTTCCTTGTGCGAGCATAAATTTCTCTTTTTGTTCTTGTCAACCTCAGGCCTCAATTCCTGTGAACAACATGGAAGTTATATAATCTAATTAGATATGAACAACAATTGGAAAGATGAAAAGACGAATTTTCAACTGCATAATGTAAGGGCTCATTGAAAGTGAAAGTTCTGAACTTTTAGTTTCAAACAGAAAAAAAACATGGTTGAACGCGTATTAATAAACACAGTCCTACGTCCAATAGAGACAACATTTAGGAAATGGGGCTTACGATTCCGATAAGGTTTTCAAGACATTTAGGAAATCGTTCTGATTCTCGGTCGACAAAGTTCCTGGAAAGAAGAGACCTTTGCCTCTTTCTTGCTTCTTGTAGCAAAGAAATATCAATATTCATCAGTGAGCAAAAACACTGATTCACAGAAGAACACACAACCTTCATCATATGAATTTTAAAAGTTCAGATATGAAAAAATTAGAGCAAATTCATACACCAGTAGGAACACATACTCACCCAGAGCAAAAACTCACAAAAACAAATCCACAAAATTCAGAACAAATACTTACACAAGTTGGAGGCAGCGGTTAGCAGGACGGAAACACACGCTTCAGAATCATACATGACGCTGCAGAACATCAAAGCGACACAACAACAACAACATTACTGATCGAAAAGTAGGAAAAGAGGGGAGCCCAATACACCCAGAGATTCACACATAGAAAGTCTCACAGATACATATACGTGAGCAGCTCCATTGCTGTGGTCAGCAACCCTTGACTTGCTAAAATTTCAGCATATTTCTTAGCAGCCCCAGCACCATCACGTAGATGGATGTACAATAACAGACCGAATTGTGAACCAAAGTAGCAAAAACGAATAAGAAATTAAAAATAACAAAACCTTCAAAACAGGAGCTAGGAGATCATCAGGATGAGTGTCTTTGAAACCACCCCGTTTAACTTTGCAAAGAGCAGTCTGATATGCACTGCAAGCAAATAACATAACTACCCTTTAAGCTAAAAATTAAGAGATCCCTCAAACACATTGCTTCTAAATTCATAGTCGAAGACAACAAGACATTTAGTTAATAAACATCTATCATATAAATGTTTTACGTATAAGTGGTATCTATAATTGAAGAGAAAATGAGGAGAATTTCCGAATAAGCTCTATATAACATAAGTTGTTTTTATAGCTAGTCTATGGAACTCACAAAAATAAGCCAACAATATTGTATGGGCCTATTAGTATTACAACTTATTTTTTAAGCTCTTTCAATCCAATCACTTACATAAGTGCTTATATCATAACATAAGCTCAAATAAGCTTTTCCATACGCCTCCTATATCAATTATCAAATAAAAAACACATATTTAATAGAAAATCCAAATAATCCACCATCCATTTTCTGAAACATTCCAAAGTTATACATACAATGCAAATTTACAGACCTTGTATCGCCTTTGCAAGAATAGGATTAGACAAGTCCTGAAAAGCCAATCCACATTGAATAATCAATAAAACTTATTCAAAGCTTTGCGCAAACAGTTGGTGTGCAGTGTGTGCGAATAACGCAAACTACCTAAATACTAACCAAATTCAAAACAGAGGAAGATTCCCATGGACAATAATTGATGTTTACTGGCGGTGGTTGTGGTCGTCTCTCTCCTGTGAAAAAGTTGCTAGGGTTTTGTTTCAAAATCTATAATTTTAAATCATCACCAATAGAAAATTGAGAAATTGAAACCTATCACAATTGAGAAACAGAGAGAAACTGATTTAGAGTGTAAGAATACTAACCTGGCAAGATTGGTTTGGGACTGGTGGTGTGTGATAGATACCAATGCGGCGTCGTTGGCGGCGTTAGGGTTTTTACAGTGGTGGGGTGGTGGCTGTTTCAATTTTTCCAGATATGAAAAGAGGAAATGAATCAAATTAGAAACTAAGTCGAAAACCTCACCGGATGTGAGCGAATGCGAGTCCGAGTCAAGTCTGAACCAAGGGCACCCTCATCGCGAGTGAGAGATTGAACACGAGCGAGAGAGACGCAGGGAAGGTGATGTTGGAACCGGCGATGTTGACGTAGGGAAGGTGATGACGGAGGAAGGTTTCACGGCTAGGGTTTTGTTTTGAAGGTGATGACGGATTTTGTTTTGAACAGTGAGAAAATTTTGTTTTGTTACAAAATGGAGGAGAAGAGGAGTCTTCACATTTTCAAATTTTTTTTATATTTTTTTAATCTAAAAAAATTAGAAAAGAAAATAAATAAAGAGAGGGAAACTAAAAAAAGAGAGGGAAATTCTGGCGGGGTAGTGAAAATTATAATTCCGCGGTTTTTCTTTGTGGCTTAAAGTATCTACAGTTTCTGACCGCGGCTTAAATATAAGTGTGATTTTGTAACCGTGGCAATTAAAGAAAAGGCCACAGTTTCACACTCCGGATTCAATATTTTTAAACATATGTCTACGATTTGAAAACCCTGGCCAAAGCATGTATGTGACCACAGTTTTTGAGTTGTGGAAAAATTTAGCGTGGCCGTAGGCCATTTTTCTTGTAGTGTTTGTTGTTGAATTGTTAGTTCAAGATTGCGAATTCTGGAATTCTGAGTTGTTATGATGTTGAACAGTTTTGCAGGTCTGTGAATTAGCCGGCGAATTTGTTACGAGACTATGAATTGGAGAAGGTGAAGATGAATTTGAAGGTTGTTGAAGAGTTGATGCTGAGAGAAGATCGAAGATGGAGAGAAAAGATGGAGAGATTGAAGGTGGTTGAAGAAAACGAAGATTGGTGATTGAAGATGGTGATGAATTTGTGTAGAATGAAGAAGAAGCCTGAAGAATGAAGGTAGTGCCGGTTTTATAGAGAATTCAGTGAGGGTAAAATAGTATTTACAGGTGAATTCAGTTAGAGTTAGTTAGGATTTGTTGAGTTCTGTTAGAGAAATTGGAGGTTAGAAATTTTGAGGAAAAATGTTAGGGAGAGTTAGAGGTAGTTAGAATGAGTTTTTGAGGATTGGAAAATCAGTTAGCCTTTTTGTAAGTTTGAATTTCTGTTAGGAATTTTTCACAGTTAGAGAAGTTATGGTTCGGGAAAGTTTTGTAATCTGTTATGAATGTTCAGAGGAATTGTGAATTGTTCGGATCAGTTATGACTTTCTTCTATTAAAAAAAGCTATATGTTGCTATTAGAAAAAAGGTTAGGGTGATATTGAATTTTTTTAATGTAACTGAAATCCTGCTGTTAAAAAAATGCTGCTGAATTTCTGCTATATGCTCCTCTCAAATCAAGTTTTGTCATAGAGTTCAATTGATGGGAAGAAATTCTGTTATGCCCTTTTATTTTGTTATGCTGCCATGCGTTCTTACTAATGAAATAAGGGCATCAGGATCCATTAGCATGGCAATACCAATTAGCATGGCAATAGCAGTAGCTCATCCATATCACGCATCAACATTTCCAATATTTGTATTTCCCCATTTCTCAGAAATCTGCATCAGAAATGACTTGATGGATTATAATTGGGAATGTAAGAACTCCAACCTGTTCCAACCCTTGAATTTGAACCGCTTTCCTTGATTTCAATATGGACGTTGAGCGTATGCATTTGCCATTGAATTCAATATGGATTTTAGTAGTGGATGTGGATATGGTAATGTAACTTATGGACATAGACTTGGATAATAAAAAATGGTTAGAAATGGATTAACAAATAATTTGGATTCAAGAAAAAAATGAAAATGGATATGGATTGGATGAAAATGTGGTTTTAGTTTATGGATCCAAAATGGTTCTAAAGTGGATTATAGATATTGAAATGAAATTGAAATGGATTTGAAAATGTAGACAAAATGGTTTGAAATAAAATGTGGGTTAAGAAATGGATAAAAATAGAAATGGATTATAAAATGGATATTTAGAACTTTAAATGGAAATGGATTTAGGAATGGATAATGGAATGGTTTAATGGTCTTTAAGGTGGATAACAAAATGAAAATGACTAATGGGTTTATTGTAGAAACTTGAATTCCAAGTAGTCCACACAACTAAGCTCGACACGCCCAATTCTACACCAAACTCATATCTTCAATGAATTCCAACAATTCAATCAGTAAGCTCAATCAACCATGACCCAGTGCTCTTTAAATCAATCCACAGAGGCCTTGTCCTGATAATCACTGATATCCTTGACAAGAACCCCTAATCTCACAATCTTCAATTGATGACTGTCTACAAACTCAACCAAGTAGGAGAAACCATGACCTTTGTTGATGCATACCCTAAAATCTGATGAACCTCTGAATACAGCAATCCTGGATCTTGATGAACCTTCGAATAGGAAAATACCAATAGCAAGAAAATTCCTTTTCGATCCCATGTCTTAAGAGCCCAATGTAAATGAATGAATGAATATGGCCTAATGAAAATGCAAATGAGAACGCGGAGCGAAAGCCAGAAAAAGATAGGGCAAACTTTGGGGTGCTACAGCTGCCCCTATTCAATCAACTTGGACCTGAAAGGATGATAGCAACTGCTTTCAGGCATTCAAGGTACAAGGTGATTGAATACAAAAAGAACCGCAAAATTTGCTAACTGCGAGGAGAAACAATAGAACTAGAGCCCAGTCACACTTCGTCAAATGAATTTGATGGAAAGACAACATACCTAGCGAACCACATCGTCAAAGGGATTTGAAGGGAAGAAAAATGGAACCCTACTGAAAGGACACGTCGTCATAGGGATGACAGAAAGACAACTCGACCTAGGGAAACACGTTGTCATAGGGATGACAGAAAGAAAATTCCACCGTAGGGACACATTGTCATGGGGATGACAGAAAGAAAACCTGGCCGAGGGTAACACATTGTCATGGGAATGACAGGAAGAAAACCTGATCGAGGGAACACATTGTCATAGGGATGACAGAAAGAAAACCTGACTTAGGGAGCACATTGTCATAGGGATGACAGGGAGAAAATTCCACCGTAGGGACACATTGTCATGGGGATGACAGAAAGAAAACCTGACTGAAGAACACATTGTCATAGGGATGACCGAAAGAAGATGAACCCCAAGCAACACCTTGTCATAGGGATGACCGGGAGAAAAGATAACCAACGGACCACATCGTCAAAGGAATTTGATGGAAAGAAGACCTGACCGAGGGAACACATTGTCATAGGGATGACAGAAAGAAAGTCTAAACGAAGATAACACATTGTCATAGGGATGACAGAAAGGAAACCTGAACGGAGAACACATTGTCATAGGGATGACAGAAAGAAGACCTGAACGAAGAAGACACATTGTCATGGGGATGATAGAAAGAAAACCTGGCCGTGGGTAACACATTGTCATGGGGATGACAGGAAGAAAACCTGACCGAAATGTCGTCATCAAGGGGTTTATGGACAATGACTGGTCGAGGGTAAGATCGACGTATGATCTACGACCCAAAAGAAAGGTAAGCAGAGGGGTTGATTGTAATGTCTGCTGGGGATATGTCACCGTCTTGACTAAAAATTGATTTGGGCTTTCGCGCAAGGTACCAAATCTGGCTTATGCTTCGCATGCATATGTTTGAATTTTCTTTCTATGGCTTAATGCTCCATACGAAATGGAAATGCTACGCGTTTTGAGTTTGTAATGATTACTATATGCAAAATGCCGACGCATGCCCGGGCTACCGGGGAAAAAAGGATGTGCCAAGTATGATTGAACTTTGCTAGCTATGACAGGTGAAACCTGATGGTGATTGTCTTTTCGAAGGCGAAATCTTTCAAGGTACCAATAGGGATTGGATTTTGTATGAAGTGCCAATAGGGATTGGACTTTTGGTTTGAAGGAAACACCAATAGGGATAGGGCTTCAGGTTTTTTTGAAAGATGTCAGCAAAGTGGGTTATGGAATGATGCCGAGCAAGGTTGGGCTATGATTTCTGTTTGGTTTTACAAGGCTTCATGCAATGCTATGCGTATGATATGCGATGATGATTATGCCATGATGCTCATGATATGCAACAGGAGCACTCCAGCAAAATAAATGCTGAAGAGACGATGCTAACTCCGCTGGGGAATAACAAACTGAATCGCCTTCAGTGTCATAACTGCTCGAGATCCCGACTAAACCTCCATTCTGCAGGAAAGTATAAATAACAAACTTCTGCCGGAGGAAACATCCCAGGAATCTTGCTGATGACAATCTACCTTTGACTTGCTGGGGAAGGCTAACCACCATCCAAAAATATGCTTGGGGATAATGGTTGATGATGTCAGCCCTGCTAGGGGACCAGATCAGACTTACTCCTTTGTTGGAAATTTACCTTCTACCCTTATTCTGTTGGGGAGATGGGAACAACTTTACCACAAACTGGGGAAGCACAAATCCAATACTCACAACACTCTTATCCTGTACGGTAATATGAACTCTCGCTGAAAAGCAATAAACTCCGTCATACTGGCTAGGGAAGAGCGAACTCCTGAACCCTTGCTGGGTAATCATAATCTCCATAATGCTCTGCCATGAGTGATGAAACTCTAGCTATCTCTGCTAGGGAGAGAGACTCTATTGGGGTCATCTCGTGTTAACTATCAACGTGAACCCTGCAGAGGTGGTATGACCAAAAGAGGTGTCCAGATGAAGCAGAACCTGTAAATGAACATGTCTTCAGGATGTCTCGTGAAGATCCGATATATATGCCCCAGACTGTGATTTACCATTCTCCGGAGAGAGTAACCTCCTGGTCTTTGGGGTGGCCTGCCCCAGCTTTGAAATGATTTGTGCCCCTGTCTGGCTGATCTGTGAAGGAGTACCTCTGACTGACTGACCTTCGAGAGATTTGTCGAATCTCGACTTGATTGCCCCAGATTCTCGACATAATTGCCCCAGATTAACTAAATCTTGGAATGGATCGCCCGTTTGGTATGACTTGCCCCGGCTCAACGGAGTACTCGGGCACTTTGTACCTTAGATTAATCAATCTTTCCCTTCTAGAAACTTTCCTGATGCCAAGTACGGACTCGCAAGTAAAACAATTCGTTTTGAAAAGGTAATTTTGATGCAATGCATATGACAGTTTTGCAATCCAAGTCTGTTCACTGGAAAAATGTTATGACGTGTAGTGAACGAATCACTTATCAAAATGTCACTGATACCAACATGAATGGTAAGAAGATCCTTTTAGGAGTCAGCTTCGCCGCGATCTTTACCAAAGTATGCTTTCGGAACAATCCTGCTTCAATTAGGTCTTTCGCATGTTGTAACGTGGCCTGGTTCGCGGTTTAAGAAAGAAAGGATATAAGGCTCAAAGTTTTGTTTTAACCCACCCATTCTCCTTGATGTTCTCCAGTCCTACGTTCAGTTAACTTGACACAAGCGCTCACCTTTCAAAACGGTTAATGAATGGTAGGAGGATAGCAGGAACCCGCACGATTTTCGGAATGACAGTCACCCCTTATCTCTTTGGTGTCTGTATTCGCACCATTTGTTCTTTATTCGAGGATTTTTCTTTTGTCATCCTTTCCGCTTTTCGCTTTTTCATTCTTTTGTTTTTTTGATATCCCTGATTTTTTCCTGGACTGATTCTTTTGAATTTTTTGATTTTGAAGTCCAGCGGGATGCCCTAACTTTTGCCTAAGTCACTTGCTTTCAAGTCTTGACTTAGCGGGCTTTCTTTTTTTTTTCTTTGACTCTTGTTTCTCTTCTTTTTTTTTGAACAAATCGTGTGACACTGGCTGTCTGACCTGTTTGCAAAGGTTGTGACTGCCTCACTCTCCGATTGGCGAGGGATAACCGCTGTGATTTGATCCTCGAATGGGACGCTCCTTTTGAAATTTGAATGCATGGTCAAATTAACTGACACCTACCCTGCCCCAGGTTAAGATTGAGGGTTTTTTGTTTTCAGAAAGAAACTCCTGCTTCTAGGCTCAACGGGGTTGACAAGGAATTATCTTCCTTATGTCTCCGGTGTTTGAGGAATTGAAACAATTCCTGTACATCATCAGCAGAGTTTTGTCCCAAAAGCATACAATTGGAAGTTCTGCATCTTTGAATATCATCATCCTCCCTCGGATCCTGCTTAAACAAATGTTAGATACCAATAAAGAAAAGTATGAGTGAACACAACTGGATTTAACCAAAACATGCATATTCATTTCATTAGCATTATTAATTGAAAACAGACGAGTTTTACAAATGAGTTTGCACTTTTTAGCAAAAAAGAAACTACAAATGCAAAGAAATGACATGATCTAAATGGTCGCCAGCTTTGAGGAATTGGGCCTTCCAAGCTTGATTTGCAAATGCTAGCCATCTTCAGAATTGCTCATCGAAGTCATTCTGATACTCATCTGCACAACTGCTCTCAGTGACTTCTTCCATAACCTGGACTGATGAACCCACCTGACTGGATGAAGGAGAAATGTTTATCTGAACCCCCTGAGGCGTGAATGAGAACATATTGGAGTCAAGAAGAGTCTGAACCTTGCTCCTGAGCACCTTACAGTCTTCCGTTGAATGCCCGTGTGCCCCAGCATGATAGTCACAACGGGCGTTGACATCCAAACCTGGTGGATACGGAAAAGGCACTGGCTTCAACTCCTTCGGCACTATCAATCCACCTTTGATCAAATCTGGCAACATCTGACTGTACGACATTGGCAACTGAGTGAACTGCCTCTCTGGCTTTCTTGGCCTTTGTCGGGCGTGCTGACGCAGCTGGCGGCGATATGACCGTTGATTCTAAGAAGGTCTCTGATTTGCAGAAGAACATTGTCCCTGATATGAAGACCCATAAGATTGTTGACTCTGAACAGTTGATATGTCTGAACACTGAGAACGAGGTGGTAGAGATTCCTGAATGGAACTATTTTCTTCCTCGAATTCTTCCTGACAACTAACAACTGATTCATTTTCATTAGCTTGGAAGTTCGAGACGCCTTGGAGCTTTCCACACTTAATCATGCTCTCGATACGTTCTCCCACCATCACCAGGTCAGAAAATTTTGCTGCCCCATTGATAAACATCTTTTCCAAGTACGGCCCTTGCAAGGTATCCATGAACAAATCAACCAATTCTCTATCCGAAAGTGGCAGTTGAACACGAGTGGCTAACTCTCTCCATCTCTGAGCATACCCTCTGAATGACTCATTATCTGCTTGAGACAAGTCTTGCAAATGTGTTCGGCTGGGAGCCATGTCAAGATTATAATCGTACTGCTTCACAAAGGCGTTGGCTAAATCTGACCATGATCAGATGCTACCACTCTGCAACTGCATATACCAATTCAGTGATGCCCCACTCAGACTGTCCTGGAAACAGTGGATCATGAGCTTGTCATTGTCGACATGTGAGGTCATTCTTCTGCAGAACATCACCAAATGTAGCTTCGGATAGCTATCTCCTTTGTATTGCTCAAACTTTGGCATTTTAAACTTTGGAGGCATTACCAGGCCAGACACCAAACACATGCTCGAAGCATTCAAATCAAGAGTATCACGCCTCTCCAGGGCTTTAATTTTCTCTTCCAACACGCGGTATCTTTCGTCATCAACATATCGTGGATCCTTAGGGTTCATCTTCGGAACTACCCCTCGGACATCTGGCACAGAGAATGCAAAACTCTGATAATCAGCGGCATCAAGAGAAGATGAATGTCCATCTCGGACAAAAGGAGGTTCTTGCTCAACTTGATTCTCTACAGGGATCCGCACCGGCTGAGTTTGGGAAACATTGCTCGCCGGAGGTGGAATGACATTCTCATTTCTTTGAATATTGGCCTTTCCCCTTGTCATGACGGCCATAGCTTCCATAAGTTGGTCCAACTGATGCTTCATCAATTCAACATCGGCCCTAGTCACAAACTGATTTTGTTCCCCAGAGTTCATGATTCTTCCAGAAGTTGATTCAAGTCCAATACGAAAGTCGGGAAATCAACTGCAGGTCGAGGATAAAGGATGGATGAGCTCACTGGTTTGGCCTGGAGAAAGGATATGCAAAAATGATGCAAGATGCAAATGCAATGCAATAGTATGAATGCAATAAGACATGTGATCAAAGCTTCCACATATTCTGAATAAGTGTTGTGCTGATGACTGAATAAGTTCATGAGTCTGTTCTGAAGAGAATACCAGAATACCAGAATATCCGATGATTAGAACACCAGAATACCAGGCCGATAAGTCTACACTGATAGGAAATCCAGAATACTGGGTATGATGAAGGTCAAGGTTACCTGTAAACCTGTAAACAACCCGCCCTTCTCACATGTGGGTACTAGGAAACAAGGCTTGTCAGCTTCGGAGGTTTGAGAAGCGATACCACATTCAGCCCGTAGGATACAATGCTATGTCAATCAAAGAGGCCGTCCACTGACTCACCTTAGAAAATAATGGTCATCCTATGCAAGTTCCAAAGTGGGCCCTCGGGTGCGAGTAGGTTTGCCACAGAATGTGGTCTTCCACTGTCACCACTAAAGAGAGATGTTTCCACTAAGGTCCTCATGATCGGTCACTAGAGTCGACAACTCTCTAGATCGACATCCTAGAATACGCAAGATGCGTACGCCATGATAGGTCCCAAGATAGCCTCGTCTAGCTGTGAATTTCGTGATTACCCAACGTACACAGATGGCACGTAGGTCCCACTACTCTCCACTCTAAATCTAAGTGTATACTTAAGCCTGTGTAATGGGCTTATCTCTCAAAAATCCCATCCCGCCAGATAGAAACATCAACACAGTCCAGTATAATAATGAAATATGATACAGTACATGCAGTAAATACAGTAATGTATAGTACAGCCGTAAAACAGTAAAACAGCAAAAGCAACATCGAAGTAAACACCCAATGAAAGAAAAACAAAGAAGCGCTAGGATTGACTCGCTTAGGATGGACCAGCAATAGGTCAACCTGTCCCCAGCAGAGTCGCCAGCTGTCGCTCCCGGGTTTTTCATCCTAGTACAAACGCGAAAGTGGCATGAAACAGAGTCGCCAGCAATGTGTATTTATCCCAAAAGAGGGAAAGGAAACACCGCATAAACCTAAGAGGAAGGAAAGAGCATGGTCTTGCGACCAAGAGAAATGGGTAAGGGAGTCGGTTACGCGAGAGGAAGGTATTAGCACCCCCACACGTCCATCGTACCCGATGGGATCCACGCTTAATTGTCTCGATCAAAGGGTGTAAGAAAAGATACTGGAAAAGGAACTGAAAGAAAGAAAGGAGAAAGAATGGAAAAGGAACGAGAAACAAATGTAGGGAAAATAAAAGAAGTGCTCGAATGGGCCCTACCCCACTGCCTACGTATCTCATCGGGAGCATGAGAATCAGAGCGACGTAGTTCCCCTCAATAGGGATGGATTCTTTGTGTTTTTTAAGGAACGACTAACGTTCTAGCTCAGGTGTTGCAGGCTCGCTGGTCCGAGTGCGTTACCATCTTGCAAGAGAACGAGTAGAAGCACGTTCGCACGTTAAGCATGAGTGAGATGACAAAAGAATTCCCGAAGGAAAGACGTTATTGTTTGTTTTTGTCTTTTAAGAGTTTTTTTCATTTGTTTGCATATGATAGTGTATCTAAATCTTGATCATTGGAATGTATACATCCTCACATTCCAAGATGGAATGAGTAAGAAAGTACACTAAGTGCGAAGAAGACCCTCACATTTAGTTCCAATTATTAAGGTTCAAACACACTAGCATACTTGTATTTATTAAGTGTTTTTGTTGATTAAGAAATGAAGAAGTGTTTTTTCTTTATTTGTATCTTCAACAAGTATTGCATTTAAGTCCCTCATACAAGATCAAATGTTTAACACATTGACCCAAGATGATCCATATGCTACACATTCTAAGATTATAAGAGAAGACCCCTTACAATCTTTTCTTTATATGAAAGGCCTAAATGCAATAAGTGCCTACCTTTATTAGATATTTTGAATTTTCTTTGAGATGAGAAGATGAAAGACTCAAGTGGGAGAGAAAGGTAAAATCTATGTGGACTAAGACTCAATCCTATTTGATTATTTAAGGGAGTGATCCTAATGGTTTGTGAGGTTGCAAAACCTAAAGTCTAAAGAAGGAATGAGTTAAACAATTCACTTCTAAAGTAGAAGATGAATTGTAACTCAAAAGGGAAAGTAATGAGTTAATCAAAGAAAGTACATAAGTACTTAACAAAACACAAGATTGAATTGTAAAAGATGAAAGAAAAGAAATTTGAATGTGGATTCCTTATCCACACTCAATTTCAACTTACCAAAGCCCCTACATGGTTAGTAAAGCAAATGTATATGAAAGCAAAAGTGAAGGAAATAAGGCAATTAATCAATGTTAAAATTAAAATGCTAACTAAAAAAGAGAAGATTAAATTCCAAGGAAAAAAGTTAAATTGTCTAACTCTAAAATTAAACCTAAAATTAGTTCCTAGTTGATTCTAAAGAAGATTAACCTAAAGTCATTTCAAGTTAAATCTAATCTAATTCTAAAATTAACCTAAAGTTATATCTAATATTAATCCTAAGATTAATTCCAATTATTTCTAACTAAAAATCTAACTCTCACTAATCAAATTCTAAAATTAAATCTAATTACTAAAAGTGAGTTAACCAACAATAGAATTAGGAATTACAATCACAACCAAGATTAAATTCTAGTTCTCTAATCAGAAATCTAATTTCTAAAATCTAATAAAACTCTAATTAACTAAATTCAAGATTATTATTTTCTAATTAACTATTTCTAATTAGTCAAATTCTAAAGTTAAGACTTTAACTAATTCTAATGAAAATTAGAAGTTAATTTCTAAAATCTAATCAAACTCTAATTATCCTAAGTTAATTAACTAAAACAATTAGTAAAACTAATTATCTAATATTAAGTAACTAGAACTAATTACTAAACAAAACCAAAAATCTAAATTGATATCTAAACAAAACAAACTATAAGGTGCAGTGAGTAATACATGAGTATGGAAAGAAGAATCAGGCGTGGGCCTAATTCTGAGCCCAAGAATCTTAAACATGAAGCAAAAGGGGGCGAAATAGTGAAACGGGTGTGTGGTGAAAGTCCAAGGTCTTATCCATGTCCAGGGGGTGCAGCGTCAAAAACTGGTGGTGGATAGTGAATAGGATTTGTGGGCTTTGAACCCGGTCCACATTGAAAAGCCCGATTTAATAAACATAAACCCTAAGTAACAACTTTCCTTCATCTTTCCAAGCTCCTCACCGCCGCTGCTCTCTTTTCACATCGTCGGCCATCAGAGACTCCCTCCGTTCTCTCCGTTTCCGTTCACTCTCCGTCCCTGTTCTTCTCCTTCTTTCAACATCTTCGTCCGTCCGTTTCAACATTTCACCGCCACTCCCCTCCGTTTCAACCTAAACCCATGCTCTCGGTCGTCTCCCTCACAATAACTCAACGTCGTGTCGCAACTCAGAGAATCAAAATAAAATGGAACCTAGGTATCTCAATCTTGAATTTCACGGTGATTTCGAATTCACTCTCAGTTTCCTCTAAAACTCACACACGCGACGGGATCGAAGGAAGGAAATCAAAATCAAACAATTTCTCAATCAAAGCACACAAAATTGAACCGCGAGGGAGATCGTTATTTACGTACCTACCGGAGACAAGTCCGGTGCTTCTTCAAACTCCGACGATAAAAGAAAACCAGAGGTGAGATAATATTCTTCTTAATTTCTTGTTCTGCTTCTTCTTCTTCGATTCTTTGCTGATTATTGATTATTACAGAGTTATGGATTCACGAAGTTGAGGAAATTGAAGATGATGAGTCTGTGCGAGGATAATCTCTACTCAGGTAAACTCAGAGCCTGCGTCTTCTCTCTTTTTCGTTGCGGATTTTCATTCATCCTCTTGTACGCTACGTTTTGATTTGTTGTTGAATTGTTAGTTCGAGATTGCAAATTCTGGAATTCTGAGTTGTTATGATGTTGAACAGTTTTACAGGTCTGTGAATTAGCCGGCGAATTTGTTACGAGACTATGAATTGGAGAAGGTGAAGATGAATTTGAAGGTTGTTGAAGAGTTGATGCTGAGAGAAGATCGAAGATGAAGAGAAAAGATGGAGAGATTGAAGCTGGTTGAAGAAAACGAAGATTGGTAATTGAAGATGGTGATGAATTTGTGTAGAATGAAGAAGAAGCCTGAATAATGAAGGTAGTGCCGGTTTTATAGAGAATTCAGTGAGGGTAAAATAGTATTTACAGGTGAATTCAGTTAGAGTTAGTTAGGATTTGTTGAGTTCTGTTAGAGAAATTGGAGGTTAGAAATTTTGAGGAAAAATGGTAGGGAGAGTTAGAGGTAGTTAGAATGAGTTTTTGAGGATTGGAAAATCAGTTAGCCTTTTTGTAAGTTTGAATTTCTGTTAGGAATTTTTCACAGTTAGAGAAGTTATGGTTCGGGAAAGTTTTGTAATCTGTTATGAATGTTCAGAGGAATTGTGAATTGTTAGGATCAATTATGACTTTCTTCTATTAAAAAAAGCTATATGTTGCTATTAGAAAAAAGGTTAGGGTGATATTGAATTTTTTTAATGTAACTGAAATCCTGCTGTTAAAAAAATGCTGCTGAATTTCTCCTATATGCTCTTCTCAAATCAAGTTCTGTCATAGAGTTCAATTGATGGGAAGAAATTCTGTTATGCCCTTTTATTTTGTTATGCTGCCATGAGTTCTTACTAATGAAATAAGGGCATCAGGATCCATTAGCATGGCAATACCAATTAGCATGGCAATAGCAGTAGCTCATCCATATCACGCATCAACATTCCTCAGAAATCTGCATCAGAAATGACTTGATGGATTATAATTGGGAATGTAAGAACTCCAACCTGTTCCAACCCTTGAATTTGAACCGCTTTCCTTGATTTCAATATGGACGTTGAGCGTATGCATTTGCCATTGAATTGAATATGGATTTTGGTAGTGGATGTGGATATGGTAATGTAACTTATGGACATAGACTTGGATAATAAAAAATGGTTAGAAATGGATTAACAAATAATTTGGATTCAAGAGAAAAATGAAAATGGATATGGATTGGATGAAAATGTGGTTTTAGTTTATGGATCCAAAATGGTTCTAAAGTGGATTATAGACATTGAAATGAAATTGAAATGGATTTGAAAATGTAGGCAAACTGGTTTGAAATAAAATGTGGGTTAAGAAATGGATAAAAATAGAAATGGATTATAAAATGGATATTTGGAACTTTAAATGGAAATGGATTTAGGAATGGATAATGGAATGGTTTAATGGTCTTTAAGGTGGATAACAAAATGAAAATTACTAATGGGTTTATTGTAGAAACTTGAATTCCAAGTAGCCCACACAACTAATCTCGACACACCCAATTCTACACCAAACTCATATCTTCAATGAATTCCAAAAATTCAATCAGTAAGCTCAATCAACCATGACCCAGTGCTCTTTAAATCAATCCACAGAGGCCTTGTCCTGATAATCACTGATATCCTTGACACGAACCCCTAATCTCATAATCTTCAATTGATGACTGTCTACAAACTCAACCAAGTAGGAGAAACCATGACCTTTGTTGATGCATACCCTGAAATCTGATGAACCTCTGAATACAACAACCCTGGATCTTGATGAACCTTCGAATAGGAAAATACCAATAGCAAGAAAATTCCTTTTCGATCCCATGTCTTAAGAGCCCAATGCAAATGAATGAATGAATATGGCCTAATGAAAATGCAAATGAGAACACGGAGCGAAATCCAGAAAAAGATAGGGCAAATTTTTGGGTGCTACATCTGCTTTCTCCTATGTTATGCTACGGCTTTAATGGCCGGGTCAATGGTCTGCTGGTGACATGCAGTGGACGGGTCCAAACTGGGCATCTCTGCGACGCTCCAAGCGAAGAGGTCAATGTTCTCCCGGAGGCATGCTTTGAGCTGCTTCCTCGCGATGTCAGGCAAGTCTGCTCCAGTCTTCACTCCCCGTTGGGGATCTTCGCCGAACAGAACTATCTCGAAGTCACCATCTGGGTTTGGGCGCATCGGATGGGAGCTGCTGCTGGATACTGTGGACAATGTTGCTCGTTCCTCCTAATGGTCCTCGGGGAAGCGGCTGTCGAGGTCGATAGAGTCGACCTGGGGCAAAGGCTTGGCTTCCTCGGAGCTGCTTGGCAGTATTAGCTTGCTCGACGCCTTTGGCTTAGGCGCAATGGTGTTGAGTCCCTTTGTGGCTGCTTCGAAACACCGTCGGCCAGCTTCTATCTCGCCATGGAGGCTGGCGACCTTCCCCTTCGAAGTGTAATACTTCATCTTCAGGTGGACGGTTGAGGGCACGGCTACCAACTCGGCTAGAGTTGGCCTTCCGAAAATGCATTGGTAAAGCGACGGGCAGTCGATTACCAGGAACTGCACCTTGATGGATCTGGCCGTCTCAGCTGCGCCGAATGTCACGATCATCTCCATGTAACCCCACGGCTTTGTCACGGACCCGTTGAATCCCTACAAGTCAGATCCCACGTAGGGAGCGAGGTGAGATTCGTCCAGCTGAAGTGTGAAAATAGCTGGGAGTACATGATGTCGACCGAGCTGTCCTGGTCGACAAATATCCTGCGAACGTCGAAGTTCGCCATCTGGGCTCTGACAAGCAGAGGTATGCTGGAGTTTGGGGATCCGCCAAGGAGTTCCTCCTTGTAGAAGGAGATTGGGATGGAGCCCTTCTGGGCCTGATCAAGCGTCGTTACTTTATTACTGCTGGTGTTGATTAGATGGTCGAACTTCCGTTTCACGGAGCCCATAGTGACTTTGTTGAATCCCCCGCCAGAAATGACCATGGCGGAAGGAAAAGTCTCCCACGGGCTGTGGGCCGCGAAATAAGCAGGGGCACTGAGCCCGTCTGGGACGTAGAAGTCCCCTGGCCGGGATATGGACATTGCTACCTACACGTTGGTGTCATCCGAGGAGGGTGCCTCTTCCTCGACCTTCTTGGACTCCTGGGCGTCTTGCCGAGGAGTGTCCTTCTTCTTTACGAACTATTTCAGGTGCCCGTCCTTGATCAGTATCTCTATGGGATTCTTCAGGTGGATACAGTCCTATGTGGTATGGCCGTGACTTTTGTGGAAGTGGCAGTACTTCGACTTATCCACGTTTGGTCGGTTCGGCAGCTGTTTGGGGAAATAGACCCCAGCTTGTTTGAACTCCGAATTGGCACATTCGGACATAATCTTTTCCCTGGACACAGTCAGGGGAGTGTAATTGTGGAAGCGCTCGGAGGGTCCCTTGCTGTCGCGGGAGTCCCTCGAACGGTCCTCGTGTTTTCGTTCTCCCCGACGAGATGTCGAGGCCTCTTCTCCTTTGGCGGCCCGGGCATTCTCCTGGCGGCGCGATGCCCGGACGTTGTAAGCCGCAATCTTCTCCTCTTACTGGATATGAGTTTGGGCTTTGAGGAGGAGGGCGTCTAAGTTCCTCGGTGGGGCGAGGCCGATGGCTTTAGCGAAATCGGAGTCCGGGAGGACCCCTTATTCGAGCAGGAACTTCTTCATTTTGTCCGTCATCGGGACCCGCACTGCTTCCTTGTTGAACCTCTCGATGTATGCTCAGAGAAGTTCGTCTTTCCTCTGGATTTTGGCTCCGAGGGAGGCCTCCGTTTTGGGGTGGCGGCGAGATGCTGTGAAGTGCCGCGAGAACATCCTACCGAGCTGCTTCCACGATGTAATGGACTCCTCGGGTAGTTGTTTATACCATGTCATTGCTCCTTTCCGAAGCGTGGTCGGGAACAATTTGCATTTGATGGCGCCCGTACGCCGCGGTAGTCTAAGAGGGCATCGATATTCTCGATGTGCTCGTCTGGATCAGTGGTCCCGTCGTATGTACCAAGTGACGGGGGTTTCTCCAAGCCTTTTGGGAGACGGGTGGCTAGGATCTCATGGGACAACGGGCCGCGAGGCTCGTCGTCATCACTGGAACTGGTGTATGATGGTGATCGGAAGGGCTGCTCGCGTCGGCGGTTCCTTCGTGGAGAAGGCGAACGGTTCCTTCGAGGAGAAGGTGAGCGGTTCCTTCGTGGGGAAGGTGAGCGTGTCCGTCTTTTGGACTTGATCGAAGACTCCTCGTTCCTTCGAGTCCTTTTGTGGTCGTGAGCGTGCTGGTCACGCGGGGAGATCTGGTCGCGCTGGGAGATCTGGTCGTGCTTTCGGGCTACGCGAGGATCTTGCTCTTGGCACAGTCTTCGATCGATTTCTCTCCGGGGCTGCGGGCTTCTTGATCGTCGCTGATTTCTCCACGCAGGAAGGGATCTTGGATGGCGAGACTCTTCCAGTGCCCCGATCCTCTCGTTTTGCTGCAGGATCAGGGTGTTGGTTTTGTTGAGGGCCTCCAGGAGGGCTGCCACGGCCGGGTCGGCGCTGGGCGGAACAGGAACGGGCTGGAGGTCAAGAGACGGTTGATCATTGTGGCGATCAGCAGGAGTTGGGGAAGGAGAAGTAGTGGCTCCATCCCTAAGGAAACGGGCATCTCAGAGGAGAGATGATTGGCCGTCAACATCAGATTTGTTGACGGGGAGGATGGTGGAATAAAGGGCATCCTGGGTGCGATCTTGGGAGGCCATGATTGTGATGATGTTCGAAAGTTGTTTTGATCTTCAGTTAAAGAAAGAAGGGGAGAACAAAGTTTCCCACAGACGGCGCCACTGATCGTGAAGGCTGGATCAGATCCTGTAGAATCAGGCCACCAAGTGCGTCAGGGATGCTGGTCGTATGGAGAGGAAGGGGGTGTACCTGCAAGGCACTCCGACGCTCAAGTAAGTAAAGGTCAGAGAAAAAGGGGCAAGTACAAGAGTGAATTCTTAGGGTGAATATTGGATACCTGACCCTCTCAAGCGAGAGGGTTTATATAGAGCCCCCAGCGCGTGGCCAACGGTCCTATTTTCGGGGCGAAATAATCGTTTTCCCCAAAGAATAGGTAACCGCCCAAACTAGCCGTTATGTCGGGCAGGGTGCCCGAAACTAGCCGTTATGTCGGGCATAGGCACAGTTTCGAGCACCTGCCCTTTGCTGTTCGGGCAGTGAGGAAGCCGTGCGTAACGGGAATCGAAGCCGGGGAGGAACGTTGCATTCCTTGCCCGGATGGAGGGGCAGAAAGGTCACTTTTGCCCCTCTGTGGATTGGACTTAGGCAATTTGGGCCGCTCTGGAGCAGAGGTGGATTGGGCCAATTCTAGCCATTGGTCTAGTCCAGAACAGTGTGTTTTAGCAACATGCACCTTAGGGTGTATTTAATAAATTTTTAGTTATTAATTTCTAACACACTTCTTCTGAAAAATAAATAGGTGTATTATAGAAAATGCCTAAAGCAAATGCTAACGTACACCCACTTACTTTTTAGAATGTGTGTTTTAGTAACATGCACCTTATGGTGCATTTAACTATTTTTTAATTAAAGTTTGCTAAAACACACTTTCATAAAAATAAGTGGGTGTATCCTAGCAAAACCCTTTTAATTAATATTAGATATAAATTGAGAAATTGGTAAATGTGAGGAATTGAGTCAATTGTTTGATTTGAGGGAAGTATGTGGTAAGAGGGGAGAAGCTTAAAGTTAGTTGGATAATAATAATAGTTATGCAAAAATAATTAGAATAATATATATTCTTAGTGTTAGAGATATTAGGCTTAGTGGAGAAATTTTTGTCAGTACGTGTATACAATGAGTTTTAGAAAAACAAGAACATTGGAAGGGAGAATCCATAGGAGCTACTTAATTTGTTGTTTTGGCTAGAAATCTAAGGTAAGGGGGGAGAAAGGTCTTTTACTATGGATGTATTTCATGACAAGGTAGAGAAAATACGTCCTTGCTCTCATTAGGGTTCCATGATTTTGTTTTGATAAATTGTTGTTATGTTAGAAATCTAGAAATTGATGATTGGTTGTGTTTATACATGTGATTTTGATTGAAATTGCATTTGAATCATCATGATTATACATATATGAATTTCTACCATTGATGAATGTTTGAGTGCTTGGATTGTGAATATGATTATTAGTGAATTGTTGATGTAATTGTATAATAAATTTATATGAATCATAATGAACATAGGCCTTGTAATATGTTGATAGTTGTGATAACATGATTCACTATTAAATTGGCATTATGGGTTAATTGATTGTGGAAAATTGGTTGGAGTGATGTATGAAGAATAATGAAGGAAGGGATAAAGAATTTATTTTGAAAACTGATTTTTATTTGGAAAAATATACAGTGACAACCGATTGCCTCTCCATGACAATCTATTGCACTAGTGTAAATTTTGAAAAAAAAAATGAAAATCGATTGTCACAATGAATTAATCGATTGTACTGCTTAGAAACGTGATTTTTTTAAAGGTATGAATCAAAATACTCTTGATTATAATCGATTTTCATCCCTTGACAATCGATTGTTGTAGGACAATTTGTGAAAAATTATGTTTTGATTTTTGTTGCACTTTCCGACAATTTTGGCCGTAACTTTGGTTTCGCAGGTCCAAATGAGGTGTCGTTTGAAGTGTTAGAAAAATAACATGCAGAGCTATCTCATAGTAGTGCTTGGTGAAATAATTGGGTTGTAGTCGTGTGTCCATTGGAGGAATGAATGTTATGACATGTATGATTTATTAGCGAATCTTTGTGTTTACTTAATGATAAGTTGATGTTATAATGAATTAACATGAATGAATGTTGTGTGAATATGTGTTGGATGAGGTGATGAAGCTTGGTGTTGTTGTTAATTTTTTAAGGTTGATAATTTGTTGTTTATTAAGAATGATGTTGTGCATAATGGTAATAAATGCATGGTGATGTTTTTGGTGATTCTTTTGGTGATAATGCATGTTGTTGAGAGTCGTGCATCATGGTGTACAAGCTTTGGTATGATTTTTCTGTGCTAAGGTCTTATGGTGGTGATTTAGGAGCAAGTAGTTGGTTCCATATGGGAATTGGTAAAGTGTTACTTATGGTGATAGTAACGATTTAGTGTGCTCTAGTCCTATGGTGGGGATTCGGGAGCGAGATGGACATGTGTTGTCCATAATGGTACCACATGCATAAGTGTCACGTTGTGTCATGAGTCGCATTTCATATATATATATATGATCGGAGAGGACCAGAAGGAGATCGTCGCGGCCTTCGTGTAGGACAAGAGTTGATGCTCGTATGAGAGGAAAGGGGGATGGAGGTACCTGCAAGGTACTCCGATGCCAAAGTAAGTATTTGGTCTATAGAAAAGGGGAAAGCAAGTAAAAAAGTCAAGTATATGATTTGTGATACCTGCCCCTCTCAAGTGAGGGGTTTTTATAGGGAGGTTGTTGGCTAACACGGTGCCTGATCGTCCAATGAGGTGCAGCCAGGTGGAGGGTGAAGCGCGTGGTCTCTCTAACTGTTTCCGCTATATCCGGGGAGGCAGTTGGTCGCGTGAATCACAATGCGCGTGGAGGGGACGTGCCCAATGGCTATATTGTGCCCAACGTCTGTATTGTGCCCAACGGCTATATTGAGTCTATTGGGCCTGTTCGCCAAATATGGTGGATTGGGCCTGGTCCTTAAGGGCATGTAGCTTTGCCCGGCCCAGAACAGGAGCCCCCCAAGTCGTTACTCTGTTGGAGAGTAATGACTTTTAGGCAGTTGCGATTTCGACCACATTGTCGGGGAGCTGGATGTCCGCTTGGGATGTTCCTTTTGTACCCGACGAGACATGGTCGTCATCCATTAACGCAACACGTCGACCAGGGCCTGCAACGTGTTCGAAAAAATGGGAGTTTTTTTTGGCGAGCATTTCTGCCCGGATGAGTTTACTTTGACGAAGAGACTTGCTCGTGGTAGCCAAGTGTTAGTGTATTTTCTGCGCTGAACCAGGCGAAGAGTTTTTGTGACACGTGGTGTGCATTTATGGCCTTTGTCAGTTCTAGGGGCGTATAGGCTATGATGACCTTCACGATTCCCCACGATCAAATGGTTATAAAAAGGTGGGGGAAGGTTTCATTTTCATAATTTCACAAGTTTTTCACTCTTTGCTCTCGTTTGCTCTGCAATTAGTCTTCGCCGGAGCTTCTCTTCGCCACCGTCAACTTCTTCTTCTACTTATAAGTTCTCTCTTCCTTTCTGTATATTTTTATAAGTTTTCCGGTAGAACTTCATGTTTTCCGATTGAACTTCATGTGTTCTTTAATGAACACATGAATTCCAGGAAAATTTTATGAAGAACATGATGAACTTTATGAATTTCTAGAATTTTGTAGAAATTGTTAGCGTAGATCTTGGTAGAATCTGGTTAGGTGTATAGTTTAGTTTGTAGTCGGGCACTAGGCCTGTTCGGGATCTTAGTGTGAGTGCGGGACGGACATGCGTCCTCGTATGTGCCTCTATGAGTCCTGGTCGCGTGGACCTCTCTTAGCTATTAGTAAATAATTGATACGAGCACGTGGTTGTCCTCGGATTCGTTAACGCCCTTTCACTTGATTAGTGGTGGAAGGGTGGATTTGATCATGGACGTCGAATTCACATCTCTTCCTCTGCTTTTCAGGTGAAAATGGCTGAACCCCGCGATGAAGCTATGCCCGACGCACAGGATGTACCCGAGGGACCCAGTGTGTCCGCCGATTACTTGAATATCAAGGTCACGGGAGGGGACCTTGACTGGCTTGGACATGAGCCCCTGTCTTTTCGATCAACTTTCTCCGAGGAGGAGATACGGGATTTCGACCTCTTGGAGAGGCGCGACGAGGATGCTCCACGGGCCTGGAAAGCTTTTCGTCCCGGGGAGCACGATAGGATCTGTTCCTCGTACCCGGGGCTTCGCTTTCCTATGTACGAATTTGCGTTTACGGAGGCCAAAATGCGTCTCCCCTTCACTGACTTCCAATCCTCTCTGTTCACCCACCTGGCCTTGTGCCCGTCCCAGCTTCACCCGAACGCCTTGGCCTTTATCCGTGCTTTTGAGTTGGTATGTCGTTACCTCAGCATCGGGGCATCCACAGATCTCTTCTTTTGCCTCTTCCAAATTCAATGGAGTACGGCGGGGTCGAAACAGAGTTGGGTATCGTTTAAGCAACAGAATAGGCTGTTCTGGCCGTATTCTGATTCGATACGCAATTTCAAAGACAGGTTTTTATTCATGAGGCCTATGACCGAGGAGGCGAAGAGGAGCATTTTGACCATTGAGAGGATGATGGTGGATGGTCGGGAAAGGGATAGTGTGGTCTCCATTTTCCCTTTGGAATGGGTCTACACTCATTTTAAACGCTGAACAGATCAGTTCCTGGTGAAGCATGAGCAGCTTTGCCCGGCTGATAAGGAGTCGTACAGGATCCTTCATGCTTACGTGGAGAGCTTTTCTCCGGCCTACTTCGTCGATCGGGACGGGAATCAGCTGGTCGGGGAGGATGGGCCTATCCGAGTAGCTAGATATATTAATGTTAAAGCTCTCCTTGAGTGTGATAACGACGACGACGCTATGACTTTGCTTGGTATGCTTCACTGTTTAGTTTTGTTTTCTTAAATTCTTGATTCTGACTTGATGCGTGTGTTCGCAGGTATGATGGCTGACATGCGGGAGCGTCTGATGAAGTCGCAGGATGCGAAGGTTTACAAGAAGGCAACCACTGGTGCCAAGGCCGGGGCGCCCAAGCAGACGGTGATGGAGAGTTTTGCTGCTGGATCTACTCCCATCCCGGAGAGAGGCCCAACGCCACTGACCCCAGAGGGTTCTCTTAAGAGGAAGAGAGACGTTGTAGGGACTCCTGCGGCCGGCGGTCCTGGGGGGTCCAGGGCTAATCATTTCGTTCTGCCCGCTTACTACACACGTCGGGACTTGTTCGTTGAAGGGGATTCGATAGAAGTCCATGATTCTGAAGCCACGACCATTTTGAATGCCAAGTCCAAGGCGAGGAGGAAACAGTTGTGCCAGGATGCGGCGGGCATGTTCAGGGTCCTTGAAGCTGCCCTTGTCCTCGCCGACGATGAAGCCACTACTCGGGCGAGCCTCGTGACCTACCATAATAGAATAGCCGAGCTGGAGGGCGAAAACAACAAGCTGTTCAACGATTTAAAACAGTTTGAAGGTCACGAGGAGGCCAAGGTGCTGCTCCAGGCGGAGGTGACCCTGCTAAAGTTAGCCGCGCTCAAGGCTGACGACGAGAAGAAGAGGCTGCAGGATAGGATTTCTGAGTTGGAAGGTTTGACTTCAGTTGCCCCGGATGAAAACGATGATGAGGAGTCTCTAAAGTCGCGGACCGACTTGATCGGGAGAATCCGAATCCTCGGCGAAGATAACCTGAAAGCGGCTGAGTTTGGCTTCAATGCGGCTAAAGAGCAGATGGTGGCCCTTAACTCCGACGTGCAGCTCCTGACGGAAGGAATGGGTTTGTTTAACAGAGTGGTGGACGGCCACGTTGTCCCTGCAGAAGAAGAAAGTGAAGTCGTAGGATAGGACTTGTTTTTACCATGTTTTGTGGGTCTGCGTGCCCTTATTAATTTGTATTTCAGTGTATGGGCGCTGCCCTTCTTTGTATTTATGACATTGCCCGGTCGTGGCCGGCACTTTAATATACTTGGTTTTGTGGACGTTTTATTATGAATTTTGCTCTTTGTTTATGTGTGCGTGTGTCCCCGGCTAGGCGTAAAACCTACCGAGGAGGGCGAAGTGGTTCCGCCCACGATGAGACTAGGACTTCGTTTGAGGTACTAGTCTCATAGGCTTGGACTGTTCCCATCGTGAGCTGGGTGTTCTGCCTGAATGGTGCGGCAACGGCAGAGCTCGGTCGAGGTATCCCCGTTGTGCGCAGGATCTGCTCGCACAAAGAGAAGAAGCTGGCCGGCGTTGTAATGCGTGTCGTGCTTCACCAGGGCACGATACGTTGGGCGTGCAGATCTCACCGCTTTGGGGTGACTGTGTCGACGACTTGTCTATCCTCGTGGTTAAGGACTTAGTTATAGTACTGCTTGAGTTTTTTAGCATTCCATGGTCGAGCAAGCTGTTTTTCGTCCAGTGTTTCCAAGTAATATGCTCCCGTGCCCATTTTGGACTTGACCCTATAGGGTCCTTCCCAGTTTGCCGCCAGTTTTCCTTCGCGGGAATCCTTTTGGTTTCTGCGCAGGACCAGACTGCCTACGGGGAAGTCGTGCTTTATGACCCTGGCGTCATGTCGCAGCGTTATTTGTTGCATTAATGTGGCCTCGCGGAGGGCAGCCCCTGATCTTATTTCTTCGACCAGATCGAGTTCCTCACGCAGGGCCTCATCGTTCATCTCTTCGTCGAGCGGAGCTTCTATTCTTCTGGAGGGCTCCCTTATCTCCACCGGTATTACTGCCTCTGTTCCGTATGCTAGTCGAAAAGGGGTTTCCCCGGTGGTGGAATGAGGTGTCGTTCTGTACGCCCAAAGGACGCTGTGGAGCTCCTCGACCCACCTTTTCTTGGCCTCGCCTAACCTTCGTTTTAATTCGTGTAAGATTACTCTGTTCGCGGCCTCTGCTTGCCCGTTGGTTTGGGGATGCTCGACCGAAGTAAAGTGTTGTTTCGTTCCTAGTTTGGCGACGAAGTCCTGAAATTTTCTGTCCGTGAACTAAGTTCCGTTGTCGGTTACGAGGGCTTGGGGTACCCCGAACCTGGAGAGGACGTTTCTTTTGTAGAAGCGCAGTATGTTGAAGGCTGTGATCTTGGCGAGCGCTTCGGCTTCAATCCACTTTGTGAAATAGTCGACGACCACGATTAGGAATTTATTTTGGTAGGATCCCATTGTGAAGGGGCCGAGAATGTCCATCCCCCACCAGGCGAAGGGCCATGGCGAGGAGAGGGTCTTCAATTCGTTGGGTGGCGCTAGATGCATGTCCCCGTGGCGCTGGCAACGGTCGCATTTCTGTACATGTTCTTTGGCGTCCTGCTGCATGGTCTGCCAGTAGTATCCTGCGCGCAAAGCTTTTCGAGCCAGGGATCTTCCCCCTAGGTGCTGTGCGTTGATGCCCTCATAGATTTCTTGCAATATTTCGGGGACCTGAGCTTCGTCGACACATTTTAACAGTGGAATGGAGAATCCTCGTCGATATAATTTGTCTTCGACCAGTATGTACGAGCAGGCTCGTCGCTTAGTCACACTGGCCTCTTTACCATCTTTGGGAAGTTCCCCTTTGGTGAGGTAATTGTATACTGGGGTCATCCAACAATGGGGTTCTCCGATGATGTTAACATCTGGTCGGTCGGGCTTTGTAATGCTCGGGCTAGCCAGTATCTCCTGTATGACAGATTTGTTTCAACCCTTTTTCCTGGTGCTGGCTAGTTTAGAGAGGACGTCTGCTCGGGTGTTCTGTTCGCGCGGGATGTGCTAAACTTCCCATGCTTCAAACTCTGCCATTTTGTCTTTCACCACGGCCAAGTATTCGGCGAGTTGGTCGTTTTTTGCTTGGAATTCTCCTCGTACTTGAGACGCCACGAGTTGGGAATCAGTGCAGATTTTTATTTTCTTCGCGCCGACATCTTTGGCGAGTCGTAATCCTACGAGGAAGGCTTCATACTCGGCTTGATTGTTGGAAATTTTGAAAGAAAGGATCAGTGATACTTCGATCAGAGTCCCTTCCTCGTTTTCGAGGATAATTCCTGCTCCGGTACCCGAGGGGCTCGATGCGCCATCTACGTAAATGACCCATTATGGTGTCTGTCCCGGAGAGGACGAATCCTGAGTCATTTCTGCCACGAAGTCGGCCAGAACCTGTGCCTTGAGGGCTTTCCTTCCTTCGTAGTGAATGTCGAATTCGGCCAGCTCAAGGGACCACCTTAGCATTCTGCCCGCCATATCTGGTCGGCTTAACAACTGTCTGATTGGCTGGTCGGTCCTGACGACGATAGTGTGTGCCAGGAAGTAATATCTGAGTCTCCTCGCGGCAATTATGAGAGCAAGGGCTACTCGTTCTATTTGCGTGTACCTGACCTCGGGTCCTTGTAGGGCTTTACTGGTGAAATAGATGGGTTTCTGCCCGTCCGTAGTCTCTCGAATAAGTGCTGCACTTACCGCTTCGTTGGCCACTGAAAGGTACAGGTATATGGTTTCCCCACGGTCTGGTCGGGACAATACTGGTTGTTTGGAAAGAGCTTGCTTGAAATGGGCGAGGGCCTGCTCGCACTCATCCGTCCACTCAAAATTTGCCTCCTTCCTGAGTAATTTGAAAAAGGGCAGAGCGTGATGGGCGGACTTGCTTACGAAGCGAGCAAGGGACGCGAGCATCCCGTTGAGAGATTGTATTGCCTTCTTCGACCGAGGCGTGGGGAATTCCACAAGTGCTCGGCATTTGTCCGGGTTTGCTTCTATTCCTCTTTCGGTGAGATAAAATCCGAGGAATTTTCCTGCTCGCACCCCGAAGGTGCATTTTTCTGGGTTAAAACGCATTTTACATTTTCGAGCTTGGTCGAACACCTTGCGCAAGTGGGTGGTATGGTCGGATTCCTATTGGGATTTCACGATCATATCGTCCATATATACTTCGAGCATATCGCTGATTTCTGCTCGGAATACTTTGTTCATCATGCGTTGGTATGTGGCCCCGGCATTCTTTAGTCCAAAGGGCATTACGTTATAGTAATAATTCCCTGAGGAGGTCATGAATGTCATGTATCTCTTATCCTCGTCTGCCATCGGGATTTGGTTGTATCCCGAATAAGCATCCATGAACAAGAGCTTGAATCCTCTGGAATTATCTACGAGCTTGTCTATGCTCGGTAGTGGGTAAGCGTCTTTCGGGCAAGCCCGATTGAGATCAGTGTAGTCAATGCACATGCGCCACTTTCCATTATTCTTCTTTACAAGTACAATATTTGAGAGCCAGGTCGTATACCTGGCCTCGGAAATAAACTTTGCCTCTAAGAGGTCTTGTACAAGTTTTTCGGCAGCCTGTGCCTTTTCCTCGGATTGTTTCCTTCGTCGTTGGGCAATGGCGCGGGCGGCTGGATTGATGGTCAGGTGGTGGCACGCAGTTTCTGGGTCAAGGCCGGGCATGTCTGCAGCACTCCAGGCGAAGAGATCGTCGTTGTCGTCGAGAGATGTCTTCAACTCCTTTTTTACCTCTTCGGGCAGACCAGCGCCTATCTTCACCCCCTGTTGGGGTTGTTGCTGAAGGTGATGATCTCAAATTCCCCGTCTGGAACTGGTCGCAGAGGTGTAGGAGACTGGGAGCTTGTTACTCCTGATTCTTTGTCCTCGTCCCGATCTTCGTTCCCATCTTCGGTGATCCTGCTGTCGAGGTCGATGGTGTGTACGGGAAGCGTGGGATTTTTCTCTGGCTGGCCGTCTTCGGCTGGAACCTCGCCTTCTCTGGTGCGTTTTGCCGATTTTGCTATTGTTGCGATCTGGTTTTGCCCTTTTGTCGCGGCCTCGAAGCATCTGCGAGCAGCCTCGATGTCGCCGTGCAGGGTCGCGACGTGTCCTTTCTCAGTATAGTACTTGAGCTTGAGGTGGACCGTCAAGGGGACAACAACGAGTTCGGCAAGAGCTGGTCTGCCGAGGATGCATTGATAGAGCGACGGGCAATCAATGACTAGGAACTATGTTTTGATTATCCGTGATGCCTCTTCTTCACCGAACGTGACTGGTATCTCCACGTAACCCCAAGGTCGGGTCGTAGCTCCGTTGAATCCTTGGAGATCAGATCCTACGTATGGGGAGAGATTAGATTTATTCAGCTTCAGCGCGCGGAACAAACTGGAGTACATGATGTCTACGGAGCTGCCCTGGTCGACTAGGATTCTCCGCACGTCGGTAGATGATAGTTTGGCCCGGATCAACAGAGGAATGTGGGAGTTCGGCGATCCTCCGGGGAGTTCTTCTCTGTAGAACGTGATTGGCTGTGACCGTCCTTACCCTTGTCGACCGTGAACAACTGGTCGGGGCTGCTGTCGATTAGCTGTTCAAACTTTCGTTTGATAGATCCTATCGTGAGCTCATGGTACCCCCCACATGAGATAACTATGGCCGTAGGAAAGGCTTCCCAGGTGCTGTGCATGGATGCCTGGGAAGTTGGGACGAAGTGCTCAGGGACGAGGAAGTCCTCTTGTCGGCTGATAGACATTGCAACCTGCGGGGGAGGACTGGAGGGGGTTGATTCTGCTTCTTTCTTGGGATCAGACGTGTCTCGTCGAGAGGACTCTCCCTTCTTCACGTATTGTTTCAGATGACCCTCTTTGATGAGGATCTCTATGGCGTCCTTGAGGTGCATGCAATCTTTCGTTATGTGTCCGTGGCTACAGTGGAAATGACAATATTTACTTTTGTCGACGTTTCCTTTGGACGCGGTTGGTTTAGGGAACCAGACACCTCCTTGTTTGAATTCGGTGTTGATGCAGTCGGAGAGAATACGCTCACGTGAGGTAGTGAGCACAGTGTATTCATTGAATTGGCCAGCTGGCCCTTTGCCTTCACGGGGACGCTCCTTCCATCGCTTATCCTTACCTTTACGGGATGGCTCTGGCTCCTCCTTCTTGGAAGCCCGGGGTACTTCCTGATCTCTTGCATCCCGGGCACGATACGCGGCCTCCTTCTCCTTGTAGCGGATGTAATCTTTGGCCATGTAGAGAAGCTCTGTCAGCGTTCGAGGAGCTTCGATCCCGACAGCTTTGCAGAAGTCGCTCTTCGGTCGGAGTCCTTTCTCGAAGAGGTATTTCTTCATGTGATCGGAAGTTCTGACTTCTACTGCCTCCTTATTAAATCTCTCGATGTACTCCCGCAGAGGTTCTTCCCTGCCCTGTATGATGGCTTCTAACGTTGCCTCCGTCTTTGGATGTCGACGGGAGGCTGTGAAATGGTTGGTGAATTGGCCTTTGAGGTCGCGCCAGGAGGAGATGGATCCACGAGGGAGTCTTTTGAACCATGTCATCGCACCTTTTCTCAAGGTGATGGGAAATATTTTGCACCGAATGGCCCCGGAGACGCCGTGGTATTGGAGCATAGCTTCGATGTTCTCCAGGTGCTCGTGAGGATCTGACGTGCCATCGTACGTAGCCAGTGTGGGAGGTTTCTCCAAACCGCGGGGGATCCGGGTGTCCACAATGTTCCTTGTGAATGGGCCTTGAGCTTCGTCATCACTGCTGGAGCTATGAGAGAATGAGGGAGAAGCGTTGTGGTCGCGGCTCTGACTGCGGCGAGGAGAGTGTCCGCGGGTATGCCTGCGCTCGTACTTGTCCGAGTGTCGATGTCTTTTGGAACCAGGGGAGTGCCTAGTTGTCCAAGGAGAACGACGATGCCGGCGAGCACGGTCGGGTGTTGGACTCCCTGATCTTGACCGTTCCTTGACCGGGGAGGGACTATCACGTCTTCGCTTTGAGTGAACTCGCGGAGGCGGGGAGAGGTTCAGCGTCTCCGAAGTGTGATGCTCTTGAAGGGCGTGCTCGAGGGCGCTGATCTTTTCTCCCTGCTGGATGATGAAACGGTTGGAATTGTTCAAAGAGGCGATCAGCGTCGCGGTGGTCGGATCAGCGCCTTGAGGATCCGGAATGGGTTCGAAGGAAAGTTCCACGGCTTGTGCCCGTGGCCTTTGTTCGTCGGGCTTTGGGGAAGCTGGTCCATCGTTGCGGTGGGCGTTTTCGGATGGGATGTTCCCGACGAAAGCATTCTTGTCGACATTGGCGGCGGCGGCCACAGGTTCTTGGGTATCACTCTTGACGAAAGCCATGATGATATGGGATTTTGGAGAGAGATGAAAGCTTTGGTCTTTTGGGTGAAAAGATGAGCGATCTTGATTCAAAAAGAAGGGGAAGCGAAGTTTCCCACAGACGGCGCCACTGATCGGAGAGGACCAGAAGGAGATCGTCGCGGCCTTCGTGTAGGACAAGAGTTGATGCTCGTATGAGAGGAAAAGGGGGTGGAGGTACCTGCAAGGTACTCCGATGCCAAAGTAAGTATTTGGTCAATAGAAAAGGGGAAAGCAAGTAAAAAAGTCAAGTATATGATTTGTGATACCTGCCCCTCTCAAGTGAGGGGTTTTTATAGGGAGGTTGTTGGCGAACAAGGTGCCTGATCGTCCAATGAGGTGCAGCCAGGTGGAGGGTGAAGCGCGTGGTCTCTCTAACTGTTTCCGCTATATCCGGGGAGGCAGTTGGTCGCGTGAATCACAATGCGCGTGGAGGGGACGTGCCCAACAGCTATATTGTGCCCAGCGGCTGTATTGTGCCCAACGGCTATATTGAGTCTATTGGGCCTGTTCGCCAAATATGGTGGATTGGGCCTGGTCCTTAAGGGCATGTAGCTTTGCCCGACCCAGAACAATATATATATATATATATATATATATATATATATATATATATATATATATATATATATATATGTGTGTGTGCATGTTGTTATGAATGGGTGAGAGACTATGTTGTTGGTGATTGTGTACTGAATGTGTTGTATGGTCTCTACCTTAGCACTCTTTATGCTTCTTATATTGAATGTTGTTTCTCACCCCCTTTGCTTCATGTTGTCCACCATGGACATCTTGTAGATACTCAGGAGTGATCATTGTTGTTGTGTGCGGAAGGTGGCTTGTTGGAGCTACTCTTCGTTTTTATTTACCGCTTTATAATACATTAGTGGTTTCTAGTGCTATGTTCGTGTAACATCGGAGACGGGAGTTGTTATGTCTTATGTTGATGTTGAAATTGATGTTTCGAAGTTTATAAATTTATTTATGAAGTTGTTATTAAATGTTTTTCTGTTGTGTGGTTTCAAATGATTTGATATGTTTTTCTAAGGGTTATCATTGGTGATACCTTAAATTATGGTGGAATACTTTTATAATAAATTTTGAGGGTTTAGAGTGTTACATAATGGTATCAGAGCAGGTAAGGCCTTTCTGGTGTATTGCGATGCTTCAAAGATGGGTATAGATGGTGTGCTGATGCATAATAGTCAGGTTGTGACTTACGCTTCTAGAAAATTGAGAATTCCTGAAACGAATTATCCTACACATGATCTAGAGTTGGCAGCAATGTTATTTAGGTTAAAAATTTGGAGACATTATCTGTTTGGTTCCATATTTGAGGTGTTTAGTGATCACAAGAGTTTGAAGTGTCTATTTGATAAAAAGGAGTTGAATATGAGGCAGATATGATGGCTCAAGTTTTTGAAGGATTATGATTTTGGCTTGAGTTACCATCGTGTTAAGGGCAATGTGGTAGTTGATGCATTGTGCAGAAATCTGTTGCATATGTCGATGTTGATGGTTTGAGAGTTGGAATTAATCGAGCAATTCAGAGACATGAGTGTGGTATGTGAAAAGACTCATTTTAGTGTGAAGTTAGGTATGTTGAAATTAACCAGTGATATCCTTTAAGAGATCAGAGAAGGTGAGAAGATCGATCTAGGATTGGTTGACCGACTAGTATTAATCAATCAAAGGAAATAAAGTGATTTCAAAATTGACGAGAATGGTGTGATAAAGTTGAGAGACAGAGTTTGTGTACTTGGTGTACCAGAATTTAAGAAGACTATTCTTGAAGAAGGTCATAGAGTTGGGTTGAGTATTCACCTCGATGCCACTAGGATGTATCAACACTTGAAGAAGATGTTTTGGTGGCAAGGAATGAAGAAGGAAGTAACTGAGTTTGTTTATGCTTATTTGACTTGTCAGAATTCGAATATTGAACATTAGAAATTGTTGGGTGTGATGCAACTATTGTGTATTCCTGAGTGGAAGTGGAACATCATTTACATGGATTTCGTGACAATTTTTCCGAAGACGACGAAGGGATGTGATTCCATTTGGGTGATTGTTGATAGACAGACTAAAACATCTCATTTCATACCGATTAAGATCGATTTTCCTTTGCACAAATTTGTGGAGTTATATATTGAGAAGATTGTTAGCCTGCATGCTATTTCGTCGATCATTGTATCAGATTGAGATTTGAGGTTCACATCGAGGTTTTAGTAGAGTTTACAAGAAGCATTGGGTACTAAAATGAAGTTAAGTTTGACTTATAATGCGCAGAATGATGGTCAAACGAAGAAGACTATTTAATCCTTTGAGGATCTGTTAAGGGCTTGTGTGTTATAACAAGAGGGTGTTTGGGATAACTACTAGTCGTTGATTGAGTTCACATACAATAACAGTTTCCATTCAAGTATTGGAATGGCTCAGTTTGACGCGTTGTATGGTAGGAGGTATAAGACACCTATGTATTGGTATGAATCAGGTGAGAGTGCGATGATTCGATCTGAGATTGTGCATCAAATTTATGAGAAAATCAAGATGATCCAAGAGAAGATGAAAGCTTTGCAGAGTTGCAAGAAAAGTTACCATGATAAGAGGAGGAAACCCCTTGAGTTCCGAAAGGGGGATCATGTGTTTTTGAAAGTTACTCCGGTAACTAGTGTTGGTCGATCTTTGAAGTCTTGAAAGCTCATGCCACATTTTTTGTTCCATACCAAATCTTGTAGAGGACATGAGAGGTCGCCTATCAGATTGTTTTTCCACCGTCACTTTCTAATCTTCATGATGTGTTTCATGTGTCTTAGTTAAGAAGATACATTTCAGATTCGTCTCATGTGATCCATGTGTATGTTGTACAAGTGAGAGAGAACTTGACTGTTGAGGCATCACCCATGCGATAGAGGATCGGGAAGTGAAACATTTGCATGGTAAGGAGATTTCCTTGGTGAAAGTAGTGTGGGGAGGACCAACTGGTGGAAGCATAACTTAGGAGTTGGAGAGCCAGATGAAAGAGTCATATCCGAATTTGTTTCCTTCAAGGTAATTTTCGAGGGCGGAAATTCGTACCACCCCAAATTTAATTAATTGATTTAATTGAATTATTTAGATTTTGCTTATTTAATTATTTGGTGTTTAGTACACCTTTAAAATAATTTGGTGATAATAGGTGTTGTTGAGGTGTAAGGGTATTGGTAGGGTGTGGTGAGAATATAGATGCTTGGTAAAATACTTAGAAATTAGAATAATTAGTATTTTTAATTAATATTAGATATAAATTTAGAAATTGATAAATATGAGGAATTGGGTCAATTGTTTGATTTGAGAGAAGTATGTGGTAAGAGGAGAGAAGTTGAAAGTTAGTTGGGCAGTAATAATAAATATGAAAAAATAATTAGAATAATATATATTCTAAAAGTTAGAAAATTAGGTTTAGTGGAGGACCTTTTTCAGTACGTGAAAACAAGGAGGCTTAGAGAAATAAGAACATTGAAAGGGGGAACCGATGGGAGCTTTTTGATTTGCTGTTTTGTTGGAAATCTAAGGTAAAAGGGAAGAAATGGCTTTCACTATGGGTGTATTGAATGATAGGGTAGAGATGAGAGTTATTTGCTCTCATTAGAGTTCCATGATTTTGTTTTGATGAATTGTTGTTGTGTTAGAAATCCAGAAATTGATGATTGGTTATGTTCATACATGTGATTTTGTGACTAAAATTTTGTTTTAATCATCATGATTATACATATATGAATTTTTACCATTAATGAATGTTTGAGTGCTTGGATTGTGAATATGATTGTTGGTGAATTGTTGATGTTATTGTATGATAAATTTCTACTCAGGAGTGATCATTGTTTCTGTGTGTGGATGGTGACTTGTTGGAGCTAATCTTCGCTTTTATTTATCGCTTTATAATACATTAGTGTTTTTTAGTGTTCTGATCGTGTAACATCGAGGACGGGAGTTGTTATATTTTATGCTGATGTTGAAATTAATGTTTCAAAGTTTATAACTTTATTTATGAAGTTGCTATGAAATGTTTTTGCGTTGCGTAGTTTTAAATGATTTGATTTTTTTCAAAGGGTTGTCGTTGGTGACACTTTAAATTGTCGTGTAAATATTTTATAATAAGTTTTGGGGTTTAGGGTGTTATAGGTTTTAAGAGACTTTTCTCTGTGTGTGTGTGGGAGAGGGGGGGGGGGGGTGATTGCCTTAGTTTCTTAATGATTCATTGCTTGATTCTTCATTGATATAAGAATTTATATGTTACTTAACTTTTCTAACCGATGAAGCTTGATAGAGCTTCTTTGATAGATGTCATAATCAGAAGTTGTTGGATCAGAGATCATCAAGGACTTCACCAAACATTGTTTGACATTAAGTGTTGTCATCATCAAAACCACCAAGGTCATCTGACGCTTGAATATAGTTTATACATTTTGTTGATGACAACACATCACTCAGGGAGGTGAAAAAACAGAAAAGCGTGGGTAAATTGTTGGGGTGGTGTTACCCCCCGCTTCACAAATATAGTGAGTATACACTACTTCCCTTGAGAGTATAGTTCTCCCCTTTTGGTATTATAAAAAATGAGGGAAACAAAAAATATATAAATATCATAAGCACATAAACCACATTCAAAAGGTGAAATAGGCAAAGAGAGGCAAAAATAGGTAGGACATACGACCATACTTCTCCCTTATGATGGGCCTATTTATTGAGAAGCTTGTTGTTAAAGCATTGTATGCAGGCTCATCACGGGAACCTTTTTCTAATACCTCTTTTGTCTTGGAGATTATAATTTCTCGAACCCTAACTCTCTGATGGCTTGTGGCTGCTGAAAACAGTCACAACTTTTGAAGTTGGGTTAATAAGAACTTTTGGCCAATTTTCTTTATATGCTTCCCCTTTAAGTATCTTACCCATTTTATTTTTGGAACATATTTAATAGAAAAATAAAGTATAATGAAGATGCGGTAGCTTATCACTTGTTGGAAAAATTACTGGAGTTTTTTAAGTTCATTTTCTAACAAGTGACCTACATTTTACTAAACAATATGTAAGCTTTAGATGAATTTTCCCCTTGATTAAGCCAAAATGAATTTTATTTAGAGCTCTCTAACTCAAGACACAATTCTGGAATCTATTTCTTTCTTGCTGAGATGAAATAATTTCTCTATAGGAAATAATTTCTTTTTCCATTGATCCTTCTTCATCTTGGTACATGTAGAGCTTTTGAATTTATTGTTTCTTAGCTTTAGTTGTTTAATAAAGCCTTCCTACGATTGGTGATTTTTTAATCTAAAAGAGTCCTGAAGCTCCCCCATCATATACTCTCTAAACTTATTATGCATCATACTAAAAAGATCATTGCACAAGGATTTGTTAGCAGCAATGAATCGACAAAAATAAGCACAAGTAAAATGTCATGTTAGGTTTTCTTAAATAGCCGCATCAAACTTCCTTATTTTAAAATTGTTTTCAAGAAGAAAATTTCTCAAATGTTTGTACCAAGCCCGAGGGGCTTCTTTTAAACCGTAGAGAACCTTTTCTTTCAAATTGATTTATCTCATCGTGTATTGCTAGAGACCAACGTTTATAGATGAGAGCTTCATCAACTTTCTTTGACTCAATTTGGGAAAAAATCCATAAAGTCACATACCTTACTAATGGAATATCAAGTTGTAACTCCCTTAGAAATATATCCAATGATATTCCGAATTAGATGGTCTTTGGTAGTTCTCCATTCTTTTGGAAGATCCTAATGTTATCCATTGACTTCTAAATTTTGAAGATATCTAGTTTCACTTTGTTTCTTCTCTTGATTTATCTCTTAATATTCATTTTTATATTTATCTTCAAGATATGTTTCTCTAAGATATTTGCACAATCAACCATATCCACCTCTACAACACATATGAAGTTAGTTCTATAAAGGTAACGTGTATGAATTCTTCCATAGTCATGATATTTTTTATTTTTTTAAAACATGGGATAAATTTTATTTTAGAAATTTAAAGAACTTTCCTATAGAAGAATTATACTATATGACCTTTGTCACAAAATTTACTTAAGACTTAGTAAAATATATTATACAATTATAAATCTCAAAATAGTTCAATAGTAAGTTTATGGATATTACCAATAGTTCCTGGAGCTACAATTTTAATTTTTTAGTTACTATAAGATGAAGCTTCTCCTCTCTTTAGGGTAAAATAAAATAAATGATATGTATTTTTTATCATATGATTAGAACAACCACTATCCCATTTTAAGTTCGAGTTGTCAAGCATATATGCATCACAATTTGACTTTTTGACCTTTGGTGCCCAATTCATTTTGGATTCTTTAGTGTTAGTAGATTTAAGGTGGGTCAAGTCATTATATTTAAATCTGTTTGACCATTTTAAATCTTTCATTTTTCCAAAACAATAAGGATCAAGATGGTCAAGCTTACAACAACAATTGCATTTATAAATAGACGGATTGATTTTCTTTTTAGCATGACATATGTTATCAAAACTTTTAGAATTGATTTTAGGTTCATAACCTAAACCATCCTTATTATATGATGCTCTTTGATTTTAAAGAATAAGATTCAAGTTGTCTCTTTCCTTGGTGAATTTATCAAGTTTATTTTGTAAATCCAATTTTCACTTTTCAAAATATCACATTGATCACACTTGACAGATTCATATAGTACACCGTGAAAGGGGGAAATATTTGAGTTAAAACATTTTTCCTTTCTTTAATATTTTTTATTTCTATCAAGAGGTTTTTATTTTCAAAATCAAGGGAAGAAATAGTGTTTTAGAAGTGAAGACAAGATGTTTTAACTTACTTGTTTCTTTATTTAACTGCTTGCGAATGCGAGAAAAAAAGCATGTTAAGATAAACACGAAGTTACCTTATCTCCTTCATGACTTTCATGAAATGGATGTTAGCTTCTTTATCATCTAAGGAATACATTTCATTTGGTAGTCTTCATATTCAAACTCCATGTTTTTTATATTTGTAAATTTTAGAGTAATAATTATCTTTTTCTTCTTCGCACATTCTTCATCATCTGCAATTAGTTTTAGCTTCATCTCATGTTCCTGAAATTTTCCAAAGTAGCCAAGTCCATGGATAACAAATCCATAGATTCAACAATTGTAAGGACTTTGGGTTTTAAACTGCAATTTAAGTATCTAAGGACTTTAATAACTAAGTCCTTTTTTTTATAAAAAAAATCCAAGAGTTCTTATGTGATTTACAATGTTATACATATCATAAATGTTTTCTTCATATTTCATTATGAAGAGTTCATATTCATTAGTTAATGTGTTCATCCATACCCTTTTTGTAACGCCCCAATTCCCATCGCGAATAAATAATACATAAATAAATCATAGTAACTAAAAATTTATTTTTCCGACAGAAACAAGGATGCCACAACATTAGAAAGAAAATACAATCCATGCTCATAAATTTTGATACATAACACAGTATAGAATACCCTCAAAGGGGAAACTTTTTCCAACAAAAGGAAAGCTCAATTATGGAATAAAGCGGAAGATCCATAACTGAATTGTTTTACAAAATGAATTGTTTTATAACATCAAATTATACATACAAAAGTAGTACAAAATATATTCAACAAATGTATACATATATAACTAAAGCGTTCCCCGACTCCCATGCTACGTATCAGAGCAGACAGACTGAAAAACGGATGGAGAACTAATCTTCACAAAAGCCTCCAAGACTAGTAATCTGCAATTGCCTCATAGAGCAACAAACCACAGCAGAAGGGTGAGAAATAACAACTAAATCAAGATTGCATAATAATATGCAAACACATAAAAATTCACATGCATAGTTATTCTCACCACAAACATCACATACAAATACATATAGCATGCCACATATACATAACATATATCAATTATCCAACGTAATCACATATTTGCACATAAGGCATACCAAAGTCACAACATATGTAAACTCACCACCACATCACATAGCATACATCTACACATAAGACATATGCACATCAATTCACCAATACAACCAATGCATTTATCACATATGCACATCAATTCACTAATTCAAACATAATTCTCAACACATGCTCAATTAATTCATGATTTTCCACACATAATAAATCTATTCATGATTTATGCAAATGCAAAGAGACCGACACAACGACGCTATGCAAATGCATATGCGGGTACCATCCATCCATCAATCTCATCACTAGTTCACTCAGGAACTATTGGAATCATCGCTTGTTACTGAGGACCACTCATGTAACACCCTGTCGGGCAAACGATGTTCCCCGTCGCTTTTGGTCCTCTTTGTATAAGTCTCACGACGTTTATGGATCGCTTTCAGTCCTCTTTGTATAAGGCGCACGATCCGATCGCTTTCGGTCCTCTTTGTATAAGGCTCACGGTCATCTATAATCATCACTTTCAGTCCTCTTTGTATAAGGCTCACGATGTTATAGCGGATTCCCTCTGGAATCGTTTTGTCCCTCAAACCGACTTACGAATCAAAAGTTATAAAGAAAACAAATTGGGAAAAGCTGTCATGTTCGCAATGCGAAGCTCCTAGCGAGTCCTTCGCTCCCTCATTCGCAGTGTGAATGCCCCAGCGAACCATGGCAGAAAGAAAATAGCCTACAGTTTTGCAGTACAAACTCCCAGCGAACCTTCGCTGTCCCCTTCGCAGTGCGAATCCCCCAGCGAACCGTGGCAGAAAGAAAAACAACACTACGTTCACAGTGCGAACCTCATGCGAACGTTCACTTTCCACTTCGCTGTCATTCGCACTGCGAACCTGCGAATTCTGGGATTCGCAGCAGCGCTGTTATAGGTCATAATGGGTCCAAATTCATCATTCTTCCACCCCAAACACTCCCAATTCATACTATAACAACCAAAACATGATCCAAACCTAATAACAAGTATTCTACTCAGTTTATATCGAATTTCATCCGTGAAAACATCGATTTCTATCAATTGCTCCTAATTCCAATCGGTAAGAAAAGTGGCAAAACAACCAAAACAATTACAACAAACAACACATATACATACATAAGCAAGATATAATTGAAACTTCTCACCCTTACTCGATTAATCGCGCTCGAAACGGAGTTATGTCGATTTCCTCTTTCTCCTCTTTTCTCTTTCTTTCTTCTCCTTTTCTTTCTCTTCTTTTTCTTTCCTTTTCTTTTCTCTCTTTTTCTCTCCACTTTCTATTTATATAAATATCTAAACCCCTAAAAGACTATTTTACCCCTCAGCTCAAATATCTCGCAAACGCTCTCAAAATGCGATAAAACATAAACAACGATGGAAAATAATATATTGTCAAATAAAAGTCAGAAATAAAATAATATAATAATGAAATAATCAAAATGACTCGATTAAATAAATAAGACAAAACCGGGGCGTTACAATTCTCCCCCACTTAGAAATTTTCGTCCTCGAAAATATACTGAGACGAACAACTTCGGACACGACTCTCGCATCCGACCAACAAACTAACAGGCCAACCAAAGGCACACCACGAATAACACAAACTGACAACCCACCTCGCTAACAACAACTACAACAACGACACGACAACGACGACAACTACAACGACAAGATGCAAAGCCCATACAATGCACTTGAAGACCAACTCACGACTCAAGGAAAACCCAAGTTACGAACACACAGGTTCACTCTTGAACCAGAACACAACAAGATCGTTACCATCACCGTAGGTAACACTCCTCTAATTCCCCACAAAGGAATTATCCACTCACACTCGAACCATCACCAGTGAAACGAGGCAACCACACAAACAAGAACATAAAGTTCCACAACCCAACATCGTTTCAACAACCTCGACCAAACCAGGATACCAAACATCCTTGTCACACAACAATATTACAACAATGTTACGATTCTCCAATTGAACATACGACCAAAACACCCAACTACATATTAGTACCTGATTAATATTGAAACCTTCCTCTTATCACTTTCATTATAGAACATCCCACGGTCTCATCATTCTTACAGTTTCCCACTGTTCGACCTTTGACCTCTATCAAGTCACACACGCATATACGAAATGTGCCACATCACGCTTCCGCTGCGCATTCTGATTACTCGTAACCATTAAAACTACCAATCTCACGTCCAAAGTCTAACTCTTTCTCATATTCTCCAAAAATCACCGTTCAATTTAATATACCCAACCTCACACTCTACTGTGCTATCTCACACACCATACATGAGTCTCTGAACTGCTCAAATAATTCTAATTCTCTGACCATCAAAACAACTTACATAAAAACTTTCGGCTTAACTCATCAGGCACAACCTTAGCTTTTTCCGAAGGATAGTCCAAGCCAAATTCATAACTCGTCACGAATTCTAACCATCCTCGTTGTCTCATACTCTATTCCTTCAGACCAAACAAGTACTCAATATTCTTTGTGATTACTAACCACTTCGAACCTCGAACCATAAAGATAATACCTCCAAAAATTCCAACATAATACAACCGCAACTAATTCCAAATCCTGAATAGTATAGATCCTTTTAAGAATCCTTAATTGTCGTAAAGCATAAGTCACGACTTTACCCCATTGCATTAACACACTGACTAAACTCATCAAAGACACATCACAATACCTTGCGAACGGTTTATTAGGATCACACAAAATCAAAACTGAAGTCGTAGACAACTTCTACTTTAGCTCACTGAAACTTTCCTTACAACGAACATCCAAAACAAACGACTCACCCTTTACAAGTCAACTGAGATAACAGAAGTACGAACTTAGCGAAGTCTCCCACAGCTTGCAGTAATCTCCTTAACCGACTTCGGAGCCTCTCACTGTAGAACTGCGTCTACTTCCGATGAATCCTTAACCATACTCTCATCTGAAATAACATATCCAAGAAAACTAACCTTTTTCAACCCAAATTCTCACTTGAATAACTTAGCATCAAACTTCGTCTCTTTTCAACACTTGTAATTCAATTCTCAAACACTCTACCTGTTCTGCCTCTGAGTTTATAACAGATCCGAATATCCTCAATCAAAACCACTACGACCTTATCCAATTAAATATGGAAGATACAATTCATCTACTCCACAAACATTCCAGACACCTTACTAACACCGAACAACATCACTATGCATTGTAATGCCCAACCAAATTCCAAAAGATATAAATTCTTAAAGCTTTTGCAACACTTTCCACTGGGTAACTGGTTACTCACATACAAGCTTAACCGAGTAAATAATAGCCTAATCCGATGATAACAAACCTGACCAGTCACATTAACTAGATTAAAGCCTCAACTCACAAACTTCACTATTCTTATCAAATGTTCCAAACAATCGTAATTTCAATCAAACTCAACCCAACCATTCCAGTCATCTATTCATGAAAGTGGACACTTGTTCTCAATCGTTACCTTATTCAACTGCCAGAAATCCATACCCAATTTCTTCTCTTAACAGTCCAAATTCCATAACTCCCAACGTGTAGCAACAACCAACCCAAAAGAACTCTCAAACGCAATGTTACATCCACCCACAAGGGTTTCCTCACAATTTCCATTAATGCCTTAAATCTCCAAAGACTTCAAACCTCACCAGAACTCTGAGTCTTTCTTCCCATAGTCTCAATACCATTATACACATCATGCTTGTTATTCCGTTCAATCATCCATCCTTTTTGTTACTAACAATATTGGAGCTCTCCAAGACGACAACACACTTGGTCTCACAAATCCCTTTTCCAGTCAATCTTCCAACTGCTCTTTCAATCTGAGTTTCACTTCCTAAAAGTTCTTCTACTTACTTAGCAGTTCCAAACCTCAAATCTTCCCCTTCGTCAAATTTTAGTTCACACTCTATTCCCGAGAACAACCATTAATGATACCCAATCGTTCTCTCTCAACGACTTCCCAACTGAACCATCATACCAAAACCTCTAATCCATTTCATCTTCCGGTATTAGAATCTTCATCGACTCAACAAAACAATCCGTAAGCACTTTACTTAATTCCAAATAATTCATTACACACACTATCAAGCCAGAAAGACACGTCTATTCTATCCAACATAATTCCGTCTACTATCAACAAGAGATTAAGGGTGATCAGTTCCTCAATTTGTCAATAGACAGCTGACAATCATGATGGGGCATAAACCGTCTTTACCAAACTATAATAGTATTCCTTACATCCTGTGCACAAAACTACCTAAGGCACAAATCCATAGTTAACATAAACCTTACCTCCGCATCCCTTCTGGAACCGGAAACCGCACTATCCAAACAACACTTACAATCTTGCAATTCACAACACACTGAGCCAATGCTCCACACCTGAAGCAACTTGGAGAAGTACCAGTTTCTCCCCCACATATTTCATTCTCACACCTGAAGACAAAGGATTAGAAAACTAGAAAGCACTGACAGTTTTTCACACACATATCACGAATTAAGGGACAAACAACAACGACAGTATTCAACTGTCACCCCAACTGACTCAACAACTTGGCCGGACGGATGAACCAGCTCTGATACCACTTTTGTAACACCCCAATTCCCATCGCGAATAAATAATACATAAATAAATCAGAGTAACTAAAAATTTATTTTTCCGACAGAAACAAGGATGCCACAATAGTAGAATGAAAATACAATCCCTGCTCATAAATTTTGATACATAACACAATATAGAATACCCTCAAAGGGGAAACTTTTTCCAACAAAAGGAAAGCTCAATTATGGAATAAAGCGGAAGATCCATAACTGAATTGTTTTACAAAATGAATTATTTTATAACATCAAATTATACATACAAAAGTAGTACAAAATATATTCAACAAATGTATACATATATAACTAAAGCGTTCCCCGACTCCCGTGTTACGTATCAGAGCAGACTGACTGACAAACGGATGGAGAACTAATCTTCACAAAAGCCTCCAAGACTACTAATCTGCAATTGCCTCATAGAGCAACAAACCACAGCAGAAGGGTGAGAAATAACAACTAAATCAAGATTGCATAATAATATGCAAACACATAAAAATTCACATGCATAGTTATTCTCACCACAAGCATCACATACAAATACATATAGCATGCCACATATACATAACATATATCAATTATCCAACGTAATCACATATTTGCACATAAGGCATACCAAAGTCACAACATTTGTAAACTCACCACCACATCACATAGCATACGTCTACACATAAGACATATTATCCACAACCAATGCACTTATCACATATGCACATCAATTCACCAATACAACCAATGCATTTATCACATATGCACATCAATTCACTAATTCAAACATAATTCTCAACACATGCTCAATTAATTCATGATTTTCCACACATAATCAATCCATTCATGATTTATGCAAATGCAAAGAGACCGACACAACGACTCTATGAAAATGCATATGCGGTACCATCCATCCATCAATCTCATCACTAGTTCACTCAGGAACTATTGGAATCATCGCTTGTTACTGAGGACCACTCATGTAACACCCCGTCGGGCAAACGATGTTCCCCATCGCTTTCGGTCCTCTTTGTATAAGGCTCACGACGTTTATGGATCACTTTCAGTCCTCTTTGTATAAGGCTCACAATCCGATCGCTTTCGGTCCTCTTTGTATAAGGCTCACGATCTTCTATAATCATCGCTTTCAGTCCTCTTTGTATAAGGCTCACGATGTTATAGCGGATTCCCTCTGGAATCGTTTCGTCGCTCACACCCACTAGGGTACACGACATCACAAGATGCATATCATGATGGTTGACACACAAGAACTCATGACAATCAAATGCATCTTCACAATTCAACCATATGAATTATCTCATCATCATTATTCATGCATTAAAAACACTTCAAACAATGCATTTCATCACAAACCACAAACCACAACAATCATGCAATCACAATTATTTCCACAAGGGATTCACACCACAAAGGCTACCCACAACACATCATAACAACATCATTATCACATGCATCAACATCATATAGATAGCACAAAAGACCCACATTTATATGACGATAACATATCACATTGAACACCAACAAACACAACAAAACCTACAAACCACTAATCATCCCCTACCAAATATTCTTGGTTAAATCATGGTCTAACATCACCAACAATCATCATATATATTCACATCATATAACAGCACACAAGCTATACGATACATATTAAAAGCATGTCACATGATAACACGTCAATCACATACAATTACGACGGTAAAAGCCGACAAAACGACACCATCCCAATTCCCGACACAATTTAATCGGCCAACAATCTCAAAACCATTTTAATAAGAAAGAACAAGTCAAAAGCTTTCCAAAGCACCAATCCGCCTCAAACCGACTTACGGATCAAAAGTTATAAAGAAAACAAATTGGGAAAAGCTGTCATGTTCGCAATGCGAATCTCCTAGCGAGTCCTTCGCTCCCTCATTCGCAGTGTGAATGCCCCAGCGAACCATGGCAGAAAGAAAATAGCCTACAGTTTCGCTGTGCGAACTCCCAGCGAACCTTCGTTATCCCCTTCGCAGTGCGAATCCCCCAGCGAACCGTGGCAGAAAGAGAAACAACACAACGTTCGCAGTGCGAACCTCACGCGAACGTTCGCTTTCCACTTTGCTGTCGTTCGCAATGCGAACCTGCGAATTCTGGGATTCGCAGCAGCGCTGTTATAGGTCATAATGGGTCCAAATTCATCATTCTTCCACCCCAAACACTCCCAATTCATACTATAACAACCAAAACATGATCCAAACCTAATAACAAGTATTTTACTCAGTTTATATCGAATTTCATCCGTGAAAACATCGATTTCTATCAATTGCTCCTAATTCCAATCGGTAAGAAAAGTGGCGAAACAACCAAAACAATTACAACAAACAACACATATACATACACAAGCAAGATATAATTGAAACTTCTCACCCTTACCCGATTAATCGCGCTCGAAACGGAGTTATGTCGATTTCCTCTTTCTTCTCTTTTCTCTTTCTTTCTTCTCCTTTTCTTTCTCTTCTTTTTCTTTCCTTTTCTTTTCTCTCCAGTTTCTATTTATATAAATATCTAAACCCCTAAAAGACTATTTTACCCCTCAGCTCAAATATCTCGCAAACGCTCTCAAAATGCGATAAAACATAAACAGCGATGAAAAATAATATATTGTCAAATAAAAGTCAGAAATAACATAATATAATAATGAAATAATCAAAACGACTCGATTAAATAAATAAGACAAAACTGGGGCGTTACACTTTTTACCCAAGTTGTACCTTCATGGGTAACTTTTTGGGTGTCCCACATTTATTTAGCGGTCTCACAGTGAGAAACATGCAAAAACTCATTAATGCCAAGAGCAATAGTGATGATAGTATTTGCTTTCAAACCGCACTAAAAATTTCTCTTTCTTTTTTGGTCCAATCATCTTCCTCTTTGTTTACCATAACACCATTAACTTGATGTGTGGGAACAAAAAGCACCATTCTTTCCAGAGTTCCAAATATAAAAATCCATTCCCTCTATAAAGATTCTCATCTTCTATTGCCACAATACATGTCATTCTCCATTAAATGATAAGGGATTGTACAGTGACTCGTTTGAATTCATTCCCTCATCCTGGGATGATTAGTCTCAAAACATGAATTAGGTTATGATGCCAGTTGTTGGACAAGTGATTCCAAACACAAGAACGGGGGGAGGGGGGGGGGGGGGGGGGGTGAATTTGTATATTTAAAATTGAGTTTATTTTAAAAATTTCATTCTTAAAAACATTTTATGTTCGTTTAACAGAAATAACGTAGTGGAGAAGAACAAGAACAAGAACTAAAAAATAAATAACATAAATTAAAGAGATATAATTAGAGAGTGCACCAGAAATTTACACATTTTCTACCTACCATTTGACCTACTCATGTCCCTACGAGTTTCTTGTTGAGAGTTCTACTAAAAATGAGTCTTGAGATTTTAAGGATATTCCCACAAACACATATAACAGTGAGATATTTTACATAGGATGATCCCTAAACCAAATAAAGATTTTAGCATGCTAAGCTCACTAGCCAATTTGAGATTTTAATCTGCTATTATTAAGAACCAAACATAGTTTTAACTGGCTAATATCAAGAACCAAACAAATATAACAGGCTAATCTAAAGATCCAAAGATAGTTTTGTTACCGGTTAAACTCAATAACCAAACAAAAATGTTCTTATATTGAGCTCAAGAACCAACAAGTATATTAATCAAGAGAATCATTCTCTTAGATAAGAACAAGTACAAAACCCCACCAATTCAACATAATTCTCACTAGAGATTTTTCACTCTCAAGGCACTAAGGAAACTTTAGTGAAAAATAAAAAGAATAAGAAAGAATATTAGAAAGAATGAGAGAAAGGATTCTTTTCAAAAAATTGGTGTGTTATGGAATGAGGAGAAACATCATTTATATAGAAAATAATTTGGCTCAAAAAGGAAATGATACCTGGGCCAAATTAAATAATTTAATCAATTAAATAATCATTTAATCGATTAAGGCACTCCAAAATGCAACAACCCTAATCTAGAAAAGGATACCCTAAATGGATATATGTTTTAATAGATTAAAAGTATTTCCAATCGATTAGGAAGTCATTTTCCTTACTATAATCAATTCAACCATGTCCCTAATCAATTAGGCTATGTAAAAACTTCCACGATTGATTAGAAATACTTCTTAATCAATCCCACACATGTCACCATTGATTTAGAAATTTATAAAAGACATGGTTATTCTAACATATGAGGTTGATATATCTTATTTTATATACATCGGCATTAGAGGTTTCTTGACCATAAATCACTGTGTACTTCACTGAATGTCGTTTGACATTATGTTTTGTCATCATCAAAACCACCAAGGCCATATGACGGTTTCAGATAGTTGTACCTTCAAACACATAGTCCTACATCACTCGCATGCTTAATAATTGCATCAATGTGTTTCTCTTGTGATAGAAAAAAAAACCTCTTGTATGTATGTTAACATAAATATCAAGAGAGTAACTAAAATGACCTAAATCCTTCATAGAAAATTTGGAGTCAAGTTTAGTCATGATAGATTGACAAAGGGAAACTGAGCAAGTAGCCAGAATGATGTCGTCTATATAGAGAAGGGTATAAGCTATATCATTACCCTAGTGGTAGGTGAATAATAAGTGATTGGAGTTTATGTGAGATAAACCCAAGGTAGAAACATTCACTAAAGTGCTGATACCAAACACAAGGTGATTCTTTAAGTCCATAGAGTTACTCTTGATCAACAATACATAATCAAAATACTGAGGATTATAGAAATATGGTGGTTAATGCATATAGGCAGTTTCGACAAGATTACCATGCAAAAATGTGTTTTTGACATCTAATAAATGAAGACACTATGATTTTGATAGAGCAATATTGAGTACCGTATAAATAATAGATGGTTTGACTACCAGAATATTAGTTTAACCACAATCGATACCCTTTTGTTCACCGAAAATATCACCTACAAATCGAGTTTTTACCTTTCAAAGGAACCATCTTATTTCTTTTTATGCCTGGAATTCACCAAACTTTGAATAAAATTTATAATTTCATGGGTGAGGCACTAAGTCCTACGTCTTATTTTCAATAAGAGCATCATATACATCTTTCATGGCTATTTTCCAATTATGATCATGTAATGCATGAATGATAATAGTAGGCAATGGGTAAATAGAGTACAAAGATGATGTATAAAGATTTAAAAGTTTGTGAAGCTTAAAATTTCATGTTTTTCTCAGGTGGTCATTTGAGGTGAGAGAGGTGGATGATACAGTGAAATGACTGGGTCAGCAAATTATGGTGAGGCAAACCGTGAGGACGTGATGGGATTTTTTTGTATTTGATGGCATTTATTGGGAGGTAGGGGCCATAGTAGTGGAATTTGGGGATATGTTTGTTGGTGGTGTAAGCCCTAAAGGCCAATTGTTTTATTAGAACTTGGTACTTCTACCGAATTATTTATTAATAATAAAAAGGTTTTTTGTTATGTTATTTTTTTTGAAAATAATAAAGTCACTAGAATAGCTAGTTTGTTTAATGAAAAGTTAAGTGTAACTTAATCATAAAATCCCATTAAACATAAGAATACTATTCTTGAAGTTTTCGTAGTGAAGCTCTATTGTGAAATAAGATAACATTAAAGCATTGCGACTATAATATGGATATACCGATGATCATATTTATGAATCATGGATAAAGAGTTATAAATTATTCAAATAGGTATGAATATTACGAGTAATAATTATACTAGATTGACCAGCTAGGAGAATAATACATGGAATGCTATGCAAGTGTCATAAGTTATTTTCATGATGATAGTGGTGTATACCATCCTTTGACCTAAAACCACCATGGACCTTAGATATGGAGTGAAGTACTTTATTGTTACTCATATTGGAATAAGATGTGAGATTACCTCCATTTGCGGTCATGTGAGAAGTGGCTTTCATGTCCATGTATTTCTGTTCATCGGGAGGAGCCGTAAATAAAGTATGCAACACTTCTTGAATGTTGGTTGGTGCATATGATGGTTAGGCGCAAGTTGTTACTACGACTTCCATATGATTTGGTTGAGCGTTAGACTAAGAATTTGTGGTTGGCCATGATAAGGAGACCAATTCTTTCAATTTGGTGTTGTTTGATACGATCACAGTGGTGTGGCCCAAGGTTTCCATAGTGAAGCCCATGGGGGGGAAGACCCAATGTTGTTGTTGTGACAAATATGGTGGCCATTATTAATGTTCTGATCGACTGTCACAACTTCTTCCACATCCCTTACCATGACCACCATGGCTATTTCCTATCGCAGTTGGAGGGTGCATTGTTATGCCCACTCTCACTATTCGCTACTATTTTTGTCGTTATGATTTTGGCTATGGGAAGAATTGCCAACTGAATTATCATGTTGAGATGTGAGAAACACAAAAATTTTGTTCCAGATAGAGTGACCTTGAATTCTTGTAAAAAAATTAAAATAACGGATTCTATGCAAGTTCATCTGTTGAACAACGTTCGATGATTGTGTTGAGAAAATCATCAGATATAGTTATAAATTCATTGTAAGACAACTGAATTAATCGCGATCAAAGTATAGGATCAATTTCTTTGAGAGAGGGACCAGTGACTTGGTATGCCTTAGCATAGAGCTTAAAGAGTTCTAACCATGTATTGTATTGGCTCTTTTCCATATCTAGCCTAACTTTGATGAAGTTGATAATATCAAAGACAATGAGAGCAGGATGAGAGGAAGGAGTATGGATTCGAGTATGGACTGAAAAGGATTTCGGTTGTGAGGAAGCACATGGAGATGGAGGATCAAATTTAGCCATGAAATAGTAGGAAGGCAATTTCGACCAGAGGCTATGGGAAGTGAGAGAAAGAGATTGTTGACGGTGGCGAATGTAAAGGGACAGGGTTAAAAACCAAAGTTTTCAAATATCATGTAAGAAAATATTTCTATTGCCTATTTCATTGCATAATCATGTGTATATAGATGTATATTTATGAGAGTATTTAGACTATCAAGATCTTACTAAATCGTAATGGTAATCCATCAATTATTAAAATTAATTTATTAAATAAATACAAAAAATATATATTTATTATTAAATATAAAGGATATTTGTTAAATATAAAATATATTTGCGTATTCTAATTAATATAAATGAAAATATAAACGTAATCATGACTCTTGATATTGATAACACTATAAGGTATAAATAAAACAGCATTGTTATTCCTACACCACACTTACACCTACACCGTATATCCGTACGGTGAACAGTGTCGTCCGTACATGTACGGACGACATTGTTCATGTACGGAAATACGCTACTGTTTATGTACTGACGACACTGTTCACTATACAGGCATACGGTGTAGGTGTAAAATTGGGTGTAAAAATAGCATTTTTCTAAATAAAATTACAAGTTTAGAAGTAACATATCATTAATTTCCAACTTCACTGTTAAACTTTTATGCAGATACACCGCTTATCAGTACAAACTGATAACAAAGGCCTACACAAAGGGATAGGGCAGTCTTCGTCCTCATTACAAACATAACCTAGACCTGTGATGTAAAACATGAACATATAATAATGTATAAACAAATCATAAAATTTAAAAGAATAAGAGAAAAGACTTACCAGCACTGATGTCACTTACAACAAAGATTAAGAAAATTAAGACGATCATAACATAAACAAACATGATATTTGAAGTTATAATTTTCAAAATTTAATGAAAACGAACATTAAATTTTTGCATCAATTTATAGTGAATTTTTGGTGCACTAATGGAGATGCATAAAGTCATTTGAAAATTAGCTTTATTATTTTTAAAAAGAATGGTTTATCTATGTGTTGTGTTTGTCTCTTCGATCACTCGATGGTACAATTTTAATCAACCTTACGTTATTTTTTGGCTCTTTGATAACATTTCATGATAGACATATAATAATGTTTAATGATGATATGGTTTGTTTTAGGATTAGTGTACCAAAGAAGATATTATATTTTTATTTTCTGATTAAAAGTATAGTAGGATCAAATCAAAGGAAAGGTTTTATTCATAAGTGAAAAAGGTTTTTTTCAAAGGAGAAATATTGGTAATTTTGTCTTATATTTGAAGTTTATTAATATTTTTATTTAAAGATTTTTAGTGGATGATTTGACTTTGAAAAATAATAATAGAGAAATATTTGGCACTCTTGATTGGCACTATTTAATTAAAGTCTTTTATATGGTTATAATCATAAATTTTGCTTTTGGATCAGCATCATTCTTCATGTTGTTAGATAGGCGGTTCATCTCAACAAATTTTTCTGGGTGATAACTCTTAATCATATAAGTAGTTTTAGATTTTTCTTTTTTTTTATTATTTGTAACATTTTTTAGTTTCTCATAATAGTTTTAATTTTTTTTAAGTTGTTAAATTTATAAATATTAACAACTTATTTATATTAACATATAAATATAAATAAATATTATCGTTAATAATTGAATCTTATATATAGTCTGACAATTCTAAAAAAATAGAACTAAAAAATTTCTCAGTCTCACATACTAATATGCAGATTACAGGCTCATTATAATATAGGAGATTATATTTACAAACACATTCAATGCAAATACAAAAAATAATCCAAAAGAAAACTGTAATGTTATTGTCACATGTGATAAAATTGTTTGGTTATAAAACACGTAGGAGAAGACTAAAAGAGTTAACTTCAAGACGAGAAAAGCAATTAGGTCTTTTATTGAATCTCTTTATTTTTACCTGTTGATGATCTGTGTATTTATTGAGTTTGAATTACCTTAGTGTCTCACTGCGAATTAATAAGACCATTGCACCCAATTCTTTAGTGTGCAACTCACTAATTTATATGATAATCTCCTAATTTCTTAGGTCAATTCAAAATTAAATTAGGTGTTCTAAGTACGTTAATTCATAAGCAACGAGTTATAATTACCTATTCCTTGTTAATCACAAAGTTAAATAAATTGTCTGAGATCATTGAAGTAAACTAACTGTCAAATATCCTTACGTATCTAAATCGTTTCGTACACCCGTAAGCAAAAAAAAAATCATTAAACTCAAGAACATCTTAAATAAAGATAATAACAACAAAAGTCTCGATAAATTCAAACAGCATATGATCCAACAAATAAAAAATAAGGTTCATCTCAAAAACATATAATATAAAGAAACTTAGTCACTCATTGATAAATTAACAAATACCATAAGTTGATAAGTATTCATCAACAAAATCTATGGAAGAATTACTATCCAACGACTCCAATATGGTCCAAATTTTCCACTGGAGTATCCATAGCCGTCAAGTTATCTCCAAGTTTTAAAACCCTTTAAAAGTTGGTAAAAGACCTTTAAATAGCAAATGTGTGTCATAAAATGCATGTCATCGTGCCACGATGGAAATTATTGTGTGTGCTATCATTCGAGGGGATGGATCTCCTTTTGAGCTTTCTTTTACAAACAAGTTCTATCTCAAACCGAGTTACGAAACTCTAGATATGGTAACATTACCGAACATACATCATGATGTATATTATGTTGAAAAATACTCGTTTCTTCATAATTTCTTCATGATTTCTTCATAATTTTTCTAAGCCTTTAATTCTTCACACTTTGACATGGCTTTTGCTTGTTAATCTTTCGATTTTATCCAAAATTTCTCGTAAAAATCATATAATGACGATTGTCATCACAACCCTAAACCTATTGTTACTTGTCCTTAAGTGACCTATATGCATGTTGAACATTTCATCAAAATTAAAATGCATACCCTTATCAATGAATGTCATATTTGTTTTTTTCTTATCAACACTTTAGTTCTCTGCTCCAATCTAATCAATTCAGAATAGTTTTTCCAAACATACAAGTACTCAACATGTCTCTCATCTCACTATATGCACTCAATCTGACAGGGTAATCACTCAATCAACATACAAAGTATTTAACAATAAATTTGGAAAAAATTTAATCGAAGTAATCAAAGTCATATTTAAACACACACTTTTGAGGTCTTTTAAAGGTTGTAGCGTGGCTTATGTCATGGTAGAATAATTTGGGATAATAGACTTAAACATTTGGAGTTAGGTACCTAGTTTTCGCAATATTATCAAATTCCTTTCATATCACTCTTTTTATAATTCACTTGGTACTAGAGAATTTACATATTGTTGGTCCTAATTTTTACAATTTTTTACTGAAGCTATTTTATCTTCTTGTTTTTCTTTCTTTCTTTTTTTTCTTCCTTTTTGACCAATTTCTTTAATACATCAACCCCAAACATATTTGTTGTTAACCTCCAAGAGTAACCCTAAACCTATTCTTTTGCATTAGACAAGGAAACTAAAGATTTCTACATAAATTCAAAGGGGGTGAATAAATTTAATCTTTCAAGTTAAATGGCAATATAACATGGTTATGTTATCGAAAGAATGATTATGACTCAAAGTGGTTAACAAGGGATATAAACATATTAAACTAGGATGTCTTAAAAAGAACCAGAGTTTTCACAAGCAACTTCCTCACTATGTATTTATAAGAATATTACACTCAAAATCAGAAGAAAAAAACACAAATTCCAGAATATGACTAATGCATGGATACTCTCATAAGAAGGAAAAGCAAACAATGAAAATATTTGACTCAAACCTTACAAGCTATGGTATCTAGAGATTAAGTACAAGAAGTCGACTTCCCTTTTCTTTATTGAATTCAATCTGGAAAGGAACTTCACTGTTGATCTCTTTGGTTGATCCTTTTTCCAGTGACTTATTTTTTTTTTTTTTCATATGGCACTAGCAAGGTAGAAAATTAAAAATTGAAAGAAACACAACAAAAAAACAAGTTCATTAATTTCAAATAAAGAAGAGTACATGGGGAAGAGCTTCTCAAGATTTAGCTAATACTCTTCTTTGGATCATACTATAAAAGGGAAATAAAACACAAACTAGAAAAATACTAAAATTTACAAAAGACGGAAATGATGGATTGCCTCCCATTAAGCGCTTATTTAAGGTCATTAACTTTATTGTTTTCTTATCTAATCAGGTTATTCCTTCACACTTATATCGGTGTATCTAATTGGTTTTATATCAAACTTGGTTTCGTGCATGCAATTAGTCAAATTTCTCCCCTTTAAACCACATATGTTCCAGCCATATGTTCCCATCTTTTTTCTCAATACTATTATAGGTTCCTTCTTTTTTAAACTAAATAATGGACTCCAAATTCGATTAGGTAGTCTGGATCATTTTCTCAAGAGATCAAGCTTTGGTTATGGAGGATTCTCTTTCACTTCAAGGATCTTAGACTTTTGAACTTTTTTCGACACTATGACATTTGGTTCAGGAGAACTTAAGGTCTCTCTTTTTAATATTACATGCACAAAATCCTTGGCTTCTTTATCTTATCCTTTCTCAATCGTGTCAATAAAATTCACCATAGTATATTCAATAGGTAACAAAGGCGGCTAAATTGGAGAAACTTCCTTGACTATGTTGAGAATAATATATCAAGTGTGAGCTGGAGTATGGCATTGGTTATAAATGTGGAGAGTTGAGCATTTATAAGTGGGTGAATCCATACACATATCACCTTAAGGTTTTGAGTGAATATGTGGTGTCTCTCTCACTTGTGTTGCTCTTAACCCAATGTTCAATGCTTCATAGTGAAAAACTCCCCTAACAAATGGTATCATGAGCCTTTGGTTCGATTAAAGGGACCGACTTACATGTATTGAAGTGCCCAGGAAGTGGTGTCCCATTGAAATCGAAATGCCCAAGGAAGAGGTGTATCGAAATTCCCAGGAAGAGGTGTCAACGACATTACAAATATACGTGGACAAAAGATTTCCACTTAAGGGGTAGCATTGTGGACTCATACTTGAGGGGGAGTGTTGAGAATAATATATCAAGTGTGAGTTGGAGTCCCACATTGGTTATAAATGTGAAAAGTTGAGCATTTATAAGTGAGAGAACCCACACACCTATCACCTTCAGGTTTTGGGTGAATATGTGGTGTCTCTCTCACTTGTGTTGCTCTTGGCCCAATGTTGATGCTCCTCCTCATGACCCAACAGACTACATCTTCAACCACATCCACCTTGTAGCATTGAGGGTTCTTTTTCTTATGTTTTGTGTCTTCAAACACCTTAAAAGAAACCTACTCTTTGTTGAATTTCAAAATCAATTTTCCCATTTCCACATCAATGTGAGCTTTACATGTTACAATGAACAGTCTCCCAAGAAGTAATTGTGTTTCAGAGTCTTTTGACATAGCCAGAATCACAAAGTTAGCTGGAAATTACAAATCATCCACTATGATGCAAAATTGATAGAATAATTAAAACCCTTTTTGAAGAAATTATTCAGAGTTCAATCACACCAAGAAATTTGATGTGTGGGACAAAGAATAATGGAAACCAAACAAATGACTTTCATCAATAATAACCTTTAATGCAATGAGAAAGTGGATTAACTTTGCAGAAGAAGATAAAAAAAGGCGAAAAACACAAAAGGTTTGTTTACCCAGATAGATCAAATGATCTACGTCAGGGTATATAGCAGCTCTCCCCTTCATCATTATACTCTAAAAGTTGTTACACGGGATTACAAATGAGTTTCACGAAAATTTCCTTCCAACTTCCTAAGAACAAACCCTATTTACTCCCCAAGTGTTTCTCAATCTCTCCAACTCTCAATATAGTAATCACACAAACCCAAGATGTTTACAAGTATTGTCACACAATACAATAACAAAAGACATACATATTTATAATTTTTAAAACCTAACAAATCCATAATCTTAAAACATATCCCATTAATTATTGGATTAAAATATATTATTAATATTTTATAATATCTCTTAAAATATTATAAATAACGTATAATATCTCTTAAAATATTATAAATATATATCTTATAATAACTTGTAGAATATCATATATATATATATATATATATATATATATATATATATTTAAATATTATAAATATATTATAATATCTTTTAATATTAATTTATAGTATCTCTCTAAATTAATATTAAAATATATATCTAATATTGTAAAATTAATGAACAGATATGCAAAGTGAACCAACCAAACCTAATATTTGCGAACCACCCAAACCCGACATTCTTGCTGCTTTTCGGCTTCTTGATTTTTGGAAATGTCGAAATATGTTTTCTTTCTCTTCATCACTTTTAAGGCATACTTCAAAACTCTATATCCAAAAAATATTCAATAACTCCATAAGGATACATGATATAATGATTAAATAAGGTCAAATTCATCTTAGTTGCCTTTGGTTCACCACAGTTTAACTTCCTCATCATAGATAGTGGCATCAGATTAATGTTAGCTCCTAAGTCACATAAAACATTGCAAATAGTTAGTTAACCAATGGAACAAGGAATAGTAAACTTACCTAGATCAGTGAGTTTGGGTGGAAGCTTTCTTTGATTGATCACGCAGAACTCTTCTACCAAAGTGATGTGTGCATCATGCTTCAACTTACGCTTTCCTGGTAAGAGCTCTTTCATGAATTTAGCATAAACATGCATATGTTTTATAGATTCACAAAAAGGAATATTGACATGTATTTTCTTCAACATATCCATGAACTTTTTGAATTTATTCTCTTCCATATCTTTCTTAAGTGTCCTCTTCAGAAATGGGTATGCTGGTTTAATATAATCAGGGAGCTCATGATTTTGTTTATTCAAGATCTGTTTCTTGGTTATCCTGAAGGGTGAGTTCTTATATATGAATTGGTCAAGGGTGTATCCTTTAACTTCATCCCTAGTATCTTTACTTTTTCTCCCTCAAAATATTTCTTAACCTCCTCCTTAACTACTATCTCTTTTCAATCTTCTTCACAACCTTACTCAATTTTTTCTTTTTCTTACTAACTTTTGGTTCATATGGTACCACTCTAAGTTCTTTATGGATGTTTCAGTGTTCTTGTTCACAAATTCTGTGACATCTCTTGTGGAGGTTTAAACTTGTTATCTTGTTATTTGCTTACCTGCTCAAAATTGATTTGAGTTGCTTTCATGAAGTTAGACAAGATCTCTTCTAGAGGTGATGGTTTATCTTGTAGTGGAATTTCTGGGACATGAAGAACTCCTTGGTTCTTACTCCGCCTAAAACTTGGGTGATCATTCTAACCTAAATTATATCTATTAGAATAAGGATTATCTATTTGAAAATCTCTAACATATTACGCCTCTTATGTATATCCCTCTGGTACACAGTTGTAATTTGCATGGCCTTCCCCACATAAATCACACCTGAGTGATTGAACTTGACTCTCATTTGCTTGAACGAGTTGGGACGCATCTAGCTATTTATAAATGACCTCCATTTAAGCTACTAATGTTGTGTTTGAATCAACTACGAAAACCTTGTTGTTTCACCGCTCGATCATTCGAATAATACTCATTTTGGCTCATATTCTCGATCAGTTTCTTTACCTTATCTTCATTTGGCCAAAAATGTTAGTTTTTAAGTTCTACAGCATTTTACTTTTGATTGCACTTGTATTAATTAATTCTTACATCAGAAAGAACATTCTAGATCAGCAAAATCACACAAATATTATTCCCCTGCCTCATCATGATTAATTCCACCATACATTCTCAATTTAAACCGATTAATCTTTGATTTGCCAACCAAACCAAATTTTAAGCGTCATATGCTCCAAACCTAGCCTCTATTTAAACAAACTCCCTCCATTTCAATTCACTTTCCAATAATTTTCTCCATCATTTTCTGAATTCTCTACTCATCAATTCTCATTCCCTCTCACTTTTTGAATTCTTCACTCACTCTCTCCATTTTTTCATCTTCCCCAACCATTACTAAAGCTCTCTCCATTGAAAGCTAACAAGTTATTCATTGAAACTTGTTAATCTTTGAGCTAAACCTCCATCAAAACACTTCTTCTTCATCAAATTTTGTTGGATCTAAGCTTTGGAGATCATTCTTGGAAGTTGATTTTGAAGAAAATTCAGATTTGGTTGGTAATTCTTGAATCAACATTGTTTGTGTTAGTTTACATTTTTCACCATGTGATCTCTTGTGATTTATGTGTTTCTTGATCCATTTGATTTGAAATTGGTCAGCATCTGGTGTTTATTGATGATAATTGCTGTGATTTTCGTGCTTAATTGTTTACATGATTATTTGGTGTTTGAATGCATAAGTGATTTTGGAAAAGTGATTTTGAAACTAAATTTTTGCTGATTCTGCAGGTGCAAATCGATTTGCACACTGGTGCAATCGATTTGCACCTGTTATTGCGCTCCTGGAATTCAAAATTTTTTAGGGTGAAATCGATTTGCATGTTGGTGCAATCGATTGCACCAGTGCAGAGTGAGTTTTTTGGCTTGTTTTGTTTTTTTACTGTTTTGACTCCTTTTCTTCTTTCTTCCTTTTTCCTTTATTTTGCCTTGGATTATGATTTTGTTGATCAAATTTCTCTTCAAATTCCATGAACTTTGGGTGTTTAATGAAGTTGGATAAATCTTCATTAGTTCAAATCTATCTTTAAGTGAATCACTGGATTCATTTTAGGTGCTTTGAATTAGTGATAGGCTTAGTACTTTAATCCACCAAGAAGATTGATGGAAATTGAAGATGAAATGATCCAAATGTTGTGATTCAATTTGGTTTCCCTTCTCCCCCTCTTCTTCTTTTTTTTTCTTTTGGTAAATGAAAATCTTAAATGTCTTGGAACTTTTCTTTTGTGTTCTTGATTAAGATGAGACCATTACCTCTTTTCTTTTAGTGTCGCAAGCTTTAGGAGAGTGACCTATATGTCATCTCTCTAGCTTGTATTATCACAAATAGTGTATTGACCGGCCTTCCATAGTATGACCTTCTTCATAGATTGTGCTACGATTGCTTAACATAGCGTTACATTTTGTCTCGAAATCGGAAATCAAGTTTGTTTTTGTAAGCGAGATTGCCAATCTCCTATTCTCCATAATGTGGTGTGAAATAGATTGTCTCTTTATCATTAAGGGATCTAGTTGGCATACTTGTCAATTTTATCCAAGTTGGAGTCTTTCCTTTAATGATGTATAAATTCATGTTTTCATGCTTATGGTTGATTAGTTGAGTATTTTCCAAAAAACGACAAAATTATTCTTCATCACTAACACTAACATACTAACTATATAATTGCACTAACTTTACTTTGTGTCATTTAATTTTTTCTCTTTAATTCTTGTCATTTATTTTTATACCTTTACTTTTAGCATTTTTATATCATATTATCATCTTATTTTCTATTTGTCCACTCGGACCTTTGTTTATGCTTATGCTCTTTTTATTTTTGTCCACTTGGACCATATTTCTCTTAAGACATTAATAAATAACAAAACACTTAAAAGACTTGGTTCTCTTAACCCCGGACTGTTATGACCTTATGCTTGGACTTTGGACTTCAGACTTAGATCTAAGATCCTTGGCTTATGCTCTTGGAGATTTGAGACCTTGGACATTTGTGTTGCTTTCGTTTGTTTGTTGAGAAATTTTCTATGTGATGCATGTATTTTTTATATCACTTAACCATACCATACCCATTTCTTATAATTTTAAATAATTCTATCACAACCTAATTTATTGAATATTTCTTTCTTTAAATGTTTTTGCATACTTCGACATTTTTTTACAAGGACATTAAAAAATCACATTATCTTCAATAAGGTTTATTTCTGCGAATTCAAGAAATTGAATCACCCAACTCTCGTAATATTTACTTAATCTATTGGCTTTTGTTAGAAGAGTAATAGTGTGGGTTTTTGTTATCGTATCCACAGGGATTGTTGGATATTTGATACCTGCCGTTCAATAGTTGCGATATTCTAAGTTAATGGTTTCAAAAGTTTCAATTGGTGTTATCATTCACTTGTAGCAAAGATTAAGTTATGACAAAGATTTTTGTAAAAGGTTTTATAAAAACATGTTAAGGTTAGGTTTCGCTAATCCTTTCCATGTATAAACGATTAATCAAGCATATGAACTCGGTTTCCGACCAATACAACCGCGTATCCTCCCGACTACGTTTATGTCTAAAGCGAAATCGTGAGTACCGTTGCTTAGACCGTTAGATGATGTCTCACGCTAACAATCTAAGAAACGATCATTAAGATCAATACAATGCGAATAGCAAATTCCAAATCTATGTCTAGAGTTTGGTTTTTAAGAGATGAAATTGTTAGGTCAAGATTTGTGGAATCTATGTCTAGAGTAAAACAAATCAAACATAAAGCATTAAGAGAAAACAACTTCATCTATATTGATCAAAGACTTTGTTCATATACAATAGATCAAAAGCAATACATAAAAACAGAATCAACTACATCTAACCTCAACATTGAGTGTTTAGCTACCACTTCTCATGGTAGCTTGGATGACAAGTAAAGAGAGGAGATGAATGAGCATCCACGATGATGAGAATGGATGCGACTTCAGCTTCTCCAATCGAAAATACACTCTTTGATGAACAAAATACTGTAAACTATCAATTCTGATGGAAAATGAGCAAAAGATCCCAATACAAAAAGTAAAAAATCTATTTATACACTTTTCTCACAGCACCCTTCGCCCATCGAAGGATTCATTCGCCTAGCGAATGACTAAAAACATGGCACATTTAAGTGCCTCAGACTTAAACCGCCCAATGGAATTATCGCGGGTTCGCTAGGCGGACCATTTCACTCGTGACGCGAAGCTTCGCTACCTCACTTGCCCCAGCGAAGTTTGGGTGTTTTCAAAAGTGGAAGTTTCTGCCACCCCTTCGCTGGCACCTTCGCCTCGCGAACATGACAGCGAGCATTCGTTGGTTTCCTCGCCCAGCGAATTTACCCAGTTTTCCTACTGTAAGTTTTTGCATACTTTCTGCCACCCCCTCGCTGGCACCTTCGCTAACGTTCGCTAGGCGAACCTTCGCTGGCATCTTCGCCAACACTCGCCTAGCGAATGCTGTTGTTGATTTCAATTCTTTGGCAGCTTGCACTATTTATTTGTGTCTTCAACTTTGATCTTTTCACTCCTATTTCTGCACATTAGCACACACATTACAAGCACCACAAGTATATTTCAAATAATGCACAACAACAACATTCCACACTAAAATCAACATATTCCACATGGAAAAGTCATGGAAAATGCCAAATAATTCATACAAAAATATATCATGATTGACATCTAACAAACTCTCCCCAACTAACTCATTGCTTGTCCTCAAGCAAAGTATGCCTCTCACGAGGATTTGCTCGAGGATTCAATTTAACCAAGACACGAAAAACGGCTCAACTAAACAACGATCACAACAATGCAACAATTACGCAATTCAAGAACTCAAAACGTAAAAGAACTTGACTCTTAAACAATTTCAACAATGTTTCAAGAGACAACTAACTCATCATACACATGTCATTCTACACTCCTCTTCGAAAAAGGATTGAAGGCAAACGTGCATACAAGCACGGGACAATTACACTCAAATGACCAATGATGCAATACTAAGAAATTCATATCATATCTCAATGAACACAAAAGAACTCATGGAAGTACAAGATCACTAAGGACTACAAGGATGTAGCTTGGTCGGGTGAACAAAAAAGGGTCATTTCTAAAGGTCATGGAAACGAAATTACCGAAGCAAAAGAACATTCACTATACACATATTCACACATCTCAATTTCATTCCACCAAATTTTCATCACACCTTCACAAACTACCTCACAATTATTGAATCTCTCTTTTTTTTTTTCATTCATTCAAGCAAGCGTTTTCGCATTTGTACAACATACTCACACTCTTTTCTTTACACGCTTACTTGAATATTTTTCAAAATTTGGAGTAATGCACCCATCTTCTTTTTATTCTCCCCAACTCATTTTCAACTCAACCTAAAGTGAATGTTCCTTGCTTTTTAAGGCAAGGAAGTCAAAGTATACAATTTTCAAAGGTTAAAGAAGAAAATGTTAGAAACTCACCAAATTCAATGATGAACCAAAATTGCAAATTATGTATATAAAACAAGTTCATCATTCAATTGAGTTCTAAACTGTTTAGGCTCAAAGGGGTTACCAAATGCTCACTACTCACGGGTGAATTAATATATGGACATGGTTGTGCTCAACTTCAAAAAGTGCCTTGATCACTTCTCCTACTTTCACAAAATCACATGGTCATAAGATAAGGCATGAATTAAAAGTAAAGACAACATTAATCACAATCCTTAGCATATAGTAATACTTTGGAGGCTTCTCACTTTAATGGTTTATGATCCTAAAATGACATATGCATTCAAAAGAAGTTGTAACATGAAACACAATTTCAATCGCACCAAGACACAAAGTTCTAAAACATAAAAAATTCTCGAACAAGGTAACGATACCTTGTCGCAACACAATGCTTACGGTACTATCATAGCCCTCACATCTTGGAGGAATCCTTCGTTAAAATCAAGAGTCCAACCTACTTCCAAACTTCCATCATACAAGAAAGACAAATTACATGCAAACATACTAACAATTAAAAACTACCAAATTATTAGTAAAAGCAAACCAAAAATTTTTTTTAACAAAACACTTAACATTACTCAATATAAATAAAGTGCTTGGTGTAAGAACACCTACAATATCAAAAATAGTACCACTAGGGTACAAGTACACCAATATCAAAATATTCCACTAATGTGGATACATAAGACTAGTAAAAGCTGAAAAATAAAAATAATAAGAAAACTTCACTTTGGAGTCCAAAGGAACTGTACAAGTCTAAGATCACAAAAAATCACATCAATCCTCATCCGACACCTCAATATCCTCATCACCACCAGCAGAAGTAGCCTCCTCCTCATCATCATCGTCACCAACAGTCTCAACACCAGCCTCCTCATCATCAGCATCGTCCTCACCCCCTCCTAAAATTGGCCTGGCCTCAGGCCAACCAGCATGCGCTAGGAACTGCTCCCTAGGCATCATCATTTGCTCAGAAGAAAGGTCACGGATCTGCAATTGGAGAACCTGCAAAGAATCATGAATATCAGTCATGGCACGCTGCTGGGCAGCCATCCAATCCCAATTATATTGGCAGATCTCCTGCTGAAATGGATAAAAGGCCGGCGACGCCGGTTCAGAACCTCCACCAGCTTCAGCAGCATCATCAGCAGCAGCCCTAGAAGACTCTCCACCAGCCCCTCTAGCTTTACAGAACTTATCCACATATCGATCATCAATTGCCGAAGGAATAGTGACCTGCCTGCGGGCTGGGATATCCACACCAGCATGAGCACACAAGGACATAATAAGACATGGAAAAGCAAGCAGGGCATTCTTGCGCGCCGCAGTACCTCCCAAACCACTTAAAACAATTGCCTTGATTTCATCCGCAATGATGCGGGCCACGTCAATCTGCACATTCATCTGAATGTTGTGGATAAGATGAGCCAGAGCAATAGGAACTGTACTATGATGCGACCTGGGACAAATTTTAGTGAGCACAAACAACAGAATAAGCTGAACTAAAGGCTGCATATCCACCCGTCTGAATCTAATTGGCACCCCGGATGAATTCAGCTCAACTTCCTTACCTTCAAGAAGTAATTCCTGGGTCATCTTTCCAATGTCACGGTGGAGATGTAAGTCGCGATGATATGCATCCAACTCAGTAGTACCAACCAATGGCAACGGATCTCCCAAAATAGTGTTGATCGTCCTACGATCAAATCTCACAACAGTGCCTCTAACCCATGAGGCCCAGCTAAATCTTTCTCCATCATCCGGCAAAGCATTGGCATAAAATTCCCGAACAATGTCAATGTTGTACCCATCCAACGACATCATTAGACGATCCCATTTCTTCGCCACAAAAAGAGCATCTATTGTCCGGTAATCTCCACGATCACTAAGTGAAAATCATTTCTTGGCCAAAATGGTTTTTCTCTCTAGGGTTTCATATCTGACTGCTTGCTTCGCACCCCTAAATCTGTCTTCATCAAAACGCACGGGCGCTTGTCTCGAGGTTGAAGCCTTTCGCTTCTTAGCCGCGTGAATTGCAGTTTTTGGTGCCATCTGCACATAACAAACAATAAAACCAAACAAAGACAAACAAACGCATTAGCGACTAAAAACAACCAGCCAGAGACCTGCATTGCATAAAAAAATATGAAAATTTGCTTCTGTTCGCGCCGGGTTCGCTAGGCAAAGTCTGGCGAACACTCGCCCCAGATTCGCGAGGCGAATGTTCGCGCAGACTCGCGAAGCGAACAAACCAGCGAATACGCGAAATCTCAGAAAAACCATAGCACAAGCAGTCCAACAACCATCTCCTATTTTCAAATATCACTCTAGTCATAATGCTAATGTAATTTTTAACATGCAATACAAAATCATGACAGAGGTTCCATATTTTTCTCAAAACCCTACTTGATCAACCAAGAACATAAACAATGCATAACGAAATAAACAATAAAGAGTATGCAAACCTGAATTTCGCACAGTTAGTGGTGGATTAGGGCAAATGGAAAATTGAAAGAGATGAGTGTTGCTTAGTCCAAGAGAGGAAATGAGAAGACAATTGCAAACGGTGGAAAGAAAATGGTGGCAATTGACTTAGGGTTTTTCCCCCTCTATTCTGATTTCAAAGTGGGTCTTGGGCCCAATTGGGTGGCCCACCCACAATTCATTTTTCTGATGTGGCAAAACTTGGGTTGGTCTGTCTCGCTGGGTTCGCGGAGCGAAGGCCAGCGAATGCTCGCCCCAGCTCGCTAGGCGAACGCCAGCGAACAAGACCAGAATTTTCAAAAATTTTCAAAATGCCACATCTCTTAAGGCTACAAAATGATAACCAAACAGACTAAAAACAGAAATAAGCAGTAATACTTACAATGTTGGGGTGCCTCCCAACAAGCGCTTGTTTAACGTCGGCTAAGCTCGACGGTCCACCGCAATCTCACGGATCGCGGAAGGGAACAATGGCGGGATTCCGCTCGAAATCTCCTCCAAGATAAATTTTCAGTCTCTGTCCATTAACTGTCCAATTTTCTTTTGACGTTGTGTCCTCAATTACGATTGCTCCATAAGGCTTGATTTCCACAATCCGAAACGGACCGGACCATTTAGATCTTAATTTTCCGGGAAACAATTTTAATCGAGAATTGAACAATAAGACCAGCTGTCCGACCTCAAACTGTTTGATGACAATTTTTCTGTCATGGTAAGACTTTACACGTTCCTTATACAATTTGTTGGAATCGTACGCCTGAAGGCGCAATTCATCCAACTCGTGTAATTGCACTTTTCTCTCTTCGCCGCTTAGAGTTGGATCAAAATTCAAAAATTTTAAGGCCCAAAATGCCTTGTGCTCCAACTCTACCGGCAAGTGACAATTCTTACCATAAACCATTTTGAACGGTGTGAGACCGATCAGAGCCTTAAAAGCGGTCCGATACGCCCACAACGCATCATCCAGTTTGCTCGCCCAATCCTTCCTCGAGGCTGAAACAGTTTTCTCTAAGATACGCTTAATCTCAAGATTGGATACCTCTGCTTGACCGTTAGCTTGAGGATGATATGGTGTAGCAACTTTGTGCTTCACACCATATTGCTCAAGAGCTTTGTCAAGCTGAGTGTTACAGAAGTGAGATCCTCCATCACTTATTAACACTTGAGGTGTACCAAAACGCGCAAAAATATTTCTTTTCAAAAACTTCACCACTATTTTTCCGTCGGCTTTAGCACATGCTATCGCCTCAACCCACTTGGAAACGTAATCCACAGCGACCAAAATATATTCATTAGAAAATGAAGATGGGAATGGACCGACAAAGTCGATCCCCCAACAGTCAAAAACTTCGATTTCTAACATATTTTGTAATGGCATTTCTTGCCGCTGTGAAATACCGCCGCTTCTCTGGCACTTGTCACAACTAAGGGCATGCGCATGCGCATCTTTGAATAACGACGGCCAATAAAAGCCCGACTGAAGGACTTTAGTGGCCATTCTTAACCCATTGAAGTGACCTCCGTAAGGAGAGTTATGACAATGCCACAGAATATTCGAGGCTTCCTCCACTGATACACACCTTCTGAGGAGGTTGTCGACACCAAGTTTAAATAAATGGGGTTCATCCCATACAAATGACTTGGCATCAGACAAAAATTTCCGTTTTTGGTGGTGCGTTAGACCGTCCGGTATCAATCCGGTGGCTTTGTGGTTAGCCATGTCGGTGAACCACGGTCTAACTTGCACTCTAAAAAGTTTTTCATCTGGGAACTCCTCTTTTACCTCAAATTCATTTTTGGTCACGTCAACGTTGACCAGGCGGGATAAGTGATCCGCCACCAAATTCTCGGAACCCCTCTTGTCACGAATTTCAAGATCAAATTCTTGTAACAAAAGGATCCACTGAATCAGCCTCTATTTTGAATCAGGCTTGGTGAGCAGATACCTTATAGCCGAATGATCCGTGTAAACGATGACACGTGAACCAATCAAATAGGCACGAAATTTCTCCAACGCATACACTATGGCGAGCAACTCTTTTTCAGTTGTGGCATAGTTTATCTGAGTTTCGTTTAAAACCTTGCTCGCATAATGTATAGCGTGGAAAACTTTCGTTCTCCTTTGACCCAAAACAGCCCCAACCGCATAATCGCTCGCATCGCACATCAATTCAAAATCTAATTTCCAGTTTGGTGCAACGATTATCGGTGAGGTTGTTAAACTCTTTTTCAGAAAATTAAAAGCAAAAAGACAAGACTCGTCAAAGTCGAAAACCTTACCTTGGACAAGCAAGTTGCTCAACGGCTTTGCGACCTTGGCGAAGTCCTTGATAAATCACCGGGAGAACCCGACGTGTCCAAGAAAGCTCCTTATGCCTTTGACATTCATCGGCGGTGGTAATTTCTCGATAACATCCACTTTGGCTTTATCAACTTCAAGGCCTTTTGACGAAACCTTGTGACCGAGCACAATTCCCTCATTCACCATAAAGTTGCATTTTTCCCAATTAAGCACCAAATTGGTTTCCACGCACCGTTCTAACACCGTATCCAAATTTTTCAAACACAAATCAAACGATTGTCCAAACACGGAGAAATCATCCATAAAGACCTCAATTGTCTTTTCGATCAAATCCGAGAATATTGCTTGCATACACCGTTGAAAAGTCGCTGGTGCATTACATAATCCAAACGGCATCCTCCTATAAGCGAAGATTCCGAACGGACATGTAAAAGCTGTTTTTTCATGATCATCCGGGTTCACAATTATTTGGTTGTAACCCGAATAACCATCCAAACAACAGTAAAATTGCTGGCCGGAAAGCCTCTCGAGCATTTGATCCATAAAAGGTAGAGGGAAGTGATCTTTTCTCGTAGCTTTGTTCAACCTACGGTAGGCGATACACATTCTCCACCCGGTTACGATCTTTGATGAAATGAGCTCATTTTTCTCGTTTCGGACCACCGTTAATCCGCCTTTTTTCGGTACCACATGCACCGGACTAACCCACGGGCTGTCAGAAATAGGATAAATCATCCCGGCATCTAACATTTTCACCACTTCCTTCCTAACCACTTCTTTCATGATAGGATTTAAGCGGCGTTGAGGTTGAGCAACCGGTTTAAAGTCCTCCTCCATGAATATCCTATGCATGCAATACGAAGGGCTTATGCCTTTGAGATCGGACAACGTCCATCCCATTGCATCTTGATTTTTTCTTAACACTTGAATTAAGCGGCTTTCCTCGTTTTCAGACAAAATACTACTTATGATAACCGGTTTATTACCACCGTCATCGAGAAAAGCATACTTCAATGTGGAAGGTAACACTTTCAGCTCAAGTTTGGATTGTTCCTCATTCACCTTTTTTTTTAGAATTTCCTCTTCATACTCCCATGGTTGCAATTCTTCCAAAGCTTCAAGCTCCAACAAACACTCTTCAAGAGCTTGCTCTTCTTCAACCGAGAATATTTCCAAGGAATCATCTAAAGTTCTTTGAAAAGGATCCATGATATGAATTTGCTTTGTAACTTCCAAACTCGCTTCCTCCGTTGCATCGATTCGGAAACAATCACCCTTATCTTTCTTGTGCTTCATGGCATCATAAAGATTGAAACACACCTCTTCATCTTGGACTCTCACTTTCATGAGACCATCATCCATGTCAATTGCCATACGGGCAGTTTTCATGAAAGGCCTTCCAAGAATCAAAGGTGCATCATCGTCCTCCTCCATTTCAATGACAACAAAATCAATTGGAAACAAAAATTTGTCCACCTTGACCAACAGGTCTTCCGCTACACCGTGAGGACGGGTAGTGGATTTATCGGCGAGTTGCAACGTCATTTGCGTGGACCTTAATTCCATGTGGCCTAGCCGTTTCACAATCGACAATGGTATCAAGTTGATGCTAGAACCCAAATCAATCAACCCATTGCCCACATACATGTTTCCTATCGTAACCGGCAATGTAACTCGTCCCGGATCACACTCTTTTCTCGGGAGAGTCCGTTGAATGATGGCACTACAGCTCGCATCTACCATAATCGTCTCCTGATCAGTATACCTTTTCTTCTTCGTGAGGATATCTTTCATGAATTTCGCATATTTAGGCATCTGCTCCAAAGCCTCGGAAAATGGGATATTTATTTGTAATTGCTTGAAGATATCCATAAACCGAGAATAGTGCCTCGCACTATCTTTCTTTGTAGGAGCATGCGGATATGGTAGATGTTGAATTGGAATATTGTTCATCGGCTCCTTTCCCTTCTTGGTTCTCTTCACTCTTTCTTCACTCTCTATTTTTATCTCATTCTCTTCTTTTTCTTTCTCATTTTTTTCTATCTCATTTTCATCTAACACACCCTCAACATTTTTTTCTACTTCAATTTCCTCACTATCTTTTTCTTTTTCAACTACAACCTCCTCCTCCACTCTCTTTTTACCTACACCCATGTCAATCTCTCTTCCACTTCTTGTGAGAATTGCTTTACAATCCTTTGGATTTGGAAGCGTATTTGCCGTAAAGGGCCCTTTTTGTTGATCGGCCAATTGTTTTGATAATTGCCCGACTTGTGTTTCAAGATTCCTTATGGCGTCATCGGTATTCTTTTGATTTGAGATTGCCATTTGCATAAATTGTGTAAGAGTGTCTTTCATCTTTGTATTTCCAACGGGGGCTTGCGGAGGTTGAGTGTAGTTTTGATATTGTTGACGGTTTGATGGTCCGGCTTCTTGCGGTCTCCATTGTTGTTGATAACCTTGGTTAGGCCTTTGTTGGTAACCTTGGTTGGCTTGTTGATACGGAGGTCGAGGTTGGTAACCTTGATTTCCCGCGTAATTTGCTTCCTCCTCAACGGGAGGACAATAACCGGTCGGATGGTCACCTCGACATAATTCACACACTAACACTTGCACATTTTTACTTGAAGATTCATGCATCTCCTTGAATTGTTGCGGCAGCTTAGACATTTGCTTCGTTAACAACTCAACCTGTTGTGATAACAATTTGTTCTGCGCAAGGATAGCATCTCTTGTTCCTAATTCCAACACTCCCGGAGTTCGTTGAGCAGGTCCACGGTTGTGACTACCTTGATGATCGTTCAAGGCCATTTTATCGATGATATCTGTGGCTTCTGCTGCAGTTTTACTTAACAAAGATCCACCGGCGGTGGTATCCAACAAGGTTTTGTGTACGAGTTGCAGCCCATTTCTGAATATATGAATTTGTGACAATTCATTAAAACCATGGCCTTTGCACTTTCGTAACATTGATTTGAACCTCTCCCAAGCTTCATTGAGAGATTCATTAGCTCCTTGTGTGAATACCGCAATGGCGGTCTTTGCTTCCATAAACCGAGTGTGCGGAAAAAATCTTTCCAAAAATTTTTCTTCCAAGGCATTCCAATAAGTCATTATGGTATTTGACTGATCAAGGTACCATTCCTTGGCCTTCCCAATGAGGGAATGCGGGAATAGTCTCTTGAACAGAGACTCCTCTTCTGCTTCCGGTGCACCCGTCGCTCCAGCTATTTCATAGAATTTTGTCAAATGGGTGAAAGGATCTTCATGATCCATACCCGTAAATGGACTTTGGTATAACAGTTGGAGAATTTCGGTCTTCATCTCAGCATGACGACCATTATGTGCATGACGGGCGAACTGAGCATTGTGTCTCGGACTATTTGTACATGGCCTAGAAGCAGGTGGTGGTGGTGGTGGATCTCCCTCCATAATTGGAAGTATTTTTGGAACAGGTGGTGGTGTAGAAGTACTTTCCTCTTGTTCTCGCCTCTGTTTCGCTAGCTGCCTCCTTCTTCTAGTTCGGCTATTGATTCTACGAGCGGTTCTTTCAATCTCAGGATCGAAAAGAAGTTGGTCCGCCGGTAGTTTCCCTCGCATAAACTAAGTCTGCACACTAAACAAACAGATTAACAAGTTCAAGATAAAGTGGTAACAGCTTACAATAACTCAACTATCGCAATGCTTGCAATATCAACTAACAATCCCCGGCAACGGCGCCATTTTGTTAGAAGAGTAATAGTGTGGGTTTTTGTTATCGTATCCACAGGGATTGTCGGATATTTGATGCCTGCCGTTCAATAGTTGCGATATTCTAAGTTAATGGTTTCAAAAGTTTCAATTGGTGTTATCATTCACTTGTAGCAAAGATTAAGTTATGACAAAGATTTTTGTAAAAGGTTTTATAAAAACATGTTAAGGTTAGGTTTCGCTAATCCTTTCCATGTATAAACGATTAATCAAGCATATGAACTCGGTTTCCGACCAATACAACTGTGTATCCTCCCGACTACGTTTATGTCTAAAGCGAAATCGTGAGTACCGTTGCTTAGACCGTTAGATGATGTCTCACGCTAACAATCTAAGAAACGATCATTAAGATCAATACAATGCGAATAGTAAATTCCAAATCTATGTCTAGAGTTTGGTTTTTAAGAGATGAAATTGTTAGGTCAAGATTTGTGGAATCTATGTCTAGAGTAAAACAAATCAAACATAAAGCATTAAGAGAAAACAACTTCATCTATATTGATCAAAGACTTTGTTCATATACAATAGATCAAAAGCAATACATAAAAACATAATCAACTACATCTAACCTCAACATTGAGTGTTTAGCTACCACTTCTCATGGTAGCTTGGATGACAAGTAAAGAGAGGAGATGAATGAGCATCCACGATGATTAATCGAGAATGGATGCGACTTCAGCTTCTCCAATCGAAAATACACTCTTTGATGAACAAAATACTGTAAACTATCAATTCTGATGGAAAATGAGCAAAAGATCCCAATACAAAAAGTAAAAAATCTATTTATACACTTTTCTCACAACACCCTTCGCCCAGCGAAGGATTCATTCGCCTAGCGAATGACTAAAAACATGGCACATTTAAGTGCCTCAGACTTAAACCGCCCAATGGAATTATCGCGGGTTCGCTAGGCGAACCATTTCACTCGCGACGCGAAGCTTCGCTACCTCACTCGCCCCAGCGAAGTTTGGGTGTTTTCAAAAGTGGAAGTTTCTGCCACCCTTTCGCTGGCACCTTCGCCTCGCGAACTTGACAGCGAGCATTCGCTGGTTTCCTCGCCCAGCGAATTTACCCAGTTTTCCTACTGTAAGTTTTTGCATACTTTCTGCCACCCCCTCGCTGGCACCTTCACTAACGTTCGCTAGGCGAACCTTCGATGGCATCTTCGCCAACACTCGCCTAGCGAATGCTGTTGTTGATTTCAATTCTTTGGCAGCTTGCACTATTTCTTTGTGTCTTCAACTTTGATCTTTTCACTCCTATTTCTGCACATTAGCACACACATTACAAGCACCACAAGTATATTTCAAATAATGCACAACAACAACATTCCACACTAAAATCAACATATTCCACATGGAAAAGTCATGGAAAATGCCAAATAATTCATACAAAAATATATCATGATTGACATCTAACAGCTTTCATCCAACTACAATCCATAATTACATACCTTCTGAAAATAAAATAAAAGGCATACACAACCTTCAACAATGAACATTCCATCTCAACAAAACAAATGCCATACACCAAATTTTACCCCTTAGATGTCGTCATCATTTGCATTTGCATTGTAGGACAACCGCCTATGCATAACTAACCTTTTTGTTAGACTGTTTGTTCGTTTTCATTTGTGAAATCAGGGTTGCTGAAAGAGGAGCAAAGGTGTTGAGGCCATTGGTTTTATGTTCGAAAGGCTTTTGTAAGCTGTTTTGGTTTGAAGAAGAGATAAAGGATGGATGTGCCCTCATGCTTGTGGTTAAGCAGTCATGACACAATCAACTGTTAAGCTATGTGATTGGATCCATTCCAAGGCATGACCATTTTTTCCAATTGGTTTTTGAAGGCTATTTCAACATGATTCTAAGTCTTATGTCAAGATCCAAGTTAAATTAGTTGCTTGGTTAATGGAGAAGTTCGATTTGAGAATGTGTTGAATTGTTTACTCATGACACATTAAATTTGCGACCAAAGGGTATGTTCAAGTTATGGTTATTCATGTTTCAAGGCCTAATCATTTATTTTCAATCCATGTCTGAATTTATCTCCAAGTTATTTTGGAATTTATTTTCAAAGCCATGTTTGAACCATTTTTAAAACCATTACACCACTCCAAAGTCTACCATCCATATTTCTAAAATGATGCAAGCAGTACTGATACAAAGTACAAGCATTGGGTCAAAACTCATCAAATTGCAAATGACAAAAGTCCATTCTTTGATTCCACAAATATTCAAAAAAAAAAAACTACAAAGACAAATGGTACATTCTCAAATGGATACAAGTTACTAGTACAAAATAAAATTCTAGCAGAATCACACTATGCCATGAAGATGGACCAAGAGTATTCCCATGAATCAAGATCATAAACCTTGCAGCAATTCCAAACTCCCAAGTTACTATAGTCTTCATCAATTCTCCAAGTCATCTTTGAAGTCTTCCTCATCACCAGGCCTTTGGTAACCAAGCTGTCTTGTTAAAATTCCCTACAAAAGAACCAATTCAACACAAATTCAATTTAAACCAATGTCAAATTCATCAATTTCCAAAATTCATCACCACTCACAATTCACGATTCAATCCCATTCCTAAACCAAAATCCAAGACAATTTCAACCATTTCATTCACACTTTATTCACAAACATTTCAAGCATGTACCATCACACTTCAAAATGTGTCGCACAACATATTCACCATTCAAACCCACAACTCATAAAAAGTGAAGTTTTCCAAACACCAAATACAAGCAACGTTCCAAAGTTTGCAATAAAAGATGATTCCAGTTCTGAAGGAGAAGATGCTTGTCTTAGAGATTTATCTTAAGGAAATGAAAATAAAGATGTTTTTTTTATTAAAGGTCCTTTGACAGATGATCAATCTGCACTAAGTACAAGTGACACACCAAAGATTGCCATAGAAGATGATTTTATTTCTGAGGGGCATTAAGTTGAGGTTAGTAATTATGATTGTGGAACTCGCCCTAATTATCAGCTGAAAATGGTTACGATTGAGAAGACACTTGGCAAGGGCAATGTTTCCAAGGAAAAGGAGTTGTTAAACATTGGTAACCTGATGGAGACAGATGGTTTGTTAAGTAAGGCAAAGGCAATTTATGTTTGTTGTGGTGGATAAAAAGACTTTTATAGTTAGCAAAGGAGATAGTGATAACAGAGTAGGTGTTTTCAGTTTCAATAACAGTGGTTTCTACCAAGTCTTGTATTTTTCGGCGAAACAACTCAAGTATGTAAAAAAATAACCAATCTAACAAGCCATGAACCTCCAAACAAACCTACACATTATAAGCCACTCAAAAGCAAATTCAAATCAAAACCATTCAAGATACATGTCCATTCATCATCATTTCTCAAAATCAACTTCAAAAAAACTATTATTTCACAAGTCTCAACTACCATGTTTATCAAGACAAGTCACAAATTCACATACAAGACGCGAGGCATAAATTTCAACAGTTTTGTGATACAAAAGGTATTCTAAGGAGGGGTGTCATTGCATTGAGTTGGTTTCACAAGCAGTAAAGCAAACAAATTTCAACAGGGCATGTGGGACCTAGGTACATTACACTACCAGACAAAATCCTAAGGGAACAATCTCTGAATTTCGTACATTACACATTCCACTAATTTCAGAATTGCTTTTGTACCTCTGTACCCTATTCTTCACCCACAAGTTTTCAAAAAAACCCTAATTCTGATCAGTTATAAAGGGGAACACTATTCATTATCATTAACACAAAAAAAAACCTAGCAGAGCCAAAGTCCTAAATCCATTCCTAACACCCTATTCAGAAAAGCTCACACTGCAAGTTCCTTAGAGTTTTTCATTGAAACTCTAAGAGATTCTGAACTAAGCCACATTACTCGCACACAGAGGAAAATTGAAGGAAAGGGAAGCTAAAGCTACAGAGAATCAAGAGTGAAGGAACATCAAAGAAGTTACCTTGACATCCGTGTAAAGCTCCTTAAAGATTTTCCTTGAGAGGTATCCCTTAAAGCACCATCATCTCCTTAGTTCTGGTGTTGAAAATCCTTGGAATATCGTTTTGACTCTGCTTCCATTTTGTTTTGCCTGGACTTGTTGTTATTTTCGCTTCCTTTAGTTTGGTTTCAACTTCGTTCAGATTAGGGTTTTCTTTTGGGAAAGGGTCTGATTTGAGTTTCTATTTGGGATTTAGAGGAGATTGAGGGTAGATTCGGGAAGAGGGTGAGATTTTAGGTGGGGTTTGTGTAGGATGTTTGGGGTTAGAGGATGTCTCGCAGGAGACGACGGCGGCGGCCGCCGTTGGGCACCGTCTTCTCCGGCAATGTTTAGGGTTCCGGCCAGGAAAATTGCAGAGCAACTTGTTGGTGAGAAAACAAATATGGCGTAGAGAGAGAGAGAAAGATCTTGTAAAATGAACCCTGCTTCATCGTTTCGTTGCTTAAAAGTATTTTTTTGTTTTTTTTTTGTTTTTCAGCATGCGTGTCTGGTACTACTGGTGACATGTGTCACCGGTTTTCAACTTTTCCTGGTTCGCATGTATTGCATCCTTGAGAGTCCATGGTGGTCTCTCCTTAGGATTTAGGTTGTTGTTTAGTTTTTGATCAGATTGTAGACCTGATGGCTATCAGGTGAGGACCATGGTAGAGTCTCCTTAGACTCTCTTCACTGGATCAGGCGGGCTGTTCCATTCTGGGCCTAGTTTACTTTTGATTTTTGCACCACCTTTTGCAAGCCCATTCAGGTTTTCTTGCTGTTTGCACCCCTGGTTCCTTTTTTTATTTCACTTATTAGTGTATTTATTTAGTTTAGTTTTAAGTTATTAATTTAGTTTATTTATTTTAGATAGTTATTTTATTTCTCTAGATTCCTTAATTAGGATTAGATTGATTTAATTAGTTTTTTATTAGGTTTAATTAGTTTAGTTTAGTTTATTTAGGTTAATTATTTTTCTAATTAGATTTTAATTATTTACTAACTAGAAACCATTTGGATAATTTTAGGGTTAATTAGATTTAATTATTGAATTAGATATTTTTGTTAGATTTAATTAGACTTAATTAAATAGTCTTGATTAGGTTTTTTATTCTATTCATTTTTGTTTATTCCACTTTAATTTTCATGATGAGTTTAACCCTTGATGTATTGTGTGGTGCATAAATCTTGATCGTGATGATCTATCTTGTGTGTTTTTGTTTTGCCTGAGAATTTTCTATGTGTATTGCTATTGATCTTGCTTTGGTCATTTGAGGTTTCTCTTTTTTCCCTATGTGGCTTACCCCTCATTCCAAAGGAAATCTATCTTGTTGACTTATAAGTCATTCTCTAGTTGGTTTAGACCCTTCCCTTTTTCATTTCCATAACCTCTTTAGGATCATCACCCTTGGCCTTATTAGAGCCTTTCTTCTCTTTCTAACCTAGTTTTAGGTTAGGGTTTTGTTAACCCTATGTAAGTACTATCATTATAGATACTTACTTTCCCTTCTTGGCCTTATTAGAGTCATTTTGTTGTACAACTTAGAGTTAGGTTTAGAGTTTGTAAACTCTATGTGGGTACCATTGTGACGTGTTCTTATTTTCCCCTTTGACTTTGTTTAAAGTCAACTTTTAGGTTAGTTTTTCAACTTAGACTTAGAGAATTTTTTAACTCTATGTGAGTACCATAATTATGAGTACTCATTTCCCTTTGGAACCTTAACCACAGGTAAGAGTTCCTCATCCTTAGTGAGGTGAACTGCAAATGCTCTGATTCCATCCTAGTCAGGATACGTAGGCACGAGATGCGACGTCTTGACGAGCATATTTAGTGTATATACCCTAGGTCTTTACCTTAGCACTTCTCCCTTAGCAAACAAACTTTAACATAAAACAAATACTAACAAGAGGTTCCTGTAGAGTACTATAGATACTTAGGATGCTAACACCTTCCCTAGGTATAACCAACCCCCGAACCTTAGATCTCTAGCTTTGTTGTTACATAGCGTACTTAGGGTTTTCTTTGATCTTTACCCTTTCCTTTGGATAAATCAAAGCTCGGTGGTGAACTTCATGTTTTGTGATTCAAGTTAATTAATAGCTTGATATCTGATTCTCACCGCAACAACAACAATAACCCTAAACCTTCAATCTCAACACAACAACTACAAATCTACAAAAACAACAATGACATTATACCCTAATTCTCAAAAACAACAACAACAACAACAACATTACTGGTACAATCAAGGAAAAAGTTTTACTTACCGAAAATGTAATGAGAAAGTCAAAGAAATATGTTGATTTGAGTTTTGAGTTTCCTTATTCGATCTTTCTTCCTCCTTTATTTACTTCATTCGACTTGGAAGATGAAGTTTGGTTTAGGGTTTAGTGAAGAAAGTGAAGAATGGTGTTTGTTTGTTAGGTGGAGAAGATAATGAAAGTGCTTTGTTCGCTAGGGCGCAAAAATTTTATGAGAAATGCAAATAATTAACATTATGATGTTATCATAAAACAAAATAATGAACAACATTTGCTCTCGATTGGAAAAACTGAGGGAATAGATGATTTATATTGTAAAAATTAAATGAAATAAGGGTGCCATTTTGGTTCTAAATAAAATACGAAATTGTAGGAGTTAAGAGTCAAAATTCAAACCCTGAGCGACATTTCCTGTGGATTTAACATAAAATCGAGGGAATATATGATTTATATTGTAATTAAAAATTACATAAAATAAGGACAGAATTTTGGTTCTAAATAAAACACAAATAGACATGAGCTCAGAATCTAAATTTAAACCCTAAGTGACATTTCTTGTCGGTTGAACAAAAAAAAACGAAGGAACATATTTATTTATTTAAAAAATAAATAAAAGCTTGTGCTCCAAAGAATTTTACCTCACTTTTTAATTGTCTGAAGTAAATATTTTGTCATGAAATATCACTACAACAAAAAGCGCTTCTTACCTCGGACACGAAATGCATAATATCTCGGCTATAGAAGTGAGGTAACGAAGGACGACATGAAAATTCGTCATGTATCACCTCGGCGAAATTAAGTCCGAGAGGTAAATTTGAATGCACATGGGTTCGAACCCCAGCAGCAACACGTTTATTATTTCCAAAACTAGCATATCTTTCATCTCGGTTTATCTTAAAAACCGAGGGGTAAGATAATTTTTTTCAATTCTTACATTGTTTACCCATAATATTACATTGTTTACCAAGAATATTACATTGTTTACACAGAATATTACATTGCTTAAAATAAAACTCAAATTCTCTAGAGAACAAGGTAAAAATCAAATTCCCCAAAGATCTAGATCTTAGATCTATGAATTATTGAATCTTGGGGAAGATAAAATGTTTTGTGCAAGATTATTTTTTACGGATCTTGCATGAATTTGTTTCTGAAGCAAAACAAAATAATCGTTAGATAAATAAAATGAATATTCAAATATATGATTTTGTTCTCAAATAGATATTTATGAAAAAAAACATTAAACCTAAATATTTTTCTACTTTTGCAATCCATCTTAGAGAACTTTTTCAAACATCTTTATATTGCAAGCTCTTCTTATTTCATTTAGGTTAGATTTTCGATATTCAACATGCTTTTATAATGGATGTCCATTAGATTTCACGTGGATCAGTAATGGTAGATTCTTGAGCGTTGATAAATATTAAATGCACAACAAAGATTTGTTTAAGAACGATGAATATAGTAAAAAAAATGCTTAACTATCTCGTCGGACAAGAAGAAAACCGAGGTGAATTTTTATTTTACATGTCCAGGTCCCATGTAAGATGCTATAGAGATCTGTTTCCGAATGAAAATTTTTATTTCCTGCACTTGCAATCTATCCCGCAGATCTGTTTAAGGGATCAAAATGGACGGTGGTGAATATTCCTCTCTTTGGGGCGACTACATATAAGTTAGTCTTAGGGTAAAATATGTTTAACAAGTGCTTTTATAGTAAAATATGATTACTAACCACCTCGGTGTTAAATAAAATCGAGGTGAATAATTTTTTTTTTAAATACAATGTTTACACAGAATATTAAAATACATTGTTTACAACAAGTCTTCGGTGATTTTGTTGCATACCCATTAAAACAATTTTTTTTAAACAAGAATGACTTTCTACACTTGCAATCTATCAACTGAGTACTCTTAAAAGGTTGAGCTCCCTTCTTTTTAGGTTAAGCTCTATTCTTTGTTTAAGTAAGAATGATTTTCTGTACTTGCAATCTATCAACTGAGTACTCTTCAAAAGTTGAGCTCCATTCTTTAACTGAGGGTCATTCCAAATATATAACTATGACAACATCAACACCATTATGTTGGGATGGATAGAAAGGGCAAAAAAAATGTTTTGTTCAAGATTGAAGAACATTGAAGATTTTTTCTGTCTTGCAATCAATCCCAAAGAATAATGCTTGCGAGTTTGGGACAACTTCATATTAGTAAGGATTAGGGTAAAATCTGTTTAACGAGTGCTTTTATAGTAATATCTTATTATCTTATGCCTCGGTTAAATAAAAAACTGAAGGGTTAGAATATTTTGTTTACACTTATAAACAAATAGAATCATAAACTACGATAGTTGGGAATCGAAACTTGTACTGAGTTGTTTTTTCACCTCAGTTTTATGATAAAAAATGTTATTTTTTAAATAATAAAAAATATCAGGCTTTGCCTTTATATCTCAGCTTTCTATAGTTTGAGGTTAAAGTTTCGTAATAAAAAACGTTATTTATTGTAGTGTATATTATTTATAGTAGTCAGAGAATATATGTGTGTGTGTGTGTGTGTGTGTGTGTGTGTGTGTGTGTGTGTGTGTGTGTGTTAAAGAGAAAAGGAATGCGTGAGTGTTAATATAGTTACACCTCTCAATTGTTAAGATATTAGATATAATCCAAGTTGTATTATGTGGCCCAAGCCCAAAGATAATTAGGGTTTGAGGTTTGTTATTTAGTTTGTTATTTTAGTGTATATAAATAGACACTTTGTAATTCAATTTTATTCATTCAATAATATCAATCCTTGTTTCTTTATTTTCTCTCTTTCTCTCCTCAATTAAAGTGCCTCACGCACTAATAAATTGGTATCTAGATCTCCGATTAGAGTCTTGATCATGTTTTCAAGAATCACACGTCAGAGATCGTGTTTCTGGGATAGTGGATTATTGTTGATCAATCGCTGCAAAGAGGAATGTTAATGGAAATTTACAAACTCCTTTCCAACTCTTGACGACAAGAATTGGCTTCGATGGAGAAAACATATGCAATATCTATTTGGCTTTCATGAAACCCTAAAAGTGGTTATGAATGACATTCCTGCGCTTGGTGAAGATGCAACCGACGCACAGAGAACCGCTCACAAGGAGGCCAAGAAGAAGGATTGCAAGGCGGAGTTCTACATCCAATCGGCGGTTGATACGGCTAATTTTGACAGAATCGCTCATGCTGAATCGACGAAGGAGGCGTGGGATATTCTTGTCAAGTACTATAAAGCAGGCGAGAAAGTTAATGTTGTTAAGTTGCAAACTTTGCGATGACAGTATGAATTGTTGTTAATGGGAGAAGATGAAAAGATTGCAGGCTATGTGTCGAAGGTGCAGAAACTCGTCCATCTCATGAAGGGTTGTGGTGAAACCTTAACTGATAAGATGATAGTTAAGAAGGTAATGCATACATTGACCTTTCACTTTGATCACGTTATCATAGCTGTTCAAGAATCCAACAATCTTGAAACCCTAAAACTGGAAGATTTAGTGGGTTCGTTGGAAGCGCGTGAGATTAGGATTGTCGAAAGGAAAGGAGTTCAAGACTCGATACAAACACTGCAGTCTCAATCATGGAAGAAGAATGGTGGTTCCAACAAGTTCAAAGGCAAAATTGACAAGACTCAGGGCAAGAAGTCTTAGTCGAATCCTCACAAGCATAAGATTGATGATAGAACTTCTGAATCCTCTAAAAGATGAGAATGAAATTCCTATCAGAAAGACAAAGTAGAGAAGAAAGGTGTGCAATATTATAACTGTGAAAAGTGGGGTCACTTAGCCAATCATTATTGGTACACTAAAGACAAGGGTTCGACAAAAGACAAGGAAGAAGGAGCAAAATCTTGCACGTCAAGATTCTGATGATTTAGATGATATGATGGTTATGGCTATAGTTACAGATGACCATGTTGAATCAAAGATCTGGTTCCTCCATTCAGGCTACTCGAATCACATGACTGGTCGAAAAGTATGGTTAGTAAATTTTGATGAGTCGAAGAAGAGAAAGGTCAAACTTGCTGATAATAGCTTGTTGCAAGCACAAGGTCTCGGCAATATTGTTATTCAAAGGAGTAATGGAGCAAAACCCTTGATCAAATATGTACTTTATGTCCCTGGAATGAAGTGCAATCTGCTAAGTGTTGGACAAATGGTCGAAAAGGGTTTCTCAGTGGTTATGAAAGATTAAGCCTTAGAAATTTTCGACATCTAGAATAACTTGGTCTTGAAATTTCCCCTGTCGAAGAATAGAACATTTAATACCATGAGTAGTTCGACTGAGGTACAATGTCTAAAAGCAGTTGTTGACCACAAGAATAGTTGGCTGTGGAATCTGAGGTTTGGCCATATGAACTTTAGGTCACTAAATCAACTGACCACTCAAGATATGGTAACTGGTATACCAAGTCTGGAGATTCCCGACAAACTCTGTGAAGGTTGTCTAGTCGGAAAGCAGTCCAAGAAGTCTTCTGTTTTAACTATGCCAATGAGATCATCCTGCATACTCGAAGTTGTACATTCAGATGTATGTGGTCCTTTTGAAGAGCATACCATTGGTGGAAACAGGTATTTTGTCTCATTTATCGATGAGTACAGTCGAAAGCTCTTGATCTATGTGATCAAACGAAAGGACAAAGTATTTGAAATCTTTAAGAGATTTAAGATACTTTTCGAAAACCAGCGTGAAAAGAAAATTAAAGTTCTGCGAACAGGCGGAGGTGGCGAATACACATCCAAGATATTTGAAGTATTTTGTGCAAAACATGGTATTGATCATGAGATAATTTCTCCTTATACTCCTCAACATAATGGAATAGCAGAAAAAAGAAACAGGACCATATTGGACATGGCGACATGCATGCTGAAGCAGAAGAATTTGCCAAAATTCTTATGGGGGTGAAGCTGTTTCGACTGCTGCTTATATTCTGAACAGGTACACTACCAAGAAGCTGAAGAACAAGATTCCTGAAGAAGTGTGGAGTGGCAAATGACCATCAGTGAGTCATCTGAAGGTGTTTGGCTCTATCTGCTACAAGCATATTCCTGATGCTGGGAGAAGGAAGCTTGATGATAAGAGTGAACCTATGATTCTGGTAGGATATCATAAGACTGGAGCATACAAGTTGTTCAATACCATTAATTAGAAGATTGTGATGAGTCGAGACATTGTGATTGATGAAAATTCTGCTAGGGATTGGAGTTCTAGTAATGCAATTGACAAGCCACCGATGAGCTATGATTTTGACGAAGCAAGTAATTATGTTGAAGTCGAAGACATTGTTGATACTCTATTCGAAGAAGAAGACGAAGATGTTTCTGACACTCTCGACACAATCGAAGTCGAAGAGGATATGGCTGGTGTAACACCCCAATTTAAATTATCTAATCGTCGTGTTATTTTTTATTGTTTGGCCTTGTTAAGGGTGTGTGGGGTTGAGCGCGTAGGCGTGTGGTCCTTGGTGGGACGGGTAGATTAGAGATGTCGGGAATAATTTTGGGGTATGAGTAGTAATAGTAGTATAGAATTGAATATTATTATTATTATTATTATTATTATTATTATCATTATCATTATTATTATTAATATTATTATTGGTATTATTATGATTATTAGGTGAGTAGCATTACTAGTAATATTATTATTTTTATTAAATTAAAAATTTGATTTAATTAAGTGGATAATGGGCTAGTGGAGAAAAATAAGGATAGTTTAGTCATTAGCTGGAATTAGAGAGGATTAGTGAGTAGGGTTAAGCATAATCAGATTTTTTTGACAAGGAGAAGGGCTAGGGAAAGGAATGACAAGGAAGAACTAGGGCACTCATCTTCATCAATTTTTGAAGGAATCTGATCAAGAATTCGAGGTAAGGGGGGAGAACGGGTTTAATAATGGTGATATAATCATGAGAGGGTAGTGGGGAGTCCTTAACCCCGTAGGAATTCGTACGAATACATGTTGTTTTGTGAATTGTTTGTGCATTGGTAAATCTGTGATGAAAAATGTATGAATTGAAAGGTTGTGGTTCTGAATTGTTTAATCTCTTGATGTTATTGCTGCTGTATGAATGTGTATGTCGTAGAACTGGTTTTGTGCAGGTTGAGAGGACGAAATCAGACCTGAGACCTGTAATCTTGATTAGTAATGATAGGTGAAAGATGTAAGACGAATGATAGGGCCTAAAATTAATGTAGAAACAAGTTTATGACTGAATTGGAGTGGAAAAGTGAGGATCCCGTAGCAGAACCCAGACTGGTGTGGGGAAATTGAGTTTGCGTAATAGATCTGGCCATACGCATATCAGGTAAGGCAATACGCGTACGGCTATGGTCATTACGCGTATGGGAGGGCCAAAAGGAGGATTGGCACGACCCTCTGCCCGTACGCGTAACGATACGCGTATGGAGGCTTGGGTATTATGTGTAAGGGGGAGGCAATACGCGTATGGTTTGGCGAGCGAGCTGACAATACGCGTATGGCACAGGGCAATACGAGTATGGCCAGCAAGAGTGCAGAATTTTGCCATTTCGCGATTTCTTTCCTGTTTTCGCGTCCGAAGTGGTTTCTTTTGGGTTGAGAGGCTGGAGATAGATGTCAGACCTTGAGAAATGTAGGATTGGTGATAAAAATAATTGATTTTGTAATTTTGGTGAATTAATTAGTAATTAGCTAGTTAACGTCGTGAGAGGTGTTTTCTGTGGTGTTATGTATTGATTGTGATCAGGAGGATCATGGAAATGTATGATTATGATTATACATGTACATTATATGCATATTTGTTGTCATGCATTCATGGTGTGTCGGTGGTGGTGAATCATTGCTCGGGAGGAGTGTATGTGATTCACCCGAACTCCAATGAGGAGTGTGGTGGAGATAAATCATTGCCAAGTAGGGGTGTATGTGATTTATCCGGGTTCGATTGAATGAACCATTGTGTTTTTGGTACCACATGTATTGTGTCGATTGTGGAGTCACATTGCATTGTTATTTCATATTGATTGAATTATGAACGGAAGTGACATATGTGTCGTGAATATGTGATTGTGTGATTGTGTGTGAGTAACTACTCCTTAGAATGTATTGTGCACCATTTATTATTGAATGTAGTTCTCACCCCTTTGTTGTTTGTTGTGTCTGTGCTTCTTCAGAAGTACAGATAATCCAGGTACTTGAGTGTGCATGGAGTGCGTGTTGCTTGATCGAGTCTTAGGAGTCGCTCTGATACGTAACACGGGATTTTGGGGTGTTTTTCGTCATTTGTTAATCTTTATTGTTTTGTTACGTATCATTCTTTCATTGAACTTTTGGTGGACCACGATTTATGTGGAATTTTGGTGTTGTTGGCAAATGCTGTATTTTGATTAAAACAATTATTTCCGCTGCTTTTTAATAAAAAGGAGTTTTGTTGTTGATTTTTAATGATGTGGCATCCTACTTTTGGTTGTAACTCTGATTATTTTCGTAATATTTACTTATTTTGAAAAATGGGAAAGTGGGGTGTTACAATTGGTATCAGAGTAGGTCGGTCCGTCCGGCCAGGTTTAGGAGTGGAGTCTGTCCTTAGAATAGGAGTCGATTGTGTGTTCTGATCGTATGTTGATTGTTGACCAGTATGGCAGGAAGGAATGATGCTGCTCTTGCTGCTGCTATGCAAGCTATGGCACAAGCGGTGGAGAACACCAATCAAGTTGGGGTGCGCAGTTCCGCGACTTAGCACAGTTTCAGAGCAATAAGCTGCCTACATATGAGGGAGGTATTTTGGATCCAGAGGCTGCACAAAAATGGCTAAAGGTTGTTGAGAAGATCTTCAGGACCATGGGATGCAGTGATGCTCAGACAGTACGGTATGGTACTCATATGCTGGAGGGAGAGACTGAAGCCTGGTGGGACAATAGTCGTCAGAGGTTGGAAGCTGCAGGTACTGAGATTACTTGGACGGTGTTTCAGGCTGAGTTTCTGGAAAAATACTTTCCGAAAGATATTCGTAGTGCAAAGGAGATTGAATTCCTGGAGCTGAAACATGGTAGCATGACTGTTGCTGAATATGCTGCTCGGTTTGAGGAGTGTGTGCAGTATTGTGCTCATTATAATACGGATGAAGCGATGAATTCGAAGTGCTTGAAGTTTGAGAATGGACTGCGTCCCGAGATCAAACAGGGCATTGTTTGTCAGAAGATAAGGAATTATCCAGAATTGGTTAGCAGAAGCAGGATTTATGATAATGACAACAGGGCCCAGATTGCTCACTATAAGGCTGTGAGTGACCGAAAAGGTAAGCAGAGGTTTGGGGGTACTCCTTACAGTGCTCAGCTGATAAGGGAAAACAGAAAGCTGCCGTGGAAAAGAAACCAAAAGCGGGAGGAGTGGTTCCTGATGCTCTCAAGTGTTTCAGATGTGGTGGCGCGGGTCACCGTGCTAATAATTGTCCGAATGAAGTGAAGAAGTGTTTCAAGTGTGGGCGACCAGGTTATGTTATAGCAGATTGTAGGGCCTCTATGCCTACCTGTTATAACTGTGGAGAAAAGGGTCATATCAGCACTCACTGTGAGAAGCCAAAGAAATCTCAGGCCAGTGGAAAGGTGTTTGCTTTGGTGGGAACCCAATCCACTAATGAAGAGCGCTTCATCAAAGGTACTTGTTTTATTAATGATATTCCTTTGATTGCTATCATTGACACGGGTGCAACCCACTCGTTCATTTCTGTTGATTGTGTGAAGAGATTAGGAATTGTGTCGTCTACTCTAGATCAGAGGATGACGATTGAGATTCTGTCTATTGGTTCTGTAGTTACTTCCTTAGTGTGTTTGAAGTGTCTGTTGACTAAGTTTGGTAGAGACTTCAGAGTGGACTTAATTTGTTTGCCACTCGGAAATCTCGATGTTATTTTGGGGATGAACTGGTTGGAGTTCAACCGGATTTATATTGATTACTTTAGGAAGACGTTATTGTTTCTTACTCCTGAAGAGGAAGCATTAGCGGATTCTTTGTCTAGCAGAGAGTGAGGACGTTGTTGGAGGATGAAGCTAAGATGTTTGCAGTGGTTGCCTCGTTATCGGTGGAAACCAAGACTTCAATTAATGAGTTGCCGGTGGTGAGTGAGTTTCCTGAAGTGTTTCCAGATGATATTACAGAATTTCCTCCGACGAGAGAAGTTGAATTTACTATTGATCTTGTTCCTGGTACCAGGCCTATATCTATGGCACCGTACAGGATGTCTGCATCAGAATTGGCAGAGTTGAAATCTCAGATTAGAGAATTGCTTGATAAGAAGTTTATTAGATCGAGTGTGTCGCCGTGGGGAGCTCCAGTGTTGTTGGTGAAAAAGAAGGATGGTAGTATGCGTCTGTGCATTGATTACCGTCAGTTGAATAAAGTGACCATTAAGAATAAGTATCCACTTCCAAGGATTGATGACTTAATGGATCAGCTTGTGGGAGCTCATGTGTTTAGCAAAATTGATTTGAGGTCGGGTTACCATCAGATTAGAGTAAAGGATGATGATATCCAGAAGACTGCGTTCAGGACTCGCTATGGACATTACGAATACGCAGTGATGCCTTTCGGAGTGTCTAATGCGCCGGGTGTGTTTATGGAGTATATGAATCGTATCTTTCATTCTTATCTGGATCAGTTTATTGTGGTATTCATTGATGATATACTGATTTATTCTAAGTCTGACGAGGATCACGCAGAACATTTGAGGATTGCATTGCAGGTGTTGCAGGATAATAAATTGTTTGCAAAGTTCTTGAAATGTGAATTCTGGTTGAAGACTGTGAGTTTCTTGGGTCATGTTATTTCTGGTGATGGCATAGCGGTGGATCCATCTAAAGTAAGTGCGGTACTTCAGTGGGAGCCTCCGAGGACAGCAACAGAAATTAGAAGCTTTTTGGGTTTGGCAGGTTATTACTGAAGGTTTATTGAAGGGTTTTCTATTTGGCATTACCGTTGACGCAGTTGACTAGGAAGAATCAAACGTTTGTTTGGGATGCGGCTTGTGAGGAAAGTTTTGAGGAGTTGAAGAAGAAATTGACTACGGCACCGGTGTTAATTATACCAAGTCCAAGTGAACCTTTTGTGGTGTATTGTGATGCGTCTAAGATGGGATTAGGCGGAGTGTTGATGCAAGATGGCAAGGTGGTGGCATATGCTTCGCGGCAATTGAGGGTACATGAGAGGAATTATCCTACTCATGATCTTGAATTAGCTGCAGTGGTTTTTGTATTGAAAATTTGGAGACATTATTTGTATGGATCAAGGTTTGAAGTATTCAGTGATCACAAAAGTCTGAAGTATTTGTTCGATAAAAAGGAATTGAATATGAGGCAGAGGAGATGGTTGGAGTTCTTGAAAGACTATGATTTTAACTTGAGTTATCATCCAGGAAAAGCTAATGTTGTAGCAGATGCGCTAAGTCAGAAGACCATTCATATGTCGGCATTAATGGTAAAAGAAATGGAGTTGATTGAGTAGTTTAGAGACTTGAGTATGGTTTGTGAAACTACACCGGAGAGTGTTAGATTGGGTATGTTTAAGGTGAATAATGACTTTTTGGACGTGATTAAGGAAAACCAGAGACTTGATGTGAAGCTAGTGGACTTGATGCCTACAGAAGGAGGTGATCCTGATGGTGATTTTAAAGTGGATAATGTTGGTGTATTGAGATTCCGAGGCAGAATTTGTGTACCGAATAATGCGGAATTGAAGAAGGCAATCTTAGAGGAAAGTCATCGGAGTAGCTTGAGTATTCATCCGGGAGCTACAAAGATGTATCATGACTTGAAGAAGTTGTTTCGGTGGTCCGGTATGAAGAGGGACATAGCTCAGTTTGTTTATGCTTATTTGATATGTCAAAAGTCAAAGGTGGAACACCAGAAACCGTCGGGGTTAATGCAACCGTTAGAGATATCGGAATGGAAGTGGGACAGTATTACTATGGATTTTGTTACTGGTTTGCCAAATACGGTGAGAGGCTTTGATGCTATTTGGGTAGTGGTGGATCGACTTACGAAATCCCCTCATTTTAAACCAATTAATATCAGTTTTCCGTTGTCAAAGCTGGAGGAGATTTACATCAGAATAATTGTGAAGTTGCATGGTGTTCCGGCGAGCATAGTGTCGGATAGAGATCCGAGGTTTACTTCAGAATTTTGGAAGAGTTTGCAGGAAGCTTTGGGTTCTAAATTGAAGTTGAGCTCGGCTTATCATCCACAGACCGATGGTCAGTCAGAGAGGACTATTCAGTCGTTGGAAGATTTGCTAAGAACCTATGTGTTGGAGAAAGGTGGTGCGTGGGATACTCATTTGCCATTGATCGAGTTCACGTATAACAATAGTTACCATTCTAGCATTGGAATGACACCTTTCGAAGCTTTGTATGGTAGGAGGTATAGGACGCCTCTGTGTTGGTATGAGACTGGTTAGAATGTGGTGCTTGGACCTGAGATTATTCAACAGACTACTGAGACAATTCAGATGATCCGCGAGAAGATGAAAATGTCTCAGAGTAGGCAGAAGAGTTATCATGACAATCGGAAGAAAGACTTGGAATTCAGTGAAGTTGATCACGTGTTCCTGAGAGTTAACCCAGTGACTGGTGTTGGAAGTGCATTGAAATCAAAGAAGCTGGATCCTAAGTTTATCGGATCGTATCAGATCTTGCAGAGAGTTGGTGCAGTTGCTTATAGAGTGGCGTTACTGCCTGAACTTTCGAACTTGCATGACGTGTTTCATGTGTCGCAACTTCGGAAGTATGTATCTGATCCATATCATGTTATCCAGAGGGATGAGGTGCAGATTTGAGATAATCTTACTGTGGAGGCGATGCCGATAAGGATCGAGGATAGCAAGATGAAACAACTCAGAGGGAAGGAGATTCCTTTGGTGAGAGTAGCTTGGGGAGGAGCTGCTGGAGGAAGTGTGACCTGGGAGTTGGAGAGCATGATGCGAGAGTCGTATCCAGAATTGTTTCCCTCAGGTACATTTTCGAGGACGAAAATAATTTAAGTGGGGGGAGAGTTGTAACACCCCAATTTAAATTATCTGATCGTCGTGTTATTTTCCATTGTTTGGCCTTGTTAAGGGTGTGTGGGGTTAAGCGCGTAGGCGTGTGGTCCTTGGTGGGACGGGTAGATTAGAGGTGTCGGGAATAATTTTGGGGTATGAGTAGTAATAGTAGTATAGAATTAAATATTATTATTATTATTATTATTATTATTATTATTATTATTATTATTATTATCATTATCATTATTATTATTAATATTATTATTGGTATTATTATGATTATTAGGTGAGTAACATTACTAGTAATATTATTATTTTTATTAAATTAAAAATCTGATTTAATTAAGTGGATAATGGGCTAGTGGAAAAAAATAAGGATAATTTAGTCATTAGCTGGAATTAGTGAGGATTAATGAGTAAGGTTAAGCATAATCAGATTTTTTTAACAAGGAGAAGGGCTAGGGAGATGAAGGACAAGGAAGAACTAGGGCACCCATCTTCATCAATTTTCGCAGGAATCTGATCAAGAATTCGAGGTAAGGGGGAGAACAAGTTTAATAATGGTGATATAATCATGAGAGGGTAGTGGGGAGTCCTTAACCCCATAGGAATTCGTATGAATACATGCTGTTTTGTGAATTGTTTGTGCATTGGTAAATCTGTGATGAAAAATGTATGAATTGAATGGTTGTGGTTTTGAATTATTTAATCTCTTGATGTTGTTGCTGCTGTATGAATGTGTATGTCGCAGAACTGGTTTTGTGCAGGTTGAGAGGACGAAATCAGACCTGAGACCTGTAATCTTGATTATTAATGATAGGTGAAAGATGTAAGATGAATGATAGGGCCTAAAATTAATGTAGAAACAAGTTTAGGACTGAATTGTAGTGGAAAAGTGAGGATCCCATGGCAGAACTCAGACTGGTGAGGGGAAATTGAGTTTGCGTAATAGATCTGGCCATACGCGTATCAGGTAAGGCAATATGCGTACGGCTATGGTCATTACGCGTATGGGAGGGCCAAAAGGAGGATTGGCATGACCCTCTGCCCGTACGCGTAACGGTGCGCGTATGGAAGCTTGGGCATTACCCGTAAGGGGGAGGCAATACGCGTATGGTTTGGCGAGCGAGCTGGCAATACGCGTATGGCCAGCGAGAGTGCATAATTTTTCCGTTTCGCGATTTCTTTGCCGTTTTCGCGTCCGAAGTGGTTTCTCTTGGGTTGAGAGGCTGGGGATAGATGTCAGACCTTTAGAAATGTCAGATTGGTGATAAAAATAATTGATTTTGTAATTTTGGTGAATTAATTAGTAATTAGCTAGTTAACGTCGTGTGAGGTGTTTTCAGTGGTGTTATGTATTGATTGTGATCAGGAGGATCGTGGAAATGTATGATTATAATTATACATGTACATTATATACATATTTATTGTCATGCATTCATGGTGTGTCGGTGGTGGTGAATCATTGCTCGGGAGAAGTGTATGTGATTCACCCGAACTCCAATGAGGAGTGTGGTGGAGATAAATCATTGCCAAGTAGGGGTGTATGTGATTTATCCGGGTTCGATTGAATGAACCATGGTGTTTTTGGTACCACATGCATTGTGTCGATTGTGGAGTCACATTGCATTGTTATTACATATTGATTGAATTATGAACGAAAGTGACATATGTGTCGTGAATATGTGATTGTGTGTGAGTAACTACTCCTTAGCATGTATTGTGCACCATTTATTATTGAATGTAGTTCTCACCCCTTTGTTGTTTGTTGTGTTTGTTCTTCTTTGGAAGTACAGATAATACAGGTACTTGAGTGTGCATGGAGTGCGTGTTGCTTGATCGAGTCTTAGGAGTCGCTCTGATACGTAACACGGGATTTTGGGGTGTTTTTCGTCATTTGTTAATCTTTATTGTTTTGTTACGTATCATTCTTTCATTGAACTTTTGGTGGACCACGATTTATGTGGAATTTTGGTGTTGTTAGCAAATTGTTGTATTTTGATTAAAACAATTATTTCCACTGTTTATTATCAAAAAGGAGTTTTGTTGTTGATTTTTAATGATGTGGCATCCTACTTTTGGTTGTAACTCTGATTATTTTCGTAATATTTACTTATTTTGAAAAATAGGAAAGTGGGGTGTTACAGCTGGTACAAGTCAGAGACCTCAACAAACTAGAGCTCGTCCAGCAAGACTTCAAGACTATGAAGTGGTTGGTGATGATGAAGTCACAATAGATGGGGAACTAGTTCATTTTGCTTTACTTGTAGGTGTTAAACCAATCAACTATAGCGAAGCCTTCAAAGATAAACAATGGAAGTCTTCTATGGTCGAAGAGTTACAAGAAATTGAAAGAAATAACACATGGGAGTTAGTCGAATTTCCAGCTCATACAAAAGCTATCGAAGTAAAATGGGTGTTTAAGTTGAAGCACAATGTTGATGGGTCGATAGTAAGGCATAAGGTGAGATTGGTAGCTCGAATATTTCTCTAGAAAGTAGGAATTAACTACTCTGAAGTATTTGCACCTGTCGCAAGATTGGAAACTGTTCTACTAGTGGTGGCCTTGGCATGCAAGCAAGGCTGGTCAATATTTCACTTAGATGTGTGTTGTACCCCAAATTTTACCCCTTAGATGACATAACATTGTGCACCTACATTTAGGATTTCATTCATCCATGCATTGTTAACTAACCACAATATCTTGCTAGTTTGTTTCTTTTGTGAAAGCCAGATTTACACAGGAAAAAGAACAAAAAAATCAATAAGTCGGACTCTCACATGTTTCAAGGGTTCACCAACCGTCTGAGCTCACATACTTTCAATAGGTCTCAATCAACAAGAAACCAAGTGTGTTCGGTTCTCACTACAAGTGTCATGATCCACAGGATTCACCATGCCTCAAACTAAGGTTTTTTCAACGACAGTAAACCATTTCCTTTGGTTTTAATCAGGACATATTCCCAAGCTTTGGAACTTGATCCTACATGATACAGGACATCCCTAGAGGCCATCCATGGACATTGGAAAAGAGTGAAGAAGCAAGATCCTCAAAGATCGTCTAGTTGGAATTCCTGAGGAAATCAGGGTTTTGGCCGAAAGAAGTTGATCTTCTGACTTTGATATTATTGGACCACAAGGCATTTTGTGAAATTGTATTTGAAAAGAAAAGAAAGAAAAAAAAAAGAAAAAGAAAAGAAAGAAAAAAAAGAAAAAAAAGAAAAAGAAAAGAAAGAAAAAGATGATAGAAAAAGAAAAAAAAAAGACAATGTGGTGGCCCACCACACTTAAGCATGGCGCCTGCCACACTTAAGCATGGCGTCCACCACCTTAGAGACCATGGCGCCCACCACCAAAGAACATGGCGCCTTCCATGTTGATGCACAGTGCTTGCCACATTAATTTGTGGCATCCGCCATGAATTAATGTGGCATTTTCCCATCCTATATTCTTTTCGGCACTCAACAAAAATAACATTTTTAAAACCAAGGCAAGACAAGTGGATGAAATTCATCATGAATAAAAAGAGACCTTTTCAGAAAAGCATGGCTCCACGTCTCTCAGCCAACCTACTCTCTGATGCTTTCTGAAATCGAGGACTTTTCAACCAGCCAGCTTGCACGAGAAGTTTGAAAAAAGGGTAAAATCGGCAAGGCAAGCTCCTCATTTTCTCCTATAAATAGGACATCCATCTTCAGCTTTTTCGACACCAGTGTTCACCCAAAAAATTAGAGGCTGAATACTTTCTTTCTCCCTCACTAATTCTGGCATTCCGAAGAAGTTTGTCATTTGAAGAGGCAGTGGACCGTCTCCTCTAGGTAACACTCCCACCTCTGCTTCATTTCCGTTTCATTTCATTTTCATTTCCGTTTCATTTCATTTTCATAATGTTATGATCATTTGCTCCATGTTATTATATTATGCTATTCCTGAGTAAATGTTGTGTTTAATGTTGTTGTGATTCCATTTGTTTAGAAGGTTTTTTTACTTAAAAGAAAAATAAATAAAAAATATAAAATGTATGAAAGGAGGGGCATTGTGGCGCCTGCCACAAGTGAATGTGGCACTGGCCACACACACAATAGGTGGCGCCTGCCACCACCATCCAAGACCACATTGTGGCGCCTGCCACCCCTCTTTAGCACATTATGTGGCGCTAGCCATGTACTTGGTGGCACCTGCCACCAAAGTGTGGCACTTGCCACACTTTTTATTACTTTAATGAATTAAAATGAATTAAGGTGGCACCTTCCACCATTTTGTGGCACCTGCCACATTAGTTTTGTTTTGTTTTATTTTTTTCTTTTATTTCAGTTTCTTATCATTAATTTCATTTCCTTCTAAAAACTCAAAAAAACAAAAGTATGCTTTGTTCAATATTCGGTTCTCGATTCTTTTTACGAAAAATCACCGATTTGTTTCATTGAAGATTAGCGGCTTCCCGAAAAACTTTTGAGAATTTTATTCTGTAAACATTTGTTTGATGTTCCTCGACTTGCACGATATCATTTCTGTTGTTTATCTGTATTTGCTTTTGTCGCAAATATTTCATAGTTTTAACATGTTTCTGATTTCAAACTTTGAAAATATTACCTTTGCCGCACTCGTTCTGTTCATTTAATTTCAATCCCCTTTAACTTTTGTTTACAAGTTATTTACCTCCTTTCCAAAAGAAAGTCTCTCTATTGACCGCAAGGTCATAAATAGCTCATTACCCTTTTAACCTAGCCTTAGGTTTGGAGTTGCCGCACTCCACGTAGGCGTCTTGCTGTCAGACCGTACTTTCCCGTGAACATTTCGTTCCCTTTTAACCTAGCATTCCCAAGAGATAGCCATTAATCTCTTATAACTCTAAGACCTTTCTTTAACATAAACAAGAGATAGCCATTAATCTCTTCTCCTTCACGACGGTCTAACCCTTCACAATCCTTTCATAAGAGATGGCCATTAATCTCTTCTCCTAAACAATCAATCTGCACAAGCTTTGGTTTCAAGCTTTTCACCCTATTTTCCCTTGGAACCTTGACCACAGTCAAGAGTTCCTCACCCCATTGAGGGGAACTACGAACGCTCTGATTTCTCAAGTTCATCTAGTGAATACGTAGGCATAGGATTGCGAGATCCTAGCGAGCCACCTTTTTTGTTTTCCACCTTTTCACTTTACATCCAATGCTTTCTTGGATTCCACCTTTTCATTTTTTCAACCTTTTCATTTCTCACCCTTTACCCCATAAGGTGAACTACGGTTGCTCTGATTCTTTAGTCAGATACGTAGGCACAAGATGTGACGTCTTGACGAGCAAACTTAGTGTAACGCCCAAATTTTGTTAGTTTTATTTAATTGAGTCATTTTGATTATTTTTATTATTATATTATTTTATTTTTTACTTTTATTTGGATATATATTATTTTTCATCGCTGTTTATATTTTATCGCATTTTGAGAGCGTTTGCGAGATATTTGAGCTGAGGGGTAAAATAGTCTTTTAGAGGTTTAGATATTTATATAAATAGAGATTAGAGAGAAAGGAAAGAAAAGGAAAGAAAGAGAAGGGAAGGAAAGGAAGAGGAAAGAAATAGGGAGAAAAAGCAAAAATCAACATAACTCCGTTTCGAGCGCGATTAATCGGGTAAGGGTGAGAAGTTTCAATTACATCTTGATTGTGTATGTATATGTGTTGTTTGTTGTAATTGTTTTGGTTGTTTCGCAACTTTTCGTATCGATTGGAATTAGGAGCGATTGATAGAAATCGATGTTTTCATGATTGAAATTCGATATAAACTGCGTAGAATACTTGTCGTTAGGTTTGGATCATGTTTTGGTTGTTATAGTATGATTTGGAAGTGTTTGGGTGGAAGAAATGAGGGTTTTTGACCCCAAATGACCTATGTTATCGCTGCTGGAATTTCTGGATTTCGCAGGTTCGCATTGCGAGCCAAAGCGAAGGAAACAACGAACGTGACCGATTTTCAGTTTTCGTTTTCTTCATAACTTTTGATCCGTAAATCGGATTGAGGCACGGTCGGATGCGTTGGAAAACTAATTCAATGCTCTTTTTTATAGTGGAATAGAAACATATGTTTAAGCCTTGGATTGATAAGAAAATATGGAAAAGTAATGTATGTGTGAAAAGTGCGGTTTATGTTTCCACCATAACTCCCAAATCGCGAGTCTGATTGATGTGGGACTTGAGGCAACAGATAGATAACCTAATATGCTATTAAATGTTATGTTAGACCATGATTTAACCAAGGATATTTGGTAAGGGATGATTAGTGGTTGGTAGGTTTTGTTGTGTTTGTTGGTGTTCGATGTGATATGTTATCGTCATATAAATGTGGGTCTTTTGTGCTATCTATATGATGTTGATGCATGTGATAATGATGTTGTTATGATGTGTTGCGGGTAGCCTTTGTGGTGCGAATTCCTTGTGGAAGTAATTGTGATTGCATGATTGTTGTGGTTTATGGTTTGTGATGAAATGCATTGTTTGAAGTGTTTTCAATGCATGAATAATGATGATGAGATAATTCATACTGTTGAATTGTGGTGATGCATTTGATTGTCATGAGTCTTGTGTGTCAAGCATCATGATATGCATCTTGTGATGTCCTGTGCCCTAGTGGGTGTGAGTGACGAATCGATTCCAGAGGGAATCCGCTATAACATCGCGTGCCTTAAAAATAAGAGGACCTAAAGCGATCGGATCGGATCGTGTGCCTTAAAAATAAGAGGTGTGAGCGATGATTATAGACGATCGTGTGCCTTATACAAAGAGGTGTGAGCGATCGGGTCGTGTGCATTATACAAAGAGGTGTGAGCGGTCCATAAACGTCGTGTGCCTTAAAAAAATAAGAGGTGTGAGCGACGGGGAACATCGTTTGCCCAACGGGGAGTTACACTAAGTAACAAGCGATGATTCCAGCAGAGTTCCTGAGTGAACTAGTGATGAGAAATGATGGATGGATGGTACCGCATTTGCATAGAGTCGTTGTGTCTGTCTCTTTGCATTTGCATAAATCATGAATGGATTGATTATGTGTGGAAAATCATGAATTTATTGATTATGTGTTGAGATTTATGTTTGAATTGGTGAATTGATGTGCATATGTGATAAATGCATTGGTTGTTGATAATATGTCTTATGTGTAGGCATGTGCTATGTGATGTGGTGGTTTGTTTCCATATGTGGTGACTTTGGTGTGCCTTATGTGCAAATATGTGATTATGTTGGATAATTGATATATGTTATGTATGTGTGGCACGATATATGTATTAGTATGTGATGCTTGTGGTGAGAATAGCTATGCATGTGGATTTTATGTGTTTGCATATTATTATGCAATCTTGATTTAGTTGTTATTTCTCACCCTTCTGCTGTGGTTTGTTGCTCTTTGAGGCAATTGCAGATTTTTGTCTTGGAGGCTTTTGTGAAGATTAGTTCTCCATCTGTTTGTCAGTCTGTCTGCTCTGATACGTAGCACGGGAGTCGGGGAACGCTTTAGTTATATATGTATACATTTGTTGAATATATTTTGTATTACTTTTTTATGTATATTTTGAAGTTAGAAAACAATTATTTTGTAAAACAAGCCAGTTATGGATCTTTCCGCTTTATTCCATAATTGAGCTTTTCCTTTTGTTGGAAAAAGTTTCCCCTTTGAGGGTATTCTATACTGTGTTATGTATCAAAATTTATGAGCAAGGATTGTATTTTCTTTATACTGTTGTGGCATCCTTGTTTCTGTCGGAAAAATAAATTTTTATTTACTCTGATTCATTTGTGTATTATTTATTCGCGATGGGAATTGGGGTGTTACAATAGTGGTATCAGAGCAGGTCGGTCCGTCCGGCCAAGTTGTTGAGTCAGTTGGTGTGACAGTGGAATACTGTCGATGTTGTTTGTCTCTTAGTACGTGATATGTGTGGGAAACACTGTCAGTACTTTCTGGTTTTCTAATCCTTTGTTTTCAGGATTGAGAATGAGATAAGTGGGGGAGAAGCTGGTACTTCTCCAAGTTGCTTCAGGTGTGGAGCGTTGGCTCAGTGTGTTATGAATTGCAAGATTGTAAGTGCTCTTTGGACAGTGTGGTTCCCGGTTCCGGAGGAAATACGGAGGTAAGGTTTATGTTAACTAAGGATTTGTGCCTTAGGTAGTTTTGTGCATGAGATGTAAGAAATGCTATTATAGTTTGGTAAAGATGGTTTATGCCCCATCATGATTGTCGACTGTCTATTGACAAATTGAGGAACTGATCACCCTTAATCTCTTGTTGATAGTGGACGGGAATTATGTTGGATGGAATAGACGTGTCTTTCCGGCTTTGATAGTGTGTGCAATGAATTGTTTGGAATTAAGGAAGTGCTTACGGATTGTTTTGTTGAGTCGATGAAGATTATAATACCGGAAGATGAGATGGATTAGAGGTTTTGATATGTTGGTCCAGTTAGGAAGTTATTGAGAGAGAATGATTGGGTATCGTTAATGGTTGTTCTCAGAAAGTAGAGTGTGAACTCAAATTGGACGAAGGCGAGGATTTGAGGTTTGGATTTGCTAAGTAAGTAGAAGAACTTCTAGGAAGTGAGACGCAGATGTTGGTCATGGTTGTGTTAATAGTGTTCTGGAAATAGTCAGGAAGTCACAGTGATGGGCCGTCAGTTGGGCATGGTTTTCAGATGTGTTTTTGGATGGAACGTTAAGGTGTTGTCTTAGAGAGTTCCAGTATTGTTAGTAACAAAAAGGAATGATGTTTGAATGGAATAACAAGCATGATGTGTATAATGGTATTGAGACTATGGAAAGTAAACTTAGAGGTTTGGTGAGTTTTGGAGTTTTTAAAGTTTTAGGGAATTAATGGAAATCTTGAGAAAACCCCTAGGTGTGGATGTAATATTTGAGAGTTCTTTTTGGTTGGTTGTTGCTACATGTTGGAATTTGTGGAATTGGATGACCAGGAGAAGAAATTGTGTATGGATTACTGACAGTTGATTAAGGTAACGATTGAGAATGAGCAAACCTTGTCCTGTTTCAGTTCTGATTGGATTCGCCAGGTGTTCGCACGACGAAGGTCACAGCGAAGGCTCACGAGAGCTTCGCACTGCGAATGGCAAGGCGAATGTTCGCCCCAGGTTCGCACAGCGAACTTAGTGTCATTTTCCTACTGCCTTGGTTCGTTGGGGCTTCGTACTGCGAATGAGGGAGCGAAGGACTCGCTAGGAGCTTCGCATTGCGAACATGACAGATCTTTCCAAATTGTTTCTTTCATAACTTTGGCTTCGTTTATCCTATTTAAACGTTCTTTGTATCGTTGTGGAGCTATGAAAGAGTTCTATGTTTTGGAAAGCGGAAATATTATTTATGGAATGGATTTTTGGTCGAGTATTGGGATTAATCGGAATTACGTGAATTACGTAAAATAGAACTGTTAAAACGTTAAAAGCTTCAAGCCATGCGTCTGGAGTGTTGTGGAGTGGATGAATCGTATCTTCCATATTTAATTGGATAAGTTTGTAGTGGTTTCGATTGAGGATATTAGGATCTGTTATAAAACTCAGAGGAAGAACAGGTAGAGTGTTTGAGATTTGAACTACAAGTGTTGAAAAGAGATGAAGTTTTATGCTAAGTTATTCAAGTGGGAATTTGGGTTGAAAAAGGTTAGTTTTCTTGGATATGTTATTTCAGAGGAGAGTATGGTAAAGGATTCATCGGAAGTAGATGTAGTTCTACATTGAGAGATTCCGAAGTTGGTTAAGGAGATTAGAAACTTTTGGGCTCAGTTGGTTGTTATTGTAGGTTATGGAAGACCTTGTTGAGTTCGTACTTCTAGTATCTCAGTTGACTTGCAAAGGGTGAGTCGTTTGTTTTGGATGTTCGTTGTGAGTGAGTTTTAGTGAGCTAAAGTAGAAGTTGTCTACGGCTTCAGTTTTGAGTCTGCGTGATCCTGATGAACCGGTTGTGAGGTATTGTGATGTGTCTTTGATGAGTTTAGTCAGTGTGTTAATGCAAGAGGGTAAAGTTGTGGCTTATGCTTTACTACAATTGAAGATTCGTAAAAGGATTTATACTATTCAGGATTTGGAATTGGTTGCGGTTGTATGGTGTTGGAAATTTGGAGGTATTATCTTTATGGTTCTAAGGTTCGAAGTGTTTGGTAATCGCAAGAGTTTAGAGTACTTGGTGGGTCTGAAGGAATAGAGTATGAGACAATGAGGATGGTTAGAATTTATGATGAGTTATGACTGTAGTTGGAATTAGCCCGTTGGTAAAGCTAAGGTTGTGTCCGACGAGTTAAGCCGAAAGTTTTTATGTAAGTTTGTTTTGATGGTCAGAGAATTAGAATTATTTGAACAGTTCAGAGACCCGTGTCTGGTGTGTGAGATAACACAGTAGCGTGTGATGTTGGGTATATTAAAGTGAACAGTGATTTTTGGAGAATATTAGAAAGAGTTAGACTTTGGACGTGAGATTGATAGACTTGATGGTTTCGAGTAATCAGAGTGCGCAACGGGAGTGTGATGTGGCACATTTCGTATATGCGTGTGTGACTGGATAGAGTTTAAAGGGTGAACAGTGGGAAACAGTAGGAATGATGAGACCTTGGGATGTTCTATAATGGAAGTGATAAGTGGAAGGTTTCAATATTAATCAGGTACTAATATAAAGTTGGGTGTTTTGGTCGTATGTTCAGTTGGCGAATCGTAGCATTGTTGCAATAATGTTGTGTGACAAGGATGTGGGTATTATGGTTATGTGGAGGTTATTGAAACGATATTGTTGTGTTCTGGTTCAAGAGTGAATCTGTGTGTGTTCGTAACTTGGGTATTCTTTGAGTTGTGAATTGGTCGTCAAGTGCATTGTATGGGCTTTGCATCTTGTCGTTGTGGTCGTTGTCGTGTCGTTGTTGTAGTTGCTGTTAGCCAGGTGGTTTGTCAGTTTGTGTTATTCGTGGTGCCTCTTGTTGGCATGTTAGTTTGTTGGTCGGGGGCGAGAGTCGTGTCCGGAGTTGTTCGTCTCAGTATATTTTCGAGGACGAAAATTTCTAAGTGGGGGAGAATTGTAACGCCCCAATTTTGTTAGTTTTATTTAATTGAGTCGTTTTGATTATTTTTATTATTATATTATTTTATTTTTTACTTTTATTTGGATATATATTATTTTTCATCGCTGTTTATGTTTTATCGCATTTTGAGAGCGTTTGCGAGATATTTGAGCTGAGGGGTAAAATAGTCTTTTAGAGGTTTAGATATTTATATAAATAGAGATTAGAGAGAAATAGAGAGAAAGGAAAGAAAAAGGAAAGAAAGAGAAGGGAAGGAAAGGAAGAGGAAAGAAATAGGGAGAAAGAGCAAAAATCGACATAACTCCGTTTCGAGCGCGATTAATCGGGTAAGGTGAGAAGTTTCAATTACATCTTGCTTGTGTATGTATATGTGTTGTTTGTTGTAATTGTTTTGGTTGTTTCGCAAATTTTCGTATCGATTGGAATTAGGAGCGATTGATAGAAATCGATGTTTTCACGGATGAAATTCGATATAAACTGCGTAGAATACTTGTCGTTAGGTTTGGATCATGTTTTGGTTGTTATAGTATGATTTGGAAGTGTTTGGGTGGAATAAATGAGGGTTTTTGACCCCAAATGACCTATGTTATCGCTGCTGGAATTTCTGGATTTCGCAGGTTCGCATTGCGAGCCAAAGCGAAGGTAACAACGAACGTTCGCTAGTCGTTCGCATTGCGAACGTGACAGATTTTCAGTTTTCATTTTCTTCATAACTTTTGATCCGTAAATCGGATTGAGGCACGGTCGGATGCGTTGGAAAGCTAATTCAATGCTCTTTTTGATAGTGTGAAAAATGCGGTTTATGTTTCCACCATAATTCCCGAATCGCGAGTCCGATTGATGTGGGACTTGAGGCAATAGAAAGATAACCTAATATGCTATTAAATGGTGATGATAGACCATGATTTAACCAAGGATATTTGGTAAGGGATGATTAGTGGTTGGTAGGTTTTGTTGTGTTTGTTGGTGTTCGATGTGATATGTTATCGTCATATAAATGTGGGTCTTTTGTGCTATCTATATGATGTTGATGCATGTGATAATGATGTTGTTATGATGTGTTGCGGGTAGCCTTTGTGGTGCGAATTCCTTGTGGAAGTAATTGTGATTGCATGATTGTTGTGGTTTATGGTTTGTGATGAAATGCATTGTTTGAAGTGTTTTCAATGCATGAATAATGATGATGAGATAATTCATACTGTTGAATTGTGGTGATGCATTTGATTGTCATGAGTCTTGTGTGTCAAGCATCATGATATGCATCTTGTGATGTCCTGTGCCCTAGTGGGTGTGAGTGACGAATCGATTCCAGAGGGAATCCGCTATAACATCGCGTGCCTTAAAAATAAGAGGACCTAAAGCGATCGGATCGGATCGTGTGCCTTAAAAATAAGAGGTGTGAGCGATGATTATAGACGATCGTGTGCCTTATACAAAGAGGTGTGAGCGATCGGGTCGTGTGCATTATACAAAGAGGTGTGAGCGGTCCATAAACGTCGTGTGCCTTAAAAAAATAAGAGGTGTGAGCGACGGGGAACATCGTTTGCCCAACGGGGAGTTACACTAAGTAACAAGCGATGATTCCAGCAGAGTTCCTGAGTGAACTAGTGATGAGAAATGATGGATGGATGGTACCGCATTTGCATAGAGTCGTTGTGTCTGTCTCTTTGCATTTGCATAAATCATGAATGGATTGATTATGTGTGGAAAATCATGAATTTATTGATTATGTGTTGAGATTTATGTTTGAATTGGTGAATTGATGTGCATATGTGATAAATGCATTGGTTGTTGATAATATGTCTTATGTGTAGGCATGTGCTATGTGATGTGGTGGTTTGTTTCCATATGTGGTGACTTTGGTGTGCCTTATGTGCAAATATGTGATTATGTTGGATAATTGATATATGTTATGTATGTGTGGCACGATATATGTATTAGTATGTGATGCTTGTGGTGAGAATAGCTATGCATGTGGATTTTATGTGTTTGCATATTATTATGCAATCTTGATTTAGTTGTTATTTCTCACCCTTCTGCTGTGGTTTGTTGCTCTATGAGGCAATTGCAGATTTGTGTCTTGGAGGCTTTTGTGAAGATTAGTTCTCCATCTGTTTGTCAGTCTGTCTGCTCTGATACGTAGCACGGGAGTCGGGGAACGCTTTAGTTATATATGTATACATTTGTTGAATATATTTTGTATTACTTTTTTATGTATATTTTGAAGTTAGAAAACAATTATTTTGTAAAACAAGCCAGTTATGGATATTTCCGCTTTATTCCATAATTGAGCTTTTCCTTTTGCTGGAAAAAGTTTCCCCTTTGAGGGTATTCTATACTGTGTTATGTATCAAAATTTATGAGCAAGGATTGTATTTTCTTTATACTGTTGTGGCATCCTTGTTTCTGTCGGAAAAATAAATTTTTATTTACTCTGATTTATTTGTGTATTATTTATTCGCGATGGGAATTGGGGTGTTATACTTAGTGTATATACCCCTAGGTATTTCTTTACCTTTGCACAGTCCCTTTAGTAAGCAAACATAACATAACACAATAATAAACAAGAGGTTCCTGTAGAGTACTACAGATACTTAGTATGCTAATACCTTCCCTTAGTATAACCAACCCCCGAACCTAGATTCTCTTAACGTAGGGTTTTCGTTCTTTACCCTTTCCTTTGGATAAATCAAAGCTCGGTGGTGAATTTCATGTTTTGTGATTCAAGTTAATTAATAGCTTGATATCCGATTCTCACTGCAACAGAAAATGGCGACTTCACTGGGGAAACGTCCAAGAGGGTTAAGCCCACCTTGTTTGTATTTGTGTTATTTATATGTTTGCTTGCTTGTATACTTGTATATTTTGTATATCTGTACATATTTACATATCTGTATATTTGCCTGTTGTGCTTGGGTTTTTCTGTGTGCAGGGTTGTTACTTTGAGTGGTGAGATAAGTCATAACCCGGACTTGAGAGCACATCTATGATAGGATTGTAGTTTAATCAATAGTCGGTTGTTGGAAGTAGTCCTAACAATCTATGGCATATGATGACCACACTCAGATGAGGCCCTTTGGGATTGTTGATGTCTGATGTGAGCAGTCGCATTGATATCACTCTTTCTAATTGGGAGCCAGGGATTCTGAGGACCGTAGTTACCTTCACCCCACTTGGCCTTTTAGGATGTAGTGTGGTGGCTATGAGGGAGTAGTCCCAAGTAGTTGTTACGCGATACTACACTCAGACGCGTTTATCTTGAGAATATTATTAACCCGCGTGAGTAGTCACGTAGGCCGATAATATCCGAAGGATTTACGTAGACTCTGGGAACTTTTAGAACCATGTTCTACAGTTGATAAACCCTAGTACACACCCTGTGATTGGTTCTTTACCCAGACTCCATGTTGTGATCTTGAACCTTTGATCCTGTTGCATGTGTTTTGTATCCTGTTTGCATTGCATTGCATATCATTTGCATCTTTGCATGATCTATTGCATGTGTAGGTTTGTCCAGTGGCTCATCTCCAGCTGTCTCTATCTTCCAGTGTCACCTGTGAGTTGTCAATCTGATTCCTCGACATCGATACCAGACTAGAGCTAACTACAGACGCAAGATGTCAGAGCAAGAGGCACACAATACTGAAGTCCGAATGGAGATCGATGACCTCAAATCAAGTATGACTAAGCTAATTGAGATGCTTTAAGTTTTGATTTCCAGAGGAGAACCTCCCCAAAGAACTGTCATCCAGGAAGTTTCAAGTGTTGATCCTCCACCGGTTCAAATGCCACTTTCAACTTGGCCCGAGTTTGGCTTGCCACACAACTATTCTCCACCGATTATATCTATTACTATGGTTGGTCAGACTGCTATGCATGTATTCCAAACTCCTGTTTTCATTGAGCCCAGACCTACAGTCCACGCCGTTCCATAGACTGTTCAAGCTTCTTTTGAGAATCCCCTCTTTGAGTACAATGCTGCTAGTGTTCGGGGAGAAGACTATGAAGACTTTGTTGAACCTGAAGTTATCCGTGAGCAGTTTCAGACCTTAGCCAAAATACTTAAAGTCGTTGAGGGTAATGACTTCTTCAATGTGGATGCAGACAACATGTGCTTGGTGTCTAACCTTGTTATGCCGGCTAAGTTCAAAACTCCAGAATTTGTGAAGTATAAGGGCCACTCTTGTCCAAGGGCTCATTTGGTCATGTATCTTTGCAAGATGACTGCTTATACAAAAAATCAGAAGCTGCTTATCCACTGTTTCCAGGATAGCTTGAGTGGGGCATCACTCAAATGGTATATGGGTCTTGAGCAAAACTTCATTCACTACTTCCAAGATCTCGTGAATGCCTTCATGAAGCAGTACAAATATAACCTTGACATGGCTCCTGATCGCCGCCACTTGCAAAACATGACTCAACATGAGAAGGAATCTTTTAAGGAGTATGCTCAGCACTGGAGAGAGTTAGCTTCCCAAGTCGAACCTCCTTTGGTTGAGAAAGAATTGACTGGAATGTTCATGGATACTCTGGCTCCGTTCTATTGGAAAAATATGATTGGGAGTGTTTCCTCCAACTTCACTGATTTGGTTACTATCGGCCAAAGACTCGAGGAAGGTCTTAAGAAAGGAAAAGTATCCAAGGCTGTTGAATCTTCCAATGCTGTGAAGAAATCCTATGGGAACTTTCAGAGGAAAAGGGAAGATCAGACTAACGCTGTAATGGTTGAAGTGAGAAGGCCTCGTCCCTAACCTCAGTATGTCATTCACCCTACTGTTGTTGTTGTCACTCCTGTGGTTACTGCTCCACGTCCAGCTCAAGCTTCCCAACGTACAACTGCAGGACAAAACCAGTACCGTAATAGGAATCATTTTGATCCTATTCCAATGAAGTACACTGAACTGTTTCCTGGTCTGGTTGAACAAGATTTTATTACCATAAGGAGTTTACCTCTTCCAGCTGGATTCAGATCTGATCTCCACTATGCATTCCATGAGGGTGCTGCAGGCAACGACTTGGAAAATTGCTATGCACTAAAGGCTAGAGTGCATGATTTGATTAAGACTGGAATTCTTAACTTTCGTGACAATCCCAATGTCCAGAACAACCCTCTGCCAAGGCACACCTAGTGAAGCTTCAGTCGACTTCAGCTTAGCTACTTCTTAAAGACAGGATAGCGCATCCTTGTGTTTGATTAGTCACTAGGCCTTGTTTTTGTTTGTTTACATATTCCGTATTTTGTAATGTCTGTTTGCCTTCAAATTATGTTTGTACTTTCGTGATTATTGAAATGAGCATTGCAACTTTTGATTCAATTCATTTTGTCCACTATTTGCATCTTTATGCTTTCTTTTGCAAACTATTTTATCACTTTTCCACTTTATTTTTTATTGTGCAAAGATTGGAGGGAGGATGATGAAAACGTTATATCCCAAATTGCTGTTAGTATGCTTTCAAATCAAAACTTTGCTGACGATGTAAGGCATCGTTTCAATCCCCAAACACTAGAGACATAAGGAAGATAACCCCTCTTTAACCCCTTCGAGCCTTGAAGTAGGAGTTTCTTTTCTTTACAAATAAAAACCCGCAATTTTAACCTGGAGCAGTGTAGTTCTCAGTTAACTGGATTGTGCATTCAAATATAAGAGTTTCATGCAAGACGTCTTTCAACAAAAGTTCAAAAACTTTCCTTCGCACACAACAAGCAAGTGTCGAAGATGTCTTTCAAGTCAAATGCCAATGATGGTTCGCCGTAATCATTAAGCCAGGCGTTTACAACCTTTCAGCTCCTCCAAATTAAATGAATAAATGTAGTACAAGTTGTTCCCAAAGTGATAAATGAAGAAGGGTCATCAAGAAATACTTACTCAAAGAATGAGCCGAGCCCCTTTCGAGGCAAAAGCTAAGAAAGGTGTGAAGCTCATGACCTTACCTTATACAAAGAGAAGAAAGAACAAGCTTGTATGACAACCAAAAGTTGTAAGGAAGTAGTGATCGCCATCTCAAGTCCATTGAATTTTGAACCATCATCATTACTATCATCAGTGTAATTTCCAACATATGGGAACCTGAGTGCATAGTTTGAGTTAACTGAGCATAGGACCGAAGTTCATCATGAAGATTGGGTGGGTCACAAATGAATTTTGAGCCTTTATCCTTTGTTTCATAAACCGTGAACCAGGTCACGTTACAACCCTCAAAAGACCTAACTGAAGCAAGGTTATTTTGAAAGCATACTACAACAAGGTTGCGTAAACTGACTCCCAAAGATCTTTGCAGGTCACTACACTTGTGCTTCACCTTTCACTTTTAAATGTCTTGAATCGCTGCGTTCAGACCAATGACTCATTTCGTTTTGCATCTTTCAAAAAATGATTTGATTTCAAAAGTTGCATGAACTTTACATTTACCATGTTTGTACAAATACTTTTGCTTGCAAATTAGCTTTCCTCTCAAGGAATTTTTAAACAATTAAGAAACTTGGTCGGTGATCCTATCAGGGGCAAGTTCTTTCCAAATCCTGTTGAAGAATCAGTTCAAGATTTATTGTTCAGGGGCAAGTCCATCTCAGAATTGGTTTATCCAGAAGACATTTTCAAGGCTAAAGCTTTCCCAGTGTACAGTAAAACAATCTTTCAAGACTCAGACTGGGGCAAGCTTTCCAAGAGCACCGTGAAACAGTCAGTTACAGAATCAGACAAACTGAAGCAATGATCAGTTCATCTATAGCAGTCAGCTAATCTGGGGCAGTTTACCTGAAGAATCCCCAAGCATCTCTTCATCCTTCCTACAAGGATCATCAATTTGGATACAGTTTACCAATGTGGCAATGATGTGTTCAGCAGTAGCATCTCTAGTCCCAAGGAGAATGACAGTGATCTCCGTGTTGAGGAATCAGTCTCCTAGTCTTGTCTTCTCACCAAAAGAGTCGAGTTGTGTCGTTAGCATCTGCATTTGCATTTGATCATATATCATCTGCATAATTTATACCATATGCCTGTCATGAGTGTTTCATCCTCATTTTCATTTCTCCCGAGGTCGTGTCGTTATCCAAGTTTTACCTTGTGGACAAAATCCAACTCACGTGGGACCTACCAAACATATATTATAGTGTCTATCCGACGTTCTTCCAGATATGACCTTTCTTATCCGATCATTTTTCCGGATATGTTTGTTCCTCTTTTGTATCCAATGCCATTTTTGGATGTCGTTTATTTGTCTCTCTGTGATGTTTTTCCAGATTGAGTCTTTGTTCTTACGTTTTTCCAGAACCTATCTGATGTTTTTCCAGATATTTTGCTTTGTTATTCTGATGCTTTTCCAGAATTTCATTGCTTTCACCATCTGATGCTTTTCCGGATGTGTCTCTCCTTCTGATGTTTTTTCAGATTGAGTCTTTTGTTCTGATGTTCTTCCAGAACTTATTTGATGTTTTTCCAAATATTTCTCTTTGTTATTCTGATGTTTTTCCAGAATTTCATTGCTTTCACCATCTGATGCTTTTTCGGATGTGTCTCTTCTTTTGATGTTTTTCCAGATTGAGTCTTTTATTCTGATGTTCTTCCAGAACTTATCTGATGTTTTTCCAGATATTCCGCTTTGATATTCTGATGCTTTTCTGGAACGACATTGCTTTTACCATCTAATGCTCTTCCGGATGTATCTCTCTATCTGAAGTTTTTCCAGATTGAGTCTTTTGTTCTGATGTTCTTCCAGAACTTATCTGATGTTTTCCCAGATATTTCACTTTGTTTATTCTAATGCTTTTTCGGAATGACATTGATTTCATCATCTGATGCTTTTCCGGATGTGCCTTTCTCTTTCTGATGTTCTTCTAGATTGAGTCTTTTGCTCCTGATGTTTTTCCAGAGCACTTTTTGTGTTTATCTGATGCTCTTCCGGATATGGCCTTATTTATCTAATGTTCTTCCAGATATAATGTTGCTTATCTGATGCTCTTCCGGATATGTCTTCAAAACCATTTTCCCATACATTTAATGCTCTTCTAAATGTTTTAGATGTATCTTCAGAATTCTTGTCTTCATTTAATGTTCTTCTAAATGTCTTCAATTCGTTTCTGACTTTGGTTAACGACTGCTGAATGTCTTCAAGTCTATTTTCATTCTCCATCCAATGCTTTTCTGGATGTGTGCCGAAGTTTATTCGATGCTTTTCCGAATATTTCTGCTATGCTTCCCAGAGTTCATTCAATGCTCTTCTGAATGTCTCTGTTGTCAGATTTTATTCAATGTTTTTCTGAATATCTCTGATGTTTGCTTGTCTCATGTATCTCCCAGTTGTTCACCGCCTCATTCAATGATCTTCTGAATGTCGTGACTGGTGTCCTTTCATCCAATTCCTTCTTGGATCTCTACCTTTCTCATATTCATCTGATGCCTTCTCAGATATTATGATTTGCACTTTTCATTCAAAGCCATTATTGGATGACTAGTTTCTTTGTCCAATGCTGTCTTGGATCCTTACTTTGTTCACTTTATCTAGAGCCGATATTAGATATTGTGATTGTACCTTTCATTCAAAGCCATTATTGGATGTCTGGTTTCTTTTGCCATCTGATGTTTTTCCGGATGTGCCTTTCTCTGTCTTTTCTGTCTTTTCTATCCTTTTATTTCAAATTGATCCCCAGTGGAGATCATGTCTTCTTTATGGTTTCCTGCCCAGTAAGAATGTCTTTTATTTTCCCAGTGTCATCCGGTCACATATATACCTATCGTCCACTTCCCTGGATTTTTCCCCCAGTGAAGAACACCTCTCTGGCTCCTTTCCCCAGTGAAGATCTGTGAGGTTTCCCCTTAGCTTTATTTTTCTATCCCCGGTGTTTCCTCAGGGTCTCCCCAGTGAGTCTTTTGTTGGTCATTTTGCATCCCTAGTAAGTCTTCCTTGTGGATATTAACCTTCATCCCTCCCAGTAAGGCTCACCTGTGGCGGATTGCCCTTTATCTTTGGTGTCTTGTTTGTCTGCATCTTTGCATTATCATGGCATCATATCATCATACTAGAAGTTCATGGCATGTCAGCATTTGCATGTCTATTGCCTGTCCTTAGCATCTGTATCCCATCTAAGGGAAAAAAAATCTGGTTTGCTATATTTAAATATCTTTCACCTTGATGTTCTGAGGATTTCTATTCCTCATGTCATCTGGTAAATCTATTTAAATATGGGCAACTGTTGTACCCCAATTTTTACCCCTTAGATGACATAACATTGTGCACCTACATTTAGGATTTCATTCATCCATGCATTGTTAACTAACCACAATATCTTGCTAGTTTGTTTCTTTTGTGAAAGCCAGGTTTACACAGGAAAAAGAACAAAAAAATCAATAAGTCGGACTCTCACATGTTTCAAGGGTTCATCAACTATCTGAGCTCACATACTTTCAAGAGGTCTCAATCAACAAGAAATCAAGTGTGTTTGGTTCTCACTACAAGTGCCATGAGCCACAGGATTCACCATGCCTCAAACTAGGGTTTTTTCAACGACAGTAAACCACTGCCTTTGGTTTTAATCAGGACATATTCTCAAGCAATGGAACTTGATCCTACATGATACTGGACATCCCTAGAGGCCATCCATGAACCTTAGAAAAGAGTGAAGAAGTAAGATCCTCAAAGATTGTCTAGTTGGAATTTTTGAGGAAATAAGGGTTTTGGCCGAAAGAAGTTGATCTTCTGACTTTGATATTATTGGACCACAAGGCATTTTGTGAAATTGTATTTGAAAAGAAAAGAAAGAAAAAAAGAAAAAAAAGAAAAAAAAAAGAAAAAAAAGATAAAGAAAAGAAAGAAAAAGATGATAGAAAAAGAAAAAAGAAAAGACAAAATGGTGGCCCACCACACTTAAGCATGGCGCCTGCCACACTTAAGCATGGTGCCCGCCACCTTAGAGACCATGGCGCCCACCACCAAAGAACATGGCGTCTGCCATGTTGATGCACAGTGCTTGCCACATTAATTTGTGGCACCCGCCATGAATTAATGTGGCATTTTCCTATCCTATTTTCTTTTCAGCACTCAACAAAAATAATATTTTTAAAACCAAGGCAAGGCAAGTGGATGAAATTCATCATGAATAAAAAGAGAACTTTTTAGAAAAGCATGGCTCCACGTCTCTCAGCCAACCTACTCTCTGATGCTTTCTGAAATCGAGGACTTTTCAACCAGCCAACTTGCACGAGAAGTTTGAAAAAAGGGTAAAATCGGCAAGACAAACTCCTCATTTTCTCCTATAAATAGGACGTCCATCTTCAGCATTTTCGACACCAGTGTTCACCCAAAAAATTAGAGGCTGAATACTTTCTTTCTCCCTCACTTATTCTGGCATTCCGAAGAAGTTCGTCATTTGAAGAGGCAGTGGACCGTCTCTACTAGGTAACACTCCCACCTCTGCTTCATTTCCGTTTCATTTCCATTTCATTTCATTTTCATAATGTTATGATCATTTGCTCTATGTTATTATATTGTGATATTCCTGAGTAAATGTTGTGTTTGATGTTGTTGTGATTCCATTTGTTATGAAGGTTATTTTTACTTAAAAGAAAAATTAAAAAAAAAATATAAAATGTATGAAAGGAGGGGCATTGTGGCGCCTGCCACAAATGAATGTGGCACTGGCCACACACACAATAGGTGGCGCCTGCCACCACCATCCAAGACCACATGTGGCGCCTGCCACCCCTCTTTAGCACATTATGTGGCGCTAGCTGTAACGCCCCGTTTTGCCAATTTTATTTTATTGAGTCTTTTTGGATTATTTTATTATTATTTTATTGTATTTTCGACTTTTATGTGAAAATATGTTATTTTTCGGCGGGAATATATTTTATCGCGTTTTGGGATCGTTTGCGAGAAATTTGAGTGTAGGGGTATTTTGGGCATTTGGGTGTATTTTGTTAAGTTAGTAAAGAAAAGAAAAATAGAAATAGAAAGAATAGAAAGAAAAAGAGAGAAAAGAAAAGTAGAGAAGAAGAAAAGAGAAGAGAAAGAAGAAAAGAGAGGAAAAACTTGTGAAGGAAGAAATCAATCTCCCGACTCTCTAGGAATCGATTAATCGGGTAAGGGTGCGAAACTCGATTATACTATGATTGTGTATGATTATGTATGTTTGTGTGGAAGTTTTGTTGTTTTTTTTCAAATATAGGTCGAAATGAGATAAACGAGTAGAAATCGATGTTTTCACGGATGAATTTTGAAATAAATTGCGTAGATTAGTCGTATGAGGTTAGGCCGAGATTATAGAGACTCGTTTCGTTGAAATCGGTTGATATTGTGAGTTTTGACATTTTTGGGTTTTGAAAATGTGAGATTTTGGTGAAAAATAAAAGTCGTGGAATCGGGTTTTTCATGATCCTAATATGTTGGTATGTATTTATGTGATATTACCATGTATTTATTCGGAAGAAAGTAATTGAATCGGTCGGGTTTCGGGCGATTACGCAGCTGTACCAGAATGTAGCAGAATTTCTGGTTTTGTGCGCAGTCGTACGGACGCGTGCTGTAGGTGGAAAATTCTGTTTTGGAAAAACTTCGGAAATTCATAACTCTTGAACCGTAAGTCGGTTTTAATCCCCGTTCGAAGTGCAGCGGAAGCGTGGTGGGCCCATAACCCACAGGTCCCTGGATCGAAACCAGGCTCTGATACCACTTAATGTGACGCCCCCAATCTAATACCCCCAAAAACACGCAATTAAGGCGGTAAAAGAAAATTCGAAAATTCGTCAGAGTATATTTGAAATACGGCATAGAAAGGGGAATCACATCAAAGTAACCAAACATACACATAACATGCAACACCTGCCCATAATGATATGCAACTGTGGGGTAGCAATCATACAGAGGAAACTTTGTTCCTTACACCCACTTTTCAGAAATTAGAATTAAAGCGGAAAATCTAAAATTTGATTAACATATATACATATACACATATAAACAGTTTGTCATACATCAGGTAGCATATGTACAACCAAAATATATCATCGGATATACAAAATAATCGCAAACGGCCACCCTAGCTACCCGGAGTCACATATCAGAGCCGACCGACAAAAGAATGAAGACGCAAAGCTTCACAAAAAGAATACCTCCAGCAACTCTAATCTGCAACGCCTCATAGAGCGTTATAAAACAGCAGAAGGGTGAGAAAAATAACCATAATATAATTGAATAAAATTATATATATAAACACAAAAATGTACAAGTAACACATTCTCACCACAACCACATATAACATAATACCGCACAATTCTCAAGCATCGAATACCATTACACACCACACATATACCATACAATCATCAATCACATTCACAAATTCACACACAATTAATTCATGATTTATGCAATGCACATAGACCGACACAACGACTCTATGCACATGCCATGCGGTACCGACTTCCAATGTCTCATGTCTCATCATCAGTTCACTCAGGAACTATTGGAACCATCGCTCGTTACTTGAGATTCTTAGTAACGAGCGATGGTTCCAATAGTTCCTGAGTGAACTGATGATGAGACATGAGACATTGGAAGTCGGTACCGCATGGCATGTGCATAGAGTCGTTGTGTCGGTCTATGTGCATTGCATAAATCATGAATTAATTGTGTGTGAATTTGTGAATGTGATTGATGATTGTATGGTATATGTGTGGTGTGTAATGGTATTCAATGCTTGAGAATTGTGCGGTATTATGTTATATGTGGTTGTGGTGAGAATGTGTTACTTGTACATTTTTGTGTTTATATATATAATTTTATTTAATTATATTATGGTTGTTTTTCTCACCCTTCTGCTGTTTTATAACGCTCTATGAGGCGTTGCAGATTAGAGTTGCTGGAGGTATTCTTTTTGTGAAGCTTTGCGTCTTCATTCTTTTGTCGGTTGGCTCTGATATGTGACTCCGGGTAGCTAGGGTGGCCGTTTGCAATTATTTTGTATATCCGATGATATATTTTGGTTGTACATATGCTACCTGATGTATGACAAACTGTTTATATGTGTATATGTATATATGTTAATCAAATTTTAGATTTTCCGCTTTAATTCTAATTTCTGAAAAGTGGGTGTAAGGAACAAAGTTTCCTCTGTATGATTGCTACCCCACAGTTGCATATCATTATGGGCAGGTGTTGCATGTTATGTGTATGTTTGGTTACTTTGATGTGATTCCCCTTTCTATGCCGTATTTCAAATATACTCTGACGAATTTTCGAATTTTCTTTTACCGCCTTAATTGCGTGTTTTTGGGGGTATTAGATTGGGGGCGTCACATAGCCATGTACTTGGTGGCACCTGCCACCAAAGTGTGGCACTTGCCACACTTTTTATTACTTTAATGAATTAAAATGAATTAAGGTGGCACCTGCCACATTAGATTTGTTTTGTTTTGTTTTTTTCTTTTATTTCACTTTCTTATCATTAATTTCATTTCCTTCTAAAAACTCAAAAATACAAAAGTATGCTTTGTTCTATATTCGGTTCTCGATTCTTTTTACGAAAAATCACCGATTTGTTTCATGGAAGATCAGCGAAACTAGATTTCACTTCTTAAGCGAGAAGGTGAATAGAGGGGAACTTGAAGTAAGACATTGCTCAAGTGAAGCATAATTGGCTGACATTTTCACCAAAGGATTAAAGATTGTCAGGTTCCTAACTTTGAGAAAGAAATTAGGAATAGTTCAGATCGACAATGATTAGTAGGTTTCGACAACTTGGATTATAGAGGGTATGTTGAGATATAGATATATTCCAAATTGTATTATGTGACTCAAGCCCAAAGCTAATTAGGGTTTAAGGTTTGTTATTTAGTTTGTTATTTAGTTTGTTATTTTAGTATATATAAATAGACTCTTTATAATTCAGTTTTATTCTTTCAATAATATTAATTCTTTTTTCTTTATTTTCTCTCTTTCTCTCCTTACTAAAAGTGTCTCACACACTAACATTAATAATTAACTAAATGAATCAGATCTTTAAATTGAGCGATATTATTAAGTTGATAAGTATATAAAATTTTATGGAATTTAAAAAATTATTTGATATATTGCATCAGTTTATTTATTTGAATTTATAATATGTTTTTTAAAATATATCAACTAATAGAATATATAACAATATATGTATAAATAGTTTAATATTTTATATACATCATCATCATGAATTTCTCTAACTTGATTTTTATAAAAAAAATTATTGAAAGTGTAAGTATTATAAATTTATCCTTTAGTGTCAGCAAATTCTGACTTTATATATATAAAGACTTTACTATTTTAACAAGTTGGCTGAGCCTCAATCTATTCAAAGTTTCGTTCCACAATAAACCACTTTGATTGTACAAGCAACATATGGTTGAATAATGTGGCAAGTGATGTTTGACTTTTATTCATCGCTCGCCACACATAATTAATATCTCCACCGTTCGCCACACATAATTTCCACATATCATAGCCTATAAATAATACCAATCCATTGCTCCAACATTAACACACAGTCCAAATTCATTCATATACAACCATGTCAACAAGATTGATCAAAATCACAAACCTCACTCTTCTGTTATGGCTTTTCATGTCCACAACAATTCTAGCACAATCTGAAAATGAACAAGTTCTTGACACAAAAGGAAACCCTTTGGAGAGAGGCAAAGAGTATTACATAAAACCAGCTATAACAGATAGTGGAGGCCGTTTCACTTTGATAAACAGAAACAGTTCATGCCCTTTATATGTAGGTCAAGAAAATACAGATCTTGGAAAAGGGTTACCTGTTATTTTCACACCTTTTGCAAAAGAAGATAAAGTTGTTAAGGTGGAAAGGGATTTTAAGGTGAAGTTTTCAGCTTCTTCAACTTGTGTACAGTCCACTGAATGGAAGTTGGGTGATAGAGACACTAAGAGCGGAAGGAGGTTTATTATAACAGGGACTGATCGTTATAACTATTTTAGAATTGCCAAGACTCAGTTTGGAGGTATATATAATATTGAGTTTTGTCCCTCTGTGTGTGACACTTGTAGGTTTGAGTGTGGTTCTTTGGGTGGTTTGCGTGAGAATGGGAAAATATTATCGGCTTTGGGTGATAATAAGCTTCCGGTTGAGTTTATAAGGGCATAAGTTACTTGTGTTTGTATTTTTGTTCTTAATAATTGGAGTTTCCATATAATAAATTAGAGGACAGAAAGATGCATGTGTCTTTTCTTTCTCTTAAGCTTTAGAATTTCGCTCCAAAATGTTATGTGTAAGTCATTATTACTAGTTGTACTATTATGTAAGAATAATGTTATTGTGCACTATACTTTTTTTTATTAGTAATGTGAGTACAAGGGGTACTTTACTCTAATATAAAGGATAGTAAACTAACCCTATAGTGGTTGATTATTCATGTAAAAGTATTCTTGTATGTGTGGTTCAATGGCTATTGCAATCCACAAATATTACTAAATCTTACATTCTATATTCTTATATACAATAGACTTCCAACCAAAGTCAACTTGATTAGAAGGATATTATTAAAAGTATTTGTTTCATAGATAGAGATATTATCAACATGGATAAATGACAGAAATTTTCATATTTCTGTATTTGTTTCACGTTTTACAAATTATGTGCGACTACTTTTAATATTATTTACTTATGATTTTTTTTATTCCATTTTCCAAGGATACAAATTTAACACTCATGAGAATACAAAATAACAATTATAATATTGTAGTCGATTTCAAATCTGCGTTACAGCAACTACGAAATATTATCTATTGAATGTTAATTAATATTACAAGAAAAACTCAAATTAGCTGGGTAATTCAATTAGATGAATTTCACCTCACAAAATAATGATGGTTGATGAATGTCAATCACATCACACGCCATTTATCCAATAAAAACAAAATATATATAATTTATTAAACAAATCACCTGACAACCAATTCGAGTTGGGTACTTTACTCTAATATAAAGGATAGTAAACTAGGCACAACCACGTCAAAATTAATAACCACTACGCCAAACAAGATCTTAGACAGCGCTTTTTTTTACTTTAGACAGCGCTTTAAAGCGGTGTCTAAACCCGCGCTGCTAAAGGTTTAGACAGCGTTTTGGGTAATACCAAAAGCGCTGTCTAAAAGGGGGTATATTTAATGAAAAGCGCTGTCTATGGTACCATTAGACAGCACTTTTTAACATTTTTTAGGTATATCTTAGACAACGCTTTTTTTAAAAGCGCTGTCTAAGTCCCACCATTTTGAACATTTTTAGGTATACTTAGACAGCGCTTTTTTTTAAAGCGCTTTCTAAGCCCCACTTTTTTGAACTTTTTAGATATACCTTAGACAGCGCTTTTGGTGAAAGCGCTTTCTAAGCCCCACCTTAGACAGCGCTTTTAGTGTAAAGCGCTGTCTAAGGTATACGAAAATTTTTATATAAATTTTTTTAAACCACAATTTTTACCAGGTTTTTCAACCAGAATTTGACCTGTTTTTCAACCAATTTTTTTCCAGCAAAATACCACAATTTGGAGATTCAAATTAATCCAATTTGGCCTATTTAAATGTACCAATTTACACCAAAATTATATATCCAAAACAATTGGCAATTCAAACCAATATATATATATATATATATATATATATATATATATATATATATATATATATATATATATATATATACACCAATTTATAATTACAAATCATTACATTTTTTCTACAAAGCATTGCATTCAACCAAGGCATATTACTTATACTTGTACTTTTGCATCCAACCAAAGCATTGCTTCAAATCTACATAGGTCGTGAAAGAACACAAAGATTGTAATTCAATTAAAAGAATACATCAACAATGTCTATAGTTAGAAAGTTACACATATTTAAATTCTCATCAATTAAAGTAAGAGTACAATATTATACCTGATAAAACTCTGAGCTCCATAATGTATTGACACCAATCCTCTTTAATTTCATCCAATTGAGAAATTGAGTAATGAGCACACTTGCATTCTTCAAAGTACTACATTATAATATAACATAGTGTTAGATGGAAACTTTCTACACGACGTCAAAATACAAAAAAACTATAATAGATGAATTTAGAATGAAATAATATATAACATTTTATTATTTTACCTCTTTCACTAACATCTCTTTCTTTTCTTGGTTGGAATATGAATTACTTGTTTCTTAGCAATGCGGACGGATGAATGGATCCAAATTCCCTCGTTATGGTCATTTCTGATATATGAGTCATTCGCTATAAGATCCTCATCTTGATCATTTCTATTCAACTCATTCCGTCTAATGCATGACTCATTCTCAACATCAATATCACATTGATCTACACCGCTATCATCAACCACTTTGTTAGATAAAAGCACTATAGACCATTTCGTACTCGTCGGGTCAGTGACATAGAACACTTGTTTAGCTTGAGATGCTAGAATAAAAGGCTCATCTTTGTACCCCACCCTATTAAGATCCACTTGCAAAAATCCAGACTTATCCATTCGTATGCCACTACTATTTACCCACTTGCAACCAAAGATTGGAATCTGAAACTTCTCGTAATCAAACACCCAAATGTGCTCAATAACTCCAAAATATGACAGATTTGCATATTTGGGGTTTAAGTCCTTCATACTTGATATGTGCATTGCTTCAGCTAGGACGGTGACACCACTATTTTGCATAGTACTTTTATCATCTTGTTCTTTGGTATAAAATGTGTATCCATTAATTGCGTATGCGCTATGAGAATACACATGCAAACTTGGACCATATACCAAACATCTCAACCTTTCTGTTACTGAAGCAGGATCTGAAGAGCGCTTCGAATAAATATGATCCTTTAACCATTGTATGAAACTTTGATTGTGCTCTCGTACTATCCAATTTTCATTTCTGTTCTGATTTAATCTTCGGAGTACATCCTTGTGCATCTCAACATATGGCTCAACCTCATTATCATTGTGCAGAACATATAAATGCACTTGATCCCGTTCATCCCTTGATACTGTCACAATTTTATTTCCAATTAATTTTTTACCATCCTTTTTTTCGAAAATATGAGCTTTGGGGAGTCCAATCGATTGAACATTGGACAAATATTCAGTACAAAACTCAACCGCTTCTTCAACAATGTATCGTTCAACAATACACCCCTCTGGTCGACTTCGGCTTTTCACGTACCCTTTTAATATTTTCATATCATGTTCAGTAGGGTACATCCATCTCATATAAGCTGGTCCACACAACTGTGTCTTTTTCACAAGATGAACAACTAAATGTACCATTATGTCAAAAAAAGGGAGGAAAATACATTTCAAGCTCACACAAGGTAATAACTATCTCTTTTTGTAGTGTTGGTAAGATATCGGGATCGATTACCTTACTACAAATTGACCTAAAGAAAAAACACAAATTAGTTATGGCGCTTCTTACTTGAACGTATACCTACTGGTAGAAAGTGTTCCATTATAACATGGCAGTCGTGTGTCTTTAAACTCTTCAACGTGAGGTCTTTCATAGACACAAGCCTTCTAACATCTGAAGAGTATCCTTCTGGAGCTTTAACTTCACTCAAAAACTTACACAATATTTTTTTCTCCTTTCTAGACAGAGTAAAAGCAGCAGGTGGTAGATATGTTCGTCTTCCTTTCTTCACGGGTGCTAATTCAGTTCTAATCCCCATCACTACCAAGTTTTTTCTTGCTTTAAGGCCATCCTTAGTCTTTCCTTTTATATTGAGTAACGTACCAATAACACTTTCAAATACATTTTTCTCGATATGCATAACATCGAGAAAATGTCTCACGTACAAAGACTTCCAATATGGCAATTCAAAAAATATCGACCTCTTTTTCCACCCACCTTTGACAACCTTATGTGCAAAAGGTTTGCCAAACTGAGTACGCATATCTTTCACCTTTTTAAAAACTTGGTCACCTGACAACATAGGTGGAGCTCTACCTTGTTCGGTGTCTCCATTGAATTCTTGTCTCCACCCACGGTAGTGATGTTTGGCATTTAAGAATCTACGATGGCCGAGAAAGACATTCTTATGACCAAACTCCAATCGCTTCGAATCTGTTTTATCTTCACAAATAGGACACGTTTTTTCACATTTTATGCTGTACCCTGATAGATTCCCGTAAGCTGGAAAATCATTAATTGTGCCAAACAACATCGCCCTCAAATTGAAACTTTCTTTCCTATATCCATCATAAACCTCCACACCGTTCTCCCACAATATCTTTAAATCTTCGATCAAAGGTGTCAAGTATACGTCTATGTCATTCCCTGGTTGTTTAGGCCCAGAGATTAACATAGATAACATCATGTACTTACGCTTCATGCATAGCCATGGAGGTAGGTTATAAATCATAAGAATCACAGGCCATGTGGTATGTGAGATACTTTGAAGACCATGTGGGTTCATTCCATCAGTAGATAATGCCAAGCGAAGGTTTCTTGCTTCTTCTCCAAAGTCAGGATAATCATTATCAATTTTCGACCACTGTGGTGAATCAGCCGGATGTCGCAACTTTCCATCAATAATTCTTTCATCTGCATGCCAAGTCAGGTGTCTTGCATCGGTTTCACTACGAAACATACGCCTAAATCTCGAAATTATAGGAAAATACCATAAGACCTTGGCTGGAGACAATTTTTTCTTATATCGAGACAAACCGCATTTAGGGCACTCAGTTAACGATGCATATTCGTTTCGAAACAAAACGCAATCGTTTGGATAAGCATGTATCTTATCATAGCTCATGCCAATAGAGCACAACATTTTTTTGGCCTCATAGATTCGATTGGGAAGAACATTATCCTCCGGTAGCATTTCTCTCAAAAGGGCCAACAACTCTGTGAAACTTTTATCCGACCATCCATTGCCCGCCTTTAAGTTGTACAACTTCAATACCGCAGACAGTCTTGTGAATTTAGTGCAACCTTGATAGAGCGGTTTCTCTGCATCGCTTACCAACCTCTCAAACATTTCGGGACAATCATGAAGATCTTCTTCAACTGCTTCTGCAATCTCTTCGACTCGATCACAATCGTATGTTTCCGTGTCTTTGTCATCTGAAGCATAGGTCGTATTACTTTTCCCCTTCGGTTCAACATTCTCGTTAATTTTCTCACCATAATGTATCCAACACTTATAACTTCGATCAATTCCATGCATCAGTAAATGCGATTTCAATCCATCTGCGTCAACCTTACCCACATAACAACAACCCAAGCAAGGACAGTCCATTCGACTGGGGTCTTTAACGTGTTGAACAACAAACTTAACGAAATCCAATACCCCATTCTCGTACTCTTTGGACAATCGATCGGCATCCATCCATTTTTTATCCATGGTTTTCCTACTTATTAAGGTCAACAAAAACACTATTATATGAGGAATCAAAACATTGAATGAGGAGGGAAGTTATGATAAAACATAGAACATTGAATGAGCTTCTAACAGGGCTTCTAACATAACACAGTATTAAAATAACAAAATAACACTAACAACCTCAAAGATTTACAATATTAAAATAATGAGCAATATTAACACTAACACTAACACTAACCTAAACTAACCTAAACTAAACTAACACATTATATAGCAATAACATTCAAAATAAAAAACCAAAAACTCAATATTATTTCACATAAAGAAAAATATAAGCGCTGTCTGAATCTTCTAGGATCTATGCAACCTCAATATTATTTCACATAAAAAACCAAAAACTCAATATTATTTCACATAAAGAAAAAACCAAATTCATATAAAGAAAAATATGAATTTCAATCTCAAAACTGTGTACTCATAAGATCTATGTAACCTCTTTCTGAATCTTCTAGGATGAATTTCATATAAAGAAAAATATGAAACTCACTTAAAACCTAACATAAAAAGAAAAACTCTTACCGGAACAGTGGAGCACGGTGGAGGATGGTGGCGGACAAAGTAGGAGGACGACGGCCGGACGGACGACGGCGAGAAAGGACGGACGACGGCGGTGAAAGGACGGATGACGGCGGTGGTTTCAGCTGGTTCGTTCTTGTTCGCAGAAAGAGAGGGAAAGAGGGAAAGAATGAAATGAAAAAGTATAGAATACTGATACCGTTTCAATTTTTATTTTAATTAAGAAGACCTTAGACAGCGCTTTTAATAAAAGCGCTGTCTAATGTGGGCCTTAGAAAGCGCTTTTGAAAGCGTTGTCTCATATGGGCCTTAGACAGCGCTTTTGATTTTATTTTTTTTTAATTTATAAGACCTTAGACAGCGCTTTTAAGGAAAGCGCTGTCTAATATTTTCCTTTAATTTTTTTTTTAATTTATAAGACCTTAGAAAGCGCTTTCCTCAAAAGCGCTGTCTAAAGTCTTATATTTAGACGCGCTTTTATTTTTCTACGTGAGCAGTTTCCGTGTTTTCTAAATTTTTTAACTTATAGCTGCGCTTTTGTAATAAAGCGCTGCCTATGTAGTGCTGCCAAAGGACACTTTTGGCGTAGTGAACTACGATGAGAGAGAAACTCTCCCTTCTCTCTAGTTTTTCTCTTCTCTTTTCCATTTGATTTTCACTATTTTATTGGTTTCTTTCGGTTTCCTTGGTCTTTGGTGGTTGATCCTTTTTCTGGTATTTTCGGCTTAAACTCCTAGCTTTAGGGTTAGGGGCCTTGGTACTAGAGGAGGGTGATCTACTCCTAGTTGTTGGATATGGAATGGAAAGTTGTTTCAAGAAAGAAGAACAATCCTGCTCTTGCTAGAAGCTCGGTATGGAAGGAAAGAGGCGGTAAAGGGGCGGCAAAGGGAGAGCCCATTACTTCTTTTTTCATCACGGAGTTCCCGGACAGTATGGGGCTAAAGATTTATTTGAGGTGTTTAAGGTGTATGGTGTGATATCTGAAGTCTACATTCCTGCTAAAAGAGATAAGAGAGGCAGGAGATACGGTTTTGCGAGATTTAGGAAGGTGCATGACGCGCGTATCCTTGCGGTTAAATTGGACAGCATTTACCTCCGCAATAGGAAAATTTTTGCAAATATTCCTAGGTTTCATTCTGTTTCTTCTGATCGCTTTGGTGTTGCTCCTTTTGCTGGTAGAAATAAGACTATCAAAGGCAGTGTGTTTCCTGGGTCCAAACATGTTTTCTCTTCCTACGTTCAAGCGGTGAAAGGATCGACTGAGTTGCATGAGGATGAAGAGGTCTCCGTAGAGGATAATAAGGTTTGCAAGGTTTTGGTTGAATCTAGTGCGATGAATAGATTTGTTAAAGCTTTTGTTGGAGAGGTGCAATCCAATGGGAATCCCTTTTCGATTCAAAAAGAGCTGTATGAAGCTGGTTTCTTTGATATAAAGGCATCTGCTTTAGGAGCTAGTATCTGCCTTCTTGAATCATTGAACGACGGTGACATTTCCTCAGCTCTTGAGGCTGCTAAAGTTTGGTGTGATTCAAAATTTAAATCCTTACGTCCTTGGAATCAAGAGACTATTGATTCTTTTAGGTTTGCTTGGGTGAATTGCTGGGGTCTTCCCTGTCACGCCTGGAACAGTTTCGTATTCAATCGTTTGGTGGAGAGTTTCGGTACCTTTATTAAGTGTGATGTTGATACGGATAATTGCTCCAGTTTTGCGGTGGCCAGAATTTGTATTAAGGTTGAAGGTTATGAGAAAGTTAACAAAGTGATTCCTGCTGAGGTGAATGGGGTTGTTTTTCAAGTGAGATTTTTTGAAGAAACTTGCGGTAATATTTCTTTTGATCCTTCTGAAGATGAAGTAGTTTCAGAGGATGATTCCGATATTTCGCTTTCATTTGGAGACGACAACGACTTATTTTTTGATGAAGATATCGAGGCTGAACTGGCTACAAAAAGCGATACCCCTATGGTTGCGATAGACAATCTGGAGGCTTCAGCATCGCCTCTTGAATTAGGGAGTAGGGCAGGCTCTGAACATACTTTTGTTTGTGATTCAGTGGCAGAAAATGTGGGCCTTGTAGGTGACTTTGTAGAAAATCCTATTGACTTTACCTCTAAGAACTCTTTTTTAATGGGGGATATCCTTAAAAACTCGACAGCTCATAATGAAGCATTTAATGCTGATGTTGACCTTGATTTGGATGACCACTTAACAACTGGAAGTGGTTAAGTTACTTCCAAACTTGATGACTTAGTTTCGGTTGGGGTTAATGTGGACCCTCCCTCTCAGTTGGAGATCTTTAATGGGCCAGGAAGAAATTTAGTTCCCTCTTCTTTTGAGTCTGATCCAATCTCTCATTCGGAAGGCTTGCTTAGTGGGCCTCTTGTTGGGCCTAGAGAGAAAAAGAAAAAATCCTTTGCAGAGATTTATGGGGATATCCAGATCCCTTTTTCCCTATCTTTTTACTCTACCCTCCTCAACATTCCTTCTGCTTCTAAAGCGATCTTGAAAGGATCGAAATTAAAGAAGAATTTGAATCTTTTGACAATCAATGAAGTTAGGGGTCCTAGCTCGGTTCTGGTTCAATCTTTGTGTGTGTCGGTGGATGATTCGGACATTATTCGAAGTAACTCAAAGTATTCAAAGAGTTTGAACCTTGTCCCACAGATTATTTGGAAGACCGTTAAAACCCTTGGGGTTGAAGCTGATGAGGAAGAAGAAGACTGTGTAGAGATAGTTAACAAATTGGAGGTTAGGGATAGCAAAGAATTTGCTAGTAAGAAGGATGTTGGAAAAAAAGGACTTACGATAGTGGTAACTTACAACGTCCGTGGTTGCAATTCTTCTATCAAGAGGAGGAGAATTTGTCAAGCTTTATTAAAAGGAAGAGCTAATTTAGTTTTGATCCAGGAAACCAAGATTCAAAAGATGAATGACTCTGTAGTTAAAAGTCTGTGGGGTGATCTTGGATTTGGTTGGTCTGCTGTTGGATCTGAAGGAGCCTCGGGAGGTATTATGAATATTTGGAGAAAAGACTTCTTCACCCCTATTTCTAGCTTCAGAGGCTTTCCCCTGCAGACAGAGTTTGGTTGGAATCTGATTTCTCTCCTGAAGATATTAGGTTGGCTGTTTTCGATTGCGACGGGAATAAATCTCCTGGTCCTGATGGCATCTCGTTCAATTTTTTCAAAGAAGGTTGGGATATTGTTGGAGGTGACTTCACCAAATGTGTTCTTCATTTTTTCAGGACATGCAAGCTATCTAAGGTTTTTTCATCTTCTTTTTTAGTATTGGTCCTGAAGGTTGATAATCTGTAATCTTTAGTGGAGTATAGGCCAATAAGTCTTGTAGGATGTGTTTCCAAAGTCATATCTAAGTTGCTAGCTAAGAGAATTTATGCAGTTATTAATAATTTAGTTTCTCCGTCTCAAACTGCTTTCATTCTGGGAAGGAATCTCTTAGATGGAGTGCTTGTTGCGAATGAAATCATCGATCTTGCTAAAAGAGAAAAGCGTAAATGTATGCTCTTTAAGGTGGATTCCGCGCAAGCTTACGATTGTGTAGATTGGGAATTCTTAATTTATATTCTTGAGGCAATGAATTTTGGTCCCAACTGGATTAAGTGGATTAAAGGGAATGTGTGCTCTAGTTTTGTTTCTGTCCTTGTCAACGGAAGTCCTACTAGGGACTTCGAGGCTACAAGGGGCCTCAAGCAAGGGGATCCTATTGCCTCTTTCCTTTTTGCGATTGTGGCTGAGGTTCTTGTGCTTATGATTAAAAGAGCGACAATTTCAAACCTTTATTCTGGTTTTCGCTTTAAAGAAGATGAATCGATAGAGTTATTGCAATTTGCTGATGATACCATCTTGGTATGTAATGGTGAGTATTCGAATTTGTGGGCGGTGAAAGCTATTCTCCGTGGATTCGAGATAGTTTCTGGCCTTAGAATCAATTTTGCTAAAAGTTGCTTGTATGGTGTAGGTCTGGACTCAAACTTCCTTCTTGCTGCTGAAACTTTCTTATATTGTAAATCGGGAGATCTCCCTTTTAAATTTCTTGGAATTGTTATTGGAGGGAATCATAGAAGACTTTCGTTTTGGGAACCAGTTTTATCGTCTTTTAAAGCTAGACTCAGTTCTTGGTTAGGGAGGAATATCTCCCTTAGAGGCAGGGCAACCCTCATCAACTCTGTCCTAACCAATCTGCCTATACACTACTTGTCTTTTTTCAAGGCTCCTTCCAAAGTAGTCAAAGTTATTATATCAATCCAGCGGCGTTTTCTTTGGTCGGGATCGGTGGATAAAAAGAGTATTGCATAGGTTAAATGGAGTGATGTTTGTAAATCTAAGAAGGATGGAGGTTTAGGAATCAAGCACATATGGTTGTTTAATGGCTTAATACCCTTTTTGGTCCTCTAACTATAGGAGTGGGTCCAATTTAGTCCTCTTTCTTTTAAAAGTTCCAATTTAGTCCCTTACGTTATCTAACAGAATCAAATTAGTCTTTTCCGTCAAATATTGATAACGGCGTTAGAAATAAGTGACGTGGCATCCGAGGTGGCGATTTTTGATGACGTGGCATACGATTTATTAATTTTTTATTATTTATATTTTTTTTTCATTATCCATGTCATTTTATTAGTAAATTATTAATTAATTTTTTTTGTTAATTTTTTTTTGTTGAAATTCATATAGAATTAAATTTATAATTTTATTAGTAAATTATTAATTAATTTTTTTTATTAATTTTTTTTTGTTGAAATTTATATAGAATTAAATTTATATATATTTTTAAAACAAATTTGTTGGAACAAATTATTGGCCCATTTCTTCACCCCACAAGCTTGTATAAAGCATTGGTTGTGTTTTATATATATACCATCAATAACAGCCTTCAATACACGATGTGGGACTTTATTAATTCACCTCCAAGCTTGGAAAACTAATGCATACCATAAACCATCAAGCTTGGAATCACCATAAATCTCACACTCTAACCTGCATATCCACTTGGCCATTTTCTTCTTCTCATTCCAACCAACATAAACCACCATAACACACCATACATACTTCACAACATTCATGCAAACTACTCTCCTTACATCACCTCATATCCACATTTCATGAACTTGTTTCGTAATCATTTCTTATTTAATAACAGATCTGATTATAGTGATACCTTTCTCCTCTTAGGTGAGGCTGAGCTGCCTCTGACCCCTGAACACAAACACCATACAGCATTGAATTAGGAGAGTTGTATTATGGAATCCAGCTACTCATGAATTCATGGTGATTCCTCCCAGCCTTGCTGAGTCTGTACCACCTTATCAAGAACCTAACTGTGCATTTCAAGGATTTGGTTATGATCCAGTGAGAGATGACTATAAGGTGATTCGATATATATATTTTCATTTTGAATGTTACCGAAATGAACATGTACCCAAGGAAGATACATCGCATGATCCCATGTTGGAGATATATAGTCTTAGGAGTAATTCTTGGAGGATAATTCATGCCGATCTGCATGATTGTTATTTTAATTACCCGAACGGAGTGTACTTGAATGGAATGTGTCATTGGTGGACCTATGATGTTTCTAGAAGTGAGTCAAACAATGTTCTTAAAGGATATTTGGTGTCATTTGATTTTAGTGATGAGGTGTTTTTTAAAACACCTATGATGTTAGACTTGGGAGTTCGTTCTGCTGCTGTACCTATGGTGTTAAATGAGTCAGTTGCTCTTATCTCATATTGCCACGACACTGCTGTTTTTCATATTTCAGTTTTGGGTGATTTGGGTGAAGAAAACTCATGGTTCAAACTTTGTATTATTAGGACTATACCTCCCATTGAGGATCCCATTGGAGTTTGGAAAAAAGGCAATATTTATTTCAGGAAAAAAAATTATGAACCAGTCTGGATTAATTTAAGTACCGAATTGATTCATGAGATTGATATCAAATGTGAACATTATGGTCATCAGATTGGAGTTTACAAACAAAACCTTCTTTCGAGGATTGGAGGAATTCATTATTAGTTTTCTGTTTCTGGTGTAGATGTATTGCATTATGGGGCCAAAGTGGTGCAGGGGACTGTGTGAGATCATTTTGGTCTTAAAAAAACCAATATGTATTGCTTGTTCTGTGGATATTTTTATGAATTTTTTGTTTATGGTTTCCTCTCGATCTTTTTTCTTTTTCTGAACATCATCAAGTTTTACATAAAGTATTTCTTTTCGAACATGAACTACAACATTTGTATCAGATACTATGCACACACCCCATGTCAATGTGTTTATGTATTCAAGGAACTCTTTCTTCGACTCGTTTACCAAGGAAGGCGTCATTGAGAATTACCTGCATTTTTCAACAACTTCAACAAACCATACACTACTCTCCTTACTCTCCTTATTTCTTTGGCTTTCAAGCTTTTTGAAGTTGTTGAAAAATGGATATGAGGTGATGTAAGGAGAGTAGTTTGCATGAATGTTGTGAAGTATGTATGGTGTGTTATGGTGGTTTATGTTGGTTGGAATGAGAAGAAGAAAATGGCCAAGTGGATATGCAGGTTAGAGTGTGAGATTTATGGTGATTCCAAGCTTGATTTTTTATGGTATGCATTAGTTTTCCAAGCTTGGAGGTGAATTAATAAAGTCCCACATCGTGTATTGGAGGCTGCTATTGATGGTATATATATAAAACACAACCAATGCTTTATAAAAGCTTGTGGGGTGAAGAAATGGGCCAATAATTTGTTCCAACAAATTTGTTTTAAAAATATATATAAATTTAATTCTATAGAAATTTCAACAAAAAAAAAATTAATAAAAAAAATTAATTAATAATTTACTAATAAAATTATAAATTTAATTCTATATGAATTTCAACAAAAAAAAAATTTAACAAAAAAAATTAATTAATAATTTACTAATAAAATGACATGGATAATGAAAAAAAAATATAAATAATAAAAAATTAATAAATCGTATGCCACGTCATCAAAAATCGCCACCTCAGATGCCACGTCACTTATTTCTAACGCCGTTATCAATATTTGACGGAAAAGACTAATTTGATTCTGTTAGATAACGTAAGGGACTAAATTGGAACTTTTAAAAGAAAGAGGACTAAATTGGACCCACCCCTATAGTTAGAGGACCAAAAAGGGTATTAAGCCTTGTTTAATAAGGCTTTGTTAGTCAAATGGTTGTAGAAATTCCTTAATCATGGGAATGAGATTTGGAGGAGTTTGTTGGTTAGCCGTTATGGGAATTTGTCTAATTTCGTGGCAGGATCGGATGTCTCTGAGTTTCCTCTTAAATGTTCTGGTTGGCTAAGGGATGTTTTGAACCTTAGAGAGCTTAACATAAATACTGCTTTTATGGATTTGGTCAGACCTATTGTTGGTAAAGGGAGATTCATTCAATTCTGGCATCATCATTGGTGTGGTGATTTTGCAATCAAATCCGTTTTTCCTACTCTATTTGAAATAACAGAAAACAAGGACTGTGTCCTTACTGACGTTGGCCTTTGGATCCAACAGAATTGGTCCTGGAATCTTGATACCTTGCGTCTTCAGGAGAGGCAGCCTGATGATAGATCGGTTCATGCTTTGAATGCTTTGGTTAGAGGTACCTCGCTGGATTTCTTGAAGGAAGACCAATGGGTTTGGAATTTGGAGTCTAATTCTGATTTTTCTGTGAAGTCTGTTTATTCTATATTATGTTCAGAAGTTACTGGCCTGAGTATCAATGCAGAAATTGGAGTTGTTCTTGAGGAGACGTGGTATTCTAAAATTCCTTTGAAAGTTAAAATTTCCAGTTGGAGGATGTTGATAAATAGGCTGCCAACTCACGACAATTTGGCGGCTAGAGGGGTCGTTGTTTCTTCCCATGACAAGGTCTGTCCTTTATGCTTTTTGGAAGAAGAAAATATTTTGCATCTTTTTCTTTCTTGTCTGAAAATTCAAGCCCTGTGGATCAAAATCTCCTCTTGGTTTGGATCCCAGCCGGTGGTTGCTAATTCCATTTCCAACTATGCTTTGGCGTGGTCAAATTCTATGAGAAATTTCTGTAAGAAAGGTATGACAACTTACATTTGGCAGATTGTGAATTGGTGTATCTGGAGTACTAGGAATAACATCATTTTTGGTGATGACTTTGGAGACGTCGACGATATGTTTAACCGTATCTTGATCCTCTGTGGAGATGGCTGGAGATAGGAGGAGATAAGTGTACTTTGTATAACTGGATGAAATATCCACTTGATTTTATGTAATTTCTAGGAGCTTTTCCTGTTTCCTTTTGATCCTTGTATTGGTTAGAGAAACCTTTCTTCTTTGTTTCAATACAAGTTGCTTATAAAAAAAAAACCTATAATGGTTGATTATTCATGTAAAAGTATTCTTGTATGTGTAGTTCAATGGCTATTGCAATCCACAAATATTACTAAATCTTACATTCTATATTCTTATATACAATAGACTTTCAACCAAAGTCAACTTGATTAGAAGGATATTATTAAAAGTATTTGTTTCATAGATAGAGATATTATCAACATGGATAAATGACAGAAATTTTCATATTTCTGTATTTGTTTCACGTTTTACAAATTATGTGCGACTACTTTAAATTACGTTTTACAAATTATGTGCGACGACTTTTAATATAATTTACTTACGATTTTTTTTATTCCATTTTTCAAGGATGCAAATTTAACACTCATGAGAATACAAAATAACAATTATAATATTGTAGTCGATTTCAAATCTGCGTTACTGCAACTACGAAATATTATCTATTAAATGTTAGTATTACAAGAAAAACTCAAATTAGTTGGGTAATTTAATTAGATGAATGTCACCTCACAAAATAAAGATGGTTGATGAATGTTAATCACCTCACAAGCCATTTATCCAATAAAAACAAAATATATATAATTTATTAAATAAATCACCTCACAATCAATTCAGAGGGAAACAAAATTTTTAAAACAAGGTTTGAGGTGTGGTAAACCACCTCGCAATGTTGTTTTCAAAATTCAAATTTTGAACGTTATCACCAGTCAATTTAATGTAAAGGTTGCTAGAGTTTGGTTAGAAGAGTTGCGGTGTGGTAACCACTCAGTAACGTCGCATGCTTTGCGACATGTTACCCACCCTGCAATAACATGTTTTGCGACGTGGATTTCATGCAGCAACATTATGGTGTGAATTACACTCAGCAAATTGGCATGCGCAAATTCCAACACGCTCACAACGGTCATAAACATGTTGGCGGCGTATTTATGAAGCATTCATTCTTCAACTTCCTCTCACCAAACATGCAACAACTTTATATTACCGCACATTTACACAGTTTTCCTCTCACCCTTCTTCTTCTTCATCGATATATCATCCAACATTTTTACAGAAAGCTCACAAACTTTTTACTTTTAAGTCTAAAATTTTGTATCTTCTTAATTCCAGTATCAAACTTGTGCTATAAAGTTCAGTGTTATTATTGTTGGCAAAGTTTTTTTCACTAGGGAGCATTGAAACATTGTGGGACTTCTTTTCTTTAGCAACACCTTTGTGAGAGACACACCACATATTCACCCAAAACCTTAAGGTGATAGATGTATGAGTTCTCCCACTTATAAATGCTCAAGTCTCCACATTTCTAATAAATGTGCAACTATTACCCATAATAATCACACTTGCTATACTCAACACTCCCCCTCAAGTGCGAGTCTATCCACATTGCTCCCCCTTAATCAGAAACTCTTTTCTTCCACATACAATTGTACCGTCGTTGACACTTTTCTACGGGACACCTCATATCCACCACCTGCGGGGAGTACTTTCGATACAAGTGGGTCGATCATTCACTCGAACCAAAGGCTCATGATACCACTATTGGGAAAAAATTTCACTAGGGAGTATTGAACATTGTATGACTTTGTTTTTTTAGAGCAACACCTTTGTGAGAGACACACTACATATTCACCCAAAATCTTAAGGTTATAGGTGTGTGGGTTCTCCCACTTATAAATACTCAAGTCTCCACATTTCTAGCCAATGTGGGACTATTACTCATACTACTCACACTTGTTATACTCAACACTCTCACTCAAGTATGAGTCTATCCACAATGCTCCCCCTTAAGCGGAAGCTCTTTCTTTCACATACGTTTGTATCGTCGTTGACACTCTTTAACGGGACACTCAATCCACCACTTGTGGGGATACTTTCGATACAAGTAAGTCGGTCTCTTTCTCGAACCAAAGGCTCGTGATACCATTTGTTGGAATAGTTTTTTTCACTAGGGAGCATTGAACATTGTGGGACTTCTTTTCTTAAGCAACACCTTTATTCATTATTTTGTTATATTCTTAAATAAAGTAAATTAGTTTTTTTTTTTTAAATATTTTTATAATAAATAATATAAAACATAATTAAAAGGCAAATTTATTTTCTTTTTTTTTTACTTTTCTTAAATAAAATAGAATACAAATTTTTTTTTTCATTTTTTATACAACTTTTGATAAACAGAATAAAAAATTAAATTATTTTAATTTTTATAATAATTAATATCTTTAATTAAATTATTTTTTTCTCCATATATATTATATTTTATGTATATAACTTAAATGATTTATTAATTAGTATTAGTGTTAGTTATTTTTATTATATGATAGTTAGTGTTTTATTAATGTTTCCTATACATATTAAATTATGCATTTTTATTTTTAATAAATTCTGAATTTAAATATTATTGAATGAAAAAAATATTTTGTATAATATAAATATATAAATTTATATAATATTATATTATTATAAATTTATTAAATATTAAATAAATGTAATTATAAAAAATATTCTATATAATATAAATATATAAATTTATATTATTTTATATTATTATAAATTTATTTTATAATATATAAATTTATAAAAAATATTATGTATAATATAAATATATAACAATATTTTTTTTAAATACGTAAAAAAAAATTGCCAAGTTATATTCACCCAGTAAATTCATGAATTGTGAAGTCAAATACACTCAGCAAAGTGTATGAGATGCGAGGTTTAATACACTAATCAAAATATTGTGTTGTACACTGCTCTATTATCTACTCTTCCATCTCTGCTCTGCACGCTCTGTACACTGAGTTTTGAACCACTTTTTAAAAAGTGAGTTGCAACGTGATATTCACTCAGCAACTTGTGAGGTGATTTTCACTCAACAACTTGCGAGGTGATTTTCATTTAGCAACAAAGTTGCGACTAATGTTCTAGCGAAGTCATTGGAACTCGCTGAAAATGGACATTGCGACGTGCTTTTTACATTTGCGAAATGATTAGCACCTAGCAAATTTAAGTTATTTTTGTAGTGTAGAACCTTAACGATTATTTTCTTTAAAAAAGGCGTCTGGATTTAAGTTTATGAGTGTTATATAAACTATTTAGTCTCAATTTTCAAGGAATGTGATACTATTTTGTAGGGGTGGAAAAATGGATGAATTTGGTGGATATGAATTTAATTGTTAATGAATGGATTAAAGCAATCCTTTAATCCATTAACAATCCATTAAAATTTCGTTAAAAAAATTCAATCACATCCATCCATAAAAAAAACAATTCGTCTAATACATCCATAAAATTAATATATATAATTTAGTTAATTTTTTAAAATAATGTGTTTTTTTTTAATTTTACAAAAAATAACCTCTTTTTTTAATTTCTCTAAAAAAATCCTCTATATTTTTAACGGTGACTTCTGAGGAGTATTCTTCTTCACAGGATTGGTTTTAGAAGGACTCTCTATATTTTTTTTCAAAGGACTTGTCCTATGAGTTATTTGCTTCACAATCTTCACAGCAGATCTTGAAGAATCATATTTCAAATTTTTATCTTTATCAGTTAAAGACCTCACTAAGTTTTTCAAAGATGTCAAAATTGGTTCTTGAAAAATCTTCTCTTAAACAATATTTTTCATGATTTTGGCAATGGGATTATCACGATCCTCATTGTCTTCTTCATTCTTTCTGTTAATATTGTCAACCTCTTTATTTTAAGGATTGTCATTCCTCAAATCTTCTGAAGTATCGTCCAAAATCTCATTCACAGGAATAATCACAACTGGCTTAGTAAAGGGTTCAACATGTGGATCACTAGATGTTGGGCAAATGTTTTAACATTTTGTTCAACATGTGAATCAACATTATGGTCAGCATGCACAAAAGGTTTCTTAGCAGAGGAACTTACCAGAGCTTTCTTATTATTAGGCTTAGCTTTCTTGGTTTTCTTTTTTGAAATATCAAAAGCAACGATCATCTGCAGGGGTACATCATCGTACACCACATGTTGTTCATCAAGCTTGCTGCTTGATGCAAAAACCCTAGATTTCTTTGGAGGAGATTTCTCCCCCATTTTAGCATATAGCATCTTGACCCCATGAGTATTGGTTTCTAGTTTGGGTCCAAATACATGATAAATGTCAATCATGACTAATTTTGTACATAAAAACTTGGCACTTTTAGGCTTTATTTTGTGTTTCGATCATTGAATTCCCCAAGTTTTCATATAATATAACCTTGTTTGCATTTAGCTTTGGTGTCTTTGATATGTGTGTTAGTATGCAGAAATTGTTGCAATAAACCAAAAATGAAGGCACAAAACAAAGAAAAGGCACAAAGCTAAAGGATAGGGTATTTTAGCAAGCTCACCCAACGAGCAATAACGAAGGAAGGGCGAGCTCCAACAAAGCGAGGGCGACGAAAAGAAAATGAATTCCAGTGGAAAAAATTTTCATTGTCGCCCGACGAGGGTTTGCTGGTTTGAGTTCATCGGGCAAGGCTGAGGTCGCTGGGCGAGACAAGATATTTGCCTCATGGGCGGCTTGATACTTTTGCTGGCAGAAGGGTGTGTCAAAAAGGTGATTTCGCCGAGCAAGGTCTTCGTCGTCGGGCGAGACAGAAAATTTTCCAAGTCTATAAAAAGGCTCCAAATCAGATTTTTTTTGGGGACCCTCTTGATCTTGGAACCCTAAAAACTCATTGGAAGAGAAAATAACTCATAATCGTTTAATCGGAGCTAAATCTGCAACCTTTGACAATTATTCAACTTGGATGCTTATTCATCTCCTGCCATTTTTTGTGAAGCAAGCTACCATGATGTGTAGCTAAACCCTTTTTTTTAAAGATTAAATGTAACTAGTATATATTTCTTTTAATCCTTTGTATGTGAATAAGTTAATTATCAATATAGATTATTATCTTTGCTTTTATGTTATATTTGTGATTTGAATCATTATAGAGAAATATATTTCAAGTCTTGACCTAAGTTTTCATCTATCAAAGACCAAAGTCTAGATATAGAGTTGGAGTTTGATATTCAATTGTATCAAATCTTAATGTTATTGTATTGTTTAATAAGTTGAGATATATTCGATTAAACAATATGGTAAAAATTGCAATACTGGTTAGACATAAGCGGTATTGATGAGTGATACGTGGTTATATTGATTATAAATAAGGTTCACATGCTAGATTAGTCGAATACATATGAAATAGGTTGATGAACTCTAATCTTGACATGCTTTTTAAACGTTAACTTTTTGAACCTTTTACCGTGTTACATATTTTTCATGCAATCAATACTTTTCACAATCGAAAACCATTTAAAAACCTTACTTAAAACATTGCTAACTTTAGAATGGTGGTGATATCGCACTAATCTTTATGGAGACGATAGAAAAAATTTAACCACCGAAAATACTTTCAACAATACATTAGCTCCATTTGCTATTTGACTCATTTTCAGATTAGCTTGAGGAACTTGAGAGAATTGAATATGAGCAGATGGGTTTGAACAACAGAGAGAGAGAGAGAGAAAGAGAGAGAGAGAGAGAGAGAGAGAGAGAGAGAGAGAGAGAAGCAACTTATTTTTGCATGTGAGAAGAGAGTAACTATAATAGTTTAAATTTGAAGTGGTTTCTCTTATTATACATGCAACAATGAACTCAAGAGAGAGAAATTCTTCTTCAATATTTGCCTGCTTCAATTGAGTTAATTCTCGTAAGCAAATACCATTTATTACCCTTAGTAATTTGTCCTAATCACTTTCAAAGGCGTTGGAACACATTTCTATGAGAAGCTTTACTTGTACGTCAAGAAAGTAGATAAAACTTTCTACTTCAGACTGCAAATATTCCAACATCTTGTCTGACATACAAACCTCAAAGTTATAAAGGATTTTTCTTTTAATATTCTTCACACATAAGATGTCATTTCTTCCATCTAGGTCTTTCACTTGAGTGAATTCCATGAGGTTTTTAGTGGAGGTAGACTGTTAGAGCATCTTGTGGGGTATCTTGACTATTTGACACACTCCACAAATTTTTTTATTCTTCAATTATGAGTTTTGGAACTTCTTTGACATCATCTTCAGATGTGATCTCCTTCATGCTCTTAGTCTTGGATGAGGGATGAGAGATCCACATATAATAGTTATCTTTGGATCTTGAACCCTTCATTAACACGTCTTGATCTTTGCTAAAGACAATACATTCAGATTTGTTATAGCTAACATTCAGACATTGATCACATAGTTGACTTATGCTGATCAAGTTAGCATGTAATCCTACTACCAATAGTACATTACCAAGACAAGGAAAACCTGGACTGACTTGTCTACATATGCCCTGGATTCTTCATCTAGTTCCATCATTAAAGGTAACATAACCAATAGAGTAGGGCTTAAAATTTTCAAAATAATTCCTTTCACCAATCATGTGCCTGGATCACCCACTATCAAGATTCCAATTTTCTCTTGAGGAAGCTCTAAGAGATGTATGAGCTAAAAGATAAGTTTCAGTTTCCTTGGCCTTCCACACCTTCTTAGCTTGAGTTTTCTTCCCTCTCTTCCTCCTTTTCTACTTATAAGACTAAGGATATCCATATAGTCAAAAGCAAAAAGGTCTCGTATGATCATATCTACCATAGTGGTGACACCTCAAAGATGATTTCTTGCTGCCTCTACTCGTAGACTTAATAGCAAAATCAGAAGAAGAGGGCAGCTAGTTAAGGAAAGAAGACAACGTGAAGGAATTTCTAGTAGTACTTCTTCTATAACTCTTATTATTATTCTTCCATTCATGGCAGAACTAATAGTTGTACGAAGGTCGTGTGTCAGTAGCCCAAGAAGAAATGCTCATATTGTCAGACCTACTCAAAATGCAAAGAATATGAAGATGAAAACTGGAATGCTTCAAATAATATATGTAGATCCTTTCACGTGACTTGATCATGAAAACCTGTACACTCATCTTACTAAGTTTTATGAGCTTGCCGGTAAACTTGGAGCTCTTGAAGAGAAAAAATAGTCGGTGTTCATGAGATTGTTTCATCATTCTTTAATTGGAAAAGCAAAAGAGTGGTTGAAGAAAAATTTCTTGATAGGTTATTCCCACATAAAAGGTTTATGGAGGCTAAACCAACAATTGCGGTATTTTCTCAAGGTTAGAGTGAATCCCTTTGCAAAGCATGAGAGCGTTACAAGTCAATATTGAGAAAAAGTCTCATGCATGGATTTGACGAGCTTACTCAAATTCAAATTTTCAGCAATGGACTCCAACCGTAACCAAAACTTCTTTTGGATACAACAACAGGTGGTTCCTTGATGTCAAATAGTGCAGAAGATGTAATAGTTATTATTGATAAAATGACACTCACACCACTACGAAAAACATATACAACAACGGTTGGAAAAGATATTTTATCACACAGGACCGGCCGTTGTTACATGGCGTGTGGTTGTATATGCATTACTTACAATCATGGTCGTATGACCGTTATAGAAAACCTAAAAGCGCGCGACTTATTACCACGGTTGCTTTAACTAAGCGTTGTAATATACACTACTACGTAAAACCCATTTAACAACGGTTGAAAAATACATGTAATAACGCAGATCAAGGCGTTGTTATGTAGAGTGTTGTAGTAAATGCGGTACTTATAATCACGGCCCTGGGACCGTTGTTGTATTCTGAAAAGCGCGCGTTATATCACAACGGTTATTCTTAACAACCGTTGTGATGCGGTACTGGGTTCGAAACCCAGCAGGAAATTAATTACATTAGATGACGGTTGTTATAGACAACCGTCGTGGAAAGTACCCAAAGTTTATTATATACAAATGTATATTTCTTGGTTTACCATACACCTATTTAAAGAAATACAACCATTCAAATTGGAAAAGAAATATATAATCTGAAAATTAAAATATTCTTGAAAACCAACTTAAGCACAACAATTTTTTTCGAATTGCATCCGTCTCATTCAGCACATTTTATGTTCTTTAACACATAATATACGACTCAATGGTCTGATTCCCTCTACTCATCGATATCTTTTACTATAGTTTACCTCATCATTGTTGCTTATCAATGCGACTGTAAATTATATCGATGAATGGAAGCAAACAGACCATTAAACCATATATTATGTGTTAAGGAACATAAAATGTGCTGAATGAAACGGATGCGATTCGGAAAACATTGATTGATATAGGTTGGTTTTCAAATACATCTTAATTTTTAGAATATAAGTTTCTATGTCAATATAAATGATCGCATTTTTATTAAAAGGGAAGTGAAACAAACAATATACATAGTATATAATAAACTAAACTTCTCAACCTGCATAAGAATTTAAAGAACAAAACATTGCCAAGTCACAAGAAGCCTCTTTCTTGTGACTTAGCAATGTTTTGTTATTGTTTTAAGAACATTTGTCAGCAACAACAACATACAACAAAACAACATGCAACACAATAAAAAAAAAACATTATTTAAGCAACAAGACCCCAAGTGGGACTGTAAAAAACCAACATACATTAAGTCAATAACGCACCTCTTATTGAAAATAATCGTGGAACTGTAGCAAATCAAGATATATATCAAGTTCATCGAGTTTTTAATGCCATGAAGAAGAAATATAAGGTGGATGAAGTTTATCCAACAACTTCATACTTCTTATATTTTTCTTCATTGCTTCAAAAACCATATGAAATTTCACCATAGTATACGCTTGCTACCACCATCATCACCATGTATCTACAAGGAAACACAACAAAAATAAAACTTAACCCTAAAACATCATTAACATAATGTTTTCCACAACATCCTAAAACCAAAACGTAAAACAATAATGTTAGAAAGAAGATAGCAGGAGAAAATTCCATCTTCGCCGCCGTAGGAGTTTGCACCAGACATTGCTCATATCCGATTTTGGTTAAGATTCATGAGACGAGAGGGTTGTGTTGAAGTTTTCTTTAGAGAGAAACGACAGATATGAAGTAGGTCACATATAGTTTCGTTTATATATTAAAAACTATCACTTTTCGTTACGGTTGTTAACTACAACCGTAATTATAATTTATATTTTAAAATAATAGCAAACTATATAGCGACAGTTACAAATAATAGCCGTAGTGATAAATAAAAAAGAAAGGAGCGTCTATCATATCAATAATCCTTACAACCGTTATTATACTATATACAATTTTTAATTAAAAAATATAATATAAAGTTAGTGCTTGAGTTTAGAGATATCACCACGGTTTTGGTAGAACCGTGGTGACTTTGGTTCATATATTTTTCATTTAAGGTTAAGTGATGAGTATACCACATATGTGATAAAGTTTTCATTGAAGTTTATATATCTAAGGTTAATTAATGAGTTTACCACATATGTAAATATTTTTAAGAAGAATAAGACAACAAAATGCAAGTTTCATATAAATTAGTAAACTCCAACAAAATGCAAGTTTATATTTAAAATAACAAAATGAAAATCTTGAATATTGAAGATAACAGAGACCCTTTTAACTTTTAAATATCAAATCTAAATGCCATAGCTGACATAAAATTACTCCAACCAAACGGTGTTTCGTCCTCATCATCTGAATCGAAAATCGTTATCCTTCTTCTCTTTCTTCTTGATCTTCTTCTTCTCCTCCTGGCTCGTATTTCTTGCAAGGCGACCGCCTGTTGGGTCTATACAGCTTGTTCGGGCTGGAAAACTGGTTGAACCTTTGAAGCCTCTGAGACCTGGACTTCTTCTTGGACATCTACGACCTTGGAAACTACTTGAACATCAGCATCTTTAACCACACGCGTAGTTTGTTGGACTTCTTGGACAACTTCTTCTTGAACATCTACAGTTTGTTAGACTTCTTGAACTGCATTGCTAGAATTCATTTTGATTAATTCTCTTCAATGATGTTGCTTGTGTGATGGTAATAAGAGGAATAACGTATTTATAATGATTTTTCTGATTCTTCATCTTCTCTTTACATTGAAAATCTAATCGTTTTAGTTGAAAGTCATTATTATTTCTTTAATTCAAAAACCATTGCTGATTTTTCATCTTCCTCATTCATTTTTCATCTTCCTCTAACAACGGTTGACTTTCTCCACCGTTGTAAAATCATTTAAAATTTTATTTTTTTAATAATTCACATAAGTGACACAAGCGTATAACAACGGTTGTTTAAACTAACCATTGTAAAATAATGTACATTTTATTTTTTATTTAAAAGACTTAAGTGACGCACGCTTAATGTACTCTAAAATATGGAAAAAAATAATGTTGCTGAGAATCGAAGCTTGTCACATATCATTTATTACCACGGTTTTTAAAGACAGTCGTCATTAAATTATTGGTCTTATATCCAGCTATTGACTGACGCGAAAATTTAATTTATTACAACGGTGTATATTTCTTCCATGGTGAACCTGGCGTTGTTGTTTACGCGTTTTGTAGTAGTGATATTAAAGGTCCCAGGTTCGATTCTCAGCAGCGGTTTTTTGGTTTATATATTACTAGCGTCCAAACCAGTGCCCGTTTGTCCGCTTTTTTTTAATGCGCACAGCAGAGAAAAATAAACGTGTGTATATTATATATGAGGTTTTTATCGTACTTTACATTAAAAATAATATTTTTTAGACAACATATACGTATGCATATTAATGTACTTATTGAATACAAATACATTTATTATTGTTGTATATATTCAGATACATATTAAGTATTATTTGCAATATGTAATATTTATTAGAATAATAATTTATATTTTATTTTATATTCACAAACTTAGTCATTAAGTTTGTTAGAGGGTATTTTAGTATTTTATTGTTGCTTTTGGTAACCCTAATTTTAGCTTATAAATAGGGTAGTTATCATTCCAATCATTTGTATCTTTTTATCCTTGTGTAGCCGTCATTCAATATAATATATTCTCTTCTTCATCTTCATTATTCTCACCTTGTACACCAACAATTGGTATCACAGCTCCGGTTCGGATCATTGGGAAACACGGGAAACACGAGTGAAACGTGAGGATTTCTTTGTGTGATTGATTTTGGTTCGTGATTCTTGTTGAATCTTGAACAAAATCTGATCAGAATCACATTTTTGTGATTTTGTGGTTGGGAAACACTGTGTGCGGTGAGATTCTGAGTGTACTGTACAAGAAGGTTGAAGATGATGAACGGAGGTGGCGGCATGAACACCAAGCTTCCAGTATTTGATGGCAAAAACTGGAATCGTTGGATGATTCAGATGCGTGTACTGTTCGGTGCTCAAGATGTTCTAGATCTTGTCACCGATGGTTATGTTCCGGTAGCAGCAGATGCGACGGAGGAACAGAAGAACGCGCAGAAGGATACAAGGAAGAAAAATCAGAAAGCATTGTTCTACATCCATCAGTGTGTGGATGCGAATGTGTTTGAGAAGATTGCAGATTCAACGACGGCAAAGGCGGCGTGGGACACACTGGTCAGATGTTACGGTGGTGACGCATCAGTGAAGAAGGTGAAGCTTCAGTCTCTACGTAAGCAGTATGAGAATCAGAACATGAAGAACAATGAGAAAGTTTCTGAGTACATCTCCAGAGTGATTGTGATCACTAATGAGATGAAGGCGTGTGGAGAAACTCTTTCTGAACAAGTAATCATTGAGAAGGTATTGAGATCCCTTACTCCTCAGTTTGATTACATTGTGGTAGCAATAGAACATTCTAAAGATCTGAGCACCATGAGAATTGAAGAGCTGCAAAGCAGTCTAGAAGCGCAAGAGTTGCGTCTGACTGAGAGAACTTCTGAAAGGGAAGTAGAGCAGCAGGCTCTGAAAGCAGTTTTTGATAAGAAGCATCAGAAGCAGCCGTGGTCAGAAGCCAGGAGAAGATCTGATGGTGGTCAGAAGTCAGAAACCTCAACTTCTGATAGGCAAAAGAATGCTCAGAAGGGAAAAGAGAAGTATGACAAGAAGAAGATCCAATGTTACTGTTGCAAGAAGTTTGGTCACTTTGCTAGAGATTGTTGGTCAAACAAAGAAAGGAAGTCAGAAGAAGCAAATATAGCCAGAAGTTCTGATGATGAATCTGTGCTACTAATGGCTTCTGAATCTGATGATACGAATTTGACAGACTGGTGGTATATGGACACTGGCTGCTTAAATCATCTTACTGGAAATAAGAAATGGCTGGTTGATTTTGACTCTGAAAAGAGGACAAAGATCAGATGTGCTGATGACAAATATCTTAACGCTGAAGGTATGGGAAATGTCAGAGTTGTTCTGAACAATGGGAAAACAGCATTGATTCAGAATGTATGGTATGTACCTGGCATCAAAAGCAATCTGATGAGCGTGGGACAATTAATTGAGAAAGGTTTTTCAGTTACCATGAAGGACAATCTTCTGAAGCTGTATGACTGTAATCAGAAGCTGATTATGGAGTCAGAACAAGGAAGGAATAGAACATTCAAGGTGAATGTCAGAACTTCTGATTCTGAATGTCTTAGTGCAACAAGTGTTGTGAAAGAAAGTGAGCTGTGGCACAGAAGATTTGGTCATTTGAATTTCAGAAGCTTAGAACATCTGAATTCGAAGAAGCTGGTACATGGAATTCCTACAATTAAGAAGCCTGAGAAGTCATGCAGAGTGTGCATGGAAGGAAAACAACCAAGATTGCCATTTGCGTCAGAAGTTGCTCCAAGAGCAAAACATGCCTTGGGAGTAGTACATTCTGATGTGTGTGGTCCATTTCCAGTAGAATCGTTCGGAGGGAATAAATACTTCGTGTCATTTGTTGATGAATTCACAAGAATGATATGGGTATCCCTTATTAAGTTCAAACACGAGGTGTTTGGTGAATTCAAGAAGTTCCGAATGAAGGTTCAGAATCAGAGTGGTCAGACTCTGAAGATTCTCAGAACCGATGGTGGGGGTGAGTATAACTCCAAAGAGTTTCAGAAGTTCTGTGAGGAGAATGGAATTGAGCATGAGGTTACTGCTCCTTACACTCCTCAACACAATGGTCTTGCTGAAAGAAGAAATCGTACTCTGCTTGATATGGTGAGAAGCATGCTGAAGGAGAAGAAGCTTCCTCAGAACTTCTGGGGAGAAGCTGTTGCCACCGCAACATATGTGCTCAACAGATGTCCAACGAAGAAGCTGAAGGAAATAGTTCCTATTCAGAAGTGGACGGGAGATAAGCAGAGTGTTAGTCATCTAAAGGTGTTTGGTTCTGTTTGTTACAAACATGTTCCAGAAGCTAGAAGACAGAAGCTGGATGATAGAAGCAAAGTAATGTTACTGGTGGGGTACCACAGTACGGGTGCGTACAAGCTTTATTGTCCAGAAACTAATAAAGTTGAGTTCAGCAGAGACGTTATTGTGAAGGAATCAGAAGTTTGGAATTGGGATAAGTCTCAATCTGATTCTGATGTAAGAACTTCTGAAGAAAGGTCAGAAATAAGAATTTCTGAAACTGATGGTGATTCTGACTCTGAAGGAGACTCAGAAGATGAAGGTGATTCTGATGATCCAGATTCTGATGATGATCAAGATTCTGGTGGTGATTCAGATTCTGGGAATATGCCAGATTCTGAAGGTGGTCAAAGTTCTGAAGGAAGTCCAACTTCTGAAGCAAGAGGTTCTGAAGGAGAAACTTCTGAGGTTAGAACTTCTGATGTTCAAGCATCCGGAGAAAGTTCTGAACGAGGTCAGAGGCCACAGAGAATCAGAAACATTCTAAGAAGATTTGAAGAGTTTGACATGTTGCAAGACACTGAAGTAGATTCTGAGGGAGAAATTATTCAGTGTGCCATGTTAGTAGACTCTGAACCTGTGAGTACAGAAGAGGCTCTCAAGCAGAAGTTCTGGCTAAAGGCCATGAAAGAAGAACTTGAGGCCATAGAGAGAAACAAGACTTGGAAGCTGACAGAACTTCCAAAGGACAAGAAAGCCATCAGCGTCAGATGGGTTTTCAAGCAAAAGCTAAAGCCAGATGGATCAATTGGCAAATACAAAGCGAGGTTGGTAGCAAGAGGATTTCTACAGAAACCTGGGCTGGATTATTCTGAAGTGTTTGCACCTGTAGCGAGACATGAAACAATCAGATTGGTGATTACAATAGCTGCTAACAGGAATTGGCCTTTGATGCATTTAGATGTGAAATCTGCATTTCTGAACGGTCCATTAGAAGAAGAAGTTTATGTGTCACAACCTCCTGGATTTGTGAAAGAGAATAAGGAAGGGATGGTGTACAGATTACATAAAGCTTTGTATGGATTGAAACAAGCGCCCAGAGCTTGGAATCAGAAGATCGATTCATTTTTCAAGAAGCAAGGGTTTCAGAAATGTGAGATGGAATACGGTGTTTATGTTCAGCATATTTCTGAAGGAAATATGATTCTGGTGTGTTTGTATGTTGATGACATACTGTTGACCGGAAGTTCTGAACAAGAATTAGCGAAGTTCAAGAAGGTGCTGATGAATGAGTTTGAAATGACTGATCTCGGGAAAATGACATACTTTCTAGGGATGGAGTTCAGATATTCTGAGAAAGGTATCATTTTGCATCAGCTGAAGTATGAACGAGAACTTCTGAAGAGATTTAATCTGCAGAATTGTAAGGCTGCTATCACACCTGCAGATACAAATCAGAAATTAGATTCTGATTCTGATGGTGAGGATGTGGATGCTACAACTTTCAAACAGTTGGTTGGTTCTCTGAGATATTTGTGTAATACCAGACCTGATATTTGCTATGCAGTTGGAATGGTTAGTAGATTCATGAGTAAACCTAAGTGGTCCCATTACCAAGCTGCTGTCAGGATTCTGAGGTATATCAAGGGAACTCTGAAGTATGGAGTGTTGTTCCCTTCTGGAAGAAAGATTGAATCAGAACTTTTGAGTTCTGGAAGGAAGATTGAATCAGAACTTCTGAGTTATTCAGATTCTGATTGGTGTGGAGACAGAGTTGATAGAAGAAGTACTTCTGGATACTTGTTCAAGTTTCTGGGAGGTCCTATTTCTTGGAGTTCTAAGAAACAACCTGTTGTTGCGCTATCAACCTGTGAAGCTGAATACATTGCAGGCGCTGTTACCGCATGTCAAGCTGTGTGGATTCTGAACTTGCTGGAAGATCTGAAGATCAAAGTTGACAAGCCTCTGAAGCTGATGATTGATAACAAGTCTGCGATCAACCTTGCCAGAAACCCAGTGTTGCATGGGAGAAGCAAGCATATTGAGACAAAGTATCACTATCTGAGAAGTCAAGTTCAGAATGGAGTGTTAGAAGTTCTGTACTGCAGCACCCAGAAGCAGTTGGCAGATGTTCTGACGAAGGCTATCAAGACTGATCAATTTCTGCGCTTAAGGGATGGAATTGGAGTTGTTAGTTTTGAGGAAATATAAATTAAGGGATGGTATTAGAATAATAATTTATATTTTATTTTATATTCACAAACTTAGTCATTAAGTTTGTTAGAGGGTATTTTAGTATTTTATTGTTGCTTTTGGTAACCCTAATTTTAGCTTATAAATAGGGTAGTTATCATTCCAATCATTTGTATCTTTTTATCCTTGTGTAGCCGTCATTCAATATAATATATTCTCTTCTTCATCTTCATTATTCTCACCTTGTACACCAACAATATTCACGCATTAAATTTTGTTTGAATTCAGAAAATCGCATTGTAACATGATTTTATTCAACCAGGTTTTTCAAGCAAATAAACATAAATATTAACAGAGATATTAAGTTAACGGTTTATAAATATAACTTACACAACAACTTCTACTATTAACTTCCTATCTAACGGGCTATAATATAAATGAATATTTTTTATTTAACTTAAATTTTAATCTAAAGATTTAAACATTATACTGTTCACTATAAAGATTTAATATAATTAAATATGATTATATATTTTTTAAAACATATTATATTTTACAAATTGAGAACTACATAGAGAGTATAGAATATGGAAATCAACCGGACTCCAAATAAAAAACAGCACATCAAACTTTGTATTCATAATCATTAAAATAATTTATTTAAAAACCAACAATTAATAAGAGAATAACATTAAAAAAATTGATATTCAATTTAAAATACATACTTTATTCTTTCAAACAATAAATAGATAACAATAAAAATAGTCATTCAATAAGAAATAGATAACAATAAAAATAGTCATTCAAAATTAAGAGAAGATATTTAAACAAATAATCTAATAAATAATGTTATTAAAAAATAACATTAAAATAATTGATATTCAGTTTAAAAAACATACTTTATTCTTTCAAACAATAAATAGATAACAATAAAAATAGTCATTCAACAATAAATAGATAACAATAAAAATAGTCATTCAAAATTAAGAGAAGATATTTAAACAAATAATCTAATAAATATGAATAAAATGTTATTAAAAAAATAAAACTGAAACAAATATGTTTCAATAAATCAATCTTACTTGGTGTGACCAATGTGTGCATCTTTTTAAAATGGATAGTTTGTGTTCTGTCCACTCAAAAAATATAAAGTAATAAAAAAGAAAACAGAAGAATTAGAAGGAGAACATAGAGAGGCTTATTAAATTTCTTCAAGATTTTCTCTCTTTCATCCAATGCCTCATTTTCTTTTTCATTTTGTAGAAGGCGATGGAGTTGCTATGCCAAAGTGGGGACATCTCTTTTTTCCATGGTTCCTCATTCTTCTTTCTTTCTATATGCAGATGTACACCTTCAAATAATTTTTGGTTGCATTAATTTCAAATAAAGATTTCAAATTGAAGAGAGTACAAAAATTATAGAAGTTATACTTCTAACACATCAATCAAGAAATTATTGTAATTTATAACTGATTGATTTGAAGGGGTCTAAGTTAAGACGTTATTATATATTGTCATGCAGTTAATAACTGCACATTGGAAGTTAACAATATTATTTTTAATTTCTTTGGCAATAAAAAAAATGAACCACAAAAATGGAAATGACGGGCAAAAATAGAATAAAAATAGGTCATACTAAAATAGTATATCTCCATTATATATAGTTATAGATATATAGTTCTAGATATACATACGCATAAAAATATATATGATGATTTTGTTTTTAATTTTGATTTTAATTAAAATTATGTGTATTTAAATTTGTGATATGTGTATTTAAATATAATTTTTAATCGGAAGTTAAAATCAGTTTTTTTTCAAATAATTAATTACATTTAATTGTGTATAAAATTCAAATATAAAATGGGGGGAGTAGTTATTTTTTGTTTGTGTAACTTTTAGGTAGTTTTGAAGGGCAAAAGAGGAAATAAAATAGGCTACACCAAAAAGATGTTTTGCCTTTATATATTGTATAGATTTAAACAAATAATCTAATAAATAATGTTATTAAAAAAATAACATTAAAATAATTGATATTCAGTTTAAAAAACATACTTTATTCTTTCAAACAATAAATAGATAACAATAAAAATAGTCATTCAACAATAAATAGATAACAATAAAAATAGTCATTCAAAATTAAGAGAAGATATTTAAACAAATAATCTAATAAATATGAATAAAATGTTATTAAAAAAATAAAACTGAAACAAATATGTTTCAATAAATCAATCTTACTTGGTGTGACAAATGTGTGCATCTTTTTAAAATGGATAGTTTGTGTTCTGTCCACTCAAAAAATATAAAGTAACAAAAAAGAAAACAGAAGAATTAGAAGGAGAACATAGAGAGGCTTATTAAATTTCTTCAAGATTTGTTCTCGTTCATCCAATGCCTCATTTTCTTTTTCATTTTGTAGAAGGCGATGGAGTTGCTATGCCAAAGTGGGATAGAGTTGCTATGCCAAAGTGGGGACATCTCTTTTTTCCATGGTTCCTCATTCTTCTTTCTTTCTATATGCAGATGTACACCTTCAAATAATTTTTGGTTGCATTAATTTCAAAGAAAGATTTCAAATTGAAGAGAGTAAAAAAATTATAGAAGTTATATTTTTAACACATCAATCAAGAAATTATTGTAATTTATAACTGATTGATTTGAAGGGGTCTAAGTTAAGACGTTATTATATATTGTCATGCAGTTAATAACTGCACATTGGAAGTTATCAATATTATTTTTAATTTCTTTGGCAATAAAAAAAATGAACCACAAAAATGAAAATGACGGGCAAAAATAGAATAAAAATAGGCCATACTAAAATAGTATATCTCCATTATATATAGTTATAGATATATAGTTCTAGATATACATACGCATAAAAATATATATGATGATTTTGTTTTTAATTTTGATTTTAATTAAAATTATGTGTATTTAAATTTGTGATATGTGTATTTAAATATAATTTTTAATCTGAAGTTAAAATCAGTTTTTTTTCAAATAATTAATTATTTTTAATTGTGTATAAAATTCAAATATAAAATGGGGGGAGTTGTTATTTTTTCTTTGTGTAACTTTTAGGTAGTTTTGAAGGGCAAAAGAGAAAATAAAATAGGCTACACCAAAAAGATGCTTTGCCTTTATATATTGTATAGATTTAACTACGGTCATATTTAACAACCGTCGTCAAATTATTTGCTTTTTAAAAAAGTTTATTTCAGTTTTTTGAATTTTTTCCATTTTTTAACCTGTATTTTTGTGAACCGTATCAAAACAGAAACAACACTTGTATCATAATAATAATTGTATTGTATTATATCAAATTCATACATAGGATTAAGAACCAAACATTATATATATATATATATATATATATATATATATATATATATATATATATATATATATATATATATATATATATATATATATATATTACATCAAAAGAAAAATGATTGATTTTAGTAGGAGAAACCTTGATGAAATAAAAGAAATTTCTGGAGCAATACTGCATGGATCGTATTTTAGTAGGGTATTTATTCTACAGGATCCGATGTCTTCATATTATGAGACTCTTTGCACTAGATTGGATCGGGTTGAAGATTTTAAATTAAGGGTCTTCTTAACAATATTAATCAAAGGGAAATTCACATTGATAAAAGGGACCTCTCGAAATAGAAAAAGACCTAGGAACATTCACATTGAGTGATTTATGCGATTATTTTCATCTACCTATTGAGGAAGCATCGAAAATTGTGAAGTTATGTCCAACAGTTCTCAAGAAAACATGCGGTAAAGCAGGATTAACAATATGGCCTGAAAGAAAGTTTTGATTTTCAACTCTTATTGTGGCTGTTTTTTGTGATGAATTCGTCTAATAAATGTGGTTGGAGACTTTGATTCTGGCAAAATCATGATTTCCATAAATTCTTCAAACAAATAAGACACTGAATTGACTTTACAATGTTTAACAAATTAGACAAACCATATATCTATGAAATAACGTAGGCAAATATATTGGTCATATGCAACAAAGTCCTGGTATAAGACTTACGTTTTATATTGAAAAACATGAATATTATTTCATTATCTTGTTGAAGCAGAAATTAAATTGTGATTTTGTATCTATTGTATGTTTGATTTTATATTGAAATTCTATTCCGGCTATGCATATAAAAGTAAACATATAGATTTTAAATTTGAAGTCTAATGTAGTTATTGAGTTCCAAAATATGAAGTTTTTTGAGAAACTCATCCAGAAGGATAAGGAATTTGAGATTTCCACTAATCAAGAACCTTACGAGAGAAATTCTTTATGGATTGTTGAAACACAGCCCGAACTAAGGATAAACAAAATTCCACATAGCTAATGAAATTGATTATAGATTTATTTTGTTTTATCTAGTAGAAGGAAATAATGAGAATTTTGTTTGTACGATTCTTATTATTCTTCAAATGGAAAATAATTCTAAGACTTATAAGAAAGTAGTAGCTTTAAGGGATTTCACTCCCTTGAAACAATATTATAACATTATTCTTATGAGAATAAAATCAATCAATTATAACTTTTCATTATTCACCCATATTTATTATTTTTTTTATTTTTTATAATTTTAAATTAAATCAATTTTATAATTATTTCTAAGAATCTAAATTTCTTGCAAACACATAAATTAGAATAATATTCTCAAAAATAATAAATTCTAAAAATATCATTCCAAAGAATAAATGTAAACCTTGAAACAATCACACACTTAGATTTGAAAATCCAATTAAAAATATCTTGATTTTAATTTTATATTTTAAAATAGCGGACTTAAATTAAAACCATTCAATCCTAAACGTGTATAACGTGTATTCTTATGATTGGGATAAAGCTGATCCATAGGGTGGTCTATCTCTATCACTGTCGGCATAAAAGAGAGTGAAAGGGTTAATGTCCAAGAGATTTTAAAAACTTTGGCTACACTACTTACTTAAAATGTGGATCAGCTAACGTGGTCCATAGATGACCATGATTTTTTTAGGATTTCTTTTTGCATTTTTTTCCACGTGATTTTTTACATGTATCTTTTAATTTCGATGATATATTTTCAGACGAATTAAAATTTAATTGAACGTTAAAATATAATGGAGATATATTTTTGTATATTTAAAAATTTAAGTGAACGTTGAAATATTTTGGAACTATATCTTCAAAATATTTTGGAGATTATTAATGCGTCAGATTCTTTTTCTCTCAAACTTTTCATTTTCATTCACAAACTTTTCCACTCTCTCAATCCCAAATTTCTCCAACTTCACCAAATTAGATTTCATCAATATGAGACTTCAACACTACGCCAAAAATAGGAATAGACAGCACCAAAAAGACAGCGCTTTTATAAAAAAGCGCTGCTAAAAAGAATAAAAAAATTTCGCTAAAAAAAAGCGTCGTAAAAGACAGGCTTTAGAAAGCGCTTTTCAAAAAGCGCTGTAAAAGAATGTAAAAGAGTGCCACCTTAGACAGCGCTTTCCAAAAAGCGCTGCTATAGGTATCACTTTAGAGAGCGCTTTTAAAAAACGCTGTCTAAAGGCCACCTTAGAAAGCGCTTTTAGAAAGCGCTCTAATAGGGCTCAATTTCTTTTTATTTTAGAAAGCGCTTTCTAAGAAAAAGCGCCCTCTAAAGTCATTTACTAATTATACTTAAAAACATCAAGAATCACAAAAAATGGCAAAAGGGGGGGTCGAACCCACGCCCTTTAGGTAGGGAAAGGAATTTTAAATTATATTAATATATCAAATTATATTTAATATATTAAAATTATATATTTTAACTTATTTAAATTATATTTAATATATATAAATTATATTAATATATAATTTAAAATATATTAATTTAAAATATACTTTAAATTATATTAATATATCAAATTATATTTAATATATTTAAATTATATTTTAAATTTTTTTAAATTATATTTAAAATTATTCAAATAAAATATTTAAATATATTTGTTTTAAATACAAACATTTTAACTTATTTAAATTATATTTAATATATATAAATTATATTAATATATAATTTAAAATATACTTTAAATTATATCAATATATCAAATTATATTTAATATATTTAAATTATATTTTAAATTTTTTTAAATTATATTTAAAATTATTCAAATAAAATATTTAAATATATTTGTTTTAAATACAAACATTTTAACTTATTTAAATTATATTAAATACATATAAATTATATTAATATATAATTTAAAATATACTTTAAATTATATTAATATATCAAATTATATTTAATATATTTAAAGTATATTAAATTATATTTTAATTTATTTTAAATTATATTTAAAATTATTCAAATAATATATTTAAATATATATGTTTTAAATACAAACATTTTAACTTATTGAAATTATATTTAATATATATAAATTATATTAATATATAATTTAAAATATACTTTAAATTATATTAATATATCAAATTATATTTAATATATTTAAATTATATTAAAATATATATTTATTGAGTGAGAAGAAACAATGGATGAGGGCGTAGTACCGCTGGTCAAGGAGGTTTGTTTATGTGTTTGCCATGCTTTGAGTCTGGGGTTCGAATCCCCCTCGCCCCAGACTCATTTTTATATTTTTTGACATTTACAAGTAAACCTTAGACAGCGCTTTAAGAAAAGCGCCCTCTAAGGTCTTTAAATCTCCTCACTTTAGAAAGCGCTTTTTAAGGAAAGCGCCCTCTAAGGTCTTTAAGTCTCCTGACTTTAGAAAGCGCTTTTTAAGGAAAGCGCCCTCTAAGGTCATTTATTAATTAAAATATAAAACACATTTCATTTCATTTTCTGAAACTGCGCGCTTCTAATCATTTTCTTCTCTCTTTCTTGTCTGAAACCCTTTCTCGTTCATTGTCGTGATCACTGCTGCCGTCGTTTTGCTGCCGTCGTGACGAAGAAGAGGTACATTGTTCTTACTTCTAACATTGTTCGTTGTTGCATGTTATTGTTGTTCGTTGTTGCTATTCGTTGTTCGTTGTTACTTCTACTGCAACTTCTTCTTTTTTTAAAACTATTTTTGTTGATGTTTAAACTATTATTGTTCGTTGTTCGTTGTTCTTGTTGTAAGTATTCATTAACAAGAATTAGGTAAAACTGATTGAAATGTAGGTTGGTTTGAAATGTAGGTTAAACTATTTTTGTTGATGTTTAAATGAGTGTTGTAGTATTGAACTGGTATTGTGTGGATGGTGTGGATTGTTGTGGATTTTGTTGATGTTTAAATGTAGGTTCTTGTTGTAGGTTAAATGATTGTTGTAGTATTGAACTGGTATTGTGTGGAAATGATATTAGAATGATAATGTGGTGACTTAATTGAGCTATGGCATGCTTGTAATTTGAAACAGAACTGTTAGTGATTGAAATGGATTTGTTAGCATAATGGAAATGTGATTGATGTTATTGAATTGCAACTAAGCTAATGTTAGGAGTGGTTAATTATACTAAAAAGAATTAGGAACTGTTAATTATTTGAAAGATGGTGGCCTTGTGCTAGTTTGTCAACTTGAATTGCATATTAATCAAGATGTTGACATGTTGTGATGCATAATAATTTTGAATGCTATGTAAGATTGTTTTGGTGTGAAGTTTGGACTGTTTGGAAAATGAATTGTTGCAATGTGAAGAATTAAAAAAACTAGACTGTTGATGATAAAGTTAGTGAAGTAGGTTAAATTGATACTAGAGAGTTAGTGAACTTATTCTTTTGTTGCTATTAAATGTTGGTATTTGACTATTATTTCTTTCTTACAGGTAAAATGTCTAATAACCAGGAAGACACCCACGAGACACATGATTCAGAGGAAGCTCAGAATGGAACTTCGAATGTAGAACATGAAATAAAAAGAGGAAAAACCATTATGAAGAGCATCATCCGTGCTAGAGATAAGGGGATGAGATTTGATGTACATTGGAGTCAACAGAACCAACTAGTTGAGCCTAACGGTTCAATGTTGGCTTCATACATTGGTTCACTCATCCGTCAGCATATTCCAATCACTTCTGATAATTGGAGGAGTAAAGCGTTGGATGCTGGTAAAGAAAAGATATGGACCGAGATAGAGGTACTTACCAAATATGAATGATGTTATTAGATTTTTGTTGACGATTAAGTCTTTAATTTACTTATACTAACACACTTTATATATGTTTATATGTGTATGTTTTTTTGTAGAGGTCCTTTAATATTGAAGAAACCCGAAAAAAGTATTGTCTTCAATTGGCCGGAAAGAGACACAGAGGGTTTAGAGCCTTGTTATCAAACAAGTATCTTAGGGATGAAGACAAAAATTTTGTTAAAGGAGAACTTCCACCATTGTATGCGGATTTGATTACACCGGAAGAATGGAGCCTTTTTGTAGACAAACGGAAAACCGAAGAATTCAATGTAATGTTATCTTGTCATGTCTATTGATTGTGTTATATATTTGTTTCATTAGTTTGTTTTGATATGACTTAAACTTGTTTATCCAGAAATTGAGTGCCATTAACCGCGAAAGAGCATCAAAGCCCGCGTATCCATACAAAAAAGGGTGTTTGGGATATGCACGGTTACAACAAAAATTGGTAAGTATATATATTAATGCTATGATTTTATTCATTGTATTATTGTGTTATAATTGATGAAATTAGTACATATCTAAATGTGTAGTTAGAAGAGTCTAAAAGTGAAGAATCATCACTTCCGGACCATGTATTGTGGAAGGAAGCTCGCGTGGGTAAGGGTGGAGCTGTTACAGAAGATGTTCAACATGTTTATGAAGAATGTGTAAGTATAACATTATGTCTCAAAGTTAATTGAAATTTTATTAAATTATAATTAATTTTTAATCCCCACTAATTATTTTCGATATGTCAATGAATTTCAGGAGAATATATCTAAATCCATACCCGCAGATGAGTCTGATTGCAGGAGCATTCTTAGTCAAGTACTAAATGCTCCTGAGTATCCCGGTCGGGTGAGAGGTAAAGGATTTGGTATGACTCCATCATCCTTGTATAAGCAATCAAAGAAAAAAATCCCACCAACCAAGAAATCATGCAAACTATGATGACACTACAAGCGAAAATCCAAGCATTGGAGCAGGATAAAGAGAGATATGAGGCGGAAAGGCGCGGTTCCGGTTTGAAAGATGCTAGTGACAAAGCTAGTATCAATTCTCCAATTAAAATTCCCGAGGTAATTAGTACATAATTAACACATTTATTTTATTTGACCTTTATACATATTAACAGTTACATATTTATTATTGCTTCAGGGCATTTCATCTTGCCAGCTGTATTTGTCGTTTCCGACTTATCGCATGGTTGGCAAGGGAAAAGTGCATAACTTTGCGGGAGCGTTACTTCACCATCATCCGCTCCCACAAGGTTATCTGAAAGTGTCGGTTGATATCGCTTTAGATACGGATGCGTTACTACCGATACCAGACTCGGTTTCAGAGGTTACATTGCTGCGGGATGCAATAGGTTCGTTTGTTGCATGGCCGTTAGACCTCATTTTCATAGGTGATGAGGTATGTTGAAAACCATTACGAATCTCTTAGTATTCAAATGTCAATTCTGAATGATTATGAAAATCATTCTGAACCATTACTTACATTTTTTTTCATGGTAATGTTAGACTCCTACAAAACCCGCAGCAAAGAATAAAGGGGTTTTGCTGCAAAACGAGTCGGTTGAATCACACAGAGAGGTAGCTTTTAAGTGTTATTCAATTATCCGAATTCATGATTTTCTACTTTACCTAACTTATATGATTGTTAGGTTACTGCTCAACCTTCCCAACAGACCGGCAAGAAAAAGGCTCCTACAAGGACCGTGAAGGAAAAAAGTAGACCTCACTTTCAGACGTGTCTAGGAACACTTTTGGAAATGTCAGATTTGATGCAAGGTGCTATTCGTCAAATCAACATGGACGAAGGTGTTTTTGGTTTTCCTCATTCCGAGATAATCGGAAAAGAGGACATGGAGCAAGTTCTGAATCATACTGAATTAGGCATCGGTGTTATGCATTCATACATCTGGTACTCCAATCAATCTATTATTTATTTAGTTGAACAATTTATTTACACATTTCAATGATAATAGTCTAATGTTTATTATGTTTTTATTTAAGGTGCACGTATGAAAAATTCTTGCGGGGGACGAATTTGGCAAACAAATTCCGTTTCATCTCTTGCAGCCTTGTGAATGCACCGAGAATTGGTACGAATGCAATTGACGTAAGAGACCACTTACTTGAGCGATTTACGGCCAGCACCACAGAATGTCTGTTTCTTTTACCGTATAATACTGGAAACGGGTAAGATTTTCATTATAATTTCATTCTAATCTTTAATTTGTATCTTTTGCGTACAAATTATCCATCTAAACTTTTGTTATACTTTATAGTGGACACTGGTTGTTGGTTGCAATTAATCCTATTACAGAAGTGGTCTATTATCTTAATTCATTGGATACTGATTGGTCCACATATTAGAATATGAAGGATGTGGTTGACACGTAAGTGAGACTGTTCGTAATATTCGTGTGTATTTGTATATCTAATTATTTATGTGACATTGTTCTAAGTTTACGTTTTTCTTTTATAGAGCTATACTACTATACCGTGCACAAAGAGAGACTCGAGTAGCACGGGCTAGGTCAACCAATATTACATGGGTCAAAGTGGAGGTATATTAATTTTCACAATATTGCTTATTAGTGATGCTACTTAATAACACAAAACATCTATATATTATTTCTTATTTATTTGTCTATGTGTAGTGCCCTCGTCAGCGTAATGGCATAGACTGCGGGTACTTCGTTTTGAGGTTCATGAGAGAAATCATTCAAATGGACCAATTGGAGATTCCTAAAAGGGTATGCATGGTTTTATAACTTAGGATTTATTTTAATATTTATCGGATATGTCATATAATTTATTATTTTTAACTAAATAATGCGTATTTTGTTTTGTTATGTAGTATTTCGAAGATATGGCGTGTTCTTCTTACACAAGGAAACAATTGAATTATATTACGGAAGAATTGTGCGAATTCTTTCTTCTAAACAAAATTTATTGAATGTATAGTTTTGGGAATGTAAATTTTAGTTTTGTGAATATAAGAAAATTCTGTTGTAAATTCAATTCTGTTGTAAATTCTAGTTTTGAGAATAGAAGGAAATTCTGTGTTTATTGAAATGTATATGAATTCTGTTGTTCAAGAATTCTATTTATTGAAATGTATAAGAATTCTGTTGTTGCAAGAAATTCTATAAGAAATGCAGGTTTGAAACTAAGCAGGTATCTGCATAAAAAAAATGGTTAAAATGGGATTTTTAAAAATAATCTTTAAAATTATACGTAGACAAAAGAGAGCGTTTTTGAGGAAAAAGCGCTTTCTAAAGTTATAGAAAAAAAATCAATAAAATTATAGGTATACTTTAGAGAGCGCTTTTAAGAAAAAAGCGCACACTAAAATCCTATTTAGAGAGCGCTTTTAGGGAAAAAGCGCTCTCTAAAGTTATATTAAAAAAATCATTTCCATATACATTAGACAGCGCTTTTAAAAAGCGCTGTCTAAAGCCCCATTTTAGAGAGCGCTTTTTCATAAATAAAAAAGCGCTGTCTTTACCTACGACAGCGCTGGCTTAGACAGCGCTTTTAAGCGCTGTCATAGGCCAAAAAAAGCGCCATTTTTTCCCTTGTTTGGCATAGTGCAAGTAAACATCAAGCATCATCCATTTCATCATTCAACATCTTCCAAATCATAAATTTCGAGTAAGTTTTTTCGAGTTTCGATAAATATTCGAGTTTTGTTGTAAACGAGTTAGAATCAATTGTTTAGGTGTAGAAATGTTTAGAAACGGTTCTTCATAATTCATCTGAAAACAATTACACAACGCGTTATAAAAAACTTGTTCTAATATACTTCGGAGAGGTAACACCCCAGGGTTGGCCTAGTGGTGGAGGTTTGGGTCTTGAGAGTGTGCTCCTCTCAATGTCTCAGGTTCAAATCCTACTAGGTGCAATCAACCCTTGTGTGGATCAGTCTATACGGAGCTTTGCTTCGGCTTTAAACGGGGCCCCCGCTAGTGGACGGTGGGATTGCTCTCTCTTGGATTAGTCAGTCGCAAGACCGGATACTAAGATTTAATGTTCGAAAATTCTCATAGATACATCTTTGGAACTATTCAAATAAAAATGGATTATGGGAGATAAGTTGTGAACATTTAATGTTTGAATAGTTTCGAAAATATATTTTCAAAATATATTTTCAAAATATATTAACGTTTAATCAAAAGTGAGACGCGTCCGGAGATATATCTTCAAAACTTGAAAATATAATAGTAAATTTGAATAAAAAATGTATAAGGTGAAAAAATAAATTTTCTTTTCTTTTAATTGGTAAGTGGACATGAATTTGTATAGTTAGATTCATGAATAATTCTAATCATCCATTCTTAAAAAAGCTTATATTTCTAAGATATTTTTTATTGATCAAATTTTTATATATAGGAGTTCCATCAAATTATATGAATTTGTTGCAAGTCATTTAATTTATAACTAATAACTTATCTTAAAAAAACATTATAACTAATAGAAAAAATATTTATTCCAGTTACACAGTCAAATTTCATCCCATAATTTGTTTTTTTTTTTCTTTTTCATTTTTTATATTTTTCTTATCAAGAGAAGAAAAATCACTATATTAACTTGAGAAACCTAACTACTACGAATCCTTAATCTTTATTATTTTTTTAGGACATGTGTCTTTTTTAAAGGATAATTTTTGTAGTTGAATAGAAATATCAATCATGTACTAAAAAAATAATTGTGCAAGTATATAATATTGAAATTAATCACTTAATATTAACTGCGTTTAATTTCTTATAACATATCTTTTGTGTATAAAATCTCTCTACTTGTTTATTCACTTTTAAGTTATAAATTGCCTTTTGTCAATTAAAAATAAATAAATATGCAACACCTTTGTAATGTTAACGAGTTTCGCTTTAATCTCGTATAAAAGATTTTTTTTTTAAATCCCTTTCATAATATCCATATTCTCTCATTATGTCTCGTTGCACTCAGGTTCTATTTTTTTAATGATTTGACAGTCTAGCTGGATTTTAATTTTATTTTTAATTTAATTTTCAGAAGCCACGTAGAATTTCTTTATTTATTTTTTTATTTATTTATTTTTATTATTTTAACTTTTTGTATATATTATGTATTTTTTTGTGATTATCAAAACTTGACTTATTACAATGAAAAGGGTTCCTCCCTATTTATAAATTTAGGTTAATTTGCATCTCAAGCTAAAACTCAAACTATAAAAGGTAAAAAAATATCTAATCTAATCTTTCTAAATCAAATTTGATCTTTCTAAATCAAATTTAATCTTTCTAAATTAAATCTGATCTTTCTAAATCAAAACTAATCTTTCTAAATTAAATCTGATCTTTCTAAATCAAATATAATCTTTCTAAAACAATAAATTACATATTTAACACACCACCAAATTCATTGTGTCTAAATTATCTACATTCATCGTAGACCTTAGCTTCTTGAACACTTCGACTGGCACTCCCTTCGTCATGATGTCTGCAATCTGATTCTCAGTTCTGCAGTGTTTCAAGTTCATCTTCCCTTCTGCTACCTGTTCTCGAAGATAATGGAACCCCATTTCGATATGCTTGCTTCGACCGTGTGCTATTGGATTCTTCGCCAATTTGATAGCTGACATGCTGTCGATCTTCATGGTAATTGCTCCATGACTCTTCGTTGTAATCTCTTCGACCAGGTTCACCATCCAGGTTTCTTGACATGCACAAAGAGAAGCAACTATATATTCTACTTCGCATGATGACAATGCCACTACTAGCTCCTTTCTCAATCTCCAAACAACTGGTGCACCACCTAACATAAACACATAGCCAGGTGTGGATTTTCTATCCTTAGCATCACTACACCAACTTGAGTCAGTGTATTCCATTAGCTTGCATTCTTTTCCTTCATCAGCTGTAGGAAACATAATGTTGTAGTCGAGAGTTCCTTTCAGATACCTCAGTATCCTCTTCTTCGCTGCTAGGTGTGAGACCTTTGGCTTCTGCATGAATCTACTTACCATACCCACACTATATGCTAAGTCATGCCTTGTATGACAAAGGTATCTAAGTGACCCAATAAGTCTTCTATATTGGGTTGGGTCGACATCATCTGAATATGAATCTTTTGACAGTTGCAATCTCGTCTCAGCTGGAGTCGAAGTTGGGTTTCAATCATGCATCTCAAATCTCTTGAGTATTTCACCTGCATGTCTTCTTTGGTGCATCATCAAACCTCTACCAGTCTTGTAGAACTCGATGCCAAGAAAATATGAGAGATTTCCCAAGTCTGACATTTCAAACTCCCCACTTAGGTCATGTTTGAAATCTTCGATCTCCTTTTTGCAACTTCCTGTTATCAACAGCTCATTGACATAGAGAGATAGTATAAGCAATTAAGTACTACTTCTCCTTACATATACTACATGCTCAGTTGTGCACTTCACAAATTTCTTATCCCTTAGAAAGTTGTCGATCTTCTTATTCCAAGCTCTTGGAGCTTGCTTAAGTCCATATAGGGCTTTATGCAACCTGAACACCTTTCTTTCTCCGCCTTGTTTCACATACCCAATTGGTTGTGCGACATAAACTTCTTCTTCTAAGGGGCCATTAAGGAATGCACACTTCACATCCATCTGACATGTGTGCCATTTGTTCATATTTGCTAGCCCAACAACCAACATGATTGTTTTGACCCTAGCAACAAGTGCAAACACTTCGTCGAATTCGATTCCTTCCTTCTGAAGAAATTCTTTCGCCACAAGTCTCGCCTTGTGTCGAGTTATTTCTCCTTTAGGATTCACCTTCACCTTGTAAACTCACTTCACATCAATTGCCTTCTTTCCTTGAGACAATTAGACAAGTGATCAGGTGTTGTTGACTTCGATGAAGTCTAACTCCTTATTTATTTCTTTTACCCACTTCGAATATTTCAATGCCTCAATTACATTGATTGGTTCCACATCTGTGTAGAGAGCATAATGTACCACCTCACCCTTTTCATCAACCACATCATTTGATGTAATCACAAATTCTTGCAACCTTGCAGGAATGTGCCTTGTTCGTCGAGGTTTGCTTGGGCCTATTTCATCTCTGACTTGTTCCTGTCGAACTTCTCTTTCGACTTCAGTGGCTGGTTCTTCACAAGAGATTCTCACTTAATCCTTCTTGACATTCTTAGTTCAATCCCATTCTTTAAGCTTATCTATGATCACGTTCCTGCTGATCACTACCTGCTTATTCATTGGGTCGAACAGCTTAGAACCTCTAGTCGAATGATATCCTATCAAGATCATCTGATTTGACTTTTCATCAAGCTTCCTTCTCAACTGATCTGGCACATGTCTATGTGCTATAGATCCAAATACCTTCAAGTGACTGAGACTAGGCTTGACACCAGACCAACATTCTTCTGGTGTGATTCCTTCAAGCTTCTTCATTGGACATCTATTTAATATGTATGTTGCTGTCGAAACCGCTTCTCCCCATAATTCTTTGGGTAGATGATTTCCATTCAACCTACTTCTCACCATGTTCATGATGGTTATGTTCTTTCTTTCTGCAATTCTATTTTGTTGTGGAGTGTAGGGTGACACCACCTCATGCACAATTCCTTCTTTCTCACATAATGCATCGAAATATTTCGACACATACTCTTCATCACCATCAGTCCATGAATCTTTAGCTTTTGACCACTTTGTCTTTTGACCATAGATTTGAATTTGACAAATACCTCGATCACTTCACTTTTCTTCTTGATCAGGTAAGTCCATAATTTTCGACTAAAATCATCTATGAACGTGACAAAGTATATGTTTTCTCCAATCGAATCCACCTGGATAGGACCACATACATCAGAGTATATGACTTCAAGAATTGCTTTCGACCTGCTTCCTGCATCCTTGCTGAAGTTATTCCTGTGTTGTTTCGCTTGAACACATTCTTCACACACTTCATTTAAAGTTGAGACGGTCAAGTCGATAATTCCATAACCATTCATCTCTGTTGGCTGCAATTGCAAGGCACTTATGCTCCATCACATTAAGTTCAATCTTGAAGGTCCTATTCTGAGACATTGAAGCCTTCAAGATTAACCTACCACCTACATCGAGAACTCTCATCATCTTGTATTTGACTGACACCTTGTAGTTATTTTCGACCAGCTGCCATATACTGAGTAAATTACTCTTCATGCCTGGTATGTATAACACATTGGAAATTATTGATTTCTTGTCATCCTTCCTCACGATCTGAACATCACAAACACCTTCAGCTGCTAGAGTGTTGTCATTTGAAAACTTCATCGTGTTCTTCGACGAGGGCTTCATATTGACAAACCAATATTTCCTTCTAGTCATGTGTGATGAGCATCCCGAGTCCAAGTACCACTGGTCCGAGAATCTCTCTTCGTCTCTTGTTGTGACCATCAGCAACATCTCTTCTTCTTCATGTTTTGCCAGATTTGCATCAGTTTCTTTATTCTTCTTCTTTTCTGTACAATCACTAGAATAGTGACCATACTTCTGACAATTGAAACACTGAATGTGACTTTTGTCAGGTTTCAACCACCACCTCTTCCTCTACCTGCAGCACCACCTTTTTGGTTGCCTTGGTTCCAAGGTTTTCTATGATTCGACCAGTTTCCTTCATGTTGATTTCGACCAGTCGAATTGATGTAGCCTCCTCTACCTTTGTTGTCATTCCAGCTTCCTTTGCCTTTCCTTTCTTTTTCTGACTGCACTTGCAAAGCCATATCACTCTTCGACTTTTCTGCAGCTCTTTCAATCATCCTTTGTTCATGAGACTCAAGCGTCCCTTGAAGCTCTTCCTTCGTCAATACTGACAAGTCTTTCGACTCTTCTATGGCTACTACCATGTGGTCGAATTTTGGAGCCAATGACCTCAAGATCTTTGACACAACTCATCTTGATGTCAACACTTCTCCAAATACCTTTATTTGATTCACCAGGTTTGTAACTCTGGTGAAGAAATTGGTTATACTTTCATTGTCTTCCATCTGAAGCAATTCATAAGTCCTTTTGTGAGTTTGTAACCTCACATCTTTCACCTTCTCTGCGCCTCTAAACGATTTTTCAAGAATCTCCTAAGCTTCTTTTACTGATTCTACATCACTAACCTTTTCAAAGTTATCTGGATCAACACATTGATGGATTATAAAGAGAGCTTTATAATCTTTCTTCTTCAATTCTTTATATGCTGTTTTCTCCTGATTTGTCGCAGTTTCTGCAAGCGGTGATAATCCCTCCTTGCACCAATTCTCATAATTATCTTTCTTGAGAATTAGAAGATTTGCTAGAAAAAAACCATTCGGTTGATTCATTGCCATCACAGTTGTTCTTCCCTTGAATCAAAACCGGAGCTCTAGATACCAAATATTGGAATTCAACCACGATCTATGGTGAATTCTTCTCAATCTTGATCTCAAGATTGTTATGTAATGACAATGAACAAAAACAAGAACACGTTTAAAGAAGATTAATATGAACTGCAGAGTAACTCTTTGCCCATAACTGTGGAATCTTATTATCACTTTGCAACTGCAAAACCGTGATTATCAAAACTTGACTCATTACACTGAAAAAGGTTCCTCCCTATTTATAGATGTAGGTTAACTTGCATCTCAAGTTAAAGCCAAAAAATATCTAATCTAATATTTCTAAATCAAATATGATCTTTCTAAATCAAATCTAATCTTTCTAAATCAAATACGATCTTTCTAAATCTAATATAATCTTTCTAAAATAATGAATTACATATTTAACATTTCTTACGTTTTTTATTAAAAATGAAAATATATTTAAGATTTAATTATATGAATTTGTTGTATGTTATTTAGTATATAACTAATAAGTTGTCGAAAAAAAAAACATTATAACTAATAAAAGTATATATTTATTCCAATTACACAGTAAAATTTCATCCCATAATTTGTTTTTTTTTTCTTTTTCATTTTTTTTTCATTAAGAAAAGAAAAATCACTATATAAACTTGAGAAACCTAGCCACTACCAAATATATAAAAGAGTCCTTAATCTTTATTTTTTGTAGGACATGTGTCTTTTTTAAAGGATAATTTTGTAGTTCAATAGAAATATCAATTATGTATTAAAAAAAATAATTGTGCAAGTTTTATATAATATTGAAATTAATCATTTAATATTAATTACATTTAAATTTTTATAACATATCTTTTGTATATAAAAACTCTCCTACTTCTTTATTCACTTTTAAATTATAAATTGTCTTTTGTCAATTAAAAAATCATTGATGCGAACAATTCATATATAAATGTTTAATTGTCACTAATAAGTTGGTTAAATTTAAAGTTTTTTTTTTATCTTCAAAATAAAATATGATATATAAAATATTTATAAGATATAGTAATTTGAGTTTAATTAATATAAAATTATTGTGAATTGACATCGTCAAAAACAAATCAAAATATGAGAAAATATTGAATTTCTTGAACAAATACAAGAAAATCTATTACGTTTTAAGAGAGAGAGAGAGAGAGAGGGAGAGAGAGAGAGAGAGAGAGAGAGAGAGAGAGAGAGAGAGAGAGAGAGAGAGAGAGAGAGAAGGGACGAAGAAAGAGGAACATGATTGGTTAGAAGAGAGAGGGAGAGAGAGAGAGAGAGAAGGGACGAAGAAAGAGGAACATGATTGGTTAGAATTGTTTTTCTATTCACTTACTCAATTGGGGTACAAAGATTACAAGTGAATAACAACAACTAACTTCTCTCAACAAACTTAGAGAACTAGTTTATTTCTAGACTACTAAGCTAACTTAAGCTACAATCTAACTTAAACAATTGGGTTAAACAAAAGGCTCAATTCGACATGCTAAAAATTCTAGCATTTCGACTACAGCATGTGAACAGACTTCGACTACATGTTAAACCGTTGTCAAACCAAGAAGCTACCCTTGTTGATACTAGAGTTCAATTCAAATACCACAAATCTCCACCTTGAAACAAACTCTACAACATAAAGGGAATAAACTAGCTTTCTTCATGCAGCTTTATTAACTGCATGCAGTGGAAAAACATGCATCTTGGCAAGGTCTTGGTGATCATATCAACAACATTGTCATCAGTCGAAACCTTCAGTACTTGGAATTCACCACGCTCGATTATCTCTTTAACGAAATGCAGCCTTACATCGATGTACTTGGTTTGCTCATGATAAGCTGAATTCTTCGACATGTGTATTGCATTTTGACTATCATATTTAACAGTGATAACTTGACCTTAAAGTTTCAACTCCTTAGCAAAACCTTCAAGCGAAAATTCTTCTTTCACAACTTCATTGAGGGAAATATATTCCACTTCAGTGGTTTATAAGGCAACAACCTTGTGAAGTGTTGCTTTCCAACTGATTGTTGTACCAAACATAGTGAACACGTATCCAAAAATATATTTGTTGGAATCCATACATCATGCATAATCAAATTCGATAAATCCATTGATTTCGACTTTGCTATCATCATCACAGGCTCCACCATAAATAAGTAATCTATAGACCCATTTATGTACCTTAGAATCCAATTTAATACTTTCCAGTGTGTCTTCCCATGATTGGCCATATACCTGCTTACAAGGTTCACTCCATACGTTATGTTTGGCCTCGTACAGACTATAGCATACATCAAAGAACTTACTATACTAACATATGATGCTATTCATACAGGCTCTTTCGGCTTCAGTACTAGGACTTTGAGTCATACTCAACTTGTATTGAGGATTACTCGGTGTTAGAACTGGATTTGAATTTGACATACCAAACTTGTCGAGACTCTTCTTTAGGCATGCCTCTTGAAATAAGCATAATCTTAATTTGTTTCTATCTCTCCTGATGTCAATCCCAAGAATCCTGGATGCAACTCCTAGATTCTTCAGCTCGAACTCCTTATTGAGTTCAACATTCACCATAATAACATCTTCGACACTGGTGCTTGCTATGAGGATGTCATCTAAATAAAGTAATAAAATAACAACTGAATTTTCAAGTCAAAAATTGAAGTAAACACAGTGGTCAAACTGGCTCCTAGTGAAACCTATGTGTACCATGAACTTATCGAATCTCTTATTTCATTGTCGGGGAGATTGCTTCAGGCCATACAAAGACCTATTTAATTTGCACACATAATCTTCCTTTCCCTTTTTTGCATACCATTCAAGTTGTCTCATCAAGATTGTTTCATCAAGATCACCGTTTAGAAAGGTTGTCTTCACATCAATCTGTTCAAGTTCTAGGTCGAACGTCGCCACCATAGCAGGAAACTTTATATATATATATATATATATATATATATATATATATATATATATATATATATATATATATATATATATATATAACAAATATTTGTGGTTGATAAATATAAACAATAAACATACTCCATCCGTTTCAAAATAAATGTCACATTTTAATAAATTATTTGCCCCAAAATAATTGTTACTTTTAGTTTTCAATGCAATCTTCATTTTCTCCTTTCAATTGTACCCTTCAATTAATATTACTTACATTACTGTCAATTTACTATTCTTTCATTTAACATTTATGATCATTATAACACACCAATAGTTGACAAGCATAATATGGTAAAAATGACATTCTCTCTTTCATTTATTACATTTTCTTAATATGTGTAAAATACTCAAATGTTGTTGGAATTAAACACAAAATTTTGAGTAATTATGAATCAATCTTGATGAACAAGATTCAATTAACTGATTGAATTCTCTTCTTATTCTTCACACTTCACTCGAGTGAATCAATCACACCTTGATTGCAAGATGATTATGTAACACAAAAATAATGGAGAAGAAGAAAACAAAAAATTGAATTTTAAAGAAAGGAAATTCTTTATCAGCTCCCATTTTAATTGATTCGTTTAATCTTTTCAACGCATCAAAGTGAGTTATATGTTGTTGAAAATTTTTCATGATACTTCTCACGATTCTTCATCTTTGTCTCTTTTTGATGTTGTCAAAGGGGGAGAAGTATGTACAAGTTCAAGGCTTTATGATGCACATATTCAGGGGGAGCTTTGCGAAAGACATCAAGTGCTTGGTATGTTTTGCAAGTGCTTGGCATGTTTTTCCATCATAAAAAAAGGGGAAAATATGAGTGCAAGATATTCTTAGATATGTTTTGAATGATGTCAATATTAGGTAACTTAGTACTTTATGTATATTGGACCTTAATGTCTTTGTCTATATGTTCATCATCATTATAAGACATGTAAAATTAGATTACATAGGCCATCACATGCTAAAAATATGATTTTTCATGAAAAAGTTGTGAATGGGTTGATACATCTTTAGTATGTATCGATACATGCTGAGTTGATTTTCAAAGGAATTGAATATGCCTCTAATGTATCGATACATAGGCAAGATAAGTCGATACATTTTACAAATGGGTCGACTCATTCATATTTGGAGTCGACTCCATCTGAAAGGTCTTTTCAAGCAAATTCCATTGCCTTCTACGAATCAATACATTGAAGGGATGGGCCGATACGTTCAGCTAATGAGTTGACTCCCCTGTGTTTAGAGTCGACTCTTTCTGAAGCATTTTTCATACAATTACTCCTTGGACTCAATGTATCGACTCCTTCATGGCTTGTATCAACTTCTTCAGCTTATGTATTGACTCATTCTAGTTTGGAGTCAATACATTCTGTTACAACTTTCAAATTTTGCAATTTGGTAAAAATTTGTTCCGCTCAGTTTCTTTCTACACACACATACATATAAACATGCATTCATGCATCATTTATAAACATTAAAACCTGAAAAATACAAAAATTTCTCATCATTTTCAACCTTTCTTTGCATGCATTCAACAACTACACATAAACATTTTTGTTGTTTGTTATCAAGACAAGATTGATAAGGTCCAATTTAGGTTGGTGTAATCAAATTAGTTTTAGTTTTTCAGTGGAGTGAAAGCTTTGAAGAACTTGAAGGTGAGAAAAACACAAGAAATGAGGGGTTTGAATTGGGGTTTTCAAAAACAAAAGCTTCTTACTCACTCAATAAAAATTACCGCTAATGAACAACAAAGAGAAATACACTTTGATTTTTATACTGGTTCACTTGAAAATCTCAAAGTTAATCCAGTCCACCCGCCAAGGTGATTTCGCCTTATACCCAAGGACTTAACCCACTATAATCAAATGATTACAGTTGCACTAGAACTGCTGGTGACTAACAAACCACAAAGACACACAGTCTATATCTTCTTAAGGATTCTGACCTAACTGGTCCCTTAAGGAAATACAAACAACAGTTTGATTACAAAGTTGTGTTTACAAAGATTGCTTCTACATAAGCAGGTATAAACAAGTTAAAAGCATAATACACTTAAAAATTTTTTTGCATAAATTTAGACAACAGTCTTGCAGCTTGCTTTTTTTATGTGCATACTTGCAGTAATTCTTCAAGTCTTCAAGTTTTTATATAGCCAGTAAAAAATATTTGTTGAAGGGTAGATCTGGTATTCTTCATGAATGAGTTGGCAACTTGAGTAACGGTTTGATATGGAGGGGACAAGAATCGTACTACCTCAATTTCCTTACTCCACAAAATCTGCTTAGTGGAAGGAATATTGGTTTGTACCCTGTGCTATTTTTCCCACATATAAACTCGTTCTTATCTTCTATTCTTCAGTGGCTTCTGGATAAATAGTTATTTGAAGCATGAGTTAGAAGAGTTGATTTTGCTTGAGTTCCGAAACTTCAATCATCAATCAGAAGCTTGATCACATCAATATCTGACTTGAGATTCTTCAGAGTTTTTAGAACCTTCAGCATTTAATCTTCAGAAACTTGAGTTCATAAACTTCAATCATCAATTAGAAGCTTGATCACATCAATATCTGACTTGAGATTCTTCATAGTTTTTAGAACCTTCAGCGTTTAATCTTCGGAAGCTTGAGTTGTCTTCAAAAGTGAATTAATCAGAGTCACACGTCAAAAGCAAGAGCCAAGAGAACGTTACAGCTGCAACATAGAGTTTTCTTAGAAGCTTCTCATCCGTGAGTTTGAGCAGAAGCAATTTAGATCAATATATTCAGAAACTTGTAACGTTTCACGTTTAAGAGTCATAATAAAATTTGTTTGCTAAAGATACACAATAACAAACCGTTAGGGTACCAAAATTGTTCTCACACAAATACTGACTTGTTATCATCAAAACTTAGAGATACAGATGAAGAACCAAATCTTGTTCTAACAATCTCCCCCTTTTTTATGGTGACAAAACACTGTATTTTGATGAATAATTTTTGTCAGGTAATCACCAAAACATATATAAAAAAGAAGCACAAAGCTCCCCCTGAGATGAGCAACTCTAAAAAGATAATCAGAATAAAAGAACACTTCCCTGATTAACCTTTTTGTTGGAGTAAATGAACCTTCTATTCAAAAGAACTGGTTTATCTTTCAGAAGTTTCTTAAACTTGTCCTTACTGTTGTTAAGCATTTTAACAAGGATTTAACACACAGCAGCGCATATCAACTTCTGATGAGTTTTACTTCTGATTAGTTGAATAAACTTGAATAATCTTTGAAGTCTTTTCTCACTCAAGATGATTCAGAACTTTAAGAAGTTATCATATCTTCAGAGTTTGGGCTTCATACGTTATGTTCTGATTTTTCAGGTGTTTCTGATATATAGTAAGTTTTTCTTGAAAGAAAATAACTAACATAATATCCTTTTAAACAAGGGTTAGTGCAAACATATGAAATGTTTGGGTTTGATTCAAGAAAAATTAGGTATATCAAAATCAATACTTTCTCCCCCTTTTTGTCAGCAATCAAAAAGAAAATATGCAATAACATGCAATCAGATGCAACAAAAAGATAATATTCATTAGAGAAATATTAACGCCAGAGGCGCAAAAGTACATAAACAAGGAAAAGAACAAAACAAGATAACAATCCAAACAAAGAAACAAACAAACAACAACTAGGTGTAACTAAGGGTTAGGGTTGGATGGGGGAAGTTTGGAGAGAATAATCTGAAACATCTTTTCTTGATTATCCAAACGTTCCTTCATCTTGTCCTTGTCTTCCTTCAACTCCGCAAGAGTCTTCAGAATTTCTGGAATTACTCCAGAAGTAGAAGTCCCAGCAGCAGTATTCAAATTTTCAACAACAACAACTTGTTGTTTAGAGCCACTATCTGCAATTTGCTGGACATCTTCAGAGACAACTTGCTTGTCTTTATCAGCTGTGACATTAAACATGGCAGCATTCTCATTCCTTTCTTCTTCTTCTATTTCAGGGGCAGGAAGACACAGAGGAGCAAACGTTTGCTTCAAGACTTCCACGATAGGTATGAGGCACATATGGAAATTCTTTTTAGCCAATTTGTATCCAAAATTCTTCATCCTTGAGATTTTGGAATCAACCCATTTCTGTAGGTTTCCCTAGCTGAATCACTTTCTGCTGGATTTCCAGATTTGAGACTAATCTGCATAGCAGCATCTAGACAATTCTTGAACTCTAGATTAAATTTCCTCAGCATCTTACCAACATTAGGATTTTTGGTCTTAGAGATGTTAGGGAATTTGATGGTTAAGTCACAAATATTGGAGTTCGGATCAGGACCATAGATACTGGGTATTAAAAGGGAGGGAAGATCTGAAGGTGTAAGAAAAACACAAGAAAGGGGGGGGGTTTGAATTGGGTTTTTCATTTTGAAAGCTTTTTGTGAAACTTAAACAAAGATCGTAAATAAGCTAACAATAGAAAGACACACGATATATCCTGGTTCACTTGAAAACTATCAAGCTAATCGAGTCCACCCGCCAAGGTGATTTTGCCTTATACACAAAGACTTAATCCACTATAACCAAACTGATTACAATTACACGAGCCAACTGCTGGTGACTAACAACCTCTAAGACTCGCCAGCCTTAGACTTCTTAAGAATTCTGACCCAACTGGTCTCTTAAGGAATATAATGCACAAGCCAACTGTAACTGACTAACTACCCTAAGGCACACTGTCTTAGTCTCCCTAAAACTTCTTACCCAACCGGTCCAATAGGGAACAGAAACAACTGTTTGTAACAAGGGATTGTTAACAATAATTATGCTTCTACACAAGCAGGGTAAACATACATTTTAGCTCAATCTAACTTAGAAGAAATCTACAGTAATACATTCTTCTTCTTTGGATTATGGTGCTTTACTGCTCACTCATAAGTTTCTTCATTTCTTGAGTTCTTTCTTCGAATACACCAGTGTTTCTGATTCTTCTGCTTTTACACTGAGTATTACATCATTTGCTTGCTCACTTCAAATTATCATGCTTTTGCATGCATTTATATTTTCAAGCACATACACACACATGCGCATCTGAATATTCAAGCATATGCTATTTAACCTTTCATATTCAATCATGCTTTTGCATGCGTTTATGCTCTTGTGCTCAGGCTCGTCATCCTTTTCTTCATTGAGTGATCAAGTCTTTATATAGCCAGAAATAGATCCGTTGGAGGGCAGATCAGTAATATGATGGGAGTACTGGCGACTTGAAATAATGCCGTTATGCTGGGTTGAAAATCGTACACTGAAATTGTCCTCTGTACCACCAAATCAGGGTAGTGGAAAGGAACATGCTTTATCTGTACTATGTACAATTTTCCCACGCAAACGTTTCATCTTCTTATATTCATCAGAGGTTTCTGAATTGATTCGATTGAAGCATGATCAGAAGAATGAATCATTGGGTCTTCAGAGTCTTGAGTCTTCAGAACTTGGTCAGCCGAACCTTGTCTTCAGAGTCTTCAGCACTTCTTGTTCAGAACCCTTGGTTATCAGAATACTTAAGTCTTTAGAGTCTTCAAAACCTCGTTCAGCAGAACCTTGTCTTCAGAGTCTTCAGCACTTAATCTTCAGAACCTTTAATCTTCTGAATTCTTAAGTCTTCAGAATCTGCAGAACTTCTTTCAACAGAACCTTGTCTTCGGAATCTTCAGCACTTAGTCTTCAGAAGTTAACGACATCAGAAACACTAGAGGCTTCAGAATTAAAACATTAGATTCACGCCCAGAGATCAGATCCAAGAGATGTTACAACAGCAACATAGTGTCTTCTCATAATCTTTCTAACGTACAGTAGATTAGAACCAATTCTTGCTTCTTCACACAGAAGTGACCATAGAGAATATTAGAGTGGCGTAGCACCTGGTCTTTATCAAAGTTAGAACCTGTTTGTTAAAACCATTAGAATAATAAACGTTAGAGCACCATAATTGTTCTCACACAAATACTTCATTGTTATCATCAAAACACAGAGATAAGATGCATAACCAAATCTTGTTCTTACAATCTCCCCCTTTTTTATGATGACAAAACCATGTATTTTGATAGAACAATTTATACAGGGTAATCACCATAACCAACAAATTAAGAGTTTTAAGCTCTCAGCTCCCCCTGAATCTATTAATCTCAAAATTTCATTTATGCTTGTTCAGAGTCTCCCCCTGATCCCAAGACTCACAAAATAAAATTTGAGTTCTTCAGAACATAACAATTGAGAAGGAATACTTCCCTTCAAGAACTCATCAGAGTCTGACTAGAACACTAGGTCTTCATCTCAGAACCTGGTTACTATCAGAACTTTGATGAAAAATCAAAAACTTGATTTTGAGTTTGATTGGATGATGCTGCACATCTGATATCAGAATTTCTTTTCAGATCTTGATGGAGAATCATAACTTCTTAAGTGACTTATCATTTGTCAATCTTTCTTTAGATTTAGCAATCTTGTCAGATTCAGAGCCTGATTGATTTAATCAGAATATTATCGTTGTATAGCGTATCTTCTGAATGGTATCTTTGCATTAGAGAATTGACTTGACTTGCTTTCAAGGAGATTTCTACTTCTGACGCTTTAAGTCTGAATTTCATACTTTTAGAAAGTTTACAACTTCTGAACACTATGATATCAAACAAGATTTCTTGACTTTCAGACAGTTCATAACTTCTGAACAGTATTGGAACATTTGTTTAAACAAACAAGATTTCTTGACTTTCAGAAAGTTCACAACTTCTGAACAGTATTGGAACATCTGTTTGAATAAACCAGATTTCTTGACTTTCAGAAAGTTCGCAACTTCTGAACAGTATTGGAACATCTATTTGAATAATCATATATTCTCAAAGTGTATAGCTTCTTAACCATGAATTATCAGAGTTGAAATTATCCATAATATTTTCAATCTTCAGAGAGTAGGATCTTTAAATTCAACCTGTCTAGACTACTAAGTGAACTTTTTCAGAGTTCCTTAATTGAAACATCAAACAAACTATTAGTTGCAAAAGAATATCAATATGTAATGTTTGAGTTCGAGATTCTGAGAATAAGTACTATCAAAATCATTTTACTTTCTCCCCTTTTTTGTCATAATAAAAAAGATAATGCAATAAACAGTGCAATATTATGATAATTATGTGAGAAAGTGATTTCTCAGATAGGCCATAGCACTCAAAAATAAAGACACTGTCATTAATAATGGATTGAATTACATTGACATAGCTTAAACACAAGGTAATCTAGAAACAAGACAGATAACACAAGACACGACATGCTACAGATTAACCATCAAATACTTCACAATGTTTCTTCAAGAGACCATTTTCTAGACCTTCTGATTGGACCAGTTCAACAATTCCTTCTTTAATGATTTCAGATAGAACTTCTAAAGGTATGTAAGGCTTGATGAAATCGCCATTTCTAGAGTCAGTAATAGATTTTAGTAGGAAGTTGAAGATAGTCTGAGGTAGATTAATTCGCATCTGAACCATCAGAAGAAAAATGAAAACTCGATCATCATGAAACAGGATATTTTTGTTTTCTCCCCGAGGACGAAAACTGGTTAGCAAAAGCTTAAACCAAGCTTTGGGAATGGGAAGAAGGTTTTCAGGATTGAGTGGTTCATATTTGGATGATGTGTTGTGAAAAGAGGCTAGTTCCTCAGAAATAAGATAACTTGACTTAACATGTTCAACAGTAAAACCAATGTTCTCACAGCCAATTGCTAGAGCAATGGTGAAGGGAGTGATGTTTATGGGGACACCAAAAACATGAGAAGAGATTGAGCGATCCTCATCATTAATGTAGGCATGTTTCCAAAAATCTTTTACAAGATTTAAGTAGACTGGTTTATCCAGAATCATGAAGTATTTTGTCCATTTTTGATAGTGCATGATTGAGGTGATGTTGCTAGCAATTTCTCTGTTAACAAGATGAAGAATATTGATGTGTTCTTCTAATATGACCTCAAGAAGATTCTCATCTCCTGGGAAGGTAACTAGAGACATGATGAGAAGATTAAAACAGTGAGGGTACTTTTGAACTAGTAAGCTCAAACACTTCAGATCATGAGAGGAGAGAATGATGTATAGATATATATATATATATATGTGTGTGTGTGTGTGTGTGTGTGTGTAGGAAACGTGACTGACTTAGAGAGTGACATAGGTCAAGGTGTGTATCACGCAAAAGATATGCCTAGGACATAGTGACAGACAAAGAATATCAATAAATAGGAAAGAGTTGTAGCAGTCTCTTAAAACTGATATCCAGAAAGGTCACAAATAAGGATACAATATTTAGGTTCTAACACGAGTCAATAAATGTATACTTATAAGTGGCAAAAGTGAACAAACACAAAGTAAAGACAGAAAAGAGTATAGCTTATTTTCAAGAAAATTAACTCACATAGTCTTATCATTTATGAATGCACAGTCATGGGGAATACGTAAAGATTTTAACCTATTCTCAAGAAGTTTAAGAAACTCAATGTGTTAAGCAGTTGTTATTATTATCAGTCATACATTATCAAGATTTTAATTAAACCATTTTGATTTGAAAGTATTTAGATAAGTTAACTTTAGTCGTTTTCTTCCCTTTTATGGTATGCAGTAAGACAGGATAAATGGAAAAGAAAATACTTCATTAATAAAACACCAAAACGCCGAGGCGCAGTACATAATCAGAGTAGAAAATAAAACATAGAAACAAACGACAATAGGAGCAACGGATAGGAGAAGCAATGACGAACTGTGGAAAGACAGGACACCAAAGAACCCAAAAGACAAAGAGAGCCAACCACCAACCAACTATCAGAAACCCTCCACCTCATCAACCTTTTCACACCTCTCTTCAGAGGTAGCATCTTCTGGTCCAAGTATTCTGGCTAAAGTAATGATTTCAGCCGTGTAGAATAACTCAGACAGAATTCTTCCATAGGGTATGAAGGACTTATGTTGATTTCAGGAGATTTCAACACAGTTCTTCAGATGATTAAAGATGGTTGTGGAAGATTCAGTCGGATGTTGTACATCATGAAATAAATAAATAGTCTATCATCATGAGTCAAAGTACTTTTGGCCATTCCTCTAGGGCAAAAGTTGGTTGCAGTAGTTTAAACCACAGATTTCCATCAGGGAGGAGTCCTTCAGGATCATAGGGTTCATACTTGTCTCGAGACATATCATGAATCCTAACAAGATCTCCAACAAAGGAGTAGTTCAGATGGAATTCATCAACAGTTACTCCTGATTGAACACAGTGAATGGCTTGGGCGATGGAGATAGGTGTTACTATGACCGGAACACTGAAAATGGAAGACCAAACAGAGTTGTTGTCTTCACCAATCTTTGCATATTTCTAGAACTCTCTTACCATCACATGATAAATAGGTTCCATGCAAACGTCCAAAGTATCCTGACCATCCTTGGAGTTGCATGCTGGTGGAGATGTAAATGCCTGCATCTTTCAGTCTGGGGAGACATGGTCGTTTCTCATTTATGACCTCAAGGATATCTTAGTTACCGGTGAAGGTTTTGATAGACATGATGATAGCAAAAGGATAAAAATGAGAAGCAAGTATGATGGATGAGAAGTTATGAGGAGAAGTGTGGTATTTAAGGAGAACAAGGAGTGATAGACATAAATAGCAATAAATACTAGATGAATCGAGTCGAGAAATTCATCATTTCTGATACAAGGAATACATACATGAGTAGGGAATGATGAAGAAGTGTATCAGTCTCCAAAAGATCACAAATTAATATACGTTATTCATATTATGACATCAGTCAATAAATATAAATAAATGTATACTTGAAAATGAAAAGACAGATTCTGACAGAGAATAAAGGAATGAGGACAGATGTTAAGTTCCAAGAAATCTCTGTCTTACATGCATCTTTATGAATGCACAAGTAAATTTTCAAACCAATGAGTTAAACATGATATTAATGCATAATTGGTAATAATTACTTGACACCTAGTCTCACTAAATTACAACGCTCGAGGTGTCTGCTGGACACGCTTGATATCCTCAGAATCTGGAACACCAAAATGTTTCCTTCTGATCAGAGACTCTTCTCACAAAGCGTCTTCTGATGATTGAGGTTAAAGACAAATGCTTCTGAATTTAAATGTAAATCTGATATCTTTAGACTCTGACTAAACACATCTGATTCTGATGAAATCTTACTCTGGATAATAGTCCATTTTCAGATGCTTTAGAATAAATAAAAATCTATCTTTAGTCAAGGGTTTTGTAAAAGTATCAGCCCATTGATGGTCTGTATAAATTTTAAACATAAAATTCCCTTCTGAACGTAGTCTCTAATAAAATGATCTCTATATGCTTAGTCCTAGAACCTAAGCTTAGATTCTTACTTAAAACGGATAACAACAGTATTATCATAAAGGAGAGAAATTTTACTCTCATTTATCTGATGATCTTCCAGCTGATCCTTCATAGCATCTGTGCACTGCATTGAGATGTGGATACGTACTCTGCTTCTGCTGTTGAGAGTGCTTGTTAATTGCCTCTTGCTTTGATCATGAGATCAGATTCTTTCAGAGAGCCTGACATTTCCAAAGGTGCTTTCTCTTTCCAGAATACATGTTAGATGCATTTGAGTCTTTCGCTGGTGTACAGTCCATCATGTTGAATTTATTCAAAAGTTTTTTGCATACTGCTCTGATGTATGTTCCTTCTGATCTTGATCAACTTGAATTCCCAAGATGAATTTGAGTTCTTTCATCAGACTCATTTTGAATTTAGCCTTTCTTATCTAGCTTGTTTCTGAACACCCATTTAGTTCCAACGACATGGACACCTTTGGGTTTCTAAACAAGATTCCTGACGTCATTTCTGGTGAATTAATTCAGTTCTTCATGTATGGCCAGAATCCACTCATTTTCTCTTGAAAACTACATCAACTGTTGTTGATTCAATCAGAGACATTAGACCCAGAATGGTTTCTTTGGAATGTCTGAAGGACGAGTAAGTTCTGACTGGATCAGCTTAAGTCTTTAATCAATTCTTCTTCTGATAAGTTGTTCCCAGCTTCTGATAAGGTTGTATCTGGATCTTGAAGAATTTGCATCTTTGTTTACTTTTCTTGAATCTTCTACTTCTTAGATTCTGATGACATGATCTTCAGACCTGCAACCTTTCAACTAGCTTTGATTTTTTAGAGTCAAACTTATCATCGAATCTGATATGAATTTATTCGTCTACCGTCTATGTTTCTGTGGTATAGATTATGTAGCCTTTAGAGCGTTCAAAATATCCTAACGGTAAACACTTTGATCAAGGAATTCAGAGCCAATGATTTCTTCTTTATGATCTTCTTAGAAACTGATGAAGCTTACAGGCTTAAGTTTTAGACTTTGAAACATATGCCTTCTTCTCGTCATGAGTCGCGAGCAACTACTGTTCATTTACCATGACTGGTGTATCAACTGAGTTGCTAAGAATATCTCTGAGCAAGAGTCTGAGTCTGTGTATGATTCAGGTTCTGATGATATTTAGTCTTCTGGTTCTCCAGAAACTTCATCTTCAGTTGTTGCTACTAGCACAACATTTGCTAGTTCTTCATCGGATTCATCTTCTTCAGAATTAGAGTCGTCCCAAGTTGCCATTTAAACTATTCTTCGCTTTGGAGAAGTTCTTCTTAGGCTTCCGAACACTCGTTCTTGCAATGATCTAGCTCATTACACTTTTAGCAATTAACCTCCTTTCCAGAGATATGCTTCTTCTGTTCAGATGATGACTCAGAGTGGCCTTGTTTCTTCTAGATCCTCTGATGTTTCCTTGCCCATGCTTCCAGATATTGTTGATTATTCTGATGTCGTCTTCTTATCTTCCATTTGAATGTTCTGATTCTTCCTCGGCTTGATAAGCCTTTACCTTTTCAGGTTTAGACTTAAGAATGATAGATTTTCTCTTCTTCTTCTTCCAGCTCTATCTCATGATTTCTCGAAGAACTAACACGCTCTCCAGCAGTTGAGTAACCTTTTTCAGAACTTTGAGTTCTGCGACTAACATTTAAAACTTTGAGAAACATGATCTCAACTATTTCATCGTCCTCCATACTGAATGTTTCATAGTTTAGATTAAGGCAATCGCCTTTGTCTTCTTACTTTGAGCATTTCCTTCATGAATCATCTTAAGAGAATCAAAAATGGATTTGGCATCATCTTCTCATACCTAGTATAAGAGATAGCATTTAGCACTATGATTCTTGTTGTCTTGTGATGATTCTTAGAATCTTTCTTCTGTTGGTTTGTTATATCACTTCTGGATATTTTAGCACATGTAGCATCAACTGAGTAATTATAGTCATCGACTACCAATCCCAAAGATCTACAGTAGTGGATTGATATTGTATTGACCTTTCTCTTCAGTAGTGGATTTAGCAGGAACTACTATGTTATCTCACACAAATACTGGGTCGGTACTGAACACTGTTAAGTGCTGATAAAACGTTTATCACAACAGAACCAGGGACTGATACCAATTGAAGGTGTGAGAAAAACAAAAGAAAGGGGGGGGTTTGAATTGGGTTTTTCATTTTGAAAGCTTTTTGTGAAACTTAAACAAAGATCATAAACAATCTAACAATAGAAAGACACACGATATATCCTGGTTCACTTGAAAACTATCAAGCTAATCCAGTCCACACGCCAAGCTGATTTTGCCTTATACACAAGGAATTAATCCACTATAACCAAACTGATTACAATTGCACGAACCAACTGCTGGTGACTAACAACCTCTAAGACTAGCCAGCCTTAGACTTCTTAAGAATTCTGACCCAACTGGCCTCTTAAGGAATACAATGCACAAGCCAACTCCAAGTGACTAACTACCCTAAGACACACTGTCTTAGTCTCCCTAAAAATTATGACCCAACCGGTCCAATAGGGAATGCAAACAACTGTTTGCAACAAGGGTTTGTTTATAATAATTATGCTTCTACACAAGCAGGGTAAACATACATTTTAGCTCAATCTAACTTAGAGGAAATCTACAGTTATACATTCTTCTTCTTTGTATTGTGGTGCTTTACTGCTCACTCATAAGTTTCTTCATTTCTTGAGTTCTTTCTTCGAATACACCAGTGTTTCTGATTCTTCTGCTTTTACACTGAGTATTACATCATTTGCTTGCTCACTTCATATTTTCATGCTTTTGCCTGCATTTATATTTCAAGCACATACGCACACATGCGCATCTGAATGTTCAAGCATATGCTATTTAACCTTTCATATTCAATCATGCTTTCGCATGCGTTTATGCTCTTGTGCTCAGGCTCATCGGACTTTTCTTCATTGAGTGATCAAGTCTTTATATAGCCAGAAATAGATCCGTAGGAGGGTAGATCAGTAATATGATGAGAGTACTGGTGACTTGAAATAATGCTGTTAGGCTGGGTTGAAAATCGTACACTGAAATTGTCCTTTGTACCACCAAATCAGGGTAGTGGAAAGGAACGTGCTTTATCTGTACTATGTACTATTTTCACATGCAAATGTTTCATCTTCTTCTATTCATCAGAGGCTTCTGAATTGATTTGATTGAAGCATGATCAGAAGAATGAATCATTGGGTCTTCAGAGTCTTGACTCTTCAGAACTTGTTCAGGCGAACCTTGTCTTCAGAGTCTTCAGCACTTTTAGTTCAGAACCCTTGGTTATCAGAATACTTAAGTCTTCAGAGTCTTCAGAACCTCATTCAGCAAAACCTTGTCTTCAGAGCCTTCAGCACTTAGTCTTCAGAACCTTTCATCTTCAGAATCCTTAAGTCTTCAGAATCTTCAGAACTTCGTTCAACAGAACCTTGTCTTCGGAATCTTCAGCACTTAGTCTTCAGAAGTTAACGACATCAGAAACACTACAGGCTTCAGAATTAGAACATTAGAGTCACGCCCAGAGATCAGTTCCAAGAGACGTTACAACAGCAACATAGTGTCTTCTCAGAATCTTTCTAACGCACAGTAGATTAGAACCAATTCTTGCTTCTTCACACAAAAGTGACCATAGAGAATATTAGAGTGACGTAGCACCTGGTCTTTATCAAAGTTAGAACTTATTTGTTAAAACCATTAGAATAACAAACGCTAGAGCACCATAATTGTTCTCACACAAATACTTCATTGTTATCATCAAAACACAGAGATAAGATGCAGAACCAAATCTTGTTCTTACAAGATCTTCATAAGCCTCTGATTGGGGAGCATTGGTCAAGTCATCGGGAGTACCCTCAGACAGTTGAATATTTGGATTTTTTTGATTGGGGAGCCTTAACAGATAGAGATATGATGGATTTTGGTAGAGATTGTGAATGATGTTGTTCTGGACTGGACCAATGGCTAGAATTGGCCCAATCCGCCTCTGCTCCAGAGCGGCCCAAATTGCCTAAGTCCAATCCACAAAGGAGGGAGAGTGACCTTTCTACCCCTCAAACCGGGCAAGGAATGCCACGTTCCTCCCCGGCATTGATGCCCGTTACGTACGGCTTTCTCACTACCCGAACAGCAAAGGACAGGTGCCCAGAACTGCATTTATACCCGACATAACGGCTAGTTTCGGGCACCCTGCCCGACATAACGGCTAGTTTGGGTGGTTACCTATTCTTTGGGGAAAACGGTTATTTTGCCCCAAAAATAGGACCGTTGGCCACGCGCTGGGGGCTCTATATAAACCCTCTCGCTTGAGAGCGTCAGGTATCCAATATTCACCCTAAGAATTCACTCTTTGTACTTGCCACTTTTTCTCTGACCTTTACTTACTTGAGCGTCGGAGTGCCTTGCAGGTACACCCCCTCCTCCTCTCCATACGACCAGCATCCCTGACGCACTTGGCGGCCTGATTCTACAGGATCTGATCCAGCCTTCACGATCAGATGTATAGGGGTCATGTAGCCAAAAGAAGAACGTTGTTCATGTAATCGTTTTTCAGACACAGTTCCTGTGGAATATGATGGTGGTAAAGTTGAGATAGTGATGGTTGATGGTGATGGAGTGAGCAGTGTTGGTAAGACAACATTGGAAACACCATAATTAGAGACAAGAGAGGAGTCATTGAGAACAGACTTAATGTGATCACCAACCTGAGGAGCAAATGGATTCATCTGAGAAGAGTGAGGAGTATTAAGAAGCATGGATTTCAGTTGATCACCGATGGGAACTTCATTCACATTAATTGATGTAGTTCCTATCTTCTTCTTTTTGGTTGATGGTCATTCACCATCAGCAGTCCTCTTCTTCTTTCCTTTTCTCTTTCTCTTTAAGATCTCTGGAAGAGTACTATCTGGAAAATTGCTCATGTCAATCTACTCATCCAGTGCTTCATCTTTGCATCCAGCAAGGTAGTGTGTTAACTCATCTGGATGATAAGTTCTAGAAAAAGATGGAAATCCAGAAACTAGAATCCTCATAGCATTAATTTCTTCCTTTGATGGAGGAATGGATGGATGAGTGATATTTTCAATAAGCTTCATACTCTTCAAAATCTTCGCCCAAAAGACGTTTCCAACATCCTTTACTAGCTACTTAGTTTGTCCAACAATCAAAAGATCTTCAACTATTCCAGACTCAACAAGAATGTCAGAAATGAGTCTGCCGTAAGGGATATGACTCCCTTTTTTGGTAGAGCCAGTTCTTGAGGTCATAATCAAGTTTCTCAGGAATCTGAACAGGATGACTGGGAGATATATCTTTATTCCTTTCATCAGGAAGTACAAAACATACTTTTAAGAAAGATTGATATAATCAGAAGAGTGAGTAGGATGACGATGGTAAAGACACCCTAACATGATCTTGAACCAAACTCTTAGAGAATCTTTCAAGAGCAATGAAGAAGGATCCTTCTTAGAGTCTAGAACAGTTCCTTCCTTGAAGATAGATGTGATGACTTTAGCTTCCCTTCGCTTATCCGCTTGAACATTGTAGATTCTTAAACCTTTTCCATCATGGGAGATAAATCACAGATAGTATTTTTTCGTGATGATGATACGTCTTCCAAAAAAATAAGAGACAATGGCGTTCTTGCTTGCAGATGCATGAATCCATAAATCTTTAACCAGAATTGAAAATGTGGGTCCTTGCATTCTCTTAAAGAATCCGCTCCAGCCTTGGAAATCAAGATTTTGAGTAAGATCGCACCCATTATCCTTCAGATTTTTGATGTCCACCATGGTTTCACTAAGAACATAAAGATCATCTACTGGCGTGTCGAGAGTGATGAAAGATTTATCTGGAATCGTGAACTTTCTTGTTGCTGAGATTGTGAGGAACGTTGAGATGATTCAGCCATTGATGTTGAGAGTTGAAGTTGAAGGAATGAAGACAGAGGGTTTTGGGGTGAACAATTGTTTTGAGGAGTTTAGGGTTTGAAAACTAAAAGTGTGGGAGAAGTGACCGTAGTGTGAAGTGTAAATGATGTGATTATATATAGTCACAAAAACATAATTAACCATAATTACACACAATAAATGCACAATTAAAGGGGGAAGGCATAAAGATTTAACCTAATCTCAAGAAGGTTACGAAACCCAATGCGTCAAATCATGATTACGCATGTTCATCAAATGGGACAGTTGTCACCACTAGCGTTCACACGTTCTCGGATGAAGGGGCAACAATTAATGTTGTAACTGTTCATAATCCAGAAGACAAACAATAAGATTTCCTTCTGAAAAGAAACGTTCTAATTCATGAAATTCCCTTACTTCAGAAAGCTCATGTTTCAGAATCAAACGTGTAATAAAATAAATTCATCGGAATCTTATCTCAGAAATTCTGGTAACTTGACACATTGAAATTTTATCAACTCATTCTAGACACGGTTTTATAAATAAATTTTTCAGAATGAATACGAATTTATCCTCAGCAAAGGGTTTTGTGAAAATATCAACCCACTGGTGGTCTGTATCCACAAATGTTAAATGAAAAATGCCCTTCTGAACATAGTCACGTAAAAAGTGATGTTTTATTTCAATATGTTTAGCCTTAGAATGCAGAATAGGGTTCTTGGATAGACAAATAGCAAAAGTATTATCACAGAAGATAGGAATGTTACTCTCAGAAATCTAATAATCTTCTAATTGACTTTTCATCCAAAGAATCTATGTGCTACACCTGGAAGCTGCAATATATTCAGCTTCAGCAGTTGATAAAGCAATTGTGGAATGTCTTTTGCTGGACCATGAGATCAGATTGTCTCCTAGAAATTGACAACTTCCAGAAATACTTTTTCTTTCTATTCTGCCTCCAGCATAATCAACATCACAATAGCCTACCAGTTTGTACTAAGATGATTTTCTATAGAATAACCTAAGGTTAGAAGTACCTTTCAGATACTTAAATATTCTCTTAACAGCTGTTAAGTGAGTTTCTCTAGGATCTGATTAGAAACGAGCACATAGGCATACACTAAAGAGGATGCCTGGTCTAGAAGTAGTCAGATAAAAGAGAGATCCAATCATACCTCTGAATAACTTTTGTTCTACCTTTCATCTTACCTCTTCTTTCTCTAGAATACATGTAGGATGCATTGGAGTTTTTGTTGGCTTGCATTCTGACATGTTGAACTTCTTCAGAAGTTCCTTGGTATATTTGCTTTGATGAATATATTTTCCTTCAGTTCGTTGATCAATTTGAATTCCCATAAAGAACTTCAGTTCTCCCATCAAGCTCATTTCAAATTCAGCCTGCATTAACTTAGAAAATTCCTTGCACAAGGAAGTATTAGAAGAACCAAATATAATAACATCAACATAAATTTGCACAACCAGAATGTCAATTTTACAGGTTTTCCAAAAGAGTGTTGTATCAACTTTTCCTCTGGTAAAGTTATTTTTCAAGAGAAAATTACTTAGCCTTTCATACCAAGCTCTGGGAACCTGTTTCAGACTGTATAACGATTTCTTAAGTTTGAAAATGAAATCAGGGTTTTTAGAACTTTCAAAACCAGGAGGTTAGTGCACATACACTTCTTCAGATATATACCCGTTTAAGAATGCACTCTTTACATCCATCTGATATAAAGTGATGTCATGATTTACAGCAAAAGAAACTGAGAGACGAATAGATTCTAACCTGGAAACTGGTGAAAAGTTTTCTGTATAGTTTATTCCTTGCTGCTGACTATAACCTTGTGCTACTTTCTTATGACTAACCTTTTTCATTGAGCTTGTTTCTAAATACCTATCTGGTTCCAACGACGTGGACACCTTTTGGTTTCTAAACAAGATCCCAAACATCATTTATGGTGAATTGATTTAGTTCTTCTTCCATAGACAGAACCAGTCGTTGTCTTGAAGAGATTCATCTATATAGGTTTGTTCAATGAGAGAGACTAAGTCAAGAAGAGTTTCTTCAGAAGGTTTGAATGATGATCTGGTTCTGACTAGTGTGTCTTTATCTCCCAGAATCAATTCTTCAGAATGAGAAGTTTTTGGTCTGCTTTTCTTCTGATTAGATGGACCAATAACAGTTTCTGATTGAGTTGTTTTCGAGTTTTTAGTTTCAACACCTGTGTCTTTATCTCCAGAGTCTTTATCCTTAGGTTCTGAGAATGTGATTTCTAAATCTGCAAGTTTCTCAACTAGCTTTGACTTTTCAGGGTCAAGCTTATCATCGAATCTAACATGAATTGATTCTTCAACAATTTGTGTTTCTGTGTTATAGATTTTGTAGCCTTTTGAGCGTTCAGAATATCCTAACAACAAACACTTTTGAGCCGTAGAATCAAGCTTGCCAAGATTCTCCTTAGTGTTTAACATAAAACATGTACAACCAAAAGGGTGAAAATAAGATATGTTGGGCTTTCTGTTCTTCCACAATTCATAAGGATTCTTACCCAGAATAGGTCTAATAAAAAGTCTGTTCTGAATGTAACATGCTATGTTTACTGCCTTTGCCCAGAAATGCTTAGCCATATAAGTTTCTTGGATCATGGTACGAGCCATTTCTTGCAAAGTCCTATTCTTCCTTTTTACAAATCCATTTTGTTATGGAGTTCTAGGATAGGAGAAATCATGGGAAATGCCATGAGAATCAAATAGATCCTCAAAGTATCTGTTCTCAAATTCTCCGCCATGACCACTTATGACTTTAACTATTTTGCACTAGAGAGCAAAAGGTAAAGAACACAGAATGCGACTCATCCTTGTGTTTCAAGAACTTTACCCATGTCCAACGACTATTGTCATCAACGATAATTAATCCATACTTTTTTCCACTGATTGAAGCAGTTTTCACTGCTCCAAACAAGTCAATGTGTAGAAGTTCTAACGGTCTAGAGGTGGAAATAACATTTTTTCTTTCAAGGAAGTTTTAGAGAACTTGCCTTTCTGACATGCTTCACAAAGAGCATCTGAAGCAAACTTCAGGTTTGCTAAGCCTCTGACCAATTCAAGCTTATTTAGCTGAGAAATCCTCCTCATGCTAACATGGCCCAAACATCTTGTTAAGGGCCAATTTGTGCATACTTTTAAGTATATTTTAAGGCCCTTTCAATTGGTTTCTTTGTTAAAATTTGTAAAACATCTTTTAGTTTTATTATATTTATGCTACTTTCTGATTTTATTGTACATATTGTATATTATGATCATTTTGATGCTCTTTTTCGGGTATTTTGACTTATAATGGATGTTAGGATCAACCGATGAAGGATTGAAGGCCTGAAAAAGCATTTTCAGAGAGATCGTGCCGGTATAGCGCACTCAGCGGGTTTTTCAGCGCGCTCTCAGCGCGTTTTTCATCCAACTTACAGTAGCTAACTCTCCAGACCGCGCTGAGCGGGATTTTCAGCGAGCCTTCGGCGCGATTTTTGAAATACTTACAGTAGCCAAAGTCCTAGTCCGCACTCAGCGGGATGACAGCGCGCTCAGCGCGCTTTCTGGGCAAATCACTCTATTTTACCTGATCACGCTTAGCGCACTCCTGATGGCGCTAAGCACGGTGCCACTTACTGCACTTCTAGCACTTCATATAAATCTCTTCTCTTGGAGATATTTTAAGAGAACTTTTCACTTTGTAATTTTCAGCATTCCAAAAGAGAGAAAAAGGGTTTCTAGGTCTAAAAACCTTAGATTTTCAAGGAGAAGTGAGATTTTAATCTTTGGAGCATCAACCCTCGATTCTTCGACTTTGATGCTATCAGAGATTCTTTTCTTTCTTGTTGCTCAAGCTACCATGGTGATGGGTAGCTAAACACTTTTGTGTCAAGATTAGAGGTAGTTAATCTTGCTTGTATGTATTTCTTTTGATCTTTTGTATATGAACAAGGTTTATGATCAATATAGATGAAGTTATTTATTCTTATTGATGTATGTGTGGTTTGTATCACTCTAGACATAGATTTTACAAATCATGACCTAATATTTTCATCTCTTGAAAACCAAACTCTAGACATAGATTTGGGATTTGTTATTCGCTTTGTGTTGATCTTAACGGTTGTTGTTTCGATTGTTAGCGTGAGACATCATCTAACGGTCTAAACAACGAAACTCACGAATTTGATTTAGACATAAACTTATTCGAGAGGATACGCGATTGTATTGTTCGGAAACTAAGTTCATATGCTTGATTAATCGGATATGTATGAAAAGGATTAGCGAAACCTAATCTTGACATGCTTTTCCAAAAATTACAACATCTTTGCTAAAAATTAATGTTAAACAAAACCGAGAATCATTTGAAACTCCTTAACTTAAAACGCTTCGACTATTGAACGGCAAGCATCCAAATATCGCACAATCCCTGTGGATACGATAAAAACACCCCCTAATACTATTTCAACAAATTGGCGCCATTACCGGGGATTGTTGTTTGATATTGCAAGCATTGCAATAGTTTTTTTGTTTTAAGCTTGTTAACTTTTTCTTGAGCTTGTTGATTTGTTTGGTTTAGTGTGCAGACTTTGTTTTATGCGAGGGAAGTTACATGCGGACCAACTTCTGTTCGATCCCGAGATTGAAAGAACCGCTCGTAAAATCAATAGCAGAACAAGGCGAAGGAGGCAACTTGCCAAAGAAAGACGAGAGCGAGACGGAAGTTCAACTTCGACGCAAATTCCACAGTTACCTCCAACTATGGATCCACCACCACCACCACCTGCTTCTATACCATGTACCAACAGTCCAAGACATAATGAATAGTTTGCTCGCAATGCTCATAATGGTCGGCATTCAGAAATAAAGACTGGTATTCTCTCGCTTCTATATCAGAGTCCATTCACTGGTATGGATCATGAGGATCCTTATACACACTTGACGAAGTTCTATGAGATTGCGGGAGCAATTGGTGCACCTGAAGCTGAAGAAGAGTA